>CAVLJG010000008.1:36713284-39154178 GCA_963669975.1 Acanthoscelides obtectus
CATTCCAATACCTCATCCACCGCACTTTGTAACCTGAAATTCGGTGACGTAGAATCACCTTTTCAGCGAGCTTAGACGGGGTAGACAATAGGCTAATGGGACGATAGTCCTGGGGAAATATCCCACCGGCTTTGGAATCATTATAACTTTCGAAGTCTTCCTCGCCGATAGAAAGTACTGCGTCCTTAGCATGGCATTGATAATAGCCACGAGATAAGACAAGGACTTCCGTGAAAGCAGCTTCAGCGCCTTATTAGTGATTTGATCCTCCCCAGACGCTTTGCGCACCTTGAGGTCTTCATGTCTTCAATATGACCAAATTTAGCTTCCGCTTTTAGGTACGATGCATATCTCAGCATCAACAGCTACTGCTCGATCAATCTTAGTACAAGCCTGATAAAAGAATAATTGACAATGCGCCACTTTGTCGCATCCCGCAGCACAATAGGTGTAACACGCCCCTGACGGGGTGATTGTGCCAGCGTACCGAGGGTAGCGTTAGATGACGGAGATGTAGTGTTGCAGCCAGCCAAGGAAGCAGCTTGTGAGACTGAAATAGAGTTGTTGCATTTGAGAGTGCTTTGGCAGGCTTGCAGAATCAGCAGAAAACGGATACAGTGTTATGTCCATTGAATTGGTATTGATTGGGGATTTCTTAGTCGGAAAGAAAGGATATTCGTTAATTTTACGAATCTGTCGTTTTTCACGCCTCTTTATAACGGCAAAATCACTACCCTGTACGTCTTCTTCTGTCTCTGTAGGTGAGGTAGGGCTGTTGTGTCTTCTCTTGCTAATCTTACTAGAACTGTCATCACGGAACATGAATTTATTTAAAGAAGTACTAAGGCTAAAAATCTGGGCATTGAGATTGTCTACACAGTCCGTCAGTCTCTTGATTTGAGCTTGCCTGGTCAGCGATGATTTGGCACAGCCTCTCCTTTTCAGTGTCTCTATCAATATCTAGCAGCTGCCAAAGCCTCACTAGGGTTTCTTGTTCTCCAATCTCTCTGGTACGCCGCTTTTTACTTCTTCTCCACTCGCTGTAATCGAGGGGTCGCCTGGTGACCCCTCGGACGTGCGTTCCATCTTATATTCGCCTTGTCTTTCAGCAAAGTCTTAAAATGTTTAAGGAGCAAAAATCTGACAACTTGTCTTTTCCCTGTCTACAGGGCGATAGGCAGTATGGTTTCCGGCACCAGCGATCTACAGTGAACCTCCTAGCTTACGTCACGCAATTGTGAAGTAAAGTCATCCAGTCTTATGGTGAGGCTCATGTCGTTGCTATTGACATCACGAAAGCGTTCGATCAGCTGCGGCACGCTGCCCTCTTAAGCAAACTTCCATCCCATGGCTCCCAGAAAGCTTTGCAGATGGGTGGCTGACTTTATCTCTGGCCACAAGATATCCACCGTAATTGACGGGTTCTCCTATTCATCCCACAATGACAACGCGGGTGTTCCCAGGGATCGGTCTTGGCTCCGACACTGTTCCTCTTCCATATCAATGATCTCCTTTGCTGCACGATCAACCCAAACCACAGCTTCGCTGATGACTGCACTCTACATGCAGGAATTCAGAGTGACAAGCCGATCTCTGCCGCTGAGCTGGAAAAAGGAAGACTAGTGTCGACTTTTCTCTGACGAGAGACCTGGAGGTTATCACTGCTTGGGGAGCGCAACAATCTTGTATAGTTTAATGCCTCCAAAAAACAGTTCTGTACCGTGACGAACAAAAAGACTCCTAGCGCTCATCCGATTTCGATGGATGGCCGAGTTCTGCCAAACAGCCATCATTTCGGGCTGGTCGGAGTCTATATCACAGAGGACCTGATCTGGCACGAACACATCTCGTCAATAGCGGCAGCTGCTGAGAAAAAGCTAGGTAGGCTATTTGTTTAGGGCTAAGAAGTACTTTTCTCCGCACGACCTTCTCACTCTGTCAAGTCTCAGATAAGGCCTAGCCTCGAGTATTGCTCACACGTTTGGGGTACTAACAAACAGTCTCTGGACCCTTTCGCACTGGCGGGTCGATCTAGCTCTCTTCTATCGCTGCACCAAAGGGCTTTGCTCCTCAGAGCTCTCTTTCTTGATGCCGCCACGCGATGTGCCTGCCAGACAGACCCGCCTGACTTTAGCCTCCCATCCTAACCGTATCCAACTTCGTATATCCAGAACTGGCCGATATGACGACTCCTTTGCCCCGAGTATATCGAGATTGTAGAACAATCTACAAGAGAAAGCTTTTCCAGTTCTACTAACCTTAGGCAGTTCAAAAATCGGATTAACAAAATTTCTTTTTGATCATCAAAGCAGCCGCGGTGTCCCGGCATTTAGGCTTCTGCCTGCGCGGCTACTTCGGTATAAAAAAACAAATTATCCGACTTAATTAAATTGAATTTTCTGGAACCGATTTAATTGAAAGTGTATAATTAGGTTAGATAATTTAGTTTATGTAGAAAAGGTACATTTAAAACAATTAAACATCTCAATAAAAACAGTTAAACTGTTTACTTGAATCCCGACACGGCAGGACTCGGCCCTGCTTGTGTGAATGATCGGGAGTGTGCGACAGACGTAGTGCCGGTGACGCACTGTGTATAGGGAAACATAGGCTTTATATGATATTGAAGTGGAGCCTCCTGTTGGGTTGACTTTGTAGTATTTGAAAATATCATAGTTTGTGTAAAGAACTGTCGAATTTATCTATAAATGTAAATATGTTCAATGCGACTGAGGGCAATATTGTTTTATTATTAGAAATAAAAGAACAAGTTTTGTACAGATGATCAAGTGGCCTTATTCAGGTATCCCCATCTCTGCTTCCTGAATGTAAAACAACGAATTATTGCTTCTATAATAGTCGAAGGTGATATATTATAACCTGTCTCTGGACAAACCCACAAATAGTAAATTATTAAAACAGGACTCTCTTTTAACAAACCTGGTTATGCTTATTCGAAATATAAATATATATATATATATATATATATATATATATATATATATAGAACTTGAGACGTGGTCATTGTCGTCTAGACCAGTTAGGTGAAAAAATTAAAGCTTCCGCCTTTTGTTGGGTACTTCGACATTTTATACTGCAATGTCTAGGTTGGCTCTTGTTGTGGACTTCGTGTGTCTTTTTTTCCTTTCCATCTTCGTTTCCTCAGGTTACACCCGTATCCGGATGTGTGGGCATGTGTATCTTCGTTTGTAGTTACATATGTGCATTCATTTCGGGCCTGATGAAGCCAAACAGCAGAAATACGTATCGCTCGGGTTACCTATCCTATTTTCTGCTCGAATCCACTTTTTGCGGATTTTGCTCATTATTTTCCTATTTTTGTGATATATATATATACACGCAAATTTCCGTGTTTTTAACGCCTTCCCACACTAAAAAACGAACGACAATACGTTGCGCAACGGCGGTCGGCACTTGACCTTCACTCATGGTCGTTAGCACGCGCGTGAAACAGGCGCTCCCGACGAAAGCTGTGCCACACTGTTCGTAACGGACCCAGCTATCGCATACTCAAGCCACGACCTTTAAGACATACATGCGCGCCATCTACAGCATTTGTCTCCATCATATCTGAACCGCCCTCGTATAAAGGGAGGGCTAGCAATGCGGTCATACGCTGCACAGGGAAATCTATGACGAGTGAAATATGTCTAATATGCGTGTCGCATAACCGGGATTGGAAGTGTATTAATATACTAAACTAACATCAATAAAATACGATACACCTTTCCCCACTCCCACTTCATTTACCCAGAATTTTTTTTCTAAAATGATCAGGACCCTCTGAAATGTCATAAATCGAACTTTTTGCCGTTTTTTTCGTTTTTCTTATTTTTCCTCGCAGTCATTGGACCGATTTTCAAAAACTCATACCTAAACATTTTAGACATTGGCATAGTAGTAGCCTTGTGTAAAAAAACGCTTCTAAGATAATAGGAAAATGCTTGATCATATAATTCTTATTGATGAGGGATGTTAAATCAGAAATAGATTAATACGAATATACAGGGTTTATCCGGAAAGTAATAGGTCTGAGTCGATTTAAAAGAATTGATTGAGCCAATCGTTACAATTCTTTAAAAACTTTCAAAATAGGCTCCTTCTGCGTGGATGCAGCGCTGCCAGCGCGATTTCCAAGCCTTGAGAGCCGCGGTGCATGCTGCTTGGATCCCCTCTGTCGTCTTAAAATGCTTGCCTTTCATCGGCATTTTCAGGCGAGGAAACAAAAAAAAGTCCGGGGGGCCACATCTGGGCTATAGGGCGGCTGCGGAAGCGTTGGGATGCCGGCCTTGGTCAGGTAGCTGTTCACAAGAAAGGCGGTGTGAGCCGGGGCGTTGTCGTGGTGCAACTTCCAGTCGGCTGCGATGTCTTGTCGGACCCGACTGACCCTTCGTTTGAGTCTTCTGAGCACTTCCACGTAAAACTTGGCGTTGACGGTTTGTCCAGGAGGAACAAATTCATGGTGGACGATGCCTTTGATGTCAAAAAAGACAATGAGCATCGTTTTCACATTGGATTTGCTCATTCTTCCCTTTTTGGGGCGAGGAGACGCCGTCGTGTGCCACTGGCCACTCGGAAGATTGCCTCTTTGCCTCGGGATCATAGTCAAAGATCCGCGACTCGTCACCTGTGATTATGTTATTGAAAAATTGGGGGTCACTTTCACACATGTTCATATTTTCTTGGCACACTTCCACTCGTCGCCATTTGTGGTCGTCAGTGAGCACTTTTAGGACCATCTTCGCGCACACCTTGCGCATCTTCAAATGCTGTGTCACAATGTCATGAACTACAGATTTTGGCAAATTTAACATCTGGGCAATTAAACGAATACTTAGTCGACGGTCTGAGTTCAAAACTTTGCGCACACGAGTCACATTATCGGTGTTTGTCGAAGTCGAAGGTCTGGTCTGGTGCCACCTGGGTAAGCCTGCTTGATCATATCAAACGTCTCTGTCACAGATTTACCGAGTTTCACACAGAATTTAATCGCGTACCTCTGCTCTAACGAACGCTGCATTTTCGGCTTGCACCACTCACAGAAACACGTCGCGCGAAAATGTCTGTCCTGACTCTCGAAGTACTCGGAGACAACTGACCAGCCGCTCATTCGTTAGCTAGGAACGCCCTCTACCGGATCCAGTCGGTGCGCGCACGCTCCGAAGTACAGTCATGGCGGAAGAAAATGAGTCCTATTACTTTCCGGACAAACCCTGTATATTATTTTTTTAAAGTGTTCTACTTCCCGCGCCAATCGGCAAGGAAGTACCGTGATCGTGAAAAGTTTCAAAAGCAATATAAGTTATGTAAGATGTGTATCACGCAAAACTCTTTTGTTTTTGTCGGGTTTATTTGTCCGTCTGCGATCTGTCCGGTTATATCCTATATAACTAGCAGAAAGTACTGCTCTAATTTTGCTAAATATTTTACACACTGTACGGATGCAAAAAACTCAAAATCGCACCCTTTGGTTTCGTTCGGGGTTGAAGTAAAAAAATCAGGAGTCAACCTTATTGTAAAACCTGGAACGTTTACTTCCCACTCTGCTGGCGAGGCGCTAGGAATTTCAAAAATGTGATAATACGTTTTTTTGTTGTTACATCACGAGAAATCATCTCACTCATTTGTACCGGAATTTGTAACCGCTAATTCTTGACCCGTCTATATAATTTGCAAAGTACTACTCGAAATTTTGACACTATTCCACGAACATAAAAGCATGGTGTAGTTACTTCGTTTTTTGATGATTCAGAGTCATTTTTGAAAAATTGTTTTCGGGCAAAAAGATTTGAGATTTGAGGGTGGGGAGTTATACATGGTAGGGTGTAAGTTGTATCTCATTTTTTGGAGAAAGAATAATTATACGTTTCTAACCTCGGTAATTCATACATATTTGCATTAAGAGAGAACAAACTAAAAGATAACCTTGTTGCAAGCGAGGCTGGGTCCGATTAGACATTGACAAGAAGAAACTTTTGATTATATATTTCCGCAAACATTTTTCCAGAGCGGTGAAGACTTTTTTTCAGGGGAGCTAAATCCTAAATATCGCGCACAAAACTATCCTAAATATGCAATTTTTTTATGGCAGCAGGGATCCATATTCTATGAGCAGTGACTGCATAGCGGGGAAAGAATGTCCATCTACGCCATGACTTTAGGGTTCAGTAAAAAATTCTCACTTTCGATTTATTAGGCTAAAAACTTCTCGATCCTCGAGAATTGAAAATGCTACAATCGTATACAGAAAGAGCCGTAAAAAGCAACGCGACTTTTTTCGTTTTTCGGAGCTCAAATTGCCACTCTCGTATGGATCGGTATCACTATAAGGTATCGGTCTCGTAGGTGGTATATGGTCTCTGGCAGTAGAACGCGGAGGTACCACCCAGTGGATCTCGAATGGGGGGCCATGCTGCATGCACACATATTCCCTTGCTAGAGTCCGTGTGGCATTCCCCCCCTTTCCCCTGTATCCCCGAATAGCCCCACATTACCCCATGGGTGTTTAGGCCTTAGGTCTTCGTGGCGGCTGGAGTATAAAAAAGAGAATCACCATTTTTTATTCAAGTTCTATGAAAAGGTTGCATTGGTGTACTTTTCGGAAAAAGTCATTCATCTTTTGCTATTCTGGACAATCTAATCAAAACACTTGAAAGGAGATAAAAACTAACGAAATATCTGATTAATATTTTATTTTATAACGAATTACAATAATAATAATAGTAATAATAATAATAATCAAAGACCCAAAAAAGGTTTGGTATATACAATTATTTGTTAGAATAAATAAACCATGCACTCTAGCTTTCTAAAAGTTCTAAAAGTTCTCGATCATTCACCTGATTGTCAATTTGCTGACACTCTTCATAATTTTCACTCTTGATCATTTTCTTAACAACATCTTGGAGGATAGTTTTCAGCCCACATTCACACACCTCGTCCCGTTTTTCTGGACGAGAAATCTGCAAAAAAATTTTAAGAAATAAAAAGTTTTTTCATGAAAAAAACTTTTTCTATTCATTGACAGAGCGTTCGATAAAAGGAGATCTAACCTTTATACTCAACCTTTACCCATGTTGATTACGCGATCTAAAAAATGCGATCCATACTAATTGAATTAAAAATGCATATTGCTATAACTGCATGTCAAGAGCATCATTGTTAATTGTAAAAAGTCAGAAGTGCTAAAGATACCGAAGCAACTGCTGTCAAAAATAGAAATGTCATGATTTTGTAACTGTTCAGTATGTACAAAAGTAGTGAAACAGTATCAGGCAAGACCTGTGTAAGAAATTAGGAGGAGATAGTGTTATTTCGAGAGATTATAGTTTCTCAACACTGAGGAATTTTTGATTGTGCATTGCTGTGCCTTTGGGATAGAAATAGTTTGTTATGCGAGTAGTCAATAGCTAATTCGGCATCAGAAGAGGTATACTGAAAGAGAGCGTTGGATGTCCGAGTTCAAATGGCAATGTTCGAGTGATAATACTGAAGAACTAGCGCAATACGAGTATTAGCATGCTAACGCAATGTCGTTTATTGTGGAAAATCGAACAGCTGAAAAATGGTTGGTTCATCGTTTCATATAAATGACAACCTTCAAAATGCCATGTGTCATATATTAACTGAATGTTTATGCCGTTCGTTTTATGTAGCAACTTGTGCCACATACATTTGTTCATAGGACTCTATTGTCTGCCCGAATGCAACCACAATATGTTTAAATTTCTGTTTATTGAACGACGTTTAAATCACCAATGCGGTCTTTTTCAAGTACGATTGATTATTGTGACAATATATTTTGTTATCTGTCTTCTAGGTGGTATTTCATTTCTTTTTCCTTTTCATATTACTAGTTAGTCTGAACAGTTATACATTTGTTATTTTTACGTAAGTCCTAGATATATACTAAGTGACATATAAGTCCGAACACCCAGATTAAATGGTTTTATTTTAATAAAATTTTGTATAAGTACTTAACGAAGCATAATAAGTAAATGATAAAAATTTCAAAATGATTGCACTGCTTTAAAGCCCTTTGACCTTTAATAATGTGTGGATGCACCCTGATGTGCTACGCATTCTTCAACGCGCCTAGGCATGCTTCTGATCAGGTGGTCAATGTCCTCCTGTGGAACATCATTCCAGGCAACCACCAACTCCTCTCGAAGTGCTTCTAGAGTCTGAGGAGGACGTTGCAAATTGAGCAATCTCCTACCCATCATATCCCACACGTGCTCAATTGGGGATAAGTCGGGAGATCTTGGTGGCCATGATAACAATGTGACATCATTATGTTGAAAGAAGTCTATTGTGACTATTGCAACATGTGGTCGGGCATTATCTTGTTGGAAAGTTGGATCTGCCAGGGTGTCAAGATAGGGTAAAAGATGGGGTTCTAGAACTTCGTGGATATAACGGTGCGCGTTCATATTACCTCTGATGAAGATTAAAGGTGACATGGAACCATAAGCTATAGCATCCCAAACCATAACTCCAACAGTGTGATGAACATGTCTTTCAACAAAAAACTGTGGATTCCTTCTTTCACCACGTCGCCTTCTAACCCTGGCACGACCATCGTGCATGCCTAAACAAAATCGAGACTCGTCACTAAAGACAATACTGTTCCATTCCTGATCCCATAGTGACCGTTGTCTGCACCACTCAAGGCGATTACGTCGGTGTTCTCGAGTTAAAGGGAGGACCCAGTGTGGCCGGTATGAAAACAAGCCAAAAAAAACTTCTCATTCGTCGGTAAACACTTCGCATGCCAACAGGTCTTCCGTGTTCTTCAAACCATTCATTTGCAATGGACCTGGTAGTGGAGAAACGGTCCCTTAAGGCCAATAATCTTAGGCGGCGATCTTCACGGTCTGTTGTTCTACGGCGGCGTCCAGTGCCCCTTGCTCTTTGCGTACGGCCTTCTCGAAGCCATGCCTGACAACACCTAACCACAGTGTCTACACTTCTTTGCACTCTAACTGCAATTGCCCGAAAAGAAAGTCCAGCTTCCCGAAGTCCCACTATACGGCCCGTATCAAACTCACTAAGTTGACGAAATCGTACAGGTCTCCGTACTCTGAAAATTTTTTCACTTGTTATTTACAGTAAGATAAATACATTCCACCAACTTTTATTAACATAAAACCATTTAAACTGGGTGTTCGGATTTATATGTCGCTTAGTATACTTATAAAGCAAAAAATGGCGCTTTTAAAAAAGGCCAATACGAAATGACCAATAGAAGGTGCACTCGCAGACAAACCTTTGAACGGACCTCTTAAGATGCTGACATTTTTCTACGAACTCGGATGCTTTTTTTTTTAGTTGCCTCACTTGACGGGGTCTCGCACTTTTTTATTGCTTTATACAGGGTAGTGCTAACGTACTTTGCCGCACGTACGGAATAGGTAAATACTCTAAAAAATGTTTGTAATGGATCGAGTAGTTGTATTTATACAGGGTGATACATGTCACTATTGTCTTTATAACATATCGTTTTTAGCCTCTACGTTACTAATCGGCGATGTTTCACCTGTCGTATTGTCCGCTTTATCATTACGTTACCTCAGTAACCACTATGTCGATTTTGTCAAAACTTGGAATATACTGTATGGTCACAAATTTGAAAATGGATGTAAGGATGCCATCTATCAGACCATAGTCGACCACTGCGGAAAGCGCATAGCTGTTATTAGTTGGAATTGTAAGGGATACTTGCACATGTTAAATAGCAAAATCGACATGTGGTCGCCAGATGGTTGACGATCCGTGTTGAAAAGTAGATATGGTCTACTTGCGATTGAACAAACCAAACATGATGCTTTCGTCCGTCCGACCAGATACACAGCCAACCAGGGGCAGCTTTTTCGTGCTTCTTCGCTACTCATCAACACAGTCTAGTCTTTTGTCTCTGGACGAACGAAAGCATCGCAACTATCCTCTATAAGAGTTGTCGAAGACATATTTTCATATGGCCTTAGGCGTACAATTATTACTGAAACGCGAAACAATTCGTATACTGGCGGTATTTTTACCAAGTATTTGACACGGCTTTTTTATCTAGGACTATTGACCCGTGTCTATTGGACCACAAAGCTGTGGTGGTTTTATGAAAATATGGTGCTCTCGATTGATACAAGGTCAGGGTCAACTATCGCCCAAAAACTGGTAGAGGTTTAATGCTACTTTACAACGCTATAGAGGCATACTGCTGGTCGTTTACTCATGATAACACGCTGTCATCTAGTGCTAAACTGAATCATCTCATCGGCGCAATTCCCGACTGATAGCACTTAACGAAAGAAGACATTATGAAGCCAACTGGTTTACAGATGGAGTAAGTCGATGCAGATATTGTTTACACTTCCTGACGAGAATAAGTAAAATAAAACCGAACGTTTTCTCCAACCGTGGTCTTCAGAAATTTAGAAATGTCTATCCAGGTGTAATATAAAAAGCTAAAAAGGATGCTAATGATTCACACTAAAGGGGGCTGGTTACATACAAAAAGCTATTGGGATGTTATCAAGAACATCACAAAATTGCGATCTCTTAACTACTCACAACACATATCAATCAGTAAACGATTTCAGCTTCCATTTCGTCGAAATAGCAAACTAAAATAACACCATCGTATATGTCTCAGTATAGTCTATATAATATCAGTACCACCAACTTAACTTTATCTTTCAGGTAGACCACTATTATTGAATTAAGGGATATAATAACTGCATGCAAGGATGCCTAAAATCTGAATATTGAAATCATTAAAACAATTAAGAACCTTATTTTCTCTTCCCCGATTCCCTGAAAATTTCTAAAGTAGTACCTATACATAAGAAGGGTGATGTGGATGATCTTGACAACTATCACCCTATTTCAATCGTGCCTATATTTTATAAGATCTTTGAAACCATCTTAAATAAATAGATGCTGTTTTATTTCAAAACCAATGACTTGTTTAGTGACAGTTTGGATTCAGGAAGGGCAAATCTACAACACTAGCTGTAGTGCAACTTGTGGTGAAGTATGTTCAGAGTTGTTGCAAGGGCAACATTGTATTACCTCATGAAAGCCTCTTATTGTGTGTCTAATAGACTCCTCATTAAAAAGGTGGCTAAGTACCGCTCTGATCATGGAAGCCTTGAACTTGTTACATCTTATCTTAGTGACAGAAAGCAGTACGTCGGCTTACATACATACTCATATGACTTATGGGGTGTTATTGTGGGGTCACTCAGCCATCTCCTCAGAAGTGTTTGCTGCCCAGAGATAATCCATCAAGGTCATCACGAACACGCCCTGTATTTTTATCTTTTGAATGAGTCTGATGTGTTTTATTTAGTATTAATGCTGAGTGTGTACTTTTTTGTGCACTGTAAGTTTTTCATTTTTCTAAGCACGTGGGTGCTTTTGTATGCCCAATATCAATAAAGATTATTGTTATTTTCATTATTATTGTTATGCCGGAGGTACGGTCTATCGAAATAAGAGCCATCTATCATACCTTTTTGGTGGGATGGACGAAAATATGGTTAAAAAACAAATGTTTTTTTAAATTGCCTTATCTGTAGTTAGGTGAAAAACTGAAATAAAGAACAGAAAATAACATGAAAGAAATAAGGCTTGTATACACTATGAATGCCACTACAGAAGGTGTAGCATTGCTAACTTTCCTAATCAAATCTATAGATCAAATTAGTAAAATACACCGTTCGTCCGTCCGACCACGCACAACTGTTCCGTACTATTTGGCAACTGCTGAGCATGGTGTAGATTGGTCTCCGGTAGGACAATGACTGAAAGCGGAGCAACCATCCTATATCTATAGTATGAGGTTTATCAAAATAAGACAGCACAAAGTGCCATCTGTTACCCGAATTGATCATTGCGAATTGTGTTCGCTATCGCAGTGGTCGATTCTGATAACACTGGTCAACAAAATTTTAACTTTGTCGTGCCACACGGACTTTTTTGATATTCTTTACTTTAATTGGTGATTGTAAGAAAAAATAAACAGTTAAAAAAAAATTGCTAGACAAGGATTTTATTCTATTGAGTAATTTAAAATATTAAGAAAAAACACATATCTCGTAAATCAAAAGTTATTTTTTTATAAATGACTTAATAATCTAAGATTTTCTTGAATATTTAGCTTCTGGTTGGTCCCTTTTAATTGTGCAGCAGTAATCTGCTAACATATTTGGGCTCCATTTGCCCTGGTACCGCTTTTCCATATTAGAAATGTCCTGATGGAACCTCTCACCGTGCTCGTCGCTGACAGCGCCTAAATTGTCAGGAAAAAAATCCAGGTGCGAATCTAAAAAATGGATCTTAAGTGACATGTTGCAACCCAATGCTTGATATGACAATAATAGCTCGCTAACCAACTCTCTGTAGCTGTCACTCTTGTGGTTACCCAAAAATTTGAAACAACATTTTTAAAAGCCTTCCATGAAGATGTTTCTAAATCGCTTAATTTTTCTTCAAATCTTGAATCTTTTATTAACTCCCTAATTTGAGGGCTAACAAAAATACCCTCTTTTATCTTTGCATCACTTATTTTAGGGAATTTTTCTTTTAGATACAAAAATCCACTCCCATTGCGATCCATTGCCTTCACAAAATTTTTTATTATTCCTAATTTGATATGCAATGGTGGTAGAAGCACATTATTTGGCTGTACAAGGGGTAAATACTTTACGTTTTTTTGCCCAGGAACTAACGATGCACGCGTAGGCCATGTTTTTTTTATATAGTGATTAGTTCTGTCTCGGCTATCCCATTCACATAAAAAGCAGCAAAACTTTCTATAACCCAGCTGAAGTCCAAGTAATAGTGCAACAACTTTAAGATCTCCGCAGATTTTTAACGAATATGTACTGTAATTTATTTTTTCAAGTAAAAGTTTCATATTTTCATAGGTTTCTTTCATATTTGCAGCATGGGCCAGAGGTACAGACGGAAGCTTATTTCCATTATGCAATAACACTGCTTTTAGACTTGCTTTCGAAGAATCAATGAATAAACGCCACTGAGAGAGATCAAAATCTATGTCCAACATTTTCATAATCTCATTTATGTTATTGCAGAACACCAAATCTCCATCCTGAGAAAAATACGTTCTGAAGTGTTGATCACGGTTTCGAAAATAGCTAACTTTTGTATTATGATGTAGCAAATTCCCTTCTTTTAGACGTAATCCTAATAGTTCTGACTGCTTTTTTGACAAATTTAAATCTCGAACCAAAGCATTTAGGTCTCCTTGAGTTATCAAATGTGGCTCGTTTACAATTCCTTTTAACTCAAAGTCATCGTCCTCGTCAACACATTCACCTGAAGTGGACGGTTGTGAATTGTTCTCAACAGACGTAGTTGCAACTGGTATTAGTTCTGGCAATTTTTTACAATGAGAGACTGGTCTTATAGCCGAAGATAAGTTAGGGTAAATAACTGTGTTTTTTTTCTTGTAATTTATACCTTTTATGTCTGTGGGACAAAAATAGCAATCTGAAACGTGATCTCGCTGTTCAGTCCATATCATGGGTACAACAAACGGCATAGGTCGTGCACCTTTCTTCCAGTCAGTTAAATTTTTCACACACGTTATGCAACAGACATGAGGGGCCCAGGATTTGTCTTGATGGGCGACAGAAAAACCAAAACATTGGTGATAACACTCCAACACAAGATTCGTAAAATTTCGTTGTTGTTTTTTGAATGTTAGTTCTCCGCAGACATAACAAAAAGAGTTGGATCATTATTACACTTCCTCGACATATTCACAGGGTTAATAAATCACAAAAAAGTGTTCAAATTCAACAACAAATATTTTTATAAGGATTTACTTGTAAGCGTTTCTGTTAATTTACTGCCGTAGTACTAGTTATGAGTATTACCGTTTCACAACAAATATGAGGCTAATAGACATATGACAGCTGTCATGTAATAATGAGGGTAGACTGATAAAACAAAATTAGCTGTCAAAGTTCGTGTGGCAAAACCAGTGTTGACCAGTGTAACAGCTGGCACTTTGTTCTATCTTATTTCGATAGTTCTATAGATGAGTAAATGTTTTCAATTCAGAATTAACTTTATGTGTCCTAGTAGTGACTTTATCCCGGTTGACATATTAGAATTGACAATAAATGTGGACTTCGTATAAAGTGAAATAAAATGATCGGCAGAAAATTGTTTGCAAGACCTTAGTTTTCAGTCGTTTTCCTACGTTGTCTACACAAGAAAGCTCAACAAAGATCTTTGTAAATACTTCCTCTAATTTCGTAACATATTCAAAGAATTTCCGAAACGGCACTATCAAGCCTCCAAATTGATTATGGGTTATTTTGGAAATTATCCCTTTTGGTTACTTAGTATCGCTTTCTTAGGATGGCGCTGCCACAAATATAATTCCTCCTCCTGTAGTGAACTAAAAATTTGTCTGACATTTGAGGGTCAAGTCGTGTAGGGCAGTAGGTCTGCCAGGTCTGGTTACTCAGATATCAAACAAGAATATAGAAGTGAATCTAAAATCATTGAAAATAGTTATTTGAGATTTTTCTTATCGTGGAAACAAATCAAATTAAGTTATAGCTAACATTGCACGATTCAATTTTGTGCATACAATGATCTTGTGTAATTTCCAGCTTGCTCGACTGTGTCATATGAATTCCGCTCGACTAAAAATAATGGTATATGGAATTATTTGACTCTCTCAATTTCAAAATGTACAGCCACATATTAATTCAAAACTAATTATAAAAAAGGAATCACTTACCTTTTTCAATAAACAAGTCATAATTTCCTCTTCAGCTTCGCCTTTACTAATTGTACGTTGTAATTCGGATTTCAGGCGGTCCCTTTCCGTTTCTGCAACAACTAGGGCATTTTTCATAGACGTTAACTGTTGTTCCAATTTTGATATTGTCTCCTGATGAAAGTAAAGTTATACAAATTTTATAACACTTGATTTAATACATGATTGGCGTGCTACTGAATACAAAAAACTAAAATTAATATTTTCGAGCCAGTCCGACCCTGTTGAACTTAACAAGCCAGATAACTTTATGCAGCTCTTCAAGCCATTCTGATATTACTAATAAAGGTTAGATCTACAAGAATATCATACAATTCTTTTGGACAAAATGTTTGAACTATGGAATGGAAATAAATTTTCAATTATTTCTATTAAAAATAAAAAAACTGGTAAAAAAATCCATTATGATCTGATGAAAACATTACACACAATTTGATCATGTTACCTTGTAAAATAAAACATTTGTGTAAAAAGCATTAACAAGAGTTATTATTACCTCAAAAGATGCTTGTCAAAGGATTAGAGAGAAGTAACAACTTGATAATATAATTATAAAATTCCTATAAATAAACATTGATTAAAATCGTTTCATAAGCTACAGTTTAAATTCTCATTTTTTCAATTCCAATTTTGACAAAATTTTGATGTAATATAATAATAGTGGCATTTTTTCTTTTTTAAGGTGGAGATGTAAATTAATACCTGTTGGTTGTCCAACTTGTCTTGCAAAGGAGTTAGGTCAACGAAATACTTTTTCTTCTCCCTTTCATGGAATATTTGTGCGGCAGCCAGCTGAAACGAAACTAAATATTTTGAAAACTGTTATATATCCTTAACAAAAAAAAGTCAATGTAACATCTGAAACTTGCCCTGCAGAACTGAAAGATTTACTAACGACTTGGAGTCATCAGGAAAAAATCAATTTTCATCAGTGAGACTCCAGCATTTATAGTTTAAGATCCCAGGGTTGCCAGATATTCCATAAAACAAAACATGGGACAATGAAGACCGTTTATATCTAATTTTATGGCCTGCATACATATCGAGTACAGTGCCGACTTACTGGTACTAGGTGAGGAAGTTTAAGTAAAAATTAAGACCAACTTAAATTCTAATGACTTATTTATATACTTTATAAGACATTATTACAATACAATGATATTCAGTACTGCAAGCACTTCCCGGCAGCCTGTCAGATAATTTAAACAAGGTGATCCCCTATAAATTGTCCTCTCTCTAACTTGTCTGGACTACTATTTAGAAAATAAAAATTATAAGGTTTAATATGAAGTTTTCTTGATACTTTCTTTTTGTTTGAAGGATCTCTCAGAAAATTCCTACTGAATAGGTTGTGTTTTTTTAAACGGGTCACTTTATTCGATAGCAACGACATCCAATAAAAGAAAAATAACATTTTTAACGTTCATCCAAAAAAGTTAGATGGGCGTTAGTTTATAGTATGACAGCTTTAAAGCGCCTGGTAGAAGTTATGATCGACGGTAAGCGTTTGGCAGCACTGAATATTACTTTCAAAGTATATATAATAATCGACCATCACAATTTAAGTCAAGTTTATTATAAAGACTTATTTTTACTTAACCTTTCTCACCTTGTATCAGTAAATCAGCCATCGACCCAGCTCAGCAGGTAGGCAGACGTTGAAAGTACACAGAAACGCTCCACGTTTTAGCTTCCAAAAAATAAGTAACGTCTCGCAGCCCTGAAATATTGGACTATTATAAGACACGCACTTATTCCTACAACCGATTTTGAAGTTTGTCCATTTGTTAAGGATGTTTTCTAGACTGCATATTTACCGGATTATAAGTTATATCTTAAATCTATACTAACGTCACGTAGCCTTTTTTCCACTAACGCCTCGTAATCTTCTTCAAGGCATTTCAACTTCTCTTCCAATCTACCTCTTTCTAGCTGCACATCTTCCAAATCTTCCCCTTCACTAGACTCTTCTGTTAACTTTAGTTTTTGTGGCAGTGTCTTTGAAGAGCCGCCAACACTTTTTCTTTTACGTACATTTCTCAACTTGTGTGATAGAACCCCCACCTGAAATAAGAAGAATGTAATTTAGAAACTACTAGTGGCTAGACATATCCACAGTGTATCCAGAGCCCTTACTTAGCAAAAGTCATCCATCATTAATAGCATGGCATTTCAAAATAAAAAAAGTAATAGCTAAAAAAAATGTCAATACATTTGCTGAGAATAGACATTTAAAGTCTTGAAAATTGGAGTTCTAAATTCAAAACATTTTGTTTTCATTAGAAAGTGTATATCTACATGCTTATGACTTAATACCTTATCAACCTGTTCATTTATTCTTGGTGATAAAGCTACAGCCCCTATTTCATTTTCTGAATCACTTCGAAACTCTGCTTCATTTTTAATGATTTTATCTTCTCTAGTACTAATTCCACATTTAGAGGTTTGGCTTAAGCTTTCTTCATTAAGCAATGTTTCTGTATCCAATATTTTCTTACTTCTGTATGTCTTCATAAAGCCTACCTTTGGAAGATTTTTGGAAGGAACTACGAAAGGTTTAAGTCTTGGCTTCCGTTTACCTTCAGGACCTAATAAAAAAATATTGTTCTTGATGAGTTTTATGCGGTTTTACCATTGATTAACATATTCCACCAGAAGATATACACAATCTAATTGGAGGCAGTGCCAACGAGAAAATGATATGTACTATGGTGCGACCACCACCAATAAATGATAACTTTTATTACTCATGGTATCTAAAAAGTTATATGCAAAAATTGTAGCCATAGGTACGTGGTATAGTCACCAATATACTGGTATAGACAGTGCCATCTCTGAGTTAATAGTACTTTCAAAATATATTTTAGTAAATAGAGAAACAGCTGTGTTAAATTCTGACGTTACAGTATGTCATTTTATGTCGGATAATTCTTTGAAGCTGCAATACGTTAATCAAATCTGAGTACACAAAATCTTAGGAATAATTACGACGGAGTAATAGTATTGGTGGAGAGGCGAATCCTGTTAAGTAGGTCACCACCTTTTGCCCTTTTTGCTGACTCTGAGTTTACCAATACACATACTTATTCACTAATCTATCGAACCTTACTGATCTTCTAAAGACGGCCAGGATGTTCGATCACTCTGCTATCAAACCCCGTGGCTCCTAATATCGTAGCCCTTATGATGCAATATTCGGCGAACGCTGTCTTATCCTCTTCTCAGCGCATGGGTCACTTAGAAGCTTTTTTCACGCTTAGAAGGGACAAGTGGCTGTTCAGTCTACAGTTGCCCATGAGAACCCAGAACAAAAGACTGAGCGATTCTCTAGGTTTATTCAGCAGCCAGCGCGTTGAGCTGGTGCCCGATATACCCAATCTAGGCACGGAACAGATGCAGGAGCCCCTGCCACCCACCACCTCACTCCCCCTCAAGCTAGTCAGACAATTAGCTCTATCATTATCCGGTAGGGTTCGGAGGATATATACAGCGTGACACAAAAGTCCCGGAACGGCTCTGTATTTTCTCGGGTAAGGTATTTTTGGTAAAAATCAAGGTCAGGTCTTCAGTAACTTCCAGCAAACAATTCAATGGAGACCTTTAATTTGACCTTGACCTTCACCGTCAGGGTTAATTTAAGGTCAACTTCATTTTTTAAAACTGAAAGGTTAATCCAAGGTAAACTTTATTTTTTTAAATTGAAACCCCTATTTTAGATTCCGGCAATCGAAAGAACAGAACATTTTACCTTTAAGCACATTTAGAGTCCAAGGTCAGGATAACTACTAAAGGTCAAATGAAGATCAAATGTTTGCTGCTAGAAAAAATTCTATTTATCTCACAGGATGAGTAATAAAAATCACTATCAAGGTCAGGTCTTTGGTAACTTTTAACGAGGAAGTGAACGCTGACCTTGGATTTGAGCTTCGCCTTCAAATTGCAACTCAAGTTTTGTTAATGAAAATCTCTATTTTTGATGCCTTCAACCGAAAGAGCGGGACACCTACGGTTGACTTTCAGCAAGGGATTCAACGGAGATCTTGAATTTAAAAATGAAATAACAGAAAATTTTACGTTCAATCACATTCAAAGTCTAAGGTCAGGATGAATACTAAAGGTCAAATGAAGATCAAATATGTGCTGGTAGGAAAACCTCTATAAATCTCGCAGGATAAGCGATGAAAATAGCTATCAAGGTCAGGTCTGTAGTGAATTTTGAAGAGTGATCTTGGATTTGACCTTAAACTGCTTCTCCAAGGTCATTTTTTTCAAATATAAACTTGCAGGAACAGTATGGGTGAAAGTCATTTGTAACGAGCAGCGTAGTTCTCATTTGTAACGAGCACCATAGTTCCTTCGCTAAAACTTACCCAAAGAGCTGAACTTGCCAGTTATTTTCGTCACTATTCATGTGAGGTTTCTAGAAGTTTTCCTAGCAGCATATATTTGGCCTTTATGTGACCTCTAGTGGTCATCTTGACCTTGAATTCTAATACACATTTGAACATAAAATTTCCGGCTCTGGATTGTCGGCATCAAATGGGCGATTCTATTCGGGACAATAGAGTTGATCTTGAAATGACCTTGAAAATGAGGTTCAAGGTCAAATCCAAGATAATGTGAAAATTTCCTAAAGACCCGATATTTTCAACAGCGAGATTGCTAGGTTTTCTTGGCAGCACATATTTGACCTTTATTGGCCTATTTCACATCCAGCAGTCATCTTGATCTTGAATTTCAATATATATATTCGAATGTAAAATTTCTCGCTCTTCCGATTGCCGGCACCAAAAATAGGGGTTTCCATTAAAAAATATAACGAGGAAACTACGGTGCTTGTTACAAATGATTTTTAACCGATACTGCTTCTGCGGGTTTTTATTTGAAAAAAAAACGACCTCCATATGGCCAAGCTCAAATCTAAGATCAGTTGTGAAAATTTACTAAAGAACTGACCTTGATAATTATTTTCATCACTAATCCTTTAATTGTGGTCAAACGTAGAATTGTCTGTTCTTTCGATTGCAGGCATCAAAAATAGGGGTTTCCATTTGAAAAAATAAAGTTGACCATGAACTAACTTTGAAGGTGAAGGTCAAGGTCAAACTCAAGGTCACTGTTGAATTCCTTGCTGAAAGTTACTGAAGACCTTACCTTAATCTTTTCCAAAAATACCTTACCTAGGAAGATACAGTGCCGTTCCGAGACTTTTGTGTCACGCTGTATATCATGATATAGCTTAATTTATTAATTTTATTTGTTAGAATTAGATATGTATCAGTTGTTCAGCGAGCATCGCCGACCAGGGGAATTCGCATTTTCAGATATGGTGTATCTCCGGCGAGTGGTGCGTTGACTTGGTTTGTTATGTGCTTTATTGTACATTTTCCCGATATTTTGAATGCATAATTTAAAAAGAAAGTGAGTATTGGGAAATGGGCAAAATCTCGTGAGTGCTCTCCGAATAGAGAAACACATACTAACACACCAAAAAAATATATACAGTGATATGTCACGGGATGAAAGATCCTGAAGATATGCTGCGCTGCACTCCACTTCTACTTCATTATTTTAGAGAAATATAATAAAATTTGTTTATATTAATATTTTTTCCAGAGAGTTTAATTTGTTACAGAGAGGAAATGTACAAAAAATGCTTTCCAACATATCGACATACTTCAATATAGATGTTCAGCTCATATTTTGAATTTGTTGGCCAAATATTTAGAAATTCCTTCGAACATTTTAAAAGTCAAAATGTTTCTAGAACAAACACGTACGTACCATCTGGACTCTACAGTGAAGCTGGGGGCAAAATACTGTTTATGCCTTTGGAAATTCGGTGAAACACAATGGGTTCTTTTTATACAATAGAGCAGGGCTGTCCAAAATACGGCCCCCGAACTCTTTTCTTGCGGCCCGCCTCACGGGTCATGTATACATCACATGTATAAATTACTCTCAAATATAGTATAGTATATACCTATGAAAACTCAGTAATAATGTTGTATAGAAAGATTTTATAATGCGGCCCTCCAAACTGCATTTTTTTTTCAAGTGGCCCTTGGGCCAAATTAAGTTGGACAGTCCTGCAATAGAGGATGGTTTGTTATGTCAAGATCATAAAAATGTAATTGAAAGTGAATAAATAAAAATTGTGAATGATGCCCAGATAGCATGAAATGCCACCGATTTAATTGCTCTCCTAGATTCAATAGCCTTAGCTCTTGATAGCGTTCAAAGTGACAATACTACCATATCTGTATGTGTGGAGATATGGCATAAGTTAGAAATGAATTTGTCTGGACCACTTCCAATTAGAAAAAGTTTTTTCAAAAGAACAAATATGGGCATGCATTATTTAGCAAACATCATGGATCACTGATTTTTGGGACTTTTGGATCTAACTTCCACTCAAAAAGGAGAAGCTTTTGAGTACTTAAACAATATTAACAGTTCAATTGTTATGGCTCTTTCATCAAAAGTAAGCCCATTTCCAAAGTACTTTTTTGGCGACCATTTTAGGCTTACTCCCCCAATAACGTGGCGGAAATCAGTTCCTGTATTGGACTTAAAATGCTGTGAACAGTTGCACACTGCTCACTGCAGTTGTATTTATGGCAGGCATCTTTTGGTTTAGTCCAATCTGATTTACAAAATCGCTTAGGAAACCAAAAAGCCAGTAAATTGGCCTTTATACTTAAGTACATTAAGCAAAATACAGACAAAAAGAAAAACAATATTGAATGGGCATGGAAACCAGCTATATCTGAAGATACTGTCACTAACACCATTATTCGTACCAATTCATCAGATGAGGATATGCAAATATCAATGTTAATAGAATAAAGAAAAATATTATATTCGTTTTTTTGATGTTTTTTTTTTTTTGTTAGAGGTAAAATAAAATGTTTTGTTGTTTATAACATAAGTTTTTTGTGTGTATGTGTCAAAATATGGTAGTTTATGGATAAAATAATGCTGTTTTAATATGATTATGATGTCATAATATTTTTGAAACCAGATAACAGGTCACGAGAAGAGCAGTTTAGGGATGAAATAATGCGGTTCTTTATTGAATAAAAGGCTGACCGTTTTATATATAGGATATATCTCTGATATATATGAGATAGATATTTATATAAATATAATATTTTTGAACCCTGTCTAAAGAGCAGTAGTGTATTCCTCAACTAAAGGTGAACTTGTCCTCAGAGATGCCATTGCCTCTGCTTGGTGCTCTATTGAAGCTCCACCAAGTATTCCACCACTGTGACCGCAAATACTTTTGCCTGGCCGACTATTGTACATGTTCCAGGTGCAAAGCTTTCCTGCATGCCTTTGTCTTCCATTTAAAGGCAAATTATGAAGGGTGAGTTCCATGGAAGGTTGATCTATGTTTACAAGCAAATTGTTTATGCTTGTCCAAATATAGCAAGGGTTGGGCACCTCCTTGGATAATATGTTGATCAATAGCTTTATCAGTATTTAAGAATGTCAATGTAGTACCAAAGAAATGATTTTGTAATAAATATGGTTAGAAGAGAGGTATATAAAATATTATTTTAAAAACTTTCAACTATACTAACCCATAAAAATATAGTCTTCTTCCCTAAAATGTTTTGAGCAAACCCTCATTTTCTGTAAGGCAGGCTGTCCTATCAGGAGTACCTTTTCCCAAGCTTTTCTTTTATCCATGGTACCTCTTTCCCCAAGTTTATTTATGGTTTTGATCATTATACCACTATTTTCTTTTGGAAATGTATGGAAATACAGGTTTGGATTTTCTGTTCTACTGGATTCACATCCGTAAACACAACAATATGCATTGTATCTTGACTCATTTTCAGTTGTTAATGTTCCATAGTCAGAAGAAATTTTTGACTCATCCTTGCTACTTTGGTCATCATTTTGAACTGAACCATTTATAATTAAATTCTCACTTTCTGTTATACTTTTGATAACAGAACTATCTTCATTACTATTTTTACCTACTTCTGACAAAGGTTTTACATTTTTACTATTAATAATTTCATAAAATGTGACAGGCTTTTCTTCACTATATTCATCTTCCTCAGTTTTCATCTCAATTTTAGGTGTCAGTAGTGTAAAGCTAATACTTTTTGCTCTTAATCTTGCTCTTTCTATTGCTTTCTTCTCTCTTAGATTTAAGTAATCCTTGTCTGGTAGATTTTGAGAAGGCACAGCAGTTGGGATCAATTTTGGCTTATTTAGTTGATGAACAACCTCTAGAAACAACAACATTTTCAGAAAATACAACAAGCGAAATATATAAACATCTCTTAATATGTCAAATTCCATTAAGCCATTTAAGGTGTAGCCTGTGAAATAGGAATTTAGAGTTTTGAACTTTTTTATTTAAACCCTCACTTTGTTTATATACAATTTTAATATATGTCACTCACACTACTAAGATGAATCCAACATGATCTCATATGTTAAAATGTATCAAGCAGTTTAAGCTGTGGCCTGTGAAATAGGAATTTCAAGGTTTGTCTTTCTTATTAAAATTTGGCATTTTGTTTTTATAATATACTCATTGTCACTCGCACTGCTGAGAGGAACCCAATGACACCTCATAGATCGAAATCCATTAAGCCATTTGGCCTGTAGCAAGTGAAATAGAATTTTTTGGATACATACATAGCCATGTATGGAAAAGATCCCTCCTTCCGAAGCTATTGGGTAACAATGCGATAACAAAAGCTAGATTACCAACAAGTGTAAGAATTGAAACTCCAATGCAAGTATTGCAGTTGTAGTAGTAGGAGTTGTTACCAGTGTTAGACATTCTATGGTTAAGAAACTTTGCACATGTTAGATGTTATAATCACACATATTTTCCATACATTTACCATTGGAACAAAAATATGATAGGATTATTTCAGTATTTTGAAATGTAGAGGTCTATGATATACTTAAGTGAACATACCTAGTCAACTTTCCATTTCATTTAAGTGTTTTGAATATACTTGACTAAGCTCTGTTTTCAAAATTGTATCAAATGCCATAACAAAAATGAGGGGAGTACTTTTTTTTCAACTTAACATCCAGAATTCCACACTAAAATCCTTCCCTACTACTTCAGAATATGTATCGGCAATTTTTTCACACATCAAAAATGTATTTCTAATTTGATAACTGCTCCTTGCTTTAAAGTCTTCAAATGCAGTTTTCAAAATTTCATAAAAACTAATAATTTTTAAACATCTAATATCTTCTCAAAAGATTATATTTGTATAAAGCAGAGGTTTTAAAATGCTAGTTCAGAAAAAATCTAATGCATCAAATAAACAAATTCATTTTTGATTAGAGCCTCAACAGGATATCAATAGGAAAAATCTCCAACAGGGCAGAATCTATGCCACATGAAGTAAGCATGGTTATATATTAGATACTGTGAATATCATACCTCTGGCACAATAATCCTCATTTCTAAAATGCTTAGAACAAATAACAGTAGACTTCGATATAGGTCGTCCCATCCATTCTCCCATGTATAGCACCTTTTCCCAAGCTTCTCTTTTATCAACTTCTTCCTCTTCACCTGAATCATTTACAATAGGCACTGTTATACTACTGTTTTTTGATGGGAAGTGATGAAAATGAATATTTTTATCTTTCTTTTTTGAAGAATGGCATCCCGGCACGGAGCAGTTCGTGTTGTTCACAGGCTGTAGCGGTTTAAGTAAAGGTAGGACGTGAGAGAGGTCGATAAGTTCGACTTTTTTGATTTTGGTACGATGACCAGTGTTTGTAGGCCCTGCTTGGGGCTCCTCCATGCTTCACACCAAGAAAAGTATAACAAACTGGATCAAGAAAGAAAATTGTCTCTGATTTTGTAACCAGGAATAATTACTAGCAAGGTACTGTATTTAGAGTCACTTTGAAGCAATTTTCAACACAAAAAACACCTCTGGCTGTGGTTCCAAACTAAGTTCTAAACACAGGTTGTAAATAATGTATAAGCAGGTAAATGTCAAAACACTCAAAATCATCCATCAACCTCACAATCAATGAAATTTAGATTATTGTCACCAGAGGGAGCCTTACCCGAACATGTAATAGAGGTGAGAGTTTACAGTATTCGTTAAACTTAGTATTCTATTTTGTACCAAATCAATACCAGTATATATACAGGGTGTTTTCAAAGATGAGTCATTTATTTTAACAGCTTGTAGAACTCGCCAAAAGAAGTTGATATATCAAAAATCATCTATATAAAAGTTGCATAATAAGAGAGTTAGTTTACATTATTAAAAATTATTTTGTTTCTACAAAAATCCTGGTGTCCGTAAATTAAATCACAAGCATTTTCAGTGCGCTGTTGAAGTTCTTCCAAAGTATTTACTGCTCCCTCATGGCACACCAACACTTTCAAATAGCCCCACAGAAAAAATCGCATGGCGTTAAATCCGGGGAGCGAGCAGGCCAAGAAATGGGTCCATTGCGTCATATCTATCTATTCGGAAACTCATTATTTAGATGTTCATGGGCTTCTCGTCTAAAATGTGGTGGCGCCCCATCAAGTAGGAACCACATATTCTGTCTCACATTTAGAGGAGCATCTAATAATTGTGGGAGATTGTGTCGAAGAAAATCTAAACAAATTTCACCGGTCAGTTGAGGTGGAAAAAAGTGGGGTCCAATAAGCATGCCATTTACCACGCCAGCCCAAACATTTAATGGGAATCTATGTTGAAAATGAGTTCTCTTTACGGCATGCGTATTTTATACTGCCCAGACATGATTATTGTGGAAATTGTGCAGCCCATTTCGTGTAAATGTGGCCTCATCTATAAACAAAATTAATTTCGTAAAATATTCACTTCTGCCGAAGTGTTCTAAAAACCACTGGCAAAATGCAACTCTTCTAGGATGATCTTCAGGTTGTAACGCTTGTACCCATCGATAATGATAATACTGTTCTTGTCGTATCGTCACACTTTACTATAAGGAACTTCAACTTGAGCTGATATGGCTCTAGTACTCATTGTTGCGTCGTCTTGACCATTTCTAAAATGTCTCTCTCAATTTGTAACATTTCAGGTTGAGGTCCTCCAGCGTGACCTCATCGTTGTTATTTGAAATATCCTGTGACACGAAGTCTAATAACTAAATTTACAAATATCCGTGATTTCTTAAAGGAAACCTTTCCGCATGCTGCGGCTGCATTTTGTTGGCACTCTCCGTATGTTAGTATTATTCCCACTATTTCATTGCTTTCGTAAACATGGAACATTTTTTTTTGCACAAAATAATCAGACAAATGAAAGTATACGCACTATTACAAGACATACAACTAACCGAACCAAAGACTCGCACTGAAAACCATACAATAACAAAAAGTTTGCCAAATTTAGATAAACGATAGGAGTAGTAAACAAAAAACGTTTAGATTTTACACGGCAGTGGTGGAGAATATCAAAAAATCTGTGTAAAACATTCTTATTTTTTTAAATTCTTAATCTTTTACTATTTCTTTCATTATGCAACTTTTATATAGGTGATTTTTGGTATATCAACTCCTTTTGACGTGTCCTACAAGTAGTTAAAATAAATGACTCAACTTTGAAAACAACCTATCAAAAAAAATCCATACACAAATTGTATTTTTTTCCTCTTAAAATCTTTGGGTGGTCAGCATTTTTATGTAGGTAGGTGGATTCAAAATAACACAGTCAGTTAACAAATTTATTAAACATGGAAACAACATCTAAATGTTTCTAAAATCGTTTACAAAAGATACTAGAAATGTAATTTCAACATTTGGAAGTACATGATTTCCTTATATTTTTTTTTTTTTTTTTTTTTTTTTTTATATCGAAACAGCCGCGCAGGCAGAAGCCTAAATGCCGGAACACCGCGGCTGCTATGATGATCCCAAAGAAATTTTGTTAATACGATTTTTGAACTGCCTAAGGTTAGTAGAACTGGGAAAAGCTTCCTCCCGTAGATTGTTCCACAATCTAGACACCCTGGGGACAAAGGAGCGGTCGTATCGGCCAGTTCTGGATGTACGAAGTTTGACACGGTTAGGATGGGACGCCGAAGTCAGGCGGGTCTGTCTGGCAGGCACATCACGCGGCGGCATCATGGAAGAGAGCTCTGAGGAGCAAAGCCCGTTGGTGTAGCGATAGAAAAGAGCTAGATCGCCGACGGCCCGCCGGTGCGAAAGAGTCCCGAGATTGTCTGTTAGAGAAGAGTCATCGATCAGTCGGACCGCCCTCCTCTGGACAGCATCGAGCATGGACAATGTAGTCGGGGCGGCAGCACCCCAAATGTGTGAGCAATACTCGAGGCTAGGCCTTATCTGGGCCTTGTATAGAGTGAGAAGGTCATGCGGAGAAAAGTACTTCTTAGCCCTAAACAAATAGCCCAGCTTTTTCCCAGCAGCTGCAGCTATTGAAGAGATGTGTTCGTGCCAGATCAGGTCCTCGGTGATCTGGACTCCGACCAGCCGAAATGAGTGGCTCTTTGGTAGAACTCGACCGTCCATCGAAACTGTATGAGCGCTAGGACGCTTTTTGTTCGTCAAGGTACAGTGCTGTGTTTTGGAAGCATTGAACTGTACAAGATTGTTGCGTCCCCAAGCAGTGATAGCCTCCAGGTCTCTTGTCAGAGAAGAAGTCGTCGCTAGTCTTCTTTTTTCCAGCTCAGCGGCAGAGATCGGCTTGTCACTCTGAATTCCTGCATGTAGAGTGCTGTCATCAGCGAAGCTGTGGATTGGGTTGATCGTGCAGGAAAGGAGGTCGTTAATATGTAAGAGAAACAGTGTTGGAGCCAAGACCGATCCCTGGGGAACACCCGCGTTGACGTTGTGGGATGAAGAGGAGAATCCGTCAATTACGACGGATATCTTGCGGCCAGAGATAAAGTCAGCCACCCATCTGCAAAGCTTTTCTGGGAGGCCGTAGGATGGAAGTTTGCTTAAGAGGGCAGCGTGCCACAGCTGATCGAACGCTTTCGTGATGTCAAGAGCAACGACATGAGCCTCACCATGAGACTGGATGAGTTTACTCCACAGTTGCGTGACGTAAGCTAGGAGGTCCCCTGTGGATCGTTGGTGCCGGAAACCGTACTGCCTGTCGCTAATCAAGCTGTGACGTTCGAGGTAGTCCAGAAGCTCGCGATTTATGCACCTCTCCATCACTTTACTTATAACAGAAAGCAGAGCTATAGGCCTGTAGTTGTAAGGGTCGGTTTTAGATCCTTTTTTTGGGATGGGCTGTACATGAGCAAATTTCCAGTTTTCTGGGAAGGTGCCGGATTCATAAGATATCTGGAAGAGACGCGAAAGAACTGGAGCAAGCTCAGCTGCACATCTCTTCAGTACAATGGCAGGAATCAAGTCCGGACCAGAAGCTTTGTTGATGTCGAGCGACAAGAGCACTCGTCTTACGGTCTTATGCCTGAATGTTACCTCCCGCATAGTGTGGGGAACCCTTTGAATTGACGGCACTTGGGCGTTGGTGGGGACGTCCATGGTGGAGTTGGCAGCAAAGATCTTGGCTAGCACTTCTGCCTTGGCCTTTGAGTCGAATACAATAGTTCCATCCTGACACGTAAGTGGTGGAAGGCTACTGTGTGAGAAGTTCTCTTCAATCTGCTTGGCCAGCGTCCAGAAAGACCGACTGCCATTGCGCTGCGACATTACCCTGTGCCTAACTTTTATATCATGCTGGGTTTTGGCATTGCGAACCGCTTCGTTATATTTGTTTCTGGACTCGACGTCGGCTTGTCTGTTCTCTACAGTGGGGTTTTGTAAGTAGGTTCTGTGGGCCTTGATCTTCTGCTGGCGAGCAGTGTCACACGATTTGTTGAACCAGCCGTTGGACCCTGGTTTAGGAACTTTCACTGTGTGAGGGATGTATTCCTCCATTCCGACGTGGATAATTTCGGTTATTGAAGAACAGACAGTCGACGCATCCGCGTCAGTGAAACAGACATCTCTCCAAGGAAAGCTAGAGAAGAAGTCTCTGAGCCCCTCCCAGTCGGCATGTCCGTAATGCCAAGTTTTGCGGCCTGTGCGAGTTTCTGCGGCCACAGCGGCTTCTGACCGAAACCTAACCTCCACAACACCGTGATCTGAGTTACCCAGGGGGGACAGGACGGCAGTGCTGTAAGGGGCAGGATGCGTGGTCAGAAAGAGATCTAGCAGGCTACTGGCGTGTGACGAGACGCGGGGGAAAAAAGTAGGGCTCGTCACCAGCTGGGTCAGCCCTTGAGTAAGAGCGAACGCTTCGACTGCACGACCTGCTGCATCGGTCTTGTTTGAGCCCAACCAAAGCTCATTATGGGCATTGAAATCACCGAGAAGAACTACCTCTGAAGCGGGGTGATTGATGTTCAGGAAGTCGATCTGGACGGCGAGGTATTCGAGTAGGTCATCCCAGTTATGGTTCGAGGGAGAGCGATAAAGGCAGCAAATAAATTTGGGTGATGTTTTGGAGTTGAGGCGAAGCCACAGAATGTCCTTCCGGTCTGATTCCAAAGAAAGATCCCTGGAGCAGGAAAGACTGCTGCGGACAAAAGTCACAACTCCCCCGTTCTTTCTCAGATTGGAGTGCACCTCGTAGTTTGGGAAGTTGAGATGGTTAATCGGTGCAGCCTCTGAGATTTTTGTCTCCGCCAAGAAAAGCACGGCGGGACGATTGGATTGCAGGTAGTGATGAACAGCATCAATGTTGCTGTTGATCCCGCAGATGTTCGAAAAACAAATTTTATCTTCGATGTTGTTCCCTCGAGCCCACCCTCCACCCGGACATTCCGAGAGTGGAGTGAGTTTACGTCCGGAGTTTTTAGTGCTCGAGGGATCCATCATCATTAGTTTCTTTGTTTTGGTAGATAACCGACTGCATAGCTTAGGTGTGGAAACATGCGGACATTTATAAGACACCCTGGGAAAAGCTAGCGGGTGGTACTGCCTCGGTCGACTGGTCCTTGTCTACCACCTTCTTTTTACGTGTTAGTGATGTTGAATAGACCTAAAGTGGCCCGTTGGCGGACTTGTACCGCCACCCGGCAATCGGTACTGAGGTATTCCTTAACGCGTGCGCAATCACTTGGACGGGAAGAAGTTGTATACTGGATACAATGGAAATATATATGGAAAACGGCAAATTACTATTTTCTAAGCTAGATTTTCTATTTATGTGCAACAAATATCAATAAAACTAGATGTCGACTTCCGGAAATCTGCAAAAACATTTCAACAAATTAATTTATATTGTCACATAAGAGACTAGATCTAGGTATAATTTATTTAATTTCTAAGGCCGGATCAAGTAATTTTAATGTCGTGCCCATGGTAATCAAAATTTGTCCCAGATTTATTTTCGTAGTTTTTGAGACGATGCTTACAAACTGTATTACAGTGTTTGACATACAATATAAATACGTGCTTCAAAATGAAAATATATTAAAAAATAAGTGAGATCAAAACAAAATGTTGTACTATAAGGTTTGGCGTACTTCATAATGGGGCACCTCCCTTGAGGACTAGAAGATCCAATCAAATTAAAAGTGGTGGATGTACCAAAAAAGAAATGACAATGATTCAAAAATAATATCCAAGACAAACAATATAATCAATAAAAGTATAAAAATAAAAAATACATAAAAATTGCATCTTAACTATGCAACTGAAAGATATCTTTGGTATAAATCAAAGCTTGCACCCTTAATGTAGCGCTCTGACAGTAGCAAGAAGCTGATCCAACTCTACTTTGTAGCTGATCAGCTGTTGTTGTCTTTCTGCGCATTGTTCACAGCTCCTGTTTGTGATGCTTTTCTGAGCAAGATTTTGGACGATGGCTCTTAGGCGGTATTCTCGTTCCTCGTAGCGTTTTTCCAGGAAAGCTATCTGCAATAAAAAAAAAATGGCAGCAAGTAAGATTACTCTGCATTCCCTACGTAATGTTGTCTGGCTACGAACATGTATAAAAAAAATGAATGGATTATGGCAATCAAACAGGCCCATATAATTATTTAAAGTCCCTACAGATTTGACAAAATTGCGATCTGGTCTACCGCCCTACCGTCAGTACCGACCTCCTAGCAACGTGGCAAATCTGCCTGCCTCGGCATTAGCAAACCTAGCACGGCTTTGTATACACGGATACAGGCATCATTGTTGTTATCGTTCAACCATCAAAGCAGATAGACGTATACTGTTTGAGCTTCCCGGAACGCGTATGCTGAAAATATACCTCATCATTCAAGTTTTAAGGGGAAGAGTGCAGGAAAATCTATGATGTATGAAATATGTCTAATAGTCTAATCATATTAGAATACAATACCCCTGGCTAGCGAAATAATTGTCTCGTTTTATTAATGTAAGTTGCTCAATGGGGTATTTAAAACATGGACGCATCAATTGGGTACACCAATTTTTGTGGGAAAACTTATTATTCGACAACACAGAATGAGAAAATGTATTTTTTACGGTTTAATCAAAAGTGTTGGCAGGAACGGAAAAACTCCTCAAATAAGATTTTTAGGTATTTATGAGACCTAACCTACAGAATGAGACCATACGTAAAAAGATCCCACTAATAGTAAATAAGTTATTGCCGAAAACCGAGGCAAAATGCAGGTTTCGGCACTTGTTGCTAATGCGACGATAATTTCATGCAGCTACTTGAAATCCCTAGTCTTCATACTTTTAAATAACCACAACAAAATTGGAGACGATTGGTCACGTAGTTTATGAGAATGTCTAATTGTTTATGACAGAACACCTGTCTGTCTGTCATTTATTGAGCAATATACCTGTACAGGGTTCGTTCTAAGGGCATTTATAGCAAAATACACGAGTTTACCTTGCCGACCTGAATCACAAGCCATTCCAAAATATAACTGTTATTTTTATGCGAAAAACGAAGGTTTACGTTTTTTCCTTCTAAACAAATTCAAACATTTCGTATTTGCGCGTTATTATACACATTTTAAAATAAAGCGGATGTATCTATCACCTTTTGTTGCGAAGAACAAATGTTTTTTCAAGATCTTCATACCCTTGTGTATATATATTTAGAGCAGCAATTTTTACACGGTCACAGATAAGCCTGAAATTAGGAAGAAATATAATTTCCAGGTCCTTTTTTCTAAAATTATTAATATAGTATACGTCTGTTTTCGAAATCTCGTACGACTAAAACAACTTCGAGTTCAAAATGTTGGAAAATAAACTCAAGGAAACGAAAAAACAGCAGACAAATATCAACCAATTGTAAAGAACTGACTGTCTGAAAAATTAGGCAAAATGCTCATTATTAGTCCCTAATACATTATTTACAGTTTCAGCATTGTATCTTGTATAGTTTTCAAGAGTACTGTTTATAACAAATTTGATATGCCTCCAACATTCGCTTGAAATTTGTCAGTATCAAGTATAGTAGTATAAAGATCCAGTAAACCAAGAGGCGTCGTACTGTACTGGGAAGAAATAACGATTGCAGAACCGCAGGACGGTGGTTCGAATCCACAAAGCTCCTTTATTTTTTTTTTAATTTGGAGAAATAAATTGTTTTTCACATTAAGTGTACTTTTATTGCGATGAAACAGTTTTTCGCAAAACATAGACAATGTAAGCTTGCAAACAGGAAACAAGCAGTATACGTATGATTGTATGATTTTTTTTATATAACTTTGATAAAATTTCAGAAACACTATGTTGGATCATAGCAGATAATTTTTTAAAACAAACATCTTAGATGTGTAAATTATTAACCAACAATAATGAAAGACATCCGAAATTTTGTTTGTGATAATACGCTCAAGTGTTCGAACGCGGTCAAATTAGGTACCTTTTGGAGCCGCAGAGAATGCTTATAAAATTAAGTGAGCTAACCCACAGTCATAACTTAAAAAATATTCTACTCTTATGTCCCAGCGAACTAAAAAACAATCCTTTTACACAAAATAAAATCTTATGAGATAACATCAAAAAAGATATGCGAGTGAATTGCTTGAATTAAAAAAAGATCACAACAAAAACATTATAGCTATGTCTGGCAATGAAGCAAAAACTTTGGCAGGTTATCAACACGGAATGTGGCAGAGACTCTCATGACGTTAAGGAGGTGTTGGAGATTTAAGTTGAGGCATTATCACTATTTTGTGCATCATGCGCAAGAAATCATAAAAAATTGCATAAAAACAGCTTACCTTACTACCATGTACATTGAAAGCAATAGCAAATCTAACAGCATGTTTCTCCAAGCTGTTACAGAAAATGATGTTATGTCCTATATTGGGAAGCTTAAGAATAAAAAGACTCTCGTTATTTATCAAATGAGCAGTAAGCCTTGTAGAGAACATACAGAGAACATTAGAGAATGAATGTATATACATGTTGGGGTATTTACAGATTTATCGAAAACTTTCGATTGTATATCCCACCCCACGGCTACAATACACGAGGGGAAAACAAAATAGTGCCTCGAATAAATAGAAATATTGTAGCCAAAAGCGTTGGAGTTTAATATTACAATAAACTTCCTGAGAATGTTAGCGGTCTGCCGTTGGACCTTTTCAAAAGGAAGGTCAAATCAATTTTAACAGACAAAGCGCCATATATTGTTGACGATTTTAAATTGTACTGCAGAAACATTTCTGTTATCTAGATTGTTTCCAGTTTCCAGTTGTTAATTTTTATATTTTTAATATGTTACTCGTGTTTGTATATTCATGTGTACAATTCTGGTGTTATAATTTTAATATGATGTTAAGCTTGGTATAATTTGTCATTTATATGTGTATGCATTGTGTATGAATTTCAACTGTTTTTATAATGGATTATTTATTTTTATTGTCTTAAATCCTCGACTAACCAAAAGGGTCATTGTACATTCTCTGGCTCAGTAAATATCCATCTCTCTATTAAAGTCTATAGTCGGCAATAATGGATCGGCTGGAGCTCACGCGAAGCTCAGGATCGTATTCAGAAAGTAGAAACGGTTAACATAGTCAAGAACAATTTATTGTTTTATTCTTATCTGACCTGAAATATAGTAAACATCATAAACAGCCATATTTCGTGTATCGATTTTCCTTTATAGGTAGGAACTTTTCCAAAAAAAAGGTGATGATAGAAAGTAGCAATCCGTAGTTTATAAAAAATCACAACAAAATATGAGTGTCTGCAGAGCTGTCATTGACAGAACAATCACAATTGTGCGCCTGACTATATGGGGTATTTTGAATGTTATTAGATACAGAGCTGTCATTTTCTATCACATTTGACGTCATGGAGAATCGTGATATAGACCCCCCCATTGCAGCTCATGCATAGGCATTCTTTGTTGCCATTTATTTCCTGTCACGAAAGCCCGTGAGAAATTTATAGACATAATTTTGCTATGCTTTTTACCCGTAACAACCAAGTGAACTTGGTACGCTAGGTAGTTTGGAGCGATAAATCAGAATTTGACCACAAAAACAGTCTGAAGTTCTATCGCCAACTGACATAGGATTCAGAAACTACGCACCTGATACACCCAAGAAACGAATATTTATCCAGTTCGCACATCCGGAAGATTTTTTGAAAATGAACTCCTTTAGTGCAACTGGCTGATTCAACTGTAAGATCAAACTCACCTTTTGCAACAAAGCCTCGACTTCCACGTCGCTGCCATCTTTAGTAGCTGGGTAAGTGCTGAGAAGCCTAGTGTTGAGGTGATCCCGTTCTGCCTTAACCACAGCTAGTTCTTCTTTCGCAGTCGTTAACTGCTGCTGTAGAGTTGTAATCGAAACCTTAGAAATACAGACAATTAAAAAGCATTAAATGAAGGTCTGAATTCATTTTTAAACGGAAGACTAGCATACAAAGCTTAAACAATTATGTCTTAGAATCAATACTACTCTTTACTAGTAAGACTAAAATATCACATTTGAGGTACTGTTCTCACCGAAAGCAACTGGCGACAGCAACCCAACTGAGTACACGTTTTCAAATATCAAGATCGGCAGAAAGGGTTAAAAGTGACCTAGTTGCCAGGCCGCCTCTTCTCCACCACTACTACAACTGCTGCATACTTACTCATCGGTAATTACCTATCAAACTGCCCACAATATCTTCAGATATCCAGATCATTTAGCAAGGAAGTATATCAAGTATGGTGTCCCACTAGGAACAGTCTTAGGTCTACTGTGATTTAATATATATTTAAACGATATTTTCCAAATTAATTGTGTTGGCAAAATAACCAGTTATGTAGATGATACTGTAATATCATATGAAGGCAATGACTGGTCTCATCTAAAAAATGTAATTCAAAATGATTTTGTAGAAATTATTCGGTGGTTTAATAGCAGAAAACTGAGCATTAACTATTCCAAAATATGCTAGGCATTTGCCAAATTACACAGATATCTCCAACATTAAAGATCAAAAACTGCAAATTAATAGAGTGCCAAACATAAAATACCTTGGAATAGTATGGATGCTCACTTACTTTGAGACATCCATGAAAGGCTACTTCGTACATTATACCATACAATGATTGAGCCTCATCTCACATATGGTATATTAGCATATTCATCACATATCTATAATTTAGATATTTTTCAAAAAAATATTCTAAAGATGATGTTAAAAAAACCGAAACTTTATCCCACCGATGAATTATACGCAGATGTTCAAATGTGACAGTCAGTCAGCTTTGTTTCTTACATACTATCATTCACTACCATAAATTTGTCTACACCGACCAAAAACTTAAACATAATCATTATGCAAGGTACTAAATTCGTGGCACAGTAGTAGTTCCCTAGCCAGATAAATATATAATGAAGCGGTTATAGCTCCAAAATTTTATGAAATTATACCTAAAGATTTACATTTCGGAAATTATTTCAAGAGAAATTTCAAAAAGTAGCTACATTCTATCTATCATAAACTCGTAAATACAAACATCAAGTAAATGCATAATCCACTGTGACTAATTCTTGCCCTTTTTTATAATGTGTATTCTACAGTGACAGCTAGAAATTATTGGTCAATGCAGGCAATGCCTCCTATTAGACCTGTTTTTATTTTACATTTATTAACTCATGTTGTTTTCTTTGTACATTAAGCGAATAGATATTGTTATTATTGCCGCCACTGGTCGGTTGCCCACATGGATGGTTCACATCGCTCCCTCAAAAACATAATTTATAATCCGATAAAGGTGACGACCCCGTGTTGGTGTGGCTTGACGCGGCTCAGAGCAGCAGTGATGGAAACCTTCCAGGAGAGCTACAGTTAATAGAAGTTTATAATGTAATAGTTGTCATCAGACTCGAGAAATATGTTTCCGTATAAAGCTTTCGCAGATCCATTGCGCATTTTCGTAAACAAAAAGCTACCGTATATGTTCTTTTTGATTGATCTGGCTGAATTTTAACGTATTTGTGTATTATTAATTTAGATTTAGATAATTAAGATTTTTAAGAATGAAAATACTATTTATATTCTGCATTCTTACTAGTAAGAACATGCTCAGTAACTCTTCTGTCAACTCCAATATGTCGCGGCAGTTGCTTAGAAGAGGCTTTTGGTGAGAACGTAAAAATAATGCAACATAAGATGAAAGCAGGTTGATGTCGAATCGCTGTCTGGTAGCTTTTGATGAGAATATATAAAAAGAGGCTGTTATGTTTCACTAAGGGTCGATTATACATTGGCAACTAATGTCAAGATTAAGCAGTTAAGCTCTGAAAAATTTGATGATAGAGCATAGGACTGTGTAGCAAACTGCGTTTATATAATCGATGAAGAAATTATGCTTATAATGTTGCAAACGTGTAATCGCAGCAACTGGGCGCTCCTGATGAGAATAACAATTGTCAGGTAGATTTAACCAGTGATTAACGTATTCTACTAGAAGATAGTCAACCTAATGATTATTCCCTCGACATTTATGAGTATTTGTCAGTTGTTTTTCTATTTACTATATATACTTTGAAAAGGTTGGTGTTTCATGCTCTACCATTCTTACCAATAATTTCTTTCTTCTCTCTATTTTATTATATTTTGCAATTCAACATACATATGATCCATGCACAGGCGTTGTCCTCCTATGGATATATTATATTTATTTACTCGTTTCGTGTTCCCTGTATTTTAGAGTAAATAAATATTATTATTATTATTCATAGACGAAGCTGCCTATATGCTCATTTATTTGGCTACAGCGCCATCTATTAGACACTAAAGTTTTCAAAGTATATAACAAGAGAAACAGCTGACAAATCATTGTAGATGAGGCTATGGTATATAATTTTATCTGATCATTTTTGGACGCCAGAACATGGCATTAGGTTGGCTATCTTCAGATAGAATATGTTATGAATAATTTAACTTAGATTATAAATTTTGACAACTGAACAATGCAGTCGTTTAAATCCTGTTGTAGTCTAGCAAATCAGGGTCGCCAGTGATTCTTACAACTTTAGACGCCTTTATGGCCTCCTTGAATTTCATATTATCTCCTTCAGAAAGTCTTGGGTGTTTCTAGATTTCTACTGTTCCGTGTTAGCGTCAGCGCCCTCCTAGTAATGTTTTATTTTTGAAGTGCAGGATATTTCGGGCTGATAAAACGGATGATAGAAATCGAAAGCATGTAACAATTTGATGGTAATAGATATTTGTAACATAACCTCAAAATAAAGCGTCTTTCTGAAGGACAGGAAAAACTGAAAATCAACGAGGCCATAAAGGCGTCCTATGATGTATATGAAATGTGAAGGCTACGTTAACAAGTTGACATTAAACGGGTAGAGAAGAAACTATTCGTAAGACAAATAAATTTGATAGTTGCGATCTAGTTGAAAGTAATGGCCAGAACATGCATTTTATTACATTATAATCATAACAGTTATAGTACTAACTTCGAGCTAATACTTATATTTTTAAGCCTTTCAATGTGCTACTTAGAGCATACTGGTAAAGGAAGATTTATGATTACAATAAAACACTTATAATTATGAAAATGTTTTATTAGACCGAAACAACATTTTGTGTAAATAATTACTTTGTTTTAGGCTTCTTCAACTAGCATTTTCCGCCTACTCTTCTTTTTCTTCCCGCAATTTCATCTTATATAAACCTACTTCTCCATTGGCTCAAATTATTTCATACTTCCAACATATTTTCTGAAACGACTATTTCCAAATCATTTATTTTTCTGTGAAAGTAACATTTCAACTTTAGCAGTATGCTCTTCCTCTTGCATTTTACGCCTAGCTTGATGCTCATCCTTTCGCAATTTCATCTCCAGGGCTACTTTCTTCTCCATTAGTTGAAATTCCCTATCATATTTCTCCCTCATGAGTTCGAGTTTCAACTTATGTTCTTCCTCTAGAAACTTAAGTTTTGCTTCCTCTATCACACTCCTCACAGGCTCACTTTGGGTGCATTTATCTATTTTTGAAGGATTATATTTGCTTTCCTCTACAAAAAATTACAAACATATATAAACATACAAGCGTTTCCCACCTTGCTTCTTTTAACAAATCTAAGTCTTTTCTTATGTTCAAACCCTATGTCGTTTTTCGATCATAAGTTAACTCTCAAGTTGGGTTGGGTTGTTCTTATGGTTAACCAATCCACAATTCTTAATGCGGAAACGTTGTTTCATTGTCCGAACCATCGTATTTTGTGCGCTTTGTCACAACTCATGTCAATGTCAAGCCAGAAAGGTTTAGTGTTGTGTTTTAATGAGAACTCTGGTTGAAGTTAACTTCCTTTTTAGGACAAACTTGACATTGAAAAATGCGATTTGAAAATTAAATTGATAGTTAGCAGTAAAATAAGTTTAGCTGTGATTGAAAAACCGGCTCTATGGTTCGATTTTTCGATCGCTGGTTAACCTTCAAGTATGGTGATCATAACCTGTAAATTAACTATCAGTTGTCCATAAATCCGTTTTTCAGGTTTTGGTTAACTAACACGTACATCTGAACTATTGTGTTCTAGTCCAGTTATATAGCCGAAACTGAGACAAAAGTGATATCATAGCCACCAAGTTATGTCCGCTGGCGTAATGATGTTATAAAGCTTTGCGAATATTGTTGTATGAATTTGGTTTTCCGGAAACCAGCCGTTTTTTGTAAAACAGCGAAAAACCTATAAAACCTTTTTTTCGCTGGAACGGTTGAGGATATCTGGAATTTTCTTACACTTAAATTTGTCTAATTTTTGGGCCATCAAAAAGGGTATCTGCAATGTTTTTGCTAAATTGCTTAGTTTTCGCGCTACAGCTTTCTGATGGCTTATTGGCGAGGGGTTTCGAAATTCAACTGGACTATTAGTGAATAACCCCCACCATATAGTACGAGACCGTCGGCAACGCGTGAACGGTGCGTCAGCAGGTTGGTGGTATGCCGGTACGCCGCCCCTGTCCCCTCAAACCTCTCGCCCACAAGCCATCAGCAAGCTGTACCGCGAAAACTAAGCAATTTAGCAAAAAATTTGCAGATACCATTTTTGATGGCCCAAACATTAGATAAATTTGCGTGTAAAAAAATCCCAGATATCCTCAGCCGTTTCAGCGAAAAAGAGGTTTTTTGGGGTTTTCGCTGATTTACCAAAAACGGCTGGTTTCCGGAAAACCAAATTCATACAACAATATTCGCAATCATTTATTACACCATTACGCCAGCGGAAATAACTTTGTGGCTATGTTATCACTTTTATCTCAATTTCGGCTATTTAACTGGACTATTCTGGTCGTTTTGTAATGCTTGACGTTTGTGCCTGGTATCATAGACACAACACACAACTGTCAGTGTGAGGCAGTGTGGTTGTACATGATCTAAAGTGTATCTAACGAAGCTACAAAATAATCGTAAACAGTGGTTGATTCGTGATCAAGGCGTGATCGGTAGCCATGGCGCTCTGTCGGCCTCTTCCTGATTGGCTTGTAGCGACGAGCCTCCAGACAAAGTCGCACGGTTGCCACGATCGGCGAGTTTTCGCCAGAGTGGTTGATCACATTCGCATGGATCACAAATCAATCTGTTGGTGCAATACGTGCAATAACTGTTGTAAAGGACATTATATAACAATAAATGGCATCACAAAGGTATATTCCAATTTGATCTGCAGCAAATTATGAACGGCATATACGGAGATGCGAAAACAAGCTCAAAAAGGTGAAGACAATTTTTGTGCAATCTTTATAGTTAAATTTTTCCTAAGAGATAGCATCAGTGAGGGAATTTTTTTCTATTGTCTTATTTTTCACATTAATGCGATGTCGAGGTATGTGGCCCTATCGCAATTGAAAATAAGGTTTCGATAATCCTTCCATAAAGTTTCGATGAGTACATCTGAAATAACCTTGAGATATTCTTCAGGGAAATACAAAAATCTCCTTTTGTGTTTTTTTGTGCAGATTTATCTATTAAAATCCTATCCGCAATCTATTTTCCGTGCACACACCTTCAACCGAATGTATGCCATATATGATATTACCGTTTCCAACTTTCACCAAGGTTAATAGGAACCATAACAGCTCCCTACCCTTCCCCCCTATAAGAATATCGATTTGTAGCCTCACATTTCAAGGTTAGACTTCTTGTAATGTTTCTGTTCAACATTCGGCGATTTCTGACAATTTTCCCAATAAAACATGATCATTGTGACATTAAGCCTGGCAACGCTGCATAGTAGAGGGAACTCTAAGCGTCACGTTGATGGTTCGTCACCACGCACAGGATTGTAATCAGTTACGGATACCCGTTTATGAGCGCGAACGTTTTATGCACGTCTTGACTTGATTTTTCTTGCGGAAATTTAATATTAGTCTAAAATGTCTGACACAGATACTGCTGATGAAGTGGTTGAAATCAGCTTAACGCCACCCAGAAAAAGGGCTAAAAAGCTTCATCTTAGCGCAGGTGAAAAACAAATTATTCTAAATATCTACAAGAACCAGATGCAAGAGAATAGTGGATTGGCTATAGAAAATATCGTATGTAAGGTTGCTGAAATTTCTGGAGTAGGTCGATCAAGTGTTTACAAAATCTTGAAGGAATATAGACAAAATCACTCACTATCTGAGCCAAAAACATATCCAGCGAGAAAAAAAATCATCGAAAAAATAGATGACTTTGACAAAAGTGCCATTAGAAGAAAAGTACATCACTTTTTCTTCAGGAATGAAATACCTACAATAGATAAAATATTGAAGCAAGTGAATGATGATGAGGACCTGCCAAATTTTAAAAGATCTACGTTCCATAAGCTGTTGAAAGAACTAGACTTTCGATTTTTGAAAAGAGGAAGGAATAGTTTATTGATAGAAAAGGAGGAAATTGTTATCTGGAGGAGAGAAAAATTAGGCAATTCCGCGCTGAAGGAAGAAACATTTATTATTTAGACGAAACATGGGTGAACGCGGGGCATACGCAGGGAAAGGTTTGGGTAGACAGATCTGTGAGGTCCTCAAGGCAGGCTTTTTTAGATGGCCTTTCGACGGGATTGAAAAATCCTGCAGGTAAGTTTCGAAGTATATGAACTTTTTTGGATGCAGATAATTCATTTTCTGATCGAATCAATGATTTGGAAGCTCCGAACTCAGTTTTGCTATCTCATCCAAGTTTCTGAGTATTTCCTTCGCCCAAAAACTAATCTAAGACCCTATCCTACACTAACCTAAAAAGTGTAAGTTGCTTAATTTCATCATTTAGTGCGCTCGCTGAGAAGTAAAATAACTAATTACTTTCAGGCAAGAGAAAACGCCTGATCATTTGCCACATAGGTAGCGTAGATGGATTTGTTCTTGAAGCATTGTGGGCATTTGAATCCAAAAAAATTGGAGACTATCACGAAGCAATGGATAGTAACTCATTTGAAAATTGGTTCAAAAAAATTTTGCCGACACTTGATGATAACGCAATTATTGTGATGGATAATGCCCCGTACCACTCCAGAAAATTGGAAAAAATTCCAACAATGGCCACCAAAAAGGCAGACATTCAACAGTGGCTTGTCTCAAAGAAGATCGACTTCGACCAAACAATGGTCAAAGCTGAGCTGATACATATATTCAAGCGACATAAGTATAAATATGATTTAAAAATTGTTGACGAAATGGCCAAAAACCAAAATAAAACGATTCTCAGGCTGTCTCCCTATCACTGCGAACTGAATCCTATCGAGTTGATTTGGGCCGACATCAAGCAATACGTGGCGTCAAATAACAGCACTTTTAAGTTTTCAGACCTTAAAAAACTGTTTGATGTTGCTGTCGATAGAATTACGCCAGCAAAATGGAGAACATGTATTGACCATGTCCAAGAGAAGGTTGAAACCAAAATGTGGGATATGGACAATATCATTGACACCCAAGTTGAACCCCTTATAATTGACATCAACAAGTCTGATGATTCAAGCTCCTCGTAATACAGCATATAAATCGATTGATACCATTAAGACTGGCAGTTTAACGGGCTTTTTGGCAAGACAGGTAAGTTCATTATAGACTGCAATCAAAGTGTAAGTTTCTAGTTATTAATGTGGAAATTCCAAATTTATAATTACACAAAATTAGGGTTAATTTAGGAGTTCCAAAGCATAATAGTGCCATTTTGACCTTCTTCCTATTTCTCATGTAAATTTTAATAGCAATCAAACTAACAAACTTTATGGAGTCTGTAATAAACTTTTGTACTACTACTACTACGTCTGTAGTTTCTATTTGCTCAAAAAAATTTGCTCTGCATTGTGAATAGAAGGTTGATTTGTAAATATTATTGGGTATATATGTAAGTTAATAATAAAATATGAACAATTTCAATTAAGATGGTCCACAAGTTTTTTTGTGTGCGTTTTAGTAAAATTTTGCTGAAATGGTGAATACAGAATTTTTTGCACTGATTCCTAATGTCGAAATATGATTAGAAAGGCGTGGTATATTCCTGATAATTTACTATGCTTTTGATAGAATTTACAGCAACACATATCTTGTACGACATTTTTTGATAGATCAGTCACAATAGCTTGATACGGCCCTGTAGCGTCTCCTACGGTTAAGTTCTTGATCACGTGCAATACGGGTGTATATGTTTGATTTTACTTTGTTTCTTCGATGGATACAGTTTAAGTGAGGTTTACTACCGTTTTCAGACAAACATAATATTAAAAAACGCGTTTCGACAGTGATTAACGTATTCTACCTGAAGATAGTCATTCCCGTATCGGAGATAAAATGAGATACCGTAGGTCAACAATGAGAATTTGTCAGTTTTCTCTATCTATTGTACGTAGTTCGAGTTCATGGTACACAGATACCGCCGTAGCCACGTATCTGCTTTTCAAAGTATTTATAGTGAATAGAGAAACAGTTGTGACAAATTCTTATAAATGACGCTACAGTATCTCATTTAATCTCCGACATTTTTTCGAACGCTGGAGTACAGCTATATTCAGGTAGAATTCTTTAAGTAATGCTTCTGGTTACCAGCTAAACCTACGATTGAAAAACCGGACACAAAAAGATATTTTCCCTTCAACAAAAAGGTTACCTTTCATTGTTGGTGTTACTGTGGAACTAATTTTGGGCAGTTTTACCACCAATTCAACATTTCTATCTGCATCTACAAATGAATGGTATCAAAAATATAGTTACTGATGCATATAATGAACAAGCATACCGCTAAAATCAGTAGTTTCCAAATCCTTTTGCCCATCTAAGGATGGTGCAACTCCCATACGACCGTAATTATCTTCTCCATCAATTTCAGATCCTAAATCATCAAATTGGGATTCCTGAGGTTTTGAAGCCTCTACTTCATCATCCGTGATTTCGTTCTTTATTAAATCACTATATGTTCTCAGTGAATAACATTTTTCCTTAGCATTTTTCTTCATTCGTTTCTTTAAATTTGTATATTTTGTTCTCAAACAATCTTTGGTTCTATAGGTATCATCAGAACGTGCGTTAAATTCTTCCTCAATAGCATCCCAGCAACGGTTTTTCTTCTGAGATGTCTCGCCATCAAATAATCTGCAATCTATTATATGCCTATACTTTTTTGCCAAGAAAATTAGTATAGATTCTTCCTTATTTGAAAAATTGGCCGCTCTTTTTCTTTCACTGGGCTATAAATAGAGAATTTCTCAAGTAAATTGAAGACGTACAGTTCTGGAGTGAAGATATTACAATATCTTAAAGAATATTCGGAAGAATACGATCGTATTACAACTACAGAAAAATTTATTCTCAGTAAGTGCTACTGTCGAGTAAGATATCCCACCAGAAGATATCAAATTCAGTTGAAAGTCGTTCTTTTGCAAAATTAAGCGTACACCGCCAACCACTTATGCTTACAGCTATGTATACGTATCTACCACCTTCTTTAGGTGTCAGCGTTGCTACCTCTTGAAATGTTACCGCAGGCTACAGGATTAAAACAGAGTATAGAATCTTAGGAACAATTGCAAGCGTTTTAGAGTGTGAATCTTTTCTTGGAAGATTGATCTCATGTTTAAGAATAGGCAATTTTCTTTAAAAGGAATATGGATTCGTTTTCTAGTGCTACTAAGATAATTGTATGTGAAGCTCAACTACATCATTGGGCATCTTCTCAGAGAATATGTTAATCAATCAGTTTCACTAGAGGTCAAACGTCAAACCGGTCAAACTCAATGTTATTTTAATATTTTTGATATTCGTCAAAACTAAGTTTGAGCTTTACGGCTCAAAGATTCAGCTGACTTGCCTTTGTACAATCGAACCTCAGTGATAAGTAATACTTCTTTATAAAAGATGACAAAAAACCAGTATGTACAGGTTTTTATTCATACCTGATGGAGCACTAGTTGTTCTCTTAAAGGAGTTACACTAGCAACATAATTTGACGTTTCTCGCTCATGGGCATCTTGTAAAGCAGTTAGCTGTAAAAGTTTTACCAATCAGTATGACAAATTGGAACGATTTGATAAGTTTTTGAAAAAAATGCACTAAATTTGATACATATAAAAACATATGGAATCAAAAGCGATTATTCTCCAATTTCTAGTTTATACAGACACAGAACTGCTGAACTTAATTAGCAAGTCCGCTGTCAAATCTAGTTTCAACCTCCTTTTACACAAGGTTTTATAGCGCATCACGATCGAATAGAGCGACGCTTAGGGTGATGAGAGATCCCAAAATAAAAGTTGCAGAGATCTACACGTCAATTTGGGCGCTACACTTCATCGTGCCACGCGAAACTCCGTTATTTTGCAATTGCAAAGATGATCCGCGGAATAGCATGATGTGAACGTACAGATTTACAATTAAGTGAAAAGCGATTCTGAGAGATTACATCTGGAAAACAGTGGTCATCCTCGCCAAAGTGTCAAAATCCACTGCGTCGGCCCCAACCATCTGACGGTTTTTCGATCTTGGACTTAGGCTATGTGAACAGTTCTGGCTGGCATAGATGTGACTTAGGAGCTATAACAATGTTTTCACAACTAATGTCATCAATAGTCCCCACTTGCTGTATAACCAAAAGAGGGCCTAAAAACAGCTACCTCAAGTGCTACATGAAAGGCACAGGGCTAGTGAATCTATGAATCTATGCCGGAAGGAGATCCACGAATTATGCTGAAAAGTTCACTGCTAGTTGATGACTGACTTACATCTAGTATTCTTTTATCCTTTAAAGACTGATAATCATCCTCCATTCTTTTCAGCTGTTGTTGCAGCCTATCCCTCTGGCTCTTGACCTGTTGTAGCTCCTCTTCTTTCCTAAAATCCTTCTCAGAGCTGCCACTGTTAGATCTGGCTTGAAGAGCCAGCTTTTCTGGATAGCTACGAAAATCTCTCCTTTCACTCAGGTTTTTCAAACTGCCTTCTCGTTCTTTCTGAAGACGCCTATTGGTTTTCTTCAGATCATCCACTTCTTTTTGCAGTCTAGTAACCACCTGTTAAAAAAATTTAAGCATAGTCATTCAAGAAATTTGGGGTTTGCAAAGCAGTATTATTAAAATACAATACTAAGAGTTACATTTTGTTGACTGTTCCCTCCTTTGATTTTAAAGAAATAATGCTTCATTGAAGAGTGTCCAAGGGAAGTTTTAACATTTGGATTTCACAGAAGGCTGTAACAGTTCAGGTTTTTAAAATTTGGAGAATATTCAGGGTTTTTGAAAATTGCACGATTATTCACCTTTTTAAAACCTTCGAAATATTAAAAAAAAATTAAAATTATCAAATTTTTCAAATTCTTCATTTTAGAAATTTTCAAAACTAACAATATATTTATAATTACGAAAAGTTTGATTGGATATGTTGAACATTTTTAAAATTAGTGAATTTTGAAAATTATGAAAACCTACAATGATAGCTGTTATCGCCTACTTTGAAATGCAAATGTTAAATACTCCCTTAAATATTCCACAAGGAATCATTATTGTTTGTTTGAAATTAAAGAAGAGATAATTCCTCAAACAACACTCAATCCACATAAAGTGCCTATAAATCTGATCCTAAATACTTCAATGGTAAGGACTAAGACAGTAAAAATGTAAAATTTAAAATATTCACATAATAATAATATAAAATGATCAGCTATATTTATTTATAAAAATTAAGAAACAACAGAATATACAATTCAATGTTTACATTATTTTCACTTACACGTTTATTTTTTGGTTTATCTGTGGATATGGAATTTGATACTACGAGTACTTCTTCATTTACTGAATTATTTGAAAATGATGCCTCATTTTCCATTTTATTGTCACTTTCAGGTACAATTTCACACTCCATGTCACTTGAGCTTTGCTCCTCAGTTTTCACAACTATATCCTCATGGAGATCAGAAGACAGTTGTTCATAAACTGTCATATTCATGGAGTTTTCCTCTGTCATGTTTGTAAAATTATCTTCTGTCATATTTCCAGGTTTTTCAACCATCTCTTCCCCATCTACTAAACCCTCATATAATACTGTTTCATCTTCAAAAGTTTTGCATACCAATATTTTACCAAGGCCCTGTTTAGTCTGCCCCTTCAAAATTGTTTCTTCATCAGAGATTTGTTGGGACTGTTTTGTTACATTCCCTTTTGGAAGATTTTGAGATGGCACTGCAGACTGATTCAATTTTGGCCACCTAGATTGACCTAACAGCAAAAATTATGGTGTACAAAGGCTGATTAAAAAAAGGTGGCAATCTTTATAGAGCAGAAGTCTTATAATAAAAAAAAATACTACAGAAATGCATATAACCTAAAATGTCCCATTACCTCAATACAGGATCTTGTAAGTTTCTTTTCCACTGATTAGACTAATTAAGGATAAATCATAAGTATTGTTCAAATAACATTACAGTAAGAAATTATTACTCTTCTAGTATAGTACATACACTATACAGGGTGGCGCATCGAAAACGAAACAGACGCATTTACTGGCAGCTCAGTTTTTTATGGAAAAACGCTCAGACCCGTCGATTTTGTTTTCGAGGGGGCACAAGTTTGGTAAAAAAACACGTTAGCACGTGCAGCCCCCTAAGCGGGGGTGACACCACCCCCAAAATCTTAAATGGAAAGAGGAGTCGAGTGATACCTTATTTTAAAGGTCTTTAAATTCCCTTTATAATGATATAAAATTAATGTACTTCAGTTCAGTAGTTTTGAAGATTTACTGATTTAAAGCTTAAATCAAACTAATACATCATCATTAGTGGACATCAATACATTTGGCAGCAAAGTAATTTAAAAATGAAGAATGAACTGACCCGTGATGCAAGTAAATGTTGAAAATGGCCACCATGACTCTCCATGCAATAATAAAGATTTTGCTCAAAACGCACATTTTGCAATATTTGAGGAGTAATTTGAAGGCACTCATTCACAATTCTTTGTCGCAGGTCTTCTGATGATGTTGGCTGAGTAGCATAAATTTTGCTTTTAAAATGACACCACATAAAGAAATCCAACGGTGATAAATCTAGCGATCTTGGGGCCATTCATTGGCACTTCTTCTACCAATCCATCGATCTGGAAACGTCTGATCTAAATATTGTCGAACACGTAATGCGTAATGTGGTGGGGCACCATCCTGTTGGAACATCAACCTAGTCGCAATGTACCGCCGATCATTCTGATTAACAATTATGGCTGTTAATGCAGGATCTATGGCGTCTTCCAGTAATTCCAAATACATTTCACCGGTCAAATTTCCAGGTAAGCAAAAAGGACCAACTAAATGATCGCCAAAAATACCAGCCCTAACATTTATTTTTTGTGGCTGCTGTGTATGAACCTCATGATAAATTCTGGGATTACAATCGGACCAATATCGGCAGTTATGACGATTTACTACGCCATTTAAGAAAAAGGAACATTCGTCGGAAAAGTAATTGTTGACTACAAAATGTTCATCGTTTATAATTCGTTCACTCATATCTTCACAAAATTATAATCACCGATCAAAATCGTCTTCATTAAGTTCTTGTACCAGGTGAATTTTAACGGATGAAAACTATAGGCCTTTAGAATCCGTTGGACAGTACGTCGACTAACACCACCTACAGTCTCCAGTTTGCGGGTACTTAACGTAGGATCTACATAAACTTGCCCCAAAACCCCCACTTCTATTGCTTCGTTCCTTATGGGATTTTCAATGTTGCGTTTTTTTATTGGCGATTGACCCAGTTTCCTGAAATTTAGCTACAAGTTCTACAACATATTTTCGATGCACGTTACTGTTCTCATGACGCTCATTAAATATTTCTGCTGTTCTACTAGCGCACTGATTATTTCCGAAAAATATTTCGATAATTTCAACTCTTTCTGCTGTGGAATATACCATGGTTAATTTATGTAATAAAGTGTTACAAGTTATTTTAGCAACAAAGTTTGGTCACATCAATCGCACTAAACTTCCTATTTAAAATAAATACGAGATATTTCCTTCTTCAAAAAAAAAGTTTTTTGTCACAAAAAAACGCTCCAATAGCTATTTTCAACAACAAAATGATAAACAAACCATGGGTGTAGTGAAGACAATAAGTAAATTCTTTTAGTCAAATTTCTTCTGCAAGTAGTACAAACTAATCTGATGTACCTATTAAAGTCTACTTTAAGCTTTAAATCAATAAGTCTTCAAAACTACTGAACTGAAGCTCATGTATTTTACATCACAATAAACGGAATTGAACGACCTTTAAAATAAGGTATCACTCGACCCATTCCATTTAAGATTTTAGGGTTGGTGTCACCCCCGCCCAGGGGGCTGCACGTGTTAACGTGATTTTTTGCCAAACTTGTGTCCCCCTCGAAAACAAAATCGACGGGTCTAAGCGTTTTTCCAAAAAAAAAACTGAGCTGCCAGTAAATGTGTCTATTTCGTTTTCGATGCGCCACCCTGTATACAATTTTCAATGTCAAACTTCAGTGTATTCTCAAAGTAGAAGTTTTTAACATGATGCAGGAAATAATTTACTTCTTCCTTCTGCAGTGGTCAAATTTTCTCAATTTCTGCTATACTGATACTGTTGTGGTGGTCTTAAGCACTATCATTTTGGAGTATTGTGTATTGGCTATGCTGTTAGCACCAGATGTTCAAAAATTTAAGTTGATATCTTAATCCACTCCAAACAGATTTTTTCCATTTCAAAATTATAACTGCATATATCTTGGTAAAGAGGCATTTTAGATACCCATGAACATTTCATGTTATTCTTTGATATACCCTATACCCTAGAAATATGGTCACTTCTTTCTGAATCACCCTACCCCATATATCAAGTGTGAAGAACGTGTGACATGACTAAAATACATCATTTTGTTATATGTTGCATTTTTTCTACTGACCTCGTATATCTGCCAAACCTAAAATTTGTTCAAATAATCTCAAACTGTAAATAACACTTTTCTCAGCATGACAGTCAAGAATATGAACTAAAATTCTTTTAGGTTATGGCTCAGTGTTATTATCTTTCAATTTCTCCATTGTTGACTTTTATAAACAATTATTAGTATCAATATTTCTTTTTTAAAGGTTATTTGATTCTTACCATCAGCAATATAGTCTTCATCCCTAAAATGTTTTGAACAAACTGTCATATCATATGTGGCAAACTTTCCCAAAAGCAGCACTTTTTCCCAAGCTTTTCTTTGATCCATTTTCCCCATCTGACCAAGATGATTGACAGTTTTCACTGACACACCAGAATTTTTCTTTGGAAATGTATGGAAGTAAAGGTCTGGATTTTCCACTTTTGTGGACTCACAGCCAGAGACACAACAATAAACCATATAGTCCAATGCACCTTTAGAAACAGTATGTTTCATGCTTTGCTGTATATCATCCTTGGAAATGTCAAGTATTTTTGGTGGAATATGTAATATTTCATTTAGCAATGCTGTACCATCTGCCTCATCTTTACTGTCAGAATTACTAGGTGATTTTAGTAGGGTGTTTGAACAAGTTGCTTTTATTTTGCATAAAGCTGACTCAATCAGTTTCTCAGTATTTGTTAGATCACTCATTGGTCCTGGAAAATCTGCAGAACTTTCTATTTTCTTTGAAAATTTCACTACATCTATTTCCTTAGCTTCTGGTGTTTTACTCAGTGTCATTTGTGGAGCTTCACTTTCTTTGTCTATCTCAGGTAAGTCAAGTGCTACTACTTTATCAGCTGTTACCAAATCATTATAGGAGATTGGCTTCTCAATATAATCATTATCTCTACAAGTAGTTTTGGGCATATCCTTTTCACTCTGCAAAGGTTCCTGTTCCGTTTTTCCTCCCTCTGAATCTCTCCTTATACCCAACATTGCGTTCATTTGTTTCCTACCTAGCTTTCTATCTGGTAAATATAAAAGAGGAACTGCAGTTGGCTTCAATAACCCCCCTCGTTGCATATTCACGTGGTCACCTAAGGGGAAAAAGAGGAACATTTTTTAGACCAGTAGATTTGCACATAAATCTAGTAATCTAATCATAAGTATAAAATTTATGTCATTGTATAAGCTGAATGTTACATGATCAGTATTTACAGAGTCTGTACTAAAAATATTTACTGATAATCCCTTCAGTATCAGTGAATTTCCACATAGCCTTAACATCAATAATAATTACTGATGACCTGACACAATAGTCAATAAATATCAAGTTCCATGGCAAACACTAACAGATCACAGTAAATACTGACTGACTGGCAATGTGATATTTTTCTTAGGCTTTGAACAAAGGTTGTTTCATAACTAATTCTTCTTGAATTGAGGATTAAAAAGTCACCCAAAAGAATTAAGAAATATTCTGTCAACTGATCTTTATTTAAGGAAGTATTACTGAGGAAATAATATGTATCCTATCTCTTGATGCATATATACAAGATAAGATAATTCTGAAAATTGATAGTATAACTATGGCATAAACTATTTCAAAAAATAACATGAAAACTTCATACAAGCAAGATGCTCCCTTACCAAGATATTGGGTGTTGGGATTATAATTTCGGATTCAAATCAATCAGAGTGGATTAAGGTATTGACTTAAAATTTTATATCACAATGAACAACATTTAAGAGAACACCCGCCTGGCACAACACCACTGGTATAGAAATTGGGAAATTTTAGCCTTTCAACACTAATGTTTAAAATGTTATTGCATTTTTGAAAATTTTATCAAACTACTACTTTTGAAGAAAAATTGGTATGAATATCTTAGGAAAAATTCATTTTTTATATAACTCTAACCCATTCTACTCTGAAAATATGCTGAAGATGGTGAGTTTTATCATTAAAAATTGTATATATTGTATTAGGAGACTAATACTATCTCACAATATTTTATCAATATTCACGTTTATATTTATTCAGTCACATCAATAACATAGAAATTTACAGTAAAAGTATTCTACCTATGTAATCTTCTTCTCGAAAATGCATGGAACAAATCCTTGTAGCATTTGTGACAGGTCTCCCATAGCGAGTTCCCAAACATAGCAACCATTCCCATGCTTTCCTGATATCTATCAGTACTTTAACTCCAGAAGAATTCATGATGGGCACCTTTACACTACGGATCTTTTGTGGAAACTTATGGTAGTGAACCTTTGGTCGTTTCCCTTGTAGAGAGGGACATCCCCGGACACTGCAGTGTCTATGTGAAAGACTGCTCATATTGTTTGGTTGTTTCGCCATTATAGTCTCAGCTTTGGACACGATGCATTTCTTTGGTATTCGGTGGCCCTTGTTCACTGGCCCAGCTACAGGTTCTTCCATTTTCACCAAAAAAATCTCAAGTTTTGATGTAAGCACTACAGAAGATCTGGGAGGTTTTAATACACTGCACTGGTAAGATTCATAAGCACTCCATTTTTAACGGTTTAAGGTTTAAATAAATATTTGAGAAAAAACAACTATAACGATATTACAAAAAATAAAATCACAAAATTGATAATAGTGTTGATTAAACTCTCTAGTTCCATATTACACCGCAAGGCCGCTGCGCGGTGCATCTGCATGTCATTAAGTGAGGTTAGTGTTAGTTGGAAGGTAATAGTGATGGGTGGTGGGAGGTTACAAATTGTATTGTGTTCGTATTCGGATATCAAAATAAACTATGCTCCAAAAATCATGGGAATAAGAGATAGAGTCTGAAAGCAGTGGTAATATGTCTAGGTCACAAAATGTACCAAATAAAAAAATAACACGATAACTTCGTGTAAACATGGATGCTAAGATGTCCCCTTACCTAGATACAGGGTGTTGAAGTTGTAATTTTAAAATCAAAGAAAATTTGTGTCTTCAGAATGGATTGAGATAAGACAGCGCCATCTATCACACCAGAATCAACCACTGCGGAAGGCGCATAGCTGCTATTAGGTGGAACTATTAGGGATCTCAGCTAGGATTTACTAGCAAAGTCACCATGGCTGACATTTAATAAACTTGCCATTAAATAAACCAAACATGATGCTTTCGTCTGTCCGACCAAAAAGAAATGGACACCTGTTTCTTGCTTCTTAGCTACTCATCAGCATGGTCTAGGCTTGGTCATTAAACATGATGCTTGGTTTGAGCAATGGGAAGTAGAACATAGACTTTATAGCCATCTAGCGATTACGTGGTGACTTTGCTATTAAACGCGACCTGAGATCCCTAACAGTACCAACTAAAAGCAGATATTCGCCTTCTGCAGTGGTCGACCGTGGTGTGATAGATGGCGCTTTGCCTTGTCTTTAATCGTTAGACCGTACCTCCGGTATAGAAGATAGTTGCGATACTTTCGTTCGTCCAGAGGCAAAAGACCAAGTTGATGAGTAGCCCAGAAACACGAAACAGCTGTCCAGCTGGACGGGCAAAGGCATCATGTATTTGAAGATGTTGACTTAGAATTTTGACCATATATTAGTAATGTAAAAAATGTAAAGACTACCTGTGGTGAAGAAATTATAACCACTACGAAAAAAAAATTTCCATGCCACTGACTTTTTTGAAAGTATTGCTTTTTTGAACAGACTAATCAATTTTACGTGGATCGACTGTTTCGAGAAATTTTTGCCAGAGTGCTCCATTCGGAGAATAATGGTTTGATTATTTGAAGTAAAATCCATATAAAAAGTTTCAAGCCGTCCTACTTTGAAAATACGCTGAAGATCGACTGTTTCGAGAAATTTTTGCCAGAGTGCTCCATTCGGAGAATAATGGTTTGATTATTTGAAGTAAAATCCATATAAAAAGTTTCAAGCCGTCCTACTTTGAAAATACGCTGAAGTTGGTGAAGTTTGACATTAAAAATTGTATGTGATGTATTAGGAGATTAATAATCTTTCACCTCAGCGGTATTTGCAAAATTGTCATGTTTTGTCCTTATTAAATCTCGTCATTGGCGTAGAAGATAACACCCTCTACTTTGGTGACTGGAAATTTTAGGAAATATGTTAATAGGAACTTTTTTGTTTCTTTTGGATGTATGTTTTGCTAAAAAATATTGCCATTGTATTGTATTGCTATTTTTTTCAATGATCCTGTATACTCAAAGGTCAAAAAAACAACTACACTAAATAAAATAAAAATGTACGACAAAACAAGTAACAATAATTTAAGAAAAAATGATGCAAAGCACTTACTATTGTTTTGATAAAAAATCCCACAAAGTTTGTTAAATACTATGCTTCCTCAATATGCATCATTCTTGACTGTCTAGGTCTTATACAGTGTCTACTTCAACGTTCCAAAAAAAACAGCTTTTGTACGAGATAAGCAACCCACGCGGCGCGGGATGGAAACGGCAGTGAAAACGCTCTAGATGCGCTCGCGAAACAACAGCATAATGCTTGAAGACAATTACAGTGAATTAATTACAAGTTCAATAATGCTAAAGGGTACAGGTATGTGCCATTTCCGGTTTGTTCACATCGGACCTATAAATAAACAGTCCGATTTAGCTATAGGGTGCGTGACGCTTGAGGTTGCATAATGACGCATGTCGTTGCGTAGTTTTCCACCTAATCCTTTGCTGGAGGCAGGTTCGGATTTGAATTCACAGATTTCTTTCGAAGCCTAATAAGTTACGAGGGTAGGGTGAAAAGTTCTCGGCCTGGCGATGAAAGACTGTGATTTTCGGTTGAAAAATGATTTAATTTTTTTATGTAATCCCCTTCAACTCCATCACAGCTGTTCCATCGCTTCTCTAACATTAACATTACTTCTGGGAAATGGAAGCGAGGAAGGTTGTCGAAATATTTATCTATGACCCTTTCAACTTCTTCATCTGCCCCAAAGCGCTTCCCAGATGTCTTCAAATTTGGGGACAGATGAAAGAATGCGGGTACCAAATCAGTAGAACAGGGGGAATGGTCCAGCAAATCTAAGCCCAAACCTCACAGTTTTCCCATTGCTAATGGACCTTTGTGAGCAGGCGTGTGGCCAGGTCTCTTCTCTTCTTCAATCTAGTATCCAGCTGCTCAAGGAGGTTGTAGTAGTTTTCCCGAAATATTTTTACTCTTTCAATGTCTCCCTTCAATCCCTTTCGTATCCCTAATCACACTAGCTATGGTCTTTTCGGCAAATTCAATCAACTTAATTTCTTTAGTGCTGAACCACCGACTTTCATCCACTGATTCGACTGTTTAGTTTCCGGCGATTGAATGAATGAATAAATAAAGAAATTAGCGGCATATCAGCCACCATGAGGAGCCGGCGCATAGGCCGCATAAACGGGCCCTTATGTACAACTACATTCCCTAACCTCAAGCTCCGCTCTTCTAGCAAAGTTGAGTATAGCCCTGAGTCCCAGCTCCTCAACAGTCTGGGGATACAAAATGTTAGTATAGTCTACCTGTAGTTGCTCAGAGCCTCACAGCAAGACAGAACGTGCGCCGAGGACTCTTCCTCTACCCCGCAGCGCTCACACATGGAATTTTCGGTCTCCTCCATGGTATGCTTGTGGCGTTTCACCGTGATATGGACAGACAACAGCCCCACCAACAACTTGCGGTTGGCTCTATCCAAAGATGAGCAAAAGCGTGCAATCTTATCACTGGGCCCTACCATGAGCTTCCGTGCCTGACGGAGATGTCTAGAGATGCTTTTTTATTTCTCAGCAATCGATTTCTCCATTTTTCTCCTGGCTCTTTACGCGGGCACCTCAGGACTAACAAGCTTGTTCGCTGATCCTGCCTTCGCAAGAGCGTCCGCCATATCATTACTATGTATCCCAACTAACGATACCGGATGCCTCGCTGCTAGACTATCCAGAGCCTCCCTGCATTGCAATATTTATTCTTCTCCTAGGCCCTTCCTCCTCCAAAATGCTGAATGCGCAAGCCAGAATTGCGCTGGAAAACAGTGTTGTATCTGCCGAGAGGCAGAGAGAGCCTAGTTCTAGGCCCAAAGACTACGGCGCCAAATCTCTCTTCAGTAACTGAGCCATCCGTGAACCAGACCTGCCCACTTCGGAGACCTTTCGGCTTCTGAAGTCCCACTCTCCGTCCTCGTCGGAGGCTCCACATTAAACTTGAGATGGCGCTTAGTAGTGGGCACAGCACATCACTCATCCATAGTAACGAATCGCTGCATAAAATAGGACCGATCCCAAACATTCAGCAGTTTCCGATTTTTTCCGATATCCCTACGGCCTCCGCTATCTTACTCACCTCCATACGCCTATCGTTCAACCGAAAATCGCGTACCCTTTCGATGGTTTCAGGTGTGAATGCGTTTTTGACGTCCTTCAAGGAGCGTTGGAGTACGTTCAAGTTTAGCTGAATACCTTTTAACAGTTGAAGTCGAAGGAGCAGAGTCCCCATACACTTTTATTAACTTCGGAAGAATTTCCATCAAACGCGAAGAATCTGATGACAGCACGATAACAAAGTTTAACAATCTTAATTAAAACTACGAAAGACAATTCAAAAATTCATGTACTAGCCCTACTGAGTGGGGCCGTGGCAAATGCTTGTTCCGGAAGTTGTTGTATACAGTATACAACTTCTTCTCGTTCAAGTGATTGTCCACGCGTTAAGGAATACCTCAGTACCGATTGCCGGGTGGCGGTACAAGTCCGCCAACGGGCCACTTTAGGTCTATTTAACATCACTAACACGTAAAAAGAAGGTGGTAGACAAGGACCAGTCGACCGAGGCAGTACCACCCGCTAGCTTTTCCCAGGGTGTCTTATAAATGTCCGCATGTTTCCACACCTAAGCTAAGCAGTCGGTTATCCTCCAAAACAAAGAAATTAATGATGATGGATCCCTCGAGCACTAAAAACTCCGGACGTAAACTCACTCCACTCTCGGAATGTCCGGGTGGAGGGTGAGCTCGAGGGACAACATCGAAGATAAAATTTGTTTTTCGAACACCTGCGGGATTAACAGCAACATTGATGCTGTTCATCACTACCTGCAATCCAATCGTCCCGCCGTCCTTTTCTTGGCGGAGACAAAAATCTCAGAGTCTGCACCGATTAACCATCTTAACTTCCCAAACTACGAGGTGCACTCCAATCTGAGCAAGAACGGGGGAGTTGTGGCTTTTGCCCGCAGCAGTCTTTCCTGCTCCAGAGATGTTTCTTTGGAATTAGACCGGAAAGACATTCTGTGGCTTCGCCTCAACTCAAAAACATCACCCAAGTTTATTTGCTGCCTTTATCGCTCTCCCTCGGACCATAACTGGGATGACCTACTCGAATACCTCGCCGTCCAGATCGACTTCCTGAACATCAATCATCCCGCTTCAGAGGTAGTTCTTTTCGGTGATTTCAATGCCCATAACGAGCTTTGGTTGGGCTCAAACAAGACCGACGCAGCAGGTCGTGCAGTCGAAGCGTTCGCTCTTACCCAAGGGCTGACTCAGCTGGTGACGCGTCCTACTTTTTTCCCCGGCGTCTCGTCACACGCCAGTAGCCTGCTGGATCTCTTTTTGACCACGCATCCTGCCCCTTACAGCACTGCTGTGCTGTCGCCCCTGGGTAACTCAGACCACGGTGTTGTGGAGGTTAGGTTTCGGTCAGAACCCGCTGTGGCAGCAGAAACTCGTACAGGCCGAAAAACTTGGCATTACGGACATGCCGACTGGGAGGGGCTCAGACATTTCTTCTCTAGCTTTCCTTGGAAAGATGTCTGTTTCACTGACGCGGATGCATCGGCTGTCTGTTCTTCGATAACCGAAATTATCCACGTTGGAATGGAGGAATACATCCCTCACACAGTGAAAGTGCCTAGACCAGGGTCCAACGGCTGGTTTAACAAATCGTGTGACGCTGCTCGCCAGCAGAAGATCAAGGCACACAGAACCTTCTTACAAAACCCCACTGTAGAGAACAGACAAGCCGACGTTGAGTCCAGAAACAAATATAAAGCAGCGGTTCGCAATGCCAAAAACCAGCATGATGTAAAAGTTAGGCACATGGTAATGTCGCAGCGCAATGGTAGTCGATCTTTCTGGACGCTGGCCAAGCAGATTGAAAAGAACTTCTCACACAGTAGCCTTCCACCACTCATGTGTCAGGATGGAACTATTGTATTCAACTCAAAGGCCAAGGCGGAAGTGCTAGCCAAGATCTTTGCTGCCAACTCCACCATGGACGTCCCCCCCAACGCCCAAGTGCCGTCAATTCAAAGGGTTCCCTACACTATGCGGGAGGTATCATTCAGGCCTAAGACCGTAAGACGAGTGCTCTTGTCGCTCGACATCAACAAAGCTTCTGGTCCGGACTTGATTCCTGCCATTGTACTGAAGAGGTGTGCACCGGAGCTTGCTCCAGTTCTTTCGCGTCTCTTCCAGATATCTTATGAATCCTTCCCAGAAAACTGGAAATTTGCTCATGTCCAACCCATCCCAAAAAAGGGATCTGAGACCGACCCTTACAACTACAGGCCTATAGCTCTGCTTTCTGTTTTAAGTAAGGTGATGGAGAGGTGCATAAATCGCGAGCTTCTGGACTACCTCGAACGTCACGGCTTGATTAGCGACAGGCAGTATGGTTTCCGGCACCAACGATCCACAGGGGACCTCCTAGCTTACGTCACTCAATTGTGGAGTAAACTCATCCAGTCTTATGGTGAGGCTCATGTCGTTGCTCTTGACATCACGAAAGCGTTCGATCAGCTGTGGCACGCTGCCCTCTTAAGCAAACTTCCATCCTATGGCCTCCCAGAAAAGCTTTGCAGATGGGTGGCTGACTTTATCTCTGGCCGCAAGATATCCGTCGTAATTGACGGGTTCTCCTCTTCATCCCACAACGTCAACGCGGGTGTTCCCCAGGGATCGGTCTTGGCTCCGACACTGTTCCTCTTACATATCAACGACCCCCTTTCCTGCACGATCAACCCAATCCACAGCTTCGCTGATGACAGCACTCTACATGCAGGAATTCAGAGTGACAAGCTGATCTCTGCCGCTGAGTTGGAAAAAAGAAGACTAGCGATGACTTCCTCTCTGACAAGAGACCTGGAGGCTATCACTGCTTGGGGACGCAACAATCTTGTACAGTTCAATGCTTCCAAAACGCAGTACTGTACTCTGACGAACAAGAAGCGTCCCTGCGCTCACCCGGTTTTGATGGAGTTTCGAGTTCTGCCAAAGAGCCAGATAAGGCCTAGCCTGGAGTATTGCTCGCACGTTTGGGGTGCTGCCGCCCCGACTACATTATCCATGCTCGATGCTGTCCAGAGGAGGGCGGTCCGACTGATCGATTACTCTTCTCTAACAGACAGTCTCGGGACTCTCTCGCATCGGCGGGCTGTCGGCGATCTGGCTCTTTTCTACCGTTACACCAACGGGCTTTGCTCCTCGGAGCTCTCTTCCATGATGCCGTCGCGCGATGTGCCTGCCAGACAGACCCGCCTAACTTTGGCGTCCCATCCTAACCGTGTCGAACTTCGTACATCCAGAACCGGCCGATACGACCGCTCCTTTGTCCCAAGGGTGTCGAGATTGTGGAATAATCTACAAGAGGGGGCTTTTCCCAGTTCTATTAACCTTAGGCAGTTCAAAAATCGTATTAATAAAATTTCTTTGGAATCATCATAGCAGCCGCGGTGTTCCGGCATTTGGGCTTCTGCCTGCGCGGCTGCTTCGATATATAAAAAAAAATGTAGACGAAGCACTTGAGAGTACAACTTGAAGCTCGTCATACGAACAAAATCTATGCAGGGATTATCAATTTTCGCTGATTGCAGCGCCATGTCTGTGTCAGGCCGAGAACCTTTCACTTTATCCTCGTGTCTTGAGCCATTGGTATATGTGTTACTAACAACATTTGGTCGTTTTACTTCCCACACCTACTGGCAAGGAAATATAATCGCGAAAAATTTGGAGAATGAGATATATGATTTTTGGATGTTAAATGTCATAATGTCATCATATGTCATATGTGTCGGTCGGACTGTCTGTCCGCTGATGTTTGGACCGCATATAACTTGGTACCCTACTGTTCGGATTTGGATTAAATTTTCACACAAGGTCAAGTCATCGTTGGTTGTCAGAGCGGTCCGTGGGACAGTTTGTAAGTCTGTCAGGTCTGGTAACCCAGAAACCAGACAATTTTAAGGAAAAAAGGGAAGGAAAGAAGAACGAGAGCAAAGGGAAAGAAGAGAATCTTTTAGGATAGGCAGCGTTTAGGCATTGTTAAAATCACTTCACAGATTTTGATATGGTATAAAAATATTCGATTGTTTCTAAAGATTTTGTCAAAATGCTATAATTTTGGTTGTTCTAAGTTCACGAATTAATTTTGATTACAGTGCGAGCCGCGCCCTTTTGTGCTTGCGAACTCGACTGTGTAGTCCACTGACTCACGCAACAGAGGGTTGCTGTGCGATTCCGCTAGGCTATAGCGTCGCTGCACCTGTTGCCTAATGTAGTCCTTTAGGTAAGCGATATCGAGGTCTCTATGTAGAGTTTCGTTAGAGACATACCATGGGGCGTCAGCAATAGTGCAGAACCTGCAGATTTCGCATATGTGTTTTAGCAATAAAACACCAAGCCATACATACGTTAAGTCATTGCTGGTCTTATAGAGTCGAATCTTGTTAATCAAACTTAATTTTGAACGTTTACATAATAATGGGTAAAGCTGTCGAAACGTAATTTAGAATTTAGTTTTTAGCGCTTCTATATGGTTCCGCCAAGTCATCTCTTCGTCCAGAATGACACCGAGATACTTAGTGGAGGATTCCCATGGTATACGAAGTCCATTCATTGAAACTTCAGACGGAACTAATTTTAATTAGCCACCGATCCGCCCAATCTAATACTTAGTCCACCGCACTTTGCAGCCTGTCATGGACTAGGTCCCCACGACTGAGCCACCAATGCAGTATCGTCAGCATAGATATAGACTGCACAGTTGCTGGGACCAGGGACGTCAGTGAGTAAACGATAGGTCCGAGGACCGAACCCTGAGGGACGCCGGCTGTACTCAACCGTGTTGTCGACAGGACATTGTCAATTTTGATCCGAAATTTCCTACCTTCAAGGAAGGATTTCAGTAGTTTTAGAAGCCAAAAAGGACAGCCCTTTTGGATTAGTTTACTTTCGTTAAGGGTGAATCCTCTGGTTACTCGTTCTACCAGCCTAACCTCATGTAGCTCCGTACTATGTTCAGGCCGAAAACCGAATTGCACGTCAGGAATCACATGGTTTGACACAAGATTATCACTATGCCAAGTTTTTGAAAATCGGTCCAGTGGCAGCGGAGCTAGGGCAAAGACACCGCCAAAATTAAAATCTTTCAAACTTTGTTTTTTGACGTCTCACAGGCTCCTGATCATTTTCAGCAAAAACTTTTGTATGGGTTGAAAATCGAGGGTTGGGTGTTGTAGGGGGTAGGAGAATGTACATTTATCTCATTTTGTTGGCGGTAGTATGTTTATACGCGTCTAACCCCAGAAATGTTTAACACATCAAAGATTTTCCCTTCCTTTTCTCTTATAACTTAGAAGGCTATACAAAGACGAGACACGCGGTCGGTCGGGACGATGCCATGCAACGAATTCTTTCATACGCTGAGCTCTGCCTTGCGCCTGATAACGTCGTCGACAGAGATGTTATAATACAGTGGCTGGTACTTATAACATGTTGGACTGGTAAAGTTTAGTGGTATAGCAGATGGTCAGTACTTAGGGCAGGAATGGGGACTATGGAGGATGTATATAATTGTATATGCGCCTGTTTGGCTGACTTGAACCATTTAATTTTTATACATTTTACATGTTTGTAGCCTAGCTAAAAGAGACTAACTGGGGCCAAACATAATTTTTTATGAACTGAAGGCAGCGTTGCGTGGGAAGTGCAGAGTCAACCTGATTCTGTACCCTGCACCCTGAACTCTACGCTTGTAAAAAAAATCTCAACTGCCTCGAATTAAAAAATATATATAAAACACTTACCTTTTCTTTGTTCGCCAGATCAGCTTGCAGACCCCTGATAGTCGCCAGAAGGTGAGTTTCTTCTTTACCATTTTCTTGTTTTTTGGACGGAACCACTTTCCTCACTGGATCGGTTTGGGTAAAGACGGTGAACGTTTCTTTCTGCGGTATCTTCTCTTCTATCACAGTTTGAGTATATACGTCGTACGTATCGCTTTTCATTTTCAACTGATTCTTCAAATCGCTCACGTGCAACTCCAAATCTTCGATGTGGTTTTCGTACTTCGCTTTCATTTGGTTGAATTTCTCTTGGATTTCCATGAAGACTTTAGAATTTTGAGATTCTCTGTTGAACTGTTCTTGCTCTAGGGCTTTGATCCTATCTTCGAGAATCTTCCTGGCGGTTATACTAGAGTCAGTAGTATTTTCCTTTGCAGCAACTATGAGTGCTGATACAGAGTCTGGATGCTTCCTTGCGATAATCCTTTCCATTTCTTTGATTTGTCTGTTCAGGTCTTGGATGCATCGCGAATCTTTTTCATTCTGAAGCTTCAAACTTTTAGTTTGCAGTTTTTCGATCTCCAACAATTTATTCAAGTTCATTTCATTCTGCAACAATTTATCTTTAGTCTGTTGTAAGTTCAAAAGTTCTCCTTTGTACTTATCCAAAGTGGCATCTAACTCCACGACTCTTCTCTCTAGATGTTTATTAGAATTACTTAGTTCTTCGTACGAATTTTTTAGTAGTTGATGGGTCTTGTTTATGGTATCTAGCTGCAACTGTAAAGCTGTTTTCGCCTCTCTAGAGTCTTTGAGGTCTTCTAAGGCCTTTTCTAATTCTAGGTTTATTTCTGGGGAAGATACGGTTCTAGTGCTTAGTGCTGCTTTGGTTTGCTCGAGTAGTGCGTTAGTTTTTTGTAGTTCGATCTGTAACAAATAAGTAACTGGTTAGTAACAGTACAGTATATTATAAGGCTCATACAATAATATACATTTTTATTTTTGTTCCCTGCTGTTACAAGGGAACGAAATTTCATACACGTAGATTAGGAAACCGAATGTGACCATGAAAAAATTCTGAAGTGTTGTGTAACTCCGCAATAGTTTTTGAAAATTTTCCATAGCATGACTCGATAATACTACGCCAAATTTTTATTTCCGTTCGCTGTTGTTAATCGAATGTATACCTCATCTCCTCCAAACATTTCCCCTTAATAAGGCGCAGTGACACTTTTTGAAAAATATTTGACCGCTTTTGCTCAAGATAAACTACATACAGTATAGCTACTTCATTTTGTCTGTAAAAGCAACTGTAATATATTCAACGATTCTACAAAGCTTTGGAATTCATTTGTTGTGGATAAACAAAATAACGTACAATAACCTCCTTTGGTACGAATAAATTAAACTGACGTGACTTAACAACTGAATTTGTCCAAATGTTATACATTACTGTATTTCTTTAATACGAAGAATTCGAATTTTTTTAAAGTGGACGTACCAGAACCAGCTTTAGTGGATCTACTAATATTATCTTCGGATGTACAACCAAATGTGGTAGGAAAGTTATCGAGTTATTTTAGGAAAAGTCCGTCGAAGGACGATTAAGGTTTTTCTCCAAAAGGACTTTTTAACTAGGTCCAAAACCCATCAGAAAATCGAGAAATATTGAAACGGAAATCTCCACTGCACCGATTTTAAAAACTTGCAAAGTTATAGTAACCAACTTTGTTTAAAAAATCAAAGTCCAAACGGTAATTTCAGGGTTATAGAGACATCCAGGCCTACCGAACAAACAAATATACCCATAGACAGACCGACGGTAATGATAGACATACTTTTCGTAATGACGATGTCATATATCATATCCCCATTTCGAAATTTGTGCAGGCGCGGATCCATGGGGGGCAACCGTGCTATTGCCCCTCCCCCAAAGCCTCAGACTTGCAGCGAAAAATGAGAAAAAGGGACAGCAAGAAAGGCAGAGGGAGAGCATAGAAACTTGGAAAAAGTATGTATTTGATACTTACGCTAGGGTGGAGGTTAAAGACCTCAGCTTTAAAGGGTGTCTACTATACGTGTGGACAATCTGTCATTTCATATGACATTACTGCGTGGGGACAGGCTAGTGAAAACTCTAGAGTGTTTGTTTTACAAAAAAGAGTCAATAGCCTTTTTAAAATACGGTCTAGATCCTCTTGCCGTGAGATATTTGTCAAACACATTGACATGCATGCAGGGTATCCAAGTTAAGGATCCTATGCAAAGGAATCTCAATACCTGTAACCAGCTTAGGTTAAATTAGGGAAAAGTTGCGTTGTTTGGGGCGTATTTCCATGCTGTTGAGAAACTCGTAAAAATGCCATGGCTTACTGGGAAAAACTAAAATTTGGTCAAATCATTTTTATTTTTTTCCGACTTTAATTGAAAAATTACTAAAAAACTAGCGAATGGTTAGTTTTTGAGAAACCATCACGAACTTTATTTTTTTATATGGTCCGAGAAAAAGTACGCTCTGTATCTATCATTTTTTATAATAATTTAACGATGTATCACATGTTACATTTATTTTCTTGGTTATAAGGAAAAATGCGTATTTCTGAATATATTATTATTTCAAGTAGGCATTGCAAACAAACGCTTGATTTGCCAAGTATTGTTATTATTGTGTATTGTTAATATTGCTTTATTATCTTCAAAGATTCCAGGCGGTCATTTCAGCAATGATGAAGAGTTCGTCATGCTGATGTGGTACATTTTGTGCCACAAAAATACTAAAAACACAGCAGAAATGTATCTTGATAAATTTCCCGAAAAAAGGCGGCCAAGCAAGTTCATTTTCTCACAGTTGGCTCGAAATTTAAATGAATATGGTTCATTCAAAAAGCCTGTCACGTCTCGAAAAACGGAATCTTTGAAGGAATCTCAAAATATTGTTTTACAATCAGTTTGCTGAGAGCTCTGATATACCAACAAGTTTCTCAACGGCATGTAAATACGCCCCAAAGAACGCAGCCTTTTCCCAATTCATACCTAAGATTCCCATGCATAGGACTCTTATCTTGGAGACCCTGCATACCTTTACAATCTCTTACAATATATTGTTCAGCGCAGAAATGATTATCTTAAGCATACCGACCTCCATGACCACATCACTCGTAATAAAAATAACAGTTAGGCTTGTGTCTTATCATTTCACTCAAAATCTCCCAGCAGAGGTATACTTTTTTTTAACTTATTACCACCAGAGCTTAAAAACGTCAACTCCATAGGGCGTTTCAAAATACGTTTGCGGAACAGGGTTTCGGATAGTGCTTTTTATGACTTGGGGAAAATTTTTCACTTACCATACTCCTGGTAGATCTTAATAAGTACATTACCACGTATGTATGTATGATATTGTTTTTTATGTTACCATGTATTGAACTTCATTTTATCTATATTTTATTCTCTATATACCGACTTATTCAATGTCTACAATGTAAATCTAACTGGAGCAATAAATTAATCTGAAGGGAGGAAAAAGTAGAAAGAGAAAGAGGAAAAATGAGAATGAAGTTGTGTCGTCTAGATTACAAAACTTCCGCGCCTTTGCATCTTGGTGTGGAATTTAAAAAAAAACGTGATAAAAGACCGTAAATATAAAAATATAATTGTGATTTTTTTCTTCAAACACTGAAACTTTTTTGTTTTGAATATGTCAAAAAAATATAATAATTTTTATTGGAACTGTCATGTGGCTGCATTTACTCTGCATAATTCAGAACGGCTGATTGCACTCTACTCTCCTGAAACTGGTTTGTCTGTTTATGGTCGGACACCTCCGCCTAAGTGATAACGTAGAATGCGGCAATACCGATAAATAATATGCTTTTATGGTTGTTCACTATTAGCTGAGAGTCTCACAATGCAGGGCAAAATCACTGGCGTTCGTGCAACAACAAATAAGCATGGATATGCTTATGCACAGTCTGCGAAAATCAAAAGTTCGCCAATTTTGGCCTAACAGGACAAGGTTAAAAATGTTCGGGGTTTTGTAAAACAAGGTTTAAACTTTAATTTAGATACTTGGCGACCTCAAAAATTATGATATTTTAAGCATTGAATATACCATTTTTAGGGCTTTCAGCTTTAGAGAAAAGATAACGGACACCTTTTTTGTTCGGCATGATCCAAAAAATCCAAACAAATTGCCAGTCAAAATTTATTTAAAAACATAGTATAGGCTCTGAATTACCGTGCGGGTGTATTCAAAGCTTAAAACTCTGTTAAAAGTTATGGTAATTTAAATTAAAGTGGAAACCTTGCTCTACAAGGCCTTGGAAAGTATTTTGAGATTAGTTCATTTTAAGCGATCTCAAGTTTGTTTTCCAGGCCAATATTGGCGAACTTTTGGTTGGAGTAAGACTTTAGCTTTTAGTTGATGTATAAACTCGCAAAGTATTTAAAATCATTATTAAAAAAAGGTAAATCCAACTGTTATGCTTTCTTATTGCGGATAAATTCTAATTCTAAGCTTTAACACTGGATCATGTAAAAACCGATTATGCTGGTTAAATCACATAACACGTATATTTTTCTAGATTTTATAAAAACATCGTTAGAGATTTGATCACAAATGTTTTTTCCGCATCTAAAACAAGCCTGGTAACAATTCGTTTAAAATGCATTACGTAATGATAACAATAGCAATTGTCGATGATGTACTGTCTTCCATTATCTAATATTTTCCTCACGTTGTCTATATTATGTGTAGATAATATTTTTCACGACCATTAAAATACTAACACTGGAATTTTGTTTTCTTCTATAGGCTTTTGAATATTTCTTCCACTATACATAGCGAAATTAACCTTCTGTGAAGACGTGAACTATGTACATATCGAAAAATCTTTGTAAAATGATAAAAAACTCTCTTAAAATATCAAAAGTACCCCTTCACGAAATCAACCATTGAATTCAAATTCAAGGCTATTTGTTTAGGTCTAAGATGTACTTTTCTCCACATAACCTCCGCACTATGTACAAGTTCCAGATAGGAGCTACCTCGAGTACTGCTCACATGTTTGGGATGCTGCCGCCGCGGCTACATTATCCATGTCCGTTACTGTTCAGAGGAGGTCTGATCGATTTATCGTTGGGCAGTCGTAGATCTGGCTCTCTTCTATCGCTGTGTTAAAGGGCTTTTCCCAATTCTACTAACCTTATATAGCTCAAAAGTCGGGTTAACAAGGTGTCTTTCAGCTGCTTACAGCAGCCTCAGTGACCTGGTGCCTAAGCGTCCGCTTCGGTAGGTATATATAAAACTACAACTTTGTTAGACAATCCACAAACGGCGAAATATACAAAGAGAACTACAAAAGTTTTGCAATACAGCTTTATTTATTGACTTCGTTCGTAGAAATTTCTACCACATTCACACATTTCCATCCGCCAAAACCAGTCCATAAACCAGCTCTGCCAAGTTTCACCCGGAAGTGCGACACACTCGATTTCCAAAGCCCTCAGAAGGTCCTCATCGCTAGAAAACCGTTTTCCTTTCAGCTTCATTTTCACATGCGGAAACAGTGCAAAGTCGCAGGGAGCAACATCTGGTCTGTAAGAAGGGTGCTCAATAATTTTCAGTCCAGTAGTGGACAAATACTCGGTGCATGCTTTGGCGCGGTGAGATGGAGCGTTGTTATTGACTTTGGCCGCAGGCTGTTCATAGACTCTATGACTTTAGGTAGGCACTGTTCCGTGTACCACTTAGCTGTGACTGTCTTCTGTGTGTCCAAAACGACACGCTCCACAATCCTGCGAAATTTGAAAAATACAAATATCATTTTTTGCTTAACAGATCGGATTTTCTGACATAGTACGTCGAGTCTTCTGCTCTTCCGTCAGACTATGCGGTATCCAGAGAGAACAAAGTTTCCTTACGTGTAAATGGTCATGCAGAATTGGATTAATTGCTGGTACATATGAAGGTGTAAGGTCTTCTCTATCTTTTAATACCATATGTCACTCTACGGTCCTCGTCAAGCATTTTCCTCACAGCAGTAACGTTTTCTTCTATTACTGTAAGAGCGTAAAGCTACCCTTATCTCACTAGATGACCACGATGCCATAATCCGCACTTTACACTGTCAATACGAATGAACAACTAAGAACAACTAAATGCTGCTGGCGGCTACTATGCACTCATGGACATGTCTCAACATGCATTGTATGAGGGTATCTTTTTAAGTAACAGCCGTTTTATAATGGAGTCGGAGAAACTTTATTCATGAACGTAAATTGTATCGCAAACTAAAATATGAACGTTTTTCCACTTTTCAAGGTGTCACCATAAATATTTAAATAACACTTGTCAAGTCGTGACACTAGCTTTTGGATCCCGTCGTGAAAGAACGCTGCCGCCTGACCGTTAAAGTCAGTTAGTAACTGCTTCTTTCAACATGTCTTCATCTTCTAAGTCTGATGATGACAATTTGTGATGTACGGTGAATGATCCAGGAATTCCTAACGAGACTTGTCTAGTTGCGTCTAGTAGCTTCAATGATAACTCCAAAAAGCCGATGAATTCAAGCAGGGCGAACTTTTGAATGTTATACAAATATGACTTGTACACCAAGAAAAACTATGTCACTCATTTCCGGCAATCTGTATGTCTGTCGGTCTGTCCGCTAATTCTTGGTATCGCCTACAACTTGGAAAAGTAATGCTCGGATTTGGATGAAATTTTCATATATGGTTACTACTATGCCAATAACAAAAAAGCTTTATAGTTTATAGAAATTGAATCAGTGGCAGCGGAGAAAAAGGCCAAAAACTAAAACAGTAAAAATCGCTTAAATTTCGTTTTTTAGCATTTCACCTATTATATTTCACACATCATAGATTTTCCCGTACATTTTCACTAAACATATTCTTAGCAGACGGATGGCGTACCTTTTGGCCGCGTCTGCTTCTGCTCCCGGCGGCATACCGGCCTTGGTACGTCTTCTGGTATTACTGCCGCATCTGACTGGTGACCGGGTTAGGCATTGGGGAGAGGCGACGTTGCCAGATGCACTACCGGTAGAGCAGCGAAAGAATGCCTACGGACTAGGTGTGCGGATCTCTTTGACTAACTTTTTTCTCAGTAGGTCTAGCTTGTGCTGAACATAATCCTTCATGAACTGACGACGTCGTTGCGTGGGAAGTGCAAAGTCAACCAATTTGAAACCATTTTATGCTTTTAAACTCGAACTACTGAGCATACTTCACAATCGGAAGGTTTACTGATTGACATGATGCCAAAGCAGTACAATCACAAAACCAATACCGACAAAAACGTGAAACGTAATGGCGGTGTAGTGGTCTCTCACTAGGCCAGCCTCGGCCAAGAGTGTCTGAGGTTGAACAAGATTGGCAAGATGCGTGGACACGATGTGTAATAGGTTCTTACTTTAAAAATGACCCTCGTATATCGAAAAACGCTCAGCTGGGGATGAAAAGGTCAATAGTTCTTGTTAAGCCCCCTTGGAGCACAGACAATCAGTTTAAAAAGAAGCATCAGAATTTATGTCAATTGGATTTCCAAAATTGCTAAATTTAAATATCTTTAACAGCAACCAGAACCAACCAAAATGTTTCAATACCTCACGTGAAAAGTTTAGAGTCTGAACGCTATTTTTCCTTAAACCTTGTTAATTAAAAATTAAGCATTAACACAAACAAATAAGAATTTTCAGATAATATTTAAATTAAATATGATACTTGTAGTGTGTAAGTTATGTAATTTAATTATATATCCATTTCAGCCTTCTACTTCGAAGCATAATAACATTAATCCTATTTGAAATCAAGACTATGGGTGTCTTCAACTGTGCACTGTGAATATGAAGGGTATGCATGTATAATGAAGTATATTATTTTTCTCATTAAAATGGGATATCAGTTTCATTTTTGATTGAACTCACTCTTTAGATTTTAATGTGGGAAACATATTAATGTAGTGTAAGCGGCAGTGTCTAGTTAGAACTCTTACCATGGCCCTTTCGGCCTAACTTTAAATCTAAACATGATGAAAATTGATCAAACTTTTTGTCGTTTCATATTATCTTGATCATTTTCAAAAAAAAAATTGTACGTGTTGAAAATTGAGGGTTGTATGAAGTAGAGGGTTATAAGTGTTCCATCTTCGGTATCTGTAAAAGACGTTTTATTATTCAGAAATTTGCGTTCCCGGTAGTATTACCCACCTGTTAGTTACAATATCACAAATATTTCGCATAATGTTTACGTCAGTGACTCCAGCAACATCAGCTACACAAGAACAGCAGGTATGCTTTACCTGAAGGGTCCGATCTGAATTCAGCGACACCGACGATGCCTAGGCTTCAGCGTCATCGAAGCCGTTGATGACGCGCGACGTGGTAGTGATACAGGGGCGTGCGAAAGTTACCCAGATATTACGCGCCATGTATAGTCAGAGCTGATAATTTCCAAAAATATATTCATTCTAAATCATTGCCAGTTGTCAGGATTTCCATAGCCGGTGAAAGCTGATTCAACGTTCACTTGTTTAGAATTGCATTGGAAATACTTGAAGTCATTTTTGTTGAACTGACATTGGGAACTTGGAGTCTTACTGGCGGGGGAGTATTGTAATCGCGAAAATTTTCTATAATGAGATATTATGTTTTTGGATGTTATATGACATGTATATACATCACGAAAAAACATAGCACCCATTTCTGTCGGTCTGCCTGTCTGTATGTCGGTCGGTCCGCTAATCTTACCCTGCTATAACTTGTGAAGTACCGCTCGGATTTCGATGCAATTTTTACACAGTGTTACTAATATGCCAAGGATATTTTTATAGAAATTCGGCCCAGTGATGGCGGAGCTAGGGGCAAAAACACGAGAAAAATAAAAACTTCGTGTTTTGATATTTCAGAGGCCTCTGATGATTTTCAGAAACATTTGTGCAGTGGTATAAAATCGGGGGTTGAGGGTTGTAGGGTCAGGGAGGGTATATAACATTTTTTGGTAGCAGTATATCCACACATTTCGAACCCCATTAATTTTACGCACCTATCAGTACATATTTCACACACCACAGCTTACCCAGTAGATTTCGTCGCGTTTTTCACGAAGTGCTCTAACTGACAAAATACCAAAAATTGATATAACCCGCATATAGGTGTACAAAGGGTACTATTAAAGTTTTGCAATATGACTTAACAAACGGATGCAGGATGCTGCATGTTACTGCAAATATAAGTCTAGCCACCGCGATACTAGTTAAGACAGTATTTAGTTAAAAATACTGATGAGAAATAGAAATAATATAAATGATATTAAACTAGAACAACTCAATAAGCAACCAGTAAAAATAACAAAAAGAAGTACTTCGACTTAATTTCGTTATGTGAAAATCCAACACCCGTTGTACGCTTACCAGAATTCCAAAACTTTTTTAGAAATTTGCCTCATGAAACGGAATTAATTATTAATAATTATTCCTTCGTTTTTTTTGTGTATCATAATACATCAACATTAGCTGGTAATATATCAAAAGATAATGTTTAAATTAGTTGTTTTTCTTAGTTTTTATTTCAATAAAAATTGCTTTGACGTGTCGAGTTGTTTTCTTCATCCCATCGCCTAATATTTGTGTCATAATCTACATCAATTTTAGGCATGGACATTCAGGGAAATTTTGTACGGGGTAGCCGAAATTCAAAAGTCGATCTGAACTTTTTTTACACAGACTCTGCTGTCGGCAGACCAACGATTACTTGGCTGGAAATATGATTCTTCGCTTATAAGTACATCAAATAAATTCTGTATATCTTAAAAAAGTATAATAACAAGAACTTTAATAAAAAATATATTTTAGCTCTACCTGACAAAAAGATTCTGAAAATTCTCACGAAGTGTGCGTTTTCCAATTTTTTCCAAAATAACTTGATAAGTTACCACAAATATTGCAACAGCATATATGATCGACAATGAATATGAGCTAATACACTGAATTTTTCAATTCGGAAATATCTAAACTTTACATAAAATGCTCATTCAACTACACGCTGATTTCGTTTTCTTGCTCTCCTGTGAAATCTACTAAACCTTGGTTAGGGCACACGGTAGCACTGTCTGCGAGTCTGCGTCTAAGTGACTCTGACTGCATTGCCGGTTCTCTCGAGTTACTATACCAGTGTGGTTCAGCACCGTTGTCAGATGGTCGACACTCAGAGCAGGGAAGAAACTATCGTTAGCGTTTGGCTGATCTAATGAATGAATTGCTGGTGCATGAAGGTGTAAGGTCTCCTCTATGTGTTAATACCATATGTCACTCTCCCGTCTTCGTTAAGCATTTTCCTCCCAGCAGCAATGTTTTCCTCTGTTACTGACGTTCGCGGCCTTCCTTCCCTCTCAGCGTCCTCCAGAATGAAATTGCCCCTTTGGAAATCTTTGCACCACCTGAATATAGCCGTACCATGAGGAGAATCATTCTTCAATGCACGCGTAATTTCTTCTAAGCACTGGTATATGCTTAAACCACGAATAAAGTTATACCGTAAAACTGTCCTTATCTCACTACGTGACCACGATGCCATAGTCCGCATTTTACATTGCCAATACGAATGAACAACTAAATGCTGTTGGAGGCTACTATGCACTCATGGACATGTCTCAACATGCAGTAACATGCACCCTCCTGCATCGGTTTGTTAAGTCATTACATCGTCTATACCGCAAACAGGCGTAACTGATTTCACACAAATTTTCATTAGAAGCAAAATGAATATCGACAGTTATTTGATTCTATACTAAGTGACATATAAATCCGAACACCCAGTTTAAATGGTTTTATTTTAATAAAATTTTGTATAAGTACTTAATGAAGCATAATAAGTAAATGATAAAAATTTCAAAATGATTGCACTGCTTTAAAGCCCTTTTACCTTTAATAATGTGTGGATGCACCCTGATGTGCTACGCATTCTCCAACGCGCCTAGGCATGCTTCTGATCAGGTGGTCAATGTCGTCCTGTGGTATCTCATTCCAGGCAACCACCAACTCCTCTCGAAGTGCTTCTAGAGTCTGAGGAGGACGTTGCAAATTGAGCAATCTCCTACCCATCATATCCCACACGTGCTCAATTGGGGATAAGTCGGGAGATCTTGGTGGCCATGGTAACAATGTGACATCATTATGTTGAAAGAAGTCTATTGTGACTCTTGCAACATGTGGTCGGGTATTATCTTGTTGGAAAGTTGGATCTGCCAGGGTGTCAAGATAGGGTAAAAGATGGGGTTCTAGAACTTCGTGGATATAACGCTGCGCGTTCATGTTACCTCTGATGAAGATTAAAGGTGACCTGGAACCATAAGCTATAGCACCCCAAACCATAACTCCAACAGTGTGATGAACATGTCTTTCAACAAAAAACTGTGGATTCCTCCTTTCACCACGTCGCCTTCTAACCCTGGCACGACCATCGTGCATGCCTAAACAAAGTCGAGACTCGTTACTAAAGACAAAACTGTTCCATTCCTGATCCCAGAGTGACCGTTGTCTGCACCACTCAAGGCGATTACGTCGGTGTTCTCGAGTTAAAGGGAGGACCCAGTGTGGCCGGTATGAAAACAAGCCAAAACTTCTCATTCGTCGGTAAACACTTCGCATGCCAATAGGTCTTCCGTGTTCTGCAAACCATTCATTTGCAATGGACCTGGTAGTGGAGAAACGGTCCCTTAAGGCCAATAATCTTAGGCGGCGATCTTCACGGTCTGTTGTTCTACGGTGCCCCTTGCTCTTTGCGTACGGCCTTCTTGAAGCCATGCCTGACAACACCTAACCACAGTGTCTACACTTCTTTGCACTCTAACTGGAATTGCCAGAAAAGAAAGTCCAGCTTCCCGAAGTCCCACTATACGGCCCCTAACAAACTCACTAAGTTGACGAAATCGTACAGGTCTCCGTACTCTAGGCATCGTAACCGATCGTAAAGGATGTCAAGAACCAAGATCCGCCAACGTTGATTCTTTACTGCGGCTGAAATATTCATTTTTAGAGCGTTAGTGAATTAAAAAAAGCAGTATAAAAACCGGAATGTCCAACTGATAAGGCTGAAAATTTTTTCACTTGTTATTTACAGTAAGATAAATACATTCACCAACTTTTATTAAAATAAAACCATTTAAACTGGGTGTTCGGATTTATATGTCACTTAGTATATATATCTTTTCTACTTTAGACGATATGATCATGATTTCTGATATCTCTGTGAGCGAACTACTTAAAGTTACGCCACTTTGCGGGATTAAAGATACGCTACCTTGTTGATTTGAATCGGTTAGCTTTAATTTGATTTTTTGTCAGATACGCCTGTTTGCGGTATGGACAACAATATTGCAAAACTTTTATACTACCCTTTGTAGCTAGTTCAGAGGGACTAACTTGTGCTGAACATAATCGTTTATGAACCGATGACAAAGTTTCGTGGGAAGTGCAGAGTCAGTCTACTTGACGCCATTTTTGTCTTCATCCATTAAGATCCTGTTCTCTGAATCTAAAGTCCATCCACGTCCATGACTGAATCTCGAACTTGACCGTTACCTCTTGTCGATCGTTAATCCAAACCGCATCCAGGTCACCGCGAATGCAAATTGAGACGTGGACTTCTGGCGTGTTGGTATATAAAACACAGGCAAGCCCGGGCACGACTTTTCACCGCCGCGCGATGTCCGAAACGCGTGGTACCGTGTGGCTTTCGGTGGTTCTGCTATTGGTACTTGTTGATCATAAGCGATGGCAGGTGACGGCTAGGGCACCATTAACGGGTAAGCATGCATATGATGATAATAATAATAGTAATAATAGCATGCCTTTATGCGATTCTCCCACATAAGTTCTCTTTTTGAGTAAGGCGAGGCACTAAATTTTATAATCAAAGAATTTATAAAAATAGTTAACATCCTTTAATTTCATGGGGCTTGAGAGAAGGAGAACGGCTTCTTTGAAAACGTCTATAAACAGCGAGAGCGGAAATAGTAAGAAAAGTGAATATTTTCAACGAAAAGTTTGTAAAAGTGAGAAAAAGTGTAACAAGTGAGTCGCCAGCATCCCTGGTTAAACGTACCACCATGAATAAAGATATAGCTGAAGTAAAGTAATACTTAAGATTTGTGACTAATGCCTAATAGGGTGTAAATCTATTCAAGTACACATATTTAAATTCCATGTCATTTATCCAGGGTGATTCACAGTCGTGAAAATGAAACATAACAACAAAAGATACAGGGTGTGGAAGTTATCTTCAAAACCGTCAAATGGAATGAACTAAATTTTGGTATGTGGATTTACCTAAGTATTGTTCACATTCAAAAGTCTTTGCTTAAAATTAACGTCCACCTGTGGCGGAGATACAGGGGATTAGTGGGATTATTTTTCCAAATAAAAATAGTACTTCACTGTTTTTTTTTTGTTCGAAATGCTACAAATAATTACTTTTGTGTTTTTTCCTAGAGTGCATTGTTTTCGTAAAAATAAGAAAAAACAAATTAGATAAAGCTTTATTTCAATAAATGTTCAAAGACCACCATTTTGACGGATACAAGTGCTGCATCATGAAACGCATTATCTATTCTTACTGCCATTATATCGTTGTCTAAAATGATTATTTAACCATGCGGTGTTATGTCATGACGGACATGCGGTGGGGCACCGTCGTGCTGATACCACATTCGTACTCTCGTTGCTAACGAGACATAATCTAACACATTTTCTATGTAATTCTCTACAAAAGCTAAGTATGAGTTTGCATTTAAACATTGTGGCAATACGTGCATAAACCATTCTTACAGAACGGGGATTTTCTAACGACCAAATATGTTCATCATGAGAGTTAAAGGTTCCAATCCCCGGAAAAAGCGATTCATCTGACCGCAAAACCAAATCAATAAAATCTGCATTTTGATTATGCATTTACAAGAATTTTGCCGTTGCACTTCGTCGTCGGATTGCAGACATTGCACATTTTGCATGTAAAACTTCCCGATTTGAAATTCTTCACGCAAGACTTTGGGAACATGGTAACTGGACTTCAATCCGCCTAGTACTTATACTACGATCATCCAACGCCAAATTAATTACTTTCTAGTTCCTCTTGCACAGTATGCCGGACACCATGACCGGGAAGTTTGGCAATTATCTACATCTTCCCGAAGTCTTAGAAATAAACGCGTAGAAACCTTTGGGGTAGGTTGGCGTCTGTAAGAAAATCTACGTTGATACTCCCCAGAAGCCGCATTTCCATTACAGAGCCCGTACACAAAAATAAGTGTAATATCATCATTGTTAAACTCCATTTCACAACACTCAAAAATGGAAAAAAGAAACTTTTGAGTTGACTTTTACAACAAAAAAAAAAAAATGGTAGTAGTAACGATATCAACCATATATCACATAACTTTGACAAACTATCTCCCAAGAAACGTCAAGTTGGTATCAAGGCCTCCTATTTTATTTTGAAACTAATTGTATCTCGGCTCTGCTTAAATGATCTAATTTGTTTTATTTTTATTTTTACGGAAACAGTGCACTGTAGGAAAAAACACAAGAGTAATTATTTGTAGCAAATTGAAGGCAAAATTCGAAAAATTGCGCGTTTCGAAAAAAAAACAGTGGCGTACTATTTTTATTTTGAAAAATAATGCCACTAATCCCCTGTATCTCCGCCACTGGTGCACGTTAATTTTAAGTAAAGACTTGTCACATATCAAATTATAGTTCATTCTAGAAGATATTAAAAAAATTGTTTTTTATTTTTAAACTTCAACACTCAGTATCTTTTTAATGATGAATCCCTCGAGCAAAAAATGTTACATAGAAGACCACCCTTCAAATGCGGTCCTGTGTATGATGTTTCATTTTTGGTCATGACTTTTGAATCACCCTGTATAAAATTATAATAGTTATATAACTTAAAAGATAGACCCGCCTGCCTTCGGCCTCTCATCCTAACCGTGTCAAAGTGCGCTCATCCAAAACTGGCCGGTAAGACCGCTCCTTTGTCCCTAGGGTGTCAAGAGGAGACTTTTCCCAGATCTACTAACCTTAGGCAGTTTAAAAATCGCATTAACAAAGCTTCTTGGGTATCCTCAAAGCAGCCTGGCATTTAGGCTTCGGCCTGCGCGGCTGCTTCAGTGTAAAAAAAGATTCTTCTCTAGCCCAATTTATGGAAAGTGATCCTCTCTTGTTATCAGGTAGAGGATGTGGATAGAAGCATTGGTTTTAAATTCTATAACGACGTAAAGTGGTGTGGTATAACGTTATATTGACTATTTCTCGTTGTTTGATAACGTCTTCAAATTTTTTTAGTTTTTAATAAGGTGGCTTTTTATTCAGTAAGGTTGTGTGAACTGAAGATAATGTGTGTTGGTTCTAAGATTTTCTAGATTTAATTTACCGTTTTCCTTATAAACATGACTTATATGGTCATATTTTCTAATACCAAAACAATAGCGGAAGCAAGAATTTTGAAGTCGCTGTAGCTTGATCTATCAGTTCATAGCAAAGCGGTCCATATATAGTGCAACAATAAGATATCATCGAAATTATTAATGAATCACACAGTTGTAGTTTCAAGTTACTATTTAGTAAATGTCGCTTAGGATACAATGGTTTAACGATACCGTAAGATTTTGAACATAATTCTTTCACATCATGATCAAATTTTAATTCATAGACCCAGATTTTTGCTTACAGTTATAGTTGGTAAAGGAACGCTATTAATGTTACGCTGGCATAAACTTTCTACTATAATTCGTTTCTGTTCCGGCCCAAAAACCATAACTTTTGATTTAGAAATTAAGTGCTCTGTGGAGTGACGCTGTTGGAAGGAGAATTTCGAGGCCCACAACTCATAGAGAGGCCCACAAACTGGGATTTAGCACTTGCAAGGTAAGTTTTCTTATACAAAAAACCCTAAACTTGCACAACTTGTTTATAGGCCAAAGAAAAGCCACTATTAACTCCAGTGCAAAAGAATAATCGGCTTAGATGGGCTAAAGAACATAGACAATGGACACCTCAACAATGGTGTGCAATACAATGGAATGATGAGGCCCGATTCGAAGTTTGTGTTGGTGACAGTCGTAGTAGAGTTATTCGCAAAAAAAATGAAGCATTCCATGTTGACTGTCTGAAGAGAAAAGTGAAATGTCCAGCATCCATTATGGTCTGGGGCAGTATGTCATCAAAAGGAGTAGGAAAACTTCATTTTATTGATGGAAATGTGGATACAAACAAATAGTTGGCAATTTTAGAAGAATCGCTTTTACCAGTGATGGAAGAATGTTTCACATTCGGCCAAGATTTTGTGTTTCAGCAAGATGGTGCAGCGTACCATACCTCAAAAAAGGCTGTAAAATGGATGGAAGAAAATGATGTACCACTTTTGAAATGAGTTTCTAGCAGTCCAGATCTGTCACCTATTGAAACTTTGTGGCACGAGATGAAAAAGGTTCTACGACAACATCCTGCTCGTACAATCACCGAACTGAGACAAAAGCTTCAAGAAATATGGGATTGTTTTACACCAAATTTTTGCCAAAACTTGGTTAACACTATGCCCCAAAGAATCAGCCGTAATAAAGAATAAAGGTGATGTTACCCAATGGTAATCTTTCAATTGTTGCTTTGTTAACTTCGCGCATTTATTCGCACATTGTTTATTTGTTCAGATGTTCTATTAGTTATAGGTCTAAGTGATTTAAAATATGTATTTTTTACGACTAGAGTGTATCTAAAATTTTTTTGAGAAAATAAATTGTTTTAGAAGTAAATAGTTTCGTCATGTTTAGTTTATAAAGGCATATTTTGGTACAAATCTTGAAGTGGGCCAACTGAAGTGGGAAGAGGCTCGTATATATATATAACTTTTTTCTACTTTTAATTTTATTATTCTTTTGTATTTGTTTTGTATTTGAATGTACTTGTATTTTTTTAGCCTTGATTGATTCTGAAAAACAGCTTTTGCTTATGTAACCCGCCAGGTAAAATAGAGACCACTTATTATTATATCCAATTAAGTTCACCGCTGAGAGCGCATTGCATTCGTCAAAGAGGAGTTCAGCTCATCCTATGGCGAAGAACTGCCTAACTAGATGATATGTCTGTAATCGTTGCGATTAAGTAGCTACTAATGTCAATGTTATTTATATGGTTTGGTAAGTTTATGGAAACCACTCCTTCTACAGATATCACTATTTGCGCTATGCACACACTATCTAGCTTCCAGATGTTTTTGATTTCGATAGGTATATTCTGATATTTATCGATTTTTTCGTGCTCTGTTTTCAGCAGGTTTGTGGTATTTAAGTTATGATGCAGAAAAGAATGTACGTGGAAGAAGAAAATGCTGAGGAAAGCATCCAAGCCCGAGATGATAAATAGAGGTTCTTCATGCTTACCGCATATTCCTCGTTTGTTCGTCGTATTGTACATTTTATCCATTGTAAAATATTTCAATTTATATTGTAGTCAGTCTTGTAAAGTAAAAATATTTTTTTAAAAACCCGAACGGCCATTTCGGCAACATATCTTTTATATTTATAAGTCTATATCGGATCTGTTGTAGTCCACGGATTTTCCGGTTATAATGTTTCTGTTCCAGTAAAACACTACCGATTCGTTTTCCAATAAAGGCTAAGGAACATACACTTACACATTTTATGAGGTGATGCTGCTTTGCTAGTTCTTGATGGACAATTTTCGCGACTCCAGGTGGCTGACACTTTCTGCATTTATCGATGGTGTTTGCAAGCATTATGTACTTTTCGTATTTTTTTGTACGGATGAACCTGTCCTGTATAGCACAAAGAAAGCATTCAGTCTCTGGGTGGAGGTAGCCTGACAAGGAGGTGGTTTTATTAATTCAGTTCTAATGCCTTCGGAAATCTTCCATGTATCGATTTAGCTTTACAATTTGTTATTGAATTATCTGTATCTTCTTCGGTCGTTTCGTCGTCATTAAGTGTCTGAACCTATTTCTAAAAACTTGCTTACGCCAAAATACCAAGTTTTATTCTTATTTTCACTGTTCATAATAGTAATTTTATCCGTTTATAAAATATTTGTTGAGCATTATTTTTAGCTTAATACACTTTGCGGCATCATTTTTATAGGGTCTTTATTTCCGGTTGACCATGAGCTTGTAAAATTTAGATTCTTTTTAGTTTCCGGTACATTTTAATGACATGCAATTGTTTGATATTTTTACGATACAAATATGGAGCAATTATTGACAACCATACAATTATACTAACTGTATTTTCACTTTCCATGTGAACAGGTGAATGGAGTATTACAATCGCGTAAAATATGGACTTTGAAGAAATATCTACGTAACATTCTGAAATTGGGAAACAGCTTTTTTAATGTACAAGATTTTAGAAAATCCTAATACTTTAACGTTCATCGAATCCACCAACCTTTTAGCTTCACAAACGTGTTTGGGAAGTTCACAATTTGTATAGCTGTATAATATGAAAACTTATATACACGCGTGGGAGGTTTATATGTATGTCACGGTAAAAAAAATATTTTTAGTATGATTTGTTGATTCGTTCTGATAGTATAAGAATTGTCATATTTCAATAATCTTTCCTTCCAGATAATGTTGCAGAAGCCTTAATAGATACGAGTGGAGATTTTCCAACCTATCAAGTACGAGATATCGAACCCGAAGATGCGGATGTATCATTTTTTAAGGGCCTCACTGAGATCAAACAACTTACTAATGTTTCTTTAGACGACGAAAAACCACAATCGAGAGTACTATACACGGGTTGGCAGACATGGAGAGTATACCTGAGTAAAGACAGTCAAATGGATATAATCTCACAGATGAAAGACCAAGGAGGTAAGTACAGAAATGTAGCATCAACCAAAACATATTTCTCCATTTCTAACCAGGAAACAAGGTATCTGATTATAGGAAGCCTAGACTGGCGTAACACTGTGGTTGTTGAACCATATTAGAGACTCACTCAATCTTCTGCCTGGGATTGCCATAGACGACCGCAGATCAAAAGCAGTTTTCTGATTTTTGACTTCAAGTTTTAATGTTAGCTGTGTTAGCAGACTTAGTGTGCGCTTTCAGGGAGGCAAAAGTGTCAAAGCTGCTAGGTTTGCCTCTCCACATTTCAAAATCACTACAATACGGTAACAAGAATGAGTGATACTACAAGCGACATCTGTTGGGAACCGCGCCAGGGATTCTCCTTCGGTGCGAGACTACTAGCGACATCTGTTGGGGACCGCGCCAGGCACTCTCCTCCGAGATCGAAGACTGGTCCCGAAGGTTCTGGACTGACGCTATATGGCGTACGGGAACTTTCTCGAACTAACGAGTACCTGCGATGCGGAATACATAAGCCGACGACCGGGAGAGGGAAGCGGAGTTTAGTGAATGGCGCGACATAATAATTCGTAAATAAGCAGTCAGACATAAATAGTGGTGTACATAAATGTTCTAGCTAGTTAAGTTAAAGCTGGTTGAGTTGTGTTTTAAATAAATTAGTGCATTTCTTCCTGTGAAATCGAGTGTCTTTAATCCACACCCATACCAAAAGAACCCAGAAAAACGCTACATTGGTGTCAGGTATGGGGTGCGGATTATTGGACACTTAGCTTAGTGATAATAAATCGGACGATAAGTGAAGGTAAAATGGCGCGATTGGTTGATTTGAAAATTGCCGATTTAAAAAGAGAGCTGGAGGAAAGAGAGTGCGACATGGCTGGAAAGAAAGCGGAATTACAGGAGCGGCTTCGTAAAGCACTGATTGAAGAAGGCGAGGACCCGGATATTTTCATTTTTACCGGTGCAGGGGATATTGGTTTAATGCTGCAAAAGCTTTCGACCAAGACCACCGATCTTTTAGAAAACTCAGCCAAGCTAGAAAATAGGCTCGTGAAAAATTGTGCCATCCTAGAAGGAAAACTCTTGGAGTTACACGAAACTACAGCCAAATTAGAAGAGAAGTTTTTGGAAAATACTGCCAATTTAAAAAAAAATTGAAATTATGGAAAAATCTTGCAAGGCAAACGGATTTTAGAAAGTTTGGAGGGCAGAATTCAAGAAGTGCAAGGCAAGTTTGCCGTTTTAGACGTCAGGACCATCGATGAACCATAGCGTGGATTTCCGTTGGAAAAATCAAGTGAGTTTGGAGCTTCTGTTGGGTCAACCGGTCATCTGCGAATGAAGGCGCCGCAATTTGATGGTACAACCCTTGGAATGTCTACCGGCGTCAGTTTGAGGCAGTCGCGAATGCAAATGATTATTCATCGATCGAAAAGACAACTTGCTTTCACTTTGGGCCTGCGAGGAGATGTTGCAGCATCGGCGAAGATTCGACCATCCAAACGGCGACTACGAACGGAAACGGGAGACCGAGCAAACGTGTACGGTGAAGTAAGCATCGCATTTGGAATAGGAAAACCTACATTCGAACATCCGGCGGTAGTAGCTGATATTGAGGACGAGGTAATCATCAGAATGGACATCAAGGACACAAAGAGCTTCGAGTTGAACTTTAAGCAATGAATCTTGAGAGTCAATAATGAGGAGGTCATTTTACACCGGGAACGGAAAGGAAACTTACGAGTTCTATTGCCCGAAGGCACTGTGATCCCAGAACGAGGCGAAGTTGTATTGAATGGCTCGGTAGAGGGCCAGACTACAGACGTAGAAATAGTCATGTTTGAACCTAGGATATTGGCCGAGGGATAGCAATTGCAAAGGCCCTTGTACGTGCCTATAAAACTATTCCTGTGGGATTAATGAATGTCAGTATTATGTTGATTGCACAATTTTAGAACTTTATTTCATTTTTCCATATTTTGTTTCGCTTAGGGTAGGGAAAGGGTTGAAGATCAAACAGTAATATGTAACTTCTGTTTGGCTGCACCGATTTTCATGATTTTGGTTTCGTTTGGAAGGGCTTGCATCTGCGCTCCTACCCAAGGCCCAATCTTGTCAAATTAGTTCACTTTGTGGCCTCTAAATAGCGTTGTATGGATGTGTCACTGTTTTCTAAATTGTTTCCAAAATTTCAAATACAAAGGCATACGTTTTTAACATTGTTCGAAAAGAGCATAAATATTCCTATAAGATGGCGAAAACCGCAGATCAATATCATTTTTCGTTATGGAAATGTAATGAAAAATATGCTTAATTACAATTTTCAAGTACTACACGATAAAAAGAAAAATTCAAGCTTCGAGTAGTTATGTAAAAGGTAGCATATGATACGATTTTAAGTTATTTTACTTGAAATTTTCTCTTTACGCTTTTAATAACCGTGTCGCCTGATATATAAAACTTTTACCGCGTGTGGTAGTTATACCTGTATCTTGTAAGAGTACAAATTATGAATTCTTTAGTATTTATTGTAATATTATGGACAGGGTGTTTCAAATTCGACCCTCAATGGGGGCAAAGTTAAGTAGGTATTTAGGTAATCAACAAAATGCCGCTTAGAAAGTTTCAGAGATAAAACGACTTCCGGAGAGAGACGGAAGAAACCGAATTTTCCCAAAATCGTTTTAATTTTTCCCTGTCTTTATTTGCGGTTAGATTTCAATTAAATTGTACATCAACATTGCCACCTTCTCTCCTTTACAAGAAGGAATAATTAATATTTCAATATGACGTTTCGTCTCTTGTCCTAGAGCATCAACTTTAATTTTTCTTATGCACGCCATATTTTTTTATACCGAAGCAGCAGCGCAGGCTAAATGCCGCAGCACCGCGGCTGCTATGATGATCCCAAAGAAATTCTGTTAATCCGATTTTTGAACTGCCCAAGGTTAGTAGAACTGGGAAAAGCTTCCTCTTGTAGATTATTCTACAATCTCGACACCCTCGGGACAAAGGAGCGGTCGTATCGGTCAGTTCCGGATGTACGAAGTTTGACACGGTTAGGATGGAAGGCCAAAGTCAGGCGGGTCTGTCTGGCAGGCACAACGCGCGGCGGCATCATGGAAGAGAGCTCTGAGGGGCAACGTCCGTTGGTTAGCGGTAGAAGAGCGCTAGATCGCCGACGGCCCGCCGGTGCGAAAGGGACTGTCTGATAGAGAAAAGTTATCGATCAGTCGGACAGCCCTCCTCTGGACAGCATCGAGCATAAATAATGTAGCCGGGGAGAAAGCACCCCAAACGTGTGAGCTATACTCGAGGCTACAGCTGATCGAACGCTTTCGCGGTGTCAAGAGCAACGACATAAGCCTCACTATAAGACTGGATGAGCTTGCTCCACAATTGCATGACGTAAGCTAGGAGGTCCCCTGTGGATTGCTGGTGCTGGAAGCCATACTGCCTGTCGCTAATCAAGCTGCGTATTCGAGGTAGTCCAGAAGCTCGCGATTTATGCACGTCTCCATCATCTTACTTATAACAGAAAGCAGAGCTATAGGCCTGTAGTTGTAAGGGTCGGTCTTAGATCCTTTCTTTGGGATGGGTTGGACTTGAGCAAATTGGATGTATGCCCAGATGAATAGAGTTTTTAAATGTGATTCTGAAAATCTATAATACGTCATACATTGACAGTGCCGAACCATAGTTATTTTAAAAAACAGAATTTCGTAGGTAGGTATGCAATTTATTTTGGAATCCCATCTCAAATAAAGTCAGGAAAAATAAAGTGATTTTGGCATAAAACTGATAGGCGAAACAAATGATTGTCTGAGTTTCAAGGCCTACCTAGCAAATTCTGATTTTTTTGAAATAACTAAGGTTTGGCAACATTAACGTATGACGTACTATACATTTTTGGAATCAGAATTGAAAACTCTATTCACCTGTGCAAAAATTCAATGTGGAATCTATAAGACAAAATAAAGTTGATTCTGGAGGACAAAACGTCTATTGAAATTCTAATTATGCCAACTTGTGGATTAGAAAAGTGGCAATCTTGATGTGTAATTTCTTTTGAAATCCTACTACAAATAAGGTCAGGAAAAATTAAAACAGTTTTGGGAAAATTCAGTTTTTCCGTCTCTCTCCGGAAGTACTTTGAATTTTGAAACTTTCCTTGCGGGATTTTGTTGATTACCTAAATACGCAACTTTGCCCTCATTTAGGCCACTTATACAGTTTCCGAGATCAAAATGGTGAGCGTCGAATTTGAAACCCCTGTACAGCAGCTATTTCATTTTAAATTCAATCTAGCGTGCAATCGTGACATTCTAGAACAGAAACAAAAAAAACAAACTAAAATAAATTAGTGTAAGCGTCAAAACCGTTGAGGTTATCATTTTAAAGTTGACTGAATTTTCTAAAATGTCTCCTGAAGATGAAGTAGCGTCTGATATGCTTGCAGTCTATGTTGAATGCATGCAAAATGCAATTGATGCTGCAAGCGTTTATGCTATACAGACGTCACTACCACAAGCGAGTGTTCAGCAGGCTTGCACGGCGACTAAGAAGTACGAGACGCTAACACGCTAGATTTTACTAATACGGTCTTTTAAACGAAGTAGCCGCTATATGTAATATTACAATCGATATAAAACAATTCATAATTTGCACTCTTACTTACAATCCCTATTGGTTATAAAAAGAGTAAAAGTAAATTCCCAAGTAATTATCTTGAAATTTTACGTAGCTTGATTTTTTTCATCCGGTAGCACTAGTACTACTAGTAGTAGTAGTAATTTGAGCATTATTTCTCATATCTCTATAATGAATAAAGATATTAATCTGCGGTTTCCGCCATTTCATAGGATTTTTATGGTCTTGCCAAGTAATATTAAAAAAGTATGTATATATTTGAAATTTTTATAAAAAGACACATCCATGAAACGCTATCTAGTGGCTACAAAGTGAACTAATTTGACAACATTGAGCCTTGAGTAGGAGCGCCGGCGCAAGCACTTTGGAAATAAGCTCGTGAAAATCGGTGCAGACAAACAAAAGTTATATACAGGGTTTGTTCGGAAAGTAATAGGAGTGAGTCGATTTAAAAAAATTTATTGAGCCAATCGTTGCAATTCTTTGAAAACTTTCCTTCTGCGTCGATCCAGCGCTGCCAGCGCGATTTCCAAGCATTGAAAGCATCACGGAAGGCATTCTCCGGAATAGCCTTGAGAGCCACGGTGCATGCTGCTTGGATCCCCTCTGTCGTCTCAAAATGCTCGCCTTTTATCGGCCTTTTCAGGCGAGGAAACAAAAAAAAGTCCGGGGGGGCACATCTGGGCTGTAGGGCGGCTGCGGAAGCGATGGGATGTCGGCCTTGGTCAGGTAGGTGTTCACAAGAAAGGCGGTGTGAGCCGGGGCGTTGTCGTGGTGCAACTTCCAGTCGGCTGCGATGTCTTGTCGGACCCGACTGATCCTTCGTTTGGGTCTCCTGAGCACTTCCACGTAAAACTTGGCGTTGGCGGTTTGTCCAGGAGGAACAAATTCATGGTGGACGATGCCTTTCACTTTGGATTTGCTCATTCTTCCCTTTTTTCGGCGAGGAGACGCCGTCGTGTGCCACTCGGAAGATTGCCTCTTTGTCTCGGGATCATACTCAAAGATCCACGACTCGTCACCTGTGATTACGTTATTCAAAAATTGGGGGTCACTTTCACACATGTTCAAATTTTCTTGGCACACTTCCACTCGCCGCAATTTCTGGTCGTCAGTGAGCACTTTTGGGACCATCTTCGCGCACACCTTGCGCATGTTCAAATGCTGTGTCACAATGTCATGAACCACAGATTTTGGTAAAACATGGAAAAATTACTTTCAGAAAGAAGTTCAAATATTGAGCAATCAACATAATAGAGCTATAAAATCAGTACGTTTATTAAGGATTTTTATAAAATAATGGCATTTGAATATTTGAAATTAAAAATACGCCCCCTGCCCCAGCCATTTCAGGAAGCTGAAAATAATTTTCAGCAATTTCATTCGACCATTTTTGTTATCAATTTTTTTAACGGATGGCTCTAGGTTAAGCCGTTGCTGAGATATAGCCGGCGTCCTTTATTTTTCGATCACCCGGTACAATGCAATGCAAATGTGCAGATTTTAAATTGATATTTAATGTGGTAACTATATTTCTTGTAAAACAGCTGTCGACACATGGGGAGGAAACAAGAGCGCAATCGATATCGCTGTACGACCAGCAGCTATCGAAGAGGTCAGTGCAATGCTAGCACGGAATAATATCAAACACGAAGTGATGCTGGACGATGTACAAAGGGCAATCAATGAAGAAAATCCAACAAGCGATGATGACACCAATGACCGAAAAGGTGAATTTTCATGTACTGAATTGAGCTGATTTATTTATTTATTACAATTTTGGGTGTTCACAGCTAAAGCCAACACACACACACACAATTTTGCAAGAAAATATGAGTAACGTGTATTAAATTATGTGATATTAAGATATATATTGACTAAGAAAAATTAATAATATTATGATGTGATTATTGATTTAAAAACTTAAATTTTACTTTACGCTTAAATAGTGATGTTATCACAAAACAGCTCATCTTCATAAAGCTGATTGAAGGATCTTTGTACCGTTACTAATGGAGAATTTATACCTAAGTTAGTACGACAATATTGTAACTTAAAACATGTTATAATTCCTAAATGGAACAATACACTGAACTAGGGAAAGCAGATTATTACAGTTCGTCTAATCATATTAGACAAAAATACCAATGGTTTGCGAAATAATTATAAAGTCTGGTTTAATTGCTGCAAGTTGTTCAACGGGTATTCAAAACATGGACACATAAAATGGGTACACCAATTTTTGTGGGAAAACTTTTTATTCAGCAACAAAGAATGAGAAAACGTGTTTTTTTGGGATTCAATCGACAGTGTTGGCAGGAACGAAAAAACTCATCGTATAAGATTTGTAGGTATTTAAAAGACCTACAAAATGAGACCACACGGAAAAAGATCCGACTAATCGCAAAAAAGTTATGGCCTAAAACCGAGGCAAACTGCAAGATTCGGCACTTCTTGGTCATGCGACGATGGTTTCTCGCAGATACCTGAAATTCTCCAAATTCGTAGGACTCGTACTTCTAAATAACCACAACAAAATTGGAGTAGATTGGTGAAGTAGTTTTTGAGAATTATTTCTCCCAAAACACCGCTTTTCAGGCCATCACTACTAGTTTTTTGAGCAATACACAGGGTTAGTTCAAAGGGCATTTTATAGCAAAATACACGTATTTACCTTGCCGATGCGTCACGTTTTTTCTTCTGTTTGTTAGTAGTTCTCAACAAAATGGGATAGACACATCCGCTTTGTTTTAAAATGTGTTACTCAGAAATACGAAATGTTTGAATATGTTTAGACGAAAAAAACGTAACCTTTGTTTTTCGCATAAAAATAACATTTATTTTTCGGAATGGCTTGTGATTCAAACTAGCAAGGTAAACACTTGCATTTTGCTATTAAATGCTCTTTGAACGAACCCTGTACGTAGTAAACTAGCAGTGATGGCCGGAAAACTGGTGTTTATGGGATGAACAAATGGAAATTCTCTAAAAGTACTTGAGGAATATACTCTAATTTTGTTGTTGTTATTTAGAAACATGAATCCTATGGATTTGAAGAATTTCAAGTAGTTGCGTGAAATTATTGTCGTATTACCAACAAGTGTCAAAACCTGCATTTTGCCTCGTTTTTCGACCATAACATTTTTGCGATTAGTTGGATCTTTTTCGGTGGGATCTCATTTTGTAGGTCTCATAAATACCTAAAAATCTTGTCTGCAAAGTTTTTTCGTTTCTGCCAACACTTTCTAATGAATCCCAAAAAACACGTTTTCTCATTCTTTGTTGACGAATAAAAAGTTTTCCCCACAAAGATTGGTGTACCCATTTTATGCGTCCATGTTTTAAATACTCGCTTGAACAACTTGCAACAATAAAACCAGACTTTACAATTATTTCGGGGAAATTTGCTAATGTTATTAGACTAAGATGTAAATGTTATTAACTAGTTTGTAAATATAACAAATATCAGACATTATTCTTCTATTAAACAGTGATAACATATTAAATATTTTCATGATTGAACCATAATTTCTATTAGTGATAGGAGTGCCACATTTGAAGGCAAGCGTACGTAAGAACTTATGCTTTTCTTTCGACACGACTGTCTGGCGTAAAAAGAATTCCATATAACAGAGGCGAAAGAAAGTCTACTGAATACATATGAGTAATACAAGGAGGCCAGGGTTCTTGCATTTTTGAAGTTTTCACTGGTCTATTTTGTGAAGTCCAATCACTTATTCGCTTCATTTATAGTTTTCTCAATATGGCAATTAAAAGCTTCTCATCGATATAGACACCTAAATATTTAGCTACCCCTACCTGACGCAATTCAGTATTATCTAATTTATATTTGTGTTCTATTTTATTAATATAGTTAGGCGCATATAGACACATTCATCTAAGTTCAGGAAAAGGCTGTTTTTGTTCGTGTAATCGGCTAAATGATAAATATCTTCTTGGATATTTTTGCAGTCTTCAAAGTTTCAAGCTGTCAACGTATAATAGAAATTAACAGTTTTTTATATTTTCACTGATGATATTATGTAAAAGGGCTCCCAAATGATTTCCTTGTGGAACTCTGGATGGTTCAGATTTATAGCCATTAAAATTAGTGATTTATTGTCTCTTTGTTATATGAGGCTATCTATTGGCACATTGAGTTCTCACCCACTGAAGTCTGACCAATAATATGGAATGATCTGTCCTATCAAATGCCTTGCTAGAGGCAGTGTAGACAACATCAACTTGCCACCCGTTGTCCAGTGCATTACAGGAGTATTCAAAAGGCAATAAGTTCGTCTCGGTGGAAGGTTCCTAACATTATGTCGTAAACACTTTTTTCCGGAAGCTTCGAAAATATACAGGTCTGCCAGATAACTTTAGAAAGAAATATGAAAATATCGGAAGAAAAAATTGAAGCAATTTTTCGAAATTCCAAAATTTTAATTGCATTCTAAATCGCTATTATTTAAATAATATTTTTGCAATGTTTTGATTTGAGTTGAATATAGCAATGATTTTCAGGACATCGCCTTACTTGGCAAGCCTATCACAAAACAGCTGTCATTTATGGATATTTGGAACATCTGACTACAACGTATCCAAACTTGTGCAGTGTTAAGACCATAGGAATGTCGGTTCAAAACAGACCTATCAAGGTAAATTACAAATTAAGGGGTCGTATGGAATGCTGATTTTGTAAATGTTCATAAAAAAGTCTAAATTGTCGGAAAACGTTATTTGGAGTGGTTTTACTGGATGGATTTTTGCGATTTTTAGTAGAACGCGTTTAATACAGTGGATATTAAAAAGTGTATCCATTAATTTTGACCGCCTTTAATTTTCCAATATTTTTTTTCAATTTGCTTTTTATGTACATATATTCATTCATTTATGTTTATAATATACCATTTGATAGACCTCAACAAAAAAATGCATAAAAACTTATGTATTTGACGGCTTTGTTACTGAGATATAGGGTGTTCAAGTTCATTCCGTTCCTTACTTGAGTGATTCAGTTGAAACTCTGTGAATGGACAGTAGACATTATTTCTAGAGTCAAAAGTACATCCAAAAACGATAAAAAAGTTCCAATATTAAGTCCTAAAATGTTCCGTTACCAAGATATAGGGTGTTGAAATTTCTTTAATTTCTAAGGCACTGGTGAGACTGAATTAGGACAAAACATAAATATAATTCAAATAACGCTATGGTCAAATAGGATCTCTCTCCTAATATACTACAAACAGTTTTCAATATCAAACTTCTCTAATTCCACACCATTTCAGAAGTAGAAGTGGTGAAGTTTTTACCTTAAACATTGAAACCAATTCTTCGCCAACAGAAGTAGTCTGACAAAAATGTATCAAAAGACGTGATGTAAAATTGAATGCCGTATTCAAAAATTCCTTCTGCAGTGGCCAAAATTACCCAATTTCCACTCTATTGGTATAGTGTCTGGAACGAAAATATTTGTATGTATTGGCTATTCTATCAATACTACAGGTACAACATTTTAAGTCAATATCTTAATACAACCTGAAGAGATGATTTCATTTTAAAGTTATAACTTCAACACCTTGTATGCTGGTAAGGGGACATTTTGACACCCATGTGCATATGACCTTTTCGTATTTTTTTATACACTTTATGTATAACAGTGAAAATTGGTATACAAGGGTTTTTTGGTACGACAAAACGAACCATGGGCATAGTTTTACTGTAGCCGCTAGAGGGGGCTCTCTACTGTACCTGTAGTGACCGAAAATTTTTTCTTAGTGCAATTTTTTGCTTTTTGAATAAAAAAACTGATTCTTCGCACTTTTCAACATAAAAAAGCTCTCCTGTGAGTTTTCGATTTTTAAGGTTCGATGCATTTTTAATTATTTATGGGAAAATAATATTTCGAACAATATTTGATGTATAACAGTGAAAACTGGTATACAATGTATACAAGGGTATAATATTTTCAATTATTTGGCGATGCACTCTTACAAATACTGAGCGAGTTGGATGTCGTCTGTTTGGAAATCTTCGTGCGTATTCTCTGGCTGCTTCTGCTGCGTTTCCATTTACAAAGCCATACACAAAATGAATATCCGCTAACTCTTGGTTCGTTTTGTCGTACCAAAAAACCCTTGTATACCAATTTTCACTGTTATACATCAAATATTGTTCGAAATATTTAAAAAAAACTATTTTAGAAAGTAAATTTAAACACCCTGTATTTCGGAAGCCACGCATTTTTCGACCCATGTATATATAGACTTCATGCATTAATTTTAAAAGTTCTATCGAATCTTAAAGTTATGCAACAATAAACTGAATCACCCTGTATAAATTATTAAACTGAATGAGAACTAAAGATTCATGTGACACCCAATCTGCTTATATTTAAAACCTGAGAAACTAATGTTGAATAGAAACATTGTTCATGTGGTTTTTGATGTGCTTAAATTGCTACCGAAAATATCTATATGGTAGCATGACAGCGGCGTTGCCAGATCTAAGAATTCTAGTAACTGGTTCATTCATACCATAATTGGTAGAATGATGTGGAATCGTAATAGTTCTGTATGGCGAGTTCGCCTTTCATTAAATTTAAGATTTATTTACTCTTTTGAACAGAAAACATAAATCAAAAATTTTCCTGTTCTGCGTACTTATTGTCCTGAAGCATTCTCTCTCCGACTCATTTTAATAGTTGCCTGTTTTGAAAATTTACCTTGATACTGCTTCAATGGAGTTAATCTCACCAATTAAATTTGGCGACCATACCACTGTACTTCTACAGAGAGATGTTTGGTAGATCTAAAAATAATTTCCAATATTTTATATAATTTAGAAGTAATTTCTCTAATGCGTGTTTTAAAACTTAATTTAAAAACTTTATATTCAAACATGAGGGAATTTGAACTACGGCGGAAGCTTATGAGATCTCATCTGCAAAATCAAATAAGTGGTATTTGATAAATATTCCGCAACATCATTAACAAATAAATGGAATGAAACTGGACCAGTTTGAGAGCTTTGGGGTACACATGAAAGACATTTATGGTATTAGATAATGATCCAGCGTATCTGACCATATTTTCCGGATTACCCTGTTTTTCTTCATATTGTTTTTAATTTTGTATTAATTGTTAAAAAATGTTATGATGGAGTGCATCCAATTTGGATGGGCAAGCTTTTTTATTCAAATTTTTAACAACACAATCCAAAAGATTTCACAAAAATCCATTAAGTAGAACCGGGTTCCGAGGTTTTGATATTTTTGTCTTGCAGAATTCGTATTACCTATGAAGTAACTCGAGCACTGTGTTGTGACTATCACCCACAGGCAATAAGAGAGAGTTTAGGTGTATGCATTAAATGTCGAGAGGCCGATTTCGATTTATTTTTTGTTTCAAATATACTTTTTATCAATTGTTTTCACACACAGCTACTGAAGATATCAAACGGAAAACCAGGCAACAAGGCCGTATGGGTTGACGGTGGTATCCACGCTAGAGAATGGATCACCCCGGCCACAGTCACTTACATCATCAACCACATTGTATCGAATTTCGAAAATGAGCCCAAATACATCCAGGACACAGATTGGTACATCACACCGGTTGCGAATCCCGACGGTTACGAGTTTACGCATTCTACTGATAGATTGTGGAGGAAAAATAGGGCTAGGTCGGGAGGACAGTGCGCTGGAACGGACCTCAATAGGAATTTCGGGTAGGCATTTGAAATTTCAAACATATGGTTCAAAAGCCTTTTTGTGTAAGTCAGACAACAGTCAACAAAAAATAGCACTCAAACCGGTTCATCTCAGAGAGTTTTTATGTCGGGGATAGAAACTATACAGATAAATGAGGCGTCTATAAGCCAAGGGGTATAAGTGCACTTTTGGTCAATTTGGAGATAAGTACAACAACACATTGTCAAACAGGCTTTTAATATTGTGGCCAAAGGGTACACGTGAATTTCCAACCATTAACGACATCTGTGGGTATTTCACTTAACTCCTCCAAATATTATGTTTAATAGTTGGCAACCACTGAATACTAGTGCGCTTGTACCTCTTGGCCTCGGAACAAATTCACTTATATCGTTTGGCCGCCAACTTGTTCACACTTGTTGAATTAGTGTTGGATGCATTAGGTTTCTAATTTGCAGTGTTCAGTTACCCTATTTAGGTGTTTTAATCAAAGAATTTGTACATTTCGATGTGCAAGGTGTAAAACTATAATAGTTTGGTGCATTACAGTCAAGAAAAATGTCAGATTCTTCCAGTTTACATTCTAAGCTCAATTATTTTGATGGTAAGTTAATTGATAATATTGCCGATTAGTTTAGTGCTTGTACCAGTGCGGTAAAAAAACAAGGACAACAAAAAAGCCTACTCTCCTATATTTTTAGATTTTTTCAACTATTGATTTTTTATGTCTATTGCATGCGTAGGTAGATACCTATTATAGTCTAGGAGATGTCTAGCAGTCTTTTTTTATGGTATAATTGTGATCCAAGAAACAGTTTTTTTTACCTACTACCACTTTAATATTCTCAGAAAATATTTTTGGCTGTGTATCTATTTTTACATATTTTTAGATGCAGATACCGACCCCGATTTTTTTTGTCCAAGTGATGATACGTCTGCGTCAAGTAATTCTGGTATGTATTTGTCTGTATGTAGATGAAAATATAATAAATTAATATTTTTTAGATAAAGATTTTTTGGAAAATGTGCAACCATCGACATCGAAAGGCAAAAGAAATTAAGTAATCCAAGTGAGTGGAAACGGGCGAAAATGAAAACTGCTCGAAATACAGGCAAAGAATATATTGATCGCAAGAATAAACTGCATTTGAAAAAATTTGTAAAACCCTTCATTCATACCTGCCGATTTAAATGCAATGGCAAGGTCAGTGAAGAACAAAGAAAACAATTTTTTGCAGATTTTTGGGGGTTAGGCAGCTGGGAACTGCAAACTTCCTATCTTAATGGTGCAATTAAGTTACTTCCAGTAAAGAGAAGGAAACAGAGTCTGTAAAGAATTTTTGTTAAAAACACTTGATCTTTCTAATAAACGCCTCCAAAATTTGGTCGATAGAAAGAAATTGATTTCAAGTGGTCTATCTCCAAGAGAGAATAGAGGAAAGCGACTGCCAGGAAACGAAATTAGCCAAGAAAGAGTTGATAATATAAAGCAACATATTAATCAGTTCCCGAAATATGTCAGCCATTACTCTCGGCACAAAAATCCCAGCTGTAGATACCCTGACCCTGGCCTTACTGTCAGAAAAATGTATAAGCTTTACCAAGAATTTTGTTTGGATAAAGGGGTCCAACCAGAAAAGGAAAGCTTTTATAGGTACATTTTTAACTGATAAATTACAAAATATAATTGATAATGGTGAAGATGAAGCAAGAAAAAACGCAGTTACCGAAAAATAAGTACACTTACGCAAAGCAGAATCAGTTAAATTAGCTGGAAACAGTTTTAAAGATCTCGAAGATGAAACACATGTTGCAATTTGTTTCGACTTACAAAAGATGTTGCTAACATACCTCTAAAGCATATTATTCTCGTCAATTATAGACGTATAATTTCTGCATTCATGACATAAAAACAGGAGTTGGGTACATGTTTGTATGGCATGAAGGACAAGCATCCCGGGGATGTCAAAATATCGCCTCTTGTCTTTTGAAATACATCCAAAGCCTACCAGAACATGTTAGACATCTTACGGCTTTTAGTGATAACTGTGGCGGCCAGAACAAAAGCAAGATTATCGTAAAATTCTGGCTGTACATTATTGCAAAAACGAAAATTAAAACAATGGGTGATATGCATAAAGGTGAGTGGGTTCTCAGAAGTAGCGACTCCATATTGTAGGGAGTAACTACTCCTGTTAGGGAGAGCCTACTCGGTTTTGATATGCATAAAATATTTATCGAGAAACGGAGAGGCTACTCAAGTTCTAATGAAATACTTGAGTAGGCACTCTGGTTTTCGAGTTCCGACTTGTATTTTGTTGTCTCGCCGAATTGGCAATTTCTCTATTGCGAGCAGTTACTACTGTATACCGGTAAACGTTTGTGTCGGTGGTGTTTAGGTCGATTATTATTTGTTCATTTACATGATTTCAACCTATTCTGAAGGCCATTTATCTGAAAATCAAACAGTATTTGTTAATATAATTAAACATCCCGGAAATCAAAAATAAACGACGTCAGGCGGTTGAAGAAATAAAAGAAAAGGTAGAAGCCGAATTAGGAGTTAAATATAATGAAGGGCAGATTTGGAAGAAATTCAAAACATAAAAACTGGTTACTTAATTAACTTACTTATTTTAACTTTACTAAATCGATATAAGGCCCGATAGTCTACTTCTCTTGATTCACTACGATCTTTAAACACCTTCGTAGGCTGATAAATAGGCATAAATTCGGCCATTTCGTGAAGACATCCACTTCTTATAAAGCTGAGTCTACTACTAAGGTATCTCGCATTTCTTTAAGTATGTACTCAGCGGTCGAAGTGGACGCTCGCTTTTATGCATATAAAAATTAAAGTCGGCACTCAAGGAGCGAGTACAGCCTCACGGAAAGAGTAGGAACTTATGAGTGTGAGCTTCTACTTACATTTTTATGCATATCAGATGGAGTGGCTACTTTAAAAATGCGAGTCAAAAGTAGCCACTCGCCTTTATGCATATCACCCATTGGATCACAGATTTTTCATAACTGGACATTCGTTTAATGAATGCGATAGAAATTTTGGTCTCATTGAGCTAAAGAGGAAAAAAACTGAAAGAGAATTTTTTGTACCGGAACATTGGGAAGAAATGATTGCTAAAACCAGTTCAAAATTTATGGTTGTTAGGATGACATAACAGGATTTTATGAACTTGGATACACTTCAACCATTCTATAAAAACACTGTGACAGGGATACGTCATCCTGATACATTGTTTTTTAAAAACACCGTAGGAAATGACAGTTTGTTTGAGACTTACAACATGAAACCTGGTCGTCGGGGAAAGCCTCCAGTATTAAAAAATCTATCTTGTGAAACTAAAAAGCCATTATTGAAACAAGTAAAATATGCCAATCTAATGAACCTACTTCAGTTTGTGCCCACAATTTATCACGATTTCTATAGAAATCTGCCCCACCAACAACAAGGACAGCAAAACACCGATCAAGGCACCCACGGTGATGTTGAGAACGATGCTGATGAACCAGATACTTGTTTCGATAGCGATTATGAGTAGTTTAACGGATTCATATTGCATACGTTTTGTATTTTTTCTTCTAATTTGATTTTGTATTTCTCAATAAAAATTAGTTTTTCTTTGTCACTATAATTTTTATTTACGAGTATTTGGGATATAAGTAGATTTAAGTTACTTATTTGGAAGGAAAAGGGTACAAGTGTTACTTATCAATATAAAATATCGTATAAAATGGTATATTTTTCTAAAACTGGTATTTTGATACTATTACATAAAAGTGTTTAAACTTAAAAAGGCCAAGAAATCATCAATTACTTAGAAAAATAAGCAGTCGAATTTAAGAAAAATGTTAAACTTCAAACCTGATTTTCTCAAAACTAATAAAAATGCACTTATACCCCTTGGCTTATAGACGCCTCAAATGGCCTCAATCTTCCTTTGCCCACGTTGGAGATTTCAAAGAAAAGAGATGAGTCAAGTCCATTCAAAAGGCAAAATCAAATCCTGATTAGGTAGGTTCATTTAGGTACGAAAAATCTTTGACGTCTGCACATTAAACTACATAAAGGAAATTTATCATATTTCTGTTTCCATGGCAGACGTAGGAAAAACATGTCAAACAGGTGCATAGTGTCACCGAGATCATCTTAATTATAGAGGGTATTTCTCTGATACAAAACATGTAACAATTCACAACCATAAGCCGCATACAGCTTCCAACCTACAATTTTCATCCCCTTCAAACAATGTCTGAAAATGAGCAGGAATCTCTGAAACGTTAAAACACTATGTTCCATCGATTTTTTCGTAGTTCTGGCGCCTATGAATCAATTTACGACTACCTAAATGATTGAAGTATTAAGATCGCACTTCAGTTTACAAGTTTTCTGTTGCTTAAAAATATCTGCATCACACAAGTTCGTATTTCTCATTTATGTCGGTTTGTCAGTTCGTGTTTGTTGTATATCAATGTGTCTATATAAGTACTGAGTCAATCTACTTGGAGAAATATTCAGAATACCATTATAGATGAAGTAACACAAATATTAAGCGTTAGGTGAAATACGTGGTACATTTAAGGACAATAAAATTCAGAAAACTATGCAAAACCATCGCTGAACGTTAAAGTGGTACGCACTCCTAATATCCAAATATGTATTGCTAAAATATATAAATATTCTCCTGAAGCGATGACACCACCGCAGATTCACCAGTTGGAGTTTGTTACCGATTACGCAGTCGGCAACGATTGCAAGTTATTTCGAGCACATTTCATATCGGACATTTTCCCGTTGTTACCGTGATCAGGAGTTTCCTAATGATAGGTCTTTGACTAATACTAAAGGCATAACACTTACAACTCTCCCTACCCCCTACAACCCCCAACCCCAAGGTTTCAACCACTACAAAAAAATTTGAGCGATTTTTATTTTTTATTTTTTTCGTATTTTTGCCCCTAGCTCCGACGCCACTGGACCGATTTATCAAAAACTACAAAGCTTTTTCATCTCATAGTAGTAACCTAGTATGAAAATTACATCAGAATCCGAGCGGTATCTCTCAAGTTATAGGCGGATATAAGATTAGCGAATAGACCGACAGGCAGAGAGGCCGTCATCTATTCCGTCTTAACCCTATGGGCCCACGCGTCCCGGGCCCAGCGTCTCGGCTTGATGAGGGTCCCAAATGCCCAAAATTCAAAATGTCTCAGTACACCTCCCCTGCTCGCTCTTCAGGTTTCCCTAACAGACCAACAGCAATATAGGGCCCCGCCAGCCGCGGACGCCGAACTTCTTACTTTGGGTTGCTCATCCCAACGTTCACGTTCAACCCCCCTTCCATATTTTTCAGGTAGTTGAACCGATTTTTATCAAACATAATCAAGTGCCATATCGACAGACAAGACTTTCGATTTTAAGAAAAACCTAATCGGTTCATCCGTTTGAGTTTTTGCTTCGAGGGGTGAAAATTATAATAAAAAATGCGTCAAGTTGGTTGACTCTGCACGCTGTCATTAGTTCATAAAGGATTATGTAAGGGGCAAACCATGGAAATAAGACTAATAGGTGCGAATAATTACCGGGGTTAGGAGCGTATAAATGCACTAATACTAAAAAATTGAGATTACCCTCCTCCAGTCCCGCAAACACCAACCCTCAACTTGTAACCCCTACAATTTTTGTCTTAAATGATCGGGAGCTTCCGAAACGTCAAAAAAAAAGAAGTTTGAGCGATTTATATATTTGTTGCCCCTAGCTCCTCCGCCTCTAGACTGATTTTGAAAAATTACAAGCCTTTATCGTCTTTGGTATAGTAGTGCCGTGTGTCAATATTACATCAAAATCCGAGCGGTACTCCCAAGTTATAGATGGGTCAAGGATTAGCGGACAAACAGACCGACAGACAGACAACCGAAATGAGTAACATGTTTTTTTGGCGATGTATAGGGTGATTCAAATTGGGTTTCCACATTAAAAGTATTACAAAAAAAGAAGAAATTGAAAATTATATAAAAGTATGTATTTGTCCTTTTAGGGCAGTTCATTACAATTATGCTTGAAAGATGATATCAAGTAAATGACCGCCGCGGCTCATGTGGCATGACATAATCCGTTTCGAGAAATTTTCGACTACTCCGTGGCACAAATCAGATCCTATGTTGGTAATTTTGCGTCTGATCTCCTGTTTCAGCTCCGCAATTGTGTTCGGGTTATTCTTGTTGACTTTGCTCTTGAAATACCCCCAAAGAAAATAATCTAAGGAAGTTAAATCACAGGATCGCGGCGGCCAATTGATATCGCCGTTACGTGAAATAACCTGATGTGTGACATAGGCTTCAGTTCCTGTGTTATTTGGACTCTGTATGGGTGTAACTTCAAATCTTTTGTTAAAATCCGCTGTGTAGTGGAATAAGTAAGGTCCAGTTGCTGCGATCGATGACGAATCGAGGTTCTTGGATTTTCGGCTACACTTTCGACAACAATAGCAATATTGTGTTCCGACCGACCTCTACGAGCACGCCTAGGGGTTTTGGTGTTAGCGACGGATCCAGTTTGTTCGAATTTTTGCACCAAATTCCAAACTGTCCTCTCACAAGGCCGTTTTTTTGCGCCAAAAAATTCACGTAAAGCACGGCCGTTTTCATTATAGGCTTGGATAATTTTAACACGTTGTTCGGTCGCATATTACTTCATGACTGTTTTGTTTATATTTTGATGTTAGAAATGGCACGTTGTCGTTGACAAATTCAGTGGCGTTTCAAAAAAAAATGATTTGTAATGTGGAAACTCAATTTGAATCACCCTATAGATCTAAAAAACATAATATTCGATTTTCAAAATTTTTCGCTATTACAATACTTCCACAATGGCATAAGACAGCTGGACTGATTTATAACAGACATAGCTAAAAACCATCCCGACTAAAAATAAAGCCACACTCGAATCTGTCCATCAGGTTCATGTGTATCTGTATACATTTCAAAAATATAACACCCGCCATTTTGCGATGGGGGTTAAAAAAGGTATAATAACTTTTATACAGGTCAGCTTCGCGGATATGAAACGTTAATATACAGGTTACAGCAATTATTGCAATACAAGATAACAACTCAAAATTACGATAAAAAAGATACAAAGATTAACTAAATAATAACATTTTTCTACTGGAAACGCTTGCACCCGTTTTTTGAAAGAGTTACAACTCGTTCACACGATACGGTACGGCACGGGAATTTAACCGAAACGACATTTTAACCGAATCGGGTCCAGTGTTCACACGATGCGGTATAATATTTTTGCGCGGATACGCTTCTTGTCAGTTGTTGATTGAGTTTGGCACAATGAATGCAAATATGTTGGTTTTAATGTATTGGTATCGTAGACTCTGTAAAAAACGAGTAATAAGGAGATATTGGGAACACCCTATTATTAGAGAAAGATTTAATTTGGGGTCCTTCCGGACACTTATGTGTCAATTAAGAAGAGATGAAATTAAATTTTTCAATTATTTTCGGATGTCTTCCTCTACGTTTGATGACCTACTTAATAGAGTGAAAAAAGACTTAACTCGAGAAGACACAAATATGAGAACATGTATCAGTGCTGAGGAAAAATTGGTGATATGCTTAAGGTAGGTGTCATTTTTTAAAAACTTTATTTTATATACAAATAAACAAATCAAAAATTGGAAATATCTAGATCTAAAATAGAATCTTGGCTTGCAACAGACTGTGTAGAGGGTGACGGTTCGGCAGTATATGGACTAGTCATTGGTGTTGTTACTCTTGAAATTGTTTGTGGCTGTGGCTGACTGTAATAATCATGATTTTGCCAATTATTGTAATAAGTGGCAATTGTACGCGATGGCATTTGAATATTATCGGCCAACCTTCGCTTCTTTGCTCTCATATTTTGCAATAAACTTAACACACTCGACTGAAATTCCAAAGTTTCATCTTCATCAAACGATGATAATGATGGAAGAAGACTTTTGAAGAATGTAAGATGACGATTTTCATCCTCTTTGACTGTTGAAAACCTTGGATAAGTTGATTTGATGGTCTATGAATCGCATCATTTTGGCATCAACTTCATTAATACTCCTCTTTCTGCGTGCAGTAGAAGTACTGATGGGAGTACTACCAGACTGATTTGCTTCCATATTCGGTTGTTCAGGTGGAACACTCTCTTCAATAACTTCTGCATCCAAGTCTTCTATCTCGGTGTTATTTTCATTATTAGTGTTTTCATGACAAACAGTTGAATCTGTAATTTTTTTCAGGAATGACATCTGCTCATTATATATATAAAGTCTTGAAGGTTTGGTCGATGTGCCACTTGTTTTTTGGTCTTTATGTTTTTTCAATGCTTTCATCCACGAGTCTCGAATGTATGTCCACTTTTTTAAAATCAGCTTACCTGGAACAAATAAAATAAAACGTTCCTTCCTTTCAGGTATCTAGCATCTGGGTGTTCGTATAAAGATCTGCATTACTCCTACCGAGTTGGTGTCTCAACAATTAGCAATATTGTGAGAGAAGTTACTCGGAGTATATGGAATAATATGGGTACTAAATTTATGGCATGCCCTGATACGCCAGATAAATGGGAGGAAATAGCGAATGGATTCTGGATGAAAACGAATTTCCCGCATTGCCTCGGTGCGGTAGACGGGAAACATATAAGACTGAGAAAACCCGATAACACTGGCTCTATGTACTTCAACTACAAAGATTACTTCTCTATTGTTTTATTAGCAGTCGTAGATTCAGAATATCGTTTTATATACGTGAATATAGGGTCCTATGGAAAAGATTGTGATTCGTCAATCTGGAAAGAATCTACATTGTGGAAAAAGTTGACACAGGGCGCTTTAAACATACCAACACCCAGACCTTTAGAACAGACACAAATAAATGTACCCTTTGTGTTTATTGGCGATGAAGGTTTCGGATTGCATGACAATTTATTAAGGCCTTTTGGCGGTACACATTTAGACAAGAAAAAGCGAATATTTAATTACCGACTTACTCGCGCTAGAAGATATGTTGAATGTGCATTTGGCATCTTAGCTAATAGATGGAGGATATTTCATCGTCCTCTAGATGTTAAACTAGAAACAGCAATATGGATAGTAAAAGCGTGTACTGTGTTACATAATTTTGTCCGAGAAAAAGACGGGTTTAATTTTGAAAACGCTCATTTGCCAGAAATCCACCTTGACAACTTACCAAAAGCACAAAATATACGAGGAGGACTATCTGCCAATTCCATAAGAACAACTTTTGCTGACTATTTTCTAACAGAAGCTGGTTCTGTTTCTTGGCAAGATGAAGCCATCGGTTAGTAAATTTATGTATGTCAAAATAAACAATAAAATACTTACCAAAAGCCTGCCTCTCCTTTTGTTCCATATCTTCGAAATTCTCCTTTAACAGAGAACATATCTCTCTCCATGCTGACGACTTTAAATTTTTGTCTTTATATGTGTCAAGTGTTTTATCCCATAAAGCGGGTCTCGCTTCCACTAAACTTATCAACAGCTCCGTATTTATTTTCTCCATTGTATATATGTAGGTATATACCATAAATATGAGCAAACTATTTAAAGCCGAAAACAAGTGCCGTTCGGCAAGATAATCGAATCGCGACTGGAGGTGAAATGGCCAATATACATTGTACGTGCCACTGAAGGCCGATTCGGTTTTTTTCCCGAACACAACCGCATGCGACCATACGGTTGCCAGTGGCGCGAACCGAATGCAAGTCCGAACGAATCGGCAGTTTTCCCGTATATGGGGTACGACCGCATCGTGTGAATATGCAGATTTAAAATATTGCGCCACTGCGAGATTCGATACTTTTACCGGTTCGATTAAATGATCGTGACCGAGTCGTCTGAACGAGCTGTTAGTCTCAACCAAGGATTTGCTATCATTAGGTAGTTGATTGTAAATAGTGGCACACATATACTCAGAACTTTTACGATAAGTGTTTATATTGTCATTAGGGATAGTTATGTCCTTATTGTCGCAAAGGTTGTACATTTACTGATCCCACATAGATACATACATTGGTTTGTAAACCTATTATAATTATTTTTAGCGATTAAACAAGCGTTAAGTATAAAAACACTGGGAAATGTCAATAGGCGATTTAACTGAAAGGTAGTTCTACAGCTACATAGCTTGTTTTATTGCATTTTTTAACATAGGCCTGACCTTATCGGAAAACTTTTCATAATTTCTATAAAAAAGAGGCAATAGTCGCAGCAATTGCGCTACACCATTATGAGTCAATACTGCCGATGGCCATACGCAAGCATTTTAATTATCCGTTCATACAAATTTTCAGATATAAATGGGGAGGAAAAGGATCATCAAAAAATCCGTGTACGCAAATATATGCAGGAACAGGACCATTTTCCGAACCAGAAACTGCCGCTATTCAACGATTTATTCAAGGTAAAGTATTATTATTTATCTTGTAGGATAAAACGTTTTTAAATATTCCATTCTGGGTCTCCAGTATGAACATGATTTCCAGAATTGCAAATAGAGAGTTTTTAATTCAACAAAAATAACGAATTAAGCCTCCGGTGCGATAGTAAATAACGAATACTGACAAAAAATAGATTTTTATGACAACTAAAGTTGACTGTCGTAATTTGACAGTACTGACTACTGACTGCCATATTGCTTATCTTTTTTATGTTGACGTGAAGCTAACACCAAAAGTTAAAAACCCTGTTAAATTATGTCATAGAACCACAAAAGCACAAGTGCACAAAACTAGCAAACCTACAATAAAAGGCTACCTTGCCTCATTGCATAAATATAACAAAAATCAGGACAATTCAATTTATTTAGAACACTGTCTATTTCTTGTATTTATTCTTATCGGTGATCTAATTCTTATATGTCTATAATATTTTGAACAATATTCTTTTATAATTTAAAATTCCTTTAGTTAAAACAAATCCACCAACAGCACTGAATAAGGAAAATATAACCTTATGAAACAAACCGTCCCCTATTCTCGGTAACTAACTGAGCTTTCTTATTTCGATAACCGATTACGGAGGATTGTCTCGCTACTACCATAACCAACCAGTAAAACAAGAGCACTAAAAACGCTCTAATATCGATTTTTTCTTTGTTTTATGATAATATTACAGTCGATTGTAAAATTGAGACATAAAACTATAACATCGGGCTAAACTTTGTAGGGCAGTAGTGCATTCCTGAACTAACGGTGACCTTGTCCTCGAGGATGTCACCACCTTCAAGGTTACTTGACTGTCGGAACTTATGAATATGCTGTGCTGGGGTGCACTGCTGAATTTCTTCCGAGTATGCCACGTCAAGATGGCAAATATATCTGCCTGGAAGATCGTTGTGTAGGTCCCAAGCGCAAAGCTTTGCCTTCGAAGTATACTCCCGCCCCACTGGATCCCGTTTCCTTGGAAAAGGATCTATCGGTGAATCATACGAGACACTGAGGTGGGATTATTATTTCACCATTCTTCCCTCGAAGGGATGATGAGTGAATATTCTAAGTATGATCTTATGGCGTTCTTGGCCTTTTCCACTTTTACTAGATATGAGAGATTGCTCTCCGTCATATGCACCTTAGAATGACAAACCACCGGTTCTCGTATCGCCCACCTACCCTCATCGCGCATCCTTAGGTATGCAGACATGGCCTTCGGGTTTATACAGAATTCAAGTGGCAACCCTAAAATAACGTCAAGTGCTGTATCCTGGCCAATGCAGGACCTTTGACCTTTAGCCCCAGGTCCTGCCGACGGCTCGACGTAACTCCCACATGGACTTCTTGTAGATGTGGTCGACATGCTGCTTCCATGACAACTTACAATCCAGTACCAGACCCAGGTATTTTACTTATTGACTAAGGGTCAGTGGAATACCATGGAGGGTCAGTGACTTGAAATCCTCTACCTTCCGTATCTTGGTGAAGAGGATTCGCTCAATATTAGATGGGTTTACTGAGAGCACTGACTTCACGCACCATTTTGATAGGATATTGCAGGCTGCATGCATTCTCTCACAGAACCCGCGTAAAACTTGTAAGAAACAAGTTCATTCGTCTGCGCGTAGAAGCCGGATTCGGTCAGGGCCTCCAGGAGGTCGTCCATAACGATACACAACAGATGAGGACAAAGTTGACACAGATTCTATCAGTCAAAAAGGATTTGTGACCTACTCGAAACATAGTGTGTCACTATTGCTGTACAAAATTCTGCTTAATAAATTCTTTGGAGAGATAAATAAAACTACAGAATGCTTATTCTTTAACAAACACCGAGTAAAAGAAGTAGTTGTCCTACTGCCCAGTAGAGGGCGCGAGATGTTTGTTAAAGAATAAGCATTCTGCAATTTTATTTATGTCGTCAAGAAATTTATCAAACAGAATTTTGTACAGAGATTCTAATTTTGTCAAAAACATGGAAGACATCAATATTACATCAATTAGCAGTGATTCCGATTGTAGATAGGATCCAGGGCTATTATTACCGTATTTCGTATTACAGGTACAAAAGTGCCATGGAAAGCCTATGTCTCCTTCCACTCATACGGTCAATACATCCTGTACCCGTGGGGCTATGAGAACGCCGTGCCTACAGACCACCGCGACCTAGAGGCAGTGGGGCGGCGCGCCGCAGCCGCCATAACAGCCGCAGGGGGGCCGAGGTACACAGTGGGGCCAGCGGGATCGACGCTCTACCCTGCAGCCGGAGGGTCCGACGATTGGGCTAAAGGAGTCGCAGGGTTCAAGTATTCATATACAATTGAGCTCAGAGATACCGGCAGGTGAGTGATTTAATTTGGTGTCACTATGATTGAATTTTGAAGCATTGTAGGGCAAATTTTCCATTTCCGTCTCCCGTTGTTGCAAGCGAATTAAACTTTATACGCTTTGGTAATTTGAAGCGCTAAATGCGAAAACGATTGTAAAAAATGGCGTCAAGTTGGTTGACTCTGCACTCCCCACGCAACGATGTCATTGGATCGGAAGTTGGCACTCCTTTTTGCAGCACCCTTGATTATTTTCAGAGTTCTGAACTACTTTTGAATAGTTATACAGTTCTCAGGGGGTGCGACAATAGTTCTGCAGTTTCTTTGCGGAAATTAAAAAAAAAATTGGGGGTGCTAACTTCACGCCGCACCCCTTTTACGTAAAACGTGAGTTCTGAGTTATGGATTCTCAAGATAGTGAATATTTCTACAGATAACAATAGTTTTTAGCAAAAGTTCTCCACACGGTATGGAGTACCAAAACTGTTAAATCACAGAGCTCTAGCACAGAACCCCCTTTAGATACCTCTAGCATAATACCCATTAAAATTTCATAAGCAGAATTTGAGGGTACCATTAGAAAAAACTACCCTCGGTTGGGAAAAACAACAAGAAATACCTTGGAAACTACAAAAATTCACATAAAAGTGAGAAAACGTAGATTTCTCACGCAGCACCCCTTCAAATATCTTTAGCATAATATTAGGTACAATATCAAAAGCAGAACCCCTCCCGAGTTCTGCTTTTGAAATTCTTCCAATAGAAAAAACTATCCTTGGATGGGAAAATGTCGAAAAGTACCTTCGAATGTATAAAAATTCACACAAAAGTAAAAAAAAGGCAGGGTTCTAGCACAGCGCCCCCCTCAAATATCTTTCTGTGAAATTTCAAAAGCAGAGCTTTAGATATCTCCAGCATAATGTTAAGTACAATTTCAAAAGCAGAAGCCGGGGATGTCGTTGAAAAAACTACTCTTGGTTGGGAAAAACGACGAGAAATATCTTGTAAGCTGCAAAAATTCACATAAAACGCAGAGTTCTAGCGCAGCACCCCCCTCAAATATCTTTAGCATAACATTCTGTACAATTTCAAAAGCAGGACTCGAGGGTGCCGTCAGACAAAAATTCCCTTGGTTGGGAAAAACGACGAGAAATAGCTTGGAAACTTCAATAATTCACATAAATGTGAAAAAACGCCCAGGTCTAACGCAGCGCGTATTCTTGGATAGAAGAGTCATGATTTCCTCAGTGATATTTCATTTCAAAAAAGCTGGACGTAAACAACAAGAATTAAAAAAAAGAAATGTGTGAGTTGATGAACTAGACAATGGGGAACTCTTCAGATTCAAGTTTCTCAGGTGACACAAAAAAAGCGAGTCTAATGAGAGGTGTTATTTCAAGATTCTAGATGCATTGCCATAGTGACTCACTATAGGCACTGTGTGAGTTTAATCACCTCTGCTATAGTACATTTGAATTCTTTCAAAAAATATCTAAATCTTGATTCATGTTACAGATTTGGATTTGTGCTCCCAGCAAGTTACATCCAACCCACAGCAGAAGAAGCATTAGCTGCACTACGTGTGATAGTAGAGGCGGCCCAAAAAGCCTAAAATGTGTTCAAAATGCATGTATTTGAAGAGACTTGTAGGTCCACTAATAAATATTTATACCTAATTTAAGATTACAAATATTTATTAAATTATATTTTTTTAAATAAATGTTTCCATTTTACTAGTGCAGTTTTTTACTACAAAATAACAAAAGCAAGTTAATTAATTTTGGTGACCCAGTTCAGGAGACATTGATCCAGAATAAAAAATCACAAAGAAAATAGATAAAAATAAATTAATGGGAATTAAGCTTTGTAAAAAAGATTACTTAATACATCCCCCAGCTTTATTCCCTCCAGACATTTCTATTTTACTTAAAGTAGTAGAATTATATATCTGAGCCATCCACTAGAAAAATATTAATTTGCTGCTCTAAATAAGAAATAAGCCTAAAGTAAACATATTAGAATCAGAAATTATAGTTATATAGTTGTACAATATATATTAAAATACTACATAGACTTACCCTGACTTCTTGGACATTCATCTTAAGGCTCCTATTATCTTCTTCCAAAGACTTGATCAAGTTGTTTTTCAGCTCAATCACTTCACTTAACTTTATCAATTTCTCATCATCTGCCTTAACTTTAGGAACTGTTGGAACTACTTTATAGTTATTTGTATTAGGTATCTCAGTGGATGAAGAATCTTTTTCAGGGAATATATTGGAAGCAACTTCATCTTTTTCAGGGATCACATTACCAGAATCTTGCGACTGTTTTATAGAAGAAACAGACATACTGGTTTTCATCATCATAATATTTGGTTTTATTTTTAAAATCTCTCTCATGGAAGAAACTGATTTAGACTTAGAAATGCTCATAGAAGAATCTTTAACTTGTATATTGGCTTTCAAGCTCTTAATATGACTATTTGATGATTCACTACTATCTTTGTCATCTACATAATCAGATTCATGTTTGCCATTTGAAGATTGATTTGACTCTATTTTAGATTCCTCAGAAAAATCTTCTGTATAATCATCACTGTCATTACTGTGCTGTGGATCAGGGTCCATGGGCAGAGGACTAATACTCTTAGGAGTAGGTGTAGAATCTTTAGAAAGGCTGGATAACAAATCACTGATATTCTGAGAAGTTTTACTTCTTTGACTCAACTGCTCAAAACTTTTAGAGCTCTCCATATAAATACGCTCAGCCTCTTTCATTAAATCCTCGATGCTTCTTTCGCCTTGATTTTTGTCATAGGGCCCCAAAGGGCTCTGGGCAGCTACCCTATTTATTTCATCTATTATGCTGCCTACATCTACATCTTCTCCTGCATTGCTACTACCGTCTTTTTCAAGTAAATCGACGATGGAACTAGGGGATCTCAGGTCCAATTTAGGCACCACAAGGTTATTCTCAGAGTCCTGACTAACGGCAGAAGGGTTTTTCATCCACCAAAAGTTCGTCGAAGCTTTTGTATCCATGATAATATTGATTAAATCGCACTTGAGGTGTGAATAACAGCGTAAACGCACAATAGAAACAAGTGTTATCGAGTTAACAACTGTAAACACACACAACAACCCTTCAAAATCACCCCTTTTGGGTTGTTAATTTCAATTTCATCAGGGTTTTGTTTATATTTTGACAGCTGGCGTCTCAGCAGTCTCAGCACTTGTCCGCGGTCCGATAGTCGTTCACACCGTTGACAGCGCACTCAAGGCCGGTCCGAAAGCCTCCGTGAGCACATTGGTATGAGCGCGTGACGTCACCTATTGCGTCACGGATAGCGTTTACGAGACGTTCACGGCGTACATGCTGCAAGGCATGAGCGGGTTAAGCGCTTGCGCTGTTCGCGGCTATCGGACCGCGCAATGCGCGTTTATTACCACGACCGAGCAATTAGGCGGGAACAAATTTTGGAATAAAATAATTATTTATACCTTTTGTGTATATTATGGCTGAAGTTGAAATTCCGGTGCAGGCTGAAGGACAAGAGTTGCTATCATTGATAGTGAGTGCAGCTGATGCCGCGAAAATCTATTCCGGAGGTAAATAGAATCAGCTTGCTGATGAAATATAGAGACTTGCAAAGACTCAATTGCGTTCATTTATATTTTCAAGTCTTGGCCAATTAATAATAGTTATTCTTTGTCTTTATATTAGATGAGGCTCTATTAAATCGTCTGTACCACCATGTTATAGAGGAAAAAAACAAAAGCCATCCAGACCAGAGCGCATCAGCTTGTACGCCGACCGCTGCACCTATTCCTTGTTCTACTCTTCCCCCTGCATTTCCTCATCCACTTGAAGAAGAAGATGAAGCTATCAGTGGTCCTGCTCCACCTGGAGTAGAAAAGGCAGATGAGGAAGATAAGTTTTTGTGACCTACACAAATGGTTTTTCTGCTATTGTCTAAATTCGAAGAGTATAGGCCACAATTTGATGCGGGGGAGAAAACCCATAAGTCATTGTGGTTACAAATTGCAGAAGATATTAAAAAGCTAACTGGATCTACCCTTTCCCATAGTCAACTTCAGTCAAAGCTAAATGGCATCAAAAACCGATACAAAATAATATTGGTGAGGAAGGGTAGATCTGGTAGTGGCACTATTAGATGGCCGTACCTAGAGCGGATGGAAGAATTATTTGGTCGCTGCGCATGGGCCAATTCCAAGGCCACTGCTGACGAAAGGGGCCCCATTCAGCCAGAACCCATTGCCAAAAAAATGAAGAAAACAGATGTCACTGCCCTAGAAAAATTAAAATTACGGAAAGAGAAAGAGGATCGAAGTAGAGCCAGAGAAGAAAAACGTATGCAGGCACTGCAGGAATTGATGGAAATGAAGGAAAGGCACCATAAAGAAAAAATGGATGCTCTAAAGAAGATAGGCGAAGCTTTGGCAGGGCGTAAATTATTTGAAGATGAAAACTAGGCTTCGTGTATTCGGGTTTGGTCAATTTTTGCATATTTTTATTTTTTTTTTGTTTGTTTTGATAATATTCGTTGAATTCTGTTCTGTTGAATTATGAATATAATTTTAAAAGTTTTGATGTGTCATTTCCTAAAAAAAATTATTTAAACCAATGTCATTTTTAAAACAAATACACTGAAATATTTTCCAATCAGACTGTATTACAAAAATAGTATCACATTTACTGAATGTTTCTAACAGAAAGTTCATTCATGATGCGGTCTCTCTTTGCACTACCTGCAGCTCTCCTTGAGGCATCATCTATTAGCATGTCTCTTTGCTGGACAAGAGGGGTATCATTTATAATTTGTGGTTCACTAAGAACAAATAAGTCATCTCTTTGAATGCAAATATTATGCAATACTGCAACTGTTAATAGGTATTCAGGTATTTGTTCCATCGTGACCATGGGAAGTCTGACAAGAATTCTCCTCCAGCGATTTTTCCACACACCAAATGCTCTCTCAATCGATGTTCTGGCAGATGATAGACAAAAATTATAGTTTTTCTGTAGTGATGTCAAGTGACCATTGTCCTTATAAGGCACCATTATACAGGGATGGATTGGATAAGCCGAGTCGATAACAAGGTGGCTATCATTTGGAAAGTATCGTGCTGGGTCTGCCATATAATCAGGTATTCTTGATAAGCTAAATACACGGGCATCATGAACTGACCCAGCATGTCCAGCATATACACTAGTGAATACTAGCTTGTAAGTACAAATGCTTTGCACTGGGACTGATGGATATCCCTTTCTATTGCAATATGCATTATGTTCATCATCTTTGGGTTTATTAATTTCAATGTGAGTCCCATCTATTGCACCAATAACTCCAGGGAAAGCACTAGCACGTACAAATTCTCCTATCACTTCTTGAGCTCGTTGTCCCTCAGGCCACCTTATGAATCTAGGAGCTAAGGTATGTAGAGCTCGACAAACTCTTCGCATTGAACGTACACAGGTTGCTTTCCCTACATTAAACTTTGTGCAAGCAGACCTATATGAATCGGGAGTTGCCATTAACCAAAATACCAGTAGCAGTTGAGTCTTTGCAGGAGTTTGTGGTCGAGAACTAGGCCCAGCTGTGCTTAACAATGGTCCAACATGTCCCAAAACAAATTCGAAAGTTTCTGGCAGCATTCTAAAATGCGATTTAAATTCTTCTGAGGAGAAACCCGGCACTGTGCGTTCTACAAACTCTTCAATGCGAGGCCTCTTTTGCATCGGTCCTCTTCTCTGTACCGCATATACTTCAACTCCATCGGTTTCTTCACTAGAGGATGACGAGAAAATTAAACTGATGAGTTCCTCATCATCTGACGATGAATCTAGTGTTTCCTGGAGTGCACTAACAATGGCAAAAGCACGATTTTCGTTCATTTTCACTAAATACAATAAACAAAAGTACCAAATTTTTTCAATTGCGGTTAAAACTTTTTTGTTTGTAAACAAGCACTTGCAAATCTAGCGGTCCGAAAGTCGTAGCGTCCACACGGGCAAACACACCGCAAACCAATCGGACCAAGCCGCCAACGTATTCATGTCCTTGAGCGGATATAGTGACTTACGGACCGCGACCCTTGACGGTTTCTTGACATATGAATTTTTGACGTACCATAGAGGACACTAATCAAATCCAAGCGAATAACCAAAATTTCTGTGTTATGTGCTGCGGTTATAATATGGCTCAAGATGACACACGGGTTGATGACGTCAGTTACGCGAATCGCTTGAACGCGTTGGTTTTAACCGCGGTTTTGTTGCAAATTGTTTATTTTAGAAAAGCGCGTATATAATCTCTGATTATTTTTATTATCACTTAATAATCGGTGCTTTTTCGTCTACAACTGTATATGGAAAGTTTAAATAAGAAACCTTTCATAATATTCATGAGAGAAATGTTTTTTGCAGATTTTTTTTTAATGATGGAACCATGGCTTTGTAGCTATGATAACTTTCAATTCTCTAAATTTTTCCGCATGTCAAAGAAAACATTTATTGATTCAGCAGAAATGATGAAAAAAGAAATTAGCAAAACCGTATACAGGTGGATATCATCTAGTGAGTTTATATGGCCATATTTTAATATTCTTGTGGTATATGGCTACACAGGATACTTTGTTAAGCATAGGAACTACATTTAAAGTGTCCCCAACAACCGAAATGAGTATAACTAATAAGGTGCTCCACTTTATGGTAAAACTGAAGTCAGCCTGTATCAATTTTCTCAAAAATGAAGCTGAAGTACAATAACAATATCCAATACCCGGCAGAATTCTAACTTGTCACATTTCAAATAATAACCAGAAATATAAAACTACTCTTGAGTTGGGTAAATACCACAATTTTGCGGTGATAACTATGACATATAACAGCTGATTCGTGACGTCACGGATCTTATAACCAAACTGATAACTACACTCGCTTGAACGGATCGGTAAATACCAACCCAAAATGGTAAATACCATTTCCATTTGGTTATCCGCTTGAATTTGATTACTAATAGAATTGTTATTGCTACCATCTCTTATTGTTTTGTTGGACTACATTAAAATTGAATACAGGGATGTGTACAATTTTCATGTTTCAACAGACAATAATACCAATATTAGATGTCGCTATTGAAACAATGTTGCTGCCATCTGCGCATCATGCAAGAAACTGTAATGCTCAACGCAAAAAGAAAACTGTAACTACGATTTTCACTGACGTTTTCTGACAAATGATTTGTCCGAATTCTTGTGATATCGTGTGTACTTTTCTTTTGTGATTTGGTGATTTGACAGATTTCCGAAATGAATGTCAGCGAAGTGAAGTTCGTTGTTTTGTTGTGAAAAATGGATATAAAATTGTAAATTCCTTGGACTGCATTAATGTAATCAACCAGCTACATCAAGCTTTAAATTTAGGAAATAAAAATCAGGCAAAATGGACTATCTGGGTGAAAACGGGGGCCTTGGCCTAACCTCTGACCAAACAGAGAAAGTATTGCAATTCCAGGACTTAACGGGCATCGAAGACATCACGATATGTCGAGATGTGCTACAAAGACATCAATGGAACCTAGAGGTAGCTGTTCAAGAGCAACTGAACATAAAAGAAGGACGCCCATCTGTATATGCCTCCGAATCTAGACCCCCTGCAGTGGTCAGTGACCATTTGGGGCAACACATCTACTACACACCCCCAACTGATGGTTCTGGAAGTGGCATCAAGGGTTTAGTCAAGACAGTTTTTAGTTTCATGTGGAATATGTGTTACAATACCCTCATTACCATACTGCAACTCAGTCGTAGACTTTTGGGTAAGCTTACTTCACTTTGGTAAATATTTGTTCAATAAATATAGATAGCTATTAGGCTAAAATTTTCAAGGACATATTGAAGTTATTGTTTACCAGAATTTTTATTTATATATTTCAAACATTAGGCTGGGATTTGTTCAGGAGATTCTAGAATGTAGATTCATAATATATGTATGATGAGCGCATCTTATTTTAGAAACTCAAGTATCAAATTGAGAAAAAAAACAGGTTCTATAGCTTCCATCTGTCCAACTATAAATGAGCAACTGTGGACAGTTGTTTTGTGCTTTTTGGCAACTGATCAGATGAGTTTTCAGTGAATTTCCAGGGCTTTAATTAGGATTAATGTTAATATAATAGTTAGAAATATTATTTTTGATGTTTGGTTGCATTTTTTTAAATCAGTACTTCAGTATCGCTTTTGAGTATTTATTCATCTTTCTTAAAACTCTTGCATAATAGTTCTCCTAACAGTTACCTAAATTGTTTTGAGAAATTCTAATGAGAAACATAATGAAGCTAGAAATATCTAGAAGGTCAAGTAAAAAAGGCATAATTACAATAGTAGAAAATTAATTTTTTCTTGCTAAGTATACAATTGAGGCTAGTCATACATTTGAATTCAATGAATTACAAATCATTAATCATATAAAATGAATCATTAAGGATATAAGCATGGAGTTAGAAAAAATATAGGTTTCTTTAGCCTAAGAATCCTCAATTTCATATCAGGCTTGATCCAGATGCTTCATACCACTTACATTAAAGCTACATTTAATTTATATTTTATATTCAATTGGTGCCCCAGCATTTCAAGAGGCCCCTGTCCTGATACTAAAAACTAGTCCTCCACAGCAGTTGCCTGTTGGTAGCTCACACATTTTTCTCTTGAATGTTTGTTCAATTTTGGACATAGTCTGTAAGTACTGAAGGCTAGATTAGTCGAATACAGTAGCTAATGTACCTGCTTAATGTAGGGTAGCCATAGCTATGGAGGAGGTATGGCTGAAGCAACATATATGCTACTTGTTAACTTCCCTCAGCATTTCTCTTTAAAAGCATCTCAAAATTCTGAGTTTAGGTCTGACTAATAGATTTCTGTGCTTTTTTTTAATGTAATCATTCATTACCATAACAGGTGGCCTACTGACATTTTCACACAATGTCCTTTCACACTCAAAATATCAATAACAGCATTTGACTATATATCATAAAGAACTCCTCAGCCTCCAACAGTTGTCACAATATTTCAGTGGGCCCATAACCTTCAGGCAGACATTTTATTATTTCTCTTTCCCTTTGATCAACAGGATCCTGTCTAATTTTTGTCATACATGAACAAAAAACACATAACATCCAAGGAGTTTGACATAAAAACTTAATAATTTGTTATGATAGCCTACTAGTTAAGATTACTTGTTGTACTGCCAATAACATTCTTTCAAATAAGCATCTACAAAGCATGTCAAACATAGAGGACCAGTGAGAAGTTAGCAGCCAATTTTCAGCAGCCGTTTTTTATATTAATTACAAACTTTTTGATAATTGTATCATATTTGTATTAGATTTTAACAACATATTGCAGCATTGTAATAGTGGTTCCACCCATACTGCAAATAATATTTTAAATCTGTTTAAATTTGTCACCCAGTTGGAAAAGTTGGTACAACTAAAAATGGATGAAAAGTGTTCATTTGGTTAGTAGCTATAAGCCCATGAAAGTCTCATGTTCATCCTCACAAAGGGGATCACTTCACCACATACATGGGAATATGGAGTTTTTTTCATTCTTCAGCTAGTCAAAAAAAGATGCTACAATTTAAAAATGGATGAAAAGTATTTCATTTGTTAGAAGCTGGTCTCATCTTCTTTTACGAATTGAAATCAGCCTGTGCAATGAGTCTGAAGAAGATGAAACATATATATATATATATATATATATATATATATATATATTGCACTGTATTTCTTTTTTAACTTGTTTTATTAATATACGAACCTGTATACATAATTCGTTATAGCATAATCAAGTCAAGTCAAACATTGAGTTGACTTCAACCGGCATAGCACAGGGTAGTATACTTGGGCCCATTTTGTTTGTAGTTTTTTTAACGATCTCTGTTTTGTTACTAGTGATGATCATAGCAAGGATAAAATTATCTGCTATGCTAATGACACAAATTTAGTGTTGGGTGGGACAAGTGTAGAGGACCTAACTGCTAATGGGAATCTCTTATTCAGAAGTGTGAATACATGGTTTTACTGAGAACAAACTAGTGCTGAATAAATCCAAAACTGATGCAACATTATTTAGAACTAAGCAGAGTAAAGTCGTTAAGCCACAATATATCGATATAGATGATCATCAACTGCAGTTGAGTGAAAGTGTAAAATTCTTAGGCATCTATATTGATGAATTTTTAGATTGGACAACACATGTATTCGAACTGCTGAAGAGGCTCAATTCCATTTGCTATGGTTTTAGGGTGATATCAACATATCTAAATAATACGAGTATGAAAATATTGTACCATGCTAATTTTGAAAGTGTTCTAAAGTATGGGATTATTTTTTGGGGACGCAATAGGTTTATTCAAAAAATTTTTGTTGTTAAAAAAAGAGCAGTACGTCTGCTAAAGGGACTAAATTTCAATGAAACTTGCAGGGGGGTGTTTAAAACTGAAAAAATCATGACTGTGTATGCCATCTATGTGTATGAGTGTCTTGTATTTTATTTCAAAAATAAAAATTTATTTGAGCTTGAGGTGCAAACTGTTTATGATACTCGAACAGTCAATGTTACTTATCCAATACACAGATTATCCTCCACAGAAAAAAGCCCTATTTACATGTGTTTAAAATTTTTTAACAATCTACCAAATGAAATTAAAAACATAAACAGTTTACATAAATTCAAAAAGACTATTAAGCAATTTCTAATACAGTCAGAGCCTAATACAATAGATGAGTTCTATGGGAGTTGTAATAGTATAAGATAGTAGCTGTTTTAAGATAAATTACCATGTAACACAAAAAAAAGGTCTCGGGTAAACTACTATAGTTATGGTGACAGTGACGCAACATTTCATTTTGTAATGTCATTGTACAATTTGGAATATAGATTATTATTATTATTATTATTATTATTTTTATTATTAATACTCACTTATACATAAATAAATTCATTAGACTCCCTTCAATAAAAAATTAATTGAAAAAAACTGGAACTATGAAGGACAAAAATATATAGACAAATTCTTTTCAACATTAGTTTAGTACAGTTTCGTGTCAGAAGAGGATTAGTTTGTGTTCATCAAGTATTGTGAAATAAATTAAGTGATTTTAAGACCATACCACGTGGTCCAGAAATTTATTTCGATGTGAAAACTAAGATCATTGAGTTATACAAAGGTGATCAACGACAAATCGACAATGCCAAAAATTTGAAGCTGAAGCCTAAAGCAGTTTGGGCTATTGTCAATATTTTGAACAAATATAAACAAAAAGGTATGTTGGAAGCCTCTAAGAGAAGTGGTCTGCCTAGAAAACTGAATGCTAGATCAGTGAGGTTAATAAAAGGAATTTCGTCCAAAATTCGGATTAAAAACCCAAGACAAATAAATGCCGAAATCGAGACAAAAGGAAATGTCAGTGTTTCTACGAAAACTATAAGTAGAAGATTAAATGATTTGAAGTTATTTGCACGTCGCCCGAGTAAGAAGCCGCTAATCTCGAGGAAAAACCGTAAGGACCGATTACAATTTGAACGGTTGCATCTTGATTGGAACATCTGTGACTGGAAGAGGGTATGTTACAGTGACGAATCCAAGTTCAATATGTTTGGATCAGATGGTGTTCATTATGTTAGACGTCCTAGTGGACAAAGATCGAAACCCAAGTACACTTTGCCCACTGTCAACATGGAGGCGGGTCTGTTATGGTTTGAGGGTGCTTTTCGGGGTTTGGGATGGGACCTTTACATAGAATAGATGGCATTGTGGATAAGTTTGTATACTCAGACATACTAAAGCATGTCATGTTACCCTATATGGAAGACAATATGCCCTTAAGATCAATCTTCCAGCAAGATAATGACCCGAAGCGCACTTCAAATCTCGCAAAGAAATTCTTTCTGGATGAAAAAACACCAGTTCTCCCGATATAAACCCGTTGAAAATCTATGGGAATACTTAGATAAGCAAATACAAGATAGACATTTTTCAAACAATGATGAACTTTTTGCCGATTTAGAGCAAAAGTGGAGACATATTGATGAATCTTATATCAAGAAACTTCTACAATCTATGCCGAGACGATGCCAGACGGTGATTGATAATAATGGTTATGCTACAAAATATTAAGACAAACGTGGTTGGTTTTCTATAATTCAATGAACTTTGCTTCTTTTTTCTATAATTGTTTTGCTTTGTCTATATATTTTTGTTCTTCATAGTTCCAGTTTTTTTCAATTAATTTTTTATTGAAGGGAGTCTAATGAATTCATTTATGTATAAATACAGCGGGTCTAATTTGTGCTGAACATTTTCTTTATGTACTGATAAGGGCGTTCCGTGAGAAGTGCAGAGTTTTCCTACTTGACGCCATTTTTTAGACTGTATTTTAAATATTATTTGCATTAAGAGTGAAACCAACCCTATAAGATGGTATGGTGTTCAAATCTATTAGAAAGATAATGCAGTGATCAAAAATTCTGTAGTTGGAACAAAAAAATGACTACCGAAAATTGGCTGCCACCTTCACTCGAATGTACGGAAGAATTGGCTGCTAGAAACTGGCGAATTTTGATACTGGTACCATACAGATCTATCCTCATATAGGTTTTTTCACTGTTTTTGGTGGATCACAGTAAAACTACAGGAACTATTGTCATATATCCATGTCCCTGCCACATACATATGCAGTCAGGCTCTTTGCGCAGACGTTTCTTTGTGTGTAAGTTCACAGACATTCGCTATTTAGTTATTTAGTTTGGTCTCATTGCCTTGAAAATGTTCTATGTTTGTCATTGTCAGCATGACAACTTGCTTGTGATGAACATGCAATTTGGGTTTACCTCTTGTTAACCTTCGATACCTTTGAATGTCGACAGTTTGTGTTGAATTCATTGGAGTGTTTTTGAAAAGTAGGAGAAAACCTCCCGAATTCAAGTGTCTGTGAGACAGCGAGTGTCAGCTACGTCAAAAATAGGCTTGCGTGGTGTATAATTTCCCTTAGCTCTGCACATGGTCAGTTGATCAGTCTGCTTGCTTAGTTCGTATGGCATTGAGACCTAACCGCCAAAAACCATTAAAAGAACTATAAACATGACTGATGTCTATTAAATGTGGATATGTTCATCAATTTTCAACTTTTTCCTGACAGGTATAGAATTTAGGCCAAGGACAGACCCTGTTCAAGAAGTGATGGAATTCATAGCTGCATATGAAGAGAAGTATTCTCAGCAGCATCCTGTGTTCTATCAAGGAACCTTCTCTCAAGTATTGAATGATGCCAAGAGAGAACTCAGATTTCTGTTGGTGTACCTGCACAGCCCAAGTGCCCCTGACACAGACGCTTTTTGCAGAGATACATTGTCTAATCCTGATATCATTAGATATGTTAACCAACATTTTCTATTTTGGGGAAGCTCTATTAATTCAGATGAGGGGAAGAGGACAATAAATGCTGTTAAAGCTAGTCACTATCCTTTCCTGGCTGTACTGGTTTTGAAGGAGAATAGGATGACTATTGTTGGTGAGTAAAAAAACTTGAAAATTACGTATTATCTATTTGATAAGAAATGATTAGTATCCATAAGAAGTTTTTTTACCTTGTAAATAGTTCAAATTCTAAGTTGATGGATCTATGTCATTTTTGCATTTGACCATTTTAGAAAGTGTGTATGTTTTGAACAGTATTTTCTCTTTATGTTAGTACTTGTCAAAAGTTCGCAGTTTTGTCCAAAATTCAGCTATTTTCGAATTTTTAACTTGGTTATTTCATATGAACGCATAGTCACAACATTGATTGCTCAAAATCTATGATAAAACACACTTAGGCCCGATCTTACTAAGCCGGGGCGTAAAAAAGCGCATGGTCACAAATCCAACCGAAGAGGAGGATCTAATGAATATGGTCGATTTTTTGTAAAATGTCTCTGAAACTAGAGAATAATTATACGATTTGTGTGAGATGGGTCCTATATTGAATCAAGAAATACGTCATAAATCACTTGGTTTAGCTATAAAAGCCTATTTTTTCATTGGGGCACTAAATTAGTGGCCATGATGATAAAATGCACCAACAAAAAAGAAGCATTTGTGCCATACTCAAAGCATTGATACAACGATACAATATCTAGATTGATATAATAGCAGTTAAATGAACATTTTATTGAAAATAACAGTGTATGTTGATATACAAAATCCTGCTTAATAAATTCGTTGAGAACATTGATAAAGTTACAAAATGCTTATTCTTTAACAAATATTGAGTAAATATTCACTTTACTTGACTACGGTGCGAAAAACCATGTTCCTTAAGCCAGCCCTGTTAACAGGGAGCTTTCACGTCCTCTACTGGGCAGTAGAACTACTAGCCGTGGCATCACCACCATGGCGCGGCGTGGTCGCGTAATCGTCCTACAGTCTAGTAGAGAGCGCGAAATTTCTCTGTTAACAGGGCTGGCTTGAGGAACGGGGTTTTCCGCACGGTAGTCCAGAACAATTGATTATTTACTCGATGTTTCTTAATGAATCAGCATTCTGTAATTTTATTTAGATGAATTTATTAAGCATAATTTTATACAGTAACAGTACACACTGTTATTTTCAATAAGATTCTCAGTAATGGTGTCATGTCAACCTATTGTATCAGGTTTGATCCACGTTTCGAGCAGGCAGGGTTGAAAAAAAAACATGTTTAAAAAAAGACAAAAATCATGTTTTTTTGTTTAAAACACCCGTTTTACACATTTTGATTAAAACATAACCCTGCGAGTAGACCATAAATCCTTTCTGATTGGTGGAATTTGCGTCAACTTTTGTGTCCTGACACAAATCAAAATTAGTTTTTTGTAGCCGAATCATGTGATGTGATTAATTTACTATGAGAATTAGGAACCATTTTACAAGAAATCGACCAAACTCATTAGATCCACAACTTCATTTTTATTGGTCCAATTTGTGTCAAAGGTGCAAATTTTGATTCCCGTCGGTCAATAGTAAAATCCCATTTATAAACGAAGCAGATCGGTTTACCTATACGGCACCCGGCGCCTGACTTAAACACAGATGCATGACGTATCTTTTCACCTAATTTGGGATTGATATCGCTGATTTTTAAAGGCATCTAATAACTCTGTTGTCATAACATTTTGATATCGCAACTTTGCTATCACTCTGTATATTATGGTTTTCAGCTCGCATGGAGGGCTACGCAGACCCAGGTCTTTTAGCTCAACGATTGCGTTCGGTGGTGGGCGAGTACGAAATCAACCTAGTGTCAGCGCGAGCGGACCGTTTTGAAGCAAGCGTGAATAGGTCGCTGCGTAGCCAGCAAGATGAGGCGTTCATGGAAAGTCTGCGGGCAGATCAGGAGAAGGAACGTCGTAGAGAGGAGCAACGTAGGCAACAGGAGGAGGAGCAACGCAGGCTTGAGGAGGTGAGTTGTTATTCATATTTTTTTCTTGGAATTTGATTGTGTGTATATAAAATGATATTCAATAATTATATGCAGCAAAAGGTTTCACTGAAGATTTTATTTTATTATGAGTTGAACCACCTTCAATTAGACAGACGGCAAGACATAACTTTTGGTAATACTCCTAAAACTTTTAGGAAAACATATGCCTCCATTACTTTTTAAATAGCAGGGGGAAGCAAATTCCCCAAAATTGTAATCAAAATCATACCAAATATGCAAATTTGTAGTCCCCAACCGGATTCTCAGTGAAGCTACGACAGCACCCACCACCCCTTCCCGTGCACCTACCTGTGCGCGCCCATGCACTGTAGACAAATGCCTATGAGCTTCTTGTAACTTGAAACAATTTTTTTCAGGAACGACGAGCCGAAGAGGTACGACGAGAAAGCATAGCCCAGGAGAAAGTGAATTCAGTATATAAAGTTCCTGAAGAACCCTCAGCCTCCCATCCAGATGCTGTACATGTTGTTTTTAAACTACCTTGTGGTACAAGATTAGAACGAAGGTTCTTGAAATCACATTCCTTGGAGGTATGTTTTGGTATAATTTGTAATACTTCTCTACTTTCCTTAACCAGATCATGTTTAGCCTTTTCGTCGGCCTCGAACACCAAAGCCTAATTATTAACCATTAAAACTTGACGTCGAATCTGCCAAACCTTCGAAGATCAAAATAACTTCGTCTACCACTTGATAAAGAGGTGATGTTAAAGTTAACATAAAATAGAGTTTTTGTTGCACCACTCCGATTTGATGTAACACCTGAAACTTATTATGTGGTTTTCAAGTTGATAGCACTCAATTGTCAAATCAAACCAAATATGTTTTAATTATTGTTTACTGTACGACGTATCAGTCACCACAGTGGTGTTTTTCAAGCACAATGATAGTTAATGAAAATATATTTTGTTTATGTGTCACCTCGAAGACAGTATTTCCAGGTCTCAAAAAGCTCAGATGCATTCGGGTTCAATACAAAAATAATAACAACTACAGCCAACTTAATTATCATTTTTTTGACTAAACTGTTTAATATGTTCATTAGGAATAATATATTTCCCGACAATTTTAAAAACTGTAAAAGTTGTTCCCATTTTCAAGCAAGGTGATAAAGTCTATGCAACAAGCTATTGGCCCATAAGGATCAAATCTTTGAATACTTTTAATCCAATAATTTATTTGAATCTTGCCAGTTCAGCTTCAGAAATAATGACTCAACTTCACAAGCTATCAATATGCTTGAAACTATAATCCAAGCTTTTGAGATATGTACTGAAATCAGCTGGATACATTTCTTCGATTTAACATACTATTGGGGAACTTCCGAACTTAGTGGAGCAGCCCACGCAAAACCATGTGGCGGGCCGGATTGACAAGCCCGAAGGGTCGCACTTGACCCGCGGGCCGTTGTTCGCCCTTGACTGGTCTAAGTACTCTTACAGGGTCGACATCAAGCCGGAACCGGGGCATAAGCCAAGTCATAATAGTTATCAGAAAAATATACTGTACTTTTCAAAATATAGGATTTAAAAAAATCGGAAAAATCTACACCCTGTGATGATCTTTTAGTTTCCATTGCTACTAGTTTCATTTTTTTCTTAGACAGAATGACGGATAGTGTCATACTACGTAACAGCAATGCGAATTTGATATTTTTAAAATGATTGGCAATGGCTATTATGTAAATAACGACAAAAAAACTGACGAAATGTCATCTTGCAAACTAGGTAATTGTTGGTGTGCAAATAGTTCATTCCACGTTTGGTTACTATGATCGCTGGTCTCTGAGGTTTCAGCAACACGTACAGCTACAAAACGAATTCACAACAAGTGTACAACAGCTTGTGCTAATTTAACATTTTGTATAACAACCTACGGAATATCAACAAAAAAATTGACGAAATGTCACTTTTCAAGATACGTAATACCCGTGCGGTTATCTTCCGTTATTAACAAATTGGGCTGCTTCCGTTATTGAGTATACTTTTTCTTTCACCGCTCCCCAGTAACAAATCGAGTGATTCGAGTCAGATGAACTCGCTGGCCACGAAATTGTATCAGACCTCCCTATCTATCTGCTCGGGAATTCCTCATCAACATATTCTCCAACTTAACGCGCATAATGCTTAGTTGCACGTCTTCTAATAAATCTTGTAATGATTTTGTCTAAATAAATTGCGCCATTCAAGAATTCTGGCAGCTCAAAGGATTCAATGATTCTCTCATTTGAATTCCCGGTCCACATGTTTACTTTAAAACGATACCGAGATCTATCTTGTCTCATCAAATGTGGATTTTCTACATGCCACTTGTATACGTTGTGTAGATTCATTTAAATCTCTACTAATCGATCCATAAAATTTTCTCTAAAAATCGCGGATCTTCCCGGTGCATCAACATTGACAAAACTCAACTCTTGGAAGATAAATAATCCCGGAGTTTTAAAGATTGTACTCGCTGTACGTAGTACGGGTGGAGCTCGTTATTTCGCAAGATTCGGTGGGTCTTCATCGACTGCTTGTAGTACGACGTCCTCAAAGGAAAGGAAATTCTTCCTTCACCATGTGCTTGATTTGGGAATTGTCCCTCTGAGAGTAAACGGTGCATATTCACAAAAACTCTGTGATCGGCATTTGGATACCTTTCACGATAAAGCCTAGTTGCCGCACTAGCATTGTATCTACATACCCCATAAATCAGGTGCGTGTTGGCGTATTCCTGCATGTTCTACACAGTCATGGTGGCACTACACATTCTTGAATTACATCAATTGATAGTAGCGGCGTGACTATCTGTCTTATCACTATGTGGAAATGACACTGTTCATTACTCTGTTTAAGAAAAATTGAAACTTGTATTCAGAACTAAAAGATCATCACAGGGTGTAGATTTTTCCGATTTTTTTAAAGCCTATAATTTGAAAGTTCACGAGTTGGATTTTTTTATTGGCCTATCCCCGTTTCCGGTTTGACGTCGACTTCTGGGACACCCTGGTATATTTGTCATTTATTTTTAGGCTGTCTTCTACTTCGTGTTCTGCCATCCAAATGCCCCTGATTCCTTCGAAATAATGACGAACTTCCCCAGACGGGTGCTTAACTGTCGCCCTGACACAGCTAAAGTTATCACACTGGAACAAGCAGGGTTGAAAAATAAAGAGGTGCTTTTCGTGAACGATTTGGATGCATAGGAAGCGGCATTTTGGAAGAAACAATGTTATCTCTTAATGAATATCTTGTAATTGGTTGTTCGATGGAATATACATACTGTTACGAAATTCATTTCATCCGTGTTCCTAAAGACTGTTCTACAATATGCAATTGCTTGGATACGATTTGGTTGGCTCATGTTTACAATTCTGATGGTACTAGGAAACCTTTTTGAAGAATTGTATTTTTTATAATAAAGATTTGTTTTTTGAGAGATTTGGAATGTGTGTAATATACAGGACGTTTCAGAAAATGTGACAATATTTCTAGGGTAGAAAGTACTCCCAAAAATAACAAAAAAGTCCCTACAAACATAGGTCCCATTACCAAGGTCCATAGGATGTTCTAAATTTCTACGCCACTAATAAGACTGAAAGGACACAACATGGATATTATTCATATTTATGGTGAGCTAGGATTATTCTTATACACTGGATACAAGATGTAATGTCTTCACTAACTTCAGCGGGCTTCCAAAAAAAACGCGTTCTAGCTTTTTATATCGATTTAACGTCAAATATTCAAACCAATTTTTCCCAAAAGGGAGTAGCCTGACAAAAATTTATCAGTAGAGGAGATTCCTGTAAAATCAAGTACCTTCTTCAAGAAAATGCAATAGATGTTCCAAAAAAGATTGTTGCGTAGAAAATAATTTTCTTCTGTAGTAGTCAAAATATCCCAATTTCTACGCCATTGGTATCGTCTCAGCACGAAAATTATTCTATTGGCCAGTATTACTTGCACAAAATTTTAAGGAAATATTTCAATAAACTCAGAAGATATATATTTTTTAGATTTCAAATTTATAATTTCAACACCTAGGTAAAGTGGCGTTTTGGACTAATGCTTATATGAACATTCCATATAATTTTTTTATATACTTTATGGCCTAGAAATATTGGCACGTTTTTCTGAAACACCCTGTAAACGAAGTTCTACAAGTCGCAAAAAAGTTGGACCAAACCGCAGTCGAGAAATTGTGTAGTTTAGAACAATCTCAAACTGCCTCTTCACATTTTTTTTTCTGCTTCCAAGAGCTGGGTATAAATCTTTGACGAAAACTAAAGTGTAATTATTGAATAGTGTTTGTGATGTAACAGTTCTGATAGTGAAATACTCAATCTTTATTAATTGGTAAATGTTAACTGTAAATTAATGAAATTTATCTATATGATAGTTATCCTGACTAAAACTTCAAATTTCCTTGGAAAGTGGTTTTTCGAGTATCCCTATACTATGTAGACCTGGTTGTTCCCAGCTCTTAGTAGCAAATAATTGGTACCTTAGGGTACTATATTTTTGAGCATTTTCCTCGTCATGGAAGGCTTCGGCGTTAATTTACTATTTACAGAGTTAGGGGAAATATGTTGTAGAATGGTTTTATTATTTTTTTATGTTATAAAATTCTATAGTGATGGCGGAACGAGATGCAGCGTGCAATATTTTAATTTTGGCAATAAATGTTGAGGCAGTGAAAAAGTATAAAGCAACTTAAGGTACAGCTTTATAAAATTCTGTAATTACAAAATATTCAATCATTGATTATCAACATATTCTACCTGAAGATAGCCAACCATACACTGTATTCCAGCATAGACAAAGGGATCTGAAAGATACTAGCGTCATCTATGAGACAGTAGCAGAACACAAAAAATAAATTTAAGAATCCACTTAATTGGGTATCTTCAGGAATTGATTAACATATCCCACCTGCAAATACCCAATTAAAATAGGCATTAGGAAAGGCTTAACAAAGGTTTGAAGATCCTAGCGCTATCTATGAGATTTTTAAAATCATTTTTGTTTTCTGTTTCTCATGGATGGCGCGTTCAGTATATGGTTGGCTGTCAAAAGGTAGAATAAGTTAATCAATGATTTAACTCATTGCGGGTTGTGGCAGAAATGGTGTCAGGAGAGTCAAAAAATATTTTTTTTGTCATCTTTGAAGTCCTCTATCAGAAAAAAAGGGTTCACATTTTTGTCTTTGTATATTGCAAGTTGTACTGCCCAAGAAGATATAGTAATTTAAAATAGATTATTAATTTACAGAAGGTAATTTAAGATATTAAATAAAAAACGTACATGGTCTGACCATAAAAAATTGCACATGGTGCATATTTTTCTTCATGATTATTGATGTGTCATCAGTGTATCAGTGTAGTACACAAGTGTTGATAGAATCAGTTTATACAAGATTCCGGATACATCAAAAATGATATAACAAAAGATATAACTAGTTTCCAGTCACTATAAACCAATTAGCATTTCACAGAAAAATACATGAAATGTGATTAAGTAGTAGTTTTAGTCAGTAATCAAGCATTTACATTATAACAATGTGATTTTTGTAAGTAAACCTATATTTTTTAGGAATACGAGGTTTATATGTATTTTGAATAAACACTTCTTTTTGTTTCCATATGTAAATATGTAAAAAATACATAATTTTGTTGTTAGTCGTCGCATTTTACTTTTTTGATCCCACAACATTTCTCTTGGGTATCTTAATCATGGTTGAGGTGAAATGAAAAACAATATTCACGAAAAATACATATTAATTCAATTACTACAATTGTACTTAAAATGACTTATGGAATCTGAAAGTGCATACAACTTTTTGGAAGATCTCCGTCATATTTCATGTTACTTTTATGCATACTAACATCATAAAAGAGAAAAGGCTTTAACAATCTAGAAAAGATAAAACCTTGGCTCATAAAATGACAAAAATCAGAACCAAATGAAAAGCCATACATTCTTTTAATCTATTTCACCCAGATATATCTGTTTGTCACTTCCACCTGAAGCAATTATTGGTTCATTAGGATGAAACTTGACATCATTGACGTTACCATTATGCCCAGGCAACTTATACAATATTCTTCTCGAATTCGTGTCCCAAACATAAACAAAACGATCTGCAGATCCGGCACTAATCTTGCTATCATCTGGTGACCATGCACATCTTAGAAGATTCTTTTCGAAATTGTGTTGATGGCCGCTGAAGATTTTTACACAACGTTCTTGTCTCAGTGGTCGGACGTCCCAGATTCTCAAGGTATTGTCCATGGCATTGCTGAGCAGGTAGTTGCCATCTGAACTCAGTGCAAGTCCTGTGATTGTGTCAGTATGACCTCTGAGGACGTACAGGATTTCTTTAGTTCTAAGGTCCCAAACCTGAAATTGAGGAAGATGCTGTATCTCAAAGTTGATACAACAGTTATAAAACAATATTTTTCAGGATTGGGGATCTCCTGACTTGGCCAGACTGTGCCTACCTATTTTGAACCCCCATGGGTCTTACCATTAAATTGACATCTAATTTGTCCTGATTGCAGAATCTTATATGTTTTTGAAATTGTTTAGTTAATCTCGAAATGTTATTGACAATTTATAACAAAATTTGCAATAAAAACATTGTTGGTAGAGGCTCCATGAGAAACGAGTTTCCGTCATCCAATATCCTTGTAGGATACTTAGAAAAATATTATAGTAGTTTGTCGCCTCAGTAGCTCGGTGGTTAGCGCGTTGGGCTAGCAGTCGGTCGACCCGAGGGTCGCTGTTTCGAATCTCCGCCTCGGAAATAAATTCCAAGAAATGGATGTTGTGTGGTGTTGTCAAAATCACCCACCAAATTGGTGCAAGATTAACGATACGTACATCTGATCGCTGAAGCTAGTTTATTTAATGATCGAATGCCAATAGATGGCTTTTTTATTTTTATTTTTTTTTTGTTTTAGGACCAAGCCATGCAGCCAGAAACTAGGTTGGTATTTTTATATATCTAATTATGTACAAACACACGACGTCACAACATCCATGGCGAAGACGAGATTCGAACTCGCGGCCCGGCCGGCCGGCTGATCAGTAGCACGACACTCTGACCCACGCGGCCAACCGAGGTCCCCAATAGATGGCTTGTGAAGTCATAATACCTTCATTACCATTTGACTTAAAAAGCATCAGCAAATTTTCAAAGAACATAAAATGAAAAAATACTTGCAAAGTTGTGATTCAGTCGATACTAATATCAAAGCTACAATACATCAAATAATTCAAACATAATGTACAAAAATATCAATATTAACAAACTGATTAAAGAGAAATGAATAAATAACAACAAAAAAATTACACAGGTTGAAAACAGGTTAAAAATAAATTATATGCAATTATTCAATTCACAAGTCTTATGATGTATTCTTCAATGTTGTAAAAAGGGTTTTCAATGAATAGACTTTTAACCCAGCGTTATAAAACGTTTAAATTGGTGACAGCTCTGATAACTATTGGCAACTTGTTTAAAAATCTGATAGGCATTATGAGGGGAACCTTTGCTGATAAAGCAAGGCTATCGGTTCTCGTACACATAATCCGTTATTGGCCGAAGCATAGTTATGCTCGGCCGAAATTCGCAGATATAATCAAACATGTAGAATAAAGAGAGCGCGTACACCACTACAACCGTTGGCGACCGATAAACGCAACGTCCGCACTTGTTGGGATTTCTCGACAATGCATCGGCAATTACAAGTGATGAATGAGCGTCTTAAGTATGGATATTGGAAAATTAATTGAATAAAAGTTACAATAATCGAGATACTTGGAAAACGGCTATGGGCTGAAGTTGCATTGGAAATGGATATAGCCATTGCAGGTCTAAAAAAATGGAGCAACTTAAGACACCAATTTCGCAAAGAATGTAACAGATGTAATGAACCAGGTAAATCTGGTGCTGGCGGTAAGAATTTTCTAGAAGATACATCTCTTCGAAATCTTCCATTTTAAAAACACGTCTTCACTCTGTTAATCTGTATTCTCCTATTACACCCGGGGCAACGTTCGACGATGTACGCAGACAGTATGTATTCTTCATATTGTAACCACTCTCCACATTGCTTCACGACTGATATTTATCAGTTTTTTTCTAACATCGCATACACAATTAAAAATATAAAGTGAGTGTATCATCATGATGTGGAGAGTTTTGAATAGCTCCCAACAAGATGTGAGCTTATTACTAACAGTCATAGTATGAATCACTTTCCTTTGCACAAGGAGCAATTGCTACATATGTGAGCTGTTACCACTGCAAATGATACAGGAATTCATAGCGGACTGTACATGAGCAAAATAGTTCATTCTAAGTACTTCAGTCTCCACAACACAAAACAATGCTTTGATATCTTATTGACTAAAGAGTCACTATGACCCCTCCAAGTGCGCCTTGAATCCATCATAACACCAAGAATCTAGTGACCTGAACCTTGTTACCATTCCATATACAGCAGACGCTCGATAATGTAAACTAATTTAATCCAAGTGTGGTTCACATTATCGAAATGTTTACATTAGCGAACGTGATTTATATAATATTTGATTTATTAAAAGAAACGTTTAATACATACTATTTATAACAAAATAAACAAATATTCTAACAGTGATAAGTATTTTTTTAATTAGAAGAAAAATAATTAACAATTTTTGTCTGCGTAAATTTGCGCTTAGCATTGTCTTTTTTTATTTTATTTGCGGTTAGTACACTGCTCGAACAGATGACTCCATTTAACGAACAATGCCTGCGCCCGTAATTTACGAAGAACTAAAATATCCGTGTATGAAACTTCTTTTCTTTCAGCCCAATCTAAAGCTTGGTTAAAAACTTGTATAGCTTGCGCGTCAGTCACTACACTTCTGACTTCAATGGGATCGTTCTCATCATCCTCACTGTCCATATCCTCCTCCTTATCAGCATCATTCGTCTGCTTATCTTCGTTCCATAAATTAATATCAGCAGGAGTACAAACAATGTTCGGATTCACTGTTTTCATTAAATCAACAACATCCAATGACACACTAATAACATTATCATCATTGGATCGCAAACGTTCTCTAATTATGCTTAAGGGGACATCGTCGTCTTCATCATCTTCATTATTGGTACAAAAGCGATTGTTACAACATTTTTGAATAGTTTGCTGGTTAAGTTCATTCCAGGTCATATGTAAATCTAAAACAGCTTCTCGTAATGTTACTTTTTTTAAAGCCTCAGATAAGTTTTCAGGATTCTTTGCTAAGACAGACGAAAGTAGAAACTTCCTATAGTATAGTTTAGTGAGTCTTATTATATTCTGGTCCATCGGTTGAATTAACGGTGCTACGTTGGGCGGCATGTACATGACGAAAATTGACCCATCCCTGCTCCTCAGTTGTTGCTCGGGAGGATGACTTGGTGCATTATCCAATAGTAACAACGCTTTTATTGGAAGCTTCTGTTGTTTTAGGAAACCTTTTACCTACAAACACATCTTCAAATTATGAATAGAGCATTTGTGATAATTGATTGTCATACCTGAGGGACAAAGCACCTGTGGAACCATTTCAGGAATATACTGCTAGTCATCCAAGCGGTTTTTGAAGAGTCATAATCAACAGGGATATTAACATTTTTAAATGAGCGCGGATTTTTTGCGGTAGCCAGCCATCACTAGCTACGAAATTTTCAGTTTCTTTCAGTTTTTCATTTTAGAGTCTCGCTCTCTGTTTAGGTACTTCGCCACTAACTGGGACATCATTTTCCCGTTGTTTTAAAAACCACTTACACAGGGAATTTTCCATTTTAGGTGCCTTCCCAATTTTTAAAGTTTTTCTTTTTCCCGGACCACCAAATGTATTGCATGTTCTTTGTAAAATTTGAGTTTTCATATGCTTAATTTTACAGATTGTTGTGTTTCGATACTCCATATTTTTTTGCTGTGTCACTCCCGCACCTAGTGCAACTTCTTCTATGATTTTCACTTTCTGACTCAACTTTAAACACTTTCTTTTATAGGATGTGGTTGCCATAGTCGTAAAATATATTAACGCGTGCAATGTATTCACTTAAGTTCAAAAATGAACTACATACGTACATATAAACCTATCCTGAACGATCATACGACTGACCGAGTTTGTCGTATTTTATCGCAGAGGTGAATCCCCTACACTACATCATAAATCGGAGACTCCCCGACGCCTGACATAAATCATCGAGGCTTCAGCATTTTACCGTCGCGCTGTTTCTGTGCGCCGAGAGTTGTTTACGTTATCGCGCGTTCCGTTTGATCCCATAGAACGAAGTTTGTGTTTACATTAGCGCAAGTTTTCATTATCCCGTGTTTACGTTATCGAGCGTCTGCTGTAATATGATGGAACTGACAACTCGGTACTGAGCTGAGTTGGATCTTTAGTTTTAACCATCACCATGGAATCATCAGCAAATAATGAAGATAATTTACATCTACCGCTTATTAATTGCTATATAATTTAAAGCAGTTCCTCTGATTCCATAGTTATTAAGCCTTCAGAGCAAAAGAGCTTGTTTGACAGTGTCGGAAGCATGGCTTAAATCTATAAAGAGAACAAATGTTTTTTGTTTCTTTCAAGGGCAGCTTAAGACAAAATCACACAAAGACAATACTACATCTTTTGTTTTTGGAATCAAAATTGGTGCCTGTTGATGATATTGAGTTTGACAGCTAAGTCAATTAGATAATTGAATTGCTTTTTCAAAGAATTTTGCTATTACAAATAACAATGAAATGTCCCTATAATTAACCTTTTTTATAGATTGGAATAACAAGTGATTCTTTCAGCTTATGAGGAAATATGCCTTGGTCATAAAACAGATTTATCAGTGCTGTCAGAGGTTTTACAATTAACTCTATAGGATTTAATAGGAATGAGCAAGGTACTTAATCAAAACCAGCAGAATTTTTTTTTGTGACATGTTTTAACACTTCAACAGCTTCAGTGACTGAACTAAGAGACATGGAATTTCAGCTGATGGGGGTTGGTAGATGCTGCTCACTCAAAATCATAGATTTGGACAGTTCCAATACAGATCTGATAAATTATTAAATGTGTCAGCAGCTTCCTTGGATGATGTAGGGAAACATATCCAGCATTATCAGAAATCAGCTCAGGAACATGCCCCTATAAAAAATACGTCTGTTTCTTGAAATAAACATTTTGAAGATTTCAATAACTTGAGGTTTATCGAAATTGTGATATAGGACTTGTAAGCTAGACCACATACCTTGATGTCATTATCAATGCCTCCACTGAAAATCTGATCAGCCACATCATTAAAACTAACAGCTGTGGTTTGATAAGTAGTATTCATAGTTGCCACATTTTGCTTTTTCCTTGTATCCCACAACCTGAGTGTGCTATCATCACCCCCTGAACACAATAATTGAGGACCACGTCTTGCCCCTTGGACACAGTTTACAAATGTGGTATGCCCCTTGTACTTCTTCACCCTCTGTGCAGTTACAATATCCCACAGGCCTAGGGTGTGATCAGTGCTTGATGTGAATACATGTGAACCATCAGTGGTGAAGTGCAGTTCTGTTACAGCTCCTGTGTGCCCAGTCATTACTGAGATGTTTTCACATTCTCCATACACACTCCATAAGACTGAAAAAAGACATGATAACTCAGTTCACAGAGTTAATATTTTTTCTCAGTAGCTGTATACATGTTGAGCAAGGCCTGCTTAAATAATTTACAGGATAGGAAGCTCAGAGTTTGCAGTTGAAGGGGCTCCTGGCTAGAGTAACATCCAGGGCACTATGTTGATGGTGTGCCCATACAGTAAAAATCAAATAGTATATAAGCAATATCTAGTATACTTACATATTTTCCTGTCAAATCCTGAAGAAACCAAATATTGACCTTCTGGATGAAAATCTACTGTGAATATTTCTCCCTCATGTCCCTCAAGCAGCATGATAGGAGCAAACAAGTTTGAGGTCCTTGCTGGTACCTTAAAATTATACAATTCTTATTAAATATATATTCCATTACAATTATCTACCCAGTTATTGAATAACATTCAATGAAAGGCAAATACTCAGGCAATCGAAATCATCACTTCAAAGATATGTAGTTCAGTAACTGGCAGAATATTACACTAGAACTTATAATAATTACCGGTTGTAAGGCAGTGCTATTATTACTTTTATTAGCAACTTCATTTCGAGGCTTTTTACTCGGCACCAAAGCAAAGTCGCTTGCTTTTCTTTTTTGCTCTACAACCATTTTAATGTTTTATAATTAAGATTTACTTCCTAATCAAGTACAGTAACATAACTTAAATTCACTGAGAAAATCTTCAAGAAAACTTTTATGTTTGAATTCCTAAAACATATACACTCAAAAAAGCTGTTTTCAAAACGTAACTAAACATAACCTCTTTGCAGTATTTTGGGTCGGTAATACTAGTCCAAGTAGTACAAAATGGGAAGTATGATTCAAACATATGGCAACAGAGTAACAATTCTCATCTCTAGCACCAAAGTACTACTCATAGCCATTAGATGGCTGGAAAGTTTAAGGAAATTGGCATTGGTTTTGTATCAGCAAAGAAAATGACAAATTGACGTTTGTCAAACACGTCGAATGCAAAATATCCGAAATTCCAGAATACAAACTAGTTTACGTGGCTAGAATTCAAATATCTTTATTTTTATTATCCTTATTGCCGTATATGACAATAACATAGAAGAATTAAGGGTAGGCCCCCAACTATGTTAACAAAATTCGAGACAAAATCCGCAAGGGTAAAAGGGCTGTCTTTCCACCCGAAAAGGCCCTGGATCTTGGTGAGCCTTCACAACGGATGTATCCAGCTATGGGACTACCGTATGTGCACCCTGCTTGAGAAATTTGATGAACACGATGGACCTGTGAGAGGTATCTGTTTCCACAACCAACAACCTTTATTCGTTTCGGGAGGTGATGATTATAAAATTAAGGTGTGGAACTACAAGCAAAAAAGGTGAGAACCTGACGGATACTAGATCTACTTTTAAAAAGTGTCTAGGCATTTCCTACATTAATGCGGTACAGTTAGTAGTTGCAAACATCTGATATATCTCACCAGTTTAGGAATGATTTCCTATACTGATATTCTGACACCCATCTTTCTAAGCCCTGCTAGATGCACTAGAGTACTGCTTCTTATTTTAATATCTATTCAATCATGCACATTTTTATCATCTTTCTCCTCTCTTTGCAATTTGCATCCCTTATCTTGATATAGAAAACTAGATTGAAAAAACATGTATTTTCTCTATAAAACATACATATAAAGATTAGGGTATCCAAGAGGCATCAATAAACTTTATTTTCAGCATAAAGTACTACTGAGGATGACCCAAAAAACTGGATAAACATTTTTGGAATTGGTTTTCATAAATAATTCCAACAAGTTTTGATGCAATTTGTAATTTAAATTTATTATTCAAAATAAATAGGCTACTGGTAATTAACGGCATTAGATTTGTTGTAAAAATCTAATAGGTTGGTATAAAGTATGGTGATACAATTACAAGCAATGTAACATTATTTTTTTTATAAAAACAAAGTTACACAGACTTCCAGAATAATAACTTACATATATATATATATATATATATATATCAAACCACATTCCGTTACTGTGTATGGTATTATATTCACAAGTGATTTACGACAAATGCACGTCAGGTGATAAGTTGAATAGCGGACATTTGCAATTGAAAGCTGAATTATCCATAAATCTAACTTCAACAGTCAGTGAAAGTGCTTTGCAGGAAGTTTTGGGACAAAATCACAGAATAGGCTTGCAGATCGTTCTCTTAACACATTGATATTTCTGGAATCTTATTTATTTATTTAGTCAACTTACGGGCAAACCCATTATACATGTGTATTATAAATAGAAAAATGCATTTCATTAATAAATCTGATATTAATTAAGGTTAACTTTCATTGATCTCCTGGATTGTTTAAAATTATCCTATGCATTAAAATGAACAACCATTTGCTGTAAAGAAGATTATTTTTTTATCAATGTTTGTTAGAATTCTGTATGCATGATTTTTTATGATATATGACAAGGACATTGTGTTTCAATTATTGTGCCAAGAAGAATTTTTGTATTTATAAATATTTGAATGGACCAAACTGTTGAAAATACCCAGGTATGACCTAAGCACCCAGGTATCATGAAAAAAATTCTCTATATACTCAGGTATCAAAAAAGTCTGGGTATGCGAAAACCCTCATAAGGATACAGGAATTGAGCATCTATTCTTTTTTTAAAATCAACCTAAAGCCTTTATCAGAAATCAGTATTCATTTTTTAATATCTACACTTTTTGAAAAAGTAGCATGCCTTTTAAAAAAACAGGAACACATTTTATAAAATCAGCTTGTGTCCACCATTTTCAAAAAGCAGGATCGCATGATTATGATTTTAATAAAATCAGCATGCATTACCATTTTTTGAAAAATTGGCATGCCAACACCGTTTTCGAGAATAACTGCTTTTTACAATGTAGCAGCATGCCTTCACGATTTTTTGAAAAAGTATGAACCCGTTTTTTTGGAAAAATCAGCATACATCCCAAGCATCATGCATTCGCCTTTTTTTTATCAGACTGCATACACCATTTCTTGAAATATCAGCATGCATCCACTTTTTTCAAAAAGCATTATGTATCCACCAATTTTTGTACAATCAGCCTACTTCCACCATTTTTTGACAAGTGTACTATATGCTTCAACAATTTTTTGAAAGAAATCATTCAACAACATTCACCATTTTTTGGAAAATCAGCCTGCATCTACCATTTTTTTAAAAAGCAGCATGCTGCCACCATTTTTTGAAAAATGATCATTCTTCCACTATTTTTCAAAAACATGGCCTAGATCCACTGTTCAGAAAAAAAAAACTGCTTGCATTCACCATTTTTTGAAGTGGTTGAAAGCTGTTATCAACCAAGAATTTAACTTTAAGTACTTAAAAACCTGATATATATGAAATAAAATAAATTAAAACATCTGTTTATCTGAATGTATGTGATCCAACTGTAATAACACCCCCAGATGTATTTTCACACTACTTGGACACTTGGACTACATCCGAACAACAATGTTCCACCATGAATATCCATGGATAGTATCAGCATCTGATGACCAGACTATCAGAATTTGGAACTGGCAAAGTCGTACTTGCATCTGTGTCCTCACTGGACACAATCACTATGTGATGTGTGCTCAGTTCCATCCCAGTGAGGATTTGCTGGTTTCTGCTTCACTAGATTCCACAGTTAGAGTCTGGGATATTTCTGGGTTGAGGAAGAAAAATGTTGCTCCTGGACCTGCTGGTTTAGAGGTAGGTACATTTTTTGTCCAATAATTATAATCCTTTGTCACTTTTCACATAGTCAAGAATATGCTGCTTAGAAAAAAGTTATAGTCAAGAATATGCTGCTTTGAAAAAAGTTATTTTATTTTGTTGTTCTTCTTTTCCTTAAAAATAGTAATCCCCAATTATTTTATGATTTACGCCCAGTCAGCATTCTACCAGTACCTTCAAAGATTTTAGAAAAAGATGTATAGGCAGCTAACCTCACATTTAACTGAAAATAACATTTTACCTCTGAAATAATCATCTAAATAACCCAAGCAGATTGTTGTATGCAAATAAACAACTACTGTACTTTGTCTAGAGTCTAGAGAATATTCTGTGAGCCTTGCATACTGCCTTTTAGTATACTTTCCTCTCTTGAATTGTGAAACCGTAAGAAAACTCCAAACAGTCCAAAATACCTACTGTAGATTGACTCAGAATCTCAGAACGTTTCACCATATCAGTACTGATTTCTAAGATATATATCTGTGATCCTATTTTTGAGAGAGAAACTGATTGCGCGCCTATATATACATTCCCGAAATATAATATATAATAATACCTTAACAATGCCACATCACGGGGCTGCTTTCTTTCAAAATAGTTTTACATACAATGCCATTAAGTTGTATAACTCTCTGCCAGATAGTTATAAGTCAGTGTCAGTTAATAAATAATGTAAACCAGATGTTAAGATGTATGTATTGAGCCATGGAAATGCTGATATAAATTAATACTCTTTTGGGTCACCTTTACCTCGTTAAGCAATTTGCATTATCAATGGAGAGTATCTGAAATTTCTAACCAAGTATACATGATCCTATTATTATTTTTATATTTCTCTACAACAGGGCGAACCCTGCAAATTGTAGGTAAAGTTTTTTAAACTTTACCTTACTGAAAAAAGACTGTCTATAAACTTTATTCTGATTTGTTGTCGTTTTTATCAATTTGTCAATGTAGATTATAAGCTTTTGATCGTATTTTAGGAAAAATAGAAGGTTTAATTGTTTGTGTTAAATTGGGTTGTAAAAAGCAAAACGTTGGATGAGGTGATCAATCAAAGCAGTTTCTTAGAAATTATCCAAATTTCTGAAGCTTCTAGGATCGTAGTGTTAGGCCAGAAAGTGACATGAGCGAAAGTTTTGGGTCAGGCGATCAATGCGGATTTGACGAAAACGGAACTTTAGTTGGTGTTAAACACGTTCCAGACACATGAAACGTGCAACACAACCGCCTGTAAACTGTATAGGGCTATAGGTATCAGTGGACTTTAGTAAACCAGTGCCATGTATCACTGATACTACAATAATTTTTGAAGCTGGTAAAAAATTATATTCGTTCTACAATGAACCAAGATCGATTGGTTAATTTATTAATTAGTAGTTGATAATCAATTGAAAGGAAGCTTTCAAAACAAATAGATTTCAAGTTATTGAAAAGTTTAGCAAAATGAACTGATATTATTTGATTATATACAAATATATGGACACATTTGCTTTGATTATTTTTTAACGTCGTTTTCACTACATTTCACTAATTCTCTTTAATCAACTTTAATCTTACCTATTATTATTAAGTATGCCAAATCTTGTAGCGCGTGTTATGAGAATAAAACAAACATACATTAGAAATGATTTTTTTCGTCCTTTTTGGGCTACTAATTTTTTATCTATTATAAAATTATTATTTTTTAACAAATGCTTCTTAGTTTCTCCGCCCCGGGCCTCCGATAGGCTTAGTCCGCCACTGTTACACAGACTAAGAATAAGTTTTTTTGGTCTGTCCTGGACTTTGTTTTGAAGTATCCTCAAAATGGAGTGTTTTCCAGAATTTTTATTTTGATGGAATATCAATATTTAGCCTCAAAAAAAGTAGATATATTCAGAGCGTTTCACTTTTTCATGAACTAAAAGTGGCAAAATTATCTTTAAAATTCAAACGTAAAATTTCGCGAAAGAGCTGTAACAAGTTCTAAGCATGGCATAAATGTTCTTCCATCTCTTGCTCTGACCCTACTTCTGCAATGAAGGTTAGGCTACCACTCTATTTTCTGACGTTGGCAGTAATACTATTGGTAACCTGTATAGAAATCAAATCCTATTGGTTCCAGTACAGAAAAATTAAATCAGTGCGCTTGCTAGTCATGCATTTCAAATATATTTTTACATACAAGTAAAAAATTATGAGGATGACAAGGACGTAAATTAAATTATGAAAAATGATTGTTTGTCTAAATGTGGAATATCTCATTACATAAAGGATTTAACACAGTGCAAAATGTGCACACCCTTCAGATTCACAAAAAAAGCTTTTATCCTAAACCTAAACATTCAAAATGTGCATTTTCAGAATTCCTGGTGACGTTTCCGTGGTATCTAGATATTGTGATATAGAATGTTTATAATGTTTCCTAGTGGTTGAGAGGATATTAACGTTTTTTTCAGGACCATTTGAAGAACCCAGGCAGCACAGACCTGTTTGGGCAGGCAGATGCTGTGGTGAAGCATGTGTTAGAAGGCCATGATAGGGGTGTCAACTGGGCTGCTTTTCACCCCACTTTACCTCTTATTGTCTCAGGGGCTGATGACAGACAGGTAGTACAACTAGCATTTGGCACGTTCATTTGCTGAGCTACGGGTTTTGAAAGCGAAGTCGCATTTGGGATTTATTCAAAGAATTTTTTCGAATTGAAAACTAATATATTGGGATATGAAACATCGCGTTATGTATATAGGAAATTTGGACATTTTTGATGAAAAACAAAATTCATTTTTCAGCTCTAATCATTTTGTATATACAGTAGCAGCCAAAAGTTTTCAAACATACAAAATCTAGTGATTTTATCTGAATCAAACCTTATACCAAAAAAAAGCTTATAAAAAATTGAATCCAAACTTGAACAAATATACAGGGTGATGCATTTGAAATTTTTGAGAAAAGCTACAATTTGCGTTTTTGACCACCCTGTATGAGCAGAAATTAAAATTCGAAAAAGTAAGAAACAAGATAAAAGCTGAGGTGTGTAATTTTGTTTTGGTACAAAATTCAGCACTCCAAATTTCAAAATGGCGGATTGAGGGGTTGCCGAAGTAGACGGTTTTTCTGGACAAAACACCTTGCATCTCAATAGCTAATTACCAAAAGTCCATAGTATCTTATATCAATCTTCTTCTTTTGAATTGGTTTATCCAAATATGCAATAAAATTTGAGGCATTCTATTTGAAAAATCACAACTTTGATATGTAGGTCGAAATTGGGACACCCTGTATAATGGCCAATATTTTAGAAATGTGCCCTCAAATGTCATGTATAACATCCCATAAATAGATTTTCCCAAAATGTATTTGTTCATGAGTAATATTCCGTCCACACATGGGTGGGCCACCCTGTATATGTATATATATACAGGGTGATTTTGAAGTTGAACCATTAATTTTCAGATAATGATTGTAGAAGGAAGATAAACCAAAATATGTGTGTAAAAATAAAAAAAAATTTACCTTGTTTTATAAAGTATCCTCCCGACAAGTATTTCAGTGCGGACCTGTATTTGATCGTGCGGTCTTGGAGCACCGGCATGCCCTTCCCTGTGAGGTCTTAAGTCACCTGATTCACGAGCCCTTTGTACTACATTAACAAAGGCACGAGGGGTTGGTTGCACTCGATTGGGAAACCGATTCGCACAAATCCGTGATGCCGCGGCAGCATTTTGTAAAGACTCCCCCCCGTAAATAAGAATCATGTCCACAAGTTCAGCTTTTTCGTAAACATGTGCCATTTTTTATTTCGTTTGAGCCACGCAACAAACACCACTATTCACTCACGCGTTACCGACTGACACTGACTGTATACAAATGAATAAAGTGATTGTAAAGACATCGTTCCAAATTCTTTCGCTTTTTTGTTTCCGATGCGATGAACCGATAAGGCGGATTATATCCGTTGTTGCCAAACACGAGCACATAATATTATTATTGAGACAGGGCGGTACTCAAACTTCTAAAGGGCTATAACTTTGTTACTTAAGTTTTACCAGAAAAATGTTAAAGGAAAAAAACATTTCTGTTGATCATATCTACTCACTGTTAAAATAAATGACTCAACTTCGAAGTCACCCTGTGTATAGGGTGTCCCGCAAGGTAAGAGAGAAAATTTTTCTGCGTGTTCGTCAGGTCAATTCGAGTCGAAAAAGTCGTATGAACATGAGTCCGCAAATGCTTCCCTATCGAGATATGATTTTATTTTTAGTGGGCGTAAACCATAATATTGTTGGAAAATTGATTTTATTTAACAAAAAATTTATTTCTCTTCGTATGAAAACAACTGTTTACAATAATTAAAGTCCACATTCACGTTGTACTGCCCGATTAATACGCTGGTGTTTGTTGACGGAGTAGTTGTGTCAGTTTGATTGAACTTTGCAAAAGTTACTGTCATGTTTGTTTTTACAAGCGAGGAATACGGTGAGATGATGTTTGTCTACGGATATTGCAACGAAAATGGCAGAGCATCAGTGAACGAATACCGCCGCCGGTATCCAAATCGAAGAATATCTGACAGAAGGGTATTTGGAAGAGTTTTGGCACATGTAAAAGCAACAGGATGGGTTCCAAATGTTACTGTAACACGCCCATCAGAAGCTTAATACTGGATAGCATTGAACGGTCACCATCAACCAGCGTCCGCAGAATATCACGTCGCACTGGTATTAGCCAAATGACTGTGTGGAGAACAATGCATAACTTTGGTTTGTACCCATTTCATCTGCAACCTGTCCAAGCTCGTCTTCAGCATCGCAATAATTTTGCTCAGCAAATTCTGAGCTACATTCACTTTTTCTGAATCCAGCTTTGCCAAAAGTTTTTAATTGTAGAGGAATTTACTTTATTCCATGCTGTTTTTATAAAATACAAAGCTTCTAACACATTGATAGACTTTGTAAGCTCAGATAAGCTTTGACCATCGTCAATTTTTGTTAAAATATGTTTTAAAATCAAGTGCCGATAATAAAATTTAAAGTTCTGTATGACACCTTGATCCATGGGCTGACAAACAGAAGTTGTGTTTGGCGGTAAAAATATAATTTTCACATTTTTCATTTTCATATCACGAGGATGAGAGCATGCATTGTCTAAAAATAAAAGAACTTGCCTTTTTTGGATTCTCATTTTCCGGTCGAATTCGACTAACCACTCAGACATGATTTCTCGGGTCATCCATGCCTTTTTGTTGGATTTCCAAGTCGCTGGTAGATCCTTAATAGCAACGTTTTTTAAAGCACGGGGACGAGCCGCTTTCCCGATCACAATCAAATCGCATTTTTCACCGGCCATATTTGCACAGAATAAAATGGTTAGTCTATCTTTAGACAACTTTCCACCCACACATGTTTCTCCTTTAACACGTTCAGTGCGAACAGCGTCAAAAGACGCCCTCTGCTCCTGTGGTGGGAGGCGAACGGCGTCTTTCGACGCTCTCTGCCGTCTTCCAAAAAAGTATTTCAGTTTCTGAGGTGGGTATCCTGTTCCCAGTTCGCAGTCAATGTGTTAAAGGACAGAGTTTTGTCGGGCAATGCGCGAAAAAAAAGTCCACTCTCATCTGCGTTGTACACATCTTCTGGTTTGTAGCCAAGCAACATGGACGGAAGTTTCTCCAAAAATTGTGACACATCAACTTGATCTACTGCAGCAGCTTCGCCAGATATGCATTTGAAACTCACACTATGTCTCTTGCGCCACTTTTGCAGCCACCCGTCGGACGCACTGAAATTATTATAGCCCAAAGTAGTAGCGATTTCTTTAGCTTTCATTTTCACTAACGGCCCTGAGATTGGCATGTTCTGACTTCTAGCTTTCACAAACCACTCAAAACATGTTTTGTCTATAGCAAAACCTTCCTTTTTTAAAAAATCCTTCTTTTGATTTATATTAGTTCCTGATTGCCATTTACTCCTGATATCTTCCTTATTTTTGGTAATTTCAGCTGCTTGCGTTTTCCCAATATTAAACCTCTTTGCCAAATGACGAACTGAAACACTTTCTCTGTCTAATACGTTAACAACTTCCATCTTTTCCTTTAACGAGAGCATCCTTTTTTTTGGTGCCATTTTACAGTTACAATAATAAAATACGTAACTCAATCAACTACGAATTTGCCTGAACTGAAGACAAGCCACAAGATTACATACAGGCTACCCAACGAAATGCGTAAATGGGGAATCACCTAATATAAATCGGGGAATTACCGAATTTTATGTATGTAGATATGTGCATTGCAATAAGCGGAACTAAAAAATCGTCCGGGTATTAGAGATTCGCGTCCGCTTATGGGAGATTTTTTGATCACATACAGGAAAATCTAGTGTCCGCGTCCGTTTATAAGAGCGTCCGTTTATCGGAATGCATTTAACATTGAAAATTGATGGCTGAAATTCGGTTCCAGGAACTTTGTCCGGTTAAAAGAGATGTCCGCTTATAGGAGCTGTCCGCAAGGAGAGCTTTCACTGTATATACATATATAAAGTGACATATAAATCCGAACACCCAGTTTAAATGGTTTGATTTTAATAAAATTTTGTATATGTACTTAATGAAGCATAACAAGTAAATGATACAAATTTCAAAATGATTGCACTGCTTTAAAGCCCTTTGACCTTTAATAATGTGTGGATGCACCCTGATGTGCTACGCATTCTCCAACGCGCCTAGGCATGCTTCTGATCAGGTGGTCAATGTCCTCCTGTGGTATCTCATTCCAGGCAACCACCAACTCCTCTCGAAGTGCTTCTAGAGTCTGAGGAGGACGTTGCAAATTGAGCAATCTCCTACCCATCATATCCCACACGTGCTCAATTGGGGATAAGTCGGGAGATCTTGGTGGCCATGGTAACAATGTGAAAGAAGTCTATTGTGACTCTTGCAACATGTGGTCGGGCATTATCTTGTTGGAAAGTTGGATCTGCCAGGGTGTCAAGATAGGGTTAAAGATGGGGTTCTAGAACTTCGTGGATATAACGCTGCCCGTGGAACCATAAGCTAGTAGCACCCCAAACCATAACTCCAACAGTGTGATGAACATGTCTTTCAACAAAAAACTGTGGATTCCTCCTTTCACCACGTCGCCTTCTAACTCTGGCACGACCATCGTGCATGCCTAAACAAAATCGAGACTCGTCACTAAAGACAATACTGTTCCATTCCTGATCCCAGAGTGACCGTTGTGTGCACCACTCAAGGCGATTACGTCGGTGTTCTCGAGTTAAAGAGAGGACCCAGTGTGGCCGGTATGAAAACAAGCCAAAACTTCTCATTCGTCGGTAAACACTTCGCATGCCAATAGGTCTTCCGTGTTCTGCAAACCATTCATTTGCAATGGACCTGGTAGTGGAGCGTAAACGGTCCCTTAAGGCCAATAATCGTAGGCGGCGATCTTCACGGTCTGTTGTTCTACGGCGCCGTCCAGTGCCACTTGCTCTTTGCGTACGGCCTTCTCGAAGCCATGCCTGACAACACCTAACCACAGTGTCTACACTTCTTTGCACTCTAACTGCAATTGCCCGAAAAGAAAGTCCAGCTTCCCGAAGTCCCACTATACGGCCCCTATCAAACTCACTAAGTTGACGAAATCGTACAGGTCTCCGTACTCTAGGCATCGTAACCGATCGTAAAGGATGTCAAGAACCAAAATCCGCCAACGTTGATTCTTTACTGCGGCTGAAATATTCATTTTTAGAGCGTTAGTGAATTAAAAAAAGCAGTATAAAATCCGGAATGTCCAACTGATAAGGCTGAAAAATTTTTCACTTGTTATTTACAGTAAGATAAATACATTCACCAACTTTTATTAAAATAAAACCATTTAACCTGGGTGTTCGGATTTAGTTTAGTATATAACAACAAGTAGGAAAATAATGGGCAAAATCCGCAAAAAGTGGATTCGAGCAGAAAATAGGATAGGTAACCCGAGCGATACGTATTTCTGCTGGTTGGCTTCATCAGGCCCGAAATGAATGCACATATGAAACTGAAAAAGTAGATACACATGCCCACACATCCGGATACGGGTCTAACCTGAGGAAACGAAGTTGGAGGAAAAAAAACGACACACGAAGTCCACAACAGGAGCCAACCTACACATTGTAGTATAAAATGGCTATACGACCTCGAATTTTCAAGGAGACGTCTAACCACCACCACGCGGCCGGTTATAGCCACTTGCTGTGGTACTTCAAGCCCAAAGGATCTACAAAGAGAATTTTTTATTTTCCTACTTCTTGTTATATACCTTTCTCCGCATGATCATATTCTCTCTCTCTCTCTCTATATATAATTTTGCAAGTAACTTTTTCTACAAGATGCCCGTGTAACAGTTTTTGGTAATCATAGAAGCTGTAAAAATATTTTTGAAACATAGTACTACCACAACAATTTCTGTTCAAATGAAAGTATATCTTGAAAATACAGGTGTAGTAGTGTATTGATGCGATAACTTGAAAACCAATCGACATAAGCAATCGCTTAACGTCATATGCACATAAAATTCCTACCTCCTTAATACGCGTACAGTTTCAAAACTCCTGATCTATTTCAAGCACACTTTAGGCTGTATTTTTCACTAAAAAAATCGAAAATAAAAAATGCGAAGTTGCCCAAATTTTGGCTTGAAATGGTTACATTCGGTTTAGCACTTTACGTTTTTTTAATTTCAAATTTGTTTTTTTTTTCATCAAAAAGTACATACCAATTTCCTATAAATAAATTTATATCCCCATATAATACTTCTCAATTCGAATTTTTTTTTCTAATAAACCCCAATTTGCAATGCTGATTCTCTTTAGCAAATACGCGTGTCACGAAAAAAAAAATTATGTCCTTTCTTTCACACCTACTAGATATATAAACAGGTCCAATATGAACGAATTTTAAAAACTCACTTTTTTCGCTATCCGCTTCACGTGAAATGCCACATATAACAGTATCATTATCAAAGTAATTCTTGCTCGCTTGTACTTAGTTTTTGAAATCATAAACCTATTTTTCTAGATAAAACTACTTTGCTTCATTGTTTTCTCGTACGCATGATAAAAAGATTTTTTACTTTTATTGACTCATTTAATAGTCATTGTGGTTCTAGGTGAAACTATGGCGTATGAATGATTCTAAAGCCTGGGAAGTAGACACTTGTCGCGGCCATTACAACAATGTTTCTTGTGTGCTGTTCCATCCTAGACAGGAGTTGATTCTATCCAATGGTGAAGATAAAAGTATCAGAGTGTGGGATATGACCAAGAGGACTTGCTTACACACATTTAGGTACGATTCTAATGAATACTGAAATTACTATAAACTTAGTGCAGTAAACTTTATCGCGTGATTCAATTATTCATTTTAAAACCTGCATCCAAGTGACTCAGCTTTCTACCTCAAACTGGCCTCAAGGATGCTTTGACATTTGGCGCGCACATTCGAATTCAGCGACTCAAATTACCTGAATATAAAAAAGATTTACGGTTTGCAACATTGCGAGACGACAATCAAAATTTTTCCTGCAAAATCATAAATACGTTGAGGTTTCCTATGAAAAAGTTTTTCAAAAATCTCTGGGTATCTATGACCTAAACAAAAAAAATCGCTTCCTGATTAAATCGAGAGCGTAGATTCTGGATTTCACATCAGTTTGACACTAATACCAATGGGAGGTCTCAAGTGACACATTTTATACTTCATACTGGACCCCAGACATTTTTTTGTAGTCATATTCGAATTTGGTGGCACAAATTACATAGATGTTTTATTTGCGTATAAAAATGGAAATGTTGCAATACAATTCCTATAAGAAAATTTTTAAAATCCTCTGCATATGTTTCCTCGGTTTCTCAGCATGTGTGCCCTTATGTTCAGAAAAGCATCGTTATTCCTTTCCTTCATATTTTCCGGGGTAGATGGTGGATATCTATAAACCTCTTGTTTAACGTATCCCCATAGAAAGAAGTCCATCGGTGTCATATCTGGTGATCTAGGATTCCAAGATATAGGCCCATCACGACCGCTCCAACGATTGTTACTCCAGGTGTCCAAATAGTTACGCACACGATTATGATAATGCGCAGGTGCGCCGTGATTTTGGAAGTACATATGCATCCGAGTTTGCAGGTTGACATCCTCTAAAAGCAAAGGCAAATGCTCGATCAAAAAGTTCAAGTATTCTGTACCTGTTAACCTGTTGTCGAGAAAGAAAGGCCCGATAACTTGTCTTCCAATAACTCCTCTCCAAACCCAGTAACGGTTTTCTCTCGCATAATAGTGCATGTTATGCATATTGACGACACATATGCTGTTAAAAGTTGCCTCATCGCTAAAAAGAACCTTATCCAGGAAAGTAGTGTCTTCACTCACTTTATTTAGTTCTACTGAACTCCATTCGAGCTGCGAAATCCTGAGGACGAAGGCCTTGAAGCAAGCATAGGTGATATGGATGGTACCTATGCTTGTGAATAATCCTTTGGACAGAAGTTCTGCATACCTGTGTTCTGCTCCAATTTGCCGTGCACTTAAATGGGGATTTTCCTGCAACTTTAATAGAACCTCCAACTGGTTCCCCTCATTGGTGACACTTAGATTATTTATACATGTTTTACTATATTCCACTGCTCCATTTGATTCAAAACGTTCTCGTAGTGTGGAAAATGTTTCCGGCCTTGGATATCTCATATTACTGTACCGTTGCTTATAAATGCGAGATGCTAGGAAACTATTTCTTTGGGCTTCGCCCAAAACGAACATCATATTCACCATTTCTTCTTTAGAAAAATTCATTTTCAAACACGTTTTTATTATAAAATTAGCGGACAGACATGACGGAAATGAGTGACATGTTTTTTTGTGATGAACATGTCCTATAACATCCAAAAAACATAATATCTCAAACATTTTTCGCGATTACAATAGTTCCTCGACAGTTTTGGCATAGGAAGTAAAATGGGATCTGAAAGATAATAGCACTACCTATGATACAGTAGCAGAACATTCAAATGAATTTAAAAATCTGCTTTGAGAAGAGTTAGTGTTTGGTTCGGCTGTGGTCTCGTAGATAATAGTGGGATCTTGAACCTATTTTGGGCGCCTCTTCAATGCCTTTTTAATTGGGTATCTTCTGGTGGAATATGGTAATCAGTGCCAGAAGATACCCAATTAAAATGGGCGTTAGGGAGGGAAAAAGGAATTGAAGATCCCAGCGCCATACATAAGTTTTTCCTCTTTTCGGCAACCGTTCGACCAAAGTCGCCGATGGCACTGCATCCTCTAGGGCATATTGTGTCTTGCTGCTCGAGTTTACACTACACAATCCAGTGGTCTAGTGTTCTGAACCAGTTGGTACAGTTTTCCTTCCTCGGTTCAAGTTTTGGTTTCCCGGAAAGTTTTGTGATCGAGCGTCTCGCACTCACATAAGATATATAGGGCTGATTCTGTTCCTTTTCCGCATTCTCTGCAGCTAAGGTATCCTGTTAGAAGCCCTGTAACTGCACGGAGTTGGGAGCAGTTCCGTAGTCTTGTTTGGACATGGTCCCGAGATGAATTATTTCCCATGTCTACCCATACAGTAGTTGAACCACCTACCTGTTATCAAAGTAGGCTTGAATATTTGTTTATATTCTGCTACTACCTCATAGATGGCGATATAAAGTATACAGAATACTGTATATGGTAGAATACGTTAATCAATGCTGGAACATATAAAAATATCGGCCACTACTATGAATTGTGATGAAACACAAGTACTACCCGAAGCATGTGACATATTTACCTCTGTTTTTTAAATATTCTCCTCTATGAATTCTTTGTATGAAAACATTTGTTTACAGGAGGGAGCACGATCGTTTCTGGATTATGACCTCCCACCCCACCCTAAACCTCTTCGCCGCTGGCCACGACGGAGGCATGGTCATTTTCAAGCTAGAGCGTGAACGTCCCGCATACACCGTCCATGGCAACTTACTGTACTACGTCAAGGAGCGCCATCTGCGGAAGCTGGACTTCAATACGTCCAAGGACGTATCTGTGATTCAGATTCGAGGTGGCGGGAAGATACCCATCTACAGGATGTCATTTAATCCGGCCGAGAATGCTGTCATCCTGTGCACCAGAACGTCGAATTTGGATAATAGCACGTACGATTTGTATGTAATTCCCAAGGAACAGGTCAGTTTGACGGACGTAGTCATATAATATTTTTCAGCTGACGCAAATGTGTCAACATCTTCCAATTTGCGTTCTACAGTTTCTCGTTCTTTATAAACGTTCTTCTATACAAAAAAATCAGCAGTTTTGAATTATCCTTTTCATACGCCTTATTCTGGTATAAACTTTTTGGTGGGTTAAATGGTCAAATTGCTTAGTTATTTGCAATTTCCCAGAAATTCACAAAATTAATAAAGGGAGGAAAGTAAAAAAGGGAGGATTTTCAGTGGATAAAAGGTAGTTTCAGCCTCTAAAAATCATCCCGTTCCACGAGTTATGTGGTATTTATCTGTTTTGAATTGCCATTTCTGGGAAACTGCAAATAACTAAACAATTTAGAAACCGATCCCCAAAAATTTTACACTAAAATAAAGCTTATAAAAATGATTATACAGAACTGTAAAAGTATTCAGTATGCTCCATTTTAATTTTTTGAAACCAGGTTATTTCGCGTTTATAGATAATACACAAAATTTAAGAAACGTTTAAATGAAAATGAACTATGGGATATGGAGCTCATTATGAGAAATAGTTTGTTACTCTTATCTGCAAAGTTGAAAGTTTTTTTTTCAGATAAAATATCCCGCAGCTACATAAGTAGCGTCCATAGTACGCTATATTGAACTTTTCTACATTAATTATTTTATTTAAAAAATGTATATCTGTGTTTCAATGTAGTGGTGAATCACCTCATAGAGAGCGGCATATTTTCAAATTTACCATTAATTTTTCAAAATTCAAATTACTTGATTGTCGACTAAATCTTAACAACTGACATATCATCATCAAAGCATATATGTCCACAAAGGTAGCGGAATTATAAAAATAAATAGCTTATTTATATATCTTTCATAATAACGGAGCTACCGCGCGATTACACGTAAAAATCCTCAATCTATGAAATTGTTTCAATCTTAGTATATTTACACGCTGTCAACCCTGTTAATTCTACGCACCTATTAGATATATTTCACACCCCATAGATTTCCCCGTACATTTGCCTTTAAAACTTGGTATGATAGAGAAATGATTTCGATGCGGTACTCCTGCTATCTAAGCTCATCGGCCGGCGAACCGGTCAGGCTGAATAATCTATCCGTATTGCAGCGCAAAAAACAACATAGACGGACCATGCACGAAATGAAGGATAATACGCTGCAGCGATGCCGCGCTGGGCGCTGCAGTGCAGATGTGGATAGGGACAACGTTGCCAGATGGAAAGTAACTACCGGTAGTGCAGGGAAATAATGTCTATGGACTAATTATTGTATGTTCCTGTTTGACTGACTTAATCCGTTTAATTTCCGTGTTATACATGTTCGTTACTAATTTTTTTCTCAGAGGATTTAAATTGCGGTGAAGTTAGTCGTATATGAACTGATGACGGCGTTGCGAAGGAAGTGAATATACCAGTTATTTATTATATCTATAGCTAATACTTTCTCTCGTTTAGGGAGACGATCATGTTCCAGAGGCAGAAAGCAAGAGATCTCCAGGATTAGCAGCACTTTGGGTAGCGAGAAATAGATTTGCTGTATTGGACAGAGGTCATCAACTGATCATAAAGAATTTGAAGAACGAGGTGACCAAAAAGGTTCAAACGCCTAGCTGTGATGAGATTTTCTATGCTGGAACAGGTTAGGATCCATCGAGATATGTTTTTTCCAATAATTCTTGCCTACTGTTTAACTTAAAAAGTACTGCTCGAATTTTTATGAAATTCTGATATAGATACCATGTCAAGGATAAACATGTTTTGCGGGTTTGAAAATCGATCTAGAAGTGGAAAAGTTATGAACGAAACATTGAAAAATGTTCCTAAATTTATTTGTTCTTGATGTTCTTCGAGTTTCAATTTGGGGAGCCGTCTGAAACATTTTTTAGAGGAATCAAAAATTTTAAAACACCCAAAACTTTGGTTTAAATGTTCTTCAACATTTTGTTCAGTTTTGGGTACATTTCAGGAGGTTCAAAATTTAAAAAATCAGAGATGCCTGATACTTTACTTATAATTCTAACGACAATAAAAAATGAATTATTTTTTTTGTTAAATAATTACTTACCAGCTGTAGCCTGTCATGTTATCTTTAATTTTTTTTTTTACTTGATGTGTATTTCTCTCTCTGTAACGAATCTAACTAATCACTACAACACATTCTCGTTTTCTCACAGGCATGCTGCTGTTACGTGACGCCGATAACGTAACTCTTTTTGATGTACAACAAAAACGGACTTTGGCCCAGGTGAAAATCAGCAAATGCCGGTACGTGGTGTGGTCTTCTGACATGTCGCATCTAGCTCTTTTGTCCAAACACAACGTCACCATTTGCAACAGGAAATTGGACGTACTGTGTACTCTTCATGAAAATACGAGGGTCAAATCAGGCGCCTGGGATGATTCTGGGGTTTTCATATACACCACTAGCAACCATATCAAGTAAGTATCTTTAAGAACTTTAAGTCGTAGAGTTAATGTGTAAATCTCAAAATAATGACTGTCGCATCATTGTTCATTTTAGAACACTTATTTTTGAAAATACATCTGCATTTAAAACCTTAAATATAAATTACAATATTACATGTTAAAAAAATATAGTAGTACCTAAATCAACATTTTTAAAGGACTCAATAATTTATAATGGTCTGAAAATTTACATGTGTCTCCATGATGCTATCAAAGGTACTAACAATTTAAAGATATTCCGCTGTGAACTTAAATTATATTTTAATATGTAAACCATATCATGTGTGAGTTCTACAATTCACCTACCTATAATCCACATAGATAATTAGTTATAGTTTGGTTTCAAGTTAGCTTTGTCATTAAGAATTCTCCACACAATAAAGCAAATGTAACTATCTATATATATACAGGGTGTCCGCAAAGTTGGGGTTTCCCTTTACACGACGTGTAGATCTTGAAAACATAAGCAATTTTTCTTAGTACCATATACACCAATGTCTTAAGGGAACCGAGATAAAGGGCTCTGCAACATCAAAAATATCTGAATACCGTCCTGTAGCCGCGACATCCCCAAGTGGTATTAGGACACTAGCTCAACCCGACGACAGAACTGGGTCGGGGTCAGTGTGTCAGGTCAGTATGCAACCTTCAACCGACGGTTACGGTCACGCGTGTAGAGGTAAACGAACCCGTATAATCGATTGCGTTTCAAAAAACAACAAGCGCTAGAGGCGTGGCTAGAGAAGTGCAAGTATCAAAAACTAAAGTGTGGCAAACGCTGCGTGAAGAGGGGCTGTATCCGTTTTACGTCCAACGTGTACAAGCCCTTCAACCCGACGATTTTCCAGCAAGAGTGCGGTTTTGTGAGTGGTTGTTGCATCAACACGACAATAATCCGGACTTTTTGAAGTGCATATTGGTGACAGACGAATCTACGTTCACGCGTAATGGGGTGAATAACTTTCGCAACACTCATGTTCTCCCAAATCGATTGGACGCGATGCAATACTTAGACTTTTTACGCAACATTTTGCCTCCCTTGTTTGCCTGCGTCTGCTCGGTAGTGCATCAGCTGATTTCATTTTCGGTTGGAGCGGTATGATTTCGGGCAGAGGCGTACTTAGCCCTTCTCGTCAACTGGAGAGTGAGTACTTTTTCCTTTATTTTTTTTTACTTGTTCGCCCTCGTTTCACTACACATTACCTTTGTTATTTCAAGGGTAGTTGTTTCTGAAAAGGAAAACCCCAACTTTGCGGACACCGACTATATATATATACGCTTATATCTTTTTCTTTTTTTTTTTTTGTTCAAAGGTACACTCTGACCAATGGTGACCACGGTATTATTCGTACTCTTGACCTGCCCATCTACATTACAAGAGTGAAGGGAAGTCAAGTATTTTGCTTAGATAGAGAGTGCAAACCCAGGATTTTGACGGTCGATCCGACAGAGTATAAGTTCAAATTGGCTTTGATCAACCACAAGTATGAAGAAGTTCTGTACATGGTCCGAAACTCCAGGTAAGTAATGAAATCATAATATACCCGTATTCAACATTGGTCAATGGCTGTTAATGGTTATACAAGCTTTTTTTACTCTGAGTGCCTAAAAAAGCTTTGAACATCATCGTAAACATATGAAGCCCCTAAAGTAATACAGCTAGATTTTGATGTTTTTTGTTGTAAAAAGCGAATTTTCAAAACTTTTTTACTTTTTAGGTTGGTTGGGCAATCGATAATTTCATATCTCCAGCAAAAAGGCTACCCTGAAGTCGCGCTACATTTCGTTAAAGACGATAAAACGAGGTTCACTTTGGCTCTTGAATGTGGTAATATAGAAATTGCGCTTGAAGCTGCCAAGGCTTTGAACGATAACGCATGTTGGGATCAACTAGCACAAACTGCATTGTGGCAAGGCAATCATCAGGTAAGCATTTTGATCTATATTTCTGTCATTATTAGTAAGCGTTGCGCGAAGAATGGCTTAGCTCAGCTGCTAAATACTGCTCAATGTCGATTGAATGTGCTCACAAATAGTACAGCACAGCATAAGTGGTCCATCCAGATGACAAATAGTAGACTAGGTTGGGTCTTCCTTTATGCAGCGCCAGCTCGTAGCAGCAACGTGCTACTGAACGTAACCAATGGCTGGATGCTCAACTTTGTGCTGTATTTGGAATCCATTTTCCGTTTAAAGAATTGTTTATTCCTAAAGATGGTCAATAGGAATGTAGTTGTAAGTTTAAGTGGTTTGGCTGCGCCACGGTAACGTATGCTTATTTTCGCGTAGGCAATGCTTTTCAATTGCTTCTGCTGAAATATGTTAATCAACCGCATTACTCTATAACTTAATCTTGATTTTCTATTCAGGTCGTAGAAATGTGTTATCAGCGTACGAAGAGCTTCGAAAAACTGTCGTTTTTGTATCTTATCACTGGAAATCTAGATAAACTGAGGAAAATGATGAAGATCGCAGAAATCAGAAAAGCTAGATCTTCTCAGTATCATAGTGCTCTTTTGTTAGGAGACTTGGAAGAACGAGTGAAGGTTCTTAAAGCATCTAAGCAAATGTCTCTTGCGTATTTAACAGGTATGCACTCCAATCCTAGATTTTTTCAATTCTACAATTGACGCTTCCAGAACGGTAATAAATATACAGATTGTATTTTTTTGTGTATCCTTATTTCCAGATTAATGTACCACTACTGATATTCAACAACTTCAATGTTCTGTATATTAATATATGTATACACTATGTAGTGAATCACTGCTTATAATATTGTTTCTTCCTTTCAAGTCTCTAATCAGCTCTTCTTTTTCGAATTCCTCACTGAAGCCTACAAGTTTAATCATTAGTAACTTCCTAAATAAATTCTAAATAGATTTTCAACAAACAAACAAAAATCTAATGGTGGAAGACCAAAGGAATTTTTAACGCAAAGCATCTCTATTTATTTCCTGAAATACAAATTGCGGGCAAGTTTAAGTCAATTCTCCGAAACCAATCTCCTTCACACCAATGTGAAACGAATGGCGTATACCACTACTTTCACGCAAGCGGATCCGCGGGTTAGTCTATTTTGATAATAAATATGATTTTTAAAATAGCATGTCATAATGAATCACCCATTATTGATGTCAGGGGTTACCTTTCGACCTCACCGTTTTTTTTTTTTAGCCGTGACCCATGGTATGACCGAAACAGCAGAGCAAATCAAAGAAGCCTGTGGCGGCGACAAACAACTGCCCGAGGCAGATCCAAACGCCAAGTTCCTGAAACCGCCACCGCCAGTCCAACAGGCAGAATCGAATTGGCCTTTGTTGACGGTTAGTCGAAGCTTCTTCGAGAACACTGCACTCACTAGCGCAGCGTCAACGAATATGAAGTCGTTGATGGTGGAACCCAGTGCGGAGCAGGCCATGGAAGAGGCCACAGGGTGGGGTGACGATGAGGAGATTGACGTTGAGGGTGAGTAGAGTAATGCATTATATAAAAACGGATTTTTTACGACTACTGTCGTTTCCCGCTTCTCCAACACCACATCTTCCTGTTTATTTGGTCTCTCTCATGAGGTCCCCAAGATGCCATGGCACTTTCAACATATTTCTTCCAACTTCTTGGAGGCCTACCACACTTGCGACGCTCTGTATCTGTATCCACTTAAACTTAAACTTTTTTGCCATCTGGAGTTGTCCATACTTTGGACGTGGCCATACCAAAGTAATCGCTTGGATTCAATCGTATCTATGACGTTCATAATTTCTTTAATCCTTTCATTTCCGACAATTTAACCTAGAAATATGACAACTCGTTCTAACCTAGAAATATGACAACTCGTTCTCCAGTAATCAATTTCTAGGGATATCAACCTATACTTATTTCTTTTAGACATCTCCCATATTTCTGAGCCATAAGTACTTTCCACGATCCTGTGATATATAATTTTTATTGAGGACTTATAGTCTAGCCATATTTTATATATACAGTGCGTTACAAAATTCGAGTAGATTCAGCATGTTAAATTGTAAAAAAAAGTTCATAAAAACTTTAAGCTCGGAAATTCTTCGTTTCGTTGTTCGTGTGTCACCTTACATATGAAGACAGTGTGAGATATTGAGATGAGTTTTGATACATTGGTTTATTATCAAAAGTCACAGTACCATGTAGAAAATTGTTTGTTCCGCAGGTTTATTACGTAAAAACCTATATAATGTCAAATAACCGATAAAATGTCAACGTGTTGACTAAGTGTGGAAATAGTCCATTCCGCGCATGCTACAAGTGAGCAGGAAGTGAACGACAGCTAATTCAAAGTTCACGTCTTGTAGGAAAACCTACATAATGTCAAAAAACCGACATAATGTCACTGTTTAAGTTATGTAATACCCCTGCCTGTTAAATGAATAAATAGTATGCCACTAGATCGTTATCTTACAGCCACATTGAATATATTTAAAAAACACCTTTTGGATGTTACCGGTCAGATGCATCGTTTTCGGATTAAGCTTTTTATTACCGAGTTCTTCAATTTGTTTACCTTTATTAAAAAACAGTAATCGAGCTGGCACTTTTCTAACGAACAAAAGGAAAAATTCCAAGAGATATTTTTCGAAACAGAATCAATATAGCTTTGAGCAAAACGATGCTTATTTTTGCAAAAATTAGAAGCGCACATTTTTTCGCTATACAATCTACACAAGGAAAGTTTTTAGACCTATACTTGCATACACTTTTCTAACGTGTGGTTACGTGAGTGAAGATACTACTTTCTGGATAAGGTTCTTTTTAGCGATGAGGCAACTTTTAACATCATAGGTGTTGTCAACAGGCATAAAACATGCACTATTATGCGACAGAAAACTCTTACTGGGTTAGGCAAATAGATTTCCAAAATAAATGGAGCTTGAATGTTTGGGGAGGAGTTATTGGCAGACAAGTTATCGGACCTTTCTTTTTCGACAACAGATTAACAGGTGCACAATACTTGACTTTTTTGATCGAGGATTTGCGTTTGCTTTTCGAGGATGTCAACCTGCAAACTCGGATGCGTATGTACTTCCAACATGACGTCACACCTGCCCATTATCTTAATCGTGTGCGTAACTATTTGGACACCTGGAGTAACAATCGTTGGATCGGTCGTGATGGGCCTATATCTTGGCCTCCTAGATCACCAGATATGATGCCGATGGACTTCTTTCGATGGGGCTACGTTAAGCAAAAGGTTTATAGATATACCCCGGAAAATATGAAAGAAAGGATTAAGGATGGATTTCTGAACATAAGGGAACACATGCTGAGGGATATGCAACGGTCATTTATCCAAAGACTACGGCTGTGTTCAACATGGTGGAGATATTTTCGAGCAGTTTTTGTAGATTAGGTGTTGAGTAGTGGTAGTTGTTTGTTTATGTTGTTGTTATAGTTGTTTTTCTCTATTACTCTTGAAGCTAATTTATACTGTTCTGATAAGTTTTTACGTCAAATCTGTACTCTTAATGGCAATATGGAACTAGCCCACTGTTTGTCTTTTGTTTCCATGGATGATGTGATTTTTTTTCCTTAATTTTGGTGTTTTTCACGTTTTTGACCACCCAGTATGAGCAAAAATGAAAATTTGAAAAAGTAACAAATAAGATAAAAGCTGAGGTGTGTAAGTTTTTTGATACTAAATTCAGCACTCCAAAATTCAAAATGGCGGATTTAGGGGTTGCCGAAGTGGACGGTTTTTCTGGACAAAACACCTTACATCTCAATAGCTAAGTAGCAAAACCTCATAGTGTGTTATATCAATCTTCTTGTTTTGAATTGGTTTATCCAAATATGCAATAAAATGTGAGGCATTCCATTTGAAATATCACAACTTTGATATGTAGGTCAAAATTGGGACACCCTGTATATTGGCCAATATTTTAGAAATGTGCCCTCAACTGTCGTGTATAACATGGCATAAATCAATTTTCCCAAAATGTATTTGTTTATGAGTAATATTCCGTCCACACATGGATGGGTCACCCTGTATATATATATATATATATAATTATATTGTCGGAATTGTCAAATGTACTTGAAAAAGTATGTTATAATTTCAACAAATACATCCTGATATTTGATTACCACTTCTCAGCGTTGACGTTTCCCCCAATGTCCCAACAACCACCAATCATAAGGTAGCATTGAACCATCAGAAACGTCTGATCAATATAATATAATATAAAATATAAAATAATATAAAATAATTTTAGCCTCTATGATTTTCTGTTTCCTAATTTATATTATTTATTGTAGGTGAAGAAAAACGAGTTCCTGACGCCGCAGCAGCTGGTGACGGAGAAGCAGGCTGGGACGTGGAAGATGCAGACTTGGAAATTCCAGACTTGGGACCAAGCCAACCTTCAGAATCTAATGATAGTTATATTCATCTAGCGCCTCCAGGACCTTCTCCTACACTTAACTGGACTAAACTGTCACAGTTGCCTGTAGATCATGTTGCTGCTGGATCCTTTGAATCTGCGGCTAGGTATGTAAAGCATGTCCAAATAAGTACTTTCGGACGAATCCGAACAAAAAAATGGCGTCAAGTAGGTTGACTCTGCACATTATGTTCAGAAAAAGTTAGACCCTATCGAAATAAGACAGCGCCATAAGATGGATAGAGGATAGTTGCTATGCTTTCGTTTGTTGTCCCAGAGACCAAGCTTAAACCATGCTGATGAGTTGCTGTTTTTGATCGGACGGATGAGAGCAACATGTTTAATTTAGACCCTCTGAAAAAAAGCTAAGTTCGCATATGTATAACAGAGAAATTAAATGGATTAAGTCCGTCAAACAGTCCATAGACAACTTTTATCCTACCTGCACCCATATTACGTAACTTTTTTATGACATGTAGGTTTTCCTATAAAATGTCACTTTAAACTAGCTAACATTCACTTGTAGTAGGCGCGGAATAAACTAGCGGCAGACTAGCGGCCACCTAGTACACAAGTTGACATTTTACCGATTTTTTTGACATATGGGTTTTTTACGTAATAACCTTGCCATAGGACCACCCATCTAGCAACGTCGCCTCTCCTCAATACCGCGATACAGACGTGGCAGCGCGACAGAGCAGACCGCAGACAAAGGGACGCATGGCAAAAACATTTCTCTGTCGTTCTGTTTTAAGGGCAAATGTAGGGGAACATGTGTTATTTTTTACACCGAAGCAGCCACGCAGGCAAAGCCTAAATGCCAGGGTACCGCGACTGCTATGATGAGCTTAAAACAATTCTCTTAATCCGATTTTTGAACTGCGCAATGTTAGTCGAACTGTCAAACGCCTCCTCATGTTGATTGTTCCACAGTCTCGATACCTTAGAGGTAAAGGAGCGGTCGTAACCAACACTTCTGGATGTTCGAAGTTCGACACGATTTGGATAGGAGGTCGAAGAAAGGCGGATCTTTCTTTCAAGCACATTGCTCGGAGTCATCACGGAGTAGAGTTTCAAAGTGCAAAGCCCATAGGCGCCGATGCGAAAGGGTCCCGAGACTGTCTGTTAGAGAAGAGTCATCGATCAGTCGAACAACCCTCCTATGAAAAGCATCGAGCGTGGATAATGTAGCACCCCAAACATGTGAGCAGTACTCGAGGCTAGGTCTTATCTGAGCCTTGTACAGAGTGGGGAGGTCATGTGGAGAAAAGTTCTTGTTAGCCCTAAACAAATAGCCTAGCTTCTTACGAGCAGCTGCCGCTATTGACGAGATATTTGAGCCAGATGAGCAAACCGTACTGTGTTTTGTAAGCATTAGTATCATTGTATCAAAACTTCATCCAAATCCATGCGGTACTTTCCAAGTTATGGACGGGCCAAGGATTAGCAGACAGACAGACCGACGGAAGTGAGTGACATGGTTTTTCGTGATGCACATTACATTTCCGAAATATTTCGCAATTAGAACACTTCGAAACCCGTAGGCGTAGGAAGTAAAAGACATGCAGAGCTTCACTCCAGTGATGATTTTTATCTAATACTAAATTTATGTCATCACTAAGTCTATCATGGTCTTATCACCAAGTCGGATGGCAAATGACGCCTTATGGTTAGCTCATTATTATGCACATTTTATTGAAGTGTTTTATTGCTCCCTACTGCAACTATTGTTGGGGTGCAGCTCCGTTGATATTCTTGGAGGATAACAGATTTTCCAGTGGCAAATATTTTTTCGGCCAATACAGCGAAGAATTTTGATATCAATCATCTAGACTAGAAGAAACTGATACAACCATACTGGGTATTCCATGAATAAGAAAAAAAGAAAACTGATGAGATTACTTCAGCTAAGTCTGAGAGTGCTAAAATGGTGGTAACTTGTGAACGAGAACACTAGATTTCAAGATCAGTTGAATTTATTGTCGACAAATATTACTGAAAAAGAAACTGTAGTTGACGCGCTCAAGAAAATGAATGACGCAAATTGCAAAAAAGACCTATGCTACAAAAAGCAAGGAAATCCCATTGAAAAGCATAGTGATTATACCAAGCCAGCAACAGACAAGCCTCAAGACGCGTAAGATCTAGACAAAAACTTAAGCTTGTCTAAACCGCAAATCAAAATTAACGACGTGAAGAATTTTAGAAACGGTGGTGTGGAAATTAAGATCCACGAAAGTAATCATGCCCAGTTAAAGGAAGAAATTCAGAAAAAAATGCGAGCATCGTACCAGGTTTCTGAACCGAAAATGTTTAGACCTAAAACCAAAATCGCGGGCTACTATACAGATGAACGAATTACCGAAGAAGAGGTAGTAGAAGACATCACAAGACAGAACCATTTCATAGAAAAATACGATATTAAGATAAATTTTATTAAGCATATTGCACAAAAAAAAATTATATTATTTACGCAGAGGTCACAGGTAATTTATTTAAACAGATTTTTGAAGATTATAATGGAAAAATTCTATTTTTTTAAATTCTACTTTCGATGTAATGAACCAAATCTGTTTGTGGATAGTGTATTCTTTTGAACATCTGCCAGAGACTATATGTTTAAGTGTAAGAGTAGAGTAGCAGCATGCTAAACTTCGCCGTCTAAGTCTGACATTTGGCTATACTTCAATGTAATTGTGGATAAATAAAGACGTATATTATTATTATTATTATTACTAACAAATAAATTCTTTCACCGTACCTAACACTGACTTCCTTGATGATTCCATTATTCAGCGACATCGGCTAGAAATGTTGTATTGCAGTTATACGTATACATAGTTTTAGAACGGAGAAACGCATCAGAAATAATTCTGCAAACGTATTCAACTCGCTTTTTCTCATTGTATGATTTTTCAAACTGAAGGCGATTTTTAGTCAAATTTGACAACACTACATTTTTTTGCTATAATGGAAATGAGTATGTAACGTTTTTTGTTTTCAGGTTATTGCATACTCAGGTGGGAGTAGCAAATTTTTCACCATATGAACAATTGTTTTCGGAAGTATTTGGAGCTTCAAAAACGGTATACACTCGACAGCATAATGTACCTACAGCATTCGCTTATCCTAGCAGACCGCTCAAAGATAATAAGGGAGCCTTACCAGTTGTTGCTGTCAAACTGAATGATCTTGTGCAGAAACTACAGGTAATTATTCACATAGTTTATAATCAATGTATAAACATAATTGTTTCCACATCACCTATCTACAATACAAAATTACAGTATTATATTGATATTGTATTGCTTTTCTCTAGCCCTTATTAGTCCCATGGAACATTTATTGTTACTACTGTATTATGTGTTGTATTGAGAGCCTGTTTATAGTTGGTGTGAATAATTATTATTATTAATATTAATACACAAAAGAATATTTTCGGCGGAACGGCATGTCATATAAGTATATTTTAATAAAAATGTATTTCGTAACTGACCTTTTAATAGGTCCTTTAAGCGAATGTCACACGATCAGTATTTACTGTGATCCGTCAGTTATTCACCATGAAATGTGACATCTATTGACCGTTGAGCCAACACACCCGTTATTATTGATGCATAAGGTTATGAATCCAGTGATTTAGAGTTCGTAATTGTTTGACGTACCTGTTTCATACGTTTGGAAATAGAATAAGTAATCCTTCTGGAACGTTAAAAATAGGCTTTACTTCCCGTGCTCAAAACCTTGGGAATAAAAGTTGTCACTTGTTATTCTTATTCTCATGATTTATTGTTTTCTTTATTTGGTTATCAAAATATATATTTTCACGATAAGTGGATTACCTTGTGTCCATAAAATTTCTTATAATATATATAATGAGCAGAAAACGTAGTTAGAAATTAGTCGGCTGTCATCAATTGCCATTCCATGACGATGTAATAATTTAGATGTGCTGAAGACGAAGATTCACAGTATTCCAGAGTAAAATTTTATCTGTCATTATACATTCCATTACTGTGTACGATATTACATTACCATTACAAAAGAAAGAGTAAATACTGATTGTGTGACATTCGCCATAAACTTTGAATTGGAATTGAATACAAAAACGACATCATTATTTTCTACATCTTAGAAGATTACTTGTACTCGCAAGCATATCCCAATTTCTTAGCATCACTCATCAATAAGGGTGTTAATGAATCCCACTTTTCAGGTGTGCTACCAGTTAACAACGGGTGGTAAATTCTCGGAAGCCATCGAAAAATTCCAGAACCTCCTTCTCTCCGTAACTTTATTAGTTGTCGACACCAAACAAGAGATCTCCGAAGCTCAACAGTTGCTGAAAATCTGCGGCGAGTACATCTGCGGCCTTCAAATGGAAACACTTAGGAAAAATCTGCCGAAAAACACTCAAGAAGAGCAGATACGTCAGTGTGAAATGGCTGCTTACTTCACGCACTGTAAATTGCAGCCTATCCATCAGATCCTCACATTGAGAACGGCACTGAATATGTTTTTCAAACTAAAGAATTACAAGACTGCAGCGTCTTTCGCCAAGAGATTGTTGGAGCTAGGACCAAGACCTGAGGTGAGCCTTAAATTTGATTCCCTAATTTTGCCGGGAGTGAAGTTCATAGTGACGGGAGGAGAAACTCAATCGATCGCCGGGCAGGCTTTGGATAAAAAAAAAACATCATCGGCCCAAAATAAGCGTGAAATATGGTATTTATCCTGAGCAACTGAGAACATAAAGGCAATTTGTCATCTTTTGATAGCTTATTATCAGTTTTTTCGAAAATATTTGAGATGGTAATGAATAACAAATATTGAGTTTTTCAACTCTAAATGATCTGAAATGAAACTCGACATGGTTATATTAAAGGTAAAACAACTCTACAGCTGCTCATAAGGTTATTCACAATATTGACTTGGACAGCAATAAGAGTGTACTGGGTTTCTTTCTTGACCTAGATTACCAATATATTATTACAAACATTAGAAAGATCAGAGGTGCATCACTTTCTTGGATAGAATCATATCTCAGCAATCATAAGCAAAAAGTAAAGCTATTGGGATTGTAATGGAACGGATATTTGGAATGAACTTAATGTTAAAACAGGGGTGCTTGGGGTCCCACATTGTAGTTTTTTAAATGACATTGACACCTGTATCAAACCTGATGCGTGATATAATATGGACAATGCAAAAACCTGTTTTTTAAGGGTAAGACTTGTTCTATGTTTTTTTGAACAACTCGCTGTAAAGGATATTTTCAAAATTCAATTTGTCTTAATGGTTCACAGTGTCTGACAATACTAGGATTCTTGGTATTGAATTAGATAGTTACCTTGGGTGGGACAATCTTATAAGTTATTTAAGAAATACGCTCAATAAGGTATGTTATTCTATAAGAATTGTTGATAAATATTTGGATACAAAACTTTGACAGTTGTGTATCACTGAAATTTTGAATCTAAATTAAGGTATGGAATTGTCTATTTGGAAACTGTAGTCACTTTAATGAAATTTTTGTATTACAAAAGAAAACATCGAGAAACATTTTGGGTTTAAAGTTAAATTAATCATGTAGAAGCAAATTCAAGCAATTCGATATTTTAACAGTTTTTAACTACATATATTTATCCCAAGTATAGTTTAGCGTTACTTGAAAAAGGATCTCTTCACAATTGTCTAATGATTTACAACCATTTACCAGGAGTTGTGAAAAATATTGTAAAATAAGTCAATTTAAAAAATATATAAAATATAACTAAATCTAGCACCATATACAATCGATGACTTTTTCAAGACAGATTTGAATAATATAGCTAGATTTTGTCGGTACTTTTGTTTGGTTGATACTATTTGTATCACAAGTGGTTTACAGTGTTTCTATAACATTTGTATTTTCAAATAAAGATTACTGTTATTATTATTGATGCATCTATGGTGGAATCGATATCATGTGAGGCCTGGTAAAAGTTCAAATATTTTGCTATCATAATTTGTGATCACTATTCATTATCTCCACAAGTGCAGATATTTCAGTCCGCTATGCTAGGTGGCACTATCATCGCGAATAGTCATTTTTCATTTCTGCAATCTACAAGTGCTGAAGCATTAGCTGCGTTCAATAACTCTAAGCAGTGTTGTCTGGATTATGCATTAGTAGGTTATGCTCATTGTCAGCTCATAGATGAGACTTAGCAGGCTAATGCTAGACAGCGCAAAGATTCAGCTGCAACTGTCGCAGTCATTTGTGGCTGAAAATTCTATTCCTGCAGTTTAGCAGACATTAGTCACTCTGAATAGTTTTCCTAGATCATGATGCCCTTTATTTTCGAATATTGTCTAAGGACCAAATCGTCTTAGAATAGTCCAAAGAATTTATCCTTATTAAGAAAACACCCTGTTATATTCTAATTTTCTTTCAGGTGGCTCAACAAGCAAGGAAGATTCTCCAAGCATGCGACTCGAACTTGACAGACGAACTGCAGTTGAACTATGATGAACACAACCCGTTTTCGCTATGCGGTCATTCCTACACGCCGATCTACAGGGGAAAACCTGAAGAAAAATGCCCTCTTTGCAGTACTTCCTATTTGACAAAGTACAAAGGAAATCTGTGTAACGTCTGCGGTGTTGCCGAGATAGGAAGGGATTGTATTGGATTAAGGATCAGTCTGCATCAGTTTAGATAAATTTCGAATATTCAAAATAATTCGTGATATATGATACCGATTTACTTGGGTTCCAATATTGATAGAGTCAACTAATGATCATATGACTGTGTATTGAAATATGCAAGCTGTTATAATTTGGAAACATGTAGGGTAATCCCAAAATTCATATAAATCTATTGTATGAGAGCCTTATACATTATGCTTATTCAAAAGACGATACTAGTTTCAAAAAAGTTATCTATTTAATTTAAAAGTATGTTAAATGTACTATTTCTTTTTACGTACTTTAAATTTAATTTTATTTTGAATAAAAGTGTTAATAGAAACGATTTTTGTTTTATTTACCACAGGTGAAACCTTATTAGCCTTAGAAGAAATGCATATTGGGTTACAGGATACTTCCTACGCGCACCTTGGAGGTTTCAAAGGCAAGGGAGTCAAATCGTTTCAAAAGGCGAAATCGAATCGCGATTTGGTAGGTTCACTTAGGTACGCTGAATTTTCGACCTCTGCATATCAAACTATATAAAGCAAATCTATTGCATAGTATGACAGATCAGTAGCTTCTTAATAATAGGTCTTTAACCGACACCAAATATCCAATAATTTTCTACAACTTTCATACCTTCAAACAATGTCTGAAAATGAGCAGGAATCTGTGAAACGTTATAACACTGCTCCACCGATTTTATTTCCGCCGCCCCTGAATGAATTTTCAAAATTGAAGTATTGAACCCGCGATAATATTGGAACTTCGGGTTCGCAATTTTCTGTTGCTTAAGGATCTTTGCTGATCTAAATACAGTGGAGTCCCGATTTAGTGAACTTATTCTGCCAAAGCTATTTTACTATATAGGGGTATTCATTTTTGCGAGGTGTAATATTGAAGGCACATATTCAAAGAAATAGTATATATTCTGCAAAAAAATAATACTATCATTGTATTCAAATGAACTAAATGCATACTAAATATGGGTTTATACAAAAATATGAAGACAACATTCAAAACAATCTTTTATTTATTATTATGCAACACGAGCAATCTGCTGTATTCTACTGCATCGCCGTTTTCCTCAGACCATTGGATAATGCGATTAACAGATCGCAAAGCTTGGTCTGTTGAAATAAGTTTGTCTTCTATGTTTGACATATTAGTAATATTGCCATCATCTTCTTCCGAATCGGAATCAAGTCTTATGTCATTCTCCAAATGATTTAAGTTTACTGGTTCATCTTCATTCCAGTCGATAATGTTGTTTGTTTCACATACTACCTGCAATATGTACACAGAATTCAGAATTACATAAATATAAAATATTTTTTCAATTTAACTCACATTTGGATTAATATTTTGTAAGAGATCCATAGTACATATTACAAGACGTGCGTCGCAGTTCACTATATCGGGTTTAGCGCTGTTCTCTGTATCGCGAAGCAATAAAAAGATTTGTGTGTTCACGGTACGGGGTAGTTCACTCGAAGCGGAGTTCACTAAATCGCGACTCTACTGTATTGCTAAAAATATTTCTATAGCGGTGTGTCAGTGATGACACCACCCCAGCCCAGTTGAAGTTTGTTACCCATTGCACCGTCGCCGAAATCGCCCTGTATAGGGCACTGATAGCAGCTGTCCCGTAATTTCGATCCGGAAGAGCGAGGCAACTGAGGTATTTACTATGGAAACTGAAAATGGCGCTTCCACCATGGCAATCGAGACGGTGTCGACGGAGTAGTCCGTAGAGGAGTTGAGAGTCGAATTGGAGATGGTTCGCAGAAGCTGTCAAAAAGACGACCATTGAAAGATTGATGATGATCGAAGCCCAGCAGCGGACAATTAACGACCTAAGAGTTGAATTAGACCTCCTACTGAAAACTCAGGTACCTTCCCATCTAAATATTACACATTCTTCAGAAAAATCTCAGCAGCTGTTCAACGAACATGAGCTGCTAGGTTTGGCTATCCGAGTCGAAGGTTCAAAAGAACTCAAGACTCATCGGGCAGAGTCACCGCTGCAAAAAATATGGGCATGCGCAATTTTACTGCACTGCACCACCTAAGTGTCTAAAATGTGCTTCTGACCTCATGACCCACTTATGCCCTCAAACAGAACAAGAGGAACGGAAGTGCGCGAACTGTGGAGGGGGCACCCAGCGAATAGCCGAAATTGCAGACTTGCCCCTAGGAAAAATCTGCAAGTGATAGCGCAAAGACGCAATGTAAGTTACGCGGATGCAGCTAGGTATGCAACCCGGGCTGCCCCCTCTGTGGGATCTTTGCAAACACGCAAAATGTGGACCTGGCAACCGCGCTAAGGACCTTACAGCAGATCATAAGTCCTCTGATTAACGCATAGCTACGTACAATAGACGACAGCCTTCATTTATCAAAATTCTTTTTTGGAATTGTTTGGGTCTAAGGGACATTCCCAAAAAACGGGAATTTCATCAAGCTCTTGTGGACGAAAGTACAGATGTGGCCTTGCTGCAGGAAACATTACTTAGTCCGCGAGATCGTCTAGCTTTCCCTAATTACGATGTTATCCGAGCTGATAGATTGGCTGGACGATGTGGAGGCTTGGCAGTGCTAGTGAAACGCAGTATTGACTACCACAGAAGCACAAACGCTGAGATGCAGAGCATCGAAGCGGCTTCCGTGGTGGTCAATATGACGGGAGGTGTACCGTTAAAAATAACATCGGTTTTATGTCAGGTGTGGTATCAGAGGCTGAAAGAGGCGGATCTGGAAGTCCTTTTAGACTGCTCGGGTCCACTTATTGTGGCAGGGGACTTCAACTGCAAACATCGAGCATGGCATTCTAGGTTGAATTCCACCAGTGGGATCCGACTGTACAACCATGTGATGTGAAATGGCTACCTCATACATAGTACTGAGGAGCCGACGCACCACCCATTTAATCACCTTCAGGCACCTGATGTTCTTGATTTTGCAATATCCAAAAACTGTAGTTACAGTATCACTTCTCGAATCATGTATGACATCTCAAGCGATCAACTTCCCGTCGTTTTGGAAGTGGGTAATGAGCAGATCTTGGAGGATGAAACCCCTCCAAGGAAACGCATTGATTGGGTGCTATACAAGTTGCTCCTCAGAGAGTTCCCCAATATTCCAATCATAGATGATGAGAACGGTATAGATGCGGCTCAAGCGGAGTGGACAAGTTTTGTTCAGCAAGCTCTGCAGCGTGCCAGCAGACAGTTTCAGATAAAAGGGCTGCAATTAAGCAAGCGAAAAGGTCTTGTCATCCTGATGACATTCGCAGAGCGACGAATCTTGTTCATGAAGTAAGAAATGCTCTTCATGAATTCTGCAATGAGCAGTGGAACGAGTTTCTGGCGGGGATGCTTGACTCAAGCAGTCCTCTCTGGAAGGTGGCGAAGTCGCTCAAAAACGGAAAGCGTGAACAAATCCCACACATCCACGGTCCTGGAGACATCGTCTTCAGAACAGAGGAAAAGGTTGAGGTTTTCGCCGGTGCGATGGAAAGACAGTTCTCTCCCAACTATGATCTTGATATTGACCTCGACGAGGAGCAACACATCGTAAGATCTGTCAGGAGATATTTTAGGGCCAACGGCATCAGTGACAGTCGCGCTACCGTTGGTGACTTTTTTTCATCAGAAGCTTCTTCAACCGAAGATCTGCTTAGCACATCAGCGGAATCTCCCGAGATCCCGCATTACACACCAGCAGAAATTCAAGGTCTTATTAAAGACCTTAAAGTGCGTAAAGCACCTGGGGAGGATCAAATCACTAAAAAGGCGCTGAATCTGCTTTCGTGGAAGTCCTTAACTTATCTCGTGGCAATAGTCAATGTCATGCTAAGGACCCAGTACTTCCAATCCGCGTGGAAGACCGCTGAAGTTATAATGATTCCAAAGAAGGTGGGTTCGATATTTCCCCAGGATTATCGTCCCATTAGCCTGCTGCCAGCTCCGTCTAAGCTCGCTGAAAAGAACCTTGAGAATTTCTCGTCAGATCACCATGTGATTCCTGACGTGCAATTCGGTTTTCGGTCTGAACATAGTACGCAGCTACAGGCGGTTAGGCTGGTGGAACGAGTAACCACAGGATTCACCCTTAACGAAAGTACTGGCATCTTGCTTTTGGATGTCTCAAAAGCATTTGACAAGGTGTGGCACGCGGGCCTCCTGTATAAACTAATTCAAAAGGGCTTCCCTTTTTGGCTTCTAAATCTACTGAAATCTTTTCTTGAAGGTAGAAAATTTCGGATCAAAATTGACAATGTCCTGTCGACAACACGGCTGATTACAGCCGGCGTCCCTCAGGGTTTGGTCCTTGGACCTATCCTTTACTCACTGTACATCCATAACGTCCCTAGCCCCAGCACCTGTGAAGTCTATCTCGATGCTGACGATACTGCATTGGTGGCTCAGTCACAGTCTGGTGACCTAGTCCATGACAGGCTGCAAAGTGCGGTGGAGGAAGTATTAGATTGGGCGGATCGGTGGCTAATTAAAATTAACCATTCGAAAACGCAGGCAATCTACTGTACAAAAAGATGTCGCGGAGTTCCGTCTAGTATCTCGGTGTCATTCTGGACAAAACTAAATTCCAAATTACGTTTCGACAGCTTTACCAATTATTATGTAATCAAAATTAAGTTTGATTAACAAGGTTCGACTCTATAAGGTGGTCATAAGACCGGCAATGACTTACGCATGTGCGGCTTCGTGTTTTATTGCTAAAACACACATGCGAAATCTGCAGGTTCGGCAAAGCAGGACGTTGCGCACTATTGCTGACGCCCCATGGAATGTCTCTACTCTACTTAGAAACCTCGATGTCGCTTACCTAAAAGGACTACATTAGGCAACATGCGCAGCGGCGCTATAGTCTAGCGGAATTGCACAGCAACACTCTGTTGCGTGAGTCAGTGGACTACACAGTCGAGCAAGTTCGCAAGCACAAAAGGCCGCGGCTCGCACTGTAATCAAAATTAATTCGTGAACTTAGAACAACCAAAATTGGAGGATTTTGACAAAATCTTTAGAAAAAAATCGAATATCTTTAGACCATATCAAAATGTGTAAAGTGATTTTACCAATGGCTAAACGCTACCTATCCTAAAAGATCCTCTTCTTTCCCTTTGCTCTCGTTCTTCCTCCTTTGCTTTCCTTAAAATTGTCTGGTTTCTGGGTTACCAGACCTGACAGACTTACAAACTGACACTGTGACTCAAGAGCTAAGGTCCCACGGACCGCTCTGACAACCAACGATGACTTGACCGTCGACGATTGCAAAGTTAATTTCGAATTATGAGCACCTTATACATCGGGCTTTTATCATTTAACTTTTCCATTGATACAGAGATCAGAATCTTTTTAATGCTAGGACATCTTGAATACAAGACGTTACATTTACAACCTCCAACTTTCAACCACTACAAAAAAATTTCAGAAAATGATCAGGAGCCTGTGAAATGCGAAAAAACGAATTTTAAGCGACTTTTATTTTTTCGTATTTTTGCCTGTAGCTGTGCCACCATTGCGCCGATTTTCAAAAACTACAAAGCTTTTTCATCCTTGGTAGTAGTAACCTTGTGTGAAAGTTTCATCAAAATCTGAACGGTACTTCCCAAGTTATATGCGGTTATAAAAATAGCGGACTCATCGACGGATTTTGTTTCATGATGTACATGTTATATAACATCCAAAAAACATAGTATCTCAATTTCGAAAATTTCGCGAATACAATACTTCCTCGCCAGTATGACGTGGGAAGTAAAAAGGTGCCTGTATTGAAGGTTATGTTTCAAATAAATTATAACAAAGAAAAAAATAAATCTGTATTGATGAATATCACTGAACAAAAAATGGTAACAAAAAGCATACGTCTATAAATAAATACATATATCAAAATCACATAGCTTTCACGTCGATTTATAATCTCTGATGTTTCGCACCACTGCCGCAACGCAGAACTTGAATCATGCGTTTGACGTTACACTGTGCATAAACAGGAATTCGGCAACGTGAGTTAGAGTCAACTAATGAAAGGGAACCTGCCAATCACGTGTTTGTTGCGACAAATTAGATGATTTTTTCGGTCTGTTTGATATGACATACGATTTGTTTTGAATTTGTAATCGGCGAGACTTTCTTTGAGAATAATATGAATCATCAGGAGATGTGCATAAAAGGTGATGGAGACACTGCATTTGATCTGCAACAAGTTTTGTTTCAAATATACGAAATGCAATTTTGGGTAGATTATGCGTCACGCGCTATAACGTTAGCAAGCATATAAATTGATTTTAACAGCCAGCGGCAGCATTACTGTAGCAGTACGGAAATATCAGAGTTTTAGACCTTTAGACATTGTCTAAACTAGACACCACAATTAGCTAGAAACTACAAACCATAACTTGAGAAAATTAAATAAATTATTTGTATTGATTATTAGAAAAGTGAAGATAAGAAAATACTCTTATTCAATAATATAAGCTAGATGTTTATTAATTACTAAAAAATGGATACCAGCAAGGACTTGAAATAAACCTGTCTTTGGTTCCCACAATTTTATGACCAAGTAATAAAAAATGAATTTGCAACATACATTGTAAAGCTTGTACATACATAGCATATGAATTAAGTATTAGCAAAGTTGCAATGCTTCAGCAGCTGTTCTGTGACATCCAGAGGAACATAGCAGATATGTACAAAAATAAGCGACCCAAGTTGCACATACCTCTTTCATTTTCTGCCCTCCAAAAATACCGAATTGCATCGTCGCGTTAAGGTGGTTCAAAGCCACTACCAAAGTGGCGAAATGATATGGACTATAAAAGAATAGCGTCTCTTAATCGTTAAAACAGTTTTTGGCGAGTTGTCTGGAATTATATTGTGGTATCCCAAAACCTTCAAACAGTTTAACTGGAGTGTCTGTGATAAAACAGGTAGTGAGGAAGAAGGTAAACATCCACGTAATGAACGCCACATGCAGATAGTTGACCGCAGAACACAGCCAGGAGTGTTTTACGTGTCGCCAAGAGGTGGGGGTGCTTATATTTCGATGCTCCGCAAATGATGTAACGGCGAGTATTGTTATTCAAATATATTTGGAATTTGAGACATAGTTGCTTAAGTTGTAACACCACGCAACTCTAAAAAATACCTTGTTTTTTCTTAAAAAAAAGCCACCGTGATTACTAGAACGTCATCAGTAGGCACTATTAGCATATGAGGTTTCATTTGCGACTAGACAAACATGGAGGATTGTAAGATCATTCAATAGCGAATCCAAAGACCCACCGTTCTTTTTGCTCTCCTAAAAAGATATTAGTTTTGGAACTCTTTTTATTGAACAACTAAATTTTTGCGATTCATGAGTGGGTAGTACGAAAAATAACAAAATACGATACAAATGTGTTATTTAGTTTTACATCCTTCGTCAATGAGCAATGGCAAAAATTTCCAAAGTATTTTGAGTTTTATATTTTTATGACAATTCATGATGAAAAAAGTTTCGATTCCTTGTTCCAACATGGGCTGTAAATTGTTCAAGTATGTTGCGAGAAAACATATGTCATGTTCCGTTTTTTTTTATTTAATTTTATACTATTCAGTCTACATTATTCATGTCCACTGAAAAATAAATAAGAACAGTTAAAAAACAATGTGAATGTTTTCATTTAAACTGAAAAGTTTTCAGGATGTAAGCACAAAGTTTGGAGAATCTGCTTTTTTTCTGGTTTCTAACTTTAGTGCCCTTACACCCATTTTCAAATCTGTGACCGTACAATAATCCATTCCAAGCTCTGTTAGAATCAGTATAGCAGTTACTGAGATTGCCCGGTGTCAAGGAAACCAGTACGAAAAGTGGGTTATCGTCAATGGGTGGAACGCTAAAGCACTATATTTTTCAAGCCTATTTTTCCGAAAATGCTATTTATCATATATCGTTTAGACAGTAAAAATAATATGGATTACCCTGTATAAACACAATTACTCTATGACATGCCAAACTAGGCATTACTATGTAGATATCAGTTAAAAGTAGGGAATCCAATCAGATGAACCAGCCACCAGTAACCATTCTTCTCTTCATTCGTATATCTTGGTAGCCTTCAGACAGTAAATCACAAACAAAAAACGCCTATTGTATAGCGGCATGTATGTCGGTGTATCTATCCAGCTGCGGGCTGTATGTAAAGCTGGAAATACACGATAATAATATGCATTGCAGCCTGGTTTACTAGCTACTATGGATATTCAGATTCATGATTCCACCACTGTATGATCTGTATGAATATTTTGGTGAACAAATCACAGTCAATTGTCCCTCTGTGTCTCCACCCACACTGCGCCGATACACGACGCGAATCCGTACCGAAAGTCTCCCAGCGTTTGAAAAGCTTCATTGCAGCCAGGGACTTTGATCTTTTACCTTTCGACCATCACCCATAATCTATGAAATGCTCAAGTTGGTGATTCCTTTATTACCAACGGCAGATTTGAGGGTGTAAGAAGCTGCGGCGGTTTTTAATATAATGATATATCATCTTTCCTATTTTTAAATCATCACAAGAGATGAAAATATGAAATGTAAAATTTCTCTAAAAACTCTTATTGTTATTGTAACCTGTTTATCGCATGTCCTTCCGATAAATATTGGCTTGTATGTTTAGCTTTTGCTTGGACTGATCCACCAGACAGCGGTAGCACTTTCAGGTGGTTAATCGAATGCTCAGATAACGGCCAAAGGAGGTGAAAGAAATAAACCGGCCATAAATTATACTAGAAATAAAGAGTGACGCTCTAAATACGGACAGGTCGCAGGTCGAAGTGTGTCTGCTCCCCTGATCACTCATGACTGGTCAGATCCCAAACAGAGATTGAGATTTGAATTTTTCTATGGTATGTCGAATATTTGGTATCCAATATACCAGTCAAAAAGGTAAGTTGCGCAAACAATAAATTATAATACACCAGTTCACAGTTAAAATAAGGTAGTGGTTCAATAAAAATGCATTTTCTTTCTTCTCCAATACGAGTGCTCTCTAAAACACTCAAACAACAACTGATTATCCATGCTAAACACACTAAACGTAAGGGTTAAATAGAAAAATCCGACTTTTTTTCTAGCTACTGTCAATTTCCTTGTGAGCCAAAAACACAAAACATAGCTTTTACGTTTGAGGTGCGGCGTCACCGACTGCATAAGCGTACCCGCTGGTTGTTCCACTTCCACATTCATAAGAAAAAAATGCATGGATTACTCTTAATACCTAAAATTTGAAAGATTATTTTGTATCTCAAATGCCTGGTAATATTTTATGACTAAACAGGATCGTGGCCGCCGCTGGATCTGTGCAGGCCCAAAGATATTAGAGAGAAGAATTGAAGTCTTTGAACTAGGCCCACAGACCCCACGCCTCTATTCCTATTCTGGTATGGGAACACTGGCGTATATCATGGGAATGCTGTGGGGCTCCCCTTCCTAAGTGCAACAGCTTACTACGCTTCTCCTACATATAACAGCTTGTTATACCTTCTGCGAAGTGAGTCCTGCCTGCTATTCAATATTCAATCTCCAAGACACCCGTCCCTCGCGAGACGGAATTTTTTCTGATCCTGGCTCCTGAGCCTCTCCCCAGATTTTTTTCTGGATAACACTACTGGTTGAGCAGTATCTCAATCTAGGGGAAACAATTACCATCGCAAAATCAGCCACAACAGTGGCACGCCTACAAATCACTTTTATTAGCACGTTTCAAAATTCCGTCATCGGACTCAACTAGGCAGTCCCAGATGAATAAAGTTAACAAATCATGACTGTTTGTATTAGCATTGGGAGTATTACTGGAACAACAAAAATTCTATATACTTGGATTTCTGCTTAAAGAGGCTGAACCTACTAGTTTGTCTACAAAGTAAGAAGCATGTAGACCAGAATTCAGTTTTGTATAGACACGGAAAGTGGTTAAACTAAATACTTCCCATATCTAATCAAATTAGTTGCAAGAAGGATATATAGCCCGCATTAATTTCGTAATCTAAATGTTTTTCATATTTACATTTTAGATTAGACTGTTCATTTTCCATATGTTCTGTAGCCTAGCACTTACGGCTTGTCTATTCAATACCAAACATCCGACCTACGATCTACCATATCAGAATTAGTCAAACAACCTGCTTCTCCCTGAATACTGAAATTTGAAAGGAATATTTTGCTTTTCAAAAGCCTGGAGCTATTTTACAAATAAAAATCTCATCTGCTTTGAAAATCACACCGTATTAATTAAGCCTGCACCTCATCAACAGCAATAGCCCCTGGAAACAACCCAACCAAGCCGCGCGCCCCTATGAGTGCGGTTCCTTTTATAATTTATTGCTTGGACATTACCTTTCAGTATCAATAATGCTTTTTAGACTGTCTTCGGCGCTAATACAACATTGCGATTCGGTATGTTTGGAGGCCAGAAAATAAAAGAGGTATGTGCAACGTGAATCGCTTATTTTTGTACATAGTATAAAAAATAATAAATATATATATATATATATATAAATAAAAATTCAAGTAGTATAATATAGTATACTTGGAGCAGATTTTCACAGTATTACTATTTACATTATTTTTGAGCTCTTAGAAACTATTTTCATTGAAAGCAACAGACAATCGCAACTTGACTCAGCATACAGAGTGAAATCCATATACCACTGATGTTGTAATGTGTTTGAGAAAGAGATAGACAGACTGCATTGCCTAGCAACCCAAGTGAAGAGGCCACTGAAGCAGCTGCGGCTTGCCGCGTCGCCATCGGCGCACTCTTTCTAACATACATATAGGGCGCTTCTCTCTCATGTACATTACCACGTCCTCCAAATTTCACCATATTATGTTCACACCATGGTTGAGGGCACTGTCATTACTAGTCAGTTTGGAGTTCCCCATCTCATGATGAAAGATGTCATATGCTGATGTTATTGTGACACATCGCAATATTTGATGGCCTAACCATGTCAATACAAGACTGCCAGTTGTTTTAGTTTGAATCTAAAAGCAAGTCATTTGACATTGAAATCTGGTTAAACTTGAGTTTCTGTCAGGTTTATTTTGATGAAAAAAGTGTCATGTTTATTCAGTCTGTCTAAGGTTTACATTCAGTCTCCTCACTTTTTTAACAACCCTTACAATAGCCTCATGTTCTGAAGATGACCATACTAACTAGACCCAATACATAACATAGCGCAAACTTAAAATAAACACTGATATGCAAATACTTTGGCATGCTAGAAATAGGAGGGGGCACTTCTTGCTGAGTTGGCAATAGGAGCATCACTATACACACTAGTCCTATCACTATTATGTAGTTTGTTGAGCGAGTAACAGGTACATTCCTAAAAAATAATTATAAAATCACAAGTTAATTTAAAATGAGCTACAAACTGTTCATTTTTCTCAAATAAATCATTGACTAGGTCCTAGATTTCCTTATGCTAAGGTACAAGCTTATCTCAACATCACCCTGACAGTTGCAAAATTGGAGTCAAGAAAAAACCCAACTCTCAAGCTCTCAACCATACTCTGTGAACCAACAAGTTGGGTCTTTCAGCATTTTTGATGAAGGTCAAGCTTTTATATTTTATCTGATAAATAAAATAAGATATAACAATATTTTAGAAAAGTGTAGCTTTATAATGTAGATAGAAAATAGTTGATTTGGAGCCACAATTTCCTGAGCATTTTTGACATCCATATGGATACTACAGGTTCAAAGAAAAGAGAAAAGCATTATTTATGAAAATTGTGCTATAAAAATGTTGACCCATCTATTACCTTCTCCACATTACTGATACACAATTCAAAATAATTGTATTATATATAGTATCAATTTAATTAATTTTATTACATAAGATTCACTCAACAGAATATTTTCCTTTTGTGGAATAACTCAGTCACAAACTGTAATTAACTTGAATAATTATACTTATTTCAAATATTACAAACCTGTTAGTTTGAAGAATCCTGTGTTCTTCTGAAGTTATGCTACCTCGGTCAGTAAATCCAACATTCTGGAAGTCACCATCATTTGATATATTATCTTTTTCGCCTTGCATTAAAATGGCTTCTATGTCCCTTTTACCAAGAAGCTATAAAAAATAAACAACTGCATCTCTAGAATTCTTGTATGTGTATTACATAAAAAAGAAATTATTACAAATTTTAATAAATGATGGCAAAATGATTGATCATTGGAAAAGCTGTAACAACTATATAGCGCAAATAAGTCCTATGACCATTATAAAAGCCATAATACACGATTCTTACTGAATATAAATATAATTTCAAGCAAAATAAAGCTATAATATTCAATAAAAAAATGTTTGTTTATGAGATAAAAATATGTGCCTAAAACAGAGATATTTAAATGAGTTATGTGAAGGTAAACAAAGCATACCAATGAGAATAGGTTAGAAATGTAAAATAAAAAATACTTATTACCTGCTTGGTAGTATGATCTTGCATGGATATCCTGAATTTATCTGTGATATTGCAATTTGCTGGTGTAGGAATGGTGTGCCTTATCACAATATCTACTAACATGCGGGGGCCAATGCTACCTTCAGGGTCTATAACTGCATACTTGTTTGGCGCTGTACACAGCACTGTAAAACAAAAACGTCTAGTAATTGCAGTCGTTATTAATATTTAACTCATTACCTTTAAATTTCACTGGAAAGTCGTAGGGATTATACAACGTTAAAAGCTGCTTGTGTGTAGTTTTGGAGCCCACATAAAATTTTAGAGAGTTTGGGAACACAAAAACTGGTATCTTTTTAATGCTCAGGCTCATTATGACGAATTTTTTTTGGAAATTATGAGCCCATGCGCTTAAATACTACCAGCTGGATAGCAAAATGTTATTGAACTTTTCACAAAATGACAGGACGTTAAAAATAATGTCATATTTGTTGCAAACAATTGCAAAATTAACATAGACAGTGCGTCTTTTCTTTGTCACTCTTCTACACACAAAACATATACACTTCTAACTTCTACAGTCTACGAGTCTAGAGCACTCTGCCTAGTGGTGTTGAAAAAGTAATTATACGGTACTCGAGTATTCGTTAGTCATAGATACCCGAAGTAACGAGTACCAATCCGAACACGAAATGATTACTTTGATTACTCTGTTTTCCGTATCCCTGTCCGGCACCCGTACATTCGGGTGAAAACCTGGAAACTAATTTTTTTTTTTTGATTAGCGGACATAGAATTAGGTAATTGTTTTTAAATCTGAAATTTACCTATTTACACCGTGACTCAAATTCGCTTTTATTGTTGTGATCTTGGGAACCTGAAAAGGAATAAGAAGTCGATTGGATTAAAGCAAAGTTCGGCAGTACTATGAGGTAGAAAAGCGACAACAAGGTAACGCCACCGTTCAGGAAAACCACAATAATAAAAATTATGTCAATTTGACTTGTGTTTACTTGTACTGTTCTGCTAAAAAAAAATATAATTCAGTATGACCACCAATAGTATGTGTAGACTAAGTTCCACGTACAATTTTTTATACTGGTATAGTGGTATATGCTTAATTGAAATGTTACTTGCCATTCCGAAATACCTTAAGCCCATATACAGATCATTTTTCTGACTAAAAGACATGTTTTTAAGCGTTTCTAGTAAATACAAAGTATTTTCAGTTTGTAGGCTCATATGACACTCTATCCTATAATAACCCATCTCGATTAGCATAAAGTTTGAAGATACAATGTTTGCATTAAGCACGACAGATTTGAATAAACTATGCTTATAACATTTTGCAAATTTTAAGGTTGTATATTTTCTTACAAGATTCGCTTCCATTGAACTTGCTGTAATTCGACATTAATTACACGACGCACGTTGCCAAATCGTTATACTCTTCTACTCATAGTAATCAAAGTAACGAATACAATAAATGATTACTTTGTAGAAGAGTAACGATTAGTAACGAGTTCTCGTAAGTAACGAGAATCAACACTTCTCTATCTCTACAGTTCTACCACAGCTTAGATAACAGCACATGACCACATGATAACAGTCAGCTATACAACTCTCCTGTCAGTGTCAAAACGATGAAAAAGGTTTTAGTGCTCAGTAGCAGCCGGTGCTGCCTCGTGTTTGCGAGCGACCGCAGATATTCTTTGCAATCTAAAAATGATAATATTTCGGTATGATATACCGGCTGCTGCTGAGCACTCAAAACTCTTTCATATTTGTACTAGGGAATTTACATTCGAGCATTCGACTTTCTCCGCCAAAATGGCGGCCGTTTTTGACACTGACAGGAGAGTTTCATAGCTGATTGTGATCTAATACGGGTCCCACACGATACTTCCAACGTTGTTTACATCCATCGACACCCTACAATTGGCAAGTGTGTCTCCTACACGATGGGATGAACTGTTACTCGGACGTCTATTATCGGTGTCAGTGTCGCGTTTGAACCTTTACAACTGAAGGACAAATTATACAAAATAAACCATGAAACAATTTTTTCGGGCACCCAAAAATAATTTCAGATCTGTCTTCAGCGACCAAAACTTAAGTCTGTCAGAAGCCTCAAAAATGCCGAAAACGCCACTGTACCGATTTTCAAAATCTGCTTTTCATAGTAGTAACCTAGGGTCAAAATCGTGATAGTACTTTCAGAGTTATCATTTATTTAATGTTTTTCGTTAGTTATGAAACGGAACTCAATATATTTCTTAATTAGTCTTGCAGTGCATCAGGACATTATAATGAAACTACTGTAAGCACTTGATAATTTATAATTTACTAAAATACATATCCTTAGGCCATCCATAACTCACATGCGGAACACAAAATATTAGCAAATATGAAAAAAGTGTTGTTATGTCAGCCTATGCTTTGTATGTTTACCAATTTAATCCTTTCTCCTCAAAAGTTAGTTACGGAAGATACATTATTATGAATAGGTAGGTATTCAAATCAATATACTTCCCACATACCACTACTTCACCACAATCACAGCAAACAAATAAATGTTTGTCGCCGCTACTGGTTCTAACCTAAGACCATCAAACACGTGACACCTCGTGTGTGAGCGTTGTTTGAATGAAGTGTGAACGCACCCTAACGTGTGTAATAGGCTTAAGATATTATATGTCATATAGAATGTAGAGTACATCACTTGTCACTTGTCCATCGACCGACGCGTGAAATGTATCAATAATCTACATGCATCCCTTGTTTTAATAAATAAAACACCAATATAAAACAAGCGTAATGAACCATGCTTCCAACGTTGTAACTTCCTTTAACGCGGGTCAAATTTGCCGACAAAAGCCCGAACGTGCCATGTGGCGAACGTTGGACACATACAATCCGTCAGCGCTCTCCCACACGATATGGCCATTGGCCATGTGTCCAACACTGTAATGCATTCGCTACATCGTGTGGGAGCGGTTAAAGCTGAGGTTCTACACCATTTCTACACTACTACCTACCAACTAAGATACTAGTACATAATTTTCTCATCTCTAGTATTAATTATTTATCCTCCACGGCCAAGGTGAACTATAATCAAATATTGACGATTTTGACGGTTGATGCCTCCGTGTTCCGTGTATTTTTTGTGGTTTATACCCAGTGGTGCCGGTTGCCGGATGCTGCGCTCCGCTCCACTGTTCGATTTTCGTCCGCCCGCGGGCCGGCGCGCATGAAGTCACGCTGAGAGTGATTATCATTTCGGTTGATATGGATAAAGTGCATATTTTTACCTACAGGCCAAACGGCTGGACGGATTTTCACATATGAAGGTCGTTGGATTCGTTTTAGCGGTGCGAGTGATACTAGATGCATTAAAATTTTATACAAACAAAATGGCGGACTTTACTAAAAGATTTCAACCTTGTAATTCCTATCTCATAGGCTATAGCTTAAACGAATTTCCAGCTCCACAATAGAGGGTGTATCGCCACTTTTTTGTAAAATCAAAATTTTTCTACATGACCTATATTTTAGTATGTTCTGTGGAGCAGGATTAACATGCTCATGACGTTAATACTGCACTAGATTTATTCATCCTTATTTCACAAAACATCCTAAGTACTAACTACATGCAAGTGTGAAAATGTACGCAACTCGAAAAGTAGAAAAATGGAGTTATCATCTTTTTGCAGTATGCTGGCAGTATAACAATAAATGGCAATGACTTAGTCTAAGCCACAATTTTTCTCCATTTCCTTTCACGATTTTTCTGGTCTTTCAAACTTTTACTCAGTTCTTTAATCCGGAAGAACATCCTTGACCTGAAAAATACTTTCTTAGCTTTTTCAGGGCAGTCAATGTTGCTGCTCTTCAACAGCAGTTCACCTATAAAATTTTGCTTTTCTGTCACTATTCCATCCCCATTGAATGTAGTAAACACCTTATTAAACTTCTCAATTTGATTCATGAAAGTTGTGGAAGATTTTGATAATCAACTCTAAGATAGTCTATCCAGGAGTAAGTTTCATTTGAGTAACTTTTCAACCTCTCATCCTGCAATTTATGGCAAACAAAGCCGGCCAAATTTTTCAGCCCATCATACTCGAGCTCATCTATTTCTTCCACTAAAGCTTCCTCTTATACTCAGCTGATACTTCAGGTACATTCAGTTAATGATGCAGTTCGTGGAATCTCCGGAGTATCCTCTTCCTCTACGCTGCAATACTCTGAGTATGCGCCTTTGTTTTGCCCCAAAATATATGACCTTAATCTATACTTAAACTCTAGGACAGACCTCTCCAACTCGAGCACTTGGTGCTGGTGCGCTCTAGTGGTGTTGAAAAAGTAATCATACGAAACTCGAGTACTCGTTACTCATAGATACCCGAAGTAACGAGTACCAATCCGAGCACGAAATGATTACTTTGATTACTCTGTTTTCCGTAACCCTACCCGGTACCTGTACAATCGTTGATCGTTGAGTGGTAAAGCTGGTTAGACTGTAGCACTACCGCTCATGCACCAGGGTTGCCAGACATCCCACATTCAGATGGAAACCTGGAAACTCATTTTTTTTATTGGCGGACATAGAATTTGGTAATTGTTTTTAAATCTGAAGTTTGCCTATTTACACCGTGACACAAATTCGCTTTTATTGTTGTGATCTTGGGAACCTGAAAAGGAATAAGTAGTCTATTGGATTGGATCAAAGTTCGGAAGTATTATGAGGCAGAAAAGCGAGAACAAGGTAACACCACCGTTCAGGAAAACCACAATAATAAAAGTTATGTCAATTTGACTCGTGTTTCCATGCACTGTTTTGATAAAAAAAATATAATTCAGTATGACCACCAATAGGATGTGTAGACCAAGCTCAACGTAGAATTTTTTATACTGGTATATTATGCTTAATTGAAATGCTTCTAAAAGTCACATGCCATTCCGAATTTCCTTAAGCCCATATACAGATCATCTTTCTGACTAAAAGACATGTTTTTAAGTATTTCTAGTAAATAAAACGTATTTTTACTTTTAGTTATGAGTCATATGACACTCCATCCTATGATAACTCATCTCGATAAGCATACAGTTTGAAGACACAATGTTTGCATTAAACACGATAGTCTTGAATAAACTATGCTTATAACATTTTGCAAATTTTAAGGTCTTCTATTTTCTTACAAGATTCGGTTCCATTCAACTTGTTTAAATTCGACATTAATCACACGACGCACATTGCCAAATCGTTATACTCATACTACTCATAGTAATCAAAGTAACGAATATAATAAACGATTACTTTGTAGAAGAGTAACGATTAGTAACGAGTACTCGAAAGTAACGATAACCAACACCACTAGTGCGCTCCGGTGCTGAACCCAGCGGCACCGGTGCCGTTCCCCCTCCACCTCGACCGCACAGCCGTCACGACAGAGAGAAACATAATTAGCCGACTGTCTCTCGGGCGCGGGCCATTTCTTAATAGGACAAGACAAAGGGGATTGGTTTTTTAGCGTCTTAACCTGCATCTTTTTTTAAACGATGTCATTCAATCCTGCATGGAAGAAGCCTATTTTTTGTAAATACTGATGGAAAAGTAAAGCCGCGTATACATTTGAGCACAATGCGAACGGAACGAGCATTCTGATGTGGACTGGAATCCGAAGCGAACCGAACGTGCACGCTTTGTTCGGCGAATACGCTCAGACCGATCCGCGCGCCGTCGGTCCATCAAAGAAATTTCGTGCTCAATGTGGACGGTGTTTAGGCGGTAGTACATTTAAGTACATGCTGGAAACATTTTTGCTTGAAAATAAGAGTGTTAGAAATGGAATGGACACAGGAGAAGTGTTTAGAAATTATAAGTTATTACCAAAAACGGGAAATATTGTGGAATCCCCGCCATCCACAAAATTATAATAATATTAAAAAGGAAGATGCATGGCGCGAAATAGCTAACGAAAGTAATGTCAACATAAATGAATTAAAGAAGTTTGAAAGCCTGAAGGGATCATATCGACGGGAGAAGGCAAAAGAAAAAAAAAGTATGGCCACGGGTAAAGGTAAGATAAGATATACTTAGTTAATGATGTAAATATACTGACTGCTGAAAAAAAAATTTTAGGACGAGACGATATTTATCCTTCAAAATGGTTTGCTTACGAAAGTATGAGGTTTCTACATGACAGGGATCAAGCAAGGAAAACCAGAAGCGTAAGTGTTTACAGAGTGTTTTATTAAGAGTACGAATGTTATTAAATCGAAGATTAAATTTATGCGTAATGATTTTGCCAAGGGACTGCGCCCGTTGGATTAAAATATTGACAAAATTCTTCTCTAATTTCGTTGGCCGAAAGCGGTGCTCGACGTGGTGTGTTTGTAAGAGACATGAGTGAAGACGATGGCAGGTCACTGCGCCAACTTCCTGGCACAATATGTCCATTAACTTCCTCATCTAGACTACCTGGAGGGGTGTATACATTTCTAGAAGTTCTACTTTTACGTAGAAAATTATGCAAACACTCTATTGCCATGACTATCAATTGTGCCTTTTCTGGTTCTAAAAGCATCGGTTTTCGTAAAACTCGAAATACACTAGAGGCTATTCCAAACGCGTTCTCAACGACGCGGCGAGCTCTGCTCAAACGGTAGTTAAAAATTCGCTTCATAGATCCTCTTTCGTGATTCCCAGAATAAGGTTTTATTAAATAATCACATAGAGGAAAAGCTGCGTCTCCTATCAATACATACGATGCCTGTTTTGTGCGACCAGGTAATGGTGAATTTTGAGAAAAATTTAAAGTTCCATTGGCATTTTTTTGATAAAGATCACATCGTTTAAACACACCGCCATCAGAAATTCGCCCTTGGCAACCTATGTCCACAAATGTGAAATTGTAGTCCGCGTCCACCACAGCCATCAAAAAAATCACTTCCACTTTTCATCGGGGCTTGCAAAAGTACATGTTTTCCATCAATTGCCCCTACACAATGTGGGAAGTTCCAAACTTCTTCAAATCGTTTTGATATTTCTTTCCATTCCTCTGTAGACGACGGTACCTATAAAAAAAATAAAATAAAGCTCGCAAGAGTAATATACAAATATTTTTGTAGAATTCACAAATGGCCGATGATGACGTTAAGGGAAATAATGAAGACGACACCGATAGCTTACACTACGACAGCAGTAACGAAGGTGCAGAAAATGCGATTATTCATTTGGACAGTTCTCATGAAGAAATTCATTCGGATAGACACACGTCACCAATTGCAGAAGTTAAGAAGAAAGTATTTGTATCTCCAAAAAAATCTGCCCCAAAACGAAAAGCCGGGGAAGATCCGCGTATAAATGCTGCATATCAATATTTAAAGAAAGCTGCTGAAAGGCCTCAAGAAAGTAAAGATGAATGTGCATCATATGGTGAATATGTGGCACATAAACTGAGAAAACTAGATGACCGCCACCGAGCTATTGCACAACATAAGATTAATAATAATTTGTTTGAAGTAGAAATGATGCAGTTGTCAGCCCACGCACAGACCTCTCAGCATACCCAAGTTTTCCCATCCATGTCCTCAACCCAAGTTTTCGAACCACCAATTACACAGACTCATATAGCACGCTCTCCTTCATTTGAAACGTATAACATGCCAAGATACCAATGTACAGCGCAAGCTCCCGCATTTATTCAAAGTCAGAACCTGACAAATTTGGACATAGAAATCCCCACACAATCGTCTACTCCTGCAAGTACCCAGTCTTCAATAGGCAGTACATCGTCGAATCTTTCTAATTTTGTAGAAAATTTCAGCCCCGATTACGACGATTAATTGTTCCAGATAAATATTAGAATTGTACTTTTGTGGTTTAGTAAAACAATAAATAAATAATAATGTAGATTTTGCTTTGAAATATATTTATTTACATACCTGAACAAGATCCCCAAGACAGTGTATAATGGCTTCACACACCTCTGGAATTATACGGGATATTGCTTGTTTTGAAATCTTAAATAAATACTGGAGACTCACATAGGAATCTCCAGTAGCAAGAAAGCGAAGAGTCACTGCAAGTCTTTCATCGCATGGTATTGCTTTTCTAAATTTGGTGTCACTTTTGGATATTCTCTCTCTTATGTGGTTTAAAATAAAATTGAAGTCTTCCATAGACATTCTTGTAAAATTTTTAAATCGGCATTGGAATTCTTCCGACAGTAAATCTTGCAATAAAAAACTGCTATTGACGTCTGGTTCTCTGCTCCTCATTAAAAACAATGGCGATGTCCAACTGCGCCTCTTTTTCTTCTTGCTTTTCTTTAATAAATTATATAAAACTATGAAACTCGCACTGACTAGTTGCATGTCTGCCATTTTAAAACGGGTAGATCCGAATAACTGGAGCGGTTGCGAACAGGATGTTCATTCGTGCTCGTACCGATTTCAATTCTGATCCCGAACAGAGGATAAGCTCGTTCGGGTTGTGCTCATTCATATTCGTGCTCAAATGTATACGCGGCTTAATATGTTTAATTTGTCACACGGTATTGAGGCCAGCCCTTCTGTTCTGGGTTCTGAAGAGGTAATTATTAATTTGGTCGTAGTTATTATTAATGGTGTCGTAATGCAAGTTATATTGTTGCTTTGAAAATCGCAAAAAGTGGGAGACTGTTTACTGACGGTGCACTTGTCAAAGAATGCTTAGTGGAGTGTGCAGAAATATTGTGCCCATTTCCTGTAAGCAACTTTGAGACAATTAGTATGTCCGAGCAATTTCTCGTCTGATACTTGAACTTGGTGCAGATTTAAAAGAACAACTGCAGGAAAATGTGCCCATTTTGTTCAGTATTCTATAGCTCTCGATGAAAGTAAAGACATTTCTGACACAGCAGAGGTTAGAGGTGTCGAAATAGTCTTTACTATCACCGACGAACTACTAGACGTTATCCCGCTGAAACATACAATGGCTGGAGAAGATATTTTTGATGCTGTAGAATAATACACAATGAATGACATGGGTATACTACTCAAAAGTTTGCGTAGTGTTGTTACTGATGGAGCGCCAGCAATGTTGTCGGAAGCACAAGGTTTTACTGGGCGAATGAAAATAAAAGTACGCGACGCTGGGCTACCTCCGATATCATCGGTACACTGCATATTACATCAGGACCAACTATGTGCAAAAACCTTCCGTAATTTCAAATCTGTTATGGATGTAGTAATAACATGTGTCAATTTCTGCAGAAAGCAAGGTCTCAACCACGGCAGTTTGAAGTATTTTTCAAAGACCTGGAAGCAAAGTTACGGTGATATACCCTTTTACTGTGTTACGCGCTGGTTAAGCTGCGCAAAAATGCTAACGATTTTTTTTTAAATCATTGACGACTTGAGATGTTTATGCAAATGAGATTTTCACGCCATCTTCAGTGCTTTTCGAAACATAATCGGCGCAGTTCCAAATGTAGCTGATTAAGCGATACGATCCTTAAGGATAGATACTACCACTACAATAGTAATTTAATTTCGTTTTATCAAGGTGTTAAGCAGCAAGATTTTCCCAAAATTCTTGCACTGGCCTTGGAAGCTTGCTCCATGTTCGGTAGAACGTACTTCTCCGAGCAGATCTTTTCTTTAATGAATTTGAACAAAACTAAAAACAGGTCCTTTGTCTGATGTGTCCTTAGAGGCGATACTCAGAATTTCCACTGCTCAAGCCACTGTACCAAATATTAGAAAACTTGTTGAATCGAAACGCTGTCAAAGATCATCTTAAGAATAAATGTGTTTACGTCTAAATTATGAACATTATTCCGACCAATTCAAATGTCAATACAAATGTCACTCCACTCATTTTCCGTTGGGACTGGGAGCCGGCAAAATTAAACCTTATCGCGGACTCGACTAAACTTAGGCCCGTATCGTCAGTCGCCCCTACAATTGTAGGGCGCCTTTATGGCCTCCTTGATTGTCATAGTTTTCTACTTCTCCCTGTGAGCACTCTATTTGCATCAAATTGTGCTTGCTTTTGAGTTATATCATGTTTTATCAGCCTGAAATTTCCTACAATTTAAAAAGAAAAGATATCTTCACAATAGGAGAGCGCTGACGCTGACACGGGACAAGTGTAATCTAGAAATTTTTGAAGGAAAGAAAGGAGTATGACAATCAAGGAGACCATAAACGCGCCCTACAATTGTAGGGACGACTGACGATATGGGCCTTAGTAATAATATGTAGTTTTTAAGTAAATGAACAAAAAGGGCTTGGTATGCCGATGAAAGTACCTGTCATATCGACTTGAAGATACAACGTGACGGTAGGATTTTACCATAACCTATTCGTATATAAACGGTCAAGACGTTTCATATCCATTTTACATATACTTTCAGTAGCCTGGTGCCAAACTGACAGACTCAAATGAGCTTTTAAATGCAAGCATGAAGCATACAAACAGGGTGTATTATTTGTATCTATTTGCATTGCCTGCTATAGCTTTCAGTCGGGATGACAGAAACTTCTGGCGGAAATCAGTTTGTCATACCATGTTTTTCAAAAAGAGCCTAAGATTTCCATCAAACCTTGTAGGCTTCATTGGATTCGGTGATGACGGTGAAATTCTCTTGTCACGCTGTATCTTTAAGTCGGTATGACAGGTACTTCTGGCAGGATGCGCCCCGCCTTACTGAGCTCTTCTTGTTCATTTACTTAAAAACTACATATTATTACTAAATTTAGTCGAATCCGCGATGAAGGTATACCCAATGCCACCAGGTCCCGGGTCATTTCTATTCGCAGGGTGCTACGGTTAGCACAACACCTTCCTCGCGATGCGTATGCCGCTGCCTAATCGCTCCCCCACCTTCACGGAGTCACTCCGCAGCACAGTGCTGCGAGCGGTGCTCGGCGCTGCACTGCTAGCACTTGAGGAGTTGGAGAGGCCTGCTCTAGGGGATAAGTTGAGCTCTTTACCTTTTTTCGTAAGCACTTTTCCCCATCAACAGATGCAGATGGTCCAGGTGATGATAGAGACTTGGGTAAATTTTCCATAGGAATCCCATCATCTTTTAGAGCACGATATCTTTTAGGGGTGTAACCCAAAAGGGTTATGTTTCAATTTGACCTTATAGGTACTTTCACAAAAATGCTTCGAGCAAACCCCAGCGCTTTTTACATTGACTTAGATTTTTCTTTTTGTATGATGTAGCCATTTTTTGCTAAGGTTTGGGTCTTGAGGAAAACTGTGGAATTTCGTTTAGATTGGCTGTCGGAATTACATCCCACAACAGCACACCGCATTTTTATCAATTTACTAACCTCACAGGGTATATAAAGTATGTATATGACTAATACAACAAGTCACAAAATCACCAATAAACCGCACTATATAGTTTTAACCGTGATACACGTGCACTGCAGTAACGTTACGACAATCCTGCCGCTGGTAACCACGAGTCGACAACTCTCTGGGTGACGTCACGAAGCTCCGCCAACATGCGCAACATCCTATCTTCAGTGTATGTGTATCGTGGTTGACACCATCGACCACATCGTTTATCACCATATCACCATCGACTATTTATCACGTTGTTTCTGATAAAAAAGCCCTAGGCATAGTGAATGTTTTGCACGTTAAGCTTAATCACAGTTAACTGTAATTAACATGCATAAACAATTGGAAAGAAGTGTGTGCAATTAGAAGTGCAAAAGTAAATATTACAGTTGCAAGAAAAGTTTTTTGGTTTCCCAGTAGTCCATTTACATAGGTTTAGATAATATTTACTCGATTCTGTTGAAATTTGGCAATATTATTTGTTGTATTAAGAACCTAATTTAGGCCTAAACAGATTAAAATTATTAGGACCAGTGGCGTCCCGGGGACATCTTAGCGACCGTTAGTGACAAAAAAATGTACGCCTCTGCCAGTTTTGTAACTTTATTATGTTTTTATTAAGCATCTAAAAAATACAACTTCTTTGCCTCTTGTATTTTTTCGTATCTCACTTCGTTTCCGAGAAAAAAAATCCGTTATATTGCATGGGTCACTGGACAAAAGACATTAATAAAAAAATTAAATTCATCACCCTGTATCTTGAAAACTCTGCATTTCCAGACCCATATTTATATAAACTATTTTTTTATATTTTTTAAGAGGGAATCTCCCTCTAAAATATCTGTGTCTATTTTTCGAAAACCCTGTATAAATACAGTTTTATATGTATACTAAACAGTGTTTTTCCTATTTCCATTATGTTTACCTACTAGTCTAAGTTTTATTGTCATAATACTACTATATAGTATATGTATATTTTAGGCATGGACGCCCAGCAAAATCAGAGATACACAGTTTAGACTTATACTAAGTGACTTATAAATCCGAACACCCAGTTTAAATGGTTTTATTTTAATAAAATTTTGTATAAGTACTTAATGAAGCATAATAAGTAAATAATAAAAATTTCAAAATGATTGCACTGCTTTAAAGCCCTTTGACCTTTAATAATGTGTGGATGCACCCTGATGTGCTACGCATTCTCCAACGCATGCTTCTGATCAGGTGGTCAATGTCCTCCTGTGGTATCTCATTCCAGGCAACCACCAACTCCTCTCGAAGTGCTTCTAGAGTCTGAGGAGGACGTTGCAAATTGAGCAATCTCCTACCCATCATATCCCACACGTGCTCAATTGGGGATAAGTCGGGAGATCTTGGTGGCCATGGTAACAATGTGACATCATTATGTTGAAAGAAGTCTATTGTGACTCTTGCAACATGTAGTCGGGCATTATCTTGTTGGAAAGTTGGATCTGCCAGGGTGTCAAGATAGGGTAAAAGATGGGGTTCTAGAACTTCGTGGATATAACGCTGCGCGTTCATGTTACCTCTGATGAAGATTAAAGGTGACCTGGAACCATAACCTATAGCACCCCAAACCATAACTCCAACAGTGTGATGAACATGTTTTTCAACAAAAAACTGTGGATTCCTCCTTTCACCACGTCGCCTTCTAACCCTGGCACGACCATCGTGCATGCCTAAACAAAATCGAGACTCGTCACTAAAGACAATACTGTTCCATTCCTGATCCCAGAGTGACCGTTGTCTGCACCACTCAAGGCGATTACGTCGGTGTTCTCGAGTTAAAGGGAGGACCCAGTGTGGCCGGTATGAAAACAAGCCAAAACTTCTCATTCGTCGGTAAACACTTCGCATGCCAATAGGTCTTCCGTGTTCTGCAAACCATTCATCTGCAATGGACCTGGTAGTGGAGAAACGGTCCCTTAAGGCCAATAATCTTAGGCAGCGATCTTCACGGTCTGTTGTTCTACGGCGGCGTCCAGTGCCCCTTGCTCTTTGCGTACGGCCTCCTCGAAGCCATGCCTGACAACACCTAACCACAGTGTCTACACTTCTTAGCACTCTAACTGCAATTGTCCGAAAAGAAAGTTCAGCTTCCCGAAGTCGCACTATACGGCCCCTATCAAACTCACGAAGTTGACGAAATCGTACAGGTCTCCGTACTCTAGGCATCGTAAAGGATGTCAAGAACCAAAATCCGCCAACGTTGATTCTTTACTGCGGCTGAAATATTCATTTTTAGAGCGTTAGTGAATTAAAAAAAGCAGTATAAAAACCGGAATGTGCAACTGATAAGGCTGAAAATTTTTTCACTTGTTATCTACAGTAAGATAAATACATTCACCAACTTTTATTAAAATAAAACCATTTAAACTGGGTGTTCGGATTTATATGTCACTTAGTATACATTCCACAAGGGCGGACTTAGGAATCTGCCTACAGGAAGGCAGCGTTGATGTTCTTTTTCGCAAGGGGGGTTCGTTATTGCTGATTAAGAACGGAGGTGGCGGATGCATGCTTAAGCATCGTTTCTGAGAGCAATATATACGGTTTTCTAAAAAAAAATGGACTGGCGTCTAGGAGGCAGGGTGGTGGTCGCGAGCGCTCTGCCCATATAAATCCGCCCTTGACAGGCCCAGTCAACCACTTGAGTTGAGAGAAAAAATTATTTCTAGGAAGGGCTGTTTTGAGGAGTAAAACACTCACCATTCATCCAAGAAACGGGTACTCTATTAAGAATATTTTACTCCAGCATATGCCCCCTCTCCTCCTGATGGTCGCCCATGCTTAGAGATGATTAAAAATTGTCCTCATTTTCGTTTTTTGCCATGTAGGTAACACGTAATTTTCGTGCGGATATAAAATAATATTACGAACTGCTTTCAACTGACTGATAAATGAAACCAACTTTACTGGCTACTACATTTCAAGAGTTACTTTACAAATTTATATTACACTATATACACTTTTGTTCGTGGAGTAGAGTGGTGAATCACCTAATACTACTTGCCGCCAAATAAAACGACAGAAGTGGGTTTAAAGATTTTCTAACGTTTCAGCCACCTTGGGGGCCTTTTTTGAAATAAAAATAAAAAATATGAAAAAATGATAAAAGACGAAATGCAGTCATTTCAAGTATTCTTTATTGTAGAAATTGTACAATTTGTAAAACCAATGCATTAATATATGCCAACAATGATCTAATCCGAGTCACTTTTTGATTTACTGCCTGAACGCGATCCGCTTTTTCCTCTAGAACCACTTCTAGATCTTGAATCGCTCTTCGACCTAGATTTGCTTTTAGCCCTAGATCCACTTCTAGATCTAGATTTGCTCTTTTCTCTTGATTCGCTCCTAGATCTAGAACCGCTCTTAGCCCTGGAGCCGCTACGAGATCTAGAACCGCTTTTTGCTCTAGAACCGCTCCGAGATCTTGATCCGCTTTTAGCCCTAGACCCGCTGCGAGACCTTGACCCGCTTTTAGCTCTAGAGCCACTTCGAGATCTAGATCCACTTTTAGCCCTAGATCCGCTTCGGGATCTAGATCCGTGTTTACCTCTGGAGCCGCTTCTAGATCTAGATCCGCTTTTGGAACGGCTCTTGGATTTAGACCTAGAACGGCTTCTAGACTTTGATCTGGATCTGCTTTTGGAACGTGAACCACTCCTGGATCTAGAGCCAGAACCGCTTCTAGACCTTGACCTGGAGCTTTTTGAACCACTTCTCGACCTGGAAAAAAATAAATTTTGAACATAAAGAATTGACAAATTTATTCAGAATATAAAATGAAATGGTTATGGTAAACATAGGGTAAAATATTTCTTTTTTTAATACATAAACTAATCATATTAGACGAAAATTACCCTGGTTTGAGAAATAATTGTGAAGACTGGTTTTTTTGATACAAGTTGTTCAACGGAATATTTTTATTTAAAACATGGATGCAAAAATGGGTACACCAGTTTTTGTGGAAAACTTTCTATTCGACAACAAAGCATGAGCAAACGTGTTTTTTTGGATTCAATCAAAAGTGTTGGCAGTAATGAAAAAACTCTTCAAATAAGATTTTTAGGTATTTACGAGACCTTCAAAACGAGACCACACGTAAAAAGATCAGACTAATAACAAAAAAGTTATGGCCGAAAACCGAGGCAAAATGGAGGTTTTAGCACTTTTTGGTAAAATGCGAGGATAGTTTCACAAATTGGAGTAGATTGGTCAAGTAGTTTTTGAGAATTTCTAATTGTTTAGCCCAAACACCTGTTTTCGGGGCACCACTACTAGTTTATTGAGCAATATTCAGGGTTCGTTCAAAGGGCATTTTATAGCAGAATACACTAGTTTACCTTGCCGATATGAATGACAAACCAAACCGAAAAGTAAATGTTATTTTTATGCGAAAAAAAGGGTTACGTTACATTTCATATTTGTGACTTATTGATTAGATGCGCTACGAGATTCGAAAAACATACGCTATTATACACATTTTAAAACAAAGCGGATGTGTCTATCACTATTTGTTGTGAAGAATAATTTTTTTCAAGATTTGTTCATACTCTTATACATATTCAGAGCGGAATTTTTTACACGGTCACAAGTGAACCTTATAGTTTATGAAAAAATTATTTAATACTGAAATGCACTGAACTGTTTATAAAGTTAGCACGCAAACTGGAGACACGACTATGTTTCAAACCGTCTTAGCCTTGTTAGTATGTAGCATGTGTAGCTACATTATTCATGACTTTGTTAGATAAGAAGGTCACGAAATTCAGTTTCTTTATGAAGAAATATAATTCCCTGTACCTTTTTTCTAGAAGTATTAATATAGTACACGTTTGTTTTCAAAATTTCGTAAGATTAAAACGACTGTGAGTTCAAAATGTTGGAAAATAAACTCGAGAAAATTAAAACACACAAAACAACAACAAAAAATATTGTTACTTGAGATGGAAGGTTGCTCAATAAAGAGATACTTACCTGTTGGATTCAGATCCTGAAGAAATCTTCCTCTTTCTTCCTCTAGGAGCATTGTCACTTTCATCTCCACTAGCTATTCTATGCTTGTCATCATCGCTATCATCTGAAGATGATATGGTGGCTTTTGACACAATTCTGCTCTTCTGTTTTGCACTGAGACCTTCTTCCTTCTTTGGCTTCTTTGGCTCCTTCTCTTTCCTGTAGACAATTACTTTTGCTGAAGAAGTTTTCAAAATATGAACGTGTTAAATCGCTTCAAAGTTCAATTGTCTGTCTATAAAAATGTTTGGGGGCAATTAGATATTGTATGAGAGGCAAAGTTAGGTCGTCTGCGATATCAAATGCGGCTCTGCTTCTAGCAGAAGATTAGGTAAAAAGATACGACGTGCGCCAGGCTCCAACCAAGACGTCGCGCGCCGAGTATGCAAGAAACAAAAATGGCACATTACTTATTATAGTAATAAAAAGCTTGTTGTTAGTTCGATATCTTAAGATACTGCCGATGCTTCGTAAGTGTATTCAGATCGTTTACATCCAGAGCTGCGAAGGTTTGTTAATCTCGTACAAAGGCCGCCTGCAGGAACGTCGTGATAGGTACAAGAGAATACTCAGCCAGTCCCAAATGTCACATATTGATAATTCTTATCAACTTTTTTTGTTACTTTTTCTGCTGTTTCATCAGTTTTGTTATTTCAAGCATAGTTGTTCCTTAGAAAGACAGTCAAAACCGCTTATGCATGTGCGGCTTGGTGTTTTCTTGCCAAGACACACATGCAAAGTCTTCAAGTACTGCAAAGCAGAACTTTTCGAACAACTTGCAACGCTCCATCGTATATCTCAAATGAGACACTACACAGAGACCATGACATTGCTTGCTTGAGGAAATATGTCAAGCTTCAGGCGCAGCGACGTTATAGTTAAGCGGAATCGCATAGCAACCCTCTGTTGCATGACTCAGTGGACTATACAGTGGAGCAAGTTCGTAAGTATTCAAGGCCATGGCTGTGATAAAAAAATAGCGCGAGCTTTCTATCTCAAAATTAATCAGTGTACCAAGTCAAGAAGCCTAGGTGTATCAATCCTCTTAGGCTAACACTTCTGTTTTTCTTTGCTTTTCTCCTTTTTTTCCTATCTTTTCCTTTCTCTTTTTCATTGACACGGTTTCTGGGCAACCGGGACTGCCAGATTCGACCACCCTACATTAGAAATGGGCAAAGGTCCTACGGACCGCCCAGACAAACAAATAACGAATAGTAACAGTCAAAACTACCGTACTGCATAGACATAGACAATGGAATTCCGAAATATAACGAATGAAAAGTTCAGAGAGTTTTGGCGGATTAAGAAATACCTTTTCCTCTTCCTCTTTGGTTTATCACTGCCGTCAGAATCAGAACCAATCTGTTTTTCTTTGCGCTTTCTACCACCACCTTTTTCTCTCTTTCTGCCATCTCCTCTTTGCTTCTTACGGCCTCGTTCTTTCTTCTCCTTTCGTGGAGCTTCACCACCCTCAACATTTTCCTGAAAAAAAAAATGATTTTCAGATTCACGGTCTTATTATATTTATAGCGTACAAATCCGTCAAAGCGACATGCGTTTATGTTTTGCACATCTTAGCCGGGTTGTTTCTGGAAATATTTGTTTCGTGTACTATTTTTTTCCTGTGGTTTGCAAGTAAACATGGTCTCTTGTGCTGTGGGCGATCCGCTGCGGATACTAAGAAATCGTCAGACTTAACGTGTGACAGGCCAGTGTATCGTAAAGTTGCAGAACTGAAGTTTTCCGATTGTTGAATTTCTACTGATGCATACAGATTCCTTAGTTCCAGGCCAGTGGAGCCGGCAGGGTTATTACCTAAAAAAACCCTATAATGTCAAAAATCGGCTAAATGTCAACCTGCTGACTATATAGTTCCTAGCGTGCAAATAGTTTATTCCGCTACACGCTCAATGACCAGCTGCGAGGCAGTTCCCCAGCATGATTTGCTGGTTGCAGAATGCCGAGATAGTGTATAGAGTATATATCTGAAAAGACATGATTGAAATTGGTTGAGTAGCAAAATCGCAACTGGATGATTCCTTGGTGATTGAGCGTATTGGTCTACATGAGTATAAAATCAGTGATATTAGATATGTGATAAACTTGTTACTGAATGTGCTGCTCATGAAATATGTATATCTATTAGCTGTACCAGACGGGTTATTTGTGTTGTCCTTTCGGAAGAGAGGTTATGTTCAAAGTTATGAATTACGATTTTCCAGGATTTTTTTGCGTTTTTAAAAACTTTCAGAAGCATTACAGGAAATCACCACCGCGCCCGCTTTGAATATAATATAAATTAGATCATTTATGAAGAGCCGATATACAATTAGTTTCAAAATAAAATAGGAGGCCTTGATACCAAATCTTGGGAGATTGTTTGGCAAAGTTATGTGTTATACGGTTGTTTCGTTACTACTACATTTTTTTTTGTAAAAGTGAAGTCAAAAGTTTCTTTTTTTCATTTTTGAGTGTTGTGAAATGGAATTTAGCAATGATGAGTACACCGATATTACTTCTGTGTACGGGTTATGCGATGGTAATGCTTTAGCGGGTTTTCGGGAGTATCAACGTAGATTTCCTAACAGACGCCAACCTACCCCAAAGGTTTTTACGCGTTAATTTCTAAGACCAAACCTCCCGGAGTTAGAGGTCATGGTGTCCGTCATACTGTTCAAGAGGAACTGGAAGTCATAAATTTGGCGTTGGATGATCCTAGTACAAGTACTAGGCGGATTGCAGCCCAGTTACCATGTTCCCAAAGTCTCGCATGGAGAATTTTAAGTCGGGAAGTTTTACATTCTTACCATCGGCAAAATGTGCAATGGCTGCAACCCGGCGATGAAGTGCAACACTGTGTTAAAATTTTAAACGTTCCATTTGCATTTGTATATTCAGATTTTGTTACTTACGTTATGTTTTTGTTATATACATAAATATATGTATGTATTTGTATTTTTGTATAACATTTTTGTATGAAAATTTCTTTGGAAATCGAAATTTTATTTTTTAAAGTATCGCTAGGTCATTAAAGAATGTAATAAAAAATACAAAGACGTATAGTCATTCCTAACGGGAAGCGGATAGATCAGCGCGACGTAAAATGTTGATTTGGAACGGGAAGTGGATAAATCAGCAAGCGGCGTTTTCCCCGTAAGGACAGACAGATTTCGTAACAAGTCCTCGGTTGAGAAAGGGTTAAATTTCCGATTACCTCATAGATCTCGCAGTATCTATTCTAGAGGTTATACAACTGAAACCAAAACGATATAAGCAAAAACCAAATGCAATTTTGAATACCGCATAATATCCCTATAATGATCATGGATCAATTACCCACTAAAAATATTTTGTTTTTTTGGGTTTTGTTCAGGTATTTCGGGCTTCGGCTCCACCGTGCGCGCTTTGACTCGGTTTTGTAGATCCAAAAGAGATTCGTCTCTCTAGATAATAAGTCGATGATTAAAAATCGTCAAATGTGTCAACAGGAAGCATCATTTGTCGTTAACAGGTATATAACCAAAATCGCTTCTACCACTATATCTTGCCGCAAGGGACAATCATACACATAGGCACGCAAATATTTGCAAAGTTGAACTTATAACTAGCGATGCACCAAGTACTAATTTTTCCAAACAGCCGAGTCCCGAGTACTCGGCGAGATTGAGTTATTTGCGGTGGATTATTTAAGCTACTGCTCCTAGTGGTATTTAAAGTATATTTGCATTTTTGAAAGGTATCTTTATCCCTACATTTTAATGACTTTTCAAAAAATTAAAGAAACAAAACAGTTGTGCAACTTAGACGATGTTTTGTGTGTAAAGTGATGTGTAGGTAGTGTATGTCACAAGTTTTGTTCTTAAAATATTATGAGAGTGGCTTATATTTCTCACTGTGAAATTAAGCAGCTACAATATTGAGATAATATTGGAACCATATTTTGAAGTTATTTTTTTGGAACATTTGATGTTTTGATATTTTTTTAAATCTCTCTCATTTCGAGAGAAGCATATTTGTAAAGATTCAAAATTCACAGTTTATTGAGAGGTAGGCAAGGTGAAACCCCTTGCCTCTCAATTTTCGGAATATTACCTGATAGAACAGTTGCCATGTCATGCTAATCACGAAATGAATTTAAATTCTATAGGTTTCCAGGGATGAGGTTACAAACAAACAAAACTGCTTGATGACGCTAAATTATCCTTACGTATGAGCTAAGGTTTTCTTCGTTGTTCACGTTACTTTCATATTTCTGCTGCATTTGTTTACTTTGTTCTTTGGTTTTGGTGTTTTTTGCGTATTCATGAGAAATATAAAAAAGCAAATTATAATGCAGGAAAATACTGTAATGTGGTTTCACAACGCATCTGCAATTCTATGAACTAACAAGCCCTAGGTCTTGCGTTCCGACCAAATAATTAGCCGACCGAGTAATTCGTTACTCAGCGAAACCGAACGCTTGATGAAATGGTCCGGGTACACAGTGTACCGCGTACATGCCGAGAACTTGGTGCACCTTTACTTCATCAAAACTGTTATTTTTTTTTATCTAACCTGATCACTGTCAGATCCCGACAGAATATCTCCAGTTCTACCTCTACCTCTTCCACCTTTGTTTTTCTTCTCGGATGGCATATCGTTGAAAATAAGCGCATTCTTTGTTTTTTCCTTGTACTCTTGTCGTTTCTGTAACATTTGCTCCTTGGACAGTCTTTGTTCCTCCTCCATTCTACAAAAGAAACATACGTTAGATTATAGATATATTTAGTATGAAACTATTTCAACGTTACCCTAAGCCCTATTTGAGACTGCTAAAATTCTCTCTCAATTTACAACAAAACTGAAATGTTCTACTATAACTCCTGTTGAAAAAGTCTTTGACGAAATTATTTACGAACAGATCATCGAATTTATTGAGGGACATAAAATTTTAACCAAATTTCAAGGTGGATTCAGGAAGAAACACTCAACTGAAACGGCAATACAAATAGCTTTTGAGAACTGGAAGAGATGTATGGACAATAGGAAACATGCAGTGACAGTGTTTTTGGACGTCAAAAGGGTGTTTGAGACTATTGACAGGGATAAATTATTTACAACATTGCATCACTAAAGAAAATTAAAGGAATATTTCATTTACAGTGAAAATTCTTAGAGATGCAATTTTTGTTTTTTCTAAATCTAATTGTTTAGTTTTTTAAAAGAATGCAATTGTAGCAATCATACTAAATAAATCTTAAACAAACAAACAAATCAAAACCAGTGGCTGCCATATTCTCTAAGAAAAAGGTCGCTACCCCCTGTTGTATTCGGACGTTCGCAGATCATTTCTATCGTCGCAGCTAGAGATGCACCGAGTACTACTTTTTTCAAAATACCAAGTACTCGGTCAGATGCGAATTCAGTGCTCTAGGTTAATTCAGCGAGCGTTTAACATTAAAAAATGAAGGTTTACAATAAAAATACCCCATAAAACGTTTTAAGATTTGATCAATGGGTGTTTGAAGAATATTTAGGAACTTTGGAAACATTAAAATGTTTCTTTTTTCTTTCCATGTTGGTTCTCAGGGTCGAAAATGGCGTATTTCACACTTATTAATTAATTAAATATTAAACCTCGAAAACTATAACCTTTAGAGAAAAGTTCATATGTTCAGAATCATTATTGTTCAGAATGACCCAAAAACTTTTTGTCCAGAAAGAACAAAATTTGGGCCTGGCGACATGCAGATTCGTTAAAGGGATCCTTTTTGAATAAGATTATGTGATAAACGGGATCAGAATGGTCTACCGAGCCGATGCGAAGATACTTTCTTGGATTAGTATGAAACTACTATGAGATAAAAAAGCATTACCTTTTGAGTTCTTCTATCTGTCTCATCTTGAAAGCTGCCCTCTCTTCTTCCTGTTTCCTCTTGATCAACCTTTCTTCCTCGTCAACTCTCCTTGCTCTGGCCACATGGTATTGAGCTTGGGACAGCAGATCTTTACATTGGCGAGCTTCCAGCTCTGCCAAACTGACGTCATATTTGGTTTTATCACCCAACTCCACTAGATAGTTGAAGTACCTGCCAAAACAAAAACGTAATATTTGGAATAGCTCACAAAATCATTGAAATGTTCTATTTTAGCAATTATTTGATACTAGAATTCTACTTGGAAATTGTAACAACACTGAGGAAACAAATCTAACTTACTTCAAAGAAAGTCCCAATTCGTGTACAGCTTGTAGTACAGTGGACAAAGTAGACTTTTCATCCTTCAAGATCTGTGTAGCCAGTCTCTGCATTATGAAAGCAATGTTATACAGTAAAATGCTGTCTTGTGGTGCAACTCTTCTGGCTCTTAACAAAACCATTTTCGCTTCTTTGAATTTTCCTGCTTTGTGATAGGCCCTTGCTAGATATTGCAACACTTCCACATTGTTGTACTTGTAGAACTTCCTCAGACAATTTTCATACTGACGTAAAAAGAATAACACTTCTATAATTCTACAGCACTAAATTAAGAGGGTTTCAGGCAATAGTTCTAGCGTAAAGTGGATGGAGCTGAATTACCGTGATTCAGGGTGTAGAAATTATAATTTTTATATCAAACACAATTATACTGAGTTAAAAAAGGTAAACACCTACGTATGTTTATCCGATTTTAATAATTTTTGGCATATACATATGTTCAGTGTCCCTTACTAGTAAAATGATTGAATTTTCAGCTTGATTCGTAAACTGACTGCAGAGGCTGGTTCAATATTGTGTTGAGGATCCAGGATTTCTTATACACTCATTGACATGCCTGGGCATCGCGCTGTCTATATCCTACTGGGGAATCTCATTCCAGGCTATTGCAACTTCGTGAGTAAGAGCTGCTAAAGTCTGTGGAGGGTGTTACAAACTTAAGGAGCCTGCGACCTATCATGTCCCAGACATGTTCAATTGGAGATAGGTCAGGCGATCGTGGTAGCCAAGGTAAACGGTTGATCCATGAAGGCTAACGATGCTCTGGCAACATGCGGCCTGGCATTGTATTTCTGAAAAATCAGGTTTTCGATGGTGTTTAGGTATGGAATATGATGCTCCACTACTTCCTGAATATAGCGTCGGGCTGTCATATTACCTCTGATGAAAATATTAGGGGTGATCTGCTACCATAAGCAAAAGCACCCCATACCATAACTCCCACAGTGTGGTGAACGTAACGCTCTCTGTCAAACTGTGGGTCACGTCTTTCACCACGTTTCCTTCTCACTCTTGCCCGACCATCGTGCATCCCCAGACAGAAGCGGGATTCGTCATTAAAGACCGCCTCATTCCATTCGCGGTCCCTTAGAATTATTTTTCAACACCAGAGCCGATGTTCAGCTGTTGGCGATAAAAAATCGATATGTAAAAAATTCTTGAATTCTAATAAACATACCTTTTTTGTCACTCAGTATATATCTGTGAGTGGATTAACACGTTCGCGGACACTGACGGCATATCACGTCAATGAACTGTTTTCTAGCGGGGCACTGAGAAATGTTGAGGTGTGCTCAAAATGTCACGTTGATAAATTATTTCATATCAAACATAGAAAAGTGAATCAAATAGCATTCAAACAGGAATTTTTCACACATGCAGATATGATGAAAAAAAATCATGCGGTATATGACGTCATGTCCCCCTACGCACCCATTTCACTCACATGGGATACTTGACGGCATATGCCGCATGCGAATAGCTGCTTGTTTAACTCATTTAAATTACCTGTTTTCTATTGAAGTCATGAACAATAACAAGAGCAGTACAGAAACAAGTTTTATTATGAATAAGTATGTGTACAAACACAAAATAAATACATATTCCTTAAATTTTATTCATTGTCAAACAGCAAAATAAATATTTAGGTGCTTTCAATATAAGCGATCAAGCTTTATGCCAAACCTGAAAACAGTCTCCAACACAAAGAGATGGTTTTCCTATACAATCACGGCATTGCCATGCAGTCTCCTTCCTCCTTTGTTCTAGGTAGCACTGTTTACAGCGTTTGTAAATCTTTTGTTTACCTTTTTTGTTTTCTGGCACAGGTATAGCCTCCAAAACGTGGCCCACATTTTCTCTACTTTTTTTGGATGGCATAAACTTTGTTTTTTTCATCAAGTTGACAAATTCCCTTCCATCTCTCTGATCCGGAGACATCCCAAGTAAGGATTTTATTAAATCATTTCGGAACTCTTTGAACGTCTTGTTATCTTTGTGGCTACGATTATATAAATAATGGGAATTCCAGACAGCTATATCAAGAAGATGAAATATAACCTTTTTGTGCCACCTGATTGTTTTTCTAGGACATGAATAATAGCTAATCATTTGATCTGCACGATCAATACCTGACATATTGTCATTATAGCAACTGATCATTAGTGGCTTGGATTTTTTATGACCATACCTGTTTGCAGTTTCAACCAATTCATATAGCCCGTCGTGATGGATAAGACATCACGTTTGTCGCGCCATTTGGAAACATACACATTTCCCTTTCTTCTCCAAATATGCTGCCCGGATTTCAATTTGGCTCCAGTAACCTCTTTGGGATTACCTTTCCTATTCGACCGTAATGTCTCCGTGCTGTGAGTTTTCCTTTGCAATAGGATTTCCGATAACTGGACACTGTTATAAAAGTTATCCATGTATATATGGTGGCCTTTATCTAGAAATGGCTCCAGAAGCCTAAGAACTAAAGAATTTATTTTAGAACTGCCCCTGACATCTTCTCTATTAGATTTACCTTTATAAATTTCTATATTTAGGACATATCCGTCATTGGAACACAGCTCATAGAACTTAATCCCATATTTACTTTTTTTGTTTTTTATGTAAACCCGAAACCGTAATCGGCCTCGGAAAAGTAACAGTGATTCATCTAGAGATAAGGCTTCTGGCGGAGAAAACATATTTTGGCTTGACTTAATGATAGATTCCACAAGCCAACTAACTTTATAGAGATTATCCTCCTTATTTTCATCATCTGCACAATTCAAGCACCTCAGAATCTGTTCAAATCGTCTACCTGACATAGTAGCCGGGAATATCGGATGATAATTGAGAGGATCCATTGAAAACATGTCCCTAATAGACTTGAACTTCAACTGGCCAGCAAGGAGACACAAACCGAGAAAACCTTTCATTTCTTTTACGGAAATATGTTGAAATGTCTTGAATCGCTCGTTTCTGGACTTAGGCCTATTGCCCACAAATAATAATTCACCATATTTATTTGACTTTTGAACAATGTAATTAGTCACATCCACAGTCCAAATTTTTTCAAAAACCTCAATTGGGGAAGTGCCTGCTAGCTGTTCTTTCAAACCAACTGATATGGAATCAAAGGAAAACTCTAAACAATCGATTATATTATCTTCCCATTTTTGTTCATCGTTGTCTGGATCTAATAGAACATCGATATCATCAGAGCCCTCGCTATCGACATGTCCTGACGGCAAATCAACTTTTGATTTAGGTTCTTGCCGTTTACGTTTTTTTCGTGATGTTCCAGCTAAAATTTACAAATAAACGTAACTAATGTGTATGGGAAAAATGCGCAACAACTTACGCTCATCATTGTTTGGAGTATTCTCGTATTCTGAATCAGTACAAGAGTCTGAGTCCTGTTGCATATATTCTGGATCAGCAATGGAGTCATCTGTACTATATGGATCATGTCTGCTTTCATCTTCGCTCTCACACTCTTCATACCAGCGCATCCACTGCTCTCTATATTTATCGTCCATTTTGCTGTAGCTCGAATGCGTACATCCGCTCTCGATAACGAACAGACTCATACTGCCAACACGTATACGTATGACTACCGATGTCCGAAGATGTACCCCTCCCCCTCTTAAAAAAATCTACTTCACTTATTATTTGGCAGTAGGTTTCCAGCGGGACACCAAACCTCCTAATATACGCAGAATTGACGTGATGTACAGCAAAATGAAGTTAGGCCACTATATGTAGTTGACGGCAAGTGCCGTCACTGTCCCAATAGGCACACTGACTAGTGCGGCTTATAGCGTCAGCGCCTCATTAGGACACATAGAGTGTCCGCGAACGTGTTAAGATATTGACTTAAAATGTACATGTTGTAGTGCCATTGAACCACCAGATACACAAAATCCCGTCTATACCAGTGGCGTAGAAATTGGGAAATTTTAACCTCTACAGAAGAAAACGCCAGTTATTTGTTACGCCACTGACTTGGAACATACTGATTAAGATATTCAATTTCACATGAATTGCCTGTCTTGAGAAATTTTTGTTAGACTACCCTTTTTGAGGAAAAATTGGTTTGAAGATGAAATTGGCGTGAAAACACTTCAACCCATTCTACTTTGAAAATGCGCCGCAGTTAATGAACATTGTATGTATTAGTAGCTTATTTGAACAATGATCATGTTTTGTCTTTATTCAGTGTCATCAGTGGCGTAGAAATCTACAACACCCTGTATCTTGACAATGTGACATTTAGGACCTATTTTTTATCATTTTTTTATGTATTTTCTTTCCTAGACATATTGCCATGTATTCTGACTTCAGAGAAGTAAGATCGCTAAATATCTTCCATTTTCAGACTTCTTAAGCGATGCGCGATGCCAGAATGAAAATAGTGTTCGAGTTATTTAAAATTTACAAACAACAAAATACAAAGATTTAAAAGACTTAGAACATTTACTGATGCATACCATTTGTATAGCACTGACGAACTGTTTTTGTTCAACATAGATGTGTGCTATATTTAACCAAACATCGGAAAAATCAGCTGTAGCTTCTCTGACTTGGGCGAATATATCTCTTGCTTCATTCACAGCCCCTTTGTGGGCCAAAACTGCGCCTACACCGTTTGCGGCGAAGATATTTTTCGGATCTATCTTCAATACCTGTATTAAAAGAAAACATAAACATATAAAAAGTGGAGTGACTTGAAAACTCCGAGTCGACTCAATACTTATGCAATTTCAAGTTAATATTTTATTTATTATTAACGTATGCTATTTTCACATTACTCCATCAGTTATACTCAAATTTAAACCATAACCAAATTTGAGATGTCATTTTTTGTGATGTTTTCAAAGCTTTTGGCTCTGTAAATCATGATATTAACAAAATTTAACCAATATCGATGTAATGGAACTTTGTCCAATTGGTTTAAACGATATTTAAATAATAATCCCAAATTGTAAAAGTATTAATAGATTACATTTCAGACAAATTAAATATACAGGCGGGTAACCTCAAGGATCAATACTGGGTCCGATTCTATTCTTAGTGTATATCAACGATTTAATAAATTTAAATGGCAAATATAGAAACAGATACAAATGAAAAACAAGGTGATGATAATGACATATTTTACTGTAAATAAGACAAAGTTTATGAGTTTTAAATGCACCCTTGTTTCAATTTTAATAGTGATTTAATACATAGAAGACAGCAGTAAATTTTTAGAGCAATTGATTACTCAATTGGCAAAGGTTCCCCCATATTATGAGAACAATTAGTTACAAGGTAGGGAAAAACACATATGTTATCAAAATTATTTGAAAATGGTGCGTATACTTCAAAAACGATCAGTTAAGTATGACGAGTTCTACAATTCATTTCATTTGTTATATTTTAGTATTAAGATAGCTTTCCATCAAAAATGGTTGTATTGTTCAGACAATAAAGCATATTTATTTATCTATTACAGATTGAATGAAAAATATATTTTGTATCCCCATTCATAAATGTCCAAACAAAAGTAAATTTAAACAAAAAATGTATAATAATAATAATATATAATATAATAATCCTTTGCTACAAATAATGTACAATTAATTTATATCAAAAGGATTATCTATCTGGCAAGATCATCTGAATCTATTGCCAAATATCAACACGTGGTTGGACAGTATCAGCTGTCTATCGCTGTCTAATTTATTCACTTTATATCTAACTGTCTTCTCTTTGGTTCAAGTTTGAGCTATTCAAAACATGTTTTAAATACCTGTTTGTACAATGCTAGTGCTCGTTCTTGATGTCTCTTCATTTTTTCCTTGTCCTTTGTGGGCTGATGCAAAGATTGTAACCACACATTAGCAAGTGCTATCAAAGAGTAAGCATCTTGCGAAGTAGCAGGGTTCTGGAATTATATTTACAATGAAATCATGTTTCTTTCTCATTTATGCTTATTCTCCTACCTTCAGAATCATTTCGAATTTCTTCTGTCCAGGTCCCCATTCTTGTTTAGCAAAATGAAGATTTGCCATCAATGACCAAGCATCTGGGTGCTCTGTATTCACTTTCAACGCTTCTTTGTACCAATCAGAAGCCTCATAAATGAGGCCTCTGTCTCTTGCCATACATCCCAATCTGCGAATAATTTTTTTTTGAATATGTCTGAACCTATAGAGATCGGCCGATATAGGACTTTCGCACATACCTATAACCGGCCGATATATTTTTTTTATTATTGGCACTAGGATCTAGTCCCATTGGCCAGACACTTCATCTTTATTGAGAGCTATCGTTGTTATTCAAATGGAAGGAAACACAGAGTAGGCATGTGCAGACATTAAAGCCTTTCTAAAGGGTGGAAAAAAAACTTCCGCTTTGGGGATACATAAAGCTTATACCTTGTGTACAACCCTATCATGAGGATTTGACAGAGACACAAATTCTTCTCGCCCAGGGACCCGTCAGAGCATTTATTGGTAGACACACAATACATAAACCACGGTACGTAGGGATATAATAACAGAGGTGTACAACACAGGATATCTAGTAACAAGCCCTAGATTACCATGCCTGAATTTTTAATAAATTGGACGATATAGATATATCAGACCTATTTAACGAAAATATATACGCCGTGTTTAGTGGAGCAGCTAGACCACATTTGAGAAGATTGTTGTAGAGTATATTGGAGTCAATTAGAAACCTGGAGCAGCCAAAGTAATAATGATCCAGATCTCCATGCTCTTCACAAGCATCACACAAATCAGATGAGCGCAGATTGAGTCTAGCTCGGTGTGAAGGAAATGTACCATGTCCAATTTTTGTTTGGATGATGATGGATAAATATTTCCTAGGAATTTTATAGTTATTGTGCCAGTAAGATTCTGGAAGCGTTGGATATAACATGGTATATCGTGTGGGATTAGTTTGACAGATTTACTCCATTCAACACGTCATCTCATCTTCAGATTACGTTTAAGAACTAATTGTTGATCTTGGGTGTTTAAAGGAATGTCTATTGCAGAGCCATCGATAATACTGTCTTTCGCTAATTGATCAACAATTTCATTATAAGTGATTCCACAGTGGGCCTTCACCCATACCATTGTAACTTTATGCCCTTTTCTATCTAAACGGCATATTTTATTTCTTATGCTCATGATGTGTTTATTGTTAAAGTCATGAGGTTTCAAGTTTTTGAGGCTGTTCAGGACTGACAGTGAGTCTGAAAAAATGGATACATCACCTAGATTATTGTCATCTGCGAAGGAAAGAGCTTGCAAAATCGCAACAGCTTCAGCAGAGAATATTGAGATTTCAGGTTCCAGTTTGTACTTGCGAGAAAGATCCAAGGAAGGTATATAAAAGGCGCATCCCGATCCTAAATCTGATTTTGATGCGTATCTGTGTATATACAGATGCTACCTGATAAACTGTTCTGGACGTCTCGAAATTGATTCATAATTAACTGTTGTTGTAGGCTGTAGGGAGGAATTAAAATGTTGATCTCTTGAATTGGGGATAAGTGCCAGTTATAGTGTTGTGCAAAATAGTTGTAGACTGAATAGCACTGCATATAGGCGGCGAATTCCTTTTGGTCCAGTATTTACATATTAGATCAAGTGAATTAAGCTGGTAAGTTTTGTGTAGTATAGCAGAATTGTTTTGATGCATTTTCAGTAGGAATCTGCTCGCTAACATATCTCTACGAAGATGTAATGGAGGCTCTTGAGCTTCTGCCCGTAGTGGTTCAACTGGTGAAGATCTCATAGCACCAAGACATTTTCTGATAAACTTATTCTGAATAATGTCTAACCTTTTAAGTAGATTTCTGCTTGCCGAGCCATAAAGAATACTACCATAATCAAGAATGGATCTAACATAAGAGCGATAGAACATAATTGCTATTTTCTGCTTTGCAGATCATTTGGAAAAAGTTGAATGCCTTTTCACACCTGCAAACTATCTGCTCTATAAATGGTTTCCATGAGAGCTTTTTGTCAAGTAAGATGCCAAGGTATTTCATACAGGTTTCCACCTTGAATGAAAGTCCTCCTAACGAAATATTATTTTTGATTGACACATTATGCCGCGAAAAAAAGCAAACAGACGATTTCGTTAGTGATATGGAAAAACCGTTTTCGAAAAACCACTTTTTGAGGGACACCATAGACGAGTCAAGTGCTGTAATACAATGGTCAAGTAGGCGGTTTTCCGAATAGATGCAAATGTCATCTGCATATTGGATCAATTGACAACTGGTTTGTAGGTCATGAAGGTCAGACGAAAGAATGTTAAACAGAACAGGGCTAAGGACCGGACCTTGTGGGATACCTATGGATAACTGACGAGGACCTAATTTACCACCACAGTTATTTCTCAAGTAAATATTTCTTGAATAATAAAGGTTTGTTATAACAAAAGAGAAACGCGAAGGAACTTTCAAGTTTTAGATAGAGCATGTTCAAGTTGACATTATCGTAGGTCTTCATGAGGCAAGACAGTAGCGAGATAGCTCTATATGAATCTGCACAGTTTGGATCCTTATTGGGTTTTAAAATTGGAACTATTATTAAGTTTTCCACTGATCTATGGTATCTGCATTCAGCCACACGTTGTTGTATATATCCAAAAGGAATCGTTTGGTATTGATCGGGAGGTTGATCAACATGATATATCTGATATCATCAACTCCAGGAGCAGTGTTCGATGAGCTTTTTAAAGCCCAATTCAATTCTTCAAGGGTAAACGGTCTGCTGAAAAAACTGTCTTGTGCTAAAGGTGGTGCAGGTTCAATTTCTTGTGCTACAGAGGATGGTGCGGATTTTGTGTGAAACTCGTGTAACCACTCGAAACTTGATGCTGTCCTTTGTGTGAAAAGGATTCTTTTTGCAACTCTAGCCTGGTTCCATAGCTCTCTGGCTGGAGTGTTCTTATTTAGTTTCGAGACCCATAATTTCCAGACTTTTTCTTAAACAATTTTTTGGTTTCAGCAAACACTTTTTTGCAGTATATAAAGTTAGCTAAAGAACTATCATGCTTGTATGCTGCCAGTGCGTTAGTTCTTCGTTCAATAGCATTTGTGCATTCCTCGTCCCACCACGGAGAAGGAGGCCGTTTTTTTGGTTTAAATGGCTTTAGTACTGGGATAGTAGCTTCACTGACATCGTTCACTTTTTGAATGAAATAGTCATATTTGCTGTTGTTAGATTGCAGTATAGGCAACGAGTTAAATATGTCTCCTAACAAGCTTTGATATAATTGCCAATTGGCCTTTTTGATATTCCATTTATAGTTAAGATAAATGATGTTAGCTTTTGGTATAGATTTTTGGATAGACATAATAATTGGGAAATGATCAGATCCTAGGGTATCTAATGTAACTTGCCAGTAACACAGCTGTGCAATGTCTGGAGAACAAAAGGTGATATCTGGTGCCGATTGCTGCTGATTTGGAGATGTGAGACGAGTGGAAGATCCATCGTTCATTATCACTAAACTCCTTGATTCAGAAATATCAATCAACTGATTACCTGTTGCGTTGGAACTAGTGTATCCCCAAAGCTGAGAGTGAGCATTGAAATCATCCCCTATAATGCAAGATGTGTTAGAATAAGCAAAAATAGCTTCCCAATCACTAATAGAAGAATTTATGTGAGGAGGTTTGTAGATTGACAAAATTGATAGATCACATATTAATTTTACTCCACAAACAAGAATATCTTCATTGTAATTATTCTGGAATATTATTTCACTGAATTTAATACCTTTTTTAACAAAGATAGCTACACCTGCCTTTCCATCCACTCTGTCCCTCCTAACAATGTTATAACCACGAAATCTGATGACTTGATTAGGCTTAAACCACGTTTCACATACTATAGCTACATCAATATTATTCTTTGAAAGAAATTCAGAGAGGCTGTTACGATTTAATACGGCGGAACGTGCGTTCCACTGCATCACCTTTAATAGATTGTTTGTATGAGCGAATGTATTAAGTAAGATTAGATAGATTATCTATTATGGATGTTACTTCATCTCTCAATGTCTGGCTATCAATTCTCTTCAGGTCATCAAAATTATTAAAATTACTAATGATGTGGAAAAAAGTTTTCGAAAAAATTTCTACAATATCATTCTTTTCTGCTAAATTTAACTGATATGTTTTACTAGATGTAATAAGGGTGGAAGGTCCCGCATAGAAAGAAAACTGTTCATTGGGGAAATTTATTGGAGGAGATTGGACTTTGCGTTTTTTATTGGAACTAGTGGGGGTAGATGTTCGGTTAGATATATGTGAAGAAGTGTTGCTTGAAGGCTTAGCTTGAGGATGGCTGGGCAAAGAGGGAAAATTTGCTTCGCTGATGGTGTGTAGGCTTTCAAACTTGTTAGAGGTTGCCACGTGACTTGAGTAAGAGTGTTCAGTCAATTCCTTGGCTTCTATGAAAGTCATGTTAGACAATGCCATATTTTTTTTGATTTTTTGTTGTGTCTGAAAGGAAGGGCAGTCCTTTGAGGTGGATCGGTGGTTGGAATTCTTACAGTATAGGCAATATGTGTTACTGTCATCACAGTTATGGCCTTCTTCTTTTATTTGACAACATACGACACATCGGGTGTGAGTGCTACGACACTGACCAGAAACGTGTCCAAAGCGCAAACATTTGTAGCATTGAATAACTCTTTGGACAAAAGGCTCTACTTGAAATAATACGCTATTAATACTTATTTCGTTTGGTAATAAATTACCGTCAAACGTTACGACAGCCATTTGCCTCGCGAAAAATTCCTGTACGCCATTGTTGTTTATCCTTCTTTTTAATCTTTTTACATCCAATACACTGATTTTAGATGTTATGTTACCCTTCAGGTATTCCTCGGTAACATAAGTGTCTACTCCTTTAATCAAACCCTTTCTTATGAGCAAATTACTTGGAATGTAAGCCTTTAGATTTTCAGATTTAAGCGCATCACTGCAAACTAGATCATTAGCATCCTCAAAATTCCTGAGCCCTACTTTGGTTCGATTTAATCCCGCGCGACTTATAGTTGTTATTTTACTGCTCATTTTGAGTTTATTATGTAATAAATCTCCCACAAACTATGGACGTACTCTACCTATATTCTGATCGTTTGTCTTTTCTATAAATACGTAAATATCTTTATTGGAATAATACTTAGCATTTTCCTTTTTGAATAGTCGTGGCTGTGTGTTTACAGCACCGGCATCCGAATTACCAGGTACGGGCGATTTATTCCCATTCCTGGTGGCATTGTGGTCATCGTGTTCCATTTGCAGGTCATCACTATGCGTTAGGTCATAAATTGCAATATTTGTACCGTTTCCGGTTAATGGAGGGCCTCCCACCCCCGTGGGAGGTGGAGGCATCATAATGATTACTAAACGTCTTTTGTTCGCTACTTCTCACGTTTCACCCGTAAATTAATCGCTACGAGATACACGTCTGTCTTCGTAGACGGCCGAAGCAATACTGAACCGGCCGATATCGATATATCTGAAGCCGATACATCATCGGCGTTATCGGCCGTTCGTTTCTGTTCATACACAATCGAGTACGAGGACCGCAAACAATTCTATTGGCGACTACACACATAACTTACAGTACTTAAAAAAAAAACACTTATTTTTTGAAGGGGTCAAGTTAGTCACGTTCTTGGCGGGTCAAAGTAAGACTACCAGTATCCCTTTATATATCTCCATCTTCCTCATACCTACACATGCAAGCTACCCCTGTGTGTGAACGTTTGTTCGGTAAGCTCAAAGACATACGCTTTTTAGTTGTATGTCTCCGTTTCGAAATCTTTGTCGTTACGTATGGCCATTCAATCATATTTGTCAGAGTGACAACTTACTTGACATCGGCGTGCAATTCGAGTTGTCCCGTTATCAATCTTCAATATAAAATTGTACAATGCTCGGAAATACGATCAATGGAGAAGGCCGACTGCTCGTGCTAAATTTATTAGAGTATTTAAAAGGAAGAGAATGAAAACAACGGTCCCCTGTTACCCACTTCATGCGTACTGGAGAGAGTAGCAGTTGCGCTGAAGATCAGTCTGCACAGTGTTCCGCCCATGGTACGGAGACTCGATCTGTTTACTTATTCCATATGGCGTTGATGACCTAACCACCAAGAACGGTGACTATAACTATAGAAAGACTGCGCCGAAGGCGTCCGTGGCCTCGTACTTGTTGCTAGGCAACGAGGTGCTTCTATCTCTTTCTAACACGTTTTCTTGATCTAAATAAAAGTTAAAACCTTCGCCTACAATACTCTGAAGAGCATTTTAATAACAGTTTATTTTTAAAGAATTTTTAACCTTGTTTACTAAGCCAAAATTGGCGAACTTTTGATTTTCGTAGACTGTATGTACATATAAACGATAATGAATTAGGTTTTGTCTTCCAGAAAATATTGTGTGACAGCACTGGGATATTGGATTATAAGGCAAATACAGTGATCTGCTTGGCAATATGGATATGGCAAATACCTCATAGGGTTATGCATCTTCTTGGAGAATAAATACATTAATCAACGGCTATTATTCTTACTAAAATATATTGTTACCTTAGGTAGCAGTCAACATAGTTTGGATGTGCCTTGATAATATCCTTATAATGTTTCTCAGCTTTGTCAAACAGACACAGCGCCTCATTCAGCCTGGACAAGTTGTAGGTCATGGTGACTGATACAGAATTGTAATACTGAGGATCGTGAGCTGCTTCAGTTTTGGCACGGGACAGAGCTTCTTCTATGTGTTTTTTGGCCTCTTCCAGATTACCCAACCTACAAAAATATGGTAAAATAGCTAATTTCACAATTAAAATGCTAAAGTCTAATGCGTGAGTTCACGAGAGGGGAGAAATGAAACCATGGAATCAAATCTCTAAAAGGAAGTGACATATAAAATGCAACAACCAGAATTATTTATTGAATTTTGATAAAAACTTGTAAGCATACTATATGTACATGCTGATAAAACGTTAAAGGCATTCCGAGCAGTACGTTTTTGTTATATCAGGATCCAAATAATATGAACATGTTAACTTAATGTTCAGTCATTTTTCTGTGTTAGTTCCATTTGTTTCATTGCATTTTCATGCCGATAGTTCGCAGTTCGGTGAATCGAAAGTACTGTAATAAGATGTTGTCAGGCGTGGTTCCAAAAAGGCCGAAATCGACGAGTTAGAGGTACTGGACGTCAAAGACTGACTACAGAGCTACATGATCGTTATTTGAGGCAACTAGCACTTAGAGATCGATTTTCCACAGCAAGGGCACTTGCGAACCAGTGGTTCGACGCTGTCGGAAGGGCAATAACGATGAAGACAGTTTATCGCCCAATAAGATCTTTTGTACTATTTTCATACCGTGCCCATCTTGTACTACCTCTGACCCCACAACATCGTCGGCAACGACTGGTATGGAGTAGGGAGAGACTTGAATGGAATATGGAATGGACCTCAGCCGTGTTCAGCGATGAGTCCAGCTTCTGTTTGGTACACATGATGGCCGTGCAAGAGTAAGAAGGAGACGTGGTGAAATGGTCCAATATTCCATCAAACAGTATATTCGTCGCACTGTCGGTGTTATGGTATGGGGTGCCATTGCTTACGGCAGCAGGACACGATTAGTGTTCATTCGAGGTAGCATGACTGCCCAGCGCTATATCCACGAAGTTTTACAACCACATCAGATTCCTTTTTTGGAAACATTGCAAGATCCACTTTTTCAACAAGACAATGCAAGAGCTCATGTCGCACGTGCTACTTCGAACATGTATGGGAAGAAGGTTGCAAAATTCACAAACATTGGAGGCTCTACGAAACCAAATTCAGATGGCCTGGGATACAATACACTAAGAAGAAATCAATAACCTAATCCAATCAATGCCGCGACGTCTTGACGAATGTGTAGCGAACAGAGGAGCTTCAAGACATAAATTTAACGTTAAAATCCATGGAAGCACCAAGTGAATCATTTTTAACCTCAAATTTGACTCCATCACACTTCCCAGTTTTTGGATCTTCAGATTATCGGACCAATTTACCTGTATTGTAGTGCTCCAACATTATTCAACAGCTCAACAGGTATGTCAGCTTGCACATTTTTCTTCAACAGTTGCATGGCAGTTTCATAAGCGTTCAGTGAAGCGTGCAAGTCGCTCTGCTCCAAAATCTGCGCCAACTCAATCCAGGCTTCAATGTCATCTGGGAATTGGTCTGTGACTTTTTTCAAATGAACCTTGGCAATGTCTCTTTTTGACTGTGAAGTCGAGTTTGCATAGAGTGAACCCAGGATCTTCATTGTTTCATAGTTGCCAGGCTGGACTTTCAGAACTTTCTCAAAGCATTGTGCAGCCTAGAAATAGGGTTATTCTATCTAATAAAAAATAATCAGTCGAAAACGAATCAAGAACATTCATATTGCATGTAAGCATCCTCAGTACCTTCATAGTACTATATACAGGGTGTGCCTTAATGATAAGCGAATATTTAAGGGTGTGAATCTACATGAAAAATTAATGTTTGCTTCCTAAACTATGGTCCAAAAAGGTTTCCTTACAAAAAGTATTAGGAAAGAAAATGGAAATTAATTAATATTTTTAGAACCGCTTCAGATATCGCACTGATATTTAGTATGTAGTGAAAGTTAATAAAGTTGCATATTTTTCAATGCAAAAATAATTTTTAGCTTTAACTGTGGCGTGCGTACGGGCATTGATTTCGATATTTTTCAAGGAAAAAATTATACGCCAATGGTTTTTTGCCAAATGAAAATTATTTCTGAATTCCCCGTTCAATTTAAAACAATTGATCTCGCTTGAATTATTTTCCTTCGATGCGCCATTTTTGAGTAAAAAAATAAAAACCGTTCTATTGTCCGAGAAAATTAATGTAATAATTGAAGAATGCAATTTAGCAATAAATATCTAGTTTGCTCTGGAATATGTCACTGGCTTTTGACATCTGACAAGTCTCTGTTATTCAAATCTGTTAGCTTTGACATCTTTTTCATTATTTAGTTTTTACAATCTTGTTAATAATGGTGAATTATTCAAATGCATAAATGGCGGAAATGCATTACGTATATGGCCTTGCCGACAGTAATGGTGATCAAGCCAGACGGATCTGTCACACCCTTAATATTCGCATATCATTAAGGAACACCCTGTATAAGTCGAATAAAAATTTTACATTCTTAAATTTCTATAGTATATGAAACGATACGAAAAAACATTCTCTGTAGCATACATTTCTCTAAGATCTGCTCTTTATCTCGATGCAAAATCTTCATCGATAACTAAAAAATTATGCGCTTAAGTTGATCCACTAAACACCCGATGTTTAGTGGATTCCCCCTCCAGCTCGGTTAAAGAGCCGGCGGCCGCGTGCCACTTCCCCTCTCGAGCGTGTCAGGGGTAATCTTAGGTCTAGGGATATATTCTTAGTGCTATAGACAATTGGCATCTATAATTTTATCTTATAACTTATATGTTTCGTAAAAATCATAAGTTTAATTTGTTTTAACGCCTATCCGAAAGATCATATGCAATTAACATATTCAACAAGCAGTGCCTGCGTGAGAATAAACATACGTGCGTCAACCACTTACAACTGTATGCCTATCGAGTATCAACTTTAGGTATCAGCGTTACTACCTCTCGGACTCGTTGTTGAAAGTTTATGAGAGTGCAAAGTCTTGGGAATAATTGCGAGGTAAGTTGAGGAATGACATTTCCTTGAAAATTTGATGCCAGGTTAAAAAACAAACAATTCGGCGTGGCGCGGCTGCAGCGGTAGCGACAACACCGCCGCCATGTCGTCTAGTTCCGATATTTGAACCTTCTCACTTCCCCTGTTTAGCTTACGGAGGAAGCAGAAGAGACGAAATGAAGACGCCCCTTGACTAATTCGGAAATGCACATCTCACTTCAAATTACAAGGTTGTGCTGGGTTCTGTGGAGCCTTATAGTTTTCATCATACATTATTGGAACAATAATCAAAATGAGTTGTTTAAGAGAAAGGTGGGCACATTGAGTCAGCACTTCATCTGTGCTAAAAATTACTATGTCCTTAAAGTAACAATATAATGTTGATTTCACTCGCTCATTACTAGTATTGATTAGGACAGTCCACCAGAAGATACCCAATTCAACTGAAAGCTACACCTGGACTTATGTACTGTGGAATTGCCAAACACATGCTTACAATTGTATATGTTGACCACCATCTTTAGGTGTCAGGTTTACTATCTATCAGATTGTTGTCGTGAACTGTGGCATTGATCAACCTATTCTACCTGAAGATAGACAACCTAACACTATTCGCGCGTCCGAAAAGTTGTCCGAGATGAAATGAGAAAATGTAGCGTCATCTGTGAAAATGTATCGCAGCTATGTTTCTCCCTTTCACAATAATTTGAAGTCTACTTTGAAAAGGTTAGTGTCTTGTCTCTATGAGATATTAACCTTTTCAAAGAAGATTCCTAATTATTGTAGAGAGAAGACAGATATGTATTTGTAACAAAATTTGATATATGACTCTACACTATCTCATTAAATTTCGGACGCGCGAATATAGCATTAAGTTGGCTATCTTCAGATAAAATCCGCAAATCAATGATTATGGGATTTCTTTTTCCATTGTTGAGGATATATTAGAAATAATTATGAGGAAGGTTGAGGACTAATATTTCCTTGAAAGGTTGATATGTTTAGGAATTAATAATTTGCTGTTATCATTACTTCTAAGGGAACTACTTTGCACATGGATATAATGATAGAAATTGTATGTGAATGAATTAAAATTTACAAATACAATGGACATTGTGGAGAATATGTTAATCAATGATAATATATATAATGAATGAATATTTTTTATGTAAAAATGCTTACATTTTCAGTGTCTCCTCTGTAGATATACATCTGTCCAAGTCCAAAATGCGGAAGCACAAAAGATGGTGGAGAGAACTGTGTAGCCTGATAATAATATTGGAAAGCTTGGTCATAGTCTCCTTGCACTTGGAAAGCTCTGGCTAACTGGTAACAGCTTTCTGCTCTCATGGCCTCATTTTCTGTGTTGTGGAAGGCATGTAGTGCTAGATGTTGAACTTTGCTATAATCCTAAAGATAAATCAGAAGAAATATAAAAGAAAGAACTATTTTATCGTTTCACATTATAAAGAGTAAAATAAGTGATTCAGATTCGCAGCTATCAGATACTATATTTTTGAACTAATTTAATACAAAGCTCACCTTTTTGAAGAAGAAATGATTTGCTAGATGATTCAACACCATGGGATCTGATGAATCTATAGTGTAAGCTTTTGACAACATTTGCACTCCTTCCCTAATAGATTCTGGTTGCTGCAAATTCAATTTTAGTATGGCTAAGCCCACTAAAGCTCCCACACATTTTGGGTCCAGCTGCAAGGCCCTCTCAAAAGCCAGTCTGGCCTTTTCAAGATTGTTTAGTTTAATAAAACAATGACCCATACCCAACCTACAGAATGGTACAAAAATAAATCTGTTTCTTTTCTTGAAAAATCTTAACACAAAAATATAGCACCAAAACAAAAAACATGCCTAACAACACACCACATTAAAGGTGGAGTAACAAGAAGCTGACACTACCATCTATGACTGACTTACAGAAGCCATAAATTGTCATATTGATTAAAATATTCTACACCTAAATATACCTAATTAAAGTAAGCATTAGAAGGGCCTCCAAGTGAATGAAGATCCTAGTGCTATCTGTGAGACAGTAAAAGAATCAAGCACTCTTCAACTTTTTTCAAATTTTCTAAAATTATTTTTGCATTGTTCAATTGTCTCACTACTATATTTCAAATTACTTTTTGGATTACTAGAATACATTACATGATTAGCAATCATCAGGTAAAATATGTTAATCAAAGGTATGAGCAACATAGCTTTCAAACAAATATTTAAAAAAAAAGTGTTTCAGTGAGGACTGCAACCACTTATTAATTTGATATGAGTTTAAAAGAAAAATATTAATGTCAAGAGCTTAATTAATAAAATTATTACCTGACAGCTGCAGGGCAGTTAGGATTGGTTCTCAGTGCTTTTTTATAAAAAGCTAGAGCAGCCCTATAGTCTTTCTTATTATAAGCAATGCATGCTTTACCAAGAAGAGAAGGTATATTATTTGGTGACTGGTTCAAAACAAAATTGAATTGGGCATCAGCTTGGTCCATTTTATCACCTTCCAAGAGGCAAAAGTATGCTCTTCCCAAGAGATGGTTCTAAAATAAAAGTTTGGTTTTGAAGTTAAAATGAGTCCAAAGTTATATTTAACTCTAACTATAGCAAATTACCAATGAAAGATTGTAATATTGATCATACAGTTTGAAAAATACAGTAGACAGCACTTATAATGTAGAGCACAGAATGGTACACCTGTCTGAATATGTCATTTGTTCATTATGAACCAAATCCATATTGAACGAGCCATGAAAATTTAATGACAATTATTCTTACCTGATCATACATGATAATTTTATCAGCTGTAGTATAGAGAAGGGTGGCTTTAGTGAATAGTTCTCTTCTCTTGTCCTTTCCCTTTTCTTTATTAGCCCTTTGGACATAATATGCTGCAAGCATATCCAGTGCTCGCATCTGATCTTTCTCATAGTCGCGATAGCTGACATTTGCCTCAGTTCGGGATGCTTCCAAAATCTTAATGAAGTCATCAATCTTGCCTTGTTTGTAATACTCCAACTGAAAAATTATTAGGGTGTTGTAATATCAAATTCAGGGTATGTTAATTTGCGGAATATTGTAGAAATTTTTACTTACAGCCAAGTTAACCCATACGGATAGCTGCGACTTTTCTTGACGCAGTATACCAAGGACTTCATCTCCATCGGGTAGTTGGTCTGAATACAACTCGATCACCTGAAACGACGAACATATTTTGGCATATTTAGGATCTTCCTAGATGTTCACGACAGACTTACCTCATCGGTGTTGAGAGGAATTTCGATAACTGTGGCCATTTTGATGGTTAAATGGGTCCACTAGATCTTCATTTAGACGGTTTTGGGGCTTAAACTAAATCAGAAGTGTTAAAAAATCGAATACGTATTCGTAAACAATAATGGACACTTCCATTGAACAAAACACACACAGCACACACACAGAACATAACCTCAAAATGCGCTTACCGACAAATGACAGAAGAGAGGATCTGTCAAAAAACGATAGCAACAAAAAATCTTCCACCTCTTTTTCAAAAACGGTGAATGCATTGACCGCTCGAATTTAAAACAAATGGTGCATGATGCCATCACTTGTACAATTAGTCCATTTTAGAAAATTCAGTGTATTTTGAATATTCTGGTAAAGCAGCCTTATATTATTCCTATTATTTGACCATTCCTTTCGGCAACACCCTGTATTCAGTATTTCAGCAGGTCATTTTCAAAAAATATCGCCCATGATCCATAGAGAAACTCGATATTTTCTCATATTTCTTTTTTCATAAAAAATAGATGGTAAATCGGGTGCTGTTCCTGCTAAGCATGTTTTATTTGCATGCCGGACGATTAGACGAAAACTTTACTTTCGACTACTCGTATTGTGCTTCCTAAATTTGGGTGGACTTTCTCTACAGCCAACCTTTCATTAAGATCGCATGTGTATCAAGTACACAAAGCCATTACAAACAATTTTTTGAAAACCTATGCCGTACATGCGCCAAAGTACGGCTGCACTACACTGTATAAAGCAATAAAAAAGCGGGACCTCAAGTGAGGCACCTGAAAAAAAGGATCCGAGTTCTTAGAAAAATGTCGGCATCTTCAGAGGTCAGAAGGTCAAAGGCTTTTTGGCGAGTGCCCCTTCTACTGGTAACTCTGTATTCTCTGGTGGTAACATACTTTATATTGTTCTGATTCTAAGCACGTTGTTTAAAACGCCCAGACACTGATATTGCGGCGCGGGTGTCGCGCTTTTCATTTTCTAATTTGATCGCAGGCGGCGGCGGCGCAATTGTAAACTTATCATTTAGTCGCGATCGTCAGTTGTTTGATCCACAGCCTACTCTGAATTTAACTGCAAACACCTGTGCTTGAAGTCTAAGAAATCGCATGCAGAACTTGTTACTTATATTCTTGTTTTCAAAGTTACTAAAGAGCGTTTTAATTTGAAATTTGATCAACCGTGAAGAGAGACAAAGATCAAGGTAATATTATTCATCATTAACAGATAGATAAATTTACATTATCAGAAAACCACCACTTATCTTTTTTTACTGTTATTTGTCCCGATCTTAACAAAACGTTTTTATACCATTTCTGTAATTAGGTAGGGCATTGAAAATTATTTTGGCTACGATATTTTATGTGAACGAAAAAATTAGAACACCGGATTAGAATATGACAATTACCGTTCAAAAAATTGTAAAACCAAGCTAAATCCAGAATTTCAGAAAAACACATAGTGCGATTACACTAAGAAATATATTTTTGAGGCTACCAAAAGATTTCCCATCTAGACATATGTGAAAACATTTGCTGGGTAATGTTTTATTATATACACGTAAAAGTTTTAAAAATCACTTTTTGCGTATGTCCAAAAAAGCGGTCCACAAAAAAATTCAAAATGAGACACTTTCTGTACAATTTTCAGCGGTTACATTATGGTTGCAAAAAATCTAAGATTGTGGATTTTCAAATTAGTTTTGCACCAAAAAATGGAAAGCACACTAATCTAATTTAAAACCCAAAAGCATTAGGCAGCAGCGGTGGCCGCAGTAGTAGACTCTTCGGTCTCCTGATCAGTCGCCGAGCGCTGTGCGGGTTCGAGTCCCGTCCCAGGAGAAATTTTTCTCTTGGCTATGGATGTTGTGATTGTCCGTAGGTGGTAGATGTTCTCTGACTGTCGAACGCGGAGGTACCACCCGGCGGTTCTCGTAGGCGGAGCCAGAATGTGTGCATGTTGCATGCACACGTGTTCCCTCGCCAGAGTCCGTGTGGCGTCCCCCCTTTTCCATGTATCCCCCTATAGCCCCACGATACCCCATGGGTGCTTAGGCCTTAGGCCTTCGTGGTAGTTGGAATATAAAAAAAAAACGTATTCCACCTGCTAAAAGTTAGCGCTTTCCCAGTGATTGACATCGAAAAACATATTAAAAAAAAAACAAAAAATGCATAAAACATTTAAAACGTTTGGTAATTTTTGTAAAGATCTCATTTGGAGGTCTCTTTTCTCCCTACAACTCTTCTCCAGACTACTTCTGAAAATTTTCATAATTTATTGAATACACGCGAAAACGTGTTTTTTCCACAATGGCCAATGGCATAGGGCAATGTCGTTCTAATCCAGCATATTCTGCAATCAAACATTGCCTCCTACTTTTCCCTGATACACAATGAAATAATGGAAGTGCTTTAAAAATTGCTCAATTTGAGGCACAAACACCAATGTGATTCTTATGTCCTTGATATCATTATTTGCATATAAAATTATATTTATATCTTTTATTGTTTAACAAGTTTGATAATGGAACTGAGATAATTGGATAATTCAAAAAATAAATTGCTGAGATGTGTAAACAATAAATATATCTATATGCATAGCTGCATACATTTGATCATAAGAGAATAAAGATTAAACATAAGCTCAGTGCGTAAATAGTGATTTAATATCATCTAAGTTGACCTGCTTTGTCTTGCGTGATAGTTTGTTGAAAATAAGCATCTTGATTAGAAAATTGGGGCTATTATATTTGTTTATTTTTAACATAAGACTCGTGCATTGTGTGAAACTGGATATTCAATAGAGAAAAGTAAGTTTGAAGTTCAAATGACTACTATTATTTTGAAATTTTACGTAAGCGTGAACATACTTTTAGTAGTTAGGAATCCCATATATCAGGAAGTCTCTATTCTGTGTTAAAGGATGTAAATTAGGAAAGTTATACAGGGTGTCCCAGAATAACATGTTAAACACAAAAAATTATGCGTCAAGTTTTTCTGGAGACTCTATTGAACGAAATTTTGACAACTTGTAGTAACTGGTTGGGACATTACTTGATGGTGATAGATTAGTCCTAATGCGATTTTGTTGACACTTTTACACACTGATTTGAATGGTTCAAAATAAAATTTTTGAAAAGCATAATCCTGTGGCCGAAAAAATGTTTGATTTCGATAAAAAGAGCCGTTTTTGACAAAAACTGTCTTGTTCCAATGCCGTTCCTATCGAGCTATACTACAGACATTCTCTAAACAGTCCGAGAAAAATCTGAGGATTGAAAAAGTCATTTGAAAATTCATATCCTGTTTTTTTGTGTCTTTGATTACGAATCTGTTATAATAATTACGATATTTCCAGAATTACTGAACCAGTATACTGGACTCCGCACCAAAATTATTAGCATGTAGTGAAACTAGCGCTGTTGTTACTTATCATATTATTCGAATGCCCCAAAGTTCCATGGTTTTTGATTTCAATATTTATATGCTCGGATGCACTTTTTGAAATTTTTCCAGTGTTTTAGAATAAACATTGCAAATAAAGTGCAAAAATAGTTCACCTTTTGATCACCCACAATGTCAAGGATATGCAGGAAACATTACCGTGGTCAATATTTTTTTGTTTTTTCCTAGTCAAAATGAAATGTGGGTATTTTTAAAAAAAGTGCTTGGCATAGTGTTTTCTTCTTCGAAATGTCAATGACACAGGATATATAGATAGTATTTTTAGCTTCAAACTGTTTTATAAAAATAAATCCATTCAGCTCTCGGTCTTTGGGTTCTCGACACATGCTGTTTCTTGACTAAATCTTTGTTAATTCATAATGTGAGAAGTAGCCTAAAATAATTAGGGAAGCATTCGCCAACCAGACAATGAAAGACTGCGATTGTAAGTTAAAAAGCTCCAACAGGTTTGGTACAATATTTATGCAACATTAGGATTCCTTCCCAGAAGAGGAAGTCTGGAAAGCTGTCAAAATATTCATCTACACAGCCCTCTCTACTTTTTAATCGGATTCCAAGCGGTTTCTAGAAAGATATTCCTTCAATTCTGAGAATTAGCCTTAACATGCTTTTGTGAGCGATATAACATGATTTTTTCTGCTTTAAGCCAGGAGTCTTCTCACAAATTTTGACATTCATTGATCAGGAAGGTTGGAATTGTATTCGTCCATGAAAAAATCCCTTTCGTATCCCAAAACCCACTGGCCATGACTTTTTTGGCATGACTAATCGACTTTCTGTTCTTCGGGAGAATTTCATTAGGAGTTAATCATCCAAAATATAGAATTCGATAACAGCACCATATTCAAGGTTATTCATCTTAATACAAAGAAACACAAGTAGTCTTGCGGAAACGAAGGACAATAGTCGGCTTGTCCGCAATAAAGGAACAGTAGCAGGATTGGTAAGGCCCCCGTCAAGGGCCGTTGCCCCCCGCCCTAAAGACCCTGAAAGATGTAGTGAAATGCAAATCAATAAAATTCATAAGTACTCTCACTTAACGTGCTTCATCGATCATTCCCACACGTCGAAACGAATCCACCATTTCCATTCCAGGTATTCAAGCTCTGAGTTACAATAAATTAATATGAAAACATAATTTAATTCAAGTTCCATTGACCGTACAGCTCAGAGCTCGTAGACATTCACACATTGGACTTTATACTGTTCTTATCACAATCACCATACTACACGTGTAACATTTGATGTGCTATTCACTTTACCTACAATTTATACATTTCTCAATCATCGTATGCAGTTGCCCCCCCCCCTTCTAGGCCTTTGGCTGTCGACGCCCTTGGCCACCGTGTCGACCTTAGTTGATATCTCGTAAACATGAGGCTTTCTGGCCGAAGCCGGCTCTAGTTGGTGGCTTCTAGTTGTTCTAGTTTTCCTTTCCATTCTTGTTTTCCTTCGTTTTACACCCATACCCAGAATTGTGCTTCACTTCGGTGTTTTCGATGCACATCTATTTTGACCTGATGACCAATAAGCAGAAACGTACGTCGCTCGGGTTACAATTTCTGCTCCTGTTCCTTTATTGCGGCCATGCCAAGATTGGTTGTATTTCCCTTTCCATCCTTGTTTTCCTTCAGGTTACACCCATATCCAGATGTGATGGGCATATGCTTCCAGTTCGGTATTTTCGTTGCACATCCATTTGGGCCTGATGAACCCAATAAGCAGAAACGTAGTTCGCTCGGGGACAAATCCTTCAACTTCTGCTCCTGTTCCTTTATTGCGGACATGTCCATGATTTATTGTATTCCCCTTTCCATCCTTGTTTTCCTTCAGGTTACACCCATATCCAGATGTGACGGCCATATGTTATTACTCCGTTGTTTTAGATGCACATTCATTTGGGCCTGATGGAGCCAATAAGCAGAAACGGGTTACCAATCCTTCTATTTCTGTTCCTGTTTCTTTATTGCGGACATGCCCACGATTGTCATTTGTTTTCCACGCATCTCATTAAAAATCATGCTGGACGAGCACTAAAAACATTCGTGTAGACAAACTACTTGAGATAATAAGTTGAAACTTGTCATACGAACGTGTCCGGCCGAAACATTTTACCTTTATCATCGCAAATTCTTTCAGGCTACTTCTGACATACCAGCTTAATTAAGCAAGAATTGCTACGAAATTAACGCGAATTTTGGTTGTAAACAGAAAAGTTCTCGGTGCACACATGTTTTAATGTGCTAGAAAATACAGTGATGTATACGTCAGCTTGTACACCAAACACTTGGTAAAAATAGCTTCATGCGAACGATATACTCATATTTTGTGAAAATATTTAGGATATGTATAGGTTACCTGATAGCGTATTGATGAAAAACATGGCTAGAAGCATTGAGGTCAATGTTATGGAGGTTGGAAAATATCCAAAAAGCTACAATTGAAATTAGAGAAAACATTTCTCGGAAAGGTGTTGTGGATGTGTTTAAAAATATGATTTTTCCGGGTGTCCTATTTTTCGTAAAAGTATCGTCCTTTTTTCATACCAAAGCAGCAAGCAGAAATATATATATTTACTATAAGTAAACAAAATTAAAGCTAACTTCACAATTTCGGCGATGGCATCTGTCAGAACTCAATCGCTTATACCACTTTTTGATGAATTTTGTATTAAAATGCCATGACAAATGTCGATATAACATGATTTTCAACTGTCTCATGACAACGTACTTCCATGTTGATTCTTTTTTAAAAGTTAATTGGAAAACTATTTTTTCCGCTGTTTGACGTATCTCAGAGGATTGCGAAACCTTGTACGAGTATGCATCTCCACAACATGCAGCGTCCATGATACATAATCTACAAATCGCATGGCATAATTAGTTCAAAAATATTCTCATTAGTTGCCAGGCAGTCTGAGTGAGTCCTTGCATACTGAGAGTCGCGATCCAATATGTTTGTTTAAAAATATTATTATCGCTAAAAATCATTAGTATATCAGCGTACAGTGACTACGTTCAATTCTCGCATAAAAACGTAGTCTACCGCGCAACATTGAATATTACATAAAACCTGAGTTTATTTTTTTTAGTAGCTTTCCGAGAGTGAGGTGGGTAGATCTAGTAAAATCCCCAAATTACGATAACTGCTGAAAACGTTGTAGGAGATTGTACTCTGTATCAAACTAAAAGTTTATAAGGAGATATCGGTGATATACGATATAAGAGATAAATAATCGTTATTTCTATAGACCCAGAATTGAGTTAAGTACGAGTTGAAATCAAAAATATTATGACTGGCGTTGGAAGTGTGTGAAAGATAGATTTTTGAGCTGGAGTACGAGGCAAATATGGGAGTTCTGGAGAGCATGGGTGTTCCTGAACCTCAATGGATATTGGAAAGAACTGAAGGTGGGAGTCTTTTTTGGAGAAGAGATACAGACCAGAAACGGAGGTAAAGGCTTTATAGTGATAAGGTATTAAGAATGAAAGGCAAATGTTAATTTCTTTTAAAATCTATGATACCTCATAGCTTTTTCTGCACTCCAAATTTTATTAAAATAGCAGAAGTATTATTGTATATTGGTGATTGAACATTGAAAAGCTGGGGGTGAGATACGTTGAGGGTTTCGTCGGTTTTTCTACCTATCCGCCTGTCCGGTAATTTTCGGCTCCTCTTTATCTCGAAAAATACTACTCGGAATTCAATAACACTCTCAAACAAAATTGCTACTAGGGAGTAATGGGAAAAACTTTGGTGGGTTGCTATATTTCTCTTATCACCAATGTTCACTTATAATGTTGTCGTAGCTAGAATATTGAATAGATATGGAAAGTACTCAGTCAATCTACTTGATGCTATTTTCAAAAATCACTCCCTTTCTGCTTCACAGATGACGCAAAAGTAAATGATTTTTATACTTTTCACTTTAGTCGTCTATTTTATAAAGCACAAAAGCTAATTCGCATTTCATCGTATTGTTACTACTATTCATGAGAAAAACCTTTGACCTGACATCTGTAATGGCCATTACACGTCATTATCATAAATAAGTGTTAATCAGTAGAGGTTGGCTCATTGAAAATGTGCCAAAACTTTTAGCCAAAGACTTATTATTTCATCCTGATGACATTCACAGAGCGACGAATCTTGTTCATGCTTGACTCAAGTATTCTTCTATAGAAAGTTGCAAAGTCGCTTAGAAACGGAAAGCGAGAACAACTCCCGCACGACCACGGTCCTGGTGGCATGGTCTTTAGGACAGAAGAAAAAGCCGAGGTTTTCGCTGATGCAATGGAAAGTCAGTTCTCTCCCAAATATGATCTTGACGAGGAGCAACACGTTGTATGCGTCTTCAGAAGATTTCTCAACTGAAGAGTTGCTGGGCAGATCATCGGGTTCTCTCGAAATCCCGCATTGCAGACCACCAAATCTTCAAGTTTATATTAAAGACCACAAGGTGCGTAAAGCACCTGGACAGAATCGAATCACTAATAAGGCGCTGCTTCCGCTTGAGTCCTCAACTTCTGGTGGCAATAAATATTCAATGCCATGCTAAGTAAGAACTCAGTACTTCCCAGCAGCGTGGAAGACCGCTAATGTTATAATGATTCCAAAGAGGGGTTCGACATTAGTCTACTGTCAGCTCCTTCTAAGCTCGCTGAAAAGGTGATTCTACGTCACCTTGAACATTTCTCGTCAGACCAGAATGTGATTCCTGAAGTGCAATTTGGATTTCGGTCTGGGCATAGTATGGAGTTACAGGCGGTTAGGCTTATTGAGTGAGTAACCAAGGGATCTGCCCTTAATGAAAGTACTGGCATCTTGCTTCTGGATATCTCAAAGGCATTTGACAAGGTGTTGCACAGGGACCTCCTCTACAAATTGATCCATAAGGGCTTCCTATTCTGGCTCCTGAAACTTTGGAATCCTTTCTTGAGGGTAGGAAATTTCGGATCGGTGTCCCTCAGAGTTTGGGTCTTGGACCAATCCCTTATGCACTTTTTATTCATGACGTCCTTTGACCCATCAACTGAGAAATCTTTCTCTATGCTGATGATACCGCCCTGGTGGTTCAGTCGTGTTCTGAGAATCTGGTTCACGACAGGCTGCAAAGTGTGCTGGACGAGGTATTGGAGTGGGTGAATCGGCGGCTGAGGTTTCAGCGAATGGTGCTCGGGTACCATGGGAAAGTAGCACACTGAAGCGTTAAAAACTAAATCCCAAATCACGTTTCGGCAAAATTTGATCAACAAAGTTCGACTACACAAGATGGTTGGAGTCAGTAGACCAGTCGAGCAAGTTCGCAAGCACTCAAACGCGCGACTCACACTGTGAACAACCAATCTCTAAATTTTATGATCAGTTTAAAATTCGCGAATACAGATTAGCTAAGGCACCCTTCTTGCTCCTTCCTTTCTATCTTCTTCCCTTATTTCTCTCTGACTTTGGTCTCTGGGCAACCAGACCTTTTAGACCTACTGTATTACAGTACTTTAACTAAGAGTAAAGGTCTTACGCACCTATGAATACTGAATTTTGTAAAACAAAAAATAGGACTGCTATAATTTTATCCGTTATTTACACATTTTTATTGATTAATTCACTATAAGTACCTATACTTTTTCAACGATAAACAGTAATTTTGCCAATGTACGTTCTTAAGACAAAAAAGCGTTAATATATAACTTTAACATCGAAGCATATATAACGTAAATTATATTCACCTTCGGGATTTGGTAAAAGCTACATTTCGCTATGATTATAGTTGAGAACGTAATATTATCTTCTGTCCTATCAACAAAAATTATCTAGTAGAAGCGCAGTATTGATTTTTTCTTTGTATCAGACCATTGGATTTAGGCTAAAGACTGCAATTTTTTCAATAAAATGGTAAATACTGTTGCATTTTGGCCTTATTAGACCTGAATCGAGGGCATGCAGCACCTCCGCTCTTTCTGGTCAAATCGAATTGACCAGAAAATAATTTATTGAGTGAGTTTTCTAGTCTGTAGGAAACAGTGCAGTCATTTATGTACGTGAGAACGTATGTAGCCTCATTTCTTCCACTCTTACCAGTGTTATCCTAGCATACTCCAAAGTATGCTATACATTTCATTTACTATAGCGCGTAGCATATATCGTGTCAATATTTGCGCTTTACTATACAAATATATATGTTACAATGAATTCTTAATCTGGCATGTTTTTAAACACCAAAATAGTTTCCTAGGTTTAATTTGTCATTTTGCGTAGTAAAATTCTGTATTCATAGAATAAATGGAATAATGTGTATTATCTTTAACTAAAGGAAAAAATGCCCCTTGGTAAAAACTGTATATAATAGAGGACATCAAACTGTACTGTGCCTTTCTTCAAAAGGAATTACGTATCTGTACTAGAATGCCTTTGTTTCAAAGATCCTGTATCTTTAGGAAACATTGTCTTTTGATATCTAAAATGATAAAAGCAGTGTATACTAACTGTACTTTGCCCCTCTTCAAAATAAATGTGTTGTTATATTTTTATGAGTATACAGGGTGTTTCAGAACTAACTTGTAGGGGTTATTCAGTGTAACAGTAGAAAACATTTGAGTATAGGGACCCATATTCGGAAAAGTGTCACTACGGCACTACGGCCCTAAGACGCGTTAAAATTTAGAAAGACGATGAATTGCCTACATAGGATTTAATGCATTTAATTTTTACCTTTTGTACATGATATCATCGCAACAATTGTTTAAAATGTCTTCCTCCAACCTGAATATACCGATTTAAACGTCGCACATGATTTCGGCGGACTTGACTAAAAATTTGATACTCGTTTTGAGTGATTTCAAATGCTGCTGTAATTCGTCCAATTAAGTCTTGCTCTGTTTCTACTGGAGTTTAGTAAACCAAAAACTTTACATGTCCCCGCAGGAAAAAGTCTAGCGACGTTAAATAGGGTGACATAGGAGGCCAAGAAACTGCTCCACCTCTGGCAATCCAACGTTGCCCAAACCGCTGAGCCAAATACGTACTTGTACAGCAAAGTGAGCCGGCGCTCCATCATGCTGAAACCACATTTGCTGTCGAACGTTCAATGGAACATTTTCAAGAAGTTCTGGAAGAACTTCCTCCAAGAAACGCCGGTAAATAGGTCCTGCTAACTGTTCCGGTAGAAGATATGGCCCAATCAAATAATCATCAACATTGCCTGCCTATACGTTGACAGACCAACGTTGTTGATGTTTTCTAGAAAAAATTGCATGGGGATTTACTTTGTCCCAAACGTGGCTATTCCTACTATTAAAAATACCGTCTCTTGTGAAAGAGGCTTCATCGGTCCATAAAACAGCGTAAAAAATTTGGTTGTGCAGCGATTTGATGAAGAAGCCATTGACAAAATTGAACTCCAGGATGATAATCGGCTGCAGTTAATCCTTGAACTTTCTGGAAGTGTTAAGGATAAAGTTGTTGCTCGTGAAGCACCCGCCAGACGGAAGCGATACTCGTACAGGGATTGTCCGGAAAGTAATAGGACTCATTTTCTGCCGCCAAGACTGTACTTGACTGGATTCGGTAGAGGGCGTTCCTAGCTAACGAATGAGCGGCTGGTCAGTTGTCTCCAAACACTTGGAGAGTCAGGACAGGCATTTTCGCGCGACGTGTTTCTGTGAGTGGTGCAAGCCGAAAATGCAGCGTTCGTTAGAGCAGAGGTACGCGATTAAATTCTGTGTGAAACTCGGTAAATCTGCGACAGAGACGTTTGATATGATCAAGCAGGCTTACCCAGGTGTTGCATTAGCAAGAAGTGGTGTGTTTCGGTGGCACCAGGCCTTTTTGGAGTGCCGGGAAGAGGTCGCTGATGAAGACCGTGCTGGAAGACCTTCGACTTCGACAAACACCGATAATGTGACTCGTGTGCGCAAAGTTTTGAACTCAGACCGTCGACTAAGTATTCATTTAATTGCCCAGATGTTAAATTTACCAAAATCTGTGGTTCATGACATTGTGACACAGCATTTGAACATGCGCAGGGTGTGCACGAAGATGGTCAAAAAAGTGCTCACTGACGACCAGAAATTGCGGCGAGTGGAAGTGTGCAAAGAAAATTTGAACATGTGTGAAAGTGACCCCCAATTTTTGAATAACGTAATCACAGGTGACGAGTCGTGTATCTTTGAGTATGATCCCGAGACAAAGGGGCAATCTTCCGAGTGGCACACGACGGCGTCTCCTCGCCCAAAAAAGGGAAGAATGAGCAAATCCAAAGTGAAAACGATGCTCATTGTCTTTTTTGGCATCAAAGGCATCGTCCACCATGAATTTGTTCCTCTTGGACAAACCGTCAACGCCAAGTTTTACGTGGAAGTGAGACTCAAACGAAGGGTCAGTCGGGTCCGACAAGACATCGCAGCCGACTGGAAGTTGCACCACGACAACGCCCCGGCTCACACCGCCTTTCTTGTGAACAGCTACCTGACCAAGGCCGGCATCCCAACGCTTCCGCAGCCGCCCTACAGCCCAGATGTGCCCCCCGGATTTTTTTGTTTCCTCGCCGATGAAAGGCAAGCATTTTGAGACGACAGAGGTGATCCAAGCAGCATGCACCGCGGCTTTCAAGGCTATTCCGGAGAATGCCTTCCGTGACGCCTTCAATGCTTGGAAATCGCGCTGGCAGCGCTGCATCGACGCAGAAGGAGCCTATTTTGAAAGTTTCTAAAGAATTGTAACGATTGGCTCAATAAATTTTTTTAAATCGACTCAGTCCTATTACTTTCCGGACAAACCCTGTATTCATATCCTCAGCAATGTGACGTGTGCTACTTGAAGGTTCGTCAGCAACTCACTGAAGGTCATATTCTTCAAATTCCACCATTCTTACGGTTCGAGCAACACCAGTATCATGCATGTTGGTTTTAAACATGCCTCTTTTGGAGAGCCGCCGATGAATAGCAATAAACTTTTTGTATCCAGGATGCTGTCGTTCGGGATAACGTACTTGATTCAACCGCGCTGCTGCTCGTGCATTGCGCTTGTTGCTCCGTATGCCAAATGCATATTCTTCACAAATACGATAGCACGACTAAGACGATATGGAATGCAACTACAAAAAACAATATCTGTTATCGTTTTTAACGATAACAACACACAAGCACCGGATATGGGTCCCTATACTCAAATGTTTTCTACTGTTATGAATAACCCCTACAAGTTTGGTTCCATAGTTCTGAAATACCCTGTATACATAATAGGTAAGTACATAACAATAAAAATGGACTCTCCAATCGCAGAATGTCTACTTGTGTGACAACCAATCTTATATATAAATTGATAAACTGATTTGTGATAATTAGAATAACAATCGTATGTGGGCTTACATGGTGGACAATCTGATTACGTGTACAAGCATGATGAAACAGTTTTCTTCTTTGATGACCTTTATTATATTAATGTTCGGTTTTGTATTTAGATATTTATTTCGGACTTCCATTGTTTTAAACAGATGTTGAGTGAATGGAAGTCCGAAATAAATCCTTTGAAACATCTACCTTGTCTACAAATTTCAAACAAAAGTAAAAAAATTAACATGCTCCAGATAGCTCCAAATATCACAATCACTTACTTTTATGTGTTGCTTTAAAAAGTACTTTTGGGCAAATATTTGCATAAGCAGACCTGAATTACTTCTAAGAAGGGATTCTTGTAACATGTTATGAAAGTATAGTTGTAGTCAAGGTTCATTTTATAATATCATTATTATTTCAGAGTCAAATTTCGTTGTGACGTGGATGTGAAAGAGTTCCATAGAGATGCACATGAGTTAGAAGAGTGTGATTGGTCTAGCGAACTACCTTATGGCTACCAGTTCCTGAACGTCAGTCTTACGTGTGTGTTTTGCCTCACAATAACTGTCATGCTCCCCTGGTATATACTTTTAGGCAAAATGAGCTAATAATTGCTGGACTTGTAACAAAAATTGGTTTTAACATATGTGATAGATATTTCAACAGTCTACAATAAGTATTGCACTGCTAACTCTGAATGATGCAAGTCTTATGATAAGTATATACGAGTACAGTGCAAAATTGCAAAAAAAAATTTGTTGAGCTCAGGAAAGGGGTATAATTTTATTCGGTTCTTATTTACCAGTGATGTTAATTTTTGTACTGCTATTTTGAAAGATACGAATCCAAACCAAAACAGACATTTGCAAAGCATATAATAAAATAGTCGTTACATTCCAGACTTACATCGTCAGAGACAAAAATTCACATCATTATTACATAATTAATATTCTGTGATTGACGTTGAATGTGATATGTATGAACGTATAGATGGCGTGACCTTATAACCTTTTAATGATATAAATTCATAAATTGATTTAAAATCATATCCAAGTCACATTAGCTTAGCATGAGCGATTGTATTGGAAAACTTTGAGATGAAACATATAATCCGGGTAATTCTCTGTAAAGAATGATTTGTAAATATTCTTTTTATAGATATTATGATCTGTAGAAGGCATTCTTAAAAGTTGAATACAGTCTGTTGAGTGTTAGGTACACTGTGCCTTCGTATATAGGGTGTCCAATAAGTACCACGACAAACTTAAGGAGAAGGTAGGCTTTGAACTGACCTCCCAAATAACAAAAACTTACCCACATAAAAGTGTCACCGTTAATGAGATATTGGATTTTTTCTTAAATTTAAAAAAAACGAACCTTTTCACCTGTGGTCTTTAGCTGCATGTACAAATAAGGTTATACTTTGTTCATTTTTTCTATAAAATACTTCTAGATAGTTGCTTTATCCTATACAAATGCAATGTAGTTAAAAGATATTAAGGAAACATGATAAAATAAGGACAGATTTATAACCTTCTGATGTTGTTTCCTCAACTTTCATAGAATCATATCAGGAACAGGTAATAATAATGTAGCTTTGTACTATTTAGCATGTCACTGATCGGTAACCAGTGCAACTTGAATTTAAATCAAATAATTACATTGTCGTGTGTGTCAGTCACTTACAAAAGCAGCTATCACTTTTTTCTATTCCAAATAGTACGTGTGGTGCCTTTCTGAAATCCGTATTCAATGAGCAATATTTTTATTCAATATAATGCAGTTATAGCCCAGTACATTTTTGTTTCACCACAGATGGTTAAAGTTGAGGAAAAAATATCAGAAGGTTATAAATCCTTATTTGATCATGGTTCCTTAATATCTTTTAACTACATTGCATTTGTATATGATAAAGCACTATCTAGAAGTATTTTATAGAAAAAATGAACAAAGTATAACCTTATTTGTATATACAGCTAAAGACCACAGATGAAAAGGTTTAGGTTTTTTAAAATTTAAGAAAAAATTCCATATCTCAAAAACGGTGACACTTTTATATAGGTAAGTTTTTGTTATTTTTGAGGTCAGCCCAAAGCCTACCTTATCCTTAAGTTTGTCGTGGTACTTATTCGACACCCTGTATACAGTTTCTATCTTCTTTGGACATAATTTGCAAACATATATATTATCATCAAGTATAGTATATACTTTAAATAATTAAATTTATTTTAATTATCTGAAAACATGCTTATTCGTTTACAGCCAGTGACCTCGCTTGTATGTATCATAGATTGCGTACACCTACCTTCGTGATATCTGTTTTTTTAATGTACCTTAATCTGTATATATGTTTAAGTATATTTATTTTGCTCATAATATTGTTTGAAAGCACGTCATTTTGTGTGGTAGAGAGGAAATGTATATATGTAATGTGTTGAATAAAAAAAGTTTTTTGTGCACGAACATATTTTATTATACCAAAAATGTGTATTTACAATAAAATAAAAATAAGTTTCTACATACAAAGAGGTGTACAACTATATCTAGATCCATCCATAGATAATAATCATAAATATGTTTAACAGGAAATAATGAAGATTAGTGTTGAACAGTCACACGCATGTATATTTACATGGTAGCCCAAAAAGATAGTGGCATTTTATTCTTAGGATATATCTGCAGTCTCCGAATATTTAGTATTCGTAATATTAAGTTTTTCACATTCACTGATTTTAATTTTCCTAAAATAACGATCATACAAATTACTATGTCAACTTTTTTTTGAGATTTATGACTTATGTTAGTGTTTTTTTTTATGAAGATCTGCATCATTTTGAGTCTGTCTTACTGACTTGGATACATCTTTCAGTAGCTGCCTGTATCGCACCTATCACAGCCGATCTGAAACCTGGAAAAAAGTATGATGTATGCAAACGAAAAAGACATAAAAGATTCATGTCTACAGTTTAACAGTCTCTCATGTGATTTTTGCTAGAGAAATATGGTCAAAAATGTTTTCTTCTCGTCTTCACGTTTTTTCAAGAATCATTGTCAGGTGAAATACTTAAAGGATAGAATAAATAATAGATAGATAGACCGAGACGAATAGGATCAGTGAGTGAATCGGCTCAAAATAAGAAATCCGTTATTTAATATTTTGAATAACGAATTGAGATGGTTATTTCGATCCGATTAACCCATTAATCCGCAGAGATCGTATCTTGAACAGTGACAGCATCGTTTTTTTTGACATTACATACGTTTTTTTGTGGCATTATGCAGGTTTTTTTACAAGATTTCAACCAAGACCTAGCACAATCACTCAGATGCGATCTTGCTACTCAATCAATTTTCTTTCTGTCACTTCTCATAGATATGTTCTACATACTATGTCGGCATTCTGCAACCAATAAAGCATGCTGGGAAATTGACTTGCAGCATGTTCATTGATCGTGTCACTCAGTCATTCTTCCATAGATGACGCTTTTGGTGACGCTTACAGCGCTCATAGCGAGCAAACGTTGAATGAACTATTTGCATATTAGGAAGCATCTAACCAGCAAGTTGACATTTGTCGTTTTTTTTTTGATATTATTTAAGTCTTTACGTAATAACTTTGCCGGTTTGCCTTAGTTTTTTTTATACCGAAACAGCCGTGCAGGCAGAAGCTTAAATGCCAGGACACCGCAGCTGCTATGAGAATCCCAAAGAAATTTTGTTAATCCGATTTTTGAAATGCCCAATCGGCAATCTCTACACCCTTGCGACAAAGGAGCAGTTCTGAATGTACGAAGTTCGGCACGGTTACGATAGGAGGCCGAAGTCAGGCGGGTCTGTCTGGCAAGCACATGATGGAGGGAGAGCTTGAAGAGCGAAGCCCATTGGTATAGCGGTAGAAGAAAGCTAGATCGCCGACTGTCCACCCGTACGATACGGTCCCGAGACTGTCCGTTAGAGAAAAGTCATCGATCAGTCGGGCGGCCCTCCTCTGAACCTCATCGAGCATGGATAATGTAGTAGGGCCCGCAACACCCCCAAACATGTAAGCAATACTCCAAGCTATGTCGTATCTGGGTCTTGTATGGAGTGAGCAGGTCATGCGGAGAAAAGTACTTCTTCGCTCGAAACAAATAGCCTAGATTTTTACCAGCAGCTGCCGATATTGACGAGATGTGCTCATGCCAGATCTATTCCTCGGTGATCTGGACTCCGACCATCCAAAATAAACGACTCTTTGGCAGAACTCGGCCATCCATCCGGATGAGTGCTAGGACGCTTTTTGTTCGTCAAGTTCGAACAGGATTGTGTTTTGGAAGGATTAAACTACAAGATTGTTGTGTCCCCAAGCAGTGATAACGTCCAGGTCTCTCGTCGGAGTGGAAGTCGCCGGTAGACTTCTTTTTTCAGGCTCACCAGCAGAGATCGGCTTGTCGCTCTGAATTCATGCATGTGGAGTGCTATCATCAGCAAAGCTGTGGATTGGATGCATCGTACAAGAAAGGAGATTTGAGGAGAGGTTGATTTTCAAGAGAAATAGTGTCGGAACCAAGATCGATCCCTGGGGAACATCCGCGTTGACGCGTTGTGGTATGAAGAGGACAACCCGTGCTACAGCTGATCGAATGCTTTCGTTATATCAATAGCAACGACATAAGCCTCACCATAAGACTAGATGAGTTTACTCCACAATTGCGTGACGTAAGCTAGGAGGTCCCCTGTGGATCCGGAAGCCATACTGCCTATCGCTGATCAAGCCGAGTAGTTCAGGAGCTCGCAATTTTTGCACCCCTCCATCACCTTATTTATAGTATATATATATATATATTAGCTATAGGTCTATAGTTGTAAGGGTCAGTCTTAGATCCTTTTATTTTGGGATAGGTTTGACATGAGAAAATTTCCAGTTTTCTGAGACGGTGCCGGATTTGTGAGATATCCGGAAGAGACCCAAAAGAACTGGAGCAAGCTCCGCTGCACACCTCTTCAATACAGCGGCAAGAATCAAGTCCAGACCAGAAGCTTTATTGATGTCCAACGGCAAAAGCACTGAATATTAATTCCCGCATAGTGTAGTTCGAATCGACGTCGTGGGGATAAGCCCATGGTGGAGTTGGCAGCAAAGACCTTAGCAAGCACTTCCGCCTTAGCCTTTGAGCCGGTTACAATCATTCCATCCTGACACGTAAGTGGTCGAAGGCTCTTAAGCGGTACTTTATTGGTTCTTTGTCAGAATTGTTATCTCCACGGAATATCAATATTTTACTTTTCCCTATGAACCAATTGTGACAAAACTCGCCCGGCAAAGTTCACACAAAATTTCACGCCATGCCTCTATGTCCCATCTTTCTCTCTCTTCTTTCTCTCCCTATATCTGTCGTGGAGGTTAGGATGCCATCACATGAAAAGAAAGTAGGATTCTTTCGGCGGGATATACAGAGGATTTAAAAGAGTTCCATTCCAGAGTCCGATTTTTTATTAAATACGCAATTTTCTCTAGTTAGGGACACGTTACTCAAAATACGTATGAAAGTACCTTGTTGTTCTAAGAAATGCAACCCAGCAGCTGTAGACCCAGCAGGTGACGTCACATCGTCCTTCAATACTCCAGGATGGATCTTTGTATCTCTCACCATCTTTCCAGCACCAAGAACTGTTTGAGAGGCCAATCTGTACGCCAGATCTCTCGGCATTCCCATTTTAACTGCTCCATCAGCTAAGGCTTCTATCAACACGTAAATCTGGAAAATATAAATCTGTATAAATTCAAAAATGGCGACATTTTTACCAAAACATTACTGATGATGTGCTAAAAAAGTCGCGGTTTTTGCATCGCGCCAATTTCGGTGTGCAAAGCAGTGTAGCTAATAATCTGTGGTGCAAATTATATGATTGACAATCATGTCAGCACGCTGTATAAAGGCCTTAATATATCTCCAGAGATCCCGCATTGCACACAAGCAGAGCCCCAAGGTCATATTAAGGACCTCAAGGTGCGTAAAGCACCTGGGGAGCATCAAATCTCTAATAATGCGCTGATCTCTAATAATGCGCTGGAGCTGCATTCACGGAAGTCATTGTCTTATATCGTGGCTATAATCAATGTCATGCTAAGGAACCAGTACTTCCCATCTGCGTGGAACACTGCAGAGGTTATAATGATTTCAAAGAAGATGGGTTCAATATTTCCCCGTCCTATTAGCCTGATGTCTGTTCCATCTAAGCTCCCTGAAAAGGGAGAATTTCTCATCAGACCACCATGGGGTTCCAGACGTGCAATTTGTATTTCGGTCGGAGAATAGTACGGAGTTACACGTGGTTAAGCTTGTTGGGCGAGTAATCAGGGGCTTCACCTTAACAAAAGTACTGACAACTTGCTTCTGAATGTCTCGAAGGGTGGTGTCCCTCGGGTTCAGTTCTCGAGCCAATCCTGTATTCATGACGTCTCTTGACTCAGCGGCCGTGAAGTCTATCACGCTGATGATACTGTACTGGTGGCCCATTTTTGTTGCGGGAATCTGGTTCACGGCAGCTTATAAAGTGCGGGTGCAATATTGGAACGGGCAAATCGGTGGCTGATCAAAATTAATTATTCGAAAACGCAGGCTACCTATTTTGCTAAAAAACGTAGCGTTTGAGTGAATGGAGCTCGTGTACTCGTATCATGGAGAAATTCTGCTAAGTATCTTGGTCTCTTGACAGGGGGGATGGCCTGGCAGAAACTCGCTAAAGTTTGATCAACAAAGTTCAGCTATATAAGATGGTTATTAGGCGAGCAATCACTTACGCATGTGCTACATGGTGTTTTCTCGCCCAAACGCACATGGGTCGTCTGCAGGTCCTGCAGAACAGAACATTGCGCACTATTACTAATGCCCCATGGTGTTTCTAGCGAGACCATTCACAGAGACCTCGACATCCCTTACCTACATCAAACAACAGGCGCAGTTACGTTATAGTCAAGCGCAATCGCACAGCAACTCTCTGTTACGTGAGTCAGTAGACTACATAAGACCGCGGCTCGCTCTGTGAGTGCAATTTAGTCAGATTTTTGGGTCTGCACGTTGAAGACCGGTTATCATGAAAGGTTTAATGTGAAAAGTTAACAGCCAAATTAAATTCCCTTATTTTTATGTTCAAAAACCTACGTACATTATTAAATGCACTTCAAATAACCTCTAATTACGCCCAGGTCGAATCTCGACTCCGTTATGGAATTTCGTTATGGGCTAGTTCGACCCATCCTTTAAATGTTTTTATTGCGCAGAAGAAGATTATTAGAAATATTGTTGGTATCCCTAGCAGTGAGTCATGTTTAAGCAGTTTTATAATTTTTAAAATATTAGCTCTTATGTGCCTATATATTTTTAAGTTATGTTTATACGTGTTTGACTTAGAATACAGATTTCCATTAGTAGGTAGTATACACGATATAAATACGATACAAAAAAATTATTTGCTTCTTCATTTGCCAGATGTAATACAACTACAAGTTCACCCACTGTAATGGGACCGAAAGTTTTCAATCGTCTGTCCGATTATATAAAAGTAAACACCAGTAAGAAATCCTTTAAGAAAGAGTTGAAAAGTTATCTGTTGGAGAACAGTATTTACAGTCTGTCAGAGTTTTTGTAGTTTTTATATTAATTACCTTTATTTTTTAGTCTTAGGATTTATTGTATTGACAATTTCTATACAGTATTGTCTGTCTATGGAAAATGAATGGAATTTAATTGTGAACAAAATGAAATCGTGCAATTCTAGTTCCAACCAAAATTACAATTTTTCCCACATACACATATTTCTAAATTAATTTTTGGATCAATTTAAAATTACTGAATACTAGTTAACAATGCCAAGGCACCCCTTTAACTGACGTAATTCCTCCTCTTTGATCTTCTCACTCCCATTTTGTCTTTCTTCCTGACCTCGTCTGGTATCTGCAACCAGATCTGATAGACCTACTGACATATGATACTTTAACCAAGAGCAAATGTCGGCTCTGACGGACAATGACGAATAGAAGGCCATAATTCACTGTCACTACTACAAACTGATTGACACTCAGCATTGCTCCAAACAACTGATATGTCTATTGTCTATTCAAACCTCACTTACTCCGCCTCAAAACAAACATGAGCTTCTATTCGCTTGTTGCTGCCAGCCCAGGCATTTATGACCTGCTGGCCAATATAGGGGCGCGCGGATTTGAACGTCGCGCGCTGGCGTTTGTTTTGACGAGGACTCAATGAGATTTGAATACACTTTACGTTTGCGAATAGTTTGTGTTTATTGTTGACCAGTGCTTGAAGGAACTGGAGTACATGTTGTCGTGCCACAGCGTCTTTGGATTCGTTATTCAAACATCGCATCCTTTTGCAACCGCACCTACTGTCGCTTTTTTAGCGTCCATATAACGTATCACTAAGTTTTTGTCATTCTAGAGATTAAGAAGGTTGAACTTTTTTGAGAATCACTTATAGATTGATGTTAAACATTACGACACGCAACGTGATATTTAAAAAAAAACAATATCCCTTTAGGAAGAACAATACAACAGCAAGGTATACTTACATATGCGGGCCCAGAACCACTAAGGGCAGTAATAGGGTCTAGAAGGCTCTCAGGGACCTCCTCACAAGTTCCTACGGATTCCAGTAACTGCTTGGTAATCGCGGAGTCCTCTTTAGTTGCTTTACTACCCTTTACAAAGACTGAAGCTCCAGTCCTTACGAGCGCTGGCGTGTTTGGCATTACTCGCATTACCCTGGATACGCTTGGGAGTAACTATGAAAATTTGACAGTCATTTTTTGATCTGATTACCCATTTCGTGATCTATCTACGTGACCACAAAAAAGGTTACTTGTATCAAAAGTAGGAGCAATAAGTAATTATTCCGATTACATAATCGATAATCTAGCCAGACTATTTCAGAAATAATAGGAAAAACTGTTGTACGTCATAAATACAATTTTCTGCAATTGGAGCTTGAAAGACTTGTCAAAGTGAACAGTATCATTTTGTGACTTCTCGTAAATAAATACTTTTTAATAGCACCAATTAAGGGTGGCGAGCACCAACCAAGAGAATTCAAAACCTAGTTTGTTGTTGGAAATATTTGAAATTGGCGGTAAGACTAGTTTCGTATATAGGTGTTACAGAACTGCATAGCCTCAGGATTAAACATATATTATCTCATTAACGCCGCCCTAAGTGTTTTAACAACGGACCATTTTATTTAAGGTGATACTTGATATCAATTTATACAAGCACTTTTGGAAAGTTTGAATAAAATCAACGGTTTTGTTCCTGGTATAATTAATATAACACATTATTTTCCCGTATTCTTTCAATTTTCGTCAAAAATAAATTTAAAGAAATTTAAAAAACTGATTTTATGAAACTTCTGGGGGGTTTTAAATATTTCTTCAAATATCGAGATGCCTCCAAATATGAAGAAAGCTGTCAAATCCATTGTTTCTATCGTATTTGAGAGCATGGTATGGAAACTTATTATGGAGCATGTACAGTTCGATTTAGTCGCTGTTAAGCATATTATGTGTGATTGTATGTACAAGGACTTATAAAAATGTGACCCCAACTCTTACGTTAGTACCATGGTTACAATATTAAGTCGCTTCAATAGGAATAAGACGATTGATATTTAGTAGCGATATAAGTAAGTATGCTAAGTAGGAATTATTAGCAATTGCTATATTTATTTTATCAATATAATAATAATTAACGTCTTTTATTTGTAATATTCTTACAGGAGGCGAGATTTAGATTATATATCTATTCTACCATCTAACCCCCTTAACAATACGAGATGTAAAAAAAAATATTTACCATTTTATTAAGAAAAACCTAATGCTATATTCCTACGACCAAACATTATTCAAGAATAAAAGAAACCGTCATTTATGAGAAATTGACACAGCTGTTTCTATAATGTTATATGTACTTTGAAAAGGTTAGTGTCTCATAATTTGCGTTGTAGCCACTTTACGCTTGTATATTTTCAAAGAATTTATAGTCAATAGAGAAACAACTGTGACAAATTCTCATAGATGACGCTGCGGTATCTCATTTTCTGTCGAATAATTTTTTTGGTCGCGGGGATGGCCAATCGAGTGGGCCATTTTCGTGAGGAATATATCAATCGTATTTCTTACCGTCTCTAACTGTTTGATCGTCACCCCCATAGCGATAGAAAGGAACAACTTATCAGCTTTAATACCAGCTTGTTTGATAGGTTCCAAAGCTACAGGTACTATCGTTGGTTTTACGGAAATAATCACTACTTCAGACTTTTCAACTACCGGGACATTCTCGAAGATCGATTCTGCTCCCAATTCCTGTGTAAAAAAACTATTATATATATGTATATACAGGGTGTCCGCAAAGTTGGGGTTTTCCTTTACACGACGTGTAGATCTTGAAAACATAAGCAATTTTTCTTAGTACCATATACACCAATGTCTTAAGGGAACCGAGATAAAGGGCTCTGCAACATCAAAAATATCTGAATACCGTCCTGTAGCCGCGACATCCCCGACTGGTACTAGGACACTAGCTCATCCCGTCGACAGAACTGGGTCGGGGTCAGTGTGGCAGGCTGTCAGGTCAGTATGCAACCTTCAACCGACGGTTACGGTCACGCGTCTAGAGGTAATCGCGTAGACGAGAATCGCTCAACAAGCACTAGAGAAGTGCAAGTATCAAAAACTAAAGTGTTTCAAATGCTGCGTGAAGAGGGGCTGTACCCGTTTCACGTCCAACGTGTACAAGCCCTTCAACCTGACGATTTTCCAGCAAGAGTGCGGTTTTGTGAGTGGTTGTTGCATCAACATGACAATAATCCGGACTTTTTGAAGTGCATATTGGTGACAGACGAATCTACGTTCACGCGTAAAGGGGTGAAAATCCGCACGCTGTCCGTCGGGCACATTTTCAACAAACATTTTCGGTGAATGTTTGGGCTGGCATGGTGAACGGTATGCTCATTGGACCATTTATTCTCCCAAATCGATTGGACGGGATGCAATATCTAGACTTTTTACGCAACATTTTGCCTTCCTTGTTTGCCTGCGTCTGCTCGGTAGCGCATCAGCTGATTTCATTTTCTGTTGGAGCGATATGATTTCGGGCAGAGACATACTTAGCCCTTCTCGTTACTGGAGAGTGAGTACTTTTTCCTTTATTTTTTTTTTACTTGGTCGCCCTCGTTTCACTACACATCACCTTTGTTATTTCAAGGGTAGTTGTTTCTGAAAAGGAAAACCCCAACTTTGCGGACACCCTGTATATATAATATAATATAATTTCGTCAATTGATGGTTACTTGTAAAAATCAGACACATGGTTTTGGCCTTTTGTAATTGAACACATACATAGTTTTTGTAATATGGTTTACCTGCCTTAAAAGCCTTTGCAGACGCTAAATCCGAAGGGTGACAACTAGAGATCATGGTTTCGCCCTTTGCTAATCCTATGGGTTAGAAAATAGGCCTTTAAAGTCATGTGACACAAAATATTCATCAAATATTAACAAAACTAAACTCGGTAGACCAAAGGTATTTGATTTAAGGTGACAAGTGCGACTAGACATGCGTTCAAAGTTCTTCTTTCTATTCGTCATTGTCTGTCAGAGCGGTTCGTAGGTGCTTTACTCTTGGTTAAAGCATCGTAAGTTAGTAAATCTGTCAGGTCTGGTTGCCCAGATATCAGATAAAGTCAGAGCGAAAGGTGGGAAGAAGCGAGAAAGGAAGGAAGGAGGAAGACCACAGAGGAAAAATAACGTCAATTTGAGGGGCGCCCTGGCATTATGGGAATTTTAAATTAATGTAGAGATTTGTTATCTTAGAACAATTGTAATTTGGCTGGACCTCAGTCGCACGATTTAATTTCGATTTAAGTGCGAGCCGCGGTCTTGTGTGCCTGCGAACTTGTTCGACTGTGAACTATACTAACTACCGCAACCACGGGTTGCTATAAGATTTCGTTTGACTATAACGGAGTCTAATAACTATCTTGTATAGCCGAACTTGCTCGACTGTGTACTCTACTAACTACCGCAACAACGGGTTGCTATAAGATTTCGTTTGACTATAACGGAGTCTACTAACTATCTTGTATAGCCGAACTTTATTGATCAAACCTCATTTTAGTACCATAGATAGCCTGTGTTTTCGAATGCTTGATTTTGATCGGCTGCCGATCCGCCCATTCCAATACCTCGTCCACTGTACTTTTCAGCACATGGTGAACTGAATTCCCAGAACACGACTGGGACACCAGAACAGTGTCATCAGCATAGAGATAGACTTCACAGTCTCTGGAGCAAGGGTCGTCATGAATAATCAGCGAATAAGAGATTAGTCCAAGAAGCGAACCCTGAGGAACACCGGCTTGAATGGGCCGTGTTGTCGACAAAACATTATTAATTTTGATCTGAAATTTCCTACCTTTAAGGAAGAATTCCAAAAGTCTTAGGAGACAGAATTGGAATCCCTTTAGATCAAACTACAGAGGAGGTCCTTGTGCCACACCTTGCCCAATGCCTCCGAGACATCCAGAAGTAAGATGCCTGGTACTGTTGTTAAGGGTGAAGCTCCTGGTTACTCGCTCCACAAGCGTAATCGCTTGTAACAATGTACTAGGCTCAGACCGGCAGTCTACATTCTCAAGGTGGTGTAAAATCACCTTTTCTTCGAGCTTAGAAGGAACTGACTGTAGACCAGAGGGACGGTAATCCTGGGGGAATATCGAACCCGTCTTTTTTGGATCCTTATCATGGCATTGATAAGGTTAACGATTTCCACGAAAGCAGCTTCAGCACCTTATTAGTGATTTGATGATCCTCAGATGCTTTACGCACGTTGAGGTCTTTAATATGCCTTAAAACTCTGCTGGTGTGCAATGCGAGATCTCGGGAGATTCCGCGGAAGTGCTATGTAACTCTTCAGTTGAGGTATCTTCCGAAGAAGACTCTTCTGGGGAAAAATTACTAATGGAGGTGCCACTACCAATAACGCAATTGGCTCTAAAATATCTCTTGATGTGTTGCTCCTCGTCGAGGACATTTTCAAGATAATAGTTGGGAGAGAACTGTCTTTCCATAGAATTAGCGAAAACCTCGTAGTTTTTCTCTGTCCTAAATACTATGCCCCCATGACCGTGGATGTGCGGGAGTTGATCTCGCTTTCCGTTTCTGATCGACTTCGCAACTTTCTAGTGAGGAATACTTGAGTCAAGCATCCTCACCAGAAATTTGTTCCATTGCTCATTGTGGAATCCATGAAGAGCATTTCTCATTTCATGAACAAGATTCGTCGCTCTACGAATGTCAGCAGGATGTCCAACATTCATATACTAGCAGTTTTACTTTCCACGTAAATTGTCGAGGCAGTACTGTTATCGCAAAAAAATTTGAAATTGATATATTATGATTTTGGATTTTATACGACATATATTTGTACATCATGAAAAACCACTTGTTTCCGTCGGTATGTACATATGTCATCTGCTCTGTAAGGTTGGCCTCTCTGGAAGTCAGAAGCTCTGTTCGGATCTGAATGAGATTTTGAGCAAGGTTACTTCCATGTTCTATGCGTTGGATGAAAAAGCTCTGTACAGATTTTGGAGATCGGTCCAGCGGCTATTGAGATAATCGAAAAATTCCTATATCTGCCCCAACTTCGTTTTTGAGTTTCAATTTATTGGCGGAGCCAGTAGATATACTTGAGAGAAGTAGAATCCTTAAAAATTCCGAAGTATCGCTATTTGACATTTTCTACTTTCTGAACAGTTAAGGCGTAGTCGAAAAACATTATGGGGCTCCAAATGTTTTAAAAATGCTTATAAATTAGAAGGTTTGTGTGTGTGGAGGACTGAGCCAATCTGCGTGACAAATATTCTTATGGCTAAATGCGAAACATAGATGGAAGTGTATAGATTTATAGAAAAGATAATTATCGGTTTTCATCCATTTTTCAAAATGTACTACAGAAGAACTCTGGACCTATGTTTTAGACGTACATACTATCTTATTAGAATGTACAGAGTTGTATAATCTGCCAATTTGCGTCTCTTCAAAATACGATGTAGATTCTCTGATAAAAGTTGGCTCAAAAATGCATGCTGATACACAAAAATGAAGACTGTTGAAATAGAAGTTACAAATTTAAACAAAGTTTATCATGATATAAGTAGTAAATTGTCACCAAGTAATAGATCTCTACGTCAGTGACCTCTACCAATATTAGCAAAAATATATCTCGATTACATAAGTTTAGCTCTTACCTGCCGATATAAATCCTTTTGCCATAGCCTGGGCCATTTTTCCACCACCAATGAATCCAATTTTCAACAATTTACTAGCCATTTTACACCAATTTTTGAAATACTGATTTTCGAATATGTACTCCACTTAAATCTAATATCTTTAAAGAGTAACCTTTGCATCTGGATGTTGTGGAAAACTGTATAGTCTTATCAATATTCCTCATATTTGTAAACAGAGCTGTCGGTAGGTAATCAGTATCGAAGTTTGCTCTGATATTATATATTTTTTCCATGGGATGTTTGAAGAGTAATCGAAGTGGATATCAATCAATTAGCATTTGGTTAGCTTCAGATTTAACATTGGAGTGTTAATATTGGTATTATGAAAATAATTCTAGAGAAAAAAATTAATATAACCTTAAAGAGTTGTGGGGTGAAATCGAAGTAGAAAACGGGAAGATTGGGACCCATCATTTGTAATAGCGGCAAAATGACACGAGATTTGGAATCTGCGCATAATATTAACCGAGAATCAATGTTTCATTCAGATCAAAGATAAGCAGTTTTTATCTCCAGCAAAACTACTAATTTTATATAGAACATCACCGGTATATTATTTAATTTATGGATTCTGCATGAGATTCTTAATACATTTCATGTATATCATCTAAGTCTAACCGTTTTGGAGATATCTCAAAAAATGACAAAAATGAAGGCCAATTAATTATAAAAATCTTTTTCGTATTTTTGCCATTGCTATATGATTTGTAACAGATTTCTTATAGGATGGGATCTACGTTAGTAGTTTCTCTGCGGATTTGGATGGAAAACAGTAAATCGAAAGATTCAGATTTAACATTGGAGTGTTAATATTGGTATTATGAAAATAATTCTAGAGAAAAAAATTAATATAACCTTAAAGAGTTGTGGGGTGAAATCGAAGTAGAAAACGGGAAGATTGGGACCCATCATTTGTAATAGCGGCAAAATGACACGAGATTTGGAATCTGCGCATAATATTAACCGAGAATCAATGTTTCATTCAGATCAAAGATAAGCAGTTTTTATCTCCAGCAAAACTACTAATTTTATATAGAACATCACCGGTATATTATTTAATTTATGGATTCTGCATGAGATTCTTAATACATTTCATGTATATCATCTAAGTCTAACCGTTTTGGAGATATCTCAAAAAATGACAAAAATGAAGGCCAATTAATTATAAAAATCTTTTTCGTATTTTTGCCATTGCTATATGATTTGTAACAGATTTCTTATAGGATGGGATCTACGTTAGTAGTTTCTCTGCGGATTTGGATGGAAAACAGTAAATCGAAAGAGAAAATAAAAATTAGATTTTCGAAAACCCAAAAACCACCTTTTGTTGATGGTATTAACGTCGCACAACCGATATTTTTAACCGTCTGTTTGTAGGACCATTCTTAATAATTTTTGTCTCATTGTTTTTTGGTGCGTATAGAGATGACTGAAAAACAATGCATTATAAATTTTTGTTAACAAATAACAGTATAGCTCTGTAGCAAAGGAGTTAATGTAATTGCTTTTTTCTTATTTTTGTGAAAATCTTTTTACTTTTCTTGAAAACGCAGTTTGCTGCAAAATTAGATTTTAAGGAAAGCAAAGAATTTTTTAAGAAAAAAATGATAAGGAAAAAGTAATTACGCTCTCTAATCTACTATAAAGGTGTACTATTCTCAAACAATTCCAGAGTTTTACTAGCATCCATTAACAAGTTACGATTGTAAGAAATGCGTAAAAACCGCATCAAAAATACATTTTTCGACAACAAAAATTGATAATGCATCGCTTTTCAGTCATCTACATACCATGAAACAATTAGACGGAAAGCATTAAGAATACTTCTTCAAACAGACTGTTGAAAAGCGATGTTACCCCAAGCATTGAAAATAAGATCAACTGCTTATAAGGTTGTTGTCTACTTCGTAAATTAATAGTTTTATATCTGGAAAATATGAAAAGATTGGTTTATCTATCACTTACACGCTCCATATGACATTTATCATCATTCATATTTCCATATATATTTCGGAAATTGACAAGCTCATTCAAAAAGGCATCGCTCAATACACTGAAATTATGAAAAAGGTTGTTTCCACTTTTCTGAAATCTAATTTCCAACACTATTTTGATCAGCCTGTATTATTTGTAATCAAAATCCGGAATAAAATCTACTAAAGTAGGCTATATGACATGAGCAAAAATTGTTATAGTTCATTGTCCTGCATTTGTCATTTTTTGTGTAATGGATGATATACAAGAAATTTATTTAGAATCTCGCCTAGAATCCAAAAATTGAATAATATACATTTAAAACAAGCAAGTTGGCATCTACTTCCGAAACACCTTAAGATCCACAGTTTTGAAAATATTCTAGCTGAATTGCTCCCCTCAGTTATACTATAAACCCAAAGCTTAGCGCACTGTTACCCAGCATGAAGATATGCTGCAAGCATTACGGTGTGGGATGTGTGACAAATTACTGGGGGGTTTTTGTGGGTATGCCGCTTCTGGAAAATCTCACACTTAGGGCGGGAGAGTTAGACAGGGTAATATTGTCGAGCTTTTGTGCTTCAGCGTGGCTACAAAACCAGGAGTGCTGGCGGCCAAAGCATGAATTTAAGTAAGAAAAAAGACATTCTCAAAAAAGTAGTGAGAATTAGTGGATTTACACATAAAAAAGCAAGGTAATTTTCTGAGAAATTGAATATCATAATGCCAAATTTAAACGGATAATATAAATAAGAATGTGTGAAAAAAACGAAAATAACTCTTATAAGGTTTTTGTTACTGTTTTATTGACGTAAGGAAAAAAAATAATGTATATATATATACAGGGTGGCCCATCCATGTGTGGACGGAATATTACTCATAAACAAATACATTCTGGGAAAATCTATTTATGGGATGTTATACATGACATTTGAGGGCACATTTCTAAAATATTGGTCATTATACAGGGTATACCAATTTCGACCTACATATCAAAGTTGTGATTTTTCAAATAGAATGCCTCAAATTTTATTGCATATTTGGATAAACCAATTCAAAAGAAGACCATTGATACAACATACTATGGGGTTTTGGTAATTAGCTACTAAGATACAAGGTGTTTTGTCTAGAAAAAACCCCCATTTCGGCAAACCCTCAGTCCGCCATTTTGAAATTTGAAGTGCTGAATTTTGTACCAAAAAAAACGTAAACACTTCAGCTTTTATCTTATTTGTTACTTTTTCGAATTTTAATTTTTGCTCACACAGGGTGGCCAAAAACGCAAATTGTAGTTTTTCTCAAAAGTTTCTAATGCATCACCCTGTATAGTTGTGTAAGTTTGGATTCAATTTTTTATAAGCTTTTTTTGATACTAGACACATAAGGATTTTGACGGCTATTTTTTCGGTCTTTCATGGAACGGCTTAATTCCCTGAAATATCATCCTTGGAAACAAATAAATTGTCGATTAGTTACAAACTGTCAAAATTAGCTTTGTGAGAATTATTATTAAAAAAGTGTTTGAAAATGAAGAAATAGTGAATATGGTGTTCGTTTTGGGCGAAGCCCAATGAAATGGTTTCCTAGCATCTCGCATTATATCTTGGCCTCCTGGATCACCAGATATGACACCGATAGACTTCTATCTATGGGGCAACGTTAAGCAAGAGGTTTATAGATATCTACCTTCTACCGGAAAATATGAAGGAAATGATTAAGGATGCTTTTAAGAACATAAGGGAACACATGCCGAGGTGCGCAACGGTCATTTATTTATCCAAAGGCTACGTATGTGTATTCAACATGGTGGAGTTATTTTCGAGCAGTTTTTGTAGATTAGGTCTTGAGTAGTGATAGTTGTTTGTTTATGTTGTTGTTATAGTTGACTTTCTCTATTACGCGTGAAGCTGAATACTGTTCCGATTGTTATTAGTTTTTACGTCAAATCTGTACTCTTAGTGGCGATATGGAACTATCCTACTGTTTGTCTTTTGTTTCCATGGATGATGTAATTTTTTTCCTTAATTTTGGTGTGTTGTTCTATTAAAAGCTTAATAACTCAAAATCTAGTGATTTTATCTGAATCAAACCTCACACAAAAAAAAAAAATCTTGTAAAAAATTGAATCCAAACTTGCACACATATACAGGGTGATGCATTTGAAATTTTTGAGAAAAAGTACAATTCGCGTTTTTGACCACCCTGTATGAACTAAAATGAAAATTCGAAAAAGTAACAAATAAGATAAAAGTGAGTTTTTTTTATACAAAATTCAGCACTACAAATTTCAAAATGGCGGATTGAGGGGTTGCCGAAGTGGACGGCTTTTCTGGACAAAACACCTGACATCTGAGTAGCTAATTACCAAAACTCCATAGTCAATCTTCTTCTTTTGAATTGTTTTATCCAAATATGTAATAAAATTTGAGGCATTCCATTTAAAAAATCACAACTTTGATAAGTAGGTCAAAATTGGGACACCCTGTATAATTGCCAATATTTTAGAAATGTGCCCTCAAATGTCGTGTATAACATGCCATCAATAGATTTTTCCAAAATGTATTGGTTTATCAGTAATATGCCGCCCACACATGGATGGGCCACCCTGTATATATGTATATATAAAGAAAATAGGAAAATAATAGGCAAAATCGGCAAAAAGTGGATTCGAGCAGAAAGAAATGAACGCACATATGCAGCTACAAAAGTAGATACACATGACACATACCTATCCTATTTTCTGCTTGAATCCACTTTTTACGGATTTTGCCCATTATTTTCCTATTTTCTTTATATACCTTTCTCCGCATGATAATTTTCTCTTTGTAGATCCTTTGGGCTTGAAGTACCACAGCAAGTGGCTATAACCGGCCGCGTGGTTGTGGTTATTTGTCGCCTTGAAAATTCGAGGTCTTCTAGCCATTTTATACTACAATGTGTAGGTTGTTGTCGTAAAAAATATCGAAGTCAATACCCGTACGCACGCCACTGTTAAAGCTAAAAATTATTTTTATTGAAAAATATGCACCTTTATTAACTTTCACTACGTACTAAATATCAGTGAAATATCTGAAGCGGTTCTGAAAATATTAATTAATTTACATTTTTTTTCTAAAACTTCAACACATCGAGTTTTTGTAAGGAAACATTTTTGACCATATTTTATAAAGCAAACTAATATTAATTTTTCATGTAGATTCACACCCTTAAATATTCGCATATCATTAAGGAACACCCGTATATAGGGTGCTTTCAGCAAAGCTGAATCAAAATTCAACTTCCTAGAATTTCTCATGTAATACCTGTACATATTGGCTCAGCTTGGGGAGAACCCTGTACATGAACAAACTTTGTCGTAGTTAATTCTTATAAAAAATCAATTCATTTAATTTCGTCGGGCTTGACAGATCGAGGACAGCTCATTCGAAAGCGTTCATGAACTACAATATGTACAGCGAGAGCGAAAATGGCGAGAAAAGTCGACGTTTTCAATGAAAAGTGACATGGATCGAAAAAAGTTATTCGCCAGCATCCATGCAAAAGCTTCTCCCTGTCAAAAAAAACTTCTAACCCTATTAGGAATATGAATCAAATAAAACTATAATTAGTGCTTCTGTAATTTGTTTTATTAAAATATCACTATAAATAACAAAAATAATTTAATAAAAAAATTACACCTATATTAAATTAACTAAACATCAGACATGGTATAATCTCAGTTCTGATTCATTCATCCTTTTTTGGAGATTCATCCCCTTCAGTCTGAAATAAAAAAAAAAACGTGATGGGCGAACAATATCACCAAAAACAAACAAAAATAGAAAAAAGGGAAGATAATAAGACGCGAGAAGTAGATATGGTGGAAAAGCGCAATGTAACTTCAGATTCACTTTTATATTTCGGAAACCGTTTTTGAATCAGGTTTTGTATCAATAAGCTAGAGCTTACACATTTTTTTTTTCAAACAACGATCTGCAGCCAGATATCTTTGCGAACATTTCCAATATAGAAATATACTAAACATGCTGCTGTTGTACCATAGAGCAAGCCTAGACCATTCAGATGAGTTGCTAAAAATCATGAAACAGCAGTCTATGGTTGACTGTTTTTAGTCAGACGGACGAAAGCACAATGTTTAGTCGTCAATGGCGAATATATCATATACTATAGGCCAGAATCGTCAGCCATCTAGCGGTCACCATGCCGACCGGACTATCAAACACAAATTGAGATCTTTACAGTTTCAACCGATAGCTGCTATATCCTCTCGCACTGGTCGATTCTGGTATCTTATTACGATAGAGATAGACCTCATAACTGTCAAGGAAAGAGAAAGTCTATGGAAGGAAGAATGATATCTTGGTGATTCTTGTGGGATATATTGCCAAAAGTTTGAAATTCGATTATATCAAAAACACACCCATTTTACTTACCTCTCTGTAAAGCAGTTGACTGCTCAATCTCTGGCTCATTACTCTGTATTGTAGCTTGACTTTTTCATGAAATTTCTCATAGATAATTCGTACCAAGGTAAAGGTATTTCCGACAAACAGCAGCAAAAACATGAAGCTTAGCACAGGCACCTGAAGAAAATATTAAAACACTTTACTAAAAAATACAATTAACATATCAGTACCTATTCAATATATAGGAAAATCAGGAACGCGAGACATACTTTGCTATAGTCTAATCATACCTATAAGCAAATTTCCTCGAAATAATTGTAAAGTCGGGTTTTATTGACGCAAGATGTTCCAGGGGGTATTTAAAACATGGATGCATAAAATGGGTACACCGATTTTTGTGGGAAAACTTTTTATTCGACAACAAATAATGAGAAAACGTGTTTTTTGGGATTCAATCGAAAGTGCTGGCAGGAACGAAAAGCTCTTCAAATAAGATTTTTAGGTATTTATGAGACCTAAAAATGAGACCACAAGTAAAAAGATCCGACTAATAGTAAAAAAGTTATGGCCGAAAACGGAGGCAAAATGCAGGTTTTGGCACTTGTTGCTGATGCGACGATGATTTTACGCAGCTGCCTCAAATTCTTCGAATCCATAGGCTGAATACTTCTCAATAACCACAACGAAATTGGAGTCGATTGGTCAAGTAGTTTTTGAGAGTTTCTAATTGTTTATCCCAAAACACCTGTCTTCCGGCCATCACTACTAGTTTACTGAGCAATATACAGGGTTCGTTCGAAGAGCATTTTATAGCAGAATACACGAATTTACCTTGCCCACTTGAACCACAAACCATTCCGAAAGATCTCTCTAGATATTATCACCAGCAGTTAAAAATATTCTCTGGAATAAGCAAATTCTCTCTTTTTAGAACTACCTAATGTGCAGTTAGTAGGCAAGACAATATCTATTGTGTAAATAGTCTAAACTTAAGTATTACGACAATTGTACGAGAGCTGTGAGTTTATTTTATCCATTATGTTTTCTATGACAAGTTGAAATTCGAAACCAAAGCTCAAAGCATCCGCGATCATGTCAAATCGCATAATTCTCAGGACCTTACTTACGTAACTTAAAGTGACATTATATCGATTTGTAATTACATTATGTACATTTTTTCTAAAAAATGTCACCTTGTAACCAGCTATTATCCAATTCACGTTCACTTGTACAAGCTGTGAGTGTTTCTTAAACGTCATGGTATTTGAGCTATATGCTCTGATGGAGGCCATTTCTGGTTTCGATGACTTGAGCTGTAAGTTCTTTATTATAGCCCGTTGTGCAATTCCTGCATAGGTGGCGTTCACAGCAAGTGAGCGTGGCATGGTCTAGCGATTAGTTAGTGCACAAGTTGATAGTATACCAATTTTTAATGATATTATATCGACTTTTTACGTAATACCCCTGCCGATCGGTTCATGGTGCTGCGCAAAATAAATGCTAAACGTAATGGATGCACGTGAAAAAGATCGTAATTGAAAGCCTACAACCATGGCACCGTCAATCTCTTATGCTGTCAACTGTATACAACTTGACCACCGCCTTAGCCGCCAGCGTTGCCACTTCTCGGACTCTTGTGGCAGGTTATGAGAATTAAATTTCCGGCGTGTAGAAACTGAGAATATTAAACCTTAGGATTAATTACGAGGAAGGTTGAGAGGTGATCTTTCGTTGGAAGATTAATGTCAAATTTAAAAATACACAATTTTTTATAAAAGGAAAATTGAGACTGCTTTTATTACTTTTAAGAAAAATACTGCGATTCTACTTGACAGTATGAGTGTGACATGGAACTTGTAATTGAAGGTTCAAGCAGAGAGTTCGGAATCTTCATGGAGAATTCGTTAAACAAAGATAATAATACTTCCTCAATAGCGATTAAAAGACAATATGCTAGATACAAATTTCATAACTACCGAGTATACCTGAAACAGGTTGAAATAACTATTGGGTCTACTCACATGCCACGTAGTTTCGGTGGTAACGCTGAGTTTGTACAACGAATACGCATTGTATAGTTGGAATATGTACCCGAAGAAGAGAAATGGTAGCAGGAAGCTGAGTCCCCTCCACATCCACGAGTGGAATCCCTCTATGGTTATGTCCATGTTGTGTCTTTCTCCTAAGGCTTTTAGCCGGTAGAGGGCTCCACGTTGATATCGGAACTGTAGGTACTGAACTAAACCTGTAAGAAAAATGACATTTTTATTACTGTTAAAAAAATTTGAAGGTAAGGCCTATGACAATCTATAGGAAATGAACTATCGAATCATTAACACTTCAAATAAATCGAAGATAATGTTCGCATATACAAGGTCTGTCGCAGACTAAACATTACTTTTGAAATATATTCGATACAAGTAGCGCATCTATTATCGGATACTAGCGTTAGGTAGGTACATCTTTCATCGATGCTCTGTCAAAATTTCATGACAATTGAACCCCTTCACGAAGAGTTATCGCGCTCAAAGTGACAGTACCTTTTTTGCATAGGTCGGAAAATGAGTATCGATCAAAGAGCCAATATCAAGTTCTGTGATAAACTATGTAAAACATTTACCGAAACGCATTAAATGTTGATGCAAAATCATTTTTTACCTCGAAGCCAAGTTCACAGTTTAAAGAGGGTCGTGAGTCGATGGAAGACGACGAACATGTTGGCCAGCCAAAATTTGTGATTACGCCAGAAACAGTTGAAAAAGTGCGTGGATTTATCAAAAAGATCCAAAATTTTCATTGAGATACATAGAAATGGAATTAAATATCTCTAAAGGTTCAATCCCTCGCATTTTGATCAAGAATTTGGGCATGAGGAAGGTGTGTTCACGTTTTGTTCCGCACAAGCTCGCGGATGATCAAAAATTGCTTCGATTTCGACATTCGAGACATCATTAAAGAGGTCAAAAAAGATAAAAACTTTCTGTACAAAATTGTGACTGGTGACGAAACAAAATGTTTTCAATACGATCCCGAAACCAAGCGTCAAAAGTGAAGACAATGTTGAATTGTTTCTACGATTCGAAGGGAATTATTCACAAAGAATTCGTTCCACCGGGCCAAATGGTTAATGCTGTGTTTTATCTTGGTGTTATGGGGCGTTTGCTGTCGCATATTGGTCGTGTTCCGCCAGAATATCGCACCATCTCATCGATCGACGTTTGTGTCTGGATTTTTAGACAAAAAATAGCATTTTATCCATCAACCACTCCCCATATTCTTCTGATATGGCACTATGCGACTATTTTATGTTCGGTAAATTACATTTGGCTATGAAAAGATAGCGGTAAGTCGACGACCATTTTCTGAGCAACATCCCGATCAATGAGCTATAATCATGATTCAAAAATATGTTTACCTTGCGACAAGACCTTGTAGGATGTAAAAGCAAAAAATGTACTGGCCTTGGAACTAAATACGTATACGCACATTAAGAAGCGACGCCAATCTACCATTTGATTGTGTGCGACAGAGCCCCGAGGAAGAAGTTTCTCTTCCCTTCCCTGCGTTGAAACTTTATTTTCTCAAGGACAGTCAGGGTACTTTAAATGGAGAGCCTTTTTCCAAAGATTTAACCTAACATTTTAAATTGTCAATTTATCATTTACATACCTCCAGAAATTAGATATTATGGATGAAAGTTACCACAAATATGCACCTTACAATCTCCTCAACAAGACGGCCACGTGACATGGGGTTGAGAATTTAGGATAATATGGAATATGCATGATTTTTTTTTGTATCTACTGTCGATTATGTACGCTAATATAATACCGTAAATACATATTTATTTTTCATTATACAGAGAGGACGGACGTTTTTGGGATGGGTAGTATTCTCCGTCTCCGTCTACGAGAGAGGTGGGGAGGGTGTCGTTTGACTCGTGAGATCCTAGCACTATTTTACCAGTTGTCGTTATGGAGCCTTGGACGATGAAGCACCACGTTTTCGCCTATGATTGTTTCGTCCGAAATAATGAGTCAGTCATCGTCGTACAGCGTGAGTTTCGTCGCCACTTCAACATTCATCGGAATAGAGCTGTTCCCTCTCGAAACACCATCCTTCGTTGGGTTGAATCACTTCGCAGGCGTGGTGAACTGATCAACAGAAGACCAAGAGGAGCGCCGCGAACAGTTCGAACTCCTGAAAATGTTGAACGCGTTCGACAGGTCTTTCTTGGCAGTCCGACTCGATCTGCCCGGCGACGTGTTCCAATCCGACGTGTGTGGTTCCAGCAGGATGGGGCGACCGCCCACACAGCCCGAGCATCCATGGACGTTATTCGCCCTCTCTTCCCTGGTCGCCTTATTTCCAGGTTTGGCGATGTTCATCGGCATCCTCGGTCTACAGATTTATCCATATGCGATTTTTCCTTATGGGAACACCTCAAGGCTAGAGTATACGCGAAGTTGAGAGAGCGATGTTGGAGAGAGTCTACGCGAACTTCCAAGAACGCCTCCAGCACTGCATCAACGATGCCTGGTGTGATTTTCCACACTTAACTGTCTCAAATGCTATTTCCTTGTGAACCTGATTCCATCAATAAATTTGTTTTCGAGTAAAAATTAACTATTTTATGATTTTTTTAAAACCGCCCATCCTCTCTGCCACACCCTGTATATTCAAAATGCCAATGACGTTGAATTAAGGTCCGCATTTTTGGCAGGCTTCGCATTGACGTCAAAACCCTGGACATGTCATTCTATTCTATTTTATGTCCTCTAGTTTTAATTTTTATTTTGATTTACATTAAATTACAAAGATTATGCATTACTTTTTCCACTACTTGTCATTTAAATAATATAATTCTGTAATATTAGGTCCAACATTCTTTTAGTTTTTGTTTATGCGTTGGTTGATTTCTTTACATTACATTATGATAATTATATTATATAGGTTGAGAACAGCCTGCCATTTTGAATCGGCCTGACCAATCATTAAAGGGTTGCCCAGTCACAAGTCGAAATAGTGACGTCACGACTATAGCGTTGTGTTTCGATATGTTAAATTTACAGGGTATTTTTCCATTGTTTTATTAATCAACGGTGATATACACTGGCCTGCAAGAGCATTCGATCGAACGTCGATTGATATTTTTGAGGGGATTCTTTAATGATAAAGACTAACAAAACAGTCCAGACGATCAATGACCTGAAGCAAAACATTTCTCAAGTTATCGGTGAAATTGAGCCGCAGTTGTTCTTAAATATTTGAAAAGTTAGTTTAAAAATAATTTATAAACCATAACTCCCATACCTCTGCATTCTGATAATATAAACTGGCTTGTTACTTTTCGATAATTATTGGTTGTATTTAAAAATAAAATCCCGAAGTTGAAATCATATACTGGTAAACTTCAAAGTAATGTTTGAATCCACAAACACACAAACTATGGTGAAACACTGTTTTAATTTTTGTAAAAAGTTGAGTGACTGCTGTAACAGAAAAAGTGGCGGTACTCATGCAGTTTTGAATTGTGCAATTTCAGTTCAAAATGAATAAGCATTGAATGCAAATCACCGACAAGGTTACTTTATAAAAAGCTACATAATAGAATGTACACGAGATAGTAGAAGTGCACTTTTTTGCGGGATGAAATAATGAAATAAAATGTGATTATAATATTATCTTTGGTTAATTATGGCTTGAGGCAATAAGCGGTTAGAAAAATAGGGAATATTCATTAGTTTTTCTTTTTTTCTAAGGCGTGTTATGAAATTAATAATTCATGTAAAGAATTATGCGAACTTATACATTTCTATTCGTAGACGAGAATCGATACAATTTGACAAATAATTGGACTATGGAATTTATATAGTTGAAACAATTTGAATGCTAAGTCGTTGTCTTGAGAACCCCTACACTATGCAGGAGGTAACATTCAGGCATAAGACCGTAAGACGAGTGCTCTTGTCGCTCGACATCAACAAAGCTTCTGGTCCGGACTTGATTCCTGCTATTGTACTGAAGAGGTGTGCACCGGAGGTTGCTCCAGTTCTTCCGCGTCCCTTCCAGATGTGAATTCGGCACCTGCCCAGAAAACTGGAAATTTGCTCATGTCCAATCCATCCCAAAAAAGGGATCTAAGACCGACCCTTACAACTACAGGCATATAGCTCTGCTTTCTGTTTTAAGTAAGAAGATGGAGAGGCGCATAAATCGCGAGCTTCTGGACTACCTCGAACGTCACGGCTTGATTAGCGACAGGCAGTACGGTTTCCGGCACCAGCGATCCACAGGGGACCTCCTAGCTTACGTCACTCAATTGTGGAGTCTTATGGTGAGGCTCATGTCGCTGCTCTTGACATCACGAAAGCGTTCGATCAGCTGTGGCACGCTGCCCTCTTAAGCAAACTTCCATCCTACGGCCTCCCAGAAAAGCTTTGCAGATGGGTGGCTGACTTTATCTCTGGCCCCAAGATATCCGTCGTAATTGACGGGTTCTCCTCTTCATCCCACAACGTCAACGCGGGTGTTCCCCAGGGATCGGTCTTGGCTCCGACAGTTTCTCTTACATATCAACGACCTCCTTTCCTGCACGATCAACCCAATCCACAGCCTCGCTGATGACAGCACTCTACATGCAGGAATTCAGAGTGACAAGCCCATCTCTGCCGCTGAGTTGGAAAAAAGAAGACTAGCGATGACTTCCTCTCTGACAAGAGACCTGGAGGCTATCACTGCTTGGGGACGCAACAATCTTGTACAGTTCAATGCTTCCAAAACGCAGTACTGTACTTTGACAAAAAGCGTCCCTGCGCTCACCCGGTTTCGATGGATGGTCGAGTTCTGCCAAAGAGCCATTCATTTCGGCTGGTCGGAGTCCAGATTACCGAAGACCTGATCTGGCACGAACACGTCTCGTCAATAGCTGCTGCCGCCGGGAAAAAGCTGGGCTATTTGTTTAGGGCTAAGAAGTACTTTTCTCCGCATGACCTTCTCACTCTATACAAGGCCCAGATAAGGCCTAGCCTCGAGTATTGCTCACACATTTGGGATGTTGCGGCATCGACTACATTATCCATGCTCGATGCTGTCCAGAGGAGGGTGGTCCGACTGATTGATGACTCTTCTCTAACAGACAGTCTCGGGACTCTTTCGCACCGGCGGGCTGTCGGCGATCTAGCTCTTTTCTACCGTTACACCAACGGGCTTTTCTCCTCAGAGCTCTTTTCCATAATGCCGCCGCGCGATGTGCCTGCCAGACAGACCCGCCTGACTTTGGCGTCTCATCTTAACCGTGTCGAACTTCGTACATCCAGAACCGGCCGATACGACCGCTCCTTTGTCCCGAGAGTGTCGAGATTGTGGAACAATCTACAGGAGGAAGCTTTTCCCAGTTCTCTTAACCTTAGGCAGTTCAAAAATCGTATTAATAAGATTTCTTTAGGATTATCATAGCAGCCGCGGTGTTCCGGCATTTAGGCTTCTGCCTGCGCGGCTGCATATATATATATATATATATATATATATAAGGAGGCCTTATTTGCCGCATTACTTGGGAACGACGATCGAGTTGTAGAATAAGGCGGTCTATTTTGGTCTAAGGTCATTTTATTATATTTACTTATCAATTATTAATATGACGAATAGACATAAGAATCAAAATGGACAGGTCTCTCCATTTCTTGAGAAAAGTAGTGCAATAAGGAATCCTTGAAGTTAATGGCTATGATAGCTAATCAAGAAGACTGACAAAGGTAAATAAGGCATCACAACAAGGAGGCTAAATTGTTTGCGGCTTGTTTGCCGGGCCTATAAGAAGCATCTTGTAAAAAACGGCATCGAAAACAAAACATTGTAACATTGATTAACAAATTAACACGGTTATTCCACAAGAAGATACCCAATCTAACTGATGGCGTGCTTCCAATGTGCACGAAAGAGAGAAGCGTTCCCAGACGCTTATAGTACACACTTCTAATATAGGTGTTGCATGGTCTTGCACGCTTCTCTGTCTCTTACACATTGAAAGACAACACCGAAAAGGTAAATGAATTTTACTGTATGTACTGTGGCGACTCCCACTATACCAGGTGTTTCAAATTCGACCCTCACCATTGTGATCTCGGAATCGGTAACAGATACTAAGTAACTTAAATGGGGGCGAAATTGCCTATTTAGGTAATTAACAAAATGCCGCCTAGTTTGAAATCCAAAATACATCTGGAGAGAGGCAGAAAACAGTTTTTTTACTGACTTCATTTGTTATGTGGTTTTGAAATAAATTGCATAATAACATTGCCACGTTTTCTCTTCTACAAGATGGCATAATTAGAATTCCAATATCACGTTTCGTCTGTTGTCCTCCAGCATCAACTTAATTTTTTCTTTTGGAAGCCATATTGATTTTTGTGCACATAGAGTCTTTAATTCTGATTTCAAAAATTATCAGATATTCATTTGTTTCGTATATCAGACCAGACCTCAAATTGAACATAGTAATGGAGATCGGAAGACTGAGAAGAACGGAAATAAATCGAGCAGTGAGCAATGTGCAGGGAAGACTTTGCCTACAAAATAGCGGGCAATAGTTTAAAATTCTGCTACGAAGAAGGTTGAGTAGAATAGTTTTTTCTAGACTCCGCCTTTTGAGGAGCACTATATACTGTGATGTATTCCGCAATAAATACGCTTTATTATTTATTATTATTAGTTACCTCTGCTTACTTATGAATATTACTGATATTACCATCAATAAAAATTTTTTATGGGTTCAGACTTTGTCATTCCTTTTTATTTCCTTACAATTTTCATCCAACAAGAAATTCATGGCCAACTAAGAAAATACATTACTGATTTATATGTACAAAATTCCAATATAATGTCCATATGAAAAAGCAAAGTTAGTGATGGATGTCGAATGAAGGAACGTCTAATTGAAAATTTGACTACACAATCTTGTAGAGGAGAATAAGTAACAATGACAACATGCAATTTATTTTGAAATTCCATCCCAAATAAAGTCAGAAAAAATAAAAAGATTTTGGGATAAATCTGGTATGCAAAACAAATGATTATCTGATAATTTCAAGGCTTACCTTTTTTTTTTAAATTACAATGTAAATGTGTCGTATTGTATATTTTTGGAATCAGAATAAAAAACTATTCATATGTGCAATATCCATAATAAAAAATAAAGTTGTACTGGAGGACAAACGGCATATTGAAATTCTAATTATGCCATCTTGATGAGAGAAAAAGTGGCAATGTTCATATTCAATTCATTTTGAAAACCCACTACAAATAAAGCCAAGAAAAACTTAAAACAACTTTGGGAAGATTCGTTTTTCAGTGTCTCTATGGAATTACTTTGAATTTGGAACTTCCTAAGCGACATATTCTTAATTACCTAAATACGCAACGTTACTCCCATTTAGGAGATTTCGTATCCCTTACAGTATCCCAATGGTGAGGTTCGAATTTGAAACGGTATATGTCAACCACCGTGTTCAGGCGCCGGCGTTGCCACTTCTCCGATAAATGTCACAGGTTATAGGATTTCTTTTTTCATCGTTGAGAAATTCTGAGGAAACAAAATCTTAGGGATAGTTACGAGGGAATTAAGGCGGTGATCTTTCCCGAGTCATGTTTATGAATGAACATTTTTTTAGGAGGAAAATGGAGACTGTATTGTACAAGGGAATCACTGTGAACCGGCTTGACATGTCCGTCATGTTGGAATTGTATTTGACCGTTCAAATACAGCATATAGTTGGGAATATTTTCGAAGAACACATTAATCAATGATTGTACTCACTAATGTACATGTTGAATATCATGAACTGGTTCCTGAACATAGCCCAAGCTTCATTGTCAGGCCAAATGAGCAGGATTCCAGCCGCCACTGTAGATAAGAAATGGTGGAGTCGCCACCATCCTTTGATTCGGGATCCGTTTACTTTAAGGATACTCTCCCGAATGGTAAGAGTACAGTAGTACCAAACGAGTAGGAAGATGTAGCTCAACTCCAACGGTCGAAAGCGTACCGAGTAGTTCAGTACTGCCATCACTATGCCAATTATGCTCAAGATCAGCTTGAATTTTTCGTATTCATCTTTGTATTTAAACCTGGAATTAATATAGATCATGATAGAAAATATGTCACTTTTGAACATGAACATGAAAAAACAAAAATTTTAATTTTGCCAAAGTTCTTAAATACTCTTTAAACATCCATTAATAAAATCCCAAAGTATTTTAGAGGTTATAGTAATTGTAAACCATTGTTTTTAATTGTTAATCAAATGTACTTTTCAAATTACGAGGGATGTCTTTTAAGTTTTGCATATAGAAACATAGGCCGCGCGCATCGAACGTCAGTATTGAATCTTAACCTCACTCTTTAGTAAACTTAAATTCAAAGTTTCACACTACAGTGAATTATTAAGTATCACCAAGTCATTAGAAAAATGGAACTCAACCAAGAACATTTTCGCGCCATAATTTATTACAACTTTCAGAGACAATTATCGCAACAAGAATGCCTTGCTGAGTTACTGTCTGTTTTCGGCAACGAAGCGCTACATCAGTCGACAATTTCCCGTTGGTATGGAGAATTCAAACGTGGATGGGTGAGTCTTAGCGACGATCCCAGGGTGGTGCACCAAAAACGGCAGTCACCCAGGAAAACGTCGATGCTGTGCGCAAACTCATCATTGAAGATAGACGTGACATATCGCGAGATTGAGGCGCCCTTGAAGATCTCAAAGACCTCAATTCAGAAAATTTTACATGAAGAATTAGGAGTAAGAAAATTAGTTTCTGGTTGGATACCCCACCTGTTGACTGAAGAGCAGAAAGCAGCCAGGGTTAATTGGTGTCAAAAAACGATTGACCGTTTCAATTCCGGAAACTAAAAAAATGTGTACAGCATTGTTAGTGGTGATGAACCGTGGATTTACTGTTATGAACCAGAAAATAAACGACAGTCGGCTGTTTGGGTGTTCCAAGGTGAAGAAAAGCCAACAAAAGTCATCCGTTCTCGAAATGTTTCGAAAAAGATGGTCGCGACATTTGTATCAAAAGCGGGTCATATTGCAACAATTCCTCTTAATGAACAAAGAACTGTTACTACGGATTGGTATACCACCATTTGTTTGCCAAAAGTCATCACCGAGCTTCGAAAAATCAACCCCGAAAGAAGAATCATCCTCCACCAAGACAATGCAAGCTCGCACACAGTCCAAAAAAAGGCAGTATTTAACGGAAGAAAACGTGGAATTATTGGTCCATCCTCCATATAGTCCCGATCTAAGTCCTAACGATTTACTTTCCCGAAAATTAAAAACAGACTGCGTGGTCAAAGGTTCCAGTCACCAGAAGAAGCAGTTGACGCATTCAAAAATGCCGTTTTGGATCTGCCTGCAAACGAGTGGAATAAGTGCTTCGAAAATTGGTTCGAGCGTATGCAGATGTGTATTAATCTTCGTGGAGAATACTTCGAAAAACAATAAAGTCATTTAAAGCATGTTGTTTTATTTCCATATGCAAAACAAAGAGATCCCTCGTATATGCTTAAAAAACTTCAATTTTCTCTTAGACGGATTGATTTAGGGACAGCAAGGCAGATAGTAAGGCTACTTTTATTAATTCATGATTGCGTAGTGCCACCATGTCTGTGTACACCGTACAGGAACACGCCAACATGCACCTCATTTATGGGGAATGTAGATCCAATGCTAGTGCTGCAACTAGGTTTTATCGTGTGTACCCAAATAACCGGGTTATTGTGAATGTGCACCGTTTACTCTCAGAGGCACGATTCCCAAATCAAGCACACGGTGAAGGAATAATTGCCTTTCCTTACGAGCACGTCGTGCTTAAAAGTACAGCCGCCCGAATCTTGCGAAAGAACGAGATCCACCCATACCGTGTACAGCGAGTGCAATCTTTACAGCCCAGGGATTATCTTCCAATAGTTTTTTTGTCAAACAATGTTACAGAGACACCGGCAAGATCCACGGTTTTTAGACAAAATTTTATAGACTCGACATTTAAAAAAATTGGTCATATGAATCTACACAACTTACACGAGTGGCATGTAGAAAATCCACATTTGATGAGACAAGGCAGATCAAAGTATCGTTTTAAAATAAACATGTGGTGGACCGGGACTCTAAATGGGATGTACCCTTTAAGCTGTCAGAGTTCTTGAATGACGAAATTTATGAAGACTTTACAAAATCATTTACCAAATTTATTGCAAGACAAGCCACTAAACATCTATAGACATGTGGTACCCGGTGCACTATGCCACTTCAGTTAGAGAATATCTCGATGCGGAATACCCGAGCAGATAGATAGCGCGGTCTGGTACAATTTAGAAGCCAGCCCGTTCACTTGACTTTACTCGATTTTTTTACTGGGGAGCGGTGCAAGAAAAAATTTACTCAAAGCCAAACGAAAGTTTATCTGAACTACGGGACAGAATAACGGATGCGAATTTGTTAATAACGGAAGAATTGCCCGTCTGATAACCCGATCATTTTTAAGAAGATGACAAGCTTGTATTGCTGCTGAAAGAAGGCAGTTTGAACATTTATAATAATTAATAAAAGTGGCGTTACTATCTATTTTGTTGTCACGACGTAGAATGACACTGTCCGTAACTCCGTCCAAGAAAACATTGAAATTTGTAGTAATCGGATCTGAAAGCTCATCACAGGGTGTAGATTTTTCCAAATTTAAGTACACGACTAAGATTTTTTTAAATTTGCAGCTAGCTGCAACTGCAACAAAATATACAACAAGCGCGCACTTGATTAACAACTGGAAAAACAAATATTTACAAAAACCATACTCCCAAATGCTTCAGGAGAATGGCGTATTTTGCAGTTTTCCAAATATCAAATAGCTTATAATCTCGAAAACTATTAAGTTCAGAGTAAACGTTCATATAAACATTTTTTGTTCAGAACGAGCTCCGCGCGACCCGAAAAATCTAAAAAAAATGTCCGGAGCGAAAAGACCAATTTTTGGAAGTTGTTTGAAAGAATTGTTCAAACGGTGTTTGACGCATTTTCTGAATTCGATTGTGAAAAAGGACCATCAGTATAGTATATTTATAAGTTACAACAGACATCCGTAACACTGTTATCAAGATTATAGAAAAATATTTGCTCGTCCGACAAATACGCGGCAAAAACGATTATCAAAAAACACCACGGAGTACTACAGGGACCTATCCTAGAACCCTACCTGTGGAACCTATACGTTGCTCATCTGCCAGTAGGAAACATTGCAGGCAAACGATGTCACAATACGCAGATGATTTGTGCGTGCTAAATAAATCCAAACAACAAAACACAGCCATCATAAGAGCACAGTGGGCAATGGAAGAAATATTTGAATATTATGATCGGTGGGGGCTTACTTGTAATAAGCAGAAAATCGTGTGTATTGTATTTGGACGAGTACGAACGTCCCCTAAACAGATCAAGCACAGACGGCCTCATTAAAGAGATAATCCTTAAGGCTAATCGAGCAGCTTACGCTTTGTCTTCAATAATTAGTTTCAGCTCGAATGTTTCTAAAGAAGTGGAAGTGAAAATAATTGATGCATGCAGTTACCCGGTACTAGCACACGGACTTACTGAACACGCATAAGTAAGTGGCATTCTTAAATAGGAGAGGTGCCTTAAGATGATATATAAAAGATCTGGGTAGTTCCCCTACTGTATCCCAGACAACATACTTTGGTAGATGCTACAAAAGGACAGTGTGACAACATGCCTGGATCAGGCGAATAAGAAATTTCTTAAAAACACCGAGGTCGACAAATCAGTGAAGCCGATTTTGACGAAAGTAGATCATCCTATCAGTCACCCAGCCAGCGATGCCAAATGTAACCTCCAAAATTCAAGCGTCCTGTGCATGGTATCTCATAATGATAATACTTCGTAAAAAGCTTTTATCCTACGTCCCCTATCCCCCTCCTCGTATTTCACCCCTTTCCTAAGAAGTACATATTGTGAGTGTATACAGAAGCAATATATTTTATAGGTTACCATTAATAATAGTTGGTTGAGACAACCGAGTATCCATTTCATTGAAAACTAGCACGGTATGCTAAACAAAATAAATTATTACATTTTGTTTTAATGTGAAAACCTTTACTAAAGTTTGACTAATTACTGTTGAAAAAAAATGTACCAGACTCAATCGGCAAATGGTCTTAGATTTTTTGCAACAGCATCTACCCATTCTTTTGAAAGATGTGTCTGCCTCTTGAGACAAGAAGGATGTGGTTACAGAATGATGGGTACCCTGCGGGAAACCACTTCGATCAGCTGACGAACTGCGTCATCGAATCAACACAAATTATCCGATTTAAGTTTGAGACGTTTAAAATGACAATTTTTAAGAAGATGCAGGTTGTGTATAAGAGTCGGTGGTAGACATTTTGAAAAAATGTTGTGAAAATAATAATAATCATTTATTTCAGGCAATATTTACATTACAGGATGTTAATTTGTTAATTTAATTTTTAATTTAGTTACTTTAAGATGTTAAAAATGATTCCTAATTCTGTATTTGATTAGAATGTTGTAAAAGTCAATGGGAATAAAACAAAATACAACCAAATGTTCTGTTCATTATTTTGATGCCTTCATACAACAACGAATAAAAAAGGATAATGGTTAGCTGTTTTAGACATTTGCTAAAATCAAAAGCTATTCCAGCAACTACAAAGTTGTAATTTGGACACAAAAGACAGCTGCACTTATTATTTTTTATTTGTAGTATTTCGCAGGTATTATGACTTCAATGACAAAAGTTGGAATTATTCAGTTTTTGGTAAAAATAACCTACAAATGTTATACTATTTTTGAAAGAGCATTAAATAGCTAGTTTTTTAGGTCATTTGCTGATTCAGTCTGGTACATTTTTTTCACAGTGAAAATGAATACTAGGTTGTTTCAAGCAACATTTGATTCTGGATCAGGAAAAAATCATAAGTTAGAAGTTATTTATAGCCATAACAGGCAAAAAGGAGCAAAAAGTAGGAATTTTTTTAAAAAACCTAAAAGTGCTAATATCTCGAAAACTAGTCAACTTATTGAACATATTGATTTTATCTGATTGATCTGAAGACAATCTACCTCCCGTGTCACTCTGTCGTGTTATTTCTGGGACACCCTGTATAAGCCTCAGCCATCATGTGTAAAATCTATATAAAATAAAGGTTTCAAATTGAATAAAGTTGATTAATAATTGAAGAAACAGATATTTAAAAAAATATTCAGGAGAATTGCATATTTTTTTTGCACTTTTCCAAAAATATTAAATCGCTTATATATTATAAACTATCATTTAGTTCTCATATAAACATGTTTTGCTCAGAGCGAGTTCAGATCGACTGAAAAATCTAAAAAAAAAAAAATGACCGGAGCGAAAAGACCGTTGTTTAAAAAAATGTTCAAACGATTTTGACGACTTTTTTAAATACGATTGCGATTGACATTTAATTTCAAATTTCTTCTAACCTGTAAATTAGACCGGTTTCAGATAAGCGAAAACCTATTTAGCAAAAAGCACTATGGGAAATGATTGTTGAAGAACATTCAAAGTTCGGGCGTTTCTATTTTTCACCTAAATGAAAAGTTGTTATAGTAGCACTTAACAGTCAAAATTGTGTAAATAAATCTAGCTACAGTAAGACTAAAAGTTTTTGTAGCAATGTTTGATCCATATAATGGATGACTGACCACTTTTACTAAAATGAACCACGTTACCAGCAGTGATGACAACATATGAAAACACTATTTTCTAAACGGAATTTCATGAATGCTTCTTTTTTTTACAACCCAACATGGATGATTGCTATTATTTTTCATGATTTTGAAAAATGTACCTCTAAGTGAAGCAGCCATTAAACATATTTTTTTCATCGCTTTTAAACGCTTTTTTAATAAGTTTGCGTTTCTGAAATTAATTCATACCTCCCATCGTGCTTCTGCCGGCGCGGCGGGCCTTGCAGTATTTTGGCACCAACTGAAACATTCCCGAGTAAGTTACATTATTGTTTATTTATTACACTATTAAGAAATAGTTCGATACATGAAAATAATCACAAAACCGGAATGCAAAACATGCGAGCTTACCTATTGAACAAACCCTTATATAGAAACAGTATAACTGGTAACATATTCGTATCCAATGCTTTCAACTAGAAATGGTATATGAAAATAGACGGTAACATTATGTTGGCTTAATTCAGTATCAGAAAAATGAAATGATTAGTACCGGACGATATAATTAATTTATGCAAATTAAATGGAACTGCGAAGTTTTGAAATAAATATATATATATATATATGAAGTTTTTTCCAATACGATCACAAGTGTGATGACATTTCTAATCAATACAAAATGACATGTATTAAGGAGTAACACCACTGTAACGGCGTGAAAATAGTATTTTGTTTTTTTTGTTGGAAGAAACGGTAATAAAGTAATAATATTGGATGAAGCTATTAAGCATACATATTAACAGAAAAAAAATTTGCATGGAAAAAAATTAGAAATGGGGGCACTGCAGGATTTTTCTCCAAACACGATTTTTCAAAACAGCACGCAACATATCCCAAACAATTGCCATTCTTCCCCTTCAATTTTTTACAATATCTTTAAAATAGCATTTTGTAGAGAAACTCGTAGGGAAATTCCAACAAGGTGATTTAATCATCATTTATTAACAAATGATTACCTTTTTTCATCTAACACTGAACGTTTTAAGTCAAATACAAACCAACCACAAAAATCAATATTTCTGAAATCCCCTACGCTATAAACATGTACGATAAGTAATTTTTTATTTTGTCTAGATCCAAATTTGCATCAGCTACACTGTGTGAATCAGAGCGAATGTGCCTCGCGAAAATGAGTGCAGTGTCGCTATTTTTGAATATTTTTACGATGAACTTTATTTTGTTGCTTAACTATACAGTAGCGGACAAACGTTTGCAAACTTATATTAACATTATTATGACCTATTTCATATACCTAAATTAAAATTGTGAAGGAACAGATAATATAAATATTAAAGTCTACCTTTGGCTCTCGTACTAATACAAGGTTTATCTTATCAATATTCAAATTCTCTGAAAATAAAAAAGCGTTTTTTTAAGTACCGCAGTTTTTGTAACGACAGAAGTATGGAAACATTTTAGTTTTGCTGTATTTATTCGTTCTACGATACTCTGATATTGCGTGTGGTACATATTAACATCAGTGAGAATGGCAAAAGTAAAAGAATTTTCAAAAGATTTAAGAGACAAAGTAATTGAATTATTTGGAAGTGGTGTCAGAAATGTTGACATTTCTCAAAGATTAAAAATGAACAAAGGAACGATTATTAGTAAATATCAAGAATACAGATCAACAGCAGCGCGGCCCAGGTGCGGAAGACCGAAAGAAAAACCGATTATGTTTTGGATCGCTACATTAAAGGTTTGTCCCATGAAGATCCTCGGATACCAGCCACACAGATTTAAAAAAAATCGTAGAAGAGGGTGCCCACAACAGTGTAGATACTTGGTGGATTTTGGGCTTTTTGGCAGTCGTCCAGTGCAAAAGTCTCTCATTTAAAAAAAATCGTATTGCTCGGCTTGAATTTGCTAAGACTCATCTAACTTGGACAGAACAACAGGTGGAATGCAGTTTTAAGGAGCTGAAATCAAATTTAACTTGTTTGGATCTGACGGTACGGCATATGTGACACGACCAATACGAAAAAGATTCGACAAAAAGTATCAGTTGCCAACAGTTAAGCATGGTGGAGGACACATAATGGTTTTGGCTGTTTTTCTAGTTCTAGAACGGATCCAATGGTTAAAATTGTTGGGAAAATAGATCAAAAACTTTACAAAGATATTCTTAGTGAACACATGCTCCCTTTTGCTGAAGAAGAAATGCCTTTACGATGGACATTCCAGCAAGATAATGACCCCAAGCATACCTCAAACTTCGTAAAGGACTGGTTAAGACTAAAAAATGTTAATGTTCTTACATGGCATTAGCAATCCCTGGACGTGAACTATATAGAAAACATGTCTGGGAGAATGTTGAAAGACAACTGACAAGAAAAACTTTTAAAAATAGGAACGATTTATTTGATTATGTAAAAAATATTTGGCAAAATATTCCAACAAACGTTCGTAAAAAATTGGTGTTTTTTATGAGCAGCAGATGTCAGGCAGTGTTGAATGCCAAAGGCTATGCTACCAAGCTAAGCAAAATTTTTTAAATCTTTGTAGAATTATTGTATTTAGTTTTGTAATGTTTCCATACTGTTGTAGTACTATTTTTGGTCATAAAATAATATGAAGGTATTTAAATGCTAGTCTGTAGTACCACAGCAAACATAAATTGTATCCTCAATACTGTAAGCAAACTATATGAGAAAAAAAAATAGTCCTTAATAATAAATAATAAAAAATTAGCCTACTCTTTAAAAATTACTAAGAATGATTCCAAACGTTTGTCCGCTACTGTATGCTACATAACTTCCTCGAATAGTATTATTTTATTACATTTTCTTCCTAAGAAAACTTAACGAAAAATGAAATTTTATATTATATTTATAATACGTAACACAGCATTTGTTTTGACCTGAGGCATGTGCTTCCTACTGCTATTATTTTTAACCAAACTCTCTCTCTCTTTCTTAAATTGTTTGGTAACCATTTAACATAGCGATACAATATTGTTGTTGAAGTATCGTAAAAAATCATTTTTAAAGTAAAATGTGCGAATATTATTTTAATCGTACAAAAATATTTCCTAATTTCTTTTATACTGTTTTTTTAATAAACTGCCGCTATTAGATCGATTTTCCGATAACTTTAAAATTTCGGGTACTTGTGCTGTTAGTAAAACATCAATGTACGCAGAACAAAGACTAATACATAGTAAAAATACACACTTGCTAATCAACTATATATATATATATATATATATATAGCAAATTAATTTCCATGAAGATAGTTAAGTTTAAGATAATCTTGTTCAAATAGTATGTTTAACATCTTATAATTATAATGCAACAAATTTCTTGGCTTGTGTTTTCAGTGAGATTTGAAATTTGGATATAACGCTTTACTAGTCTTTATTACCCGACTGCCTCAGACAAAGGGTTGTTTTTCACAAGTAGGTCTGTATCCAAGACACTCTATTTCATGGTCTACATGAATGGCAATGACTATATTAACATTTTTTAAAAACAAAATAGCAAATTTTATTAAAAAAATTGGGCTTGAACACTTGATGGATTTTGACAACTGGGATGTTTCTAGATTTTTATATTTCACGGGATACAGCATGGAGCCATACTACGAAAAAATCCGACATCAAAAATCCCTCAAATTTAGAGGAAAATCCCCCAACATTGTAACCCTGTCAAAGAACTACGGTTACTGCAGATGTCAAGTTTTGGGGTCGTTTTTACAGCACATGGCGGTCAAAGTAAGACAACAGTAACCCTTTATATACCTCTATCTCCCTCATATGTACACGCAACCTGCCCCTGTGTGTGAACGTTTGTTCCATAAGCTCAAAGAAATTTACGTTTTTTAGTTGTGTGTCTCCATCTGGAAAACTTACTTGACACAATATAAAATTGTACAATGCCAAATTTATTAGAGTATTTCCAGGAAGAGAGTGAAAACAGAGGCACAGAGGCCCCCTGTTACCCACTTCATGCATACTGGAGAGAGTAGCAGATGAGCTGAATATTAGTCTGCACAGTGTTCCGCCCATGGTTCAGAGACTCGATCTGTTTACTTATTTCATATGGCGTTGATGACGTAACCGCCAAGAACGGTGACTACAACTATATAGTTGAAATGACGAAAGATGACGATTACGTCATCATTTTAGTCTGTAGTAAAGACAAACGACAGCGATTTGTGAATATTTTTAATTAAGTTTCAGATATGCTAGACAGAGACAAACAGAATTTTATTGTCTAAACAAACTGTGTTGCTAATATGCATGTATCCGACAAAGATAGATGATGTTTTCATGTTGCATGATCGATCACATATGAAAGATGAGTAGTTAGGTTATGTTAAAGCAGGTTAGGTTGTTTTCGAATAATACTTTGGTCTTTGGTGTTTCTGTCTTAAGGTAGGTATTCTAATCATAACAGTTTTTTTCAAAACTAAGATTATAACTCAAAACCATAAAATAAAATGAAAATCAAAATAATCAGTGAAATAACCTAACTTCGCAAAATCATAATATAAATTTGTTGTTATCATTCATGACATCATGATTTTATCATCGACGTACGTCCATTGATTACTTCAGTACAATTTATGGTATGACATAAAGGTCATCTTTCGTGATTCTGACTATATATAGGCTCCATGGGCTACAGCTAGAAGGATTTGATAGTTTTTGACATTTATGATGTGTCTCTTAACAGCATGAGTGACATTGGGTATACCAAAATTTCATAAAATCAAAATGGCGATCTTTAAATTTCAACCTTGAAATTTGTATTTCATGGACTACAGCTACAAATGGCTTTTCACATGTAAGGTGTCCTTAGATTCATCTTGATAGCACAACCAAAAATTAATTCTTTTCAAATATGTCAGTCAAATGTACTTAATAAGTAAGTGAAAATGTATACTTAGTTACACTATTTAAATCAAATTATTCATTCATTAAAAAATTGGTCTCTACTAATTACTCAAATTACAGGATAAAAAATCAGAAGTAAACATGTGATATCAGAACTCCATGATCTTCTGGCCTAATGCATCCACATACAAATCAATTAATTTTTACTGATATTTTGAATAAGGCCACTGTGGGGGAGGATAAAATTCAAGTATTACATATTAAGCATATTATATTTTTATATGTACTACTATACTACTACTTATATAAGTTTCTAGGAAACTTCAATTTCAAGAATTCATGTTGTTCATAAAATTAAGGCCATTGTCCTTCTAGCAGTAATGGGATTGAACATCATTGTATGAATCTTTTTTTACATTGAAGCTGTGAAGACAAAACCTGAACTGAGATACTGCAACTGCTATAAAGATGTGATATTTGATTGACTGCCTAGGATTAATAGAACTGGGCAAAGCGTCCTTGGTCAAATTATTGCAGATAGGTCCCACCTCCCATATAGTTATAGATAATATTATTTGTACATGTTAAAATCAATGATTAATAACTAAATTTGTGTATCATATAAAGAAGCCTTCCAACATTATGGATCTCCAAGCTATTCAATCCAGTTAGACTCACATTAGTAAAGAAATTTGTAAGAAAGCTACCTGAGCCAATATTACAGATACTTGTAAAAGTATGAAACCATGGATTTTTAGAGAGTCCCCTGATCTTTGTGTTAGTCTCAAAACAGGTAATCTAAGGAATTCCAAACATCTGGTGGAATCCTTCATCAAGGATTATCTCAAAAGTATGTATTTTTATTACATATAGCATCATTTGGACCCAAGAATTGATCATATTAAATTGAGCTTAGAAAAAATCTACATACTTTTCTTCTTTGTTCAATATTGACACATTCACATTCCCTAAAATGATCTTTAAGTAAATGCCATTTGGTTTTGGTAATGTTTGCTCCACTTCATGCAACTGTGCTTTTCGTTTCAAAATGTTGCTTTCTAGCTCTTTGATTTTCTCTTCATCCTCTTTGTGCTTTTCTTTATCTTTGGTTTTTTCTAACCTGCAATTAAACAGAAAAATTACATTAAAAATGGTTTGAAAAATGGTAAGCTTACTCTTTTAGTGTCCTCTGAATGATATCTAAGCGATATCGCTGATGAGTAAGATGGCTCTGACATTTCTTCTGTAAGTTTGTCAACTGATCCAAGTGCTGGATGTATGTTTTGTTGTCTATCTGTAAACAAAAACCCATTACCAATATATTATATAATTCCCCCTAGACTAAGCCCCACTGTTCCAATTTATCTAATGATCAAATGTGTGCAGTAATGAACAAAATAGGGAATGATTGCATGTGAAACATTCAGGTTTTTAACCTTAGCAACACTGGGATAAAAAAAATAAAGCATGACAATTTTAGTTAAGTAGATTTGTCAATAATATAGATAAATATAGATCCCTAAGCTTACAACAGCACAAAGTAATGAAAGTAAAGTACCTACACTTTTTCTTGCAGTTGTAGGCATACTGTTTGGACTTTTAGGATTGTGTCATTAGTTTTTAGGATCAAAATAAAGTATTTTGTACACAAGTGAATGATAATTTTATAGGAAATTGAATGGAAAGTAATCAGAAGTTTTTATATATACTGAACATATAATTTTAGGCAAAAATAGCTTGGTCTAAGCTTTAAACATTTCTGAGGGGATTTGGGTAAATGTCTCAAACAGTTTGATTGAAACCTTCAGCTGACACACAAATACCTATTTTACTTATGATTTGGATAGGTCAGGAAGTATTTTAACGAGAACTAAACACAAAATCCAAATCAACTTCAGGTAATTTGGAATGCTTGAACATTCTATAATTAACATGATTAGAGAACACGGATTCAGTGTATTCTAATGGATGTGAAGAGTCATGTTTCCTTGTAAATCAGACTAACCTCCAACTGTTTGAAGTCGTTGTTAAGTTCATCCCATTCCTCAAAGGTCTGATTCATTTTCCACAACCTCCAAAATTTTACTATTTCTACTACTTACGAACAAAGCTTTTGGTGTGTTTTATATTTTCTGACTCAACTTTTTAGTGAGCTGTGAAACAATCGTTCAACAGACACAACGGAGTTTTCAGATTTTCTTCACACGGTACACGTTTCTTTCGACCTCCAACGCACTCCACTGGTTGGTCGATTTTGGCCGGGTGTTCGGGAAATCGACCATTCAAATGCGTCATATCCCCTTCCTTTTGAGGACAATCCACCGTTGCCACACTGCTTACTACACATGCGAAAGATCGAAAATCCTTGTTTACGAGGAAGCTTTTGAATAGGTTTTAAGACTTCATTCCTTTATCGTAGAACCGAGTTACTCAACATCGATCCTTGTTAATGCTTGGGCAATATATAAAAATGTCTTGGAAAATTGAGAAAATGAACAACTTATTGTTCTTCCACAGGTTCATTAAAGGAAAATAGAAACTCACAGTTTATGAAAAAAATTTAATCTGGTTGTAAATTATGGAAATATAAATGAAAAATCCTTATAATTATAATAACACTTTACAATAATTAGTCTAATATTAGACATTTGTGACTGTACCTGTCTTTTCTATCTGTTCTAAAATACTCTTAAGATTACTATCAAACAATTCACACCTGATAGGCATCTCTAAAGAATAAAAAGGATTTTTTAAAGCATAATCAGCATATATCTCATATATTTTCTTCAAAAATATCTCCATTCCTGGCTGCATGGGGTCTGCAACAGTCATAATTTTTACTCCAGTCAATGTCTGAAAACAGTTCAATCGAAATGTGTCAGATTCCAGTATTTCTATTCCAGATGATTTTGGCTCTGGACTCAGTTGGCTAGCTATTGCAAATAGAGGGTAAAACATGCTAGCTAGAAATATCTTTTCATTGGTAGTCATTTTAGGTCTGCCAAATTTTAAGGTAACAGGATAATTTTCTGGCTTGTCCAGGAGTTCTAGAGCATCTTGACCATCGTCCATTTGTCGTCCTGTTACTTGTACTCCATTTACTGCATACAGGACATGTCCAACTAAAAAAAAAGAATACAGGAGTTTGTCTCTGGTAACTGACTTGACTAGTAATTCTATTCCTTTTATTGAATATGTCAGGTGAGATAAATAAACTACCATGTATTCCATCCCGTTGTCCAAATTCCACTATTATTTTCTTGTTTTCTACTTGCAGTTTTATATCCAGAGGATAGTTGAATTTCTTTTCAGTTTCTATTTTGGGTGTATTGTTATCATAGTTGAAAATTAAGCCTCCGGATTTTGATACGATGTAAATACCGTATATTACCATTATTTCAGGGTATTTTATGCATCCGAAAGTATAAAATTGTATTTGTAAACAAGATTTTTGAGTTTTCCGTAAACTTTACTTAACAAATGTACAACTTGAAATGACAGCTGTCACTATATTATAGGCATCTATATGAAACTAGCTCATGTTACTTATCCTTCTAATAGATGTCGCCATGTTATTCTAAATGTTACTTGCGCTATCTAGTAGTTGTGATTAAAAGTAGGTAATAAAACAATTATTTTAATTGAACAATTTTTCTCTAGTTGATGCTATATAGTTAGTTAAGTGGTGGCGTCATGTGTATGTGACTTAGAAAATTAGTTGCATGCGTAATTCAATATTTTTTCTAGGTATCGTTACATTGTTGGATCGTAACGACATCTATACGTGATTTGTCGGACTCGATACACAGTGAGTGGCCTGCGTTTGGGTGCCATTGACATCTACCGAACATAATTTTCAACATGTTTCAAAAAAATTTCATCTGACGTTTTGATCAACTTTCTCAAATTTCAGTTTTCTGTAGTGTCGCTTTCGAGCACATTCGAGGATAGCAGAGATAAACCCCTCTAGAGGATAGGTTGATAGAGTGTTTTTGCGATTGGGAGCGTTTCGATTTTTTTAATTACTCCCCATCAGTTTGGATTTAGTGTAAAAATGTGCGGTCAAATAGTGCATGGTGGTACATTTTCCGAAGCTATGCAGACTATAATATAACAAGCACAGAGCGTTTAGGTAATTTTTCTTAAAATGGGTTTTTTCATTATTTTATTGGCGCGATTATTTTACGAAAATCCTAATAGGTACATCTCACGATCAGATTATTGAAACTGAAATACATGTCTTCATTTGTTGTCCAGGTGTATTGAGTTTTTGCTGACCTACATTATTCTAAAATTAGACGAAATTACCCACAATAATCGTATATAATGGACCAGTCAAGAAAATTGTATTGAGAGTTTCCTTATTCACAAAACGATGTCAACGACCGGCGAAATGTCTAGTGATAAGGATGAGAAAACTAGTGATTCAGAAGACAGGTTCACACCAGATCCAGGTATGTTCTATTCCTGGATTACTGTCTTGGAGACTGTATCAAAATAAATCCATCTTCAATGTTAAGTAAAAAGCAAAACTATTTTAATATTTTCCTTTTGTGTGTCGTTTTTTAGATCCTTTCTCTTGCTATGCAGTACCAAGAGAGAATGGTAGATTTTTATGAATTCTGCATCATCCAACATCCAATAAAAACTAACAGAGCAACTATAGTCAATCCCTTATCTCAAATTATGTTTAATGTTTTTACTGTCTGAAAAAATTTGCCTTACTGGTCATAACTTCTTGTGTTGCAGTCTTCATGTATCATTTTTTGTGTGAACTAAAACCAAATTATTTTTTGAAACAAAGTCATAGGTAAGCTGCTATCCTGCCTAGAAAAAGAAAGTGGCATGCTGCTAGAAGAGGACTTAGCCTTCCTAAATGTAATGTTCAACTCAAAGTCCCTACATGCATTGGTGAATGTGTACAATAAAATCAGGAATGGCACCAGTGATAAGCTGATTCCAGTTTTATCTAGCTCAATTGATGTCCTTGCTGATGTTTTGGAAGATCTAGCACGTAAGACATATAGGTTGTCTGAAGATGGGAAGGAACTCTTTCAGCTGCTTCAGAAGCCACACCTTCAGGTAATAGTATGAATGCAAAAGTAGAAATAATTAATACAATTTGATTTTATTGCTTAAATCACAAATAATCGGCCAAGGACTAATGAGACTAGATGACAGAATTTAGATTGTAGATACATTTACTATGCAAACTTGTCTTAAAACTTGAGGCTCCCTTGTACTTGCATATATTCTTATGTAAAACATGCATCCATAAGTCTTGTGTAACTCATTTGTTTGTCAGAGATACTAACAAAGAGTTTTGCTATCAGAGTTTTTTTTAAAAAAAGGTTTTTGTAAAGAAAAGTATTGAATTTAGAATTCTATAATCTTGTTGCTTCTGTGATTAAAGAACCAAGCATGATACTGGAAAAAGGAAAACACGATTTTTTAGACCATCCATTTCTCTAGGTTTAGGAGCTGTTTTTTATCTTGTTATGTTTTCAAAGATAACATGACAATCTCGTTAATTCAAAAGATATTTAATGCCTTATTTTAATGAAGCTCTCAAGTTGATACTGGCTATCTATCATATTCCCCTAGTGCTAGGGATAAATGGCGCCAATCATTTATCTAGGAACATCTTAATATATTGAATGAGTATATTATTTCTTACATAAGCTAAAAAGTAAATGTATTATGTTTTACATAAGCCAGCACAAATAAGAGTAATGTAAGTTACACCTTATTAGTTTTAGTATTCCATGAATCTAGAATCCAGCATTACTTGTTGAAGTTCCATGGTGATATGGTTATGGGAGATTAGAGATCATTTATTCTGTTCTATTCAGAGTCTACAATTCATTTTTGCAAATAGTGAACAGTGACAAAAATATAATATTCTTTTTTAGAGTTTATTGAATGTCCATGATGTGGTAGCTCAGAAAGATTACTATCCACGGCTGCCTGAAATCCCAAGAGATGAAGGTGATGAAGAAGAAACCATCAAAATTGTTCAATTGGTTAAAAGCAATGAACCTCTGGTAAGATTCAATCATCTATTTTATATTCTCAACTTTTACTACAGGAGCTAACAAAATTTGCTAGATCAACACTTAGATTGCAGTATTATTCAACATTACAAACATTATAAGATTCATGAATTGGAGCAGTTTTGGTTGAATTGATATGTTGAGATATTGCTCTCATGTACTGAAGAAAAAATGAAATTTTTACCATTTTCATTTTATCATCAATTTTATAGTAATAGAATCAGCTGTCTAATAAGAATAAATCATAATTTGCCACCATCGCTAAAAAATATTGGTAATAACTGAAGTCATACAAATGAATATGTTGAATGAAGGGGTAATCTAGCTGTTGCTATTTCTTAAAAAAATATATATTTATTTGTCTCAACATTTTTAAAATAATTTATGAATGGAGAAAGATAAAATATAGTGTAGGATATCCACATTCTTTGATTGGTAACAGTTTTAGTTCTCAGCATCAAATGTCTGTGAAAAGCTCTTGTCAGTTTGACACTTTTTATATATCGCATGTACTCAAAGCATTTGTAAAAAGGCAGTTATGACGCTTTCTATCAACATACTCATGTATAATTTCCTGATTATAGCCTCATACATTTTGTAATGTTGAATATTGCTAAAAAAGCTTCATACAGCGTGTTCTTTGTGTACTTAGAATTTATGTGTTATTTTTTCTTTTGTGCAAAGTCTGGGGCACAAAATGCTGAACCCATAGTTGTAAGTACAGGCTACTAACTCTATAGTAATCCTTTTACCTACAACACCTCTAGTACTCCTCATAAGTGTAACAGATAATTAGACATTTGCTTTAAATATGACAGGTCATGGTACAGTACACAATATTTTTCATTTCATTTCAAATTATATCTAGTTATGCACTATGTGTATAAAACATTATTTTCCATAGATTTTTTCCTTATTCCATTTTATGCTTACTCAAAAACATATGTTACAGTTTAGCTGTTTAGTTACACAATTGAGACCCCAAAAAATCACAATCAATGCATATGATATTTACACTGTTTGAATGTTTTTAACTTATTTTGATATAGGGGGCGACAATCAAGAAAGATGAAGCTACAGGGAAAATAGTGATAGCCAGGGTACTCCATGGAGGGGCAGCTGACAGGTCAGGTCTGATACATGTTGGGGATGAAGTTGTTGAAGTCAATAACATCAATGTTGAAGGGAAAACGCCTAATGATGTACTTACTATCTTGGTATGCTTTTGATTCTTTATCTGGGTTGTAGCATATAAAAAAAGTCTTCCACATAGATGAGAAAAAAGATATTTATTCCACCAAGAAACAAGTGCATGAAAAATAGTATCAGAGATAACAAAAATAAGTTCAAAATATGCTTGTACATCTCCATTGAATAGTTTTTTGCAGCTTTGTATTGGTAACAATGTGCTGAAGCACTTGTATTTATTTTCTTTTTAATATTGTATTACAGTATTGATTATTGTTTTGAATGCTTTCGCTTTTTTTCGTTTTTACGTTTCATTTTACTTTATTTTGCTGCTTATTTTATTTAGGTTGCCCCTACGTTGGTATATGCTGGAGAAGCATTGAAAAAAGGTAATGTTTATATTATAACCTTATTATCTATGGTGGAGGGAATCTGTTTAAGACAACCTATTCATCTCTTGTTTATATTTGATAACTAGCTTTTTGTTCCGCGGGCTTACCCGCGGAACGTGTAGGTGGAGCCATCGATAGAGTAACAATTTCTAATCTCATCAAATACCCAAAACGCGATCGGAAGTTCATAGCATTAATTAGAAACAATGTTTTGTACAACAGTTTGAAGCATACGTAATCACGCATAATAGCTGGTTTAAAATAAAACGTTTGACGCTGACGGAAAAGATTTTAGTATATATAAAAATCTGTTTACATGAAAAAAAGACTAAACAGCTTTAAGAAAAAATATAAACAAAAAATAAATGCAACGAAAAAAGTTATAATGAACAAATCATTAAAAGGTCTAACAACCCAATGAAGACTATGTGGGAAATTGTTAGGAAAAACAAAAATACAAGCACTGGTATGAATGCGTCAAAAGACCCATAAGAATTCAACGACTTTTTCTGTGCCATTGCTAATAAACTGTTGGAAAACTTGGTTGCAGGTGAGCTACATCCAGAAAGTAATATAGTTCCACAAATGCGCCACTTCAACTTTAAAAAAGTATCATTTAATGACGTCAGAGATGCTATCAATTCTCTTAAAAGAAAGAAGTCTAAAGATATTTATGATATGAGCACTCTTTTAATACAAATTATCAAAAATCAAATCACAATGCCTCTAACCAAATTAATAAATATTTGCTTTGAGTGTAGCATATTTCCGGACGGCTTAAAAGTGCAGTTGTGATACCGGTTTTCAAAAATGGCGATACTGATGATATCGCAAGCTATCGCCCAATATCATTACTTCTTATTCTCAGCAAAATTTACGAAAAATGCTTGGTGAGACAAATGGTCTGACATTTTGAAACTGATAACATGTTCTATTTGAACCAGTTTGGATTTCGATGTCAAAAAAACACGACCTTCGCTGTTTTGGAGTTGGGTCGATGACATAGTTGACGCTTTTGAAGAAAAAGAATTCTTGCAGACCATATTCTGTGATTTGAGCAAGGCATTTGACTGTGTATCACATACCAGAAAGCTCAGAATGTATAACTTCGAAACAGATTCTTGCAACCTAATCAATTCGTATTTAACAAATAGAAAACGTTAGTAAAAATCGGAAATAAAACATCAGATGAGAAGCATATTGAACACGGGGTACCCCAGGGCTCAGTTCTTGGGCCGATTTTATTTCTGATATACGAGCCCCTTCCCACTTCAGTTGAACCACTTCAAGATTTGTACCAAAATATGCCTTTATAAACTAGACATGACGAAACTATTTACTAAAACAATTTATTTTCTCAAAAACATTTTAGATACACTCTAGTCGTAAAAAATACATATTTGAAATCACCGAAACCTATAACTAATAGAACATCTGAACAAATAAACAATGTGCGAATAAATGCGCGAAGTTAACAAAGCAAAAATTGAAAGATTACCATTGGATAACATCACCTTTGTTTTTTATTACGGCTGAAATTCTTTGGGGCATATTGTTAACCAAGTTTTGGCAAAAATTTGGTGTAACACAATCCCATATTTCTTGAAGCTTTTGTCTCGGTTCGGTGATTGTACGAGCAGGATGTTGTCGTAGAACCTTTTTCATCTCGTGCCACAAAGTTTCAATAGGTGACAGATCTGGACTGCTAGAAACCCATTTCACAAGTATTTCATTATTTTCTTCCATCCATTTTATAGCCTTTTTGGAGGTATGGCACGCTGCACCATCTTGCTGAAACACAAAATCTTGGCCGGATGTCAAAGATTCTGCCATCACTGGTAAAAGCGATTCTTCTAAAATTGCCAAATATTTGTTTGTATCCAGATTTCCATCAATAAAATGAAGTTTTCCTACTAGTTTTGATGACAAACTGCCCCAGACCATAATGGATGCTGGAAATTTCACTTTTCTCTTCAGACAGTTAACATGGAATGCTTCATTTTTTTTTGCGAATAACTCTACTGCGACTGTCACCAACACAAACTTCGAATCGGGCCTCATCACTCCATTGTATTGCACACCATTGTTGAGGTCTCCATTGTCTATGTTCTTTAGCCCATCTAAGCCGATTTTTCTTCTGCAGTGGAATTAATAGTGGCCTTTTTTTGGCCTATAAACAAGTTGTGCAACTTTAGGGTTTTTACTTCACTTTTTTTTTGTAAAACTTACCTTGTGTGCTAATCCCAGTTTGTAGGCCTCTCTATGAGTTGTGGACCTCGAAATTCTCCTTCCAACAGCGTCACTCCACAGAGCACTTAATTGTAAATTATTGGCACGCCTGTTTTTCACGATTATTCTTAATGCTCTTCGGTCGGCATTTGTGATATTCCTTTTTTTCACATATCGTGGCTTAATATTAACTGAACCAGTTACGTTATATCTTCTAACAATATTTCTCACACTGTACCTCGATAAGTCTAACAAAGTTGCAATTTCCGAGTTTGATTTCCCAGAATTAAAAAATTGAATTATCAGTAACCGAATTTTCGCACTAATAACCTTTCCTCTACCCATTTTGAAAACCTTAACTACCCAAAACTATTTTAAACGTATTCTGACAGCTGTGATTAATAAAAACAATTGTCAGGGCTTTTATTTTTCACAGCCACCTATGCGTTATAGACTTATTATGCATTGAAATGAAAATAGGTTGATATGCTGTAATTGCAACATGTGTTATTTTTATGCTGCAAATTTGATTAGGGAGTGGTAAAGTTGGTGTTTTCTACTATACAGGGTGACTTCGAAGTTGAGTCATTTATTTTAACAGTGAGTAGATCTGATCAAAAGAAATGTTTTTTTCCTTTACCATTTTTCTGGTAAAATTAAAGTAACAAAGTTATAGCCCTTTGGAAGTTTGAGTACCGCCCTGCCTATTATATGCTCGTGTTTGGCGACAACGGATATAATCCGCCTGACCGGTTCATCGCATCGGAAACAAAAAAGCGAAAGAATTTGAAACGTTTATCACGATGTTTTTCGTCAGTCGATAACGCGTAAGTGAATAGTAGTGTGTTGCGTGGTTCAAACGAAATCAAAAATGGCACATGTTTACGAAAATGCTGAACTTGTGGACATGATTCTTATTTACGGGGGGGCAGTCTTTACAAAATGCTCCCGGATGCATCACGGATTTATGCGAATCGGTTTCCCAATCGAGTGCAACCAACCCCTCGTGCCTTTGTTAATGTAGTACAAAGGGCTCGTGAATCAGGTGACTTAAGACCTCACAGGTGAGGGCATGCTGCTCCAAGACCGCACGATCAAATACAGGTCCGCACTGAAATACTTGTCGGGAGGATACTTTATTAAACAAGGTAACATTTTTTTTTTATTTTTTTTTTATTTTTACACACATATTTTGGTTTATCTTCCTTCTACAATCATTATCTGAAAATTAATGACTCAACTTCAAAGTCACCCTGTATATTATCAAAATATTCATTGTTAATATTTTAAACCTATAACACCCTGCTACATTTTTTTATTTGTGTTTAATAAGAAAAAAAAGATTTTAATAGTTGGGCCAACTGAAGTGGGAAGGGGCTCGTATATCAATGATCTGCCGAGCCACAAAGATGGAAATTATATAATATTTGCTGATGATACTGCCATCTCTGTTAGATCAAAAAACATTTCTGAGCTTCTTGGGAAAGGTTTGATCACACAGTCGACAGCCAAAAACTGGTTTGATGCAAATAAGCTGACCCTGAATGAAAACAAGACAGTTAATATGATATTTTCATTGAAAGATCCAGAAACACAACATACAGAACTTACAAAATTTCTAGGTATACACATACATAAGAAATTGAAATGGGACATACACAGTAATGAAACATCAAAAAAGCTAAGAATAAACATTTACTTAGAAGCTTATCGTATGAGTTGAATAGTGATACGTTTAAGTCAGTTTACTTTGCTCTATGCCACTCTTTGATATCATATGGTATCTTAGTTTGGAGTCAGGGTGCGGACTGGCATCGAATATTCTCTTTACAGAGGCGGCAATTAGGATATTGATTTCACTGAATTATACTGACGATTGCAAACAAGCATTCAAAGAATTGAGGATACTCACATTGCCTTCAATATATGTTTATGAACCACTGATGTATTTAAATTGCTGTTCGCATACCTCTCATACTGACTATGATACAAGGAGTGTTGGGAACTTAAATATTCCTTTTGTAAGATTAACGAAAAGTCAGAAAAGTTTAAAAATTACCGTACCCAAATACTACAATAAATTTCCGCTGCAAATGAGATCCTTAAATTTAAATGCCTTCAAACAGACAATAAGTAGTTTATTTGCTGAAAATACTTTTTATTCATACCATGAGTTCTTGGACTTTAAATTTTGATATGAGCTGTATCTGTTATTGCTATTTAAATTATTTTCAGTATATTACTGTACCTTTTTATATATTATTATATATATATACATTTCTCATCTGCAAAGTGGATTAAAAGATTATTATCTAAGTATACTATAAAATTTTGTTACAGACTGACGTGTGTAAGTACAGTATGTACACTAAACACCAATAAAGTATTGTATTGTATTGTACTGTATTTTTTGATTACAAAACGACGATGAGTTCGCGGATAAAGCCATGCATATAACCCGAGTATCAATTAGTAGGTGTACAAATTATTACGTCTGTCTCTATTCAGACGTGATGCTGACAGGTTGGATAGTCAATCACATTTCTATATAGAGAAGAAGAAGAAGATACCTGACCCCACAGCATTAGAGTTTGCTAGATAAGAGATAAATGTATCTTACCCGCCTAGCGGCATTATTGTTTGACAAATAACCCAATAACTATCTATTAACAGTATTATACTTGAACCACCAAAACAAATCTAAATCAAGACAATAACGCTAAAAAATGCAGTTAATGTACGATGTAAATGCTGTGATGTGGTAAAAGTGCTAAAAGTAACTTTTTGGGAATGCATTTTAGGAAAAATGCTTCAAATAGGAGAATTTTGCCTTGGCTACCGGACTGCGACTTTGTGACACATTTGTCCTTGAAGGTCATTTGAAGGTCAACCACAAAATTTTAAATGTAAACCCCTACTTTTGATACCAGCACTGAAACGAACGGTGAATTCTGTGTGCAGATATGACATTGAACTACGGCCATATCTGACCTTGAGTGATCCCTCAAGGTCAAACTATCACTCCTCGGGAATGCATTTTAATTGTTTATCAGTTATAAGACGGTGATACGTTACTCAGGAATATTGTAGCTTTCTACTCACTACTCACAAACTTTAGCTCTTTGTAATATTAGTGTGAGGTAGATAAGCAGAAACAGATCGCTGAAAGTAGTTATGGGGAAAATAAAATTTCATTGATGGTGCTAAACGGTGGTCCCCCAAGATTCCTTATGTTCATCAAAGCTTAGAGATAGTCACCCACAGTAAAAATGAATCAAAGATGTTAAACGGTGACCCCCCAAGCTTTCTCATAGTTACCTAAGCTTAAGAATTGTCACCTAAACTAAAATGATCTGGAGAGCTTAAACAGTCGTCTAATTGGCCGAGTTCGATCAACTTTGCCTTAATTAGCCGGATTTTCTCTGCCCAACATCAATCGGCGAGACCTACTCTTAAAATAGAGGTTTTTAATTGGAAAACGGACTGCTGAAATAGCTGAGGCCCTTAAACTTACGTTAGTGGACCGGGGCTATCCTTGCCTTTGTTGGCCAGGGGGTTGGTTACTCAAGTTCAAATATAGGATACATCCAAGTTTTTCACTCGTTCGATTGGCGAGATAAAAAATGAGGGCTTACATTTAAAATTTGAAGATGGCCTTCAAATTACATTGGAGGACAACCAAGGAACAATTCCTGGCCATTTTACGATATTTGAGGAAAATCCTACAACCTTTATAATCATCCCCCCTAAAATTCATTCCCGAATAGTTATGGAGTCCTAGCGGTAATTTGACCTGGAGGGATCAGTCAAGGTCAAAGATGAGGGTCGTTCAAGGTCATGGTTGAAGGAACAATTTTCCGCTCGTTTCATCAGCGGAATCAAAAGTTTAAATTTGAAATTTTGAAGTTGACCTTAAAATGACCTCTAAGGTCAAAGTCAAATCTAAGGCTAACGAAAAATCACACAACTTTTATTTGAAGCATTTTCCCCTTAAACGCATTCCGCATTCAAATGTAAGCGTGATTCAAGGTCATATGTGAACGTAAAGGTTGACGCTTGTTTCATTGCCGAGATAAAAGGTGCATTTGAAATTTTGAAGTTGACCTTAAAATGACCTTCAAGATCAAGGAAACATCCAAAGTCACTGTCCGATAGCTGCGGAAGATCTTACAACTTTTATTTGAAGGAGTTTCCCTCAAAATCCATCCCCAAAGAATTATCGAGCCCTTACTCATTTTGGTCGGACCAGCGACTTACCGCTCCATCGCCAGGTACGTCATGTCAAATTCCATTAAGCTGTTTGGGCTGTAGTCCGTGAAATAGATATTTCCATGTTATAAGGATTAAAGCTGGCTTATGTGCTACTCCAGACTGTAATCTATCTGTATCTAATTTCATCCAGATCCGTTCAGCCATTTTGGCATGATTAACAAACATCCACACCTTCTCATTTATGATATTAGTAGGCAAGGTGATATAAAATCTCGTGATATACTTTTGAGAATTTCTATGATTAACAAGCATTTTTTTGCAGCAAAACTCCGAGGGCACGATAACTTTCAAGCTAGTTCCTACGGACGGAAAATACAGCATTCGGGAGAGCAGGGTCAGAGTCAGAGCTCATTTTAACTATGATTCGGCTAATGATCCGTACATACCGTGTAAAGAGGCTGGGTTGGACTTTGTCAAAGGAGATGTGCTTCATATTGTGTCTCAAGACGACGCTTATTGGTAAGATAAAAATATTGTAATTCCATGAGCTATCGAGGGTTCAAGAAGGTTTGTTGGTTCAGTGGCAAAAACAGACGGAAGCGATTTTGGATCAATTTCTGTAGTGTGATTTATTTTATCCTTAAAACTTAAATGGCTTATAGCCAGGCTACTTCAGAATACGCCTGCCTGTACTGACTGGGACACTGACTTCTGATACTTTACAACTAGTACAAGGTTGAGGTTCCTTTCTCTGAAGTGTCCCTTCGACATAACCACAAACTGCGTCGTCCCTGGCAACCTTGTCCTTCCGGTAACATTTTCTTCTTCGTCATTATTCTGCCGTTGAGATGCTTCATGTCGACAAGAGTTGATGCAGCCACGATTCACGAAGTTTCGGAAAATGCTCTTAAACGTGGTCGGACTAGGGCAAGATTGGTCAGAGTACGTAAAGACAAACTGCGCAACGTCAGCTTCTGCACTTGTGGCCTTAATGTACCGTAGTACCAGATTCATTTTTCGTTCGCGAGTGTAAGTGGAAATCTGTGACCTCCACTGATGGTTGCGTTTGAAGGAATATCGAAAGAGAAAAGCGTTGTTGAGTTATAACGGTGTTGCCAAATGTAGGAGAGTATGCCGTCAAATCAGGGATACCGATCTGATTGTGGGGCGTCGTGAGGTGGCGGCACTACAGAGTAATGCCATACATACATTTATGAACGTCGTCGCCAAGGAAGTGCAGAGTCAACCTACTTGACATCTTTTTTACTGAACTAGTCATCGAAATGATCACTACCCGGCTGGCGTGTCAACGACTGGAAATCAAACTTGTTTGATACACAGGTTTTTTGTAGCTGTCGAAAATCGATCCAGTGGCGGCAGAGCTAGGCGCAAAAAACGAAAAAAATAAAAATCTTATCATTTTCTTTTAAGGGGTTCAAAATTGGATGTTGGGGGTTGCAGAGGGTGGAGGTAGTTAAATCTCATTTTTTTGATGTTAGTTTATTAATATACCTCTATCCCCCGTAATTCTATGCACCTATCAGACATATTTCAAACATCATAGATTTTTGCCCTCAACAAGAAAAATACAAATAGGGTGTTTATTAAATACATCCCGAAAACTTGGCTACCACGTTTTTTTTTTGAAAAAATTTGTCGAGAGTCATTGACTTCGGAATGCATTTTCTTACATGAGTCATAACTGTGTCAATCAACGTGACCTACAGTAACGTCTGAAAAGTACGGGGTGCCCGGCTATAAATTGACCCCCTCTAACTTCATTATATGTGCATTCATTTCGGGCCTGAGAAGCCATCAAGCAGAAATACGTATTGCTCGGGTAACCTTTCATATGCTTGAATCCACTTTCCTGCTTTTTGCGGAATTTGCCAATTATTTTCCTATTTTTTGTTATATATCTTTGTCAGCATGAAAAATCTTAAATGGAAAGTGGGGTCGAGTGATACCTTATTTTAAAGGTCTTTCAATTCCCTTTATAATGATGTAAAATACATGAGCTTCAGTTCAGTAGTTTTGAAGATTCATTGATTTTAAGCTTAAAGTAGACTTTAATAGGTACATCAGAATAAGTTTGTACTACTTTCAGAAGAAATTTGACTAAAAGAATTTACTTAATAAGTAAATGCTTTTCTTCACTACGCCCATGGTTTGTTTATCATTTTGTGTTTGAAAATAGCTATTGGAGCGTTTTTTGTGGCAAAAAAGTTATTCCTTGAAGAAAGATAAGGAAATATCTCGTACTTATTTTAAATAGGAATTTAGTACATAGTTTGCGATTGATTTGACTAAACTTTGTTGCTAAAATAACTTGTAACGCTTTACTACATGAATTAACCATGGTATATTCCACAGCAGAAAGAGTTGAAATTATCGAAATATTTTTCGGAAATGCGCTAATAGAACAGCAGATATATTTAATGAGCGACATGAGAACATTAACGTGCATCGAAAATATGTTCTAGAACTTGTATCTAAATTTCGGGAAACTGGGTCAGTCGCCAATAAAAAACGCAACATTGAAAATCCCATAAGGAACGAAGCAATAGAAGTGGGGGTTTTAGGGCAAGTTTATGTAGATCCTACGTTAAGTACCCGCAAATTGGAGACTGTGTGTGGTGTTAGTCGACGTACTGTCCAATGGATTCTAAAGGCCCGTAGTTTTCATCCGTATAAAATTCACCTGGTACAAGAACTTAATGAAGACGATTTTGATCGGCGATTACAATTTTGTGAATATATGAGTGAACGAATTATAAACGATGAACATTTTCTTTTCAACACTTGCTTTTTCGACGAATGTTCCTTTTTCTTAAATGGCGTAGTAAATCGTCATAACTGCCGATATTGGTCCGATTGTAATCCCAGAATTTATCATGAGGCTCACACACAGCAGCCACAAAAATTAAATGTTTGGGCTGGTATTTTTGGCGATCATTTAGTTGGTCCTTGTTTCTTACCTGGAAATTTGACCCGTGAAATGTATTTGGAATTACTGGAAGACGCCATAGATCCTGCATTAACAGCCATAATTGAAAATCAGAATGCATTGCGAATAGGTTGATGTTCCAACAGGATGGTGTCCCATCACATTACGCATCACGTGTTGGACAATATTTAGATCAGACGTTTGCAGATCGATATATTGGTAGAAGATCACCTTTGGATTTCTTTATGTGGGGTCATTTTAAAAGCAAAATCTATGCTAATCAGCCAACATCATTAGAAGACCTGTGACAAAGAATTGTGAATGAGTGCCTTCAAATTACTCCTCAAATGTTGCAAAATGTGCGGCAACGTTTTGAGCAAAATCTTTATTATTGCATGGAGAGTCATGGTGGCCATTTTCAACATTTACTTGCCTAACGGGTCAGTTCATTCTTCATTTTTAAATTACTTTGCTGCCAAATGTATTGATCTTCACTAATGATGATGTAATAGTTTTATTTAAGCTTTAAATCAATAAATCTTCAAAACTACTGCACTGGAGTACATTAATTTTATATCAATTGAAGGACCTTTAAAATAAGGTATCACTCGACCCCCGTTTCCATTTAAGATTTTAGGGGTGGTGTCACCCCCGCTTAGGGGGCTGCACGTGCTAACGTGATTTTTTGCCAAACTTGTGTCCCCCTCGAAAACAAAATCGACGGGTCTGAGCGTTTTTCAAAAAAAAAAAAAACTGAGCTGCCAGTAAATGCGTCCGTTTCGTTTGCGATGCCCACCCTATACAGGGTGACTTTAAAGTTGAGTCATAAATTTTCAGATAATGATTGTAGAAGGATGATAAATCAAAATATGTGTGTAAAAATAAAAATAAAAATTAAAAAAAATGTTACCTTGTTTTATAAAGTATCCTCCCGACAAGTATTTCAGTGCGGACGGGTATTTGATCGTGCGGTCTTGGAGCACCGGCATGCCCTCCCCTGTGGGGTTGGTTGCACTCGATTGGGAAACCGATCCGCATAAAGACCGTAAACATGTGCATTTTTTATTTCGTTTAAGCCACGCAACAAACACCACTATTCACTCACGCCTTACCGACTGACACATTGACGGAAAACAACTGAATAAAATTGTACATTGTAGTAAAAACATCGTTTCAAATTTTTCGCTTTTTTGTTTCCGATGAACGGATAAGGCGGATTATATCCGTTGTTGCCAAACACGAGCACATAATATTATTATTGAGACAGGGCGGTACTCAAACTTCTAAAGGGCTATAACTTTGTTACTTTAATTTTACCAGAAAAATGTTAACGGAAAAAAGCATTTCTTTTGATCAGATCTACTCACTGTTAAAATAAATGACTCAACTTCGAAGTCACCCTGTATATATATAACTTGAGACGTGGTCATTGTCGTCTAACAACGTTCAGGCTGTATAAAAGTTGATATAAATCAAAGGCATGGACAATTTGATGCAAATATAATATATTATATATGTATGTAACATAATATCAAAATAGAACGCTGACACGGAACAGTTGAATACTATGAAAATCAAGGAGGTCATACATTTGTAGGACAGACTGACGATACGTCCCTTAATCATCTGTATCCCGGCCCTATACCAGATTGTCGAGGCAGCTAGATGCAAACTGGTTCGAACTTGGATGCACATAAGTATATGACACACAAACTTCAAGTTTTTGGCCAAACTAATGAAAATAAGTATGATAAACCATATATATTTTGGAACAGAAAAAAGGGATTATCATTTTTACCCGAAAATCTACAGGACGTTCTATTTAAAAGATACAACCTTATTCAGTAGCACATGTATACAAAAAAAATAAATAAATGGGAAAGTTCATATTAGACCCTATATTTTTAATATACAACTTTTTCTTCTGGAAGGTCATGTAACAAGGTTAGAGGGGGGTTTATAGCCGGACACCTTGTAGGTGGACATCCCGAAAACGCGGCAACCACAAATTTTTGTAATACTTTTAGGATATCCTAATAGCAACTTGTCAATGACCTCAACGATGACATAGAGAATGACTCCAGAGGTTATTTGGGGGTCAAGTTGGTGAATTCAAATATCAACCACCATTTTTTACAGCAGATTCGCGTCGAGCTTGAGGTTTTACATCCGGATCCATTTTCATACATGAGATGTACCTCTGAAAATTGTTCTAGAAGCCATTTTAAAGGCGTGGGAAGTATAGAGGCATATTCTTTTTCTTTAATTTTTCTGAAACTATGTTGGTGACACGCAGTGGGGTTACTAAACTTTGAATCCGTGCCACTGACTGAACCCATGGTGAACAAATGACCAATTATCATACAATAGAATTTCAAATAAAAATCATCATACCGAACGTCTCGACACATTTCAACATCAACGCATCCTCATTGCAAAACCCCTTATTTAGGCAGTCATGAAGGAAAATATGAAATCCAGTGTTTGTTGTGAAGTCGTTAACGAAACTGGTTTACATACAGGTGTTCAACTAGTTGTTGGAAAAGAAAAGGAACGCTAATAGTACTGGACAATCATGAAAGTATGGAGACATTCACTTGGAATTTACGAGATGCGGTGTTATCAAGCTAACCAATGATGCAATGTTGCAGAATTTGTTAGCATTCTCTTTCTCACTCGGCATCATAATTCAAGAAACTGGTGTAATATATTGGCAACGCGGCAGATTCCCGCGCTCTTCCGCATCTGCGTTGCTAGGCAACGTGGTGATAAGCTTCGCTAGTCAGCCGGCTTCTATCTCATTCTAACATATGTGTTTCTACATGCTTCTCGCGTCCATCTCTCATACACATTGAACTCAAACCTCAGTCAAATTCGAATCTCGCTGTGTGTATAGACGGTAGCTCATTTTCAATCTCCCCACCTAAATATTTCAAAAACTGCTGACTAGGAAAAAAATCACGTTCGAATGTGAAGTTGATCTCAAAGTCAAGGTCGCGTTAAGCTTAAATGTTATGAGGTCAAGGTCACATTTGGACGTAAAATTTCCCGATTTTTCCATTTCCAGTATAAAAATGAGAAGTTTCCTTTGAAAATTTTGACCTGACTTTGAAGGTCACCTTTGGGTGATCTCTACCAACCTCGCAACTGTGCTATGGAACTTTTTTGTTAGAGAGAGACATTGTTTTCGATGTCTTGATTTAACCTTGAAATGGCCTTGAAGGAAGTTGTCAAGGTCATCGTCAAGGTGATGTTTGAACGTAAAATTTGCTCCTACTTTTTAATTCCGATGTGAATAAGAATTTGAAACTATTCACTTGACCTTAAAAAACCTTAAAGGATGTAGTCAAAGTCATTGTCAAGGCCACCTTTTGTTTGAAGCTTTCTTTTGAGCTTATGTATTTTACAGCTTCCTTCCTGAGATGCATACTGCAAGTTCATTTTTGCTAACACTGATATTTTTTATTTATCTTAAATTACTTGACTGAATTAGATGAAACTCTGTGAATTTGCGGTAGGCAATTATAATGAAAAAAGTTAAGTTCTGAACTGTTCCGTTACCAATATACAGAGAGTTGCAATTTCTACGGCCCTGATGAAACTGAATAAGGGCAAAACATAAATGTTTTTCAAATAACGTTATGTTGAAATAGGATTACCGTCCTAATACTCTACAAACAGTTTTTAATGTCAAACCTCTTTAAAAGAGAGACATTTTTGTTAAATGGCTAGAGAGATGGGATGCAACTGGTCATGTGCATGGACTGAAAGGTTGTTCCCAGATATTAAAACTTGGATTGAAAAGAGAGGGAGGATCCGCGTAGATTACTATACAGAGTTTATCATAAGGTATGATTGTTTTGTTGACTCCTTAAAATGGATAGGAAATAGAGAATACACGAACTGCTTATATTGCAACGAAGAGGAGGATACCCCTAATCATCTACTCTAATACTATTAAAAACAGCTGGAATTGATGTTTGGCGAGAGGCTCACTGCTGACCATTTTGCCAGGCATGTAGGTGACGACAAAGGCTGAGTAATATACAGATAACATCTTCTGAAGTTTCCTGTGAGAAAATTAAATACTACCGCCTCTCTATGATCTCGACGAAATCTCGTTTTCTCGGTAAATAGAGTGGATTCCGATTCAGAATCCATTTTGGGGCTAGGATACACGGGTCCCAAATGGCCCACTTTGTCCCTCAAATTCGCCCAGATGAGACTTCACAATTGTTTTATGTTCATATTCGCATCCAGGTTTCCAAATTGCAAAGCTTCATGCATTTGTACGTACGGTCAACAAAAACGGAAAATCTGCCTCACAAAGACCTATAGTGCTTTGAATTGTTCTATGAGAATATTTCCAAGAACCTCCGCGTCTCTCGTCTTTGACGACATCTCGTCTGCTGAGTACATCGGGTGCATGGATTCCGAATCCGATGTGGACTTGCTGCCACGACCCACGGGGACCCGAATGTAGGTTCTGTCTACAAAAGTTTTAATGTTCTTTTAACAATAGAGCTTTGACTATTCAGATTGTTATGGCATGTCGCCTCCTTTGAATCTGATTAGAATTTTGTTAATAATAACATTTTATAGGTGGCAAGCTAGGAAAGAAGGTGATAGGAATATGAGGGCTGGCTTGATACCGAGCAGAGCATTGCAAGAAAGACGTATCGTATATGAAAGGGAACAAATGGGCAAAAATGGCGAAGAGGGTAAGACAAATTTTGAATACAACAAAACTCAGTCAATGTTCTCACCAAAGCAACTCGGAGTCTCCATCATATTTCTATGTTCTTTGAAGTTATACATTTGGAGCATCAGCTTTGAAAACCTTGCAAGAGAGTTACAGTTGATGCAAGAATTGTAATAAACAAGTTACGAGTGATCATCAGTCTTAAGAAGTACGGGTGCATACAAAGTGTTCCTTTCGCCTGATCGTTTATTGCACATTAATTTTTTTTATGTTTTGGGAGCTTTTGGTAAATGTTCATTGATTTTTATTTATGAAATATGTTATGTATGTATACACTTTTCTTTTAGTCAGTGTCTTTAGGAAAAAAAAATAAAAAAACAGGTTATTTATGTTACACATTCTTACCAGTAAGTTATTGATCAACATATTCTACTTGATTATAGCCAGCCATGTATGTACGAGCATATATGTGAATCTATAGTTGACTACAACGCCATCTATGAGTCCCTAACCCTTTCAAAGTAGGTTTATAATGAGTGCTGAGAGGAGAAACATAGCTATGACAAATTCTCATAGATGACGCCAGGGTATTTCATTTTATCTCGTATAATGCATTGTTGGCTACCTTCATGTTGAATAGGCTAATCAATGATACTATAGTACATACTAGCTTTTTTCATAAGCTCAAAAGGAGACGAAATCGGATTGAAGTCGAGTTGTCGCCGGGATGCTCTATATGAGAAGAGTGCTTTGAAGGCTTTCTAAAAAAAATGTTCAATTCTTTATTATCCGTTGTGTAAATAATTAGTAACGATGCATTAGGACCAGTTGAAACTTTTCTTCTATATGAACACTATCTTATTACTTTTAACGATCATAAACATTTTTTTAAACTGTTGATATATCTATTCTTTCCAGCTTTGTGTTCTTCAGTGTCGGCTTCATCATCATGTGTAGTAACTCCAGGAGGCAACAAGATCAAAAAGATCATCTACGACTTGGCAGAGTGCGACGATTTCGATAGGGAACAAATTGCAACATATGAAGAAGTAGCCAAGCTGTATCCCCGACCTGGCATCTATAGACCTATTGTACTTATAGGAGCTCCTGGGGTTGGCAGGAACGAGCTGAAAAGAAGATTAATTGATACTGATCCGGACAAATACAGAACTCCAACACCATGTAAGTTTCTTGCAATTCTTACGAATTTCTTCAGTAATGCTAAAGCTAGATCTAGAGATTTTATGTAGCGCAAGCGTGATTCAGAAACCCAGCAATTTAAGTTTATATCTTTTTACGACGGAGGGACGCATCAGAATTCTACAAATGTACTACTTATCTTTCATGTAAAGTACGATGGTAAATGGTCAATTTTTGCCGAGGAAAGGTTTGTATTTGTCTCAGACATGGTTTCTTCATGGCCGCGTGGATGCTCGCAATGGTAATAATCCATTGGCTTGTGAGATCTTTCCATGCCTACTGGCGAGGAAGTATTGTAGTCGCGAGAAATTTCGAAAATGAGGAATTTTGTTTTACATTACGAAAAATCATGTCACTCATTTCTGTCGGTCTGTCTGTACACTAATCATTGGCCCGTCTAAAACTTGGAAAGTACCGCTTGGATTTTGATGAAATTTTCACACGGGATAACTACTATGCCAAGGACGAAAAAGCTTTGTAGTTTTTGAAAATCGACGCAGTGGCGGCCGCGATAAAAAACGAAAAAAAAAAAAAAATTATCAAAACTTCGTTTTTAGACGTTTCAGATCCTCCTAATTATTTTCATCATACAAATCGAAAATTGGGGGTTGTCGGGGCTGCGGAGAGTATATCTATGTTTTTTTGATGGTAGTAGATTTATACCTTTTAAACCCTGGTAATTTTACGCACTTACTAGTACGTATTCACACAACAGATTTCCCCATACATTAGCCCTTAAAACTTCAGTCGCGACACGCGGTCGGTCGAGACGTTGCCAACCTTCATGCGCTAAACTCTGTATGCGTCTGACTGCATGGGCGGCGTTATCGACCTCGAGTTATAGTATCGTGGCTGGTCCTTATGGCATGGTGGACTGGTGTGGTTTAGCGCCGTTACCAGATGGTCGGTACTTAGGACAGGAATGAAACTAGCGTTATCAAATTGGTGTGGACTATAGAGTATGGACTAATTCTATCGGCCTGTTTCGCTGACTTGATTCATTTAATTTCTTTGTTAAACATGCTTGCAGCTAGCTCAGCTGGACTAACGTGTGCCGAACATAATACTTTATGAACGGATGACAGCGTTGCACGGCTCTCTTTATTGTTGTTCAAACGTGTTGCTGACAGACCGGATAGACAATCATATCATATTGAGGAGATACTGAACAACGTAGCGTTAGAGTAAGCTAGATATCAGATAAAAGTACATTACACGCCTAGCAGCATTATAGGTTGTATGACAAATAAATCAATAACTATTTATTCACAGTACTGTACTTGCAGTAAAACAAAACACCAAACAAATCTAAAGCAAGATGACCACTATAAGAAAACGAATGTCGAAATGCAGGATACAAATGCCCTATATAAATATCCTTAGTCATTTCGGCCGGACTAGCGACTGAGCGCTTCCGCACCAGATACCTCATGTCAAGTTTCATTAATCCGTTTGGGCTGTAGCCTGTCAAATAGATACTTCAAAGTTATTTCGCGGGATAAAAGGTAACCTGTTTCCAAGCTATAATCTCTGAACCAAATTTCATCCAGATCAGTTCCTCCATTTTGTCGTGATTGAATAAAAAACATCCACACTTTCTCATTTATAATATTAGTAGGGATATGATATTAGTAGGGACTATCGATATTTTTGTTTTTAGATACTACGAGACCTATGAGGCCTGGTGAAGAAAATGGCAAAGAGTATTATTTTATACCAAGAGAAAAGATGGAGGAAGATATTGAAGCTGGAAAATTTATTGAATTTGGCGAATATAAAGGAAACCTATATGGCACTTCTGCTGATAGTGTCAAGGAAATTGTTAATTCAGGAAAGGTGAACGAATATAAATTGGAAATTGAAAAAAACTGCTTCATATGACCGGACATATCTTCCATCAAAGCCTTCTGATTAAGATACTGTTTAGACAATAAAAAAATCAAAATCGATTCATCCGTTTTGGAGCTACATTGCCACGAACAGTCACATACACTCAAACTTATAAAATCCTTCTGTGGTCGGGGGTTAAAAATAAAAACTCATTGGATGTTGTACTGGTACCCGACTTATAGATATTTTTCATTCATATTCTTTTTGTAGGTGTGTATATTGAATCCGCATTTTCAAGCACTAAAAATGTTGAGGACGCCGCAACTCAAGCCATACATAGTGTACATCAAGCCACCGAGTTTGGAGGCCTTGAAGGAAACGAGAGGTGCCATGCATGCTAGGTCGACGTTTGATGCCAACAGTTCTAGAGGATTTACGGTAAATATAAAAAACTTGTGCTAACTTGAGATATATTATTCTCAATGAAATATGGCGTCAAATATATTGACTCTATACTTCCTACATCTTCGTTGGAGGTTTCAAAGAAAAGAGATGAGTCCAACCTAGAATGTTGATCTCTCCCAGACAATGTCTGAAAATGAGCAGGAATCTATGAAACGTTGTGACGCTGAGTGCCAGTAATTTTCTTTTTTGTGCGTAATTCCGCCGCCTCTGAATCAATTGTCAAAATCTACGACATTCTCAACAACAAGTATTAAACTCGCGATATTATTGACAAAAGTATCGGATAACTCTGAAGTGCTAACATATACACTGCAAACAAAATACCACTGACGTCGTAATTGATACGAGAGAGAAGTTTCACGTGTGTTGCCTAGCAACCCGAGTACGCTATCGGCGCACTCTTTCTGACACATATTGCATGCTTCTCGATCTTTTCTCTGTTACACATTAAGACGTTAGCTACTTTTGAACCTCACCGTATAAATGTTCTCCTGTATGCGGTGTACCAGTGACGACACCACCGCAGATTCACCAGTTGAAGGTTGCTACCCATTGCACAGGCGGCAATTGGCATCGGACTTTTATTATTTAATTTTCCCGTTGTTACCGGGATCAGAAGCTTCTTAATTAGTCGTTGATTAATCCTAAAGACGAAACATTTGCAGTCCCTACCCCTACAACCCCCAACTCCAAAGTTTCAACCCCTACAAGAAGTTTTCCGAAGATGATCAGGAGGTTCTGAAACGCCAAAAAACGAAGTTTTTTATTTATTTCATGTTTATGCCCCTAGCTCGCTCGCAACTTTATCGACTTTCAAAAACTAAGCTCTTTCATCTTTGGCACAGTAGTGGCAAGTGTGAAAATGTCATCAAGTTATAGGCGGTTATAAGATTAGCGGGCGGAATGACAGACAGCAGACCGACGAAAATGAGTGACATGGTCTTTCGTAATGACATGTCATATAAAATCGAAAAAACATAATACGTATATCATTATCGAAGATTTTCGCGATTACAATATTTCCCTGCCAGTTGGAAATGAACTGAGAAGTTATGTAGTTATATATTATAATGTCTCGGAATATCTGGTAATGACCTGAAACTTGATTTTGGGTTCCATTTGAAAGTTATCCTATTCGTGTAGATATTGACTTTTAAAACGAAAGCAAATTTCATGTTAAAGTACGACTTACGAACGTAAAAATCTTCGCTTCTTTCTGATAAAAATACACGGTATTTCACTTGCCTGTCAACCTTCAAACGCCGTTCCACCCAAAGTAGCCTTGAGATGATCTTGAAGTTCTATAGACTGAATCGGTTATTTTATTTTAGGAAGAGGAGTTTGAAGACATATTAAAATCAGCGGTCAAAATCGAATTCCTGTACGATCATTTCTTCGACGAGACTATAGTGAACGCCGATTTAGCATCGGCCTTCAGTCAGCTTCTCGCTGCTGCGAATCGTCTGGAAACGGAACCTCTGTGGGTGCCAGCAAGTTGGGTGCAATAAACGATTTTTCTAGTAACTATCCTCAATTTTTGTATTATAGGAGAATTGTTATATCAACAATTGACGTCGAAACCAACAGACACATTTAGTAATACACAAACGTTCTGTCGCGCGGAAAATCCTGTGACACCACAGTAGTACGAGAACAAAACACCTTGCCAAAAGTCACAGTTCACATTTTGATAATATTAGTTTCACGGCTCTGCATGCGGAATTGTAGTGAAGTGAATGACTGTCGTATCCAACGACTTCGAATAGATTGTAGCCAAGTCTATACATTTACATTGCATTGTTTACACCAAAATTGCGTAGTTTTAGAGCGTACCTTTGACTCATTTATCTACCAATATGTACGAAAGTGAGATCGTCGAATCAACACAATAATAATACTTACCCGAGAAAATATGTACCTTCATTAGGCTTGTGAAGCTGTTTGCAAATTATGTAAGAATTACCATGTATTGAAATCGTCTAACGCTTTGATTATCTGTAAATATTCGCGCTTTTGAGAAATATGTATTTAATGACTGTACCAAAAATTGACTTGGATCCCCACTACAGATTATGAGAATTAGGAGACAAACAAATCTCTGACTGGAATCTTCTACCTAGTCTGAATTCGTTGGCCGAATCAATCGTAAAAATGGCAAGAAGCTCGTGTAAAACAAGATATGTCGCAAAATGGATTGGAGTGTCAAAGATATGTACAATTATAATATGCCATTCTATTACTTGCCAATCGGCACATGACACAAGACGACAACAATAAGTAATTGATCATTTTTCCGTAATTTATTGTGAATTCAAAACGAGTTCACCTAAAATCTCCAAATGTCCGAATAGTAGCAAGAAGCTCTCGGAGCAGAGACAGCAATAGTGAAACATATGTGTTCACCAGCGCTGGACGGAAAAGAGTATCATGCACCCATATTCTCAAACATATAAGATATGCGAGAATGGGAACAAAAGATGTCGTATCATCAGAAGAGACTGCAAAGTCTAATTGACAAGGTGGAACGAATACTACCTGACAATCAATTGGCAATCCTAGGCACCAACATGTATAGGATGGTCGAAGCATGGACGCCAGACAAGACTAAAGACAGGTCTAAAATAAGTGTCCTCAGACGAACGATATATGTCTCAGTGATGGAATCAATTGTAGAGGAGACTTTAGGCAGCTTTTGTCTAAAATTTGGCAAGGTAAAAGCTCAGATTGATTCGCCTACCGACGGTCTATGGATCGATCCGCCAGCTGACAAACAACTAATGTCAGCATTAGGGAAATTGGGAACCCGCAGAATGATATTAAGCCGACGGTTCAAATTCAACAGCACGCAAACGAGCAACTTGATTAGGATACTAGTTTCATCCGATCCTGAAATTCGCGGAAATGCTAAATTGGATTTGCTGTTAAAGCTTGATTCTAACTTAGTCGATCCAATTTTTCAGACACCTAGTTAAGAAATATATAGATTTTGGCTGCAGCTTCCGACGTTTTGATTTCGAAAGAATCTATATAATCTCTATTATAGTGATTTAAATGTCAAAACATCGGCTTTATAAGTAGAGTGCATCAGCGAACACCTTAAGCATCATAATCTTAAAATTTGAAGATTAAGACAAAACATCTTTCACCTATTGAGTATATTTCTCTGCTCAAAGTGGATTTTGTAAACTAAAATAAATCCTTGACTGGCTTCTTCTACCTAGTCTGAATTCGAATCGATACATGACAGAAGACGACAAGGGTGATTCTCAAGTCGTGACCAAAAATGAAACATCATACACAGGACCGGATTTTAAGGGAGGTCTACTAGGTAACATTTTTTCCTTGAGCGCTTCATTAAAAAGATTATTTTATTCATTAAAATAAAAAAAAATCTTCAAACCTGTTAACTGGGATGAACTAAAATTTGGTATGTTGTTTTACCTAAGTATTTTCCACATTCAAAAGTCTTTACTTGAAATTCACGTGCACCAGTGGCGGAGAAACAGGGAATTAGTGGCATTATTTTTCCAAATAAAAATAGTACGCCACTGTTTTTTTTCGAAACGCGCAATTTTTCGAATTTTACTTTCAATTTGCTACAAATAATTACTCTTGTGTTTTTTCCTAGAGTGCATTGTTTTCGTAAAAATAAAAAAAAACCAAATTAGATAATCAAACCTTTATTTCAATAAACGTTCAAAAAGATCACCATTCTGATGGATACAAGTGCGGCATCTTTTTAATAAAGAAAAACGTATTTCCGCAAAAATTTGTTGTGGCTTGAATTTGATAAAACGCATTATCTATTCTTTCTTGTAACTGATCAACAGTACATCTTAATTTGTTCAGCATGCACTAGTTGTTTAAAAGCGCCCCACAAAAAGAAATCCAGCGGGCTTAAAGCAGGAGGCCTCGCAGGCCAATGTATGGGTCCGTTTCTGCCAATCCATAGTTGTCTAAAATGATTATTTAACCATGCAGTCACGACGAACATTCGGTGGGGCACCGTCGTGCCGATACCACATTCCTACTCTCGTTGCTAACAGAACATCATCTAACACATTTCCTGTGTAATTCTCTAGAAAAACTAAGCATGCATTCGCAGTAACCACTCACAAAAATTTCGCCGTTGCACTTCGTCACCGTTTTGCAAGTATTGCACATTTTGCCGATGGTAAGGATGTAAAGCTTCCCGATTTAAAATTCTCCACGCAAGACTTTGGGAACATGGTAACATGGTAATCACTTCCAGTTCCTCTTGAGGTATGCCGGATACCATGGCTTTTAACTCCGGGAAGTTTGGCAATTCCATAGTGCCGAAGTCTTAGAAATGATCGCGTAAAAATCTTTGGCCTAGGTTGGCGTCGTTATCAAATCTTCGTTGATACTCCCGAGAAGCCGCTAAAGCATTTTCATTACAGAATCCGTACACAAAAATAATATCGGCGTACTCATCATTACTAAATTCCATTTCACAACACTTAAAAATGGAAAAAAGAAACCTTTTGATTTCACTTTTACAAAAAAAAATGGTAGTCGTAACGATAGCAACCATATAACACATAACTTTGACAAACTCTCTCCCAAGAAACGTCAAGTTGGTATCAAGGCCTCCTATTTTATTTTGAAACTAATTGTACCTCGGTTCTTGATGAATGATCTAATTTGTTTTATTTTTACGAAAACACTGCACTCTATGGAAAAAATACAAGAGTAATTATTTGTAGCAAATTGATGGTAAGAAATGGCGTACCATTTTTATTTGGAAAAATAATGTCACTAATCCTCTGTATCTCCGCCACTGGTGCACTGTAATTTTAAGTAAAGACTTTTGAACGTGGTTAGGTAAATCCACATACCACATTTCCAGTTGACGGTTTTGAAGATATTGAAAAAAATTGTTTTTTATTCTTAAACTTCAACGCCTCGTATCTTTTTAATGAAGCCCTCGAGGAAAACATGTTACATAGAAGACCCCCTCTTAAAATGCGGTCCTGTATATGATGTTTCATATTTGGTCAAGACTTGTAAATCACCCTGTATATGATTGATAATTTTTCCGTAAATGATAGTGAATTAGTGAATTCAAAAAGACTACTTCTAGAACGCCCAACAACAGTGTCTGTTCTATTTCGAATAGTAGCATGTTTATCAGACATCCAGTTAATAAATATATCGATTGTGGCTGCAGCTGACTGCTAATCTCTATATATAGTGATTTGAATGTCAAAACATCGGCTTTATGTTCATTGAATACCTTGAGCATTATATATATCAAAATCTGAAGAATACGACACGACATGTTTCACCCATTGGCATGAGACCTAACTTTTGTTATAAAATTTGTGTAAACGTGGTTTATTTAGCAACCCTCTCCTTAACCTGAGAAGTGTTCATCGATCATTTTCCGTATAACACCCAGTTGCACCGCCAGTGGCTCAAGTTTATCTTTTTCTCCATCAGCGATAGTGAAGCTATTGTATATTTTGAACCCTTCCGGTCCAAAATTGTTTAGCAAAGAAACGAAAGTAAATATTAATTAACAGTACGGTATATGAACAATTCTTTTTAATTCGTGATTTTGGAAGGTGAACAATACGAAACATTCCATCAGATAGCAACAATCGCGGAATACCTGATTTGCAAATAGCATAGTGGGACACATTGCATGAATTCTGCTCTGTTTTTCATTGCTACTATATTTATCCAATAAAATTGATATGGAAGTATTTTAATCAATTTGATATTCATAATTTTTTTGGGTCTAATGATCCTCCGACATAGAATCTCGTGGCACTAAAACTAAACCTAAAATTACTGCATATAACGCGAAAGTACATTTCCTAAAAATTCAGATTCAAAATTGAAGTAGATAAAGTTAAATTTTAGTTTAGCAAAGTTGTGGGTCGCCCTTTTCGTGTCCAAAAAATTTGGTTTGACTTTTTTCCACTTTTCAGTGTTGTTGTTGCTAACAAACCTTAGATTGGGACTGAGCGCTCAATAAAATAAGAAGTGAAGTCAAATGAATCAATATTACACAAACTGTTAAAGGTAAAAGCCAAATCTTGAGGTACATGCTCTTTCACAACGCCGATGAACAGATTTGCTCTTATTCAGTTCGAACTGCCCTTTGCAATCCACAGGAACCTTCAACATTTTCGGAAACTGCACTTTTATATATGGATGCGCAGAAAAGTACGAATTCAATGCGAAATTCCAGCAACTTCCAAACTACGGGTTCAAGTCCGATCGACTTGTAGCATGATCTTGACCACTGATTACGCAATTTTGGTTACAAACTGATGGTACACTTGCTCCTTCTACCTAATTTGAATTCGTTGGTAGATATGGTAAGTCCTTCATTGATCCAAAAAACCCACTTGGTGATTATATTTTGTAGCTACTCATCAGAAACAACAACAAAGTTTGGCCATGAAGTGTAATGCATTTCACCAAATTGTTCGAATGATGTCAGGGATGATAATACTTCGGAATGTTTTCAAACTGATGAGGACAATCCAAAGGACGTATCAGATGATTGATATTGAGTTTACAGCAACAAGTATAATAATGCTACAACGAAGACATTACTTTCACTTAATTCAATCACATGTGATTGGATCACTGGGTTTGCCACTTTATTTAAATGTATAAGTTTGGTGTGAAAGAAAATAGACGACCAATTTAACCAACTGATTTGTAGTTGCAAACGTATTTTTTTTAAAGTTCTACAGTACAACACTCGTCAGACCTTAGCTAAGTTTTCACCAAACCGGAGTGGATAAACAAAAACTCAATTTGGGGTTGGCCTTAACATTCAGCAGTGGTATTACGTATATTGAAAAGTGACATTTTGTCGTTTTTTTTTTGACATGTAGGTTTCTTGTGACGTAACATAAGGTTTTTCTACAAAATGTTAACTTGCTGATGGACACATTGTGAACTCGTGTTGTAGTTGTTCGTGTTGCCTGAACGTCATGATGCTTCAGTTATCAAAGTTTGGTTCTGATGTGATGTAACATCTGCTTCAGAGATGGCATTATTGGAGGTCCAAGCTGCAAGTTGTATAGCTGGAAGGAAACGGCAGTGCATAGATGCATAGTGAGGATTTGTGCGCTAATATGTGTTGATGAAAATTCCATTGGTTGCATGTCTCAAGTACACTTACTTGAGATTCAAAGCCAGAAATTAGTTGCGCATCCACTTTTTCTTATTCATTCTGGAAATTACCCGTCGGGCACAGCTAATATATATACTTCATTGGCAGCATATTCAGCAATAATTTTCTCACATAGGAAATATCACTGATTTTATATACATGCAAACCTATACACACAATCCCATCCAGAAGGGATCGTGCCCAGTAAACCAACTTTCTTTCTTTCACATCTTCTCAGAGATAAGGACTACCGAATACTCGTCTTCAAAAAACATAATTGCTTTTTGCAATCAACATTGCGTGAAATTGAGTGATTCCTCCATAGATGGACGCTCACAGCGATCATAGCGAGCAAACGTGGAATCAACTATTTGCACCCTAAAAACGACATAGTCTGCAAGGTGACATTTTGTCGTTTTTTACGTTTTTTACATAATAGCCGTGCTGCGGTTCACCTTTATTAAGAGGTAGATTTGAGAAAGGCGCTGCAATCGAGCATAAGACTTTCTGGGCCTATCTGAGTAAGACATTAAATATCCCAATTAGCAGATCGCTTTAATAAAAAAAGTAAAAATATTCATTCAATTTCTCTAATTTTTGTTAATAGTACACAGTGCTCTAAATATATGTTTAGCCAGATCTGAGATTATATCCCGCTATTATAGGTATACCTGTTTTGCCTGCTTTTATGGCGATTATTTTGTGTTGAGACCTGTAATTTAATTATCATGTTTATATTGTTTTAAATTCAATATAACATACTCATCAAATTTTAACGATTTATGTGTACATAGTTGAATGTATTTATTGTTGACCTAGTATGTAAGGAAAAATTTTGTAGTATAAAAATAATTTAGCAATATTTCAATATTTTCAGTGAGTTATTATAGGAAAATTATGCGGTTACAATCACACAACATAGGTAAATTATTGTCATTTACAGGCAGAATCAGATCAAGTTACCATAAGTTATAACACAAAATGTTATTTTCTACCATTTTTATTTCCGAAGAATTTATTATTTTTTAAAAAAATATAATCCTTATTGTACATAGAATAGACAGTTATTCAAGACCATAACAAAATTAGAGATTTGACTCTGCCTGTAGAGTATATTTTAGGAGAACACTGCCATTTTAACAAAAATGTAGCTGTTTGAAATGACGATATTGCTTGTGCTATAGTTGGAATATTCTTTTTATTTAATAAAAGAGGAGAAATAATTACAAATATCTAAAATTTAACATTAAAGAACCATGTTTAAGCTACTAATTTAGAAATTCCATAACAAGCATTTTTATGTTAAATGAAGCACAGAAGCTAAAAACTGTCTTGTCGATACTGCATGAATATCAATTTCATGCAATCAAGACAATAGATTGTCTTTAAATAGGTATTTGTGATTTTTTTTCTCATCGCGTTAAGGTATTAGCTTATTCACATGTGTTTATTAAGCACACTGTAAGCAACAGTATTGTTTCATTCTTATTTTCAGTAGCTGATAATGAATCGCATTTTATTGATTTAATATGGTAATATATTCTTTTTCTGACCTGAAATAATTTTTATTACAAGCCTTTAAATCTGAAATCTTGCTCATGTAAGCAATTCAAATAAGTTGAACTGGTTAGGAATATGACAAAAAAATAGTGCAGTAGATGGACTCAGTAAAACGAAACGGTATTGTTTTAAACTGTAACCCTTCTAAAATTGCGGGTGTTTCAAATTCGACTAGCCATTGGGATCTTGAAAACGGTACGGGATACGAAGTCGCTTAAATGGGGACACAGTTGGGCGTTAAGGTGGCCAAGAAACTGTCGCAAAGAATGTTTCACAATTCCGAATATTTCCGGAGATAAACGAAAGAAATCGATTTTTTTCAAAATCGTTTTCTTTTTCTTGGTTGTATTTGAGATGGGATTTAAAATAAAAAGTATACTGACATTGCCCCCTTTTTTCTACAAGATGCTATGCTATAATTCGCAATATGACGTTTCGACTATTGTCTTCAGTGTCAACACCTTTTTTTTTTTATAAACGCTATATTGGATTTAAAATGTAATGTCATACAGTGACATTGTAAAATCTGAATAATTTAGAAAAAACTAAAGCCATAGTTGGCTTTGAAAATAACAGTTTATTCGACTATAACATGGATGGAGAAAGAGTGACAATGACTTTTAATTTTGAAATCCCATCTCACAGTCGGGGAATTGAGAAAATGCGGTTTCTTCTATTTCCGGAAATGCGATATTTAAGCACCATTTTCTTACCTAAATGCGTAACTTTGCCCCCATTTAAGCGACTTTTTATCAGGGGTAACTTGAAAGGTGGCAGTATGTCGGATTTTTCCCACGTTTTTTATGAAATGTAGGTTTTCCTAAAAGACGTGAACTTGGAACTAGATGTCGTTCACTTAATGCTCACTTTTAGCAAGGGGGGAATGAATTATTTGCACACAAACCTACTTAGTCAACAAGCAAAACTTAATACCATCTTGGTGCCAACAAAGATGAAACCGCCTATATCAATATTGTGGTAGGTTTGGGTCATAAATGACAGAAGGTTTTTTATTCACTTTTAAATTTTATTTTAATTTACCATACAGACATAAAATAATGATGTGCATTAACATTATGGAATAAAAAATGACATGAATAAATAAAGATACATTATGTATACGTACAAAAATAACAGGAAAACTTACTCCACGGTATGGGAGCATAATATGGAGGATGACTGACAGACGAAAAATGGTAGGCTTAAGAAAATCAGAAAAAACGGACCATATCCGCTTCATCTGGTGGTTTTCATCAGCCTAGCAATAATCTACACTATTAGGCTACAAAGTTGAAATATTGATGGCATAATCTTGTTTTTTAAATTCATGCTGGATCCATACGCTTGGCATACCACCCACACGTTTGCGAGTACGAATAACGTCATTGTATTCTAAGAAAGAAAATATACCTGACATCAGCTGTGTTCTTTCTGCCCGCGGTTTTACCAGCGGAAAATGTAGGTGTCACCACGTCAATCAAGTAAAAAAAATTCCCAAGCATGCAAGTTGGCTGTCAATTTACTAATGACATCAAAGGTACAAAACGCGATCCTTAGTTCATAACATTACTTTAAAATTATACGTTAGTAACAGTTTCAAGCGCACGTAGTCGCGAGTCACAGCTGGTGCAAAATAAAACGTCTTAATCATGTGCCGGTCACTGGATGTGGGGCAAAGGCTTTTGACGGCTAACACTGTCAGTGGAGATTTTGATACTTGCTATGACAGTTGATTGTAAAATCGACGACGATAACCATCCTCCTGTATCGATTAGTAAGCGTACACATTTATTTCTAAGTCTCTCTTTATTGTGGCTTGCACGTGATGCTGACAGACTTGACGGTCGACTCATTAAGAAGTAAGAGCCTATCGATACATTTCAGTTTATTTTGGCTTACCGAGATTCGACAAGCGAGTAGATCCCGCATTAGAGGCTGGATATTCAAAACTTCTGCAACTTTTTTAGTCATAATGAAACTGGTTCTGAGTTCCTTAGAACTCTAGAATTGACTCTAAACTCATATTTTTTTACATTTCAACTTTCTTTCTCAATAGATCAGATTATTTTCTAGGCTACCATCGCTTTTCAAACTGACTGGTTATACTAGTAGCAGCACAATTTCTGAACAGGGAATAATAATAAATCTGCGTATCGACTAAACTGGCTATTCATAACTTTACTCTGTTAAGCTATGTTATAGTTCAACTAACATCAACTATATTTATAGTATACAATCAGGGAGACTTTGCGACAAACAGAAAAAACGAAAAATACACCAATCTGCGACGTTTCACTGTGGCACCACAACAAACCTATAAAGTTAGTAGAAAACTATGTTACCTGTGGCTATATTAGTTCATTCGTTTATTCTTAACGTACACATAAATATTAGATGCGCTTCTCCCGACTCGAAGTGTTTCAAACGGAAATATCTTTTAATAGGTGGTATATTTGACGGATCTGAAACTTATTTCATTATAACTAGTGTACTTTTAATTTTTTCTGCGTGTAACTGTTGCCTTAAAATAAAGCTGATAACTTGGATTTGGTGATCATTTTACCGCTACAAAATCTATACTTTGAGCTTCATTTGTACGTTTAAAAAAATCCAGTGCCAAATGGTTACAACAGTTTAGACGTCGGGTCGCTATGTTTTTTTTAATTGGAAATTTGTTAAATGCTTTTTTGCATTCCTGTTAACTAAATGTGATCAACATGAATTCCCGATTTTTTTATTTTGGGAAATCTTAGTAATTTTGGGCGTTACAAGTGAAACCCACAGTCTGTACAGATCTATAAAAATTGCCAAATTCACATGTTTTCGCGCTTAGCTGTATAATGTATAATAAAGTTAATCTTTACATAGATATGAAAAGAACATGCCATTCAGGGTTATACCATACTAAAACACATCAAAACGATAATTTTGTTAAAAAATTTAGTTCATCTTAATCTTTAATTTTTTTGGATGACATAAGTGGTCATTTTTTGGAAGGCACTTACTACTCTTTTTGAACACATTTAAGCCTAGTCTCAAAACACAATATCTACTAACAGAAATAAAAACATACTCGGGAATAGACAAAAACTTTGTTCAGGGAAAAGAATACATTTCATGTATCGAAAGAAATCTGGAGAAAATATGTCAATCTTACAGAAAAGTTTGCAAATCGAACCGCGCCCGTATTACGTAACTTGAAAAGTGGCATATATTATACCGATTTTTAATGTCACATTGAAACTGTAATTCACTTTATGTTCACTTATAGAAGTTGTGCGTGTTGCCTAAATATCATGACATTTGAGCTATATATTTTGGCTCTGATGTAATGTAACATCTGTTACAGAGATAGCACTATTGGAGGCCATTTATAGCTCCTATGGCCTAGGCTAACACACTATCATGGCAGCCTGCAACCAACAAAGTAAGCTGGTGAAATGTGAGTTGCAGCATAATACGCAGAAAGGTCGTTGAGCCATTACTCCGTAGGTGGCGCTCACAGCGGGAAGACGCGGAATGGGCTAGCAATTACTTAGTACACAATTTGATATTATACTGATTTTTAATGAAATATTGATTTTTTACGTAATCCCTCTGCCGATTATCAGGAATCAGTATTTCAAAGAAAAATCCTAGCATCATCTTTTGTACATTTTCATGAGTAGTTTATCTGAAATTGTTGGTAAACATTTTCAGCTATTCCCGAGCGAAAAAGAGTTCCGAAATTGCATCAACATCATAAAAGAATCAAAGTTTTGTCTCAAAGGCCACTTTTTAGAAAACTATACATATCACTTCGCAAAATGCAGAAACCGCTGGTAGACCCATAAATGGCAGGGAAGGCGTTTTATATTTTTTTAAAATATTTAAATAGGTATATTTTTGTTTCTACATTTATAAGATTTATATAAATTTTGTACATTATTCCATATCCCTATTATCTAAACAAATCACAAAAATATTTTGTTGGCTTCGTGAAAATTTTCTAAAACGAACGAATAAGTGATTTTTCGAAAACTTCCGTACATTTTTCGGTAAAATTTATACCAAGCGACAATCTAGAGCAGTTTTAATGTTAATTAATAAACATTTTTGAATAAAGTTCAGTATTCCCTTAGGGTGTTTGCGTTTAGGTGTAGCGTCTGTTCAAAAAGGCCCCCCGAATTTATTTTTTGAACAGGTCATGTCTCTTGAAATTCGAGGTGATGTTATTGGTTCATATAAATATATATATATATATATATATATATATATATATAACAAAAAGAAGGAAAATAACGTTATATACCTTTCTCCGCATGATCATTTTCTCTTTATATATATATATACTTGTATATAGTATATTTTAGACTAAAAGTGGCAGTTGAAAATGTCAAGTCGGCTGGGCGTCAATTTTGATCGTTTTTTTAAATGGTACCTCATAATAATGAATTTACGATCCTTCAAAATGACGGCCTAGGAGGCTGTCAAAGTTAGCGTATTTGTACATTGCAACATTTATAACTCAATAAAAAATCTTCAGAATGTTATAAGTAATATTAATCCTTTTCTCTTGAAATGATCTAGCCAAATATGGATTAAGGTACGGAACATTATATTTAAAAAAATGTCAAAACCGGCCATTTTCTCACGGATCAACTCATAATGTATTGTACATCCAGATAGAAAGAAAATGATTAACATAACATACTTTGGAGTGTTTATCGTTAGTTATAAGCGACAGATAGTTGTTGAGTTATAAGCGATCCAATGTACAGTAACACGCATCCTTGATAGTCTGCCAGTCCGCTATTTTGGAAGATAGTAAATTTATACTCTAGGGTTTCAAAGTACTGATATAGAGCTGCAAAATTAGGCATCATAGGCCCCTCCATCTGAAAAAATCTTGATGTTTTCAAATTTTACGTGAAAACTTGTGAATCATTTTCATCATTCCGAATTTCAACTTGCTAATTTGACTCGATCAAAAATAGGTGAGGTGACCTCTTCACAAGCCACTGTACGTGCGTGCGTCGAACGATTCTACAGTCAGAACCCGGTCAAATTGAGACTCCTTCTGACTGCTTTTATTAATTTTTTGACTAAACACATTTTGAAAAAATGCTCTTGAAGTTTAGTCGCTTAGATGATGGTTGTGTGCTACCATTGTTGGGTGTAAACTGATGCCAGTTGTAAACTTAGTATATGTATTAATATAGTAATATTGTTCAAGTTGCACTACACTTTGTACATTCACAATACACCTAAGTTCTAGTCATCATGTTTTTTGTTTACTACATCGTAACATATATATGATACATTTGGCATTACTACAGTTCAAATTATATAGGTATAGCTTCTTGCTAGCAAGATTTTTTCAAAGTAAGGTGTAGTCTCCACCTTTGTAACGTGTAGGATGAAGGAATTCATCCAGTGGAAGAAGACTTGAGAATGGTACTTTTAAGGAAGATGCAATTTATGCCGCCGTCTGAAGTTGGAATTATTTATTAACGTATTATACCTGAAGATGCCCAACCTTTATTCGCGCGTCCGATAAATTGGCCGAGATAAAATGAGATACCCATAAAAATTTGTCACAGCTATCTTTCTCCTCTCCGCAATAATTTGAAAAGGTTGGCGTCTCGTATATGGCGCTGCAACTAAATGCTTATATTTAGTTGGATACAGCGCCATTTATGATAGAATAACCTTCTCAAAGTAGTCTTCTAATTATTGCAGAAAGGAAAAAGATAGTTGTCACAAATATTCATAGACGGTATGTTATGTCATCTCGGGTAATTGTTCAGACGAGGGAATATAGCATTAGGTTGACAATCTTCAGGTAGAATACGTTAATCCATAACAGAATAAATCAGTTGTTCTTTATCCATGTATTGAATGAAAGTAGTAAATTCAGTACAGTTCTCGTTGTGTTTACACCAGTACTGCTTATCTTCCAACCATGCAGAATATTGCCATGGTTTGGCAGTCAACAATTTGATTCAGGTTTCCCATATGGTACCTAAAGATTTTTGTTCAATGAGTTGTAGGTTGGGATGAATAGATAAAATAAAATAGGATCCACGGATGCATAGGTTTTTGATTATCTGTCTATGTACAAGTTGAAACTGAAATCGGGAGACTACACCTTAAATTCGTGTACGAAGAAGCTAATGGCAAAAATTAACAAAGCAATATACGCAATATATAGGATCGCTTAAATATCTATACATCAGATGTAAATTTTAAATAAATAATAAAATAATTTATTCGAGACCAGTAAAATTAACGTGTTATGTAAAAAATACTGACAATCACTGACCATTCAAATAGCTTACAAATTAAGTAAAACATACATGTATTAAAAATATCGTGTATGTATGTATCGACTAAAAATGGATTATACAGGATGTTAATAAAGCACATGGCTAAAATTCAGAACGCTGATTTCTTGACTAATTCTAAGAAAAGTTCAAAAGTGGTTCGTTTCATATATATATATATATATATATATATATATATAATATATATTATTGTGGTTTTGTATCCCGATAAAGAAGCATTACCCAACTTATACGGCTATTCAGAGATGACCTTGAATTTGACCTTGATCATGACCTTGGAGATCAAGACGATTTTTTTAAACGGGACTTACTTTTGTTGCCTTAAATAACATTTTACATCCAGGTATGACCTTGGTTGAAAAATATTTTGACCTCGAATCTCATGGTAAACGTTATAGTAAAAAAAACCTCATTTGAACAGATATCAGGCATCCTTTTGAAAATAGAGTCACATGAGGACAGAAAGGAAGCTGAAGTTTCAATTTTCCTCTGGCTATTTGCTGTGATGGCTTTACCCTATACTTTCTGCTTCGGCAATGCACAGAGCGAAAAATTTCACCTTCAGACATGATCTTAAGTAAACATTATTTTGACCTTGGGCATCCTGGTTAAGATTCTTGCAAAAACATCTTCGTTTGATGAAATTTCAGGAATGCTTCTGAGGAAAAAATATTAAGCATAAGAGAGACTTGAAGGGAGTAGAGGATTGAATTTTGTCCAGGCTAATCAGTGTTAACCCTGAAACTGATCTAGACCATGGCATTAAAGGTCAAATCAACGCCAATTCTTTTTGATCGTGGAAATAGTAGAGTAGAAATTTTTACTTTGAGACCTACCTTAGCGTGGAAATTATTTTGAACCTGAACTGAAAGTCATGGTAAAATTCAAGGTTATCAGTGGAAGCCAAATAAAAATTGAATCTCCTGCTGTTTTGAGTCCTTATTGCATCAGCTTTAGAAATATCTCTGAAATATTTTCAAATGAGGGTTTTTCTTATGGTGACCTTGGCCAAGGACCTTCAGGATCAAAATGATTTTCACCTAAGAATCTTCTGCTTTATCCGTTTTCTGGGGTGAAAAGTATAGGGTTCCAAACAAACAATCGTCTTGATCCTGATTTGTCCTTCAAGGTTATGATCAATGCCAAATTCAAGGTCGCCATGGAATAGGCATGGACAAATCCTAAAGCATCATTTCATAACTTCCAATGAGAAGCACCCTGTATGTTTATACGAACACTCCTTTCGTCTTATAGTCGCCCAACGAATCATACTTTGAACTTTGGTCAGGAACGTTATTAACTCTCTATATAACATGATGGATTATTGCACCAAAAATTAAATCATTTTCCACAGAACTGCTAAGACGCTATATAGGTATGTATGTACTCTACTTAATTGGTAATCGGGTATATTATCATCTCACGAAATAAGAACTAACCACGGATTTTTGTACAGTATTCAACAATCTATGAGACTTCTTTGATGCATTTTTGAAATCGAAATAGAAATAGGATATTCAGATTCATTCCTCAAGAACATGCGGCTAGGTGGTATGTCATGATCATACAAAAACCGCTATAGCTTTTACAAAAAATGCAGAAAAACAGACCAATCTCTAAGCTATATAATGATGTGTAATTGTATTTTTGGGATTACCTTCTTATCATTCGGAATATTACACAGGTCCACAAGAAAGTGGTAAGTGTCCCACTATATTCTTCTCATGTACTTTTTCCCGCTGAACATGAATTTCAAGTCAGAGTTGAGAGTCGATTGACAAAGTTTAGAGAAAACCTATGATCCAGGGATTTTTTTATATGACGATACCCTTATATTGTTCGTCATTTAGTGCTACGTTTGTCTTCAAATGATCCTACAGGCGACGGAGTAAAAAATTTCGAAAATTAGATATATTTTTTGGATTAGACATATTGATCATCATCATCATTTGCCCGTGCATTTGCCCTTAAACCCTGGGATGATAGAGAAATGTTTCCGATACGAGTTCCTGCTTCTGCAGTGTAGGATCACAGGCTAACGTGCCGGTCTTGGTAGGTGTTCTGGTCTTACTGCCACGGGCAGGGGAAGAATGTGTGGGCCTGTTTGACTAACTCAATCCGTTCAATTTCATTGTTATACATGTTCGTTACTAACTTTTTTCAGGGTCTACCTTGTGCTGACCGTAATTCTTGAAGAACTGATGACGGCGTTGCATGGGTATTGCAGACTCAACTTACTTGATGTCATTTTTTTGTTTGTTTCTCTTTGTAACATCCAGCAGGTCTTTGCAACTACGACCAGTATAAATAAAACATAATGTTGATGAAGTTACTTTCATATTTGTCAATCGACTTCAAATTCGAGTTCAGCGGACAAAAATACAAGAAAAATTATAGTAAAACTGGTGCTGGTATCCCGCGTTTTTTGTGGCCTTGTGCTATTACATATTTGATATTGTGTAATCAATGATAGACCATCCATAAACTGAATATATATTAATGATTCTGCAATCAATTGAATATTAAAGCAACAAATTGAAGGCGTCAGATATTGGCGAATTTTCTGCTCTATTAAAATAATATCATTTGCACCGCATTATAAACATTCAATGTTTGATGAAAACAAGTCATATCCATTTACTTGTTAATCTTTCAATGAACATTTATGCAGAACATTTCACGTATAATATCGTCGTTGTTAAAATAGAACTGAAAATCTTAAATAAAGAATAGGTTATATTTTTTGAAAAGACAAAAATAACTAATTTTGAAATACCAGTAAATCGAAAATGCACCAAAGTCAGTTTCACACCATTGTACAGCACAAAATATCTATTAACGGATATACAAACCGTCTCAATACATTTTGATCCACAAACTTGATACATATCGTATATTTTGCTTTAATGACACAGATTCTACAAGGACACCTATGCATTTTTCAGACCAACTCATGAGGTTTCAACCTAGGGTATCTGAGTTTCAGATAGGTGCTGCCTCGATGCATATGTCACGTATTTTAGAATAGCAGTGATGTTCTGAAGTGGAAATATATTGAGACATCGTGTATATATGATTTATGGTATCAACAGGATATGAACAGTTTATATCTAGAGTACTCATCGAATCCCATAAAATCACGGAGGATTGTCGAAAAGCGAACGTGGGGAATGTAGATTGACCTTTATCTATTTTTTATACAGGGTGATTCGCTCTTATGTTCTGTTGAGGCGCTGAATACGTTACATCAAAATAAAGATCCAGAGCTTCTATAAATAGCTTCTTAGAATGGCGTTTATCCCTAAGTCAGTGCACCACTTGCAACAATTGCGTTCTTGGCAGAAAATCTCTATGTTTAGCAAAAAAGAACTCCTGCTTTTTTCCAAAAAAGTAATATTTTTTTTATTAACCAGCACGTCATTCTGATTATTATAAAATAGCTGGCATAAAACGAAACTTTGCAATCAAAATAGTTTTGAAAAAACGATTTTTCGCTAAACATGTGTGTATGAACTTTTTTCATACTTTTACGTGCTAAATCAGCTCCCAAATTTTCTTGGGCATCTTGCAATAATGCAATCTATTTTAGTACACTCAGTCTGAATTTTGATGTCTTTATCCAACTTTTTGTATCACAAATACCTGAACAAGAACCTCGGGCTCATCACTCTGTGATAATTTGCGAATGGTTATTTCTTTCATACAGTTCTTATTCTTATTTTGTTCGTTTGGTAGCTCAGTTTTATACTATATAGATTATAAATTTTTAGAGCTAATTTCGAATTTAGATCAACAGTATAGTATACACATTGTACGCAACAGTCTTGTCTTTTTTATATAGAGAACTGGCCGAAAACTTTGGCTTTTCCTTAGATAAATTAAAATCGTATATAAATCGTCCAAAATATATAGTTTACTAGCTAGATTTTTTAATAACAATGTTGGAATTGAGATAGGTAATAGGTACATACAATTTTGGGAACACAAATCATTTTAATTTCAAAATTGATCGCTCATAGGACTTTTTTTTTGTCAAAATGAGATAACTCTATATGGCATGAATTTAAGAACCAGGTATTAGCAATAAAAATTTTCTAAGATATTCCACTACATTCTGAAGTCTTTTAGCAATAATGAATTGACATTCAGTAGCATATAAGAATTTTTTCACCAAATATTGAGAATATATTCAATCCATAACCGACTTTAAATGTCGTCATGATCATTAGAAGCGTTGATTAACGTATGAAGATAGATAATCTAATGCTGTATTCCCGCGTCCGAAAACTTATCCAAGATCAGGTACCATAGCGTCATAATATATGAGAATGTCAGCTGTGTCTCTATATCACCAACTTTTTCGTTACCTATAGTAAATAGAGCAACAACATTGACATAATCTCATATATGGTGCTACGGTATTTCTTTTTTTGGTAATTTTTCTGACGCGGGAATATATCATTAGCTACTTTCTTGGCAGAATACGTTAACCAATGATTAGCAGCTATATCTATTGGATCAGTGTATACCAGAAGTTTAATTAGTTTCTGCAAAACAACTTACATACGAGTAAAAGCGTCAGTGCTCAAGTACCAAGTAGGGCGAGACATACCTCTGTCACTTGACGATATGGTGTATTTTTAGTGCCTCTAAATAGTCTATTATTTGTTGTCATGTTTTCATGTGTGAAATATATAAATATTATATTCTTACTTGATTATGTCGAATAGCTGCATAGCTGAATACGAGATACCTCCTCTTTTCGTTGTTTTGATCACCATTAAAAGTAAACGAGCTCAGAAATCAGTATCGAGAAATAATATTCCTGGATGTTCCCAGGATGTATGTACCTCTGCTTACCTCAGACCCACGTATATATTTTCACAACTTGATCATTCGCTCTTTCCGCACATTTCCGCTTGTAGCTACATCACCTCCTCTACATACGGTTTCCATAATAATAATCTACGTACACATCTTGGTGGCGGTTAGGGGCCGCCATTTTAACTATCACACGCCTGAACCGATGACGTCATCACGGGACAGGGAGGGCAGTCTTCGACTTGTGGAGTGGACTGCGTGGGCTGGCCTTCCTGGTTTTGGGCTCATTCTCCTCTGCAGTCACCAACCGGTTCCATTTTGATGGTGGGGGGTTGCTGGTGAGCAGCGCTCACGGGAGGTGACTGGATTTGTTGCCCTTGCTGCGCCTGCAACAAAGAAAACTAATAGTTAGATGGACGGTACCAATCGTGATGAAATGGAACAATCTCTGCCGAAGTTTCAATAAGTATGCCCAGTTTCACATATCAGTTAGGTTTCTGAGTAGTCCAGAAGGTTTAGTAGTTTTTGAAAATCAGTGTTACGTGCTTTTGAAGCCGCATCAAAATTACTAGTGAATATAGTGTTAGAAGGTTTCATCTGCACTGCCCAGGAAACACTGTCATCTGTTCTTCAAAAATGATTATATTCGGCTCAAGTTAATCCCTCTTAGAAGAAAGAAGAGCCCTCTTCCATTTGACAACTTTGCGATCTAGAAAGTTGTTCTTCGTCCTACCAACCATATTAGAAAACGATACGATCAAGTCGCGATGAATAAACGTCGCCAATGTGAGCGGCGAGTCGGTACTGAAAATATTTATATTTCTAAGTTTCAAGGACAACTGTACTGGGGAATCGATGTGTGAAATACGCCTAATCGGCGCGCAAAATTACCGGGGTTAGAAAAGTTTAAATATACCAACGTAAAATATTGAGATATACCCCACCCTCTGCAATCTTCACTTCCAATTTTTCAACTCTCAAAAAATTGAATTTGAGTCTTTAAAATCTTACAAGAAGTTTTAACGATTTTTATTTTTTAGTTTTTGTTCATAGATCACTGCAATTTTTTAAAGATACATAGATATGGCAGCATAAACGGTAGGAATTGTTTCATTCAGAATTTATACCTACTTCATACATTTCTCATTCATTTACTTCAAATATTGTGCAAAATTTCAGTTGTATACCTATGAAAACAACACATCGATAATCTCCATCATTTGTTGCCTAGTCGGCAATTACTACAATTAGTGAAAATAGAGAAATGTCAACGCGTTGGTTGACGGGTCTTGCAAATTTTGCAATTTTTGAGTGAAATTTTAGAAAACACGTATTGTAATTATAATAATCAGGTAGTGTGAGTCCGTCATTGTTTTTGCAACGGGTACGGAAATCGCGGAACAGGCAACCGTAAGTAGCTTTCATATATAGGGTGTTTCAGAACTATGAGATCAAACTTGTAGGGGTTATTCAGGGTAACAGTAGAAAACATTTGAGTCCGGAAAAGTGTTACTACGCACTACGGCCCTAAGACGAGTTAAAATTTGGAAAGACGATGAATTGCCTAAATAGGATTTAATGCATTTAATTTTTGCCTTTTGTACATGATATCATCACAACAATTGTTCAAAATGTCTTCCTCTCACCTGAATACACCGTTCCTGTGGGGACATATAAAGTCTTTGGTTTACGAAACTCCAGTAGAAATAGAGCAAGACTTAATTGGACGAATTACAGCAGCATTTGAAATTATTCAAAACGAGTATCAAATTTTTAGTCAAGTCCGCCGAAATCATCTGCGACGTTTAAATCGGTGTATTCAGGTTGGACTAAGACATTTTGAAAAATTGTTGTGATGAAATCATGTACAACAGGAAAAAAATTAAATGCATTAAATCCTATTTAGGCAATTCATCGTCTTTCTAAATTTTAACGCGTCTTAGGGCTGTAGTGCTGTAGTGACGGATACGGGTCGCTATACTTAAATGTTTTCTACTGTTACACTGAATAACTCCTAGAAGTTTGATCCCATAGTTCTGAAACACCCTGTATTTCGTGTGCATCTTTTTTTTTGTTTTGTGTTTTCCCATCAGCCATCGGCACGGAAAAGACCTAAATGTCAGAAAAACCTATAAAATGTCAACTTGTTGACAAGTAGGAGAGTGCATGCAAATAGTTCATTTCGCGCTTGTTGTGAGCATGAAAATCTACAAAAATGTCAAAAAACACGACAATTTAAAAAAAAAAGACATAATGTCACTTTTCAAGTTACGTAATACCCCTGCTGATCTTGAATATCTTCTCTCAGCTTCTATATCAAAATCAATGCCTTCTATTTCTAAGCTATACATTTTACGAATGACAGATGCTCTTCGGACTTTATTATAGAAATATTCGGTGTTTGATTGCATCTTTTAAAACGGTGGCATATCTTAACTTTAGTAATAGAGGTTTTTATATAGCAATACGTATTTAATTGACTTCATTGATTTTGAAACATGAAATCAAGGACAACATCTAACAGATTCTCAAAAAAGCGCGTTGTATTGGACTTGAAAAGAAAATGCTTGACTGTCATGGAAATTATATTTTTGGTTTCAGAGGAGAAAGATATAATCTTGAAACTATGGTATTGTTAAAAATGAGTGTTGGTTTGGTAACTTGAGAGGCTGTCATAGAAAACCTGACAATTTTGTATGTTCAAATTTCCATTTTGTCTTCTGTTGTCACAAGCGAATGAAACTTTGTACACTTAGGAACATTGAGACGCTGAATTCGAGTATTAGCGTCAAAAAAACATGAATTGTCGTGGGGGAAAATTTGAGATAGAGAATGGATCGATTCGGATCTCCGAAAGGTGTGGGTCCTAGTATTAAATTGACGTTAGATTTGAAATCCACTCAACCAGTTTAGCCACGTAACAAAATTTGGCCGCCAAAAAATCGTTTAGTGTAGTGGGTCGAAGGGACCGTTTTGAAAAGCACTGCACAAAATTCGCTGAATCTTTTGTGTTATACCTGTTGCTGTCCAGTATTATGCTGTCCCTGTCCGTCCTTCTGACCTCCCACTCGCATACTGGCCTTCATGAGGTCGTCAATGTCCTCCTGGAAGAGGTTCTCAGGTCGCGGAGAGGCGAATGTCCTCGATACAGGTTTGTAGGTCATTCCAGACACACCTATTGATGATACGTCCATCGCTGCGCCTATGTTCATGTTGATCGCAGGCTCCATTGAACTAGATACCTGGAAAAAATAAGTTGAAAATATGCAACAAAACCCAGAAAAATGAAATTTTAAGAACTTGAAAAACGCTTTTTAGCCACACTTCGCGTTTTTATACTTTGTATAAATAATATTGAGCCAGAAATTGGGAGTGGGGGCTTTCAAGGGGTGATAGTAGTAGGTTTTTAAGTCTACAACAGCTAAATATTTCCACGAATGCATATCATTTAACAGTATAGTTTTTCTGATATATTTCTGATACTTCATATTTGTTTCATGTTTTGTCGATGAAAGTTGAGGTACAGCAGTTTAAAAAACAAGAAAAAATGAAATATTGAATTAAGTAGACCTTACTCACAGTTAATCCTAATGGCGAAGAAATGGGGCTATCCAGTGCAGATTCCGCGGGACTGATTCTGAGATCCTGTATACTGCCCGCAGGGCTGCCTATACTCCTCATGGAAGAAATGTGACTCATACTCATTGGCGGGGCGCCGTTACTAGGGACTGACATACCACCACCTGTCGAAAGACGATCATTTAAAAAAATCAAAAGATGAAATTCTAGGCATTCCTACTATAATAGCTAATTGAAGGGCTTGGGGCAAAAAGTTACTTAAGTCGCATTGACTTTATTTCGAGAAATCTAAAGTTTTGTGCAAATCCTGAAGTTACCTTTCTTGCTTAATTTAGATTTAAACGCTGTAATGGGTTTATATTTCAATGAACAAAGATTTGGTGACAACAGAATCGAAAAAATATAACACATTTTCGTAAAATAAATTCATTTTTGAAAATATTGTGGCTTGGTACCTTACTGAAAAAAATTTTACCCCAAGGGAAATTTAAATATTATTTTTTTTAAACATATAATTTGGGCGTTGATTGTAATACTTGAAACAGCGCGCATCATTAAATTTGATGTACTCTTTATCGATCCTCAAGTTCTTTTTCGTGAAAGGTACGGAGCCAATTGCCCCAGTCTCTCTATTTCGAAAAAAATAAGAATGTTCCTGAAGAAGAAGAACGTCGTCACCTATACAAAATTATATATTATTGATAACTATTAAAACTACTTGCGATCTACGATAGTCGTTCTCAATAAGGATTATGATGTATTCTGATAAATAGAGAGTTTGAATTCATTATTTAGTGGTATTTCGAAACTAGTACAAACATTTTTTTTACCTACGTAACAAAAACCACATTTATAACGGCAGTAAATTTATAAGTCGCAAATTTATTTATAGTAAACCCGCTCAGAGTCATTATCAGAAGTGTTATCAGTCCTTCACACTGTCATCTGAACTAAATCCAGAATCATCTTTGTTCTTTGTATCATTGAAACAAACATTGTTGACCATTGAATAATTTCCCTGTGGCGCCCATCTTGGTGTTTAAGTGGTTAATAGCCATGTGTGGGATATCGTGGTTAGTCAAAAACGCCATTTAGCCATTATAGACATCAGCGAATCGCCAAAACAGCAACTTTTGATATACTCGTAGATACATCTGCAACGGGTATATATATATATATATATATATATATAATATATATAAAGAAAGAAAAAATTATCATGCGGAGAAAGGTATATAACAAAAATAGGAAAATAATGGGCAAAATCCGCAAAAAGTGAATTCGAGCAGAAATAGGATAGGTAACCCGAGCGATACGTATTTCTGCTGGTTGGCTTCATCAGGCCCGAATTGAATGCACATATGCAACTACAAAAGTAGATACACATGCCCACACATCCGGATACGGGTGTAACCTGAGGAAACGAAGATGGAACAAAAATAGGAAAATAATGGGCAAAATCCGCAAAAAGTTAATTCGAGCAGAAATAGGATAGGTAATCCGAGCAATATTATGTTATATACCTTTCTCCGCATGATAATTTTCTCTTTGTAGATCCTTTGGGCTTGAAGTACCACAGCAAGTGGCTATAACCGGCCGCGTGGTTGTGGGTATTTGTCGCCTTGAAAATTCGAGGTCTTCTAGCCATTTTATACTACAATGTGTAGGTTGGCTCTTGTTGTGGACTTCGTGTGTCTTTTTTCCTTTCCATCTTCGTTTCCTCAGGTTACACCCGTATCCGGATGTGTGGGCATGTGTATCTACTTTTGTAGTTGCATATGTGCATTCGTTTCGGGCGTGATGAAGCCAACCAGCAGAAATACGTATCGCTCGGGTTACCTATCCTATTTCTGCTCGAATCCACTTTTTGCGGATTTTGCCCATTATTTTCCTATTTTTGTTATATATATATATATATACAGGGTGACTTCGAAGTTGAGTCATTTATTTTAACAGTGAGTAGATCTGATCAAAAGAAATGTTTTTTTCCTTTACGATTTTTCTGGTGAAATTAAAGTAACAAAGTTATAGCCCTTTGGAAGTTTGAGTACCGCCCTGTCTCAATAACATCATGTGCTGGTGTTTGGCAACAACGGATATAATCCACCTTATCGGTTCATCGCATCGGAAACAAAAAAGCGAAAGAATTGTTTACTTTATTCAGTTCAGTTATACATACAATCACTGTCAGTCGCGTGTGAATAGTATCTGTTGCGTGGCTCAAACGAAATAAAAAATGGCACATGTTTATGCGGATCGGTTTCCCAATCGTGCAACCAACCCCTCGTGCCTTTGTTAATAGTAGTACAACGGGCTCGTGAATCAGGTGACTTCAGACCTCACAGGGGACCTCACGATCAAATACAGGTCCGCACTGAAATACTTGTCGGGAGGATACTTTATAAAACAAGGTGATTTTTTTTTTATTTTTTTTTTATTTTTACACACATATTTTGGTTTATCTTCCTTCTACAATCATTATCTGAAAATTAATGACTCAACTTCAAAGTCACCCTGTATATATATATATATATATGACATTTTTTCATTCAAATGTGGATTGGGTACGTTATTGCCTTAAAATTAAACCACATAAAACCCCAAGTTGAGTTTAATATTGTTTAGTATTTGATTAGAAAGATTAAATATGACCAGGTTCAAAGAGTTAGAAAAAAGTCATTTGGATCTATGCAAAACAGTTTTTAATTTCAGGGTCAACTGTTGATAGGATTTTACATTAACTAAGCTTCAAAATGGCAGACATTAGCAGCAATGCACTGTTGGAAACGACTCCTAGCTGGAGCAGTTCGTTTGTCCATATTTCGGGGAATACCGTTTACTTCTTCAAAAATTTCTTTTAGCTCTAATAGAGTGTTAGGATGATACCCAAGCAGATTTTCCTGTAGCTATGCCGCGTTTACTTTTCCAAGAATATTCGCTCTGTTTGTTCTAATAGGGTGTGAGAAGGTTGCTTAAGTATCTTTTACTCTAGATATCCTCAGATAAGGAAGGCACTGTGATCAAATCTGGTGAGCTCGCGATATGTGTTGAGAGCTTCAGGAGCGTGTCGCCTAAAAACTTAATAAAAGTGAAATGGCATAAACTATTGACTCCGAATTTAAAAATATGTTTTCCATAGATCCAGATGTTTTTTCTTTAACTATTTCAAACTGCTTAATAGTTTCTCTCGCACTCTGTATTATTAGACAAGGTGAGATGCATCCGTTAGGGAAATTTTCCAAGATATTTTTTTCCATAATGACGTTTGTTATAATGAATCATTGCTAGTTTTTTTGAAGTTTATTCTGCCCTAGAAATACCAACACCTTTTTAAATCATCTCTCTCACTTGCTCTGCTCCAGCATGCCCTAAATCTTATTCTTTATACATATACTCTCATACAACCTACACTTTTCTGAAGAATATTCTTACCGCAATGCCCGGCCAGTGCCAGCGAATTAACCAAACTAGCCACCGGATTCGTATCATGACTGGACGAGTGTGAATGCGCCGCAGCTACCATGCTGCACATCTGCTGCCTGAGACCCTGCGCAACCGCCGCCACTGCAGCTGCTGCGGCCGCCCCCGGCGAGACGCTGTTCACGTCTTGGCCGCCCCCGTTGCTGCAAGGTCCGCCCGGGCCGCCCAAGGGGCCGCCTGTAGCGCCGCCGGCACTGGGAAGGCTACCGCTGCCCACCGACGTTGGCGTTGACGAGTGGTAGTTCTGCATGCTCACGCCATCCTGGCAAATGATAGTAAATCAATCATCGGAAATATGTATCTTTCAAATTTACATCAATATTGAAAAACAATAAATCAGCCAATAATAAGCTTATCAAGTGTTAATTCTATCAATGTTCCAATCAATTAAATCAACAAGTGAATTGATTAAGAAATCGGCTAGTCAACTCAATCAATTACTCAGCCACCCAATCAATCATATCACTAAATAAACTAACTAACTATTCAATAGATTAGTCAATGATTCAACCAATTAATAATGGCTCAATCAACAAATCAACAATTCGATCCATCAAGCATTCAATCAAGTAATCGACTAATCAGCCAGTTAATAAACTAGGTCAATAATTAGTTAACGAGCCAGACACATAACCGATTAATGATTCATTCAATCATCAAATAATCAATAAATAAATCAATAAGTAGCTCAATCTATCAAACAATCAATCAAACAATCAATCAAACAATCAATCAAACAATCAATCAATCAAACAATCAATCAATCAAACAATCAATCAAACAATCAATCAAACAATCAATCAAACAATCAATCAAACAATCAATCAAACAAACAATCAACCAATCAATCAATCGGCCAATGAATAAATAAATTAACCAACCAATCACTCACTCAATCAATCAAACCAACCAACTAACTGACCAATCAATCCATCAATCCATCAATCAATCTATCAATTAACAAAAGGAATTGAAATACAGTAAATGATTCGATACATCAATATTGACTCTGAAAGTGATAGTGATTTTAAAGTTCAGCTGTAGTAGTTACATCGAATTTTCCATCTCATGCATAAGATTTTACAATTATGACAGGTCGACGTTGAGATTAAATTAAACAAGTACGTGACTGAGATACAATCCAACGATGCCATCAAAGTTAAAATATAATCCAAGGCCATAGCATTCAGCTGGATTTTCCAAATAAAAAAATGTAGCACATTACACACTTACACAAATGTATTATTTCATTTTTTAGACTATTTCTATATTTTCCTGATCTCCAAACAATGAGTAAGATAGTTTGTTAATAAAGCTCCAAATAGGTATTTTTTCTGTTTGACTGTTTTCAGTTATCAATGTTTTTTTAGTGTATACTTACATGTAGTCTTGGATAAGTAGTCAAATGCGGTTCTTCCTTGATCTGATGCGAATCCCTAAATACCACAGCTCTGATCACTCCTCTGATGTGTTCGTCTGGCCATACACCTAGCAATATCCTTTGAGGTCGACCCCTGCCCTTGGGCCTCAAATCTGTAATTAGAACTTCAAATGACATTCTGCTTTCGTTCATCCGACCAACAGAAAGCCAATCGTGACCAGCGTCATGCTTATTGACAATCATCAGCTCAGTCTAGGTTTGGTCGCTAGGTAGATGAACGAACGAAAGCAGAGTAAAGTATTCTGTATCGGAAGTATAATGCCTATCTAAATAAGATCGTACAAGTGCCATCTATTGCCAGAGTCGATCACTGCGAAAGTGGATAGTAGCTGTCGCATCGAAAGCCGAATCTTCACTGTGAATGTTTGGTGCCGCCGATTTTGGCGATATAATGGACGATAGCCTATTCGTCGTTCTAAGACTAAATCTGACGCGACTTTAGACGCGAACTAAAACATCTTTACAGTTCCAACAGCTGTTACTCACTCAAGCAGCGATCGATTCCGGTAATAGATGGCACTTATGTGATTGTATTTGGAGAAGGTTGGATACGTCTATTTCAATAGGGTTGTCTAAACCGTTTTCTCTGATAATCCCACACATACAGTGATTTTCAGAAAGGTCCCCCCTCCACTGAGCTTTTGAACGGGTTGATACCTTATTTTAAAGCCCTTATGGGTCCTTTATAAATCCGGAATATAAAATGACTATCTTTCAAACTAGCGAGCTGGCAGTATGTCAAAGTTGAGCGTTATTGTACATTGAATTGCTTATAACTCAACAACTAATCATCAAAACATTCAAATATTGAGATGTCACACATGATCCCCCATTTCATTTTAATATATTAAAAAATGGCGCACAGCCGTCATATTGACATCATCAACTGCCACTGTAATGCACAAATATAGTATTAATACACTGATTTCATTACTCGAGCTTCAGCTTAATAACTTGACCCTTTCAAAAAATAAGTAGCGGGGGACCTTTTTGAAAAGCACTGTATAACTTCGGCAGGGTTATTATGTCAAAAACCTATATAATATAAAAAAATCGGTAAAAGGTCAACTCGCGAACTAGGTAGCTGCTAGTGTGCCGCTACTTCATTTCGCATCTACTACAAGTGAGCATGAAGTGAATGTCAGCTAGTTCAAAGGTGACAGTTTATAGGAAAACCATATTTGGGGCTAGTAATTTTTCTACCTCAGTGGAACTTCTAGAATTTATCTTATTATTGCTCCTTAAATCCATTGTGTTCTATCTGTGCTCAGAAATCCTCAGAAAGGGAATATTTTATTATATGAGAACAAAAGAAATACGCTGCATATATAATTAATTAGTGTAATAATATTAAAGATTAAAACCTAAAAAAATTCATTGCTCTGTTAACAAAACAAGATATTTTGAGGGACCCCGAGACATATCCCAGCCATTCCACATAAAACAATGTCTTTGATGGCGAAAACGAACATGAGACCGAAAAATTCATATTATCGTATGGACGCTAGACGAGACAAAGAAGGATGTCTATAGACCATCTATAGATCGTGTCTTGAGACCGTCTCCAGATTGCCTATAGAAAAATTGCGCAACGGGGTCTACTAATGTGTTCTAAGCTTAAGGAATAATACTCTGAACTACCCGTTAAGCAAATCTAGTAATTGGTGTAAATACTGACACAATCAAGCAGTTTTATTATATCAGCAGGTGATAAAAATATCAATAGGTATAGTCAATTATTTTTTTATAATTTAATATAGATGTTACGAGTACAGTTATTCTTCAGACTTTCGTTGTCGAACTTAGATTTACGGCATAGTTGTTCTTATTTTGATGATGTATGTTTGTACGAATCAAGAACAGGAATACAGGGGCTGTACATATATGTGTAGTGCAGAAGCTCTGTGACTTAAACGAATTCCAATATAGCAACATAAATAGAAACACACGCGGGAAGAAATGCGGGACTTGTGGTATTGACTTTGAGCATCGATCGACGCATTTTCTGAACAGGCTACAGGCGCACCGCTAAGCAAATCTCATGTAGGCGTTCATCTATCGTATAGTCTAATTATATTAGCAAATGTCCCCGAAATAATTGCAAAGTCCGGTTTTATTGGTGCAAGTTGTTCAAGGGCGCATTTTAAACGTGGACGCATAAAATGGTTACCCCAATTTTTGTGGGAAAACTTATTATTTGACAACAAAGATGAGAAAACGTGTTTTTGGGATTCAATCGAAAGTGTTGACAGTAGCGAAACAACTTTTGAGGTATTTATGAGACCTATAGAATGAGATCACACGTGAAAAGATCCGACTAATAGCAAAAATGTTATGGCCGAAAAACCAGGCAAAATGTAGGTTTTGGCACTTCTTGGTAATGCGACGATAATTTTACGCAACTACTTGAAATTCTTCAGATCCGCAGAATTCATACTCCTGAATAACAACAGCAAAATTGGAGTATAATGGTCAAGTAGTTTTTTGAGAATTTCTAATTGTTTATCCCAAAACAGCTGTTTTCCGGACATCACTACTAGTTTATTGAGCTATATACCAGATTAGTTCAAAGAGCATTTTACAGCAAAATACACTAAATTACCTTGTCGATATGAATTACACACCATTCCGAAAGATAAATGTTACTTTTTATGGGAAAAACAAAGGTTACGTTTTTTTCTTCAAAGCAAATTCAAACATTTCGTATTTGTGAGTAAATGAGCAAATGCGCTACGATATTCGAAATACATACGTTACTATATACATTTTAAAACAAAGCGGATGTGTCTATCATCTTTTGTTGCGAGTTACTCACAAATACGAAATGTTTGAATTTGTTTAGAAGAAAAACGTAACCTATCCTTTTTTTGCATAAAAATAACATTTCTCTTCTGGAATAGTTTTCGATTCATATCGGCAAGATAAACTAGTATATTTTGCTATAAAACGCCCTTTGAACTAACCAAGAGTAATTTATTTGAGGTTGAATATCGACTATTCTCTCTTAGCAGGGGGTAAAGTAGTTTAAAAATCCCCACAGCCTTGTTTCGGGCAGACATAACATGGCGCTTCCAGGTTAATTTTCTGTCGATTATTTTTATATTTTTACCTCCAATTGGCTTGGTACGATTCGATCGAATATTATCAACTGCCTAGGTGCAGAATGCCTACGTTTTGTTAGACAAACAGCTTGGGTCATAGCTTGTATGGCCTAAGTTGTATGTTCTATACTATTACTGCAATGACGGTCGTTGTGCCTTTTCTCCATAGGTGGCGCTCATAGCGAGTCGGTGCCGAATGGGCTAGCGACTACTTACGTTAGTACACAAGTTGACATTATACCGGTTTTTAATCACTCTAATATCGATGCTTTACGTAATATCCCTGCGGATAAAATGACAAGTATCGACTATTTGATAGTGGTTGATAAATCTGTGGCTTCTACCTTATTGTGATAGTATTAGTATTATTATGGCAATATAAAAATGACGAAAATCGTGAACCCACCTGATCCCCCATCGGCGGAAGGCCCCAACATATTATGCACCCTATTGGCATACAACACGAACGTCGGGTACGGTATGTCGTACTTTCTGGCGGCCTGTGAAAGCGACAGGCCCTCTTTCAGCACGCTGAAGATCGCCTCGGCCATCGTTTCCGGTCGCCAGGACTTCAAGGGCCCTCGTTCTCGAAAACGCAGGTTGTGCACCAGCGATTGGTTCGTGTTCCAACACTTCTGCCACATCGATTGCAGCTGGTACTGGTAGCTGTCTGCTAGAAGGAATCAAAGAAAACATTGGCTATTAGTGGTTGTTTTTGATGGCAGAATACTTAAATTACTTGAATCACTCAAACTCCTACATCATGTCGGGTTATGCTACTACCAAATCATGTTATCTCTAATTTCAACTCTTACAAGACTAAATATTCTAGTAGAATCCAGGATGCTTAGAATATGTTGCGAAAGTCTCGGATGTATGTAAAACACAAACAATAATTAGTGAAGGTTTAAACTTCGGAATCCGGGGCCATACAATGCGTTTGAAATCTTGAGTGTTAACTGATTTTTAAAGTATTTCAAATTTCGTTAATTTATATATGCGGTTATTTAGGTTTATAATATACCAGCTCCTATATATAATACCTTCTAATATCGGTATTTCTAATTTCTCTTAAATTACTTGAGTTATTTAGATGTAGTTCTGTGGCATGTTTGCTTTCCGTCTCTGTAACCATAACCAACCGCAAACAGCGCTGTTAGTACGGGATAGGCCTAATCGTGGAGAGAGACAACACGAAAAGCAAACACGTGGGTATGGTCTTTTGAAAATCTCAAAACATTGTATCACAAAGTTGCGTATTTAGGAAACTAACAACATGCCCCTTGGAAAGATTCGAAATTCAAATTACTTCTGGAGAGAGACAGAAAAACAGAATTTTCCCCAAATCGCTTTAGTTTTTTCCTGACTTTATTTGTATTGGGATTCCAAAATAAATTGCACATTAACATTGCCACTTTTTCTCCTCTACAAGATGGCATAAGAATTTCAGTATGACGTTTCGTCTCTTGTCCTCAACCTTATTTTATCTAATGGACGCCATATTGGATTTTTGCATAGATGAATAATGTTTTACATAACAACTGCCAAACCTTAGTTATTAAAAAAAAAAGAATTTCAAGGTAGGCATTGAAATTATCAGATCGTCATTTGTTTTGTATACCGGATTTATTGAAAAGTCATTGTTTATATTCTGATTTTATTTGACATGGGATTTTAAAACAAATTGCATATTAGCATTGCCACTTGTTGCCTTTCGACAAGAGGGTGTAGTTAAATTTCGAAATTTTGCGCAATTGAACACAATTTTTGATTCTGCATTTAGTTATGAATATAACATATTTATTTATGTCACATATTTAATTAAAGTAATATTTTATTCTTAGAGTAGTTAGATGTACAATATTTCAATGTACCCAGTAAACATAGCGACGTCATAATGCATTTTTAGGGCACTACTGACGTACGTCGACCAACAAAAAATTACGTATAAAGGACGTTATTATGACGCTCTAATGTCACATAAAATTTTCATAGTACGCAGTATAAAAGACCAAATGCAAAGTCGATATGACATCTGTATGACGTGTGACAACGACGCCCCACAAGCAGTAATCTCAGGAGTGGTAGAAATGCCCCGAAACTTAATATTCTACTTACCCACCACTCTTGAACCCTCGTGTTCCGAGATATCGTTATCACCTCTGAGATTTTGCAGGAGCATTTGTATAAAGTGTATCGAAATGGTTAATAAAGAACCGAAAAACACCGTTTAATCTCAAACCCGTATCAGTCCTCCGATAGTTCAGAATTTGTTTGTAGCAATTTATCAAAATCGCTTTGTTTTTCCAAAAGACGCCAACTTCTTGTTTCCTAGATGTCACCCAAGCGTTATTGACTATGTGTAACTAATTTGTACCAAAATGTACCTTAAAGACGACGAAGCAATCGAGATGACGGTCCAACGCATGGAGTTTGGACAACAATCGGGCTTCTTCACTGATGATCTGCTGAATGATATACCGTTCCAAAATTTTAATTTTTACCGCGCTTGATTACAAATATTCTAAAAAAGATTGTTTATTGTTATACAGAGGAGTTTCTAATACATTTGATATTTACGGGAATAAAACATGATGTAAAATGGCAATCTGAAATATCTGAACATGGAATATTATTATTAGAAAAGTCATATTAACAACATAGTTTTGGTCAAGGAATGACTGATAAATAACAATAAAGTAAATATTAGTATTTGAATATTTAGTTTACCGTACTGTCTACATTTTCTTTGTAGGTACGCGTTGATTTTTTAGTCAATGACGTTTCCGACCAAAAGTGACCGAATAATATCATTTTGGTGTCATCATATTCACTGGATAGTGACCATATGAAAAAACATGATGGAAGTCGAAAGAAGAAACCTCCAATTGAATTGAATTGAACATGCCATCTTGTAGAGAAGAAAAAGTGCTAATGGCAACGTACAATTTATTATATAAAATGATTTTGTGATAAATTTGGTAGTATGTAAAACAAATTAATATTTGATAATTTCAAGGCCTACCTAGGAAACTGTGTTTTTTAAATAATAAAAGTTTGACAATGTTAAGGTATGACACGTCATTTATCTTTTGAATTAGAATTAAAAACTCTTTCATCTCAAGTTGAAGCTGGTTGACAATGACGAAACGTCGTATTGAAATTCTGATTATATATCGTAGGCAAATTTTACGTCAACTTTTTGAGTATTCTATCTCTGAAGTTCTACGTGGACCATCCTGTGTACCGATAATGCGTCATACACCATGATTAACAAGCCTAATTAAAAGTAGGATATAAAGATACCAAAGAAGAATAGATCGAATCTGATATCCAATTGGTTGACTGGCGCCATCCCAAAGGCAATCATACGATCTATCGAATGCACTTAGGCGACTAACGGACGTATGTCCGACGCATCCGCCCAGCTGCATTCAGCACCATATAGCATAGAAATTATAAATGTAGAGATAGACGGTACGGATAAGATGAATTATAAATGTTAATAGCCAGTAATAGTAATTAATCGATGATGAGTAATTAATATTTCCGACACAATACCCTTGCTGCTGCTTGCTACTGATGGTTGGCATAACTGCCGCATCCCAGAGAGAGATCGAGAGATACCGTTGCGGTTTTGTATTCTATGTAGAGATGGTATATCTTGGATATGATGTTGGTTTTTCTTGGATCTGAAACAGTTCGAATAAAAGATAAGAGGAAACGGTACTTATTCTATTCTGTTATACGAATAATACTTACTGTTAGTGTATAGTACGGAAAATGCACATGGAGGAAAAGTTCCACCAAGCAAAACATCTACAATAGGGAATAGATATGAGAAATTCCAGTTCTGAAAGTACCGGGATTTCTCAGAGATTTCCATAGGACTGAACAACCTAGACCGCAAAACCTTTTCACTGTTCTTTCGCCGCTTTCGAGACTAAGTATTAGTGGTGTTGAAAAAGTCACTACACGATACTCGAGTACTCGTTACTCATCGATACCCGAAGTAACGAGTACCAACTCGAAATGACTACTTTGATTACTCTGTTTTCCGTATCCCTACCGGCATTCGTATCACGTATCTTGAAAAGTGACATTATGCCGATTTTTTTGACATTATGCTGTTTTTTTTTTTGCATTATGTAGGTTTTTCTATAAGATATTAACTTAGCACTTAGTTGTACGTGTTGCCTAAACGTCATGAGGCTTGTTATCAACTTTTGGCTCTGATGTGATGTAAAATCTGCTTCTGAGATGGTATTACTGGAGGTCTAAGCTGTAAGTTGTATGTGTTGATGATAATTACATTGGGTTCTTGTCTCAAATACACTTAATTGAGATTAAAAGCTGGAACTTAGTTGCGCATCCACTTTTCCTTATCCATTCTGGAATTTGCTGAATTTCAAAAATGATAAAGATAAGAAATAATTATATTCACTGTACACTGTCGAATTACAAGCCATATACATGCTAACAGTAGTAATTACACACAACGCGGACGGGGTGATGATTTCCCGTAATTCTCCTCAGTTTTTCGTAATTTATAACTTTGAACATAACCTGTCTTCAAAAAGCACAACATAAAAATAACCCGACGGGCACAGCCAATAGATATTTATTAGTAGCATATTCAGTAATGATTTTCTCACACAGCAAATATCACTGATTTGATACACATGCAGACCAATACACATAATCATCCAGACGCAATCTTGCTATTCAACCAAATTTCTTCTCAGAGATAAAAACTACAGACAAGGACCATTTGGCCTCACAAAACATATGCAACCAATAATGCGTTTAGTTTAGTTGAGTGATTCCTCCTTAGATGAACGTTCACAACGATCCTAGTGAGCAAACGTGGAATGACTGTTTGCGCCCTAAAAACTACCTCGTTTGCAAGATGATGTCTTATAGGTTTTTTTTGACGTTTTATAGGTTTTTTACATGATACCCATGCCATTACCCGTACAATCGTTGATCGTTGAGTGGCATAGTGGCAACGGTGGTTTGACTGTAGCTCTGCCGCTCTTGCATTAGGGTTGCCGGACATCCCACATTCGGGTGGAAACTTGGAAACTCATTTTTTTTTTGATTGGCGGACATAGAATTTGGTAATTCTTTTTAAATATGAAGTTTCCTATTTACACCGTGACACACATTTGCTTTTATTGTTGTGATGTTGGAAACCTGAAAAGAAATAAGGAGTCGCTCGGATTGGAGCAAAGTTCGGCAGTATTATGACGCAGAAAAGCGGCAACATGGTAACACCACCGTTTAGGAAAAACACAATAATAAAAGTTATGTCAATTTGATTCGAGTTTACATGCACTGTTTTGCTAAAAAATTATAATTCAATATGACCACCAATAGTATGTGTAGACTAAGCTCCACGTAGAATTTTTTATACTGGTATATGCTTAATTGAAGTGCTTCGAAAAGTATATACAGATCATCTTTCTGACTGAAAGACATATTTTTAAGCATTTCTAGTAAATACAAAGTATTTTCAGTTTGTAGGCTCATATGAGTCATATGACCCTCCATCCTATAATAACCCATCTCGATAAGCATACAGTTTGAAGATACAATGTTTGCATTAAACACGACAGATTTGAATAGACTATGCTTATAACATTTTGCAAATTTTAAGGTTGTCTATTTTCTTGCAAGATTCGGTTCCATACTACTCAAAGTAACGAATACAATAAATGATTACTTTGTAGCAGAGTAACGATTAGTAGCGAGTACTCGAAAGTAACGATAATCAACACCACCACAAGTATAAATGATCTTATTAAAAAAATATGAATTTAAATTGTTTAATACTGCAATTCCCGTGTGCATTCTATCGCTTACTTTCTGGAGGATCTTTACTTGTTGAAGACTGATTCTGATTCTCATAATTTTTATTGTTTCAAAATCGTGGATTGTTAACATAGGACTATTTAAATCTTCAATTATTGACAAAATTTCGAGAAATGAACTTAATACAATGAGGTTAAAACAGCATAGACGTGTCTTTCGAAAAACAAAATATTTTTGTAGCGCGGGAAAACACTATTTCTCACTGTTTTCGAGCGTTGTCACTAAAAAAATATTGGAGGATAGTTTATAAAAAATGAAGTTGTACATATCAGTAGGAAAACCGCCATACTTCCTTTCCTGTTTATAAAAGGAAAAGGAACGTTTCTTCTCATATATTTTATGACCCATCACAAAATACACATTTATGTACATACGATACAAAATGCCGATAAATCTTTAAAAACAGGTTTAAAATGTTTGAAGCTACCATCTACCATATACGTGTCTGAAAAAATTGTACCTACACAAAATGTGTCACACATGTCGACATTTAATCTCAAAGCGAGAAAAAAGAAAAAATGACACAGTGTTGCTGGGACCGAGGCTGAATTAAATGCTTTTTACATAGAAAACTACATTTGGAACCCAGTAAACACTATCACTGTAAAAATATTAAAACTGAAGATCGGTACCCTCAGTTCCAAAGGATCCCAGTTGACGTAGCGTAGAAATCAGAGGCTTTCACAATAATTTTGGATGAAAACTATAGCTACGTCAGTCACGATGAAGTAGTAGTTCACGTAAAAATTCCAAAGTCCAAACGTAGAGTTTTTAGTCCAATCTGTGACGTAATACGTTATAGCATTAGGTAATGTTTTTTATCACATTGTATTTAGAATGTGGCTATACTTCTGCTGTGGAGGTTAGGTTCCCGTCAAGTGGACGTTCTGAAATATATTTCTCCAGATGAGCTAATCGACTTCCCTGGGAGGTCAAAGATGTTGGAGGAAATATGAATAAGAATGAGCCACAATAGACCAATGAGTTGCAGTGGAGGATTGCGATTAACCCAATCATTAAAAACCTATCCTACCCTAGGCTTCCGCCAGAGATGAAGAAAATATCCTTCATCCTTTGACGTCGAACCTTCGACATGAAACGTATAGACATGTTCTGTCACTTTACGTAATAAAAATCAAATCCTAGGCTTCCTATATTTGTTTATTCCTTCAGCCGGAAATTTAAAGGATTCATTTGAGTTCTATTTCAAATAACTTTGGTCTTGAATTTGGCAAGATATTAATCAAATCCAAGCGCATAACCAAAATTTCTGTGTTATGTGCCGCGGATATAATATGGTTCAAGATGACACACGGGTTGATGACGTCAGTTACACGAATCGCTTGAACGCGTTGGTTTTAACAGCGGTTTTGTTGCAAGTTGTTTATTTTAGAAAAGTGAGTATATAATCTCTGATTATTTTTATTATCACTTAATAATCGATGCTTTTTTGTCTACAACGGTGTATGGAAAGTTTAGATAAGAAACCTTTCATAATATTCATGATAGAAATGTTTTTTTTTCAGAAATTTTTTTTTAATGATGGAACCATGATTTTGTAGCTAAGATAACTTTCAATTCTCTAAAGTTTTCCGCATGTCAAAGAAAACATTTATTGATTTAGCAGAAATGATGAAAAAAAAGATGAAAAAAGATATTAGCAAAACCGTATACAGGTGGACATCATCCAGTGAGTTAAATGGCCATATTTTAATATTCTTGTAGTATATAAAGGATACTTTGTTAAACATAGGAACTAGATTGAAAGTGTTCCCAACAACAGTAATGAGTATAACTAATAAGGTGCTCCACTTTATGCTAACACTGAAGTCAGCCGGTATCAAGTTTCCCAAAAACGAAGCTGAAGTACAATAACAATATCCAATACCCGGCAAAATTCTAACTTGTCACAATTCAAATAATAACCAGAAATATAAAACTCCTGAGTTTTGCGGTGATAACTGTGACATAAAACAGCTGATTCATGACGTCACGGATCTTATAACCAAACTGATAACCACACTCGCTTGAACGGATCGGTAAATACCAACCCAAAATGGTAAATACCATTTTCATTTGGTTATCCGTTTGAATTTGATTAATGATGGTGATAAGGCGATCTCTCTACATAAATCAAATAATTTCTGCCAATGAAATATCATATTAATATTCACACTATCCTTCCATGAATACAATTGAGACATTAACATCCCATCACCTTCTAAAGAAAGCACTCCCATAATTCCTTTCTTATTCAAAGATTCTCCGTCTAAAAATTCTAAGCACCGGAAGTACGGCATTCATCATCACAACTATCAGCATCAGCATGTTCCGTACACCTTTCGTACGAGCTATTATCCTCTTTATATTCGTATCCGAAAAAAAAACAAACGAGGATCGGGGCATTTCTCTTTGCTCGACCGCCTATGTAATTATTTAATTAATAGCTGTCCAAAACTGCTACTTTAAATGCATGAAAACAAACGCCGCGGCTAGGAGTAAGGCGGCACGGCACGTTTCAGGCCGTGCTGATGGGAGGTAAAAGATAACCATCTTGGCCTATCTATCGGTAGAGCAGAGCCGTCTGGTGTGCACAAGTTTAACAGAGGTGGACTTAGAGCAAGACGCAAGACAGCAACGCCTGGCCTATCGAGATGTTTTAGTGAGAATACTGAGATTTCGAAGAGATATAATAATAATAATAATAATAATAAACCCACGAAAAGTACAAAAAATGAAAATTATAAATCTGTAACAGTAATATACCTAAGTATATAATGTTGGAGGCACAGTAGATAATGCAAATTTAATTATACATATGAATGTATGCCGAAAAAGAAAGATTTTGCGAAGTTAGTGATCAAACTATGCTGGTGAATACTTTTCTTAAATGAATTGTTAATTTGTTCTTGAAATAAGATGTTATTTAGTGATTTTCATTATAAAGTATAATCCTGTTGTATGTGAAGCATTTATGAAAGAATGATGTTTTGTGAAGAGGCATTATGAGTGTCTCGGTTATCCGTACGAAAAGAATTTCTAGGGATTAGCTTATTCTTCAGAAACGAGGTAATCGAAGTAAGTAAGAGTGTAAGTTAATTGGTGTAACCCGTACAGCTCTCTCACCTTGAACTATCCCAAGTCTCCCAAAGAGTCGCTTATATGGTCATATTTTTGCAAATTGTTTATCAGTTTGCAACATGAATTTTGAGTTTTTTGTAAACGTGAAAGAGATATTGTACCTAAAAATGAATTGTAAACTATATAACGGTAAGTAATTTTGGACATACTTAATGTTTCAGATAAGGTTCTTTTAGTTTGATCATCGAGAATTGCTTCTTCAGATATAAGATCGCAAAACAGTTTTCAGTAATTTTGTTTACATGAGGTACGAACTTGACACACTCATCAAAAAGAATTCCCAAGTTTTTGATTGCTGTATTAACCTCTATAGTAGCACCATCTAAACCAACATTGAAGTTGTTTTTAACATGATTTCTGAAAGCTATGGGCGAAACATTTGATTTTGAAAGATTTAGTAAAAGATTGTTTTTTGCATAGTCACTGATTGATTTTATGTCTTCATTGACTTCATATTCAGCGACATTATCAGTGGAAGTGGTTATACATTAATTTGAGAGTCATCAGCAAAAAAATTATTATTACAATGTTTAACGAATGTGTGTAAGTCGGAGATATATACATAAATTAAAAAATAATGGTCCGAGTACAAAACCTTGGGGTACTCCAGATGAACACTTGGGCGACACATCTAGATGAATAGTAACTCTTTGAGAGAGATTTGCTAAAAAAACACGTAAAATATCAACAATCAAAATGTGCTAGTGTTGTTATCTTGTGCTGATCCCACGTTATAACATTTATTTGAGCGACCATTGCCTTTTCCAATAATTTAGATAGCACGGCACGGGTATCATGTAAAAAACCTATAAAACGTCCAAAAAAACCTATATATACAGGGTGACTTTGAAGTTGAGTCATTAATTTTCGGATAATGATTGTAGAGGGAAGATAAACCAAAATATGTGTGTAAAAATAAAAAAAAAATGTTCCTTGTTTTATAAAGTATCCTCCCGACAAGTATTTCAGTGCGGACCTGTATTTGATCGTGCGGTCTTGGAGCACCGGCATGCCCTCCCCTGTGAGGTCTTAAGTCACCTGATTCACGAGCCCTTTGTACAACATTAACAAAGGCACGAGGGGTTGGTTGCACTCGATTGGGAAACCGATCCGCATAAATCCGTGATGCCGTGGCAGCATTTTGTAAAGACTCCCCCCCCCCCCCCCGTAAATAAGAATCATGTCCACAAGTTCAGCATTTTCGTAAACATGTGCCAATTTTTTATTTCGTTTGAGCCACGCAACAAACACCACTATTCACTCACGCGTTACCGACTGACACATTGACTGAATACAACTGAATAAAATTGTAGTAAAAACATCGTGATAAGCGTTTCAAATTCTTTCGCTTTTTTGTTTCCGATGCGATGAACCGATAAGGCGGATTATATCCGTTGTTGCCAAACACGAGCACATAATATTATTATTGAGACAGGGCGGTACTCAAACTTCTAAAGGGCTATAACTTTGTTACTCTAATTTTACCACAAAAATGTTAAAGGAAAAAACATTTCTTTTGATCAGATCTACTCACTGTTAAAATAAATGACTCAACTTCGAAGTATATATATATATACTTGCGGACTAGGTAGTTTTTAGGGCGCAAACAGTCATTCCACGTTTGCTCACTAGGATCGTTGTGAACGTCCATCTATGGAGGGATCACTCAACTAAACTACGCATTATTGGTAGCATAGTTTTGTGAGGCTGAGTGATCCGGGTCTGTAGTTTTTATCTCTGAGAAGTTGGTACAATAGCAAGATCGCATCTGGATGATTATGTGTTTAAAATCAGTGATATTTGCTGTGTGAGAAAATCATTACTGAATATGCCGAATATGACGAGTTATTTATATGTTGTGCTTTCTGAAGAGAGGTTATGTTCAAAGTTATAAATTACGAAATACTGAGGAGAATTACGGGACATCATCACCGCCCCCGCGTTGTGTGTAATTACTGTTAGCATGTATATGGCTTTTAATTCGACAGTGTACAGTGAATTTATTTATCTCTCTCATTTTTGAAATTCAGCAAATTTGTATATGTAATTTCCAGAATGGATAAGAAAAAGTGGATGCGCAACTAATTTTCAGCTTTGAATCTCAAGCAAAGTGTTTCGTAGTCAAAGAATTTAGATTGCCCGCTGGAGCCATCGTCACAGCAATGTTGCCAAGTGGGATAGTAGTAATTTCCTTATGCATAATGAAACAGCCTACATGTTCATGGCATCAAACTTGCAATGAAAAATTACCACTCAAACTCCCTCATATTCCTCAGATCTTCAGAAGTCGGAAAAAGAAGTCCTAAAATTTACGGCAACAGTCCGAAAGGTGGCAACGCTTACACCTAAAGACGGTGGTCGACATGTATATAGTCATAAACACAAGTGGTTAGCAGCGTTACGGTACATTTGGTTAAGTATATAGCGCTAGTTAGGTTGGCGAGTATGTCTGAAATAAGTTACATTTCTATCAAATGTGTCTTTCTCTGTCAAAACAGCTTGTTTATTTGACAGTTAGACCTCCAACCACCCTAGCGCCGCCTAGAGGGAGCAAAATTTGATATTCCTGCCAATGGGTTGGGTAGAACATGTTATTCAATGAATAGTAGTAGACTTGATACAGCTTTGATCGTTCGCAACACCTGATCAAAAATTTATTAAATCTGACAGCTAAGTGAAACCTACTGTCAGACTGATAAAGCTATAGCCTACCTACTGGTATTCAGCATAAAAGCGCTGCACCGCTGGACCGCATTATGCTGGCTGGACGCGTTCAATGCCTCCGATTCTGAAGTTGCTAGTGTTATTCTCATAAGCCTAAGAGTCGGATAGTCAGTCGTTCCTACAATGGTAGGACGCCTTGATGGCCTCCTTGATTTTCATAGTTTTCTACTGCTCCGTGTCAGCGCTCTATTTTGAGGTTATGTTGCAAATATCCATTTGCATCAAATTGTTCATGCTTTTGATTTATACCATCTGTTATATAGCCTGAAATATTCTACAATTCAAGAAGGAAGCATAGCCCGTTATGGGACAGTAGAAATCTAAAAATATTCCAGCCTTTCCGAAGGAGAGAAGAGACTATGAAAATGAAGAAGGCTATAAGGGCGTCCTGAAATTGTCGGAACGAAATGCGTCCCTGCCTCATCCGATTCAACTGTTTTCTTCTTTTGCTTCTTCATTTTGTTTCCACGCCATCGGCACAATACTTCAGAGCAGTCCGCGGCGAGGCGGGAAAATTTACATAGAAAGGGTATTTAAATTGAAAATTAGAATAGCAATAAAGTAATAAAATAGCTTTTAAAGTTATTATACGGCGGACGCACGACCATAAAAGTGGACATATACAGAGGCAGAAAGTTGAAGCACAGTATATAGACTACCACTTACTTGGAGCACTGAAAGAAAATCCTTTCATGTTCACTCCTCAAATGGTGTCACCAACATAGCCAGAAACAAGACATTTTTGAGCGAGGGACCGTTTTGGTAAGGAGGTTGCTCCAAGACACGTGCATGTTTATTATGTAAGAATCGCATTTTGGCAGTTGCCATCAACGAATTCGAATAGATTAAAAGGAGCCAAGCCTATATGTTTGTTGTTTGTTTTAGTGCATACGTTTGACTTAACATATTTGGTTACCAAAGTCACAGCGTTGTATCAACATAATAATAATAATACTTACCGGTGGAAACATCTACCGTCATTAGGCTTGTGCCACTCTTTGCAAATTACGCAAGAAGTACCACGTCTAATACCACAATTATCTGAAACACTCGTACTTTTAAAAACCAACACTACTTACTTACTTTAAAAAAATTAGCTTACATTAAGTTCACTTCTAGTATGCACTTTCATCCTGATATTTTGGAGACAAACAAATCTTATGCCTGCTCCTTCTGCCTAGTTTGAATTCGTTGTTTGCGACTACGCAATTCGTAATAAGTACTATCATTTATTGACGTATTCTACCTAAATAGGTGTATAGCCAACCATATACTGTATTCCAGCGTCTAAAAATGTATCTGAGAGATACTAGCGCCATCTATGAGAACACAAAAACGAGTTTAGAAAGGACCAGTCACAAAGCATATGGAAAATGGGTCCCAGTCGATTTGTCTAAAAATTGTGATATATTTTGACATCCCGAACAAAAGTGCCCATGGGAAAAAAGCAATCTTAGGATTAGTTTCCGAGATATAGGCTGATAAAGTTCACCTGATTTGCAAAAAAATGGTGAATGTGCCGATTGTAGTTCTCGGATCAAAAATTCTGAGAATCAGTACACTAAAGGAAATATTCCGCTGAAAGACCTTGTTGGAAGGTGTTGATCGTGACCATGATCCTTACTAGATCAGTTTCAGGGCAAGTTGATTTTCATATATTTAGTCTGGATTAGATCTGGCACGAGTTGCTCGAGTATTCAGAACACTCAATAAGACAGGTAGCTTTTCAAAGACACAGAAAAGAAGTAGTTGTTTCCTTAACATTGATTATGACCTTTAAAAGATCAAATTAAGGCCATATTGATTTTGGAGGGTATTGAATTTTATATACTATTCATTTATTTAACTTTTTTTCTTTTGGCTTGCTTCCGACATATCGAATGGTTTAAGCCAACTTTACCATAACCAAACGCGAGTTTCATGGACAGCATGTCGAAGAACCACATATCCCTAGGGTTCCTACACCAGATTTACATCTACAGTTGTTCCCATTAATCATTACAAGATTATCAGGTAAATCCGCGTTATTTTGATAAACTCATTGATAGGATATCGATAGTCGACACTTTATTGGGTTTTAAATCTTTGAAAAAAGTCAGAGTGCTTGGTGCTGCTACTGCTTCATAGATATGATCGTCAATCCCTTTTTGGCGTCCCTCTGATGCCTACTTTAAATGGGTGTCTTAAAGCGTTGAGTGACATAGTTCACTTCTGGTCTTCAGGTAGAATATATGTTAATCAATGGTACTGAGCTATTCAGACAGCTCACACGCTGTGTGCGTCACCTATGGAGAAATGGAGAACCAGTTGTTTGGCCGATATTTGCCTAAATTAACGCAACCTGTATTCCGCTAGCTTGGCTTATGGGTTGTAGGATCGTTGGAACAAGATGTGACGGAGGAAATGGGACTTAGTATAAAGATCGTATTTAGCCGTTTGTTCGCACAGAAACGGTAATGCATATGCTGTCCCTGAGCGGGAAATGGTACGATTAGGTCAATAGAGTGGGTGCTATCTCTGCGGCAATAGACAACACACACAGCTACTGAAGGTTACCGATAGGAGAGACACTCACGAAGAAACTGGTTTGACTACGAAGTGCTCCTACTATTCGTAAGTATGTATACTAAGTGTCTCGGTGTGAGAGCCAAACATTTACATGTGTTCATAGACGAGTGCTTCTGTGCGGTGATAGCTGTACGGCTGTATATGGAAAGATCGGTCTTTCACACATGGTTACCTGACCGAGAAAATGCTAGTTAAATGTTTTCGTGTAGTAGCAGTATAACAGAAGATGAATTGCTCCATCCGTTTTTCTCTAGATCAGTGATTCCCAAGCTGGTCCAGATAGACCCTTAGGGGTCCACTAGAGACTCAACGGAGGTCTACGTAGACGTGAAAAGAAAATGGGGGTTCCTAAAATATAAGTCGAGGTTCACGAACATTTATCTTGCTTCAACAGTGAGGAACAAAAATGTCAGATAATATTTTAATGCCAACGACTGTTGCTCGAAAAACCGTGTATGTTAGATATAGTTCTTATTATAATTATAATTTAAATATTCTGCACGATGATTTGAATAATTTTGCCGATGGAAATAAGCATTTATTGGAATGGAAGAGGCGAAGATGAGCTACTCAAGCTGAGTACTAATGAGGAGCTGAAGGTGAAATTTAAAGAAGGCTATGAACCATTTTGGCAGCAGGCAGAAATACCCGAAAAATCAATCAAATGAGACCAATGCAGCAGGTCGTGCTGTTGAAGCGTTCGCTATTATCCAAGGACCCCCACGTTTCATCACACGCCAGTAGCCTGCTGGATCTCTTTCTGACCACTGTTGTTCTGTCCCCCCTGGGAAACTCAGACTACGGTGTCGTGGAGGTTAGGATTCGGTTATAATTCGCTGTGGCAGCAGAAAGTCACCCAGGCCGCAAAATTTTGAATTACTGACATGCCAACCAGGAGGGGCTCAGAGACTTTTTCTCCACCTTTCCTTGGAGATATGTTTGTTTCGCTGACGCGGATGCTTCGGCTGCCTGTTTTGATGGAGGAATACATCCCTCAAATAGTGAAAGTGCCTAAACCAGGGTCCAACGGCTGGATCAACAAATCGTGCGACACAGAACCTTCTGGAGGAAGTACCTGTCAAGATTTTTGATGTTAAATCCACCATGGACGTCCCCCAATGCACGAGCGCCGTCGATTCAAAGGATTTTCAACATACACTTACCTCAAAGATAAGTACAGAAATAGATTAAATGCAGAAAGCGATCTAAGACTTAATCAAATTTTGAATTTCTTTGTTCCAACAAACATGCACAAATATCCCATTGAGGATTTTTGCAAGTATCGAATTAACTGTATTCATATTATATTAATCCTTTTTTTTGTAAAGCTTAGTTAGTTTTAATAACGTTTCTCTGAATGTTTTACGTTACAGTTATGTTTTAATTTACTTTGTTCATTATGACTATTATTCATGTGATTAATAAATGTTGATAACAGCCATATAGTACTGTTTCATTTACTCTCACTAACGACTGCTCAGGGGGTTAGCCGATATATTCCAATTTTTATAAGGGGTTCGCAGAAAGAAAAAGGTTGGGAACCGCTGATATAGATGAATGAACCATTTTTGCCAAAAGTTAGAATGAGTGACCAAGAAATTTCAATCATTCATGCCCAGATATGTAGACGAACCTTGAGGGTTGAATAACGCTTGAGGGTTGACCAATTCTTATACTTCAAACCAACAATAACGTACCCTCGAATAATCGTCATCGCGGATTTTGATAAAAATGGTATCTGAGTGAGGTTGGTAATGGGGGGAACACCAATGTCGTACAAGCATCGTGTTACTGAGTTCACTTATTAATTATTTTAAAATTGTAATATTGTCGTATTTGTGATATAATTTTGATCGACATTTCAACCAAAACAGTCTGGTAACAATGGTAATGGGTATTGTTGCCGCAGAGTTACAATGGAAACGATTTCTTCAGTTGTGGAGGAAGCATATATCTATACTAAGTGACATATAAATCCGAACACCCAGTTTAAATGGTTTTATTTTAATAAAAGTTGGTGAATGTATTTATCTTACTGTAAATAACAAGTGAAAAAATTTTCAGCCTTATCAGTTGGACATTTCGGTTTTTATACTGCTTTTTTTTAATTCACTAACGCTCTAAAAATGAATATTTCAGCCGCAGTAAAGAATCAACGTTGGCGGATTTTGGTTCTTGACATCCTTTACGATCGGTTACGATGCCTAGAGTACGGAGACCTGTACGATTTCGTCAACTTAGTGAGTTTGATGGGGGCCGTGTAGTGGGACTTCGGGAAGCTGGACTTTCTTTTCGGGCAATTGCAGTTAGAGTGCAAAGAAGTGTAGACACTGTGGTTAGGTGTTGTCAGGCATGGCTTCGAGAAGGCCGTACGCAAAGAGCAAGGGGCACTGGACGCCGCTGTAGAACAACAGACCGTGAAGATCGCTGCCTAAGATTATTGGCCTTAAGGGACCGTTTCTCCACTACCAGGTCCATTGCAAATGAATGGTTTGCAGAATACGGAAGACCTATTGGCATGCGAAGTGTTTACCGACGAATGAGAAGTTTTGGCTTGTTTTCATACCGGCCACACTGGGTCCTCCCTTTAACTCGAAAACACCGACGTAATCGCCTTGACTGGTGTAGACAGCGGTCACTCTGGAAGCAGGAATGGAACAGTATTGTCTTTAGTGACGAGTCTCGATTTTGTTTAGGCATGCACGATGGTCGTGCCAGGGTTAGAAGGCGACGTGGTGAAAGGAGGAATCCACAGTTTTTTGTTGAAAGACATGTTCATCACACTGTTGGGGTTATGGTTTGGGGTGCTATAGCTTATGGTTCCAGGTCACCTTTAATCTTCATCAGAGGTAACATGAACGCGCAGCGTTATATCCACGAAGTTCTAGAACCCCATCTTTTACCCTATCTTGACACTCTGGCAGATCCAACTTTCCAACAAGATAATGCCCGACCACATATTGCAAGATCTCCCGACTTATCCCCAATTGAGCACGTGTGGGATATGATGGGTAGGAGATTGCTCAATTTGCAACGTCCTCCTCAGACTCTAGAAGCACTTCGAGAGGAGTTGGTGGTTGCCTGGAATGAGATACCACAGGAGGACATTGACCACCTGATCAGAAGCATGCCTAGGCGCGTTGGAGAATGCGTAGCACATCAGGGTGCATCCACACATTATTAAAGGTCAAAGGGCTTTAAAGCAGTGCAATCATTTTTAAATTTTTATCATTTACTTATTATGCTTCATTAAGTACTTATACAAAATTTTATTAAAATAAAACCATTTAAACTGGGTGTTCGGATTTATATGTCACTTAGTATATTTATGGGAAAAGAACGTTTTCTATGCTATCGGGGAAAGTATTTGAGTTTAGCGTACGTTTCTCAATAACTGCTGCATTCTCTATAAGGCAGATTACACTGTTCGGCATTCTGAAAATTTTTGTCGCCCTCCGAAATGTTTTCGGGTTTTTTGCGTCTACTGTGTTGTATTGAAATTTAATATGCAGTCAGTTTCTTCCCATCACCCACAAGTTTTTAGAGAAAGGAGAATATAAAATATGAAAATCCAAAATTATAAGCGAATCTAGTGGTCAATTTTTAAAAACTAAAAAAAAAAAATAACAAATCTACTTTTTTAGAAAAGATACTTCTTATTGTATAAAAACACAAACAATTTATTTGGTTGTCTTTTTTCGCTTGCACTAATTTATTTCACTTGATAGAACATTTATATACACCACTATTTATGTCTGAATAATTCTTATGTCGCCATTGACTGTACTATACTGCACTCCGCTCTGCTCTGGAGTAATCTGTACTCTCTGTCTCCATCTCCCGGCCGCCGAGTAATATATAGTCCCAACTGCTGCTCCGTGAAAGGCCGGGTGAACCACAAAGCGACATCTAGAATATTGGTCACTTCGCGTCGATCTAGAAGGAGATCCACTGTCACGGTCCTCACAAACGCCGCCAAGCGGCTTGTGTGGTCGTGGTTCGCGTAAAAGCAGAGATTCGCCATTAAGCTCTGGCGAGTAGGAGACTTGCCCAACAAAACTATTTGTCACAGTATTTTATGTTTTGGAGTAATATGAGCATGTTCTGGTATGTTTCTGCGATATTTACAGCTTGACCAACGGGAACTGATGGCCGTTCGTTTCCATTGAACAAAAAAAGCTGCCTTTAGACTTGTGTTCGAAGAGTCAATAGAGTTGCCACTCGGTAGGTACATAGGAAATGCCAAGTGTTCATTCAGTAAAGGTGGAATGTCATGACAGTGAACTAAGTCCATTTTCCATCGAGGAAAAGACGGCCAGCCAGTGCCATTGCTGCAAACGACATCCAAGTAGTTGCGCTTTCCTTTTGGGAACATCTTTTTGTTATATTCCAACTACCACGAAGGCCTAAGGCCTAAACACCCATTGGGTACCGTGGGGCTATGGGGGATACAGGGGAAAGGGGGAACGCCACACGGACTCTGGCGAGGGAACACGTGTGCATGCAACATGCACACATTCTGGCTACGCTTCCGAGATCCGCCGGGTGGTACCTCCGCGTTCGACAGTCAGAGACTGTCTACCACCTACGGACAATCACAACATCCATAGCCAAGAGAAAAAATTCTCCTGGGACGGGATTCGAACCCGCACAGTGCACGGCGACTTATCAGGAGACCGAAGAGTCTACTACTGCGGCCACCGCTGCTGCCTATATATATACCACCGCTCAAATATTCCGGGACAGTAACTTTTTTAAGAGAACATAAAATAAATAAGGCTTATTAGACATTGATTGTTTATTACCATCTATAATACGACTCTAAATCATGAACTAGAACATTGAGCTCATTCTGAGATATAAATTGCTGCTACTACATTCGAAAACGACTTCCTCTTCAAAACTTGTCTCTAACACAGAATTATCTGGTTCGTCATATTTCTTTGGAGGCTTAGGAACAGGTTATATGCGTCATGAGGTACAGGTCTACTGGCTGAGGGGGAATTAGGATATACTATTTTATGCTTGCTTTTAATAGAAAATCCCAGAATTTTTTATAAGCAAAAGTAAGAATCATCAAGATGATTCTTAGGTTCTCGCCAAATCATTGGCACTCCAAATTCATAGATGTGTGAATATCCCGTAGTCATCCTGCTAAGGTTCTCGAGCAAGTGCGGCAGGATGTTTTGGGAGCCCAAGTTTTGTCTTGATCGGCAACTTTGTACCCGAACTATAACTCGTAGGCTTTTCTTACAAGTGGGCTCAAGGTCTTTCGTTGAGCTTTCAGTGTCACTTCACCACACATACACAGTATAGCAGAAACTTTTCGGATGGTTCACACAGTATCGCAACAGCATTGCTTCGCTCATATATCCATTGCTGAATACTGTAATGCTGATCCTCCGACAAGCGGCTGGCTGCTTATATACCACTGGCGCTCCAATGGGGGGGGGGGTTAAAAGGGGGTAATTACCTCCCTCCCCCAGATGAGTCGAGCAGTCTTTGATAAGGTGGTATAAAGTAATCGTTTTATAAAAAAATCTGTAACTTTCAGAAAGGATAGCGGCAACACTGCCAACCCGCTCAGTGCGCATACGACTAGCGACTGCTCTCCCACCAACAGCAACGGTGTGCGCTTCTTCCTGTTGGAACAGGTATAGTCTAGTCTTTTATGGTCTAGTCTAGTGTCTAAATTCTGTACCAGTCCGGAGTCCGCAACAAAATTTGGCTGAGAAGTGAACAAGCGGAGTTTTGTTGATCTGGTTGGTATTAACGCTATTTTCTATGTTCTATTGATTTTTTCCACGCATAAGCCAGAAAATTAATTTGTGTTTGTTTGTAATTTTCATACTATAAAAGAATCGTGTTTAAAAAAATGACAGACGGAAAAATGGAAATTTAATATAATTTCAATTACGAAGTGTTTGGTCCAGCTATCATTATCATCTATGTCTATTTTGTCTCGGAAGTCCCTGTATATAAGCACTTCAGTGCATTTCGTTCGTCCGAGATGGAAAATTATATATTTAGTTTTTGAAAATTGCTTGAACTTAAGAAATCTTGTTTTCCAAACAGAAAAGATTCTTTGTTATGAGATACGTGAATGCGTGGAAACCAATGATGCCGCTTATTTGACAATATGTGTGTAACTTTTAGTGCTGGTTGGCGACTGCTTTTGTCAGGATGAGTAAAAGGAAACAGAATACCATCGATTGGTTCCTTTCTAAACAAAACAAACTGTCTGATCCACCGGCACAAGAATTACCGGAAAAAACCGATGATAATCCTACAATTCAACCTGAGCCTTCCACTTCAAAATTTCTTGATGTTGCACCGTATGCTGAACCAAGTGTTGAACAATCGGGTGCAAAACCTAAAGGATCCAATTTTGTTGATGTTGCGCCATATGTAAATTTCAGCAGAAACTTGTTTTCCCATGAAAAATATACCTTATTGAAAAATAATAAAGAAGTGAAATGTTACTTATCAAAAAACACTTTGAGAAATTTCCTTGGCTGTCATATTCAGAGGAACTACAAGGGCTTTTCAGTAAATATTGCGTGGTTTTTGCAAAATTAGGAGGAGTACATAAATCAACTAAATTGGGAAAACTTGTTACCGTACTACTAGAGAAATTTTAGAAACTGTATGGCAAAATCGGTGATTGTGACATGAGAACTCAATATATTATATACATATAAGCAGTCTCAGATGCTACAAAATTTTTAGAGATTTACGAAAATCTAGACAATGATATAAGAAATATAATAGGTTCAGAGCCAATTAAGCAAGTATTAGAAAATCGCAAAGATTGACTCCTATAATAGAATCTATAATTTTTTTAGGACGCCAAAATATACCACTTAGAGGGCATATAGATAGGGGACGACTTTTTTCTAATGACACCACGAATGACGAGGATGTCCTTGATAATGAAGGGAATTTTAGAGAACTAATACGGTTTAGAGTCGAGAGCGGCGACAATTTATTGAAAAACAACTTAGAGAACTCAAAAGCGCATGCTACGTACATAAACATCCGCATCCAAAATGAAATGATAGAATATTGTGGTGTTGGATATTGTTTTAAGTCGCGTCAGGCAAAGTCACTATTACAGTATTATATTTGACGAAACTACAGACATTAGCCATAAATCACAAAAGTCAATCGTATTGCGGTATTGTTATCGAAAACATATTTACGAGGACTTCATGGGATTTGTGGATTGCTACTCAAATTTTGATGATGATACTCACAGGTCAAATTCTTGCTCAAACAGTCAAGCATTTAATTAAAACCAATAACTTAGCATCAAAACTATGTGTGGGCATTGGTACTGACACGTGTAACCTAATGTTAGGTGAACAAAAGGGCGCTGTAATGGAATTGCAAAATTGTTTGCCAAATGCTCTAAAAAGCCCATGCGCAAATCATGCCTTGAATCTTTCGACTTCAAAAAGCAGCAGTGTCCAAGCAGTAAGAAATACGATGGACCGAGAGCATGATTCTGTGTTCCAATTTGAAAGCAAATTCGAGAAAATTGTATAGGTACTAAATATTATATCAAATTGGAAAAACCGCGAAGCTTCTTCAAAAGCGGAGTCTTTGAAGACTGCCATTACTTCCACCCAATTTATCGTATCACTAAAGTGTTTGAATGATACATTAGCTTTAACACTCAACCTGAATAAGATTTTACAATCAAAAACAATTGACAAGCAATACGCTGTCAAACTCATAATCAATATTATTTCAGGTGTACAAGAAAGACGCGCAAATTCCAAAAAACACCTCCGCCTCTATAATAAAATCACTTGAAACCTTGGGTATTGAACTGACTGCGTCAAGAATAACAAGCAGGCAAATGAACAGACCGAAAGTAGTTACGTCTGACAAGAGAGAATCATTACAGACAGAACCTATATGTCCCCTTGCTAGATAATATATTACAGGATTTGGTATACCGGTTCAATGAAGAATCTTTGAATATATACTATTTTAATATTTTCTTTGCGTCAGTAGGTATTCAATTCAAAAACGGAAGCTGAAGTAATGGACATATTAGAAACAATCTCTAAATATTTTCATGGTCTAAATAGTAACGAAAACAAAAATTTAATAAGTACCAGATTAAAAGCAGAATTTGACCTTTGGAAGTCACGTACACAAGATATTATAGACAGTGGAATGTCACTGTATTTATCATGTGATGAAAACATTTTTCCTACAATTAATAGATGCCTACAATTATTGATTTCATTGCCGGTAAGTGTTGCGACATCTGAAAGAAGTTTCCCCCATCTAAAGAGGATAAAAACTTGGCTGCGCTCCACTATGTTACAAGAGCGATTAGTAGGTTTAGCTCTTTTGTATATGCATAGGGATATTAAAATAGACGTAAATCGGTTCGCCAGCAAAAAGAATGGGCGCCTTGGTTTTGTAATATGATAACACCTGAACTTTGCCTAAGGTTGTCTCTCAAATCCATTTCCCTTCTTTTGGAAAATAAATAAAAACGCAGATGTACCTAAGGGTTTACTTACGTTTAAACCACCACCAAAGTATCCAATCAAGGTATGTGGTTTTATTTATTGGCCAGCAGATTGATATATATATATATATATATATATAAATTCTGTTCAAATCACTTTCCAAGCTAAAGTAATGATTGTTTTATTTTGAGACTGTGAACTGATGTAGTTTCATAGTTCATATGTTTTTATTTTTTGAGACTGGCTAAGAGAATGTAGTTATGCAATGAATATTTTTTGTGTTTTTCTCATGATTAAGAATTTTAGTTTGATTTACATTCAGTTTTATACTTTATAGAAGTCATAACATATTTGTTATTGTTATTTTTTTCATGAAGAATGTATTTTTTGTTGTTTTGTCTGACACTGTTATGTAGAAAAGTGTGTGATAGATTATATTATTTTGCATTTTTGTTTTAATATATGAAGATTGCCCCAGCTTGGTTTGCTTTATTTCCATTTTGATTTCGTATGATTCAAAATTAAAAAAATTGTATGTATTTTCTACAGAAATTACTGTAACAAATTCATATGTCTGTATATGTCCATGCTTTTAATGTTAAATCATCATAACACTTCAGTATTTACCCCTCACATACTGAAATCCTGGGGCGCCCCTGTTATATACCCATTTTGAACATCTGGTATTTTCTAGAAACAGCGGGAATCGAGGTTTGAGTTTTCGTAGATGAGGGACATTCCCAGATACCTGCCAATGCGGTGTTGACAGATTATACATTCTTTCCCTAGACTAAGAGAAAACGTAGACTTGGCAACGTCGTACCCCATTAAGCTATAGAAAGATAAAGTTTATCTATTTCATATCGCACAGGTACATTCTTACACATGCTTAAAGCATGTTGTTGGTACTCTCTGGACTCCATTACGTGATACGATAATTTAAAGGTCGGTGTAAGGGTTAAATATGTAGAACTTATCGAAATAACGCATTTGTTTGGCCGAGAAGATTTTCGTGCAGTACAGTGTTAGTGAATATTGTTTGGAATACATTTGGAAGGGATTCCGTGAGAATTTTAACGTGAATGCGAATCTTTGAACTTGTTTCCTGACCAACCGAAAGATAGAGCTACCTAAAAGTGTAAACAAATTTATTTTGGCTTAAAACATGAATTCTTAGCAAATGGGTCAAGAGCCTGCGATACTCGATCCTACGCGATAGGGAATGTTGATAAGAATGGTATCAAAATTCCTCAATTAATTATTGTGCGAGTAAAGTTGTAAGATTTAGGAAAAATACGTCATGAGGAATTATATGGGATTGTTAGCTTCTTGCAAACCGTTATCGGATGGGCGCAAAAGAACTGTTTATAATAGTTGTGCGTACGTCATATATTTAGAATGCCAACGATTATTTTTTAAATGAATCTATGACTCTTAAAGACAAAAATAAATTCGTCGGACGGGAAAATTCCCAAATACCATGTCGGTCAGGCTGTTTTAGATATGTATTGATATTTATTCATCATGTGCGTACTAAGTGAGTTGAAACTAAATAATACAGACCTGATTCCCAACTAGGGAAGCAAGATTTGTGAGAAATTAGTACGTTCGCATTTAATTAAGAGATTATTATTCATTCGATATTTCCAAAACTTTAAAAGCTTTCATTTTTCGAAATTCTTAACAGACTAAACATTGAGATTTAAAAAATATTAACTTTGAAAATTTTGAAAATCTTGAAGAACATTTTGACAATATAAAAACTTTTGAAAACTGAATATTTCGAAAACCTTGAAACTTTTCAAGATGTCGACTGGTTCTGAAAATCTCTAAGAGTGTAAATTTTTGAAAATTTTCAAAACGTTGAACATTCTGCGATTTTGAGTATTGAGTGTTTCAGCCTACTATGTAATCTGTGGAATGCAAATGGTAAATCCCCACTTGACTGACACTCATGCTTTATTGTTCGCTTAAGATTTCACGTCAAAGCTGTGATTGTAAGTTCTAGCGTGACGTGCAAGTTATTTGTCGTCCTGCCATAAGACTGTTCTTCTTCTTCCTTGGAGGTTCCACTGAGGAAAATTTCATTCCTGACGTTAACAGTGCGAAATGAAATAAATGGTCTCGAGTTCCATGGATGTCCGGAACAGAAATCTATTCTATTGGTTGATTTTCTCGGCAGGAAATACAAAGGATTCAAATCGATTCTCGTTCAATGTATACTGTTGAAATACATATATCCTAATACAGGGACGAACGAATGAGATTAAGCCTCATCCTGCTTGGTTCATTAACTACTCGTATTTACAAAATTGGTAATAAGATTCGGAATTCTAGAAGTCTTATTTCAATTTTTAGCGACACTTTTTGTTTCCTCTCTGTATTCTGTAATAAGCAATTTATCCATGGCGAATTGTTATAACATTTTATAACTGGGTCTTATTTAGCAATTGTTGTAATTTTTCCTTGATGAATTAATTAAAAGTGAATCATTAATTCTAATTGAGTGGAATTAAATAAAGAGTCCTAATTAAACTTGAATAGTCCTTTATTAAGACATTTTTTATAAACATCGCAAATATGGCTATGTGGAAAAATAGACGTTGTACAAATTTAGGTCAATTAAAGAATATGTTTAAATTGACTAGATCATATCATTACTATAAACCACTTTTCTGGAATATTTGGATTTTAGTTTTTACGATATTTCCTGATTGTAAAGAAATAAAAATATGGTACACCCACAAAAATTAAGCAATCCTCATAGCTCAGCTCGTCATACGTAATTATTTCAATAAGAAGATGATGACAGATTACAAAAATGCAATAAAATAGAATTGCTTTCGTGAACATTATATGGAAAATATATAAAACTGAAATATTCAGTTCGAGGAAATGGAGCGCAATTACAATCACGAAAAGAAATTTTGTCATTAAAACTAAAAATTATAGTAATACTATATGGTAGAAAATAGAACGCCAAGAATTATGATGTGAAATGAAGCATACCCGCGCAATGTAGATTTGTATACAGGGTGATCTCGGTTGTACACTGAATAGATTTGAAGTATGTACTCTTAGTTTTTAAGGACTATCAGATTATTCACATCCACTCCCTTCCTATCCTTTTGTTTTTTTTTAGTTGATTCTCTAAAATTGCATAAATATTGTGAACAAATTATTGTTATATGAGGGTTCAACAATCTAGCTTAGCTTATAAAACTTTCAACGAACTAAAATCATTAATTAACGTCTCCTACCTGAAGATATGCACCTAACGTTATATTCCTGCGTCCAAAAATTATCCGTAATAAAATGAAATACTATATCGTCCATTTATAAGAGCTTGACATAGCTCTTTTTGCATTTACTATATATACTTTGAAAATGTTAGAGTCACATTGATAGCACTGTCTATATGAGCATATTTAAGAGCATATATGCGGCTATTGCCTCAATACATTTTAAAGCTTGTTAACGATAGCATTTAAATTCAGCATCGCATATCCCCTAAGTGTACCAAGTTTTAATTGTTCGTCACAATGGCAGACCAAACTAAATATTTAATCCTAAATATATTATATTTTTGATAACCTGAAAAAAATACAAACCTGTTATGGATGTTCTTTAATTTAGAAAGTGTGCAAGGATCTCTCTGTATCCGACATCGTAAATGTGTAATTTTGATCACATAAATAACATATATAACGTTGGTATTACGGTGTCGTATATATTAAAATGTAAAAATACACATTATACCAGATAATAACGGGTTAGAGCATTAAAAGTAACAATAAAAAATGTGAATGCTGTATATTGCATGTCGCCAACTCTGTACTGCATTATATGCTATGGATCGACGTCCTACGTTCTATAAAAAGTCGCTTGCAACAAAAGAAAGGTAATTACTAATAATATAATACAAATGTTGTTACATTGTTATTAATGCAAGTAGCTTTTAAGTGAGTCGAGTTATTCGCTGTAACTCAATTTTGTTCAGTAGCTGTCGAAACCGTTCCATCACTCTACAGTTGTACTTTTAACTGCTTAACTGTTTTTTGTAAAACGATCCACCTTCTCGGATATTCCGTGAGTCTGAGCATTTGTTTTTTGTTTAAGATGCACGTTGTCAACTTTTCTATGACAGAACCTTAAGAAATCTCTCATATTATGTTTAGATGTGCTTCAAAATATCTTACACATTACATTTACAGATTATTTTGGCAACTGAGTATGTTATGTGAATATTTATTTTTTGGCTAACTGCATATAGGATATTGTAACAATTCCGTTGAGTGAAAAAAAAAACAATTTCTTTTTTCAAAAATACAATTTATTCCATCTCAAACATAAATCAAAAAGTCGTTTTCAAAAGGCCTAGTAATGTAAATTAACTACATTCCTATGTAAACGAAAAATATACAAATTGCAAATCTTAAAACTATATGATATCACTATATTGGTATAAAATGTCATTAAGTAATAACATAAACTTAAACGTATGTTACCTTAAAATTATTAAAAGCATCGTATGAAACAACAAGTTACTATTTTTTATATCACAATGTTGGAATATTGAATGTTAACATACTCTTAAGAGTATATTTCTTAAAGAGCTCAATAATTTCATATACTTATAAGTCTTTATCAGTCTTCAATATTTTTATGTCAGAGCTGAAAACAAGCTATGGCTACTGAAATTGTCGATAAAAAACTGAAATAGTATAATAAAAATTATTGGTTGTGACGAAATAAAAATTGTTTTGGGACAAGAGATGTTTTCTTTGCGTTTTTTGGTAAATATTCACTATACGCCTGTGGATAATTTTCGAAATAAACAACACTAATACTATGGGGATGTTATTTCTGGTCAACAAAATAAAAGCAACCTTTCAAACAAAACTAAAAGAAATCTTCTAGAATTCCAAAATAATATAACTATCCCCAATTTATTGCTCTAGCGATTCTTGTCATGTACTAACGTAATATCGATTTTTGTACACAACTATATATACATTGAGTATACCCGAGTTAGAAGCACTTAAACTAAAGCTAAGGCGCACAGGGTGGACCTAATATGTTTCATGATAAGACAGATGTATGGCGCAGACAGCTGAACTATGTCAGTATGTCATAAATTGGCAAGGCAAAATAATTATTAACTTTTTATTATTATTACTTATTCGCTATGACTCATTAGATTAGTACGCTATGGAATCCACAATGAAGAATATAACGTTCACTTTTTATAACTTTACAGTCACATAGGAATAATTCTTTGAAAATACTAAGAATGCAGTTGGAATGTTTATTTGAGAATACTGCTTTTGTTATGTTAAATACAAGATCGTAATATGCTTTAAATGGAATGTTTATATGTGATAAAGTAGCATCGTTTTAGGATTGCTGAAACATATTAGAGTTCACCCTGCTTTTTTAGAATATATATTTTCGTCGAGTCGGTCTCTCGCAGCAGCGGAAAAAATTCAAGTCGTGCAACCCTAGTGTCAGAGCTTCAATGAAAAACTTGGACCCAAGACTGTCTTAAAGCCAGAACAACATTAGTCAATAATACTTTATTTTCATTGAAATTTGAAAGAATGTTCGCATTGAAGTTAGAAAAATAAACATATAAATTCTAGACATGCAAATAGAATGGCTAAAATAACTTATAAAAAAAGGAAATATGTATTGAAACTCTGAATTAAGACTGTACCCAACTCCATTATGCTAAGTATCACATAGAGTTATTCATCCCTATACTTTCTGGACTATCTGGTTCCCTGATAATCGTCCCGCTACCATCTTTATCACATTCATAGTACAGTGAAACTATGCTATGCTTCTTACAAAATGCCCACCACCATCTGTAACCCGATAGTCCAGTGAACATGAATTCGGGATCCCTCATCCGTCTCAATTTCTCCACGAAATTTAGAACTTGTTGCAGGGACTTTTTGGTCCTCCGATTGTATGGAGAAACTGACACGGAACAACAAAACTCAAGCACTGCAGCCTCTTCAGGCCCTGTTAGGCCTGCTTCTTCAAGTACTGCCATTCGTTTGCTCTTACCAAGGATGTTGTCGTATAGGGTTCCCTTAGGAATGCCGTACCTTGCTGAGGCTTGAGTGAATCGCATCCTTTGAGTGACAACGGCCTCTATGGCTTCTTTGAGTTGAGACTGGCTCCAAGTGGGGGTTTTTAGTTTTAGCATTGCTGGATAATCGGCTGTATGACAAATAGAAAGAGGACTTGGGTGAAAAAAAATAAAAGATTGGTATGAGAAAATAAAAATGTAAAATAAAGACTCATAAAAGATGTACATTAACATATGTTGTAGAGTAGATTTAGTTTCGTTATCAACGCAAACGAAAAAGTAGAAAGCTCTGGATAGATTCTGTTAAGCCACGATACCTTGGTCACAGAATATTACTATCAGAGACGAAAAATCAGATATGTTTGGTAGGATTTCCGTCACTGTCACTGCGACTCATTCTACCAATGTTTTAAAAAAGAAAATCAAGCATCAATGCAGATTGACGTGTTTAAATACGTATGTCTTTCAGTAGCATTTTCCTAAAGGGATGATTAAGAATAAGTTATAGTTCAGGAGTCATCTGCGCATTTGCTCGAAAAAAATAGTCTGATTCGGTTTTGTGCATAATGCAAAATTGCGTCAACATTTTGTGAAAAATTTTTCTAAACAGAATTTAATAATCGTTTTTTCTTCGCTCCCGTTAAACCGTCCATGATTTGAATAACCCAAAAACATGGCGGGCGTCCCTATGCTGCTCTCGCGCTTACGCAAAACTCTTAATTAACCATTTAGAAAAACAAAAGTTTACAATAACTAATTTTGTTAGCAGACGTTTGAAGAATAGTTAGGAACTTTGGCATCATTGAAACACGTTTTTTTCCATTGTTTTTTTGGTGTCAAAAATGGCATATTTTGAACTTACTCAAATTATGAGTCGATTATATTACGAAAAGTATCAAATTTAGAGAACGATTTAAAAATATTTTTGTTAGAAATGATTTAAAAAAGACCAAATAACCGTTTTTGGAGCGAAAAACATTTCGGAATTTATTTGAAAAAATATTTTTGACACAATTTTTGGCTTGGAAACAAGGAGATTCGTGCAAAAGAGCTACTTCGCTACATCTGATGGTGCATTTTCAATGAAAATGCGTTTCCAAAAAGGATAATATTTCTTAATGTAATTTGGAAATGCTAGTTCTTTTTAGGACATTTTGTATTTCTTGCTAAGGTACCGTAGCTTAAGCATCCGGAAAGGCGCGTCGATAAAGTACTAGAATTCCCTCTTCCTAAACAGATAATCGATAATAGGGACCTTATACTGATTCTCCTTCCCACATGCATATGTATGTGTACATAATATTCGGAAATAGCCTAGACCAGCGGCGGCATTAATTCATCATCCAGAACCTTCTGTATACATTAAATATTTAGCTACAATTAAAATATACACAAATGCTACCCTGGCAGCACTACATTATTTATACAATACAGTTTACTCGACCGGAGCCCCTGAGATACATAAATGCATTCATATGTGTTTTATAGTACAAGAAACATTAGAAGTGTTTTCATCCTTTTCATCCTAAAGTTTATACTTATTGTATACGCGGGTAATTCCAAAAGACCGGTCTCCTATTTATTTAAAAGTACAATAACCATTTATTTTCAATAATTGAAGAATCATTAGAATTTCAAGCATTGGTCTATTTTTCTACATAATCGCCATTCCTGTAGATGCATAGGCCGTGATTACAAGGGCGCGTCGTCGGAACTGATTTCCTCCCTAAAGTGATAGTAATGTGAATCAATGGAAACATTCAGATGCGCAATTTGGAACCAAGAAAGAGGAATGTCCCACACGTCAGCCGTCATACGGTCGCTAATTTGGAATAGTCTGGATGATATATATGATGACATCAGTCCGGATTTGGCAATACAACCTGTTCCATAAATTAAAACATTTGACAAGGCTATTTAGTTTGGATTACAAGGTGAAAGGTGTGGTTCAATGCTTACTCAAAGCAACAACCTGGTCTGGCATAAAAACGCTTCGACCGGAATGGCGAATAAGCATATTTTTTAAGATGGTGGGTTTTATTTAAAAACAAAATCGCGATGTTTCTGTTAGCCTATCCTTTAGAAGAACATACCGGCACGGGTATCACGTACCTTGAAAAGTGACATTATGCCGATTTTTTTTGACATTATGCTGGTTATTTTTTGACATCGTGTAGGTTTTTCTACAAGATATTAACTTAGCACTTAGTTGTACGTGTTGCCTAAACATCATGAGGCTTGTTATCAATGTAAAATCTGCTTCTGAGATGGCATTACTGGAGGTCTAAGCTATAAGTTGTATGTGTTGATGATAATTACGTTGGGTTCTTGTCTCAAATACACTTTATTAAGATTCAAAGCTAGAAATTACATATACAAATTTGCTGATTTTAAAAAATGAGAGAGATAAGAAATAATTATATTCACTGTACGCTGTCGAATTATAAGCCATATACATGCTAACAGTAATTACACACAACGCGGGCGCGGTGATGATTTCCCGTAATTTTCCTCAGTTTTTCGTAATTTATAACTTTGAACATAACCTCTCTTCAGAAAGCACAACATAAAAATTACCCGTCGGGCACAGCCAATAGATATACTTCATTAGCAGCATATTCAGTAATGATTTTCTCACACAGCAAATATCACTGATTTTATTCACATGCAGACCAATACACATAATCATCCAGATACGATCTTGCTATTCAACCAACTTTCTTCTCAGAGATAAAAACTACAGACAAGGACCATTTGGCCTCACAAATATATGCAACCAATAATGCGTTTAGTTTAGTTGAGTGATTCCTCCTTAGATGGACGTTCACAACGATCCTAGTGAGCAAACGTGGAATGACTGTTTGCGCTATAAAAACTACCTACTTTGCAAGATGACATAGGTTTTTTTTGACGTTTTATAGGTTTTTTACATGTTACCCATGCAAGTTTTGAATGTGTCAATGTTAATTTCCTTTGGCTAATGTGATTGGTCTAAAATGCATTCATCGCATGTATGTGGAAATGTAGCACAACTTTATATAACAAATACGTTGCTCCGCTGGAATATTGCATTATATATTTATGCTAGAATAGGAGGAACAGAATCAACTTCGTTGGATATTCAATTACAACAATTTTCGCTTTGAATTTTTAAAATCTGCCAGGTATACACCAGGAATTTTGTACAGAGGATTCCAGGAAATGCTTCAGTGTAGTTTTTAGAGGGAGGATGCCTCTGTTACCCTTATCATTCATTATTAGTGTTTAGTCACGGGTAGCTTAAACGTACTTTGTAAATCTGATTTTCAACCTGCCTAAGATTAGCAGGACTGGTAAAAATCTCCTTAGGAAGATTGTCCCACAACAACAAAGGAGCCGTCTGAATAGCATGGAGCATGGATAACGTAGTGCGAGCGGTAGCACCCCTAACACCGACCAGCCGAAATGGAGGACTCTATGGTAGAACCCATCGAAACTGGATGAGCGCTTGGGCGCTTCTTGCTGGTTAGGCGGTCGACGCGAACTGAGAGACCTTTACGGTTCCAGCAAATAGTTCCTATTAATTTTCGCGGTCAATCCTGGTAATAGATGGCATTTGTCGTGTCGTATTTCGGCAAACTTCACATCTCTGCTTTTGCTCGTTATCCAATCTAGATACCTAGATCGTGCTGCGGTTTGAAATAAACTTGCTACCGTGCTGTTCACGGTTGGGCCATTATTACTTCTAAAAACTCTTCTGTCACTCGCATTTGTCAAACAGTTCACGCGAATGAGGCATCCCTTACAATAAAAAGGCATACGTTGCCGTCACGAGTTCCATTGTTTATGTGATAGGAGTATGGCTATTGAGTTAGTCAAGGTATTACTTTGGACACATCAAGACTATAGAAATAAATGTGCTGTTAAAGTTCACAAACCGAGAATATGGAACCAATTATGGTTACAGTGGCAACCCAGCAAGAAAGCATATACCAGCATAAATGCGTGTGTGTGTGTGGCCGTTTTGACACCTGCACCATTTATCGAAAATAAAAAGTCGCATATAAATCGCGGTGGCATTTCGGCTCATAAACCATCGTTTACGATGCATGCAAATATTAAATGAGGAAATGTTCCTATATAGAGTGCAACCAAAAGGATTTCTTGTTTGAAGTTTAGTACAATTTTATTTGTAACAAAGTTTAGTACAATTTTATTTGTAACAAAGTTTAGTACAATTTTATTTGTAACAAAAGATTAACTGGCTGGCGTGTCGAAAAAGTAGAAAAAGTGGACTAACCGTGTTAATATAAATTTGAAGCTAGAAATTGCGATATTACAAAATTTTATGTGCACAAAATAGGTACTATTACTATTTAGCAGAACAGAACAGAACAGATATGCCTTAAAGCAATTAGACATGCAAAAACTCGAAAAATCGTACAGACACAAAGATGTTTTGTTTATTTTTTGCAAACCTACAAGGCTTTCTGGCCCTGCTGACATATAATTATTCCACGCTTCACCTCAGACGAAGCTAAAACCGTCAACCTATGTAGAGATATAATATCCAATTATATCAGAAATAGCGAAATCCCCTTTAAAATGCAAACCAAATTCAGATTAACATATATGTATAGTTCAGTTTGAACTCAATTATACACCAAAAATCGTCTCAATCTCTCCTACAGCGTACTGTGTAATCTCTCAATCTTCGTATGTAATTCAGACCGTGTCCTTCTAGATATGGGGGAGATGTAAAACTGATCTACAGAAGTTAGAGAGACGAACATTATACATATTTATACAGGGTGTCTTTTGTTAACTTCGAGCAGTGTACTGAAACTATGAAAGAATGATAATGAGCAGCTGCATGTAAGTATCAAGACATGAAAGCAAATTAGACAGATGATGAGCTCAACACAATCGGCCAAGAAAGAATTGATAGAATGCTAGAATTATCTATGAGGAGTGAGGAAGACAGAGTTCATGGACGGAAGAAAGGTTCAATAGTCCATGATCAATCTCATAATGACTACCTGTAACTGGCATGAGGCTCTTGAATCTAGTGGAAAAGCCACGTGCTGGTTCTGTAGAGAGCACAAAGAAATCATATCAGCGGTTTTAGTTTTATTTGAAGTCACAAAAGATATGCAAATATCGTCTATATTGGCATATATATATATATATATATATATATATATATATATATATATATATATATATATATATATATATACAGGGTGTTCCATAATTATTGCGACAAAATGATAGGGGTTGTAGAGGGCATAAAAATATGCAATTTTGCCTTATAAACCCCTGGTCGTAAATATGCCGTTAGAGCACTACCGCTAATTTTACCTTAAGAGCTCATAGGAGAAACAAAAAATTCACCAGCTGCAAAATGTTCGTCTAGCACATTTCTTGGTCTCGCCGGTTTGTAAAAAAGCCTGCTGTGTTTACATTTTTGTTATCGTAAATTCTCCACACCGATTCATTTAATTTATCTGAGTGGTGCGTCAAACTAGATAGTAAATAACAGTACCTTAGTGTTAAAATGCAGCGTTATTCGTATGCGGAACTTGCGGATATGCATTTAATTTACGGAGAAGCTGGTGGTAACGGAAGACGAGCCTCGCGAATCTACGCCCAACGGTTTCCAGAACGTCACCATCCGCATCACGCCATTTTTGCAAGGATTCATGGACGTCTTCGTGTCAGTGGCAGCATCAGACACCTCGCGGGAGCAGGGCGGCCCTTCACGAGGCGCACAGTAGAATTTGAGGAAGCGATTCTGCATCATGTAGAGGCCAATCCGCGTACAAGCGTGCGTGCTATTGCACATGATATGGGAGCGACTCAAACTACTGTTCGGGGGTTCTCCGTGACCACCAACTACACCCATACCACCTTTTAAAAGTCCAAGCCATGGGTCCAGAAGAATATCTGTCGCGTCGACATTTTTGTCGTTGGTGGCTGCAGCAGGAGTTGAGGCAACCAAACTTTGGTCGCTACGTTTTGTTCACTGACGAGTCCTGTTTTACAAAGGACGGTTATTTTAATAGCCGTAACAGTCACATTTGGGATGAAGAAAACCCTCATGCCATAGCCATCCATAGAGACCAACATCAGTTTTCAATTAACATCTGGTGCGGCATTGTGGACGAGCATATCATCGGGCCATATTTGCTTCCACCACGTTCGGATGGGCATGCTTATGGTCGATCCTTACAGCATGTGCTACCGGAACTATTAGAAAATGTGCCACTGAACATAAGAGCCAACATGTGGTTTCAACACGATGGCGCTCCAGCCCACTTTTCTTTACAAGTGCGGCAGTATTTGGGCGACAAATTTCCAAATAGGTGGATAGGCCGAGATGGCCCTGTGCCTTGGCCTGCGCGGTCACCCGACCTGACCCCACTGGATTATTTTCTCTGGGGCCATCTGAAAGCTTTATTGTACGAAACTCCTGTTTCCCAACCAACAAGAGCTACTGTTCAGGACATACCGGGGGTATGCCACAAAGTTCGCCGATCATTGAACAATCGTGCACAGCTGTGTATTGAGCAAGGTGGAGGACACTTTGAGCAATTACTGTAGGTAAGCTGTTTCAAGAAACTGATCTTTTTTTTTGCTGCAGCCCAAACGGCATATTTCCGAACAGGGGTTTATAAGGCAAAATTGTTCATTTTGATGCCCTCTACAACCCCTATCATTTTGTCGCAATAATTATGGAACACCCTATATATATATATATATATATATTTGCCTTCAGCTTCATCTTTAAGCTACTAACCTTTTTTAACTAGCACACTCCAATTAGTGCGGAGAGAAGAACCTATGACACATTCTCATAGATGGCGCTAGGATATCTCATATTTCTAAATATTTTTTAGACGCGGGAGTACGAGGGGGTACCCAGAAAAACCGGAATTATTTTTTAAAAGCTATTTAGTTTCAACTTTTTCACAAAGTAACCTTATCTCCTTCAAGATACTGTCCTCTTCAACTAATACACTTGTTCCACCGGTGTTTCCACTGCTCGAAACATTTTTGAAGTCTTCCTTAGAAATGTCTGACAGCTCCTCTCTCGTTTTTTTCTTGACCTCTCAATGTCGTCAAAGCGGCGTCCTTTCATACCCCTTTTCATCCGTGGAAATGAGAAAAAGTCGCACAAAGTCAGGTCAGGCGAATAAGGTGCATGAGGTAGCGGAACCATGCCATTTTTAGCCAGAAACTGTCGAACAGAGATGGCTGTGTGCGTAGGCGCATTATCGTGGTGTAAGAACCAGTCTCCAGACTGCCATAAATCGGGTCTTTTTTGCTGAATACTGTTTCGCAATCGTCTAAAAACCTCCAAATAGCACAAGCTTTCGACTTTTTTCAACATTTTCGTCGATTCGGACAATCGACATGTCGCCATTTTTAAATCGAGCAAACAACTCGTACACTTGAGTTTTTTCCATAGCATCATCTTTTAAGCTATTTTCAACTTTAAAACAGTTTCAGTAGCATTTTTACCAATTGGAAAGCAAAATTTCACAGCTGCTCGTTGCTCACTGAAGTGCCATCGTAAAAAACCAAAAAAGCACGAAACAGCTCTAGCAAGAATGATGACTACAGAGAAACAAAACAAGCCAGATCGACAACTCAGGTGGTACTGAACTGGTAACGAGTTGCGCTGTATGCCTCTAGGGCAGAAATGTGTATGTACTACACAAGCTCCGCCCACTGCAATGCTATTCCGGTTATTTTTGGGTACCTCCTCGTATAGTATTAGGTTGGCTACCTTCAGGTAGAATACATTAATTAATGCTCAAATATATCAAGTTTTATTCGCATGTAACTACACGTTACGAAAATGAGGAAGCTCAATATGATTTGTACTATAATAGAAATTTCAAGACTGCTTGCGAAACTTCAATTTCGACCAAACTTCGTTTCTTGTACGGATTTGATGAACAGATTACGAATCTGAATTTTCTGCTGAGATCGACGGGAGACCACAAAAGTCCTTCCTACTCTAAACAGGCCTTTGTATGTATGCAGGGCAAATAGGTGGAAGTGATATAATTACCAGCGCTGTAACTTTAACTACACCAGTTTTTTCGTTTTCCGAAATTGGTTTGCAGTGCTACAGTCGCACATACTCTGAGAATAATTTGCACATACTATGAGAATAATTCTCATGCAATCCCTTGAGGGATGTGGCGTATCACCCTGTACAAATGCAAGAGCGGTGTGCCGTGAGAGGGGTCCAGTAACAGATATCTCGCTGTTATATGGAATTAATCACACGAGGCGGTCATTGAGCATACGAAGGCCGACTGTTGGCAGTGCTGGCTGGCCCAGCATGAATACTTAAAATATTCCAATTCAATTATGCCAGATACACGATATATCGTACATATCTATATGTATATTCCATATTCCATCACTAATTATAAATCGTCCTATTAGATATTAAGCTGTTGGAGTACCGAGAGCTGAGATGGAGATGTATGATGGGAGCAGAAAGAACATCGAGGGTTGGGAGGTAGCAAACGTTGCAATTTTGAGATCAGTGAAAGAAGGTTTATTATTGAAAAGCTTCTGATACCGGTAATATAATGTTTATACACATGTTTCCATACATCTGCCATTTAAACAGAAACGTGTTCTTTCATTAACCCTTTCCGTTCTACTGGTCGATCCATGTAACCACCTATATTAAAACACGTAATTTCAGTCCTACTGGTCGGGTAGCCTTACCGCGGTTTAAAAGTATTACCGTTAGTGACATCTATCGGGAAAAAATTGACGGCTCTGCCCCGTGCGAGGAAGTGTGTATTCCATGAAGTTTCTTTATCCATTGCGAAGGTTCCGCGCGTGTCTTTTTTCGGCTGTTTGTAAACGTGAACACACTGAGTGAAAATTGAAATGACACGTCAGTATTTAGTTTTATAATTGTAATATTTCATACCTTCCGACTCAATTGATCAATTTACCATCTGACAGGGTTTTGTTCCATATAATATGTAGTGGTTTCTTGAGGTAACCACTAGGACTGTAAACGGTCATTTATTTTTTTTTTACAGAAAAAATAAATGGAGTGGATACAAAGTTTGGGTGCGGGCTGATGATTCACGGTATATTTGCGAATTTCAAATATATTCTGGTAAGATTGGTGACTTGCCACAAAATGATTTAGGGGGAAGAGTAGTCAAAGACTTGACAAGAGATTTGCAACAACAAAATTATAGAATTTTTTTTGACAACTATTTTTCAAGTGTTCCACTGCACAGTTACTTGAAACAAAATGGAATTATGTGGTTGTGGCACTTTGAGAAAAGGGAAAATATATTTGCCAGATGACTTTATCGATGATAAAAAACTAGTGCGAGGCCAATATGACCGGAGAATGACAAATGATATGTTGGTATGTCTAAAATGGAAAGACAAAAAACCTGTTTATTTCTTGTCAAATTACCATAACAATCAATAGAAAGAATAAAGATGGAACTGTGTCAGAAGTAACTTGTCCGTCTTTGGTTGTGGATTACAATAAACATATGGGTGCCGTCGATAAGGCGGACATGCTAAAAGAATGCTAAGCGATAGATCGAAAAAGCAAGAAGTGGTACCATAGGATAGTTTGTCACTTTGTCGATACTACGGTAGTCAACTCGTACATTTTGTTTCAAAAACGCTGCTGCGGTTCGACTCTCGATTTGAAACAGTTCAGGATAAATGTCTCTTTAGGACTTGCGTCGGGATGCATTACCAAGAAGAAAGGTCGAAAATCAATGGAACCCATAAATCATTATATAAAATACGTTCCCATTGAAAAAAGGACAGAAAAATCTGCTGACATGCCTATATATGGAACTTCCAGACGATGCTCCATCTGCAGCACAAAAAAGGAAGCTCATAGGAATATGTGGAGTTGCATGATTTGCGATGTAGGTTTATGCCTGAATGACAAGAGCAATTGTTTTCTTGCATATCATAATGTCGATTAGCCTCATGTTGTGAAAAGATAATGCTTTGTTTCTTTGGTAAAAGTTTTTGTTTAGTGGTCCTACTGGTTCGTCCGGGTGACCACCACTTTTTCAAAAAGATATGTGTAATACATTTTTTTTCACAAAATGTTTGACGTTTTTTTTACATCCTTTAGGTTCGGAACTAGGTTTATGAAGTGAAAATCCTAAAATTATTTAATTCCGGACACAAAGGGTTAAAGTAACTACTGAAAGTTATCCTGTAGTTTTCATGTTCGGCCAGAAAATCGATCCCTATGATCAGATATTTTCTGTAGTTTGAGATGTAGATGACGGAGTTCAGTCAAAATTTAATAAAGGTATGATCTGAATCATGAAATGTTACTAGCTAAGTTACATTACCAGGGGTTTTCGCAGAACTCCGTAAATCTAATAAAAACATACTTAAGTAACCGTTCAAACTGTGTTATGTTAGCAAATGATTCTGCTATTTACAAAACCGATTTTAAACCTATGAAAAGAGGAGTTCCTCAAGGTTCAATTTTATCTCCTTTGCTATTTTCAATCTACATATCTGACATGGTCAAATCGGTAAAATTCGCAAAGATAAAACAATATGCAGATGACTCACAAATATATCTCCCTGTCAATAAAACCACAATCCATATTGCACAACAACAACTAAATTCAGATCTCCAAAGAATTGACACATTTGCAAAGCATCACAATCTTAAACTAAACCCCTCAAAATCGCAAGTAATGGTTATGAATAAAAACAGTATTGAAAGAGAACATTTTGAACAAAATTTAGTAATTTCTATTAACAATGACAGAATCCCCATAGTTCAGGAGACAAAAAATCTGGGCATTATATTTGATAGCTCGCTTGGCTTCGGCAGTCATATAAAAAACAGAACAAATTTAGCTTACATGCGACTAAAAAATATAAACAAATTAAAAAAACATTTATCAGCCAAACAAAAATATTACTTGTGTAATACCTTAATTTTATCACTTTTTGACTGTGGAGATGTCGTCTATGGTGATTCGCTATCGTCGCGAACCAAAAAATGCATACAAAAAGTTCAAAATAGTTGCATGAGATTTGCATTTGGAATTCCATATCGAAACCATATCACTCCTTATCTGAATAACTACAACATATTAAACATGACGAATCGCAGAAAATATCACATGTATTCTTTTATCTATAGGGTTATAAAAACAGGTCAACCGCCCTATTTAAGAGAAAGATTTGTGCCTTTGCCTAGTGCCCAGAGAAGTAGAAATAATCTCAATTTTATCGTACCTAGGCATAGAACGCGGTCCTTCCGACAATCGTTTGCCTATGTGGCGGTTCACTTATGGAATAATTTACCAACTTCAGTTAAAAGCTCATCGTCAAAAACATTCTCAAAACTGACAAAAACGTTGTTACAGAATCACCAGCTACTTTAGCAGCGTTTGTGTGAGCAAAAATAACGTTTTTACATTCCTACTCGCTGACAAGTTGTATAGATTTGTTTTTCGCGTCCGTTGCCAGCTCCCGGGGGTTCTCTCTTCGTTTTTGCCTTTTTTGTGTTTCACCGCCTCTTCATTGTATTTGTTATTTTTTAAGAACTTTTAGGGTATTCAGGGCTTTCTCGCATGGACTCTTTGTATTAAAGGGTCCAATGTATCGGTTTTATAATCGAGGGACTGTCCTTTTTCGTCATTACTCTATATGTAGAACTTCTTTTGTTTTTGATGTTTATTCATGACGAAATAAATATTTTGAATTTGAATTTGAATTTGAATTTGAATTTTTGAATAAAATTCATGTCTTTTACAATTGTTGATTATTTATTCATACTTATATTATTTTATTCAATTTATATGTCATTTTACTGATTTAACATCACCTACCGTGTGTTCTTCCCTATAAACCTCTTGCATATAGCCATTAAACACCTACTTGAAGACAAAGACCCTACCAAAAAAAAAATTCATAGATATTGGTCATTTCCAAACATTCATTCATTTAATTTTCGTTCATCAGTACCATTATGGCACCTTAGATTGATATCCATACCAATAAAGTTGAATATTTTTCGTGGTTCAGGAAGTGAACAAACATCTACACTATATTTACAGCGATTGAGAAATACCCAAATATATGTCGTAAAGTTACCAGCAAACCTAAAACCTGCAAAAAACTAGAATTTGCAATAATTTTCTTTTTTCACGGAGTACACATTCTAGGTTATATTAGACATTATTTGAATTCAAACAATAAATTGTGGTATTTTTCACTAGTATCCATTACGATAGAATAACAGCTGATTATCTCCTGATATTTCAAAACTCAAATGCTCAATGCAAATGAAAATTTTATAATCAACGCCATGACGCCCCAGATGGCTCCGTCGCTATCCCGGGTTATAAATCTTAACGTTTGTCGTTTTTGTCAACTGGGTTGCGGTGTGCGGTGTTGCCTTTACTATTTTACATTTTGCTAAAATGTTATGAAAAATAGAAGCTTCAAATGGAAGATTGACAAACATGAATGGATATGCATAGAATTTAGAATATAAATTCATACTACAAATTCCAGATTTTCATGGACTTGAACCGGGTTTTTCGGTATTTTTACAGAAATGTGAATATTTTCCACGATTTTTTAAAATAATTCAAATATTTCCATACTTGTCGAAAAAGTGCTGGAACCAAATATAAAGCTAAAAGTTAATTTTATGTAGTCTTCGTAGTTCTATGCCTCATCTCAATCAAACATATGCACACACTCAGGCAGTCGGGCACACGAGAGGCGTTCCTATGATTACGAACGCACATCCTCATCCCTTACTCCGCTTGCCCTGAATTGATTTTTATGCGTACAAAAGATACAGACTGGTAGATTACCGTTATTACCTCATCACCAGACAAGCAATAAAGAAACAGAAACCTGTCTGTTTTCAAAATAAATATTTAATTAAAATGTGAGGTGAGTTCATGAGTTCAGGGGTAAAACAGAAAAATATTTACAATCCTAAAAGCAAGAATCGAAAAAGGAGTTTCCAGAATGGTTGCAAAGGGCTTTGACAAAGCGACCAGTATGCACATGTACAAGTTGTAATATAGGACTATGCCCTCAAAAAACGTGTTGTGTGCGTGCTCAGTACAATAATAAACATTTTCCGTAAGACGGCACTGCGTGACTCAAATTTCCTTGATCCACCACTGATCTTGGGACGGTATTTTTCCCTATACCGAATTCAACGATACTATTTACCGATTCCGTTTTTTTTTTTGGTTCGGCAACACTGCAGAAACTTTTAAAGCAAATAATAGGTGAATGCGGATATATTTAAAAATAACGATGTTTTTGGATCCAGGAATGCAGGATCTGCTGTTTCTTTACATTTGACGAGGATTTCTAGATCATAAACTGGTAATAAATTATTTTTGATGTAAAAAAAGATGATGTACCAGTTGGAATACGTTTTATATCCTTTTTATGTAAAATAAAAAAAATCAGTACATATCTACAGGTACGTATTCTGTACAACACCCTGTATGTGATAGAGAGACAAGACTAGATTGCCATGCATGAACAGCCGTCAAAAACGGCGGAAACATCTTATTAAATATAATATCTAGAAAATCAACCTATTATTTCTTGCATTATCGTTGGTCCATTCAAAGTTCCCGTCTTTTGTAAAATGATAGAAATTGGCAATTCTATGAAAGTTACCCCAATTTTAAAGCTCAAAGATAATAGTATTACACCCAAAATGTACCCTTATTTATAAAACAAACACTTTTTTACGATTTTAGTCAATATTTCAATAGAAATTACTGATATTAGGAAAGCTTTGACAGCTTCCATCAAATTGCATTTCGATAAGCTGATTCCTTATTGGTGGAAGCCTATGTCAAACTTAAATCTAAGCTATTAGTGTTAATTTTAAAAGTGCGTTTGGAGATAATTGTGGTGTTAGACGATTTCAAGATATGGTACTTCTTACATCATCTGCAAAGTGCGGCACAAGCCTAATGAAGGTAGGTAATCCATCGCTGTCACTTTGGTAGGCATTGGTAGAAAAATTATGCACTAAAACTACGCAATTTTGGCTACAATCAATGCAAACATATACATAGGCTTGGTTCCTTCTGACTTATTTGAATTAGTTTCGTTGATTCCAAACGTGCCTGTTTATGCATATTATGCATAGAAAGCTATTGACGACCTGCCCAGTGAGTACTTTAGTATTCTGACTGCTAGATGGGTCGACCGTTATGGTGATGTGCCATCTAGAGTGATGGGCACATTGTAAACACCATGTATAATACACCACTGTATACGCGTATTCAATGGTGAATATATACGTCTCGATATTCACGTATACAATGTATAAAATATATATATATATATATATATATATATATATATATATATATATATATATAATGTATACAATAGCAAATCATAGTTCAACTACTTGCATATAGTGCTTTCCCAAGCATTCAAGTTGGCAGTCAATTTTCTCATGCCATCAAAAATACAAAACGTGATCGGAAGTTCATAGTATTACTTGAAAACAATGTTTTGTGTTAGTAACAGTTTCAAGCGTATAACAGCTGGTGCAAAATAAAACAGGTTGAGTGGAGCAGTGGCAGGCCGCGCTGTTGCCGACTTGACGATGACAGTGGATATTTTGGTACTTACCACGACAGTTGATTACAAAATTAACGGTACAAATCATGCCTATAACCCTCCTTGGGTATTCAATTAGTCGTCTCCTCGAATTGTTTTTTAGACGTGATGATGATAGACTAGATAGACAATCATATTTACATATATAGCATAATATAGATAAAAGATACCAGGCTACACCGCATTAAAGTTTGCTAGATAACAGATAAATGTACCTTACCCGCCTAGCAGCATTAAAATTTGTTTGAAAAATCACCCAATAACTATATATTCACAGTATTATACTTGGATTAAAACAGAACAACAGACAAATCTAAATCGGACGACCACACTAAGGAAGCAAATGTCGAAATGCAGTAAATGCACGATACAAATGCCCTATTTACATAGCCTTACTCATTTCGATCAGACCAACGACTGAGCGTTTCTGCTCCAGATACCTCATGTCAAATTCCATTAAGCCATTTGGACTATAGCTCGTGAAATAGATTGTGATCTATTTCTGTACCAAATTTCATCCAGATCCATTCTGCCATTTTGTTATGAACATCCTCACTTTGTCATTTATGTTACCAATATTAGTAGGGATGAAAAAAATCAAAGCATCAGAGCCACAACAGCCGATGATTTCAGAGCGTATTCGACGGCCTCTGTTGGCACCTCGACCGCTCTACGTCAGGGTTTGGGAAATTAAATTATGTATTTAATTAAAATTATTTACAGCGTTTAATAATGTATTAATGGAACAGTTGCTATTAATGTGCGAATGTTTAATTTTAATGTGCCGTTTTATGTATATTTTATTAAGCTATCGATTGAGCCAGCAAAATAACGCCGCCCGACACCAATTGTATGAAGGATCAATTGTAGAGGAATTGTTTACATTTTGTGGTGTATAACGCCATAAAATTATCTTACATAAAAACTTTAATGTCGTCATGTCATCAGTTGCATATTTTGATTTAAGCATTGATGAACAGAATGCAACTCCTGAAATCATTTAGTTTTGATGTTTATAAGACTTCATTGTCTGGCATGATCAAATTACACATATGTTTTAATTTCGGTTTACTGTACGAGGTTTCGATCGCCACTGTCAATTAAACTTCGGGTAGAATTCGTTAATCGATGGTGGAACCAAGTTCCGAGGTTTAAGGTGGTACGTCACGTTTTATTATAAAGGCATTATAACCTAAGCAATATCTGTTTTCTGATGATGGTATGTACTAGTATGAAGCAATACACCAGCTTTCAGCCATAGTTTCAGAAAATTTTAGCATTTTATTATAAAGGCATTATAACCTAAGCAATATCTGTTTTCTGATGATGGTATGTACTAGTATGAAGCAATACACCAGCTTTCAGCCATAGTTTCAGAAAATTTTAGCATTTTTTGTCTTAGATTTTGCCAATCTTACTTAAATATTTAGTCGAAACGTATCAATCGTACATGACTATATTTTGGAATTTAGGAACAATTCAACAATATTTGGGATTTTTTGAGAGAAGTTTTTTTTGTAAAAGTTGGTACGACTAGCTGCGATACTGTTTTTTGTGTTGCAAATGACTGCGTGAAATGTGGTTACGGGCATCCTTTCACACTGCAAAAGAACAAATCGATATTTTCAATAATAAGCGAACAAATCTTGAAGAACTGTCAAAAAATGATATCAGACAACACCCACGGTACCGGCCCATTTACAGAGACGAGCGACGTTGAAGGCCGACAAATTGTATGAGCATCTAATCGTAATCTGAAATTTCTCAAACAATATAACAATTTTTAACTAAATTTTGTCACTTGATTACTGAAGGCAGCAATTATATTATGGTTGTGAATTGTTTTGAGCTGTCTCTCCACTAAAAATTTTATCAAAATTACCCCAAATGGATGGAATATATTTGAATGTGGTTTCGTGTGTAGGTGTTCTCAAGCAGCCGTTACCTGGCAACTTTTAGCGTTGGTCTTCGCAGAAATATTCAACGAATTTTTTCCAATAATCGGCAATCAGTTGTAGGAGGATTCGATTCCTAATTTAGCTATCGGACAAGAGATTTTGTTTTCTAGTGGAGCTTCTTGGATTTTTGTATAGACTTCCTCGATTTTCTACGCGAAATTAAAGATCAAAAATAATTCACATACGCGTAGGTTGTAAAATACTGATTCAGCGGCACCTATATTACACATTATTAAGTTTCAGATCTTGACTTGCGGGAGACACCCATTCACTTTATCATTGCATGGCTCTGTAGTGCATATTATAAAGCCTCGAGTGATAATTATAAAATAATCTAACTGCAAGCAGGTGTTCTCGAAACGAAATACATCTCGAGAGAGAGATAGGGAGGTAATAACCATAAAGCATTCGCGCGTTTTTTTCACTTTAAAAACTTTTAGTAATATATGACTCGGAGCGCTACGGCGAAGCGGCGAGTAGTGTAAATATTCCGAGATATAAAATATATTTATCTTTGATATTTCTGGCAATGCTAATTTATGTTGTTAATTTAATAAACGATTAAATGCACAAACATCGCGAGAAGTACTATGCTTCGGACAGGGGCGTATTAAAAAATACTGGATTTATTCTAATATCGATATACGAATTCCTTTGGTTCGGAGGCTGATTTGGATTAGCTTACTTAGAATCCCTAAATGAACTTAAGTCAGCGTTAGATCATTAACATTGTTTTTGCGACAGTCAGTTCACCATATGGTCTCAAAATAAATGATTTGGGAAAATTTTAGTTTTTCCCAAATATCTCAGTAAAGCCATGAAATGTTTATAAGTTTCTCAACGACATATAAATACGCCCTAAAGAACGCAACTTTTTCCTAATTTAACTTAAGCTGTATCTCCCACAGGTATTGAGATCCCCATGCACAGGATCCTTATCTTGAACACCCTTTATAATCCCAACCCAAATTGGAAGACCTCGTTGAGGAAGAGGGATCACTGGATGGAGGTACAGTTTATGCAGCCCAACGTTCAATGAATGTTTTGAGAGAAATGTTTCCAGGACGTCTCGTCTCGTTGAAAGGTGATGTGCGTTACCAGATTTGAGTATCTAAACAGAAAGGCTACATTATTAACGGCCTGATGGATTATGGTAAGTGAGGTATTGTTGGATTCGTCTGATCAGTGCGAGTAGCACTGGCTATATTAAAATTTTATATAAATAAAGTGGCACATTTTAGTAAAAAAGTTCAATCATGAAAATCCTATTTCACGGGCTGCAGCTTAACCGGCTTGGTGGATTTCACATATGTGGTGCTGTTGGATTTATCTTAATAATGCGAGTGACACTGGCTATATCAACATTTTATAGAAAAAAAATGGCGGATTTTGATAAAAAAAACCTTGAAATCCCTATTTCACAGGCTTTAGCTTAAATGGCTTGATGGATTTTGACATTTGAGGTGTCCTTAGGTTCGTATTGATAACAAAATTGAAAATTCCTTTCAGTTACTGCAGTTGAGCTTTTTGTAGTTTTTAAAAATGTACTTGGTGATAACCCTTTTGAAGATGGCCGAATGGTTTTGCCACACCATGTACATCACAAACGGAACTATATAACATTTAGAATGTTCAAATACATTAATTTACAATTTTTTCTTTAATATATGAAAATATTTCTTATACAATAAGCCCTGAAGGCAAATGTCAAATGCCAAATGTACACGAAGTAAAAATATTTTACTAATGTTGATTCTAGAATAATAGTCAAGCTCTAATGCACGAAAATATATTCTTCTAATGAAAATATTGTGATTACATCACTGACACTGACACTGGGATACAAATTCGACTCCACCTGGGATATTGTACATTGGTATGTAGATTTAAAAACGAAATGCATTTATTATCGGCATGGAAAATTACAAAAAACACACAAACACATACAACCAACCTCAGTCACAGCCAGCTGGCCAATGTGTGGGGTCTCAACAGAACCATTTTATTTACCCGTACTACACTCATATAATCGCATATTAAAATGTTATACGGCCAGGTGCAAAACTTGAGAATGAAATTTAATATTTATATATAATATCGCTCTCTTGTTGAATTGTATCCACGTAGGTTCTTAATTAAATCGTCTATTTTTGTTATTAAAAGAATACTAAAATGAAGCTTCGAAAAACTAAACAAAAATATATTTCAAGAATACGCTAGTTGACACTCTTCTTCAGCAGGTCTTAGATAGTTAACATTTATTCTATTAGACTTAGAAATTAATACTACATTTTCTCGGACCTTAAAAATCGTAAAACTTTAATATAAAAATATATTTGTTTACATACGAAATATTTAAATAAAAAGTTGTATTTCTATTTGTTTAATCCAAAGAACATAATAAAAATTGCACAAAAGTCAGTGGCGAAAATTTCTGTTGTCAGAAATATTCGTTCAGATCTCGCCACTGGTCTTAATAAATTTAATAAACCCCAAATTACAACAAAATTAGGTAAAGGATATTTAAGAACTTTACGAAAAACCAGTATCTTGAGAACGAAAAATTTGCGGACTTATGTTTATATGCAGTTTTTGTCTTAAACTTATTCAAAGACTCGTCTGTTAAGTTTATGGTACATACTTAATTAACACCCTGAATATGTATCTTACGCTTTTAAAAATTAAAACGATATATTTCGTTCTCCTAAGCCAAATACTGTAAGAAATACTCATTTATTCTATGAAATTAGATTTTACTCAAGTAGCTTATTGCTTGCCAAGAAGTTCTGCCCTAGAGTTGTGGCTCAATGCCGCGAAGGATTTTAAGGAAGTGCTTTAAAAGTTTTCGTCAAAAGTTGCGCTATTGTGATACAAACTTCACTTTAATTTTATCTGATATAAACACATATGCTTATTACTAAATCACACGGTCACCAATAGATTACACCAAAAGTAGATAAAGACGTGCCTACTATTGCTATGATGTAAAACTATGTGACCAGTTAAAGTGAAAATATACTAAGTGACATATAAATCCGAACACCCAGTTTAAATGGTTTTATTTTAATAAAATTTTGTATAAGTACTTAATGAAGCATAATAAGTAAATGATAAAAATTTCAAAATGATTGCACTGCTTTAAAGCCCTTTGACCTTTAATAATGTGTGGATGCACCCTGATGTGCTACGCATTCTCCAACGCGCCTAGGCATGCTTCTGATCAGATGGTCAATGTCCTCCTGTGGTATCTCATTCCAGGCAACCACCAACTCCTCTCGAAGTGCTTCTAGAGTCTGAGGAGGACGTTGCAAATTGAGCAATCTCCTACCCATCATATCCCACAAGTGCTCAATTGGGTATAAGTCGGGAGATCTTGGTGGCCATGGTAACAATGTGACATCATTATGTTGGAAGAAGTCTACTGTGACTCTTGCAACATGGTCGGGCATTATCTTGTTGGAAAGTTGGATCTGCCAGGGTGTCAAGATAGGGTAAAAGATGGGGTTCTAGAACTTCGTGGATATAACGCTGCGCGTTCATGTTCATGTTCATAAGCTATAGCACCCCAAACCATAACTCCAACAGTGTGATGAACATGTCTTTCAACAAAAAACTGGATTCCTCCTTTCACCACGTCGCCTTCTAACCCTGGCACGACTATCGTGCATGCCTAAACAAAATCGAGACTCGTCACTAAACACAATACTGTTCCATTCCTGATCCCAGAGTGGCCGTTGTCTGCACCACTCAAGGCGATTACGTCGGTGTTCTCGAGTTAAAGGGAGGACCCAGTGTGGCAGGTATGAAAACAAGCCAAAACTTCTCATTCGTCGGTAAACACTTCGCATGCCAATAGGTCTTCCGTGTTCTGCAAACCATTCATTTGCAATGGACCTGGTAGTGGAGAAACGGTCCCTTAAGACCAATAATCTTAGGCGGCGATCTTCACGGTCTGTTGTTCTACGGCGGCGTCCAGTGCCCCTTGCTCTTTGCGTACGGCCTTCTCGAAGTCATGCCTGACAACACCTAACCACAGTGTCTACACTTCTTTGCACTCTAACTGCAATTGCCCGAAAAGAAAGTCCAGCTTCCCGAAGTCCCACTATAAGGCACCTATCAAACTCATTAAGTTGACGAAATCGTACAGGTCTCCGTACTCTAGGCGTCGTAAACGATCGTAAAGGATGTCAAGAACCAAAATCCGCCAACGTTGATTCTTTACTGCGGCTGAAATATTCATTTTTAGAGCATTAGTGAATTAAAAAAAAGCAGTATAAAAACCGGAATGTCCAACTGATAAGGCACTTGTAATTTACAGTAAGATAAATACATTCACCAACTTTTATTAAAATAAAACCATTTAAACTGGGTGTTCGGATTTATATGTCACTTAGTATACTTACATATAAATTTATCACTACCAAAAATTTTTTCAACTTACATTACATCTGAAGTGAATGAATTAGAATGTCTCAACCTATTGTTTTCTGTAAAGAACGCTAAATTGCAAAAATTTACGTACTGTTTTCTAGCTATGTGCAATTTTATTTCATTGCGAACGAATCGGCTTTAATACGTAGCTGAATTATTTAAAGGCTATTTCGCTTTTTATGAATTTTCATCCGGGATCATATACTTTTCAAAGTTTATTAACGGGAGCGCATACATATACACCACCGCAACCTACCTCTTTTACATTCTTTCATGCGAAAACACTAAAAGATGTAGAACTACTAAAAAATTACACTCGGTTTAACATCGAGGGTTTTTGGAGTTTTTCTTTCATCGAATAAAAGCTAAACGGCGCAAAATATACGACAAATGTTATGGATGTTTCCAGCAATTTTTCTAACAAAAGCAACCTTGTCGCTTTTTGATTAAATGTGAAATGTTTACTCGTATAGTAGACAAGTTCAAAATGCCAAAATTGTGCGTCTTCAGGATTTTGTGTACGCTTTAGTGCTTACTTTGTGGATTTTGAAAATCAGCAAAAAATTGTGTGAGTAAGATTTTTGCGACCTATTATTTGATATGCTGTTAAATTTCCGAACTGTCGGAATACTACTAAACGTGGAAGGTAAGTAATGTAAGTTGTAAGCAATTTCAGTTATTTTGCCTGACTTTTGTAGGACCTCTGATAAGAAATTCTGAAAAAAGTATGTGCCTACACATTGTAGACAGTATTCCAAGATTTAGCCAAAATATATTGCCGAGCCATGTGATGCATTATGGTCATGATAAATCGGCTATAGTTGTCATAGTCATAGCCAAATATTGCTAGTTTAGATACCCCATTAGACTTTCGTGACACGTCAATCAACTTGAATCCGTTTTTTGAGAAAATCTATTTTTGCGACATATTGTATTATTCATATATGCATGTATGTAGGACGTTCAGATCCAGCCCAAGGTACCAGGCAGTGCAAGAAACCATTGCAATGCATGCCACTTGCTACAGGTGTGTGCCATTATCGATTTTATAGTTTTTAATATAATACATTTGATGGTTTACGGTGGTCCGATTAGAGGTCTCGTTTATGGCGTGAGAACGTATTTAAAAATAATCGCAACCGCGCGGATTTAATGAAAATTCGATTGTATTTAGTAGGCGAGACGAATGCGCTCGTCGTTAGTGCGGTGCGTGTACCAACGGTGCGAATGCGGAAATTGCACGTATAACACAACGTCAACTGGAATTAAGTAGATTGACTCAGTTCTTCAGCCACATTCCAAATTACGCACAGTCGGAAGCAACGATCATTTTATGGAAAATTGGAATAAATGGAAATAGAATGGAATAGAATTTCAACGGAGAATTCAAGTGTTTTGTGAAGATGCTGTTAGATTATCCCAAATTCACAGATCATTTTTACTTCCTGCGCCACTGGTACTTGTTAAATTGATAATTTGGTTCATGCAGCACATGCATATCAAAATAAAGCATACTGGTACTGTTTTTGAAATGATGCGAGTTAAGAGGTTGTATACCCACAATAGCCGGTTTTCAATAAAAAAAGCTTGTTGTTAAAAAAATGGATTTAAGCAGTCTTTACAAGTACTAACATCCAAAAATCGGGATTTATCCTCTACCACCCCCTTCAACCTCAACCCCTCCTTTTTTTTACCCCTAAAAAATGTTCAGAAATGATCAGGATACTCTGAAACGCCAAAAATCGAAGCAATTTTTACTTTATTCGCTTCTGGCTTTTTTCTCTGCCGCCACTGGACTGATTTCAAAAACTACAAAGGTTTTTTGTCCTTGGCATAGTCGGCGTGGGAATTAAAAATATGAATGTTTTTCACGATTTTTAGGCGGTTACGTCACAATATCATACGAAATAAATAAACAGATTGATTAACTGTAACATAAACGTAGCTCATCTTCCCTAAGAAAAAAGCATGAATGGAATAATGGAATTTTGGTTGTTTTTCCAGGCATTGTCATGGCTTATATTGAGGATCAACAAATCACACCCCCATGACAAGCACGTTGTCAAACTGACAGTGACAAGCGTAAAAGGGAAAGACTCATATGTTGATGAGAACATTTTCAAATATATCAGACAAAACTAAAAAACGTTTGTGAGCTTAATACAAACACATGTCCGCACATAGAGGCCGATTCCATATGGCACGTTGAGGGAGATTGATGTACGAATAGATATGGTAGTGATTCCTGTAGTTCGACTATGACTCGCTAAAACCCGTGAAAGATCTATAAGTATTCTAAATTTTAAATTCTGCATTCATTCTAAATCAAATGGTCAAAATGTGTATGAGCAATGTCATAATTTTAAAATACTTCTCCAGTGTAAATGGTTTAGCCCAATTTTGTGCTTCCCAGTTCTCATTTTGGGAATTCCATCCCCTGCATATTGCAGCAGTAGGGCATTTCAGCTTTTACATGACGTTTTATTGAAATGTGCGAAAAAACCGGTGAAAGAATACGTCAAAATTAACCGCTTAATACCCAGATTTTTCATAATTCACCAGTACTTTATAAGAACAATCGAATCCTTTTACCCCGTTTTCCATTTTTAACAGGGCCTTTTTTATATACCCCAACCCGCTGTGGCGTTCTCCACTTAAAGCGTGTATGTATTTTTCAGCAGTTGGTTCAGTTTTCCAGAACCTGAAAAAACAGCTGCGTCTCGTCTGGATCTAAATCAAAGTCTACAGACTATAAATAGTTGCTTCACTGCCGGAAAGCTCATGGCTTTTTAAGGCGGCATTCGCAGTGTGTCACGTGACTTGTTTGGGGGTTAGGAAAAACTGAATTTCGAAACTAAACTAAATCGTGTAATTTCTTACGTACGGCTCTAAAAGCTAATCTGCTAGCAGATGATTCTCCCCTGTTCTCATAAGGCCTTCTTGCCCTACCAGTTCCGTAAGACGGCAGCGCACTAACCAAAAACTTGAACAAAAAAAAAAAGGACAGGCAACTGATGTCCCAGAACTAGAAGAAGGCAGTAGTGCCTGTGGTCTATAGAATGGTGTGGACGGAGGCGTTGGTGGTAGTGTGCTTATTGCTGATGATATGCTCTCTTTACGTCTAAAATCCTAACTCAGTATCTTTGCCCGCTCCGTAGATATTTTTTTTAATTTAGTAAATAAAACCTCAACCACTGTATATCGGTAGGGGAGCAGAAGCAAGAACTGATGGAGGGCAGATGCTGTTTAGTAAGTGGCAACAAAGCTGGGGTACGACTAAGCATGAAGCATGGACTAAAAAACAGATTGCAGACATGCAGGTGTGAATTGACAGGGTGACAGTGCAGATAGATATATTGTTCACTTGCATTATTTATTACGAGAAGCAATATTTTTAGCTCCGAATCAGTATTAAAAAAACTTGTAAGTAGTGATCCCCCGCAATATCGGCGATACAACGCGAACCAGAATCCCTGTTCTAAATATGATTAAAATTCATATTTCTATAAGAAGCTTACTTATACTTAGTCCTGTAAGTAAAAACATAACCAGCAGGACAAGTTTTGTGGTCCTGGTTCAAATTTGATGGAAATTTTGGGGGTTCCTGTTGACCTGGACGGTAATTTGACTCCTGCGTGACCTTACTATATGCATTTCGTATACTCTGGTCTGGATAATCTACGCAGAGAAAGAAATAGAGAAACAAGTAACCAATTTAATAATGTAAATATGCGCCAGCCAACGATGTTGATTCTGTTTTCGTATATTTACAAGTGTAAATATAATATAAAAGTTTATTGCTGCCAGGATAATTAAAGTATAACCTACTAAAATAAAAATATACAATACATTCTACAGAGATCGTCAAAGCTTAGGAGATTGATGATAAGAACTAAGCATGCGGTAGTATTGTATATTAGCCTCAAAACAGACCATCACCGACACCCCAACTACGATGAGGTATTAACGATGTTCTGTTCATTTGGATGCACCGGAGATGATTGCTTTGTTTATATTATGTCAAGTAGCTAGAGGGATACAACGGTGAGATGTAGCACTAAAGCTGAATATATATATATATATATATATATATATATATATATAACAAAAAGTAGGAAAATAATGGGCAAAATCCGCAGAAAGGATGAAAGTGGATTAGAGCAGAAAATAGGATAGATAACCCGAGCGATACGTATTTCTGCTGGTTGGCCCCAAATGAATGTACATATGCAACTACAAAAGTAGATGCACATGTCCACACATCCGGATACGGGTGTAACATGAGGAAACGAAGATGGAGAGGGAAAAAATCGACACACAACAAAAGCCAACCTACACATTGTAGTATAAAATGGCTAGAAGCCCTCGTATTTTCAAGGAGACATCTAACCATAACCACGCGGCCAGTTATAGCCATTTGCTGTGGTACTTCAAGCCCAAAGGATCTGCGAAGAGAAAATGATCATGCGGAGAAAGGTATATAACAAAAAGTAGTCCTTTTGCGGATTTTGCCCATTATTTTCAGAATTTCAAATGAACAGTATACAAATACTCTTCGAAAAGATAGTAAGAGGTGATCGAATCAACAAAATTTCTCTCGGAATAGTGAGGAATGCCAAATTAGTTAAAATTGTAGTATGTCAACAGACATTAACGTACGAGTATGAAGTAAACACCAAGGTTTTGGATTTTGATAATTGAGCCTCAAATTTTCCTAACCAATTAGGTGTTTCTAAAAATGAATCAAGGAGCCGATTACTTAAGGTTAGTACTTTTTATGAGCTGATTTGAGAGGGCACCATGTGAATATTTAGATCATCAATGCAAAAAAAGAAAGTTAAATTCCGTTTCAAAATGCGTTTTGGTGTTCATACATATATTTACCAAAAATCTCCTGAGCTTTGATTCTCCCAGTAACATATACTTGACTAAATAAATATAAAGAAATTGCTCTTTATTATGTGCACTTAACAGTTTAATGACAATAATAAATCTTAAAATAAAAATATAAGATTATAGTTTGTTTGCGGCTTTGATGTACATAAAATAAATGTAGTATTTTCTAGAATATGGTTGCAAAATCGTTATTACGCACGCCTCAATATTCTTACATACATGCCCATAAATGTGTAGGCTCTCAAAATGTAGTCTCCTTGAATACATCTTAAAAGTACTCTCAGTGCATTTTTATTGCCTAGGGAGACGTATTCATGTTCGACATACCGACAAACAGAATGGTAAATCTTACTTATGTTTTTTGCTCCGAATACTTGGCTCCAATTTGGGAATATATATTCTCTTGCAAATCTCGAATATTTAAAGCCTTTTGGCTAGATTGTACATATTTGATGGAATAATTTTCTGAAAAAGCCAATCTGTATCGTAATTATTGAATCCGAAGTAAGCGTTGTGACTTACTTAGTACGCTAATCTAACGAATGACTGAGATTGTCGAGGCAAAAGGCATTGGAGCATAAATATATAAAGTGTTCCATTTCCATTTTTTGTTTACCTGATTGTGTAGTGCGGGTACTCCTATATTATTAAAGTTAAATCCACGATATACTAAATTACGGGGAAATGAGAAAATCTATACTTATAGAATAAGTTTTATAGTGCATTCTACATACCTCTTAAAAATAAAGTAAACTTATAGTTTTTATAATATTATGATGTTTCTTCAACACTAAAACTACGCTTACGATATCTGGCTTCTGGGCCACCAAACCTTACAGACTTACGATAGTGATCGAAAAACTTTACCTACAGTCCTTAGACTATGTTTCACAAAAACCAAGTATACCTGTTTTATGAAAGTAGATGAAAGGTCAGACCTAAAATGATGGGAAGCTTCATCCACAATTTTCTCTCGGTTTGTATATTTCTCGAGACAGTTTCGCCTTGAAGAAACGTCATACTATTTATCTTAATTATTTCATATAAACCATTTTCCGTGGAAATAGCCACAGAAAAACTTACCGGCAATTGAGGAGGTAGAAGCTCCTAGCCAAGCGTGAGATGATTCCAGCAACTTGGCCTGCAAAAAAGATCTACTATTAGTTGAAATTCAACCATATATACTGTTCACGGTGTCACTTTTCCGCACGCCTTTCAGTTTGGAAAGAGTAAAAATGTACAAGATCTTAAATATTTGTATATCATTGTCCGAATTATCAGTTTGGAAAGAGTAAAAATGTACAAGATCTTAAATATTTGTATATCATTGTCCGAATAAAATGGCATAATAATATCTGTTGCACCAGCATACACTCCCCAACCTGAAATATCTTGGGTTCAAATAGAGCTGCAACATGCTGATAATGCGGAGACCCTATCCAGGATTTTGTCGCCCGCCATAAATCTTAAAAATTCCAGCAACTGCTCTTTTGTTATTAACCCTGATAAAAATCAAATTTAATTATCTTTAGGTTTTTTTGTTATTAAAGTATATGATTTAAATTGTTACATATCATTATTATTTTTCGTGTTAGCTGGTATAAAAATGTTACTCCTAACTCTTGCGGGAAATAACTATTTTTTCATTCAAGAATGTAGATGTGTGTTACTAAGAACAGATATTTAAAAATACTCAAATAGTCGAACACACATTGTAAACTGAAGAAGTTCTGTGGAGTTGGTGATAATAAATTCATTAATTCAAGATGAAACCAATATTCAATTAGGTTGACTCTTCGGCAGAAGTTACCCATCGAAATAAAACTTAGCTACGAACGTATAATGAGAAAATCTAAAAGTATGCGGCTTGTCTAAGAGCAAATACACGGGGAAATCTACGATGTGTGAAACAGGGAATAATAAAATCGATCAAGATCTTGCCCAAATTGAAAAGTTTAGTAGTAGTCATAATCTCCGTTTCATCCTTTTAAGGACAAATATGTTAGTATGCTCAAATAAAATAAAAATGACAAACATAAATTTAAAAGGTAATAAAATAGTTTTTCTGGATTATTCTAAGAACCTAGGTATTCGAACGGATGATGATTTAAGCGTTGAAGATATAAACTATGTAATTTCTCAGAGTTTTATTTTATATTACATAAATCTGCGAGGATCATTTGCCTATACTTATCAATTGTAATTTTACTCCAGAAAAATTGTCATAGATTATATTATAGATTACAGCACTTTCATCAAAAATGTTAACCAGTCAGCTGAAGCTTCTATTCCGAAATATGAAAACAAAAATAATGTCAAAGGAAAACCATGGTGGACCAATGAATGTAATATAGCAGTATAAAAACGTAAGGATAGTTTTAGACTATATCAGACAAACCCAAACCTCGAAAACTTACTTAATTTTAAAAAACTTGACGCGAAGGCCAAACAAATATTCAAAAAGGTTAAAAGAGAAAGTTGGCGTCAATATTGTTCATCTTTAAATAGTAACACCCCACTTAAACAAATTTGGAAGCAAGTTAACTTGTATAAAAATAGGCGATAGAGTAATTATCATGTTATAGAAGCTTCAGCAGAGTGGGTACAGGAATTTCATTGTAAGTTGGCCCCAAATTTTGTAAGTAACAACATCCAAAGAAGAATATCAACGTGGACTAACCATGAACTGTTGCAACCTTTTACCATGATAGAATTACAGAAAGTCTTCAAACAGAACAACAATACATCTCCGGGAAAGGACCAAATTCATTATTCGATGTTATACCAACTACCTACAACTAAACAATCGTTATTGGATATTTTCAATCAAATATATTGTGGGAATGCTGAAATACCGAAAGATTGGTACGATTATATAATTATTCCAATTCTGAAACCTGGAAAACCAGAACATCATCAAGATTCATATCGTCCCATTGCACTAGCTTCATGCGTTTTGAAAACTTACGAAAGACTCATCAAGAACAGGTTGGAATTCTACTTGGAGAAAAACCAATTGCTCCCAAGCTCGCAATATGGATTTCGAAAAGGACAGTCTACTCAAGACTTACTGATAAAGTTAACAACTGATATCCAAATTGGATTTTCGAATAACAAGCATACTTCTGTAATATTTTTAGACGTTATGGGAGCTTATGATAATGTAGACTTGAATATACTATACAGTAAAATTATAAATATTGGTCTTCCAAAAGAACTTTTGTTATTACTGTATAGCAATAGAAACATTTTCATCAGAGCCTCTGAGCAGACTATTGGACCACGATCAACATCTAAAGGACTAGCACAAGGGAGTATATTGAGTCCCATCTTATATATAATATATTCCTATGACTTTGAAAGAGCTTTTAATTCAAGAGATGGTAAAATATATCAGTTTGCAGATGACTATGCCATTAGTATCCAGAACAAAAATTTATCTCAATCTATGGAACTTCTAGAAACAGCGACTTCCATTGCACACGAATGGTTTGAGAGTAATGGATCTTCCATTGCCTACTCAAAATCTTGTGTATGTACGTTTACCAGATCTCGCCTTAGTCCTTCAAATATCATCACTCTGGCTGGGCAGAATATATCTTATAAAACTTCTGTCAAATATTTAGGAGTTATCCTAGATAAAAAACTTAACTGGAAAGAACATATTACATACATTTTAAAGAGAAGTCAGAATGCTTTTAACATTCTGAAGTCCTTTTCACATCGGAAATGGGGAGCAGATCCAGCAGTGTGCTTAACCTTTTACAGGACCTTAGTTCGATCAATCTTGGACTACGGATCAATACTTTATGGCAATGCATCTAGAATTCATCTTCAAAAAATAGCACAGATCAAAAATAAGTGCCTTAGGCTATGTATCGGATATTTGAATAGCACTCCCATCAATGTCATGGAGGTTGAATGTATCGAACCTCCTCTTCAATTGAGACGACAAATGTTGAGCGATAAAGCACTGGTTAAACTGGTCAGCAGGGGATTCATTAACGAGATCCACCAATTGTTTATTCATGGATTAACAGCGAAATACTGGCAATACAAAAGGCTTCCTCTGATCATAGAGAGTTATCAGTGGCTTCTTCCTACCGTCAAGAAGGTACACTCTAATCAAATCAACCCATGTTTCATACCTGTATATTCGGCATACAACTCTCTACCCGAAGTTATCTTTACGAAATATTCCGAACTAGATTTATCAACACCTTACAAATTCCGGCATGATATTCGAACACGATGGAGTGGATGGGAATATATCTTCACGGATGGTTCGAAGAAAGGCAATTTAGCGGGATGTTCATTTTATCGCAGCAACAATTCGTATCACCAAGAATTCAAGTTGCCACCTGAATGTTCGGTATACACAGCAGAACTGGTTGCGATCAACCAAGCTATTGAATACTGTTTCCAATTCCATGGAAATAAGAATTTTGTTATTTTTACCGACTGTAGAAGTGCTGTAACAAAATTGGAGAATAGTCACCCCACTGCAGATCTTAATCATCTAATTGCGAACATCATCAAGCGCATTCAGGAGCTGAATAGAATCGACAAAACTATAAACATAGTCTGGATCAAAGGCCACTCAGGTATAAAAGAAAACGAGATGGTAGATAATTTTGCAAAAAGAGCTACAACTAGAGGCGATTACGTTCCGGGCATGGAGATTCCTTTTACTGACGCTCATTTTCTGATCAGACAACGACTAAAGAATAAATGGAATAACCATTACAAAATCAGTCCAACAGGAAGTTACCTGAAACGTATACAAGAGACTCTTGGAAGCAGACCTTGGTTTCAAGGAATTACCAATCGTCCTTACATTAGAACCGTGAGCAGAATAAGAAGTGGTCATGTCCTAACGCCCCATCATAAATCAAGAATTGGATACGGAGATGATCCACTTTGCAGTTGTGGAAATATAGGAACCTTGCAACACTTAACATTAGAATGTACAAGTTCTAATAACGAAAATTCTGAATTGTATAAAATTTTAGCGAATCACCTTCCTTTGCCTCTAAATTTAGAATCAATTCTCAGTTCTGAGAACCAGCAAGTTTACGAACTTTTATACAAGCATTGTCGGAAAGTAGGCCTAACATTATAAAATGTAAATTACAGTAAGTTTGTTTGAAAAAATGAAAAAAAGAAGAAAATATTGAAAAAAAAACAAAAAAAGCAGATCAGTAAAAAAAAAACAATCTTATAAACAAAATAGAGAAAAGGAAAAAATAAGTAAAAAGTATTGGTTAAAAAAAAAACAACAAAAAAAAGAGAAATGTGTTCGCATACTCTATGTAAGTATAATAGAAATAATATACAATAGTAATATTAAGTAATGGATGTTCTATCTTCTATTAAAGCATAGCATTAGACTGAACATAAGGATCTGGCCAGTTGGTCATCGACCAGTGCCAATAACAGAACAAAAAAAAAATAAATCTGCGAGAAAGCGATTGTGTGAATCTTTCTTATTTAATCGTATTTCAAAAAATCGTTATCAAAGTATTATGAATACATGTTGCAAACTCGTGTATAATCTCAGGAAATATGATCATACAACGAAGGCCACTAATCACAAGTGGATGAAAATTGATAAAAAGTCTGGCTTAGAGGGGTGTTTATTAAAAAACATCGTCATATTTAGAAAGCAAATTCATACGAAGAGGAAATATGGATGGCATTAATATTAGATATAGAGCGCCACAGCCCATCTCTTTTTCACATATATTTGCAATGCTACTAAATTATATAATTCCTTAGAGAGTAGTTTAAAAGACAAAATTCAAGAAAAAATTGAAAAAAATTACATTTGTAAGCAATAAATATTAAATGACCTTATGTTTTCTTTCTGCCTTTACATTAATTATCCTTTATTATTGTCGTTATTATACAGGGTGACTTCGAAGTTGAGTCATTTATTTTAACAGTGAGTAGATCTGATCAAAAGAAATGTTTTTTTCCTTTACCATTTTTCTGGTAAAATTAAAGTAACAAAGTTATAGCCCTTTGGAAGTTTGAGTACCGCCCTGTCTCAATAATGATATTATGTTCTCGTGTTTGGCAACAACAGATATAATCCGCCTTATCCGTTCATCGCATCGGAAACAAAAAAGCGAAAGAATTTGGAACGATCTTTTTACAATTATTTTCTTCAGTTGTATACAGTCAGTATCAGTCGGTAGTCGGTAACGCGTAAGTGAATAATCGTGTCTGTTGCGAGGCTCAAATCAAAAATGGCACATGTTTACGAAAATGCTGAACTTGTGGACATGGTTCTTATTTACGGGGAGTCTTTACAAAATGCTGCCGCGGCATCACGGATCTATGCGGATCGGTTTCCCAATCGAGTGCAAACAACCCCTCGTGCCTTTGTTAATGTAGTGCAAAGAGCTCGTGAATCAGGTGACTTAAGACCTCACAGAGGAGATCATGCCGGTGCTCCAAGACCACACGATCAAATAGAACTAGAAGAACAAATTTTAGAATTAGTAAGTGATGATCCAACAGTAAGCACCCGACAAATTTCAACTCAATTGGCGATTAGTCAGTATAAAACTTGGAAAACTCTACGTGAAAATCAGTTCTATCCGTTTCACATACAAAAAGTGCAGGCCTTACAACCGGAAGATCATGAACAAAGGGTTGACTTTTGCAATTGGCTTTTAAATAAACATCAAAATGATGACAATTTTTTAAATCAAATTTTAGTGAGTGATGAAGCCCTCTTTACTAGAAACGGAATTATTAATTCACGTAATTCTCACGTTTGGGCTATTGAAAATCCCCATGAAATAAGGGAAACCAATTTTCAACAGCGATTTGAACCAATCAACCTGTGGGCGGGAATTGTTAATGGAATTTTAGTGGGGCCTTTTGAATTACCAAATCGCTTAACTGGTGAAAATTATTTTGATTTCTTGCAACACAATTTGCCTGGTTTACTGGAAGATGTGCCTTTAAATATTAGACAAAACATGTGGTTTTTACAAGATGGGGCACCACCCCATTATGCAAGAAATGTGCTTGAATTTTTAAATAGACAATTTAATAATCGTTGGATCGGCCGTGGCGGTTTTGTACCTTGGCCGCCAAGGTCTCCGGACTTAAATCCTTTAGACTTTTGTTTGTGGGGTTGGCTAAAAACTCTAGTGTATAAAACACCGGTTAATACACGCGAAGAATTACGTGCTCGAATTGAGGAAAAGAGTACAGTGATCAGAAATCAACCAGTGATTTTATTGCGTGCTTGTAAAGAGACATGGCTAAGACGCGCCCAGCTGTGCGTCGAGCAAAACGGAAATCATTTCGAACAGTTTTTGTGACATGCTTTTGGGCGCACAGGTCCGCACTGAAATACTTGTCGGGAGGATACTTTATAAAACAAGGTAACATTTTTTTTTTAATTTTTTTTTATTTTTACACACATATTTTGGTTTATCTTCCTTCTACAATCATTATCTGAAAATTAATGACTCAACTTCAAAGTCACCCTGTATATAGACATTAATTTTTGACAAATTTTTATTTTTTATAATTCTCGAATTTTTAAGGGGGTTAGGTGGTAAAATAGATATAGTATCTAAATCCCGCCTTTTGTAATGTTATTGCAAATAAAAGACGTTAATAATAATGATAATAATAATCATTATTATAAAGATACCGCTAAAAAATTGAGGTATACCATTCCCTACCACCCCTAACTCTGAACCTCTACAAAGAATTTTATGGAAATAATCAGCAGCCTCTGAAATGTCAAAAAAAGTTTGAGCGATGTTATTGTTTTTTTTTCGTTTTTTGCCTGGATCGATTTCTAACAACCACAAAGCTTTTTCGTCCTTGGCATGGTCGTAAGCTTTTCTCAAAATTTCATTAAAATCCGACCGGTGGTGACGCTTTCCAAGTTATAGCGGGGCAAAGGTTTAGCGGACAGATAGACAGCCAAAAATGTGTAGCACGCTTAGTATATCGAAATAAAACAGCACAAAGTGCCATCTATTACCAGAATGGACCACTGCCGGAATGTATAGCAGATATCGGTTCAAACTGTAAAGATTTCAATTCGCGTCTGACAGCCGAGTTGTCATTGTGAGCGCTAGGGTAGACCGTATCTACTATAACGCCACAATCGTCAGCCTCTAGCGGCCACAGTGGTGAATGGGCTATCAAACGTGTCATTCTTAGGAGAAAAAGTCGCATCTCTGGAGGCGAAGTTAACTTCGTGATGGAACGTATTATTTTGTCAAAAACATGCTGCATTCACAAACTTGTTTGACAAAGGTCAATAGTTGCATAGACCCACATTTTATCTGGTATATAAACACGACTAATTATACTGTAGACAATATTTTCACGTTGAAGACATCCGAACAATTATTTTTACGGGCTCCCTGCTGCATGTGAAAATACCAGTTAATCATTGCACGCCGAGTCGCAGCACTTTGCTGAAATTTAAATGATTTGTGAGGCTTTGACTCACCATTCGCATTCACGACGACTTGTATTTATTGCACTTGCAGAATGTTAACATAATATATCTTCTTTCATGCAGGATTAAGATATTTGCCACCAAAATAACAGAAAGATTTCTTTCTCAGTGTGAGAAAAATGGCGTCATGAAGGTCGACTCTGTACTTTCAATGCAATTCTGGACAAACGAATTATGTAAGTTCGTCATAGTATTTGAGTCAACTTTTGTAACCTCTAGTATCTTTATCGTTTGCCGCTTATGAAAATCCTTGTAGCCTGGCATAAAGCCGTAGGCTGAAATGAATATTAGTGGAAAAAGGCATTGTTCATTTGGCAGATATTGAGATTATGGGATTTGAATGCGCATGATGACAGAAATGGAATCATCGTCCTTAAGTTCTGGTAGGTTTACTATGTTGCGTATGTAAACCCTTACAGGGTCATGTCATATACTGAACATGATTGGAGAAAAAGTATTGTAAGTTGTAAGTTTTTTTAAAAAAAAAAAACCAGGACACTGTCATACGCCCTGGTATTTGCTTCAGGAAAAATATCTTCATATCCGCAGAAGCACCCCACGCTTTTTACTCTGAATTGAATTATTCTATTAATAACTCAAATTTTATTATGAGTTTATTCTGAGGTCATTAATTATGATTGATTGTTCGACCATCTACTACTGTAATATACACTCTTTGTAATTAAAAATTATTTTCTACTTTTTAGTTCGGTTAGCTATAAACGAGTGTTTTTTTATTTTTTTTAATATTATTTATTATAAATCTAGGCATTGTACCTATCTTCATACTATATGTAGATTAACATATCACAGACTCAAACTCATTATTCAAAAATACATTACTACGACACCTTTACTTTACGATTATCCAGCAATTAAACACCAAGAAGAACCATACGACAGCTAAGTAAACAAATCAGGCTACTTTCATCCGCTTTGTGAGTAAAATCCAGAAAATTTATGTGTATAAAGTATTTCACCTAACCAGGTTGACCATTGTTCTCTAGTCATTGTAACAAAACGTTGTTAAAATGAATTACCATATTCGAACAAAAGAAAGTCATTCACCTTAAAGAAATCATCCAGCTTCCTAGACAATGATAATAACATAGTATGACCTATACCTGGAAGCATATAAAACATAGAACGCATGTACCCCACCTATCTAGTTGGCTGTTGTTCCCATCTCAGACGGTAACAAGACGCGCAATTACTGTTTTATATTTTTAATAAGACAGTCTGACAATGCACCCACAAACACAAACGAATGTTGTATTACATACATGCACATGCATGCCGCGTGTCGCTTTTATAATATGTGCTTACTATTTACGAATGACATCTGTCACATATAGAAAGAAGCGACTACTGGATACATTTTTTATGGGCGCTTCGAATAAAAAAGAAGTAGACTTGGAGATGGTATAATAGTTTCTGAACGAGGGCAAGCTGAAAAGTTCTCGGCTTGACCATGAAGCACACTGTGATTGTCAGTCGAAACATTTTTCTACATAATCCCATTCGACCCCAACACACTTGATTCAACGTTTCTGAAAGATTAGAAAGGATTCCTTCTTGGAAGTGGAGTTCTGAAAGGCTGTCAAAATATTCATCAACAGCCCTGTCAATCGCTTCATCGGGCGCAAGGCGCCTTTCCAAAAAGAAATTTGCGGAAGCTCGAGGGTGCCAAATCAGATGAATAGGAGGGATGGCGGAGCAAATAGTACCTCAAATCGTGCATTTTACTATTGCTAACACACTTTTGTGGGCAAGTGCAGTGACCTGATGAAAAATGGTCGTTTCTTCTTCAAGCCGGGCTTCTTTTCATGAATTTTGGCATTCACTTGATCCAGGATATTGGAATAGTATTTGTTAGTAACTGTTCTACCCTGTTCAAGATAATCAAGTAACAGAATCCCTTTCGCATTCCAAAACGCACTGCTTATAACCTTTCCGGCAGATGCAATCGACTTATATTTGTTTGCTTTCACCCACTGCTTCAACTGCTGTTCTAATTTTGGCCTGCAATTTTAGCATAAAATTAGTCGGATCTCTATTGAACCGGACCAAACATGCTGCGAAATGAATTTTGCGAATTTTGAAAATATAGAGAATCTAGAGAATTTTGAGAATCTTGGGAATTCTGGGAATTTTGAGAATTTTTAGGATTCAGAGTTTTGAGAATCTTGAGAATTTTGAGAATTTTGAGAATTTGAGAATTTTGAGAATTTTGAGAATTTTGAGAATTTTGAGAATTATGAGAATTTTGAGAATTTTGAGAATTTTGAGAATTTTGAGAATTTTGAGAATTTTGAGAATTTTGAGAATTTTGAAAATTTTGAGAATTTTGAGAATTTTGAGAATTTTGAGAATTTTGAGAATTTTGAGAATTTTGAGAATTTTGAGAATTTTGAGAATTTTGAGAATTTTGAGAATTTTGAGAATTTTGAGAATTTTGAGAATTTTGAGAATTTTGAGAATTTGAGAATTTTGAGAATTTTGAGAATTTTGAGAATTTTGAGAATTTGAGAATTTTGAGAATTTTGAGAATTTTGAGAATTTTGAGAATTTTGAGAATTTTGAGAATTTTGAGAATTTTGATATTTTGAGAATTGTGAAAATTTTGAGAATTTTGCGAATTTTGAGAATTTTGAGGATTTTGAGAATTTTGAGAATTTTGAGAATTGTGAAAATTTTTAGAATTTAGAGAATTATGCGATTTTTGAAAATTTTGAGAATTTTGAGAATTTGAGGATTTTTAAATTTTTTTAAATTTTGAGATACACGACGTTCTGAAACTAGTGATACGAGCAAATGACATGCGCACACATGCAAGGATTATAATTTTGCCGATTGCCATATCTGTATCAGACCGAGAACTTTTCACCTTATGGTTCGTGGAATATGCAGTAAGGCTACTGTTTTTTTTTTTCAGAAGGGTGTATGCAACTTGATCTTACAACATTTCAATGAAATTGAATATTTTGTTGGTACTTCGGAATACATTAAAACCGCGTCGTACATGCAGGAATGGCGAATGCTAAAAGGCGATATAACATAGCGGCAGCAAATCCTCCATCGTCGAGCGTTCAAAACGGTAAGCCGCTGATATGAAATGCCGCCAATGCAGGCTGCCGCGTCCACCTCTCATCCCTTAATAAATACGGATTAAATTCTTTTCTCTACCACTATAACCAAATAATCATTTATAATGGCAATGTAGAGAATAATTGGCCACAATGCTCATATTGAAAGTAGTGGATCGTGTCTACTGATGTCACCCGAGAGATAACCTCATGCTCGCTTGTAGTTCTGGAAGGCTGGGAGAATTGTTGTCTACCCTCAGGATTCGTTGGTTTTGCGTGGTGCCATCTTAAAATTTGGAATGATAACTTCACGCAATCTCAGCATGCTGCTTTTATACTATTGCAGTGATACACCGTTTACAATATTTTTACAATATTGTTTCAACACATAGACATGGTTTCAATTGGCCACAGAAATATGGGGTATTACAAACACTGTAACTCTTTTAGAAGCAGATTGCTAAATTAACTTTTTGTGTTCTGCTACTGACCCACAGATGGCGCTAGTATCCTTCAGATTCCAATTGGATACCAGAATATAGTCCATATATATGATTCCCTATCTTTAGGTAGAATACGTTAATCAATGAAAGTACAAAGCTCAAACTTGAGATAACATAACAGCAAATTTTTTTAACAATGAAAGTATGATGGTTCAAAGATAGAATCATTTGTGTTAGGACACACAGCCTCACTAAAATAATGAATAAAGCGCAGTGTTTTTTTTACCGTTGTATTTGGAAAAAAAGACAGCAAGATCCGCGACAGAATCAACTTATCGGAAGCTTTGATTAGAGAAATAGTTTCAGTAATTTTGAGTACCAAATGCTTAATGAGATTCCATAGGATCTATTCAGTTACGACCCTGGGTACACTGCATGATTTCTCAATTAATATCGTTGCGCAATGATAAACAACAAGGGCCAAGGTGCTTTGCGGTATACGCATACAAAATATTGTTTCAATACATACTAAATAAACTACGGCTTGGCACAGAGGTATATTTCTGTTTATTACGCTTCGACCTAGAAAGCAGAGCTTCGGTTTCGCGTTGGTAATGTATACAGCTCATTACAATCACAAAACCGAGCCCTGGTTGGACGATGGTGGCAAGCTTTTTCTCTAATCAATAGCGGATAATGTATGCAGTGCCATCGTTTTTTTGAGAATGTTTTGCTTAAATACGGAGGAAACGATACGCGCCTGACACCTAAGACAATTTTCTTGTTAAGCCAATATGTGCCGTCAGTGGCGGACCTGAGGTGTCTGCCGTGAAAATTGGATAGCTGGGGGCGAGTCATGATAATCGGGGCCCAACGCATACTGCGTCGTGTGTGTTATCTTAGATCCAAACTTCTATTCTTGAAAACGAGGGTGTAGAATTACTGAGAGAAGGTGGGAGTAGGTTCTCTGGAGAAAAAATGCTGAAGGTTTTCTGTCGTCCGTCTGTCTCACTTTAAAGTTAGTTTGTGGTGGAACGTTTAATGATGTGAAAAATCTAGGTTACATATTTTTGCCGAAAACGTATGTCTTCACAAACTTGTTTGACAAATGTCAAAAGCAGTCAGAATTTGGAATGATTCTCAGAGAGCAGTTCCCGGGGAGCGTTTTATTCTACTGCCCTCAAGAATTGGGGCCCAGCCTATATAAGCTTGTCTTCAAAGTTGCGTCTTTCATTTGCATAGCGTATATATATATAAAACTAAGCAAATTCTCTTGGTAATGCGAACACGAACGCCTTAAGGTACCTGGGATATTAAGTTTCGAAAAATATGCCTTGTCCTGCAACCGACGTGAAAAGGTACCACGTCCATCGGAATCCAAATCATCACCAAATCAGATTACCCTATATTCAAGATTCTACTAGTACTTCGCAAGGGTATTCAGACGGTTTTAATGGATGTTTCTGTCCCGAGCCGCGTTGGTTTGTTTATATCTTACAGAGGCCGTCAAGATAGATACCGTATAATACTTAGACTGCCCCAAATATTGAACATTTAGAAAGAAGTGAACAAACTTGTGTTTTTGAATCCAACCACGACTACTTCACACAACTGTTTATGTGCTACTTCAAATTCCTTATTACTTGTATTGTGAGTACTTTTCTTGAATTTCTTATTTACGTCTTCGCTGGAGTTGTATAGATTATTAGCTTTTTTATACTGATGTAGCTGCCTAGGCTACCAGGTCACGCGTCTGCTATAAGAAGCTTGTAAATATAAAATCCGATTTTTGAACTTCTTATTTCAAACGAAGGTGTTTTTTAAAAGGAATGTCCCAACTTTCGGGATAGTTTGATAGATACACATACATTCGTGGAAAATAATTGGCAATTTTGCTCCATCCATTGTCATATACACCGGGGATGAAACGAGAGATACGATGATATGAGGCAAGTACATAATCGCCTGTTCTTTTTTTTCAGCTAAAGCCATCCGTCGAGCATTATTGTGTTGCCTGGCTGGCTGCGTGTCACTGCTATCCAGCCTGCCTTTTTGCCGTTGCGATTTATCCCTACAACGCAGCTTATATCGCTTCAGTAATTTATGACTGCGACCATATACGCTCGCATAAAAATCCAATTTTGGCTGTATGTGTATGCAACAATAACCCCCATCCCGCCGAAAAAATCTACAGAGGTATAACAACGTATCGCCGCAGACTATCTGCGGATCTGCTACTTTATTTACCATTATTAAAACAATAAATTCCCACCGCGGAGACGAGATGTCACAATCTGTAAGCGGAGTTTTATTACTTTTTCCACTGTAGCGGTCTTCCCCTACCATCACACAACATCAGTTGCTCTATCTCTAATCCAAGCTACGATTTTCGGTTTGGATAAACAGTACACTATGTGGAGGGCATCAAAGAAGAAAACACGTTATCAATATTATATTCGAAACTTTTATATGCTCGGTTGCATCGCCTTTAGGGTGTGCTGATCCTTAATTTCCACATTTTTGTTCGATTTTAACAAAAAATTGTCTCCAGATTTGACAACTTGACAGCCGACAGACTGTTTGAGAGGTTTGAATGTTTGAAATATGGATATAAATGTCGTGGAAACTGATGAGGTATCCCTAAGATAACGGATTATTTGGAGTAGTGATAACAGAAAATTGTTTCCAAAGATTTATCATCATTCGAGAAACCTCTCTGTCCCTATGCAAGCCAATTAACGACAGGCAGCGATTCTCTCATAATTGATAAACCCTGATAAAATTAAGAAATATAGACCAAATAATCCGTGTAGTTTCTGAAAATTGGTAGAGCTATGCCTTGATGTGTTCAGATGAAAATACTAAAGGTTCTCGACTGTGTGAGATAATAATTTACATTACGCTTACAAGGTATCTTAGTTGATAAAAAGATAACAAGTACATTTATAGAAAATACAAAAAGCCTGACGGCTGCAACTGAAAATAATGCATTTCTAATTGCTATCTGAATCTAAGGACATCACAAATGTCAAACTCTATCAAGCCGTTTGGCCTATAGTCCGTCAAATACTACCATTAGTATTGCTTTTTGAGGTACAATGTGAAAACTGACAAAAAAGTTATAGGTTTTAAGTTTTCATACATCCATTCAAGTTAACCAATAAATTTGTAGTTGCAGACGTAATTCCTCTGAAGGGGTACTAAAGATGCATAGTTGTCAGAAGTTTTCACCAAACCGAGGTGGTGCAACAAAAACTTAGATTGAGGTTCACAACAGTTTTGTTAGTGTCGCACATTCCTTTTTTATCGTTTTTCCCAACTACCTGTGTGCAGCGGCATTCTAAATCCCTTTCATCCGATTATTTCATGGCGAGTATAGAGATGATTTCTGCATTTTATTGTACGTTTTTTCTTTAATCGTAACTTGTTAACCAATTGTACGTGAATATTCCACTTTTATGGAAAAACGGGTGATTACTTTTATTCTCATCATTTTTCTATTCGAAAAATTTTTGCTTTTCTTGAAACCTAATTTTGCAGCAAATTGAGTTTTTAAGAAAATAATTGTTGTATCAATGCATTTTTGACAAAACAAAAATTAGAAACATTGTTTTCTTAGAGCCGTATCGTCAGACGTTGCTACAAATTAATGTAGGAAGCCTTTATCGCCTCCTTGATTGTCATAGGCTTTTCTCTCCTTCAGAAAAGCTGGAGTGGATTCTAGATTCTAGAACAATTTGATGCAAATAGATATTTGTAACATAACCTCAAAATAGAGCGTCTTTCTGAAGAACAGGGAAAAACACGAAAAACAAGAAGGCCGTAAAGGCGTCCTACAATTGTAGGAACAACTGACGATACAGCCCTTAATTCCTATAAATTTAGATGCAACCTCTCAAATAAGGGTTTTCAAAGGTTTAAGAGAAAAGACAACCGCCGGCCATTGTCAAAAAACGCTGTAACAGTAAAAATTCTAAATGAAATTCTCGTCCGCACATAATATAAAATTAATACAGAGTGATATTTATGGTTGCAATTTTTGTGTTGGTAGCAACGTAAAGCCTCCGTGTGGCTCTATTTCACCAGCGGCCGGGCCCGTACTCATACTCATTTTAGATTAAAACAGTTTATTTTAGATATTTATAATGGTGGCGCTCGGCTCATAATGCAGATCAGTCCCCGACCGGTGGCGGATGAAAAAAAACAATACAAAAAAATCGGGTGGCGGAGCAGCGCGCGAAATGTGACGTCGGTGCGAATTTATTGTTTTAATAATGGTAAATAAAGCGGCAGCAGATCGGTGCACGGTGCACGCTGGTCTGTACATGTACGCTGATGCAAAGGATTTGCTGAAACGGTTTGTTAGGAGAATGCATAAATTGTTACGGATCTGGGATACACGAAATACGGTCTTTCAACGCACAGTGCTTCAAATGTCCTAAAACATAGCCAAAACTAGAAAGATTTACTAAATTCCACTAAAAAACTATCAACATGTTTTCGAGGCCGCTGATTAAGGATATTGCATTCATTTGTCAAAAATCAGAATGGCGGATCCAATATGGCAGATAGGTTCGCAAGAAATGTTTAGACTGCGCTCAAATTCGAGTTTTATATGATTTCATAACGGATTTGTTACGTATTTTTTGCAATAAAAGTGGCAGATTTGATATGACGGATATGCTTGCAAAAAATTATTCGAGATTTTTCAAGTGATAACGAATTTAGAATCGATATTCTAAAAATAAAAATGGCGGATCCAACTTGACGGACATTTTTGCAAAAAATGTGTTGGTTGCGCTCAAATGCCGAATTTCTTATGATCATAATTATATATACCTTCGAGTCCGGGATGCATTTTGCTATAACTTAATGCTGCTGGTTATTTTATCGTATTATACACTTTTTGACACGAGCTTGTCGTTATTTTGACATATGAAACTACAAAAGTAGATACACATGCCCACACATCCGGATACGGGTGTAACCTGAGGAAACGAAGATGGAGAGGAAAAAAAACGACACACAAAATCTACAACAAGAGGCAACCTAGACATTGTAGTATAAAATGGCTAGAAGACCTCGAATTTTCAAGGAGACATCTAACTACAACCAAGCGGCCGGTTATAGCCACAGGCTGAGATACTTCAAGCCCAAAGGATCTACAAAGAGAAAGTGAGCATGCGGAGAAAGGTATACAACAAAAAATAGGAAAATAATGGGCAAAATTCGCAAAAAGCAGGAAAGTGGATTCGATTTTCTCTCTCTCTATATACAGGGTGACTTTGAAGTTGAGTCATTAATTTTCAGATAATGATTGTAGAAGGAAGATAAACCAAAATATGTGTGTAAAAATAAAAAAAAAAATTAAAAAATTTTTTTTACCTTGTTTTATAAAGTATCCTCCCGACAAGTATTTCAGTGCGGACCTGTATTTGATCGTGAGGTCCCCTGTGAGGTTTTAAGTCACCTGATTCACGAGCCCGTTGTACTACATTAACAAAGGCACGAGGGGTTGGTTGCACTCGATTGGGAAACCGATCCGCATAAACATGTGCCATTTTTTATTTCGTTTGAGCCACGCAACAGATACCACTATTCACTGACACTGACTGTATACAAATGAATGAAATAATTGTAAAAACATCGTTCCAAATTCTTTCGCTTTTTTGTTTCCGATGCGATGAACCGATACGGCGGATTATATCCGTTGTCGCCAAACACGAGCACATAATATTATTATTGAGACAGGGCGGTACTCAAACTTCCAAAGGTCTATAACTTTGTTACTTTAATTTTACCAGAAAAATGGTAAAGGAAAAAAACATTTCTTTTGATCAGATCTACTCACTGTTAAAATAAATGACTAAACTTCGAAGTCCCTGTATAGGTGAAAAATAAAGCTTCCGCCTTTAGTTGGGTACAAAATTCAAGCAATGAGGACTCTTTATACTTTATTAGTCTCTAGCTTTTAATGGACTATGCCATCATCATCAGGATAATAGTATGTGAGATTGTTGCTAAATGTTATTGAAGGTTAAGTTGAGGGAAACATATAGTAACCTGGTGAAAGCTGGTTACATGGTACATTCGTTAAAATTAGTATAAAATACACACAGCTGTATGTCAGGAACACATAAAAATGGATTAAAAATATTTGGAACGAAAGTTAAAATTATTACATGTTACATCGTGAAACAACCTGATGCTGTACAAAATGGTGGGACAGGATCATAACTACATACTATTGTAAGTAATTTAAAATCATTTTGCACAATATTTGCTATTTCTTCTTAATGTTGTTGCAGCTCTTGATGATGATGGCATAGTCCATTGAAAGCTAGATACTAATAAAGTATAAAGAGGCCTCATTGTTGAATTTTGTCGAAGTACCTCAACTAAAGGCGGAAGATTTATTTTTCACCTAACTGGTCTAGACGACAATGACCACGTCTCAAGTTATATATATATATATATATATATATTTATATCAAAAATACGAAAATAATGGGCAAAATCCGCAAAAAGCAGGAAAGTGGATTCGAGCAGAAAATAGGATAGGTAACCCGAGCGAAACGTATTTCTACTGGTTTGCTTCATCAGGCCCGAAATGAATGTACAAATGCAACTACAAAAGTAGATACACATGCCCATACATCCGGATACGGGTGTATCATGAGGACTTCGTGTGTCACTCTTTCCCTCTTCCATCTTCATTTCCTCAGGTTACACCCATGTCCGTATGTATGGGCATGTGTACTTTTGTAGTTGCATATGTGCATTCATTTCGGGCCTGATAAAGCCCACAACAGAAATACGTATCGCTCGGGTTACCTATCCTATTTTCTGCTCGAATCCTCTTTCCTGCTTTTTGCGGATTTTGCCCATTATTTTCCTATTTTTTGTTATATACCTTTCTCCGCATGATCATTATCTCTTTGTACATCCTTTGTGCTTGAAGTACTACAGCATGTGGCTATAACCGGCCGCGTGGTTGTGGTGAAATGTCGCCTTGAAAATTCGAGGACTTCTAGCCATTTTATACTACCATGTGTAGCTTGGCTGTTGTTGTGGATTTAGTGTGTCATTTTTTCCCCTCTCCGTCTTCGCTTCCTGAGGTTACACCCGTATCCAGATGTATGGGCATGTGTATCTACTTTTGTAGTTGCATATGTGGAGCTATTTTGGGCCTGATGGAGCCAACCAGCAGAAATACGTATCGCTCGGGTTACTTATCCTATTTTCTGCTCAAATCCACTTTCCTGCTTTTTGCGGATTTTGCCCATTATTTTCCTATTTTTTGTTATATATCTTTCTCCGCATGATCATTTTCTCTTTATATATATATATGTATATATAACAAAAAATTTGATGATGATCATTCACGTTTTCCTGTTAAGATACTCATTGGCTACAAAATCGACGATGGTGTTCCGAAGTAAAAATTCAAGCTGCGCATCATTAAAAAACTTCCATTCTTCTTGCATTTTTTACTCTAGAAAAGAAGTACTATAAAATCCATTGGGAACGAGACCACTGTCTGTGTAGACAGTGTATACTGGATGCACGACTTTCAATCGGTGACAGATGGGGATTTATAGGCTTAGTACTACTATATCCACAACCAGAGCAAGTACCTTATGGCCGCTACCTGAAAGTAAAAAGAAGGCAGGACTACCCGGTTGGCACTGTTAGTATGGTCATTGTAGGTATTGGATTAGAAAAATCGAAAATACGACTGGGTCTCCGTGTCGCTCTAATTTCCCACGTAGGTGACAAAAGTGTTGTGATATTATAATTTGACAACCAATACGATTCTTAAAACACAAAGTTTTCCTACTTTGCAGGTCCTCGAGATTCTTGACCCTTGAGGGTACAAAAATCAAATTGACATCAGATTTGGAATCTATACACACGATTTTCCCAGAAGGCGAGCAAAAGCTTCTCATAAAATATTATACGGCTTTCCATTTCCATTTCCTACTATTACAAGCGAATGATAGGTAATTTGGGGTGTTGAATTAGGATATGACTGAATTTGAGGTTCAAACATTTTTTTCATACTGAAGCAGCCACGTAGGCAGATAACTAAATACTGGGATACCGCGACTGCTAAAACCTCCTTCCACAATGTCGACACCCTAGAAACAAAGGTGTGGTTGCATCGGCCAGATCTCAATGTGCGAAGTTTTACAGAGTTGGGACAGGATGCAGAAGCCTGGCGAGTCCGTCTGGCAGGACCATCGCATGGCGGCATTATGGAAGAGAGCTCTTAAAAGCAAAGCCCGATGACATAGCGAAAGAAGAGAGTAAGATCGCCAAGCGCACTTCGATGCGACACTGTCCGTCATTGACCTTATTTGTCCTTCTCTGAACAGCATCGAGGAAGGCTAATGTAGTCGGGATGGCAGCTACCCAAACGTATGTGTAGTACTCGAGGCTAGGTCTTATCTGTACAGACTGACGAGATTATGCGGACAAAAGTACTTCTTAGCCCTGAAGGGCTAACCTACCTTCATCAAGTCCTCAGTAATCTGGAATCCGACCAGCCGAAATGAATGGCTTATCGGCAGAACTCTTAGTGAAGGTAAAGTACTGTGTTTTGAAATCACGAAACCGTACCAGATTGTTTCGTCCCCAAGCGGTGATGACTTCCAGAACTCTCGTCAGAGACGCTACAGGTCTTCTTCTCATCAGGTCATCAACAGAGATCGGTTTGCCAACCTGAACGCCCACGTTTAGAGTCCTGTCATCAGCAAAGTTATGGATTGATCGTCTAGGAGAAGGATGTCGTTGATATATACTAGGAGCAATGTTGAACCCAAGACCGATCCTTGTTTATACTATAGTCTATTCAAACCTCATTTAATTCGCGTCAAAACAAACATAAGCACTTGATTCCCTCTCCGAATCACTTGTCGCTGGATGAACAGGGCTTTTATCCCGCTCCAATTGGACCGAATTTGAACGCGCTGTTGTTTATCTTGGCGGGGCGTAAACTATTTCGTTACACCATAGAGAGAAATTGATGTCGCAGCTGATTTACTCAGGAAAATGGTTTTTGTCTAAGTCATTGATATGCAGTGGTTCATAGAAAACCACAAAATAAGATATAGCTCAATCTTTTGAAAAGCTTGATTTTCTGAACATAGCACCGTTGGTTAAAGACATATTTCCCCTAAGCCTCTTTTCCATAGTGACTGTATTATGTCTTCCATGAATGTTGTATGACATAGCTGCTCCTACTGGGTGGCTGGATCTGAACTGCTTTACGAGTTTACGACTATTATGACTACTATTGTTAACCGCAAATGCGACTGGTTGTTGAGAGTTGCAGTTGAAATGAATATCGTGGCTATCGCAAATCACAAACACGTCCATCATTAAAAGCATTCGAACAGACAAAAAAATACGTCTTACTTTCCTCCATCCACCGTGGATGGCAACGTCATATAAAAATGTCAAGTTGGGTAGGTTGACGACGTTTTATAGGATCTCTTCCTTTGATTCTTGTCGTGCAAGGTTTTATAGGCGTGGTCTAGAACGCATCAATGAAGGAGGGGCGATCTCAGTTACATTGGTCAGTAATTGAAATCACATGTGTACGAGGGATGTCTTTTAAGTTTTGCATATAGAAACATAGTAGGCCGCGTGGATCGAACGTCAGTACTGAATCTAAACCTCACTCTTTAATAAACTTAAATTCAAAGTTTCACAACAATACGTGCAGTGTTCTCACTACACTGAATTTTTAAGTGTCCAAGTCATTAGAAAAATGGAACTCAACCGAGAACATTTTCGCGCCATACTTTATTACAACTTTCAGAGGCAATTATCGCAACAAGAATGCCTTGCTGAGTTACTATCTGTTTTCGGCAACGAAGCGCCACATCAGTCGACAATTTCCCGTTGGTATGGAGAATTCAAACGTGGACGGGTGAGTCTTAGCGACGATCCCAGGGTGGGTGCACCAAAAACGGCAGTCACCCAGAAAAACGTCGATGCTGTGCGCAAACTCATCATTGAAGATAGACATGTGACATATCGCGAGATTGAGGCGTCCTTGAAGATCTCAAAGACCTCAATTCAGAAAATTTTACATGAAGAATTAGGAGTAAGAAAATTAGTTTCTCGTTGGATACCCCACCTGTTGACTGAAGAGCAGAAAGCAGCCAGGGTTAATTGGTGTCAAAAAACGCTTGGCCGTTTCAATTCCGGAAACTCAAAAAAATGCGTACAGCATTGTTAGTGGTGATGAATCGTAGATTTACTGTTATGAACCAGAAAATAAACGACAGTCGACTGTTTGGGTGTTCCAAGGTGAAGAAAGGCCAACAAAAGTGTTTCGAAAAAGACGGTCGCGACATTTGTGACATATTGCAAGAATTCTTCTTAATGAGCAAATAACTGTTACTGCGAATTGGTATACCACCATTTGTTTGCCAAAAGTCATCACCGAGCTTCGGAAAATCAACCCTAAAAGAACAATCATCCTCCACCAAGACAATGCAAGCTCGCACACAGCCCAAAAAACAAGGCAGTATTTAACGGAAGAAAACGTGGAATTATTGGACCAACCTCCATATAGTCCCGATCTAAGTCCTAACGATTTCTTTACTCTCCCGAAAATTAAAAACAGACTGCGTGGTTAAAGGTTCCAGTCACCAGAAGAAGCAGTTGACGCATTCAAAAATGCCGTTTTGCATCTGCCTGCAAACGAGTGGAATAAGTGCTTCGAAAATTGGTTCGAGCGTATGCAGATGTGTATTAATCTTCGTGGAGAATACTTCGAAAAACAATAAAGTCATTTAAAACTACCAACCGTGTTGTTTTATTTCCATATGCAAAACTTAAAAGACATCCCTCGTATTGGAAATTTATCTCAAAGGTTATCAGCCAACATTAGAGCAACCACACAATTATGAAAACTTAGAATATGTTATGGGAATTTTATAGATTTTTTAAACTTCAAAACCTTTAAGAACTCCGAAAACTGAGAACTTGAAAATTGTGAACATTTTGGAAACCCTGAGAAGCCCACGAGCTTTGATAATTTTGAAAATACAGAAAATTTTGAGAATTTCAAATATCTTGCAAATTAAGTCAATTTTGATAACGGTGTCTGTTACAGCCTAGTATTTTAAACCAATTTTTTCTAGGAGGTTCACAGGTCTGGTTAATTTCACTCATCACGACCGTCCTTAGACCTGTTTATGTTAAACATTCCTTTTCTGGGCATTGCTCCCAGGGTAAGCTTTCAATGACGTCATATACACACAAACAAGTATAACGATCGATTCTAAGATCAAGAAGTGCGCGGTGTAAACCTAATTACAGTGTTACTGGTGCTACTGGTTGTAGTGTTATAGTTACCTGAAAGCTCATTTCCTTTGTTCTACTATACTGTATCGATTTCTAACCATAATACTTTTATATCCATGAACATGAAGAATGAAATAATAATTGCCTATACGGATAGGAAACTTAACCGGCTCATACAAGTGTGATGCCTCCAGTTTCTGGGGTTGTTATGGGGTTTCGGAGCCGGGTTGCTGGGTTCAGGTGGTTATGTTATTTGCTGATCGGTTTCCTCTATCAGGGGAAATGTCGGAGCGTTTTGGATATTGACACGGCAACGTGATATCCTCGATTCTGGACTGCTTTTCGGAACAATCCTTAAACTCGGCATATGTCCATACACCTGAGTATCCACATAGGCCGCTGTCTGCTTAAATTCTATGAATACTTAGAGCCGTTTTACACACAAGAGAATTACTCCGAAAATTATGGTCATAATTATGCCGAAAATTTGCATGGAAAAAATATGAAGATTCTCTCTACAACCTGTATGACACAAGCAAACAAAATTTCCGAGTAATTCATATGATACGCCTGCGCATTAGAGTAATATTTTCGAATGGACATAACCTTAACGGGTATGACGTCCAATATAATCGGAAAGACAACAGACGTCGTTGATTTAAATTTATTTTTGAAATCGAGATCTTGGTTAATATTATAAAACTTCTCAATGCTTGGACTATCACATCCAGCGCCTGACGCCGCAAATTTTTGTTTTTGTAATTGGGTGACTTCACTTTGTACAGGTTTGGCCATTTTTGGTACTCCTCCAACAACAGTGTAACTTCTTCCCGATTCCATGATACTATGAATAAACAATAACAATAAACGCTACTTCGTACGACTCGAACAGGGCCAAACCCACAAATGTTAAGCGAGGTTATGTTGTTGACGTTGACATTTGATAATGACATGCACGGAAATAACGCTCTGCGCCGATTCTCGCGCATATTCTATAGAACGGGTTTTATATTTTTACCATGAACATTTTCACAAGAATTATTTTAGGTATAATACGACAGCAACAATTTTCGGCATAATTATAACTGTAATTTTCGGAGTAATTCTCTTGGTGTAAAACGGGTCTTAGGTTGCTGTGCCCTAGTTATTATGGTCTGGGAACGAGTATATGATAAATCATAAATAAATAATCTGTATGATCAATTGGTACCACTGCGGATAATTAAGGTAATCTTGAGGTAGAAGAATTGTGCATGGTATGGGTCGGTTGAATATGGGAGGTACTCAAATTATTTTTTCTTGCCAAAGGAGGATAGCTCGTTGTAGTTCCGTCACCAAGTGACAAGTGAGCGGCTTTAATATTATCCTGACATTGTTGCCCATATCGGATTGTTCACGTACTGCCCCTGTAATAAAATAAAATGGTACAGGGAGGTACTTTGAAATCTTCCAAGGTGGGTTTGTTGTTTTCACGTTTATTGTTCTATCATCGTCTTATCTTACATAATATATGAGCACCTTAGGATCCTTTAGGCTCCAAATACGTCTTCTCCAGGAGTTAGACTGGCATTGACTTTTGACCATCCGAACACATCCTAATCATTTTTGATTACTGTAGGTATACTGGCAATTTCCTTTGCAGCTGAAATTAACTAATTTGAGCTGGCGTATTTATGTTATTCAATGATCAAGTCCAGTTTATACGAATGTTTCTAGAGTATAGGTACCCAGTATTTAGTTCCATAAATTTTCTTAGATCTGTCTGTATTCCATATAAAGTTGTTTTGGTTGTACTGCGAACGACTATATGTATGCACATATACATACATATAAATCATAAACAATGATCTTTGCAATAACAATAAACACATCTCGGCTTATTCAATATCAAAATAGTACTGGGAACAACAAGAGCATTCTTTCTCAAATATCTTCAGTAAACAAAGGATTGAGTTGTATTTATATACGTGTTTAAACAAAACGTTATGGGGGAAAAGTGTTAATTTCAGAATGTATGTAATGTGTGTGGTATATTTACATATTTGCCTGTGTTTAGACATTAGATTTACGATAATTCAGCCAGGATATTATAATTTGTACAACCATAAAAAACTGGGATATATAAATATTAGAGTAGATTTATTTGGTTAACGGAACGTTGTATCTCGACATCTTATTAGTACCTAGAGGTTTAGCGTACACAGCTGTTAAAAGTATAAATTATTTATATGCTCTATCCAGGAAATAACAAAAAATGAAATCTGTGACATTCAAAAAAGCCACTGTTCAAAGCAAAATGAACATTTTACACGAAGCTAGTTATAGTAGCTAAATAGTGCAATGATCATAGAACGATAAACGTGAGTACCCATATTAGAAGGTTTCGAAGTGCCACCCTATCATTTTATTTTTATTACAAGGGCCGTACGTACACAATTCTATATGAGCAACAATGTCAGGATAAAATTAAAGCCACTTACTTGGTGATGGAACGACACCAAGTTATCCTCCTTTGGCGAGCGATAAGGGCGATATATGATCGGATTGTCGGGGCCAACAACTATTTTTAGAAAAATGATTTCAGTATTTCCCATATTCAACCGACTCATATCATGCACAAGTCTACTAGTTACCATTACAATAGTGTACCCCAACTACTAGTAAGGATTCTTCACACAGACTGAATCATGGGATCGTCACATAGACAGACAAGGAGTCGTCACACAGACAGACTATGAGTCGTCACACAGACTGACTCTTTGGTCGTTAGGTGTTCGGAAAGACATGCCGAGTTCAACGATTGTTGCGAAAAGCAGTCCAGGAACCAGGATATCACGTTGGCGTGTCAATATTCCACAGCTCCGACGTTACTCCTGAACCAGAGACAACCGAACAGCATGGCTACTGCAAACTAACAATCCCTACAGACACCCTGCCATGCGATCCTTTATAGTTAAGAGGTCATTCAGACCTGGGATGTCACGTCGGCCAAAGGCTATCGTGTCAACATCCCAATCGCTCCGGTATTTTCTCTGGCAGAGGAAACCAAGTAGTAATTAACATAACTACCTGGACCCAGCAATCGGGCCCCGAAAGCCCCATAACAACCCCCAGAATCTGGAGGCGTCCCACCTGCGGATATTTAATAATAATAAATAGTAAAGTCGTAAGCCGTAAATTAAAATATCAAGGTAGAAACTACAGCATCTTTATAAACATCGCTCAAGACATTCATGATCATGGATACAAAAGTATTATGGTTGAAAATTCATGCCGTACACTAGAACAAAGGAAATACTCTGTGATTGTTCACCGTTCAGGTAACAACCAATAGCACAGCGATACTGTAATTATCCTCATGACGCGCACTACTTTCTGATGATGTGATCTTAATACCTGCCTGCGTGCATGTGATAGTTTATCCTGGCAACAAGTGCCCAGTGAAGGAATGGAATGTATAACACAAACAGGTTTTAGGTCCGGCGCATTGAGTGACACTAACGAGACTTGTGAACCTTTTGGAAAGATTTCGTGTGTTACAGGGTTGAAATGTCTGAGCTATTTCATATGCTCACATGATTTTGAAAAAATGTATTTTAAGCGAAATATTCATACAAAAACAGAAAAACCTTATCGCCCCAGGTTACCATAACCTTAAGTAAATTTTACTAACAAGAGACCGAAAAGTTTCGCAACTTGCTCTAAGGCCCGTATCGTCAGTCGTCCCTACAATTGTAGGGTGCCTTTATGGCCTCCTTGATTGTCATAATTTTCTACTTCTCCGTGTCAGCGCTCTGTTTTGAGGTTATGTCACAAACATCTATTTGCATCAAATTGTGCTTGCTTTTGAGTTATATCATGTTTTATCAGCCTGAAATTTCCTATAATTTAAAAAGAAAACATATCTTTACAATAGGAGAGCGCTGACGCTGACATGGGACAAGTGTAATCTAGAAATTTTTGGAGAGAAAGGAGTATGACAATCAAGGAGGCCATAAACGCGCCCTAGAATTGTAGGGACGACTGACGATACGGGCCTAAAAAAAGGCCGAACGTATGGAAAATACGAGGTCAGTTACTAGATTTTACGCCAAACTTGATAGACTCGCAAAATATCCAAAAACACAGATTTACTCCAGTTCAATTCACCCGTAAATATTTACTTGAAGGATATCACGGAAAAGTACCAAAAAAATCGGAATGACGATGGCACGGACATATTGTCAATTCACTTTATTTCTATCACTCACCTCCCGCATTAATTGAATTGTTTTATGGAAAAAACCAAGGTCCGTGCATGTGACAGAATGTACCATCGACTGGATAAAACTGGATAATATTCCATTTCCAGATGGCAAGGTCGCTTCTCGTTTGTGCCTTGTCACAAACATGTAACCATCATCTGCACCTTGTCTTTGTATTGGTGTTTATAGAAAAGAAACGTCTACTTTATGGAGGATAAGTCGTAGATTCTATTTTGTTTGTTTGGCACGTTTACGGCGTCTTGAACGTTCTTAACATTCATTCCACAAGCTCTTTTTTACCTGTTTATCTCAGATGAAGGGTAATACTTTTTGAGCGAGGATATCTAGGTATCTATGTATGTAAAAGGTGCTATTACAGGGGCTACAGTCCAAACAGCTCGAATGATTTTGACATATGAGGTGTCGTTGGATTCCGCGTAGCATTGCGAGTGATACTAGATATATTAAAATCGTATAAAAGCAAATTGGTGGAATTTAGTAAGAACGTTCAACCTTGAAATCCCCAAGTTAACCGGCTTACAGCTTCACAAGCTTAAACGGTTTGATGGATTTTGACATCTCCACCTATGTGTAACTCGTCGACTGATACCAATGAAAAATTGTTACCCGAAAGCACGCTCTTTACGTACACACTGAAACACAAAAAAAGTATTATAAAAAACCTGAAAAATTCACAACGCTGTCTGATTTAACGGTGATTAACGGATATATAACGTGAAAGGCAACAAAAAAAGCGCGCCCATCTGTATATGTCCGCCCGTAAAAAAAGAACCATGAAATATGTAAATAATTTATCGTAAAGTAAACCCGAAACGGTGATGGCCCTGCCCTGGGGAAAGGGTAGGGGCAATGGAAGGGGGAGGGGGTAATGCATTTTTGCAGGCGAGCGAATTTTTTTCAACCCCCTGGCCCCCTTCGCTTCTAGCCCCGTCGTGTCGAATATTAAACTAATGGTCAAATGAGAGTTCCGTGTTTTTTTAGTTATTGAAATCCGTCCGAACATCGGAATATATAGTATGATGGCAGCAGGCATTCCATTTTTCCCGCTGTGTTTTCTGTTTTTTTTTTCGTATTGCAAACTGGTATGCACACATATGTATGGTCATTTAATTCATCTTGAAAGATGATCCGTTGCCAATATGGGGCTGTGAATAATTGAAGTGTTGCGATATGTGAATATGTGCAGTAACATAGATATAGTTGGAGGGTAGCTAAAATATCTCCACGACATGATTGAGTAAGAAACGTCCGTAGTAACTCATTTATAATATTAGTAGGGATTATTGATTAACATATTCCAAATTGCGTCCTCTTCGACTATTGCCGCAGCATATGGAATTTACTTTTTCGTGAGAATACGAAATTTTTATCTTTCTTTGGAATAAACAATTGTACTATTTGGCAACAAGTGCAAGACGATGGAAAATGTGAACGTCCAAATACTGCATATGGTTTCGCATCCTTACGCGCTCTTGTCCCTTGAACTCCACTGTTGCCCTTATTATATGGTTCCAAAAATGCCTTATTACCTAGCGACGCATGTATGGAAAAATCATACTCATTCTGTATTAAAAAGATTATAACTTGACTGGAGCCTCAGGGCAAGCAACAGACATATTAAACAAGCGGAAGAAGTTTGTTGACAATTACACCGGGTAATGATATTTTTACGTTTAATGATAGAGTCGGTACATCATAATGCAGGTAACTATTGTCAGAGACTCTATTGTCGACACATGACATTTCGCCGGAGAGCATAACAAGGCGCTAGTTACGAATGTCGTTGCACCGATGCCACCGAAAAGGGCATAATTATGGGCACAGGGAGACCGTTGCTTCTTTGGTGAATCCAAGGTTGCGTTTAACAGGGCGCATGATCACCTGTCATAGAATGAGGACAGATATAAAGTATTCCACAATAATAAATAGTTTGAGGCAACGAATTCAGACTAGGAGCAAGTTTAAGATTTGTTCGTCTCCAAAATTTCATAGTCTTTATTTAGCCACGATGAAAGTTCATACTACAAGTCGATCAGGCTTAAGCCGCCAGCTTGATAGTTGCTGACATTTCACATGAACCGGGTATTTTTCTGCGAAAATATACTAAAAGTGGGTGGGTTCCATACAGTCCTAGTATTCCAGACGATTGTCGAAAATGGTGGAATGCAAAAAGCCGTTTAAGGTCGCATGTCCCTTTTTTGCCTGTTTGGAGCAGTATTCTATATCCTTTTCATCTGATTATTTCATGGTGTGTATAGAGATGATAGAGATAGATAGAAACAAATCCATTTTTTTTTTGTTAAAAACGCATTTGATTGTACATTTTTTCAATCGAAACTTGTTAAAAATATTAGTACAGCTCTGAAATTGTATGTCAAAATTCCACTTTCATAGTACGAGGGATGTCTTTTAAGTTTTGCATATGGAAATAAAAAAACACGGTAGGTAGTTTTAAATGACTTATATTGTTTTTCGAAGTATTCTCCACGAATATTAATACACAACTGCATGCGCTCGAACCAATTTTCGAAGGACATATTCTACTCGTTTGCTGGCAGATCCAAAACGGCATTTTTCAATGCGTCACCTGCTTCTTCTGGTGACTTTGACCACGCAGTCTGTTTTTAATTTTCGGAAAAATAAAGAAATCGTTAGGACTTAGATCGGGACTATATGGAGGATGGTCCAATAATTCCACGTTTTCTTTCGTTAAATACCTACTGCCTTGTTTTTTGGGCTGTGTGCGAGCTTCCATTGTCTTGGTGGAGGATGATTCTTCTTTCGGTGTTGATTTTTCGAAGCTCGGTGATGACTTTTGGCAAACAAATGGTGGTATACTAATCCGCAGTAACAGTTCTTTGCTCATTAAGAGGAATTGTTGCAATATGACCCGCTTTTGACACAAATGTCGCGACCATCTTTTTCGAAACACTTCGAGAACGGATGACTTTTGTTGGATTTTCTTCACCTTGGAACACCCGAACAGCCGACTGTCGTTTATTTTCTGATTCATAACAGTACATCCACGATTCATCACCACTAACAATGCTGTACACATTTTTTGAGTTTCCGAAATTGAAACGGTCAAGCGTTTTTTGACACCAATTAACCCTGGCTGCTTTCTGCTCTTTAGTCAACAGGTGGGGTATCCAACGAGAAACTAATTTTCTTACTCCTAATTCTTCATGTAAAATTTTTTGAATTGAGGTCTTTGAGATCTTCAAGGAAGCCTCAATCTCGCGATATGTCACATGTCTATCTTGAATGATGAGTTTGCGCACAGCATCGACATTTTCCTGGATGACTGCCGTTTTTGGTGCACCCACCCTGGGATCATCGCTAAGACTCACCCGTCCACGTTCGAATTCTCCATCCCAGCGGGAAATTGTCGACTGATCTGGCGCTTCGTTGCCGAAAACAGACAGTAACTCAGCAAGGCATTCTTGTTGCGGTAATTGTCTAGCCAAGAGAAAAGTTTCTCCTGGTACGGGATTCGAACCCGCACAGCGCACGGCGACTGATCAGGGGACCGAAGAGTCTACTACTGCGGCCACCGCTGCTGCACGTATTGTTGTGAAACTGATTTTTTTGAAACCTCATTTTGCAGCAAACTGAGTATTAAAGAATAGCTAAGAATCTTTGAACAGGGAAAGTGATAAGAAAAAAAGTATGTACCCGCGCAATTCTTCCATAAAAGTGGAATACCAAATTAATTGAATTACTTCCAAATCTTTTTATTGTATAAATATTCGTTAGTTTAAGCTATAAGAAACCATCTGAACCATCCTTTTTGTAACATTTCTTTGCATCGTCGTGAACCTTAAGATATCGTTATTTTCATATTTATTTTATCAAGGAACACGGGCGCCTTCCCATTTTGGTTCTATAGAAAGCAGAATTTGCATTAAGCCTTAGATTAGATTTGTAATCGATTACTAGAGATAATAAAGAGATCTCAGATCGGAAAAGAACGTGATGTGTGATATTTGACAACTCTCTTGTCACTTACAAGTAACAATGCAGACAAGACGGTGTCCTTAAAGATGGGACTTTCCTTTACACACAGTATAGTTCATGTCAGTATCCAAACCAAGTGTCACGTGGTGTGTAAGTTAATCTAGCTGCCAATTGGCACATTGCACTAGCAATAATGCAGTTATCGATTTGATGATGGTTTTCGGTAAGTGTATTCAAGGTTCTACTGACATCTGTATTCAGATCTTTTTTCTGGATGTATCCGTTCGACACGGGTCTTATGTAAAAAACATGAAAAACGTAAAAAAAATAAACGACAAAATGTCATCTTGTAGCTTAGGTAGTTTTTATGGTGCAAATAGTTCATTCCTTGTTGTGAGCGTCCATCTACTGAGGAATGACTCAACGACATGCATTGTTGGTTGCAGAAAGCAAGTATAGGTTTTGTGAAGCCGAGTAGTCTGTAGTATATATCTCTGAGATATGAAAGAAATAAAGTTGGTTGAGTAGCAAGATCGCATCTGGATGATTATGTGTATCGGTTTGCATGTATATAAAATCCAGTGATATTCACTATGTGAGAAAATTATTACTGAATATGCTGCCAATGAACTGTGCCCGATGGGTCATTTATATGTTGTCCTTTCTGAAGACAGGTTATGTTCAAAGTTATAAATTACGACTTTTACCGTTTTTCGTGTTTTCAAAAACATTAAGGAGCATTACGGGAAATCGCCACCGCGCCCGCGTTCTGTGCAATTAGGCCACATCACAGAAAAGTCAGGAATGACGCATCACATATCAAACATTTTCGCAGTGCCTTATATATCTGGGCGCTGATTTGGATTTTTTATCGACATCGCAAAATAAATGTCTATATTTAAATGACTGGAAATAAAAAATAATGTAATAACCTTTTCATTTCCATAAATATTCCTGTCTGTAGCATATTTTCTCACCTGCTACTTCACCAACCAGCGATTTTCTTTTCTTAGCATTTTTGAAATTCAGCAGATTAGCATATGTAATTTCTAAAACGAATTAGAAAAAGTATATGCGCAACTAATTTCTAGCTTTGAATCTCAAGTAAGTGTATTTGAGGAAAGAATCCAATGGAATTATTATCAACACATATTATTAGCACAGAAATCCTTCCAGCTATAGTATACAACTTACAGCTTAGACCTTCAATAATGCCACCTCTGAAGCAGATGTTACATCACATAAGAGCCAAACATTGATAACTGCAGCATCATGTCGTTTGGGCAACACGTACAACTACAAAACGAATTCACATGAGTTATAAGATCGATGCTTCGAGATCGCTTTTTAAAAAGTTTATTTTTCGAAAATACACAACTCAAAACTGTACTTTTACAAAATTATTACAATGTTATTATGATGTTAACAGTACAAAGGCTTAAATCTGACTGACTGTAAAATGTGTTGAGAACAATAAAGTAAACTCTAGGTCTTCTAGGAAATTAGTAGCATCGTCGGCAGTATTCCTATCATATCAGCAGGAACGGCTGATATAACTCCTCCCCCCTGAGATTCAACTTCGGGGAAGAATTCTTCAAGGAAGTTGAATAGGATGAAGTTCGACTTCTGGTTGTTGAATACTTCTATTTCTAAGCTTCCTCCTCTTCAAAATGGTTTTCCAGAATGCGTAGACACCCAAGAGTAATATACATCCATATATTATCAGTGTCCAGGCACTGGGTATAAAAAATTCTGTAGGTTTTTTGAAGTTGGGTTTGTTGTTGATAATGCTTGACTTGATTTTACTTAACTCGTCTAGCTTAATTTTTTCTAGATGCAGACTGAAATTTGTTTCTGTGATGTCGCCTTTAGTGTCCAGGTTTAAATCCGGGAATATTATAGGTTGGCCCGCGACAATCGTTTCGGGTTCATTTTTGATGATTTGGTGATTAATTTCGGCTTGACAGTTGACAGGAATATAAAGTAGGTAAGTTCCCGTCAATCTTTTCATTTGAATTTCTTCGTGGCATTCCATTTTGATAACTTCTGGTAGTGGCAGGATCAATACCCATTGATTAGTCCGTTGGATTCGTTCGATACTTGGCTGATTGATTATCAGTGGAGTTCGGGCACATGCAGGGGCGTTTCTTCCATTGAATAGTTCAAGTTCACAGGGTAATGGACCATTAATGTCTCGCAAGATGGTCTTCTCGCAGAGAAACTTTTTAGGAGTAATTTCAGTACAAATGTCGCCGAAAAGTGCAAAGTGCAATTCATTTTTTACCAAATAAGGCTCCTTTGGAATGATAGTCTTAAATTGACCTTCAAAATATATCGGGATTGGAAAGAGACGATATAAGTTAAATGACTCATGGTACGAGATTGGGAATGATAAAACGAATGTAATTTTGTTGCCCACAGAATAACTGGAGATTTTGATTATTTTTTCAAAAGTTGGTATGTTATCTAGTAAAACTGGAATCGCAAATTTTTCCTGGCCTAATCTTGAGCTCAATAGTTTCAGTTCACCAAAAATTTCTTCGGTTGTAATAATGCTAGAGTGAATTGTTCCAAGACGTGCAAAAATTATTGAATTTTCAACGTCTTGTAATATTGACAGAGTTACTTCGTAGCTGTTCATAATTTGAGATACTGTGTCTACTATGAATTTATGCTGATCTGAATCGATTGTAGTATGATGAACAATTGCATATATGGTATTAATTTTATTATTCAGCAATTGTTCATTATGACAGATTTGCTGAACAGTTTTATTGAACTTATCAATAAGAGATACTGACAGTGCATTATTCTGTGTGACACTGTTAGTCAATTCTCTTTGATTATTTTGAAGCTCTCGAATTAGATTTTCGAAACGTTCGCCATCATTGGCGTCAAGGTTTCCAGTTATTGATTTGAATATCGACCCAATGCCATTTAATATGCCTCTTTTTCCTCGCTTTGTATGGGGAAATATATTATGTAACTTTTGTTCTACCTGTCGCTGAACAAATTTTAATGTTCTGAAATGATTGGACAAATATGTAGTGACATTTAAATTTGAAGAAATGGTTTCTGCTATACGTGAGGAGGAAATTGATAATTTTTCAATTTCAGAAATGATGGGATTCATATCATAATAATGAATGAGTGAAAAGTCATAGTCTTTTACTTTTGCTTCACCAATTTCCACGGGAAGTAGTCCTGGATTGTTGTCGAGGTTACGTATAGTTATGCTATCCTGAAGTCCAACCGTTACTTGCAGGAATCTGCAAATGAATAATACCTACATGTATGTATGTCGTACTTGGAGAGAAACATTTAGTTGCTAAATGAATATGGTTTGCGAAGGGGACGCTTCAAATTATCGATATGTACTTTATTGTGTTTATCAGTAGTAGCGGTCTTTTTACCAGGATCGACTGATGTTAGTGTACATGATTTTTGGAATTTATTTGCATTTTTCTGACGTATATTTTTCTTAACGAATGCTTTCTGACCTGGTTGAAATATTTTTGCACTATCTCGAGCTATGTTTGCCTTTTCTATTACTTTTTCTTTATTTTGAACAAGCGCCTCGTTGATTTTGGTATATAATAGCTTATTGCGTGCTTTGTGTTGTTCTACATAATCATTCAACAAAATTTGGTCTAAGCTGATGTCAAATGTATCTTTTTCACTGAGATGACCATTTATGACATCGATGGGTTTTAATTTAGTCACAGAATGAACAGAGTTGTTGTATGCTAAGATTGCGTATATCATTTTCATTTGGACAGATGTTTTTTGAAAGCCTTGAGTGTTTAAAATTCGGAGTTGCTCAGATATTGTCGAATGAAATCTTTCGACTACGCCATTTGACTGGGGATGGTTCGGGGAACAGAAATGTATTTCGATTCCATGTAAACCTAATAACTCGGATATGACTGAGTTTTTAAACTCGGTGCCATTGTCAGTAATAACTTGTGTCGGGATTCCATGATGGGAAAAGTATCGGATAAGGTTGTCAGCTACTTCGGTACCTGTCATTGAATTGAGATGGTAAGCTTGAGCGTACTTTGAAAAACTATCGATAATGGTCAAAAATTTAGATTTTTCAAATGTGTATGCGTCCATGTGAATTATTTCAAATGGCTTCACAGCAGTGGGAGTGATATTCATTTGCGCTTTAACAGGGTGTCTCTCGTATTTGGCTTGTTGACAGATTTCGCAGTCATTTATGTATGACTGAACGGAACTTTTCAAATTTGGCCAATAGTACTTTTGTTTTAAGCGAGAATAGGTTTCATCGATCCCGCGATGATTTGATTTCCCTTCATGATAATTTTGTATTAAACTTTTAATTTCATCATTACTAGTGATGTCTAGAAGTTTTTCAAGACACCTTTTAAACTTGATAGAGGGCCATTTAAAATACTTTTGTAAAGCGCCTGAGAAGGGTTCGTATATGTCAGGATCTTCGAAATATATATAGTATGGGACATCGGGTACAATATATTCCTTGACAAAATTTACAACATCTGATTCAAGGTTGTTCTTTGAAATTTGCACTAATAGCCGCTGTTTTCTCTCGAATAAAATTATGATTTTCGGCTTGGCGGGAGAGTGCAGGACCGTTTTAATTACGATCTGATTTTGGCCAAAGTTCAATGGTTGGTCTGATATAGGAATTGTAACAACCGGGTGTTGATTATTAGAGTGCCGGGTTTCATCATCCTTGTCAAGTTCGTCTTCATTAGTATTGGTTTTGTCAATAACAAAAGGAAGTTCGTGGTAGTCAGTTTGTTCTGTTTCATTGATTATATCTTTGTCAGTATTTGTATTGTCAACGGTAGGAAGTTCCTGGCAGTCAGGTTGATCTGTTTCATTGTCCAAGTTGACAATCATTGAGATATCGTCTAGTTCAGGGTTTAAATTGGGGTAGCTAATATCTTGAATTATCAGTGGTGAATTTGGATTAGCTTGTGTCGTGGGAGGTGTGTTTAAATTTTGATCTACAAAGGTAATTCTTTGATTCTGATAGTTGGAGGCTTCTCCAAGGAAGTCATCGAGTTGTTCCCAAAAATCGTTAGTTTCCTTAGTATGAATTTCGATTCTAGAAAGAGCGTCAGCATTTGTATTGAGTTTGCCTTTTTTATAGATGATTTTGAAATTATATTCGTCAAGTTTCATTTTCCATCTCATTAATTTTGAGGAGACGCCTTCCTTTAATGAATAAAGGTACTGGAGGGGTTTATGATCTGTTATAATATTGAAGGTCTGCCCATAGAGGTAAGGTCTGAAATATTTGGTAGCCCACAACTCTTTTTCGGTAGTGCTGTAATTTCTTTCCGAATCATTTAAGGTTCGTGACGCATAAGCTACAGGCAAATCACTACCGATTGGACCCTGACTAAGAACTGCCCCTAAAGCTACATTGCTTGCGTCAGTTGTCAAATTGAACGGTCTTGTGAAGTCTGGGTACTGAAGTATTGGGTCGTTGGTAAGTAATGTCTTACAGTTTTCGAAACATGATACAAATTCGTCGTCGTGAACAATTTTTGCGCCTTTTTTGAGGCACTTAGTGAGAGGTTTCGTGAGTTGAGCGAAATTTGGAATAAATCGCCGATAATAGCCTAAGAGTCCTAAAAAGCTTTTTATTTGCCTATTAGTTTTTGGTATAGGGAAATTTTTTATTGCTGAGATTTTGTCGGGGTTAGGTTTCACGCCTTCAGGAGTTACTATATGTCCGAGGTATGCAACCTCTTTTCTTAGAAACTCGGATTTATCTAACTGAATTTTAAAGTTAGATTCGCCCACTCGTAGCCTTTCTAAGTGCTCTTGAAGAGACGTCGAAAATACGATAATGTCATCGAGGTAAACGAGACATTTTTCGTTTTGAATTCCTCGGAGGATGTTATCCATCACTCGTGGGAACGTGGCTGGTAAATTTTTAAGACCAAACGGCATTCTCAAAAATTCCCAATGGCCATTTTCGGTGTTAAATGCTGTTTTTTCAATGTCTTTCTCATCCATTTCTATTTGGTGAAAACCACTAGCAAGATCCAACGTACTGAAATAGTGGCATCTTCCTAGTTTGTCCAGCAGGTCGTTTATATTGGGAAGTGGATATTTGTCATCAATAGTCTTATCGTTAAGATTACGATAGTCTATTACGACGCGCCATTTCTGTTTGCCAGAGGCATCCATCTTCTTAGCCACAACCCAAATGGGCGAGCAATATGGCGAATTACTTTGCCTAATAATGTTCGATTTCAACATTTTTTGGATTTGGTCATTTACTTCTTGTCGGTGAACAAAGGGGTACCGGTAGGTCTTGGAATAAATTGGGATCTCATCAGTAGTTCGAATCTGATGTTTTATCTTGTTTGTGAAAGTTAGTGGTTCGCCTTCACGATAAAATATATCCGAAAATTCTTTGCAAAGTTTGAGGATTGCGGACTGTTCTTCTGAATTTAGGTGGTCTACTCTAATTTTGGAATAGTCTAGTTTATTTTCTGGAGAATCGTTGATATTATTAAGATCAAATTCTTGACATATCGTCGGATGTATAGACTGGTAAAATGGTTCAACAGAAAGGGGTTCAGAAAAGTCGAGTGTAACGGTATCTGTCGTATTGTTCAGTAAGGTCGTCAAAGCATAACTATCTTTCGCAATAGTCAAGCATTCCGGTATTTCACAATTATGGATTTTTTGGTGGGGTATAATAATTTCGCCATCGCTTATGGATGTTTTAACTTTTATGACAAGCTCAGTGCGAGGTTCGATGGTAACAAAATTCAAATTATTCTTAGGTTTTTGATAAAGCAACTTGATTTTTGCATACGGTGTCACAAGAAACCCTTCTTGAAATAAGAGTCTTGCCTGTAATTCTTCTAAGTTATCCATACCGATCAAACCATTGAAAAAATCATGAAACTTGAACAAGTAAAATTTTAATTCCTTTAGATGAGGCAAATTGAAAATTTTGGATGCTGGTATTAAAGTACTGAATTTATGGGCGGATTTCTGAAATACAGACGAAACAATGAATGGTTCATTTTTGATTTGTTGTGGAAAATATTTGAATGCGATGTCTGGATCTATAAATGACCTAGTAGACCCGCAGTCAATCAAAAGTTTTATGTCATATTCGGGAAAAACTATATAGCTCAATCCTTTTGTGTTGCTAGCATTGAACGATATAATTTCACTGTTTATGTCGGTTGAATAACCTGGCTGGCTGGGGGAAAATTTCCATTTCCTGACGTCGAGGTTGGGTTGGGCATGTCAAGTTCATTATTTTGATCGGTATTGTAATGATCGTATTGACAAATATTTTGGTTGGGGTCATCATAGAATTCATCGTAATTATTTTCGACGTTAGTAGCAAAATTGCCTGTATCATAAGTTTCATATGTTGCGTTATCATTTAACTCGGTGTTATACAGTTCCTCAAAGATAAAATTTTGCTGAGGTCGAGGTGTGTTCGCCGGAATTGGAGCGAATGGTGGACGTATTGTGTTTCTTGTGCTGACACTCATCGGTGTCGGCCTTGGAAGATTTCTTGGATTTGAAGAATTGGGCTTAAAAACGTTTGTATTCGGATTCTTTGTTTGTTGGTTGCCAAAGACTTCAGCGTTAGTCGGGAAACGCTGATTTAAGTTTGGCCTAGGTTGAATTTGGATGGGTTGAGATGGGAATTGCGCACGGAAAAAGCTATTAGGCGTACGAGAATTAAAATTTTGATAAGGCATATTAACTGGGCGTGCAGGTCTGAACTGCGAATTTTGAAAATTTGTAAAATTCTGTGAATCTGTCTTAACTCTATATGAAACGTTTTGGAAATAATGCACATTTTGTTCTTCAATCACTAATTGAAGAGCTTCGCTCAAGGAGGTTGGTTTCATGCACCTGACAGTGGTGCCCAATGGTTCTTTCAAGCCTGAAAGGAAAGTCTTTAACGCAAGTTTTTGATACAAATCGCGTTTTATTGCTTTACCACTTTCGGTAGCTACACAGATTGTTTAAAATATGCAAACATCTTTCGTGAAATTTTTGAGGGCTCTCATTTTGATATTGCTTTAGTAAGCAAAGGTCTCTATGTAAGCACACTTCATCACGTTGGTCAGAAAAACTAGTAACTAATAAAGTTTCGAGTTCACTCCAGGTGTTCACTGAATGAATGTTTATTAAAGATTTGGCATGTCCTCTCAGCTTTGAAAGAATGGAGTTCAATAAAAATGTATTTTGAAAATTGTTTGGATTGGAATGATCATAAAAATTGTCAATCAAGGATTTGCTTACACGCAAAAATCGATTGAGATCGTTACTGTTGCCGTCAAATTCGGGCACACAACTTAAGTATTCGGGCCTAAAAGTAGCCATAGTTGTAGTAATACTTGTAGGTATTGAATGTACAGGGACTTGTGAAAGTATGGGCTCACGTAGTATATTAGAGTACCGTCGAGTATTTGGAGAGTCAGTATTAAGGTCCAAATTCTCAAGGGCTTGCGATATATCAATACTCATTGAAATTTGAAGCGATAAATGGAAAAAAATAAACTGCACTTACAACACTAAGAAAGCGATCTTTAGCATCTCTTACTCCTATAAAGATCCTAGCTGGTTCTGCAATGTTGTCTTCCCCAGGCTGGAATCCTTGCGAACTTGGGCAATGTGGTCCCAAATTCCGATGCCCTTCGTATGTAGCTGTTCACGCCGGTTCCTCGATGGATTGGGTATCCAAAAATATGAATCCACTCCAGTGCTCACTGCCACTACACGAATGCCACCAAGTCCAAAAGGCCGGATAGAGTCCCGAAAAGTCCCGTCGCGACGGTTTGCGAAAGTCTTTCCCGGGTCGCGTATTTCTGATCCTACTGGATTGACTGCGCCAGTTATAAGATCGATGCTTCGAGATCGCTTTTTAAAAAGTTTATTTTTCGAAAATACACAACTCAAAACTGTACTTTTACAAAATTATTACAATGTTATTATGATGTTAACAGTACAAAGGCTTAAATCTGACTGACTGTAAAATGTGTTGAGAACAATAAAGTAAACTCTAGGTCTTCTAGGAAATTAGTAGCATCGTCGGCAGTATTCCTATCATATCAGCAGGAACGGCTGATATAACTCATGTGTCCATCAGCTCGTGCTAAGTTAACATCTTGTAGAAATATATACGTTATGTCAAAAAAAAACTTATGTTATGTCAAAAAAAACGATCTAATGTCACTTTTCAAGATACGTAATTCCCGTTGTAATAGGTTTAGACATAGTTAGCCCCCAAATATTCCAAATTAAGGAAAAAGTTGACAAACGCATGTTTTTAAATCGAACAGCGACAACTTCGATAATATCTATGAACAATACATGTGACAGGGCAGTACTTGAAATCTGAATAGTGCGTCCTTTCCTTCGATTTATTTTTGCTGCTGTTGGTATGTCAAAACGTATTATAATGGATTCGACCCGTAACAGCTAGAATAGCATGGACATCTTAATTGCTAAATTATTTGAATAAGCATGTATATCACATCAAATATGGGCTGTCCTTTAGGAAAAAATGTCAGTGGTTCTGCCAAAAATGTACAAGCGATATAGACCACTCTCACATCATCTTGAGCCATCCCTTATTTGTCATGGCATCACATTCACTTACAATAATGGAAGTAGAGGAGAGTACAAGAATATTCATTGCCATCATGTGTGCTGAAAAAGAGACAAAGCGCATAATCCTTGAGAACCCAACCAACTAAATATTAAAAAAACCCTTTACTCCCTGCAGGAGATCGCGTGTCTGAATTTCCATATTTCCGATGAACATACAGCACAGTACGGCACACAATATGTATCGCCTTGTACAAGGGTTGGCCAATGTGTTCACTTTGAAAATTCCGCAATCAAATAAGTAGATGAACGATACCAACAAAAAATCCAAACGATCACAGAATATTCCCTATTCAAAATAGGATACCCTAGGTGTTTTTCATGATCATGTTTACATGAAATCAGCGTCCCAAATTACCAGAGTACACCAGGTTTCGTTAACGTATAGAAATGGCGGACGGAAATGGAAGTTATGAAACTATTAAGTTTGAATTCTTGCATATTTCCAATTTCGGCCAAAACCCATTTCTCGAGTACACTGGGTGTTTGGATTACGAATTTGATATGGTTTTCGATGGAGATTGATAAGGGGACCTGAAATTCTCATTTTTCTAGTAATAGGGTCCCAAATTACTCCAATAAAAAGAGATTCGTCTACTCGTAGGTTCAGATTTAGAAATGGAAATATTGTGTTGTGGACCTTTAAAGCTTAAAGACATTATATAAAAAAGAAATATAATCTTCGTTCTTTGACGTTTCAGATGATCTTAATTATGAAACAATTTTTGTAGGTAGAAAATTTAGAGATGGGTGTTCTCAATTCTTTAATGTTAGTATAACGCTTCCAACCTTGGTAATTGTACTAGATGAATTTTACATAGATTACTCCGTATATTAGCGCTTAAAGTTTTCTCAGCAGACGGATCTCGGGCCTACCGGTCGCGTCTGCTTCTGCTCCCGGCGGCATGATGGCGCCAGCGTTGATAAGTGTTCTGGTATTACTCGTATGACTCCCGCACCACAGCATCGTGTTTCCACAGCTGTGGCCGCGCTGTAACGTCTGATCGGTACCGGTATTACGTAACTTGAAAAGTGACGTTATATCGACATCAATTATAATGCAGTTATCAATGTTTGGCTCTGATGCGATGTAAAATCTGTTTCAGAGATGGCATTACTGGAGGTCTAAGCTGTAAGTTGCATGTGTTGATGACAATTCCATTGGACTCTTGTCTCAAATACACTTACTTGAGATTCAAAGCTAGAAATTAGTTGCGCAGCCACTTTTTCTTATCCATTCTGGAAATTACATATGCAAATTTGCTGTATTTCAAAAATGAGAGAGATAAGAAATAATTATATTCACTGTATACTGTCGAATTACAACGCTGAGGCGGTGGTGATTTCTCGCAATTCTCCTCAAAGTTTTTCGTAATTTATAACTTTGAACATAACCTCTCTTCAGAAAGCACAACACAAATAAATCGTCGGATACAGCTAATAGACATACTTCATTGGCAGCATATTCAGTAATGAATTTCTAACACAGCAAATATCACTGATTGTATACACATGCAGACCACAATATACATAATCATCCAGATGCGATCTTGTTATTCAACCAACTTTCTTCTCAGAGATGAAAACTATAGACTCGGCTTCACAAAACATATGCAACCAATAATGCGTGGAATGACTGTTTGCGAGCTAAAAACTACCCAGTCTGCAAGATCATCTTGAATGAATCTTGAAATTAGAGGCATTCCGGCCACCATAAGGAGCCAGTGCATAGGCCGCTTAAGCGGGCCCTTATGCACCTTTACAATCTTTAGATCACAAGCCTCGCCCTTTTAGCGAAGTTGAGAATAGCCTTGAGTCCAAGCTCCTTGACGTCCTGAGGGTCCAAAGTGATGGACCACAGTATAGTCTGCCTATAGTAGCTCAGAGCTTCACAGCGACACAAAACGTGCGCCGAGGTCTCTTCCTCTACCACGCAGCGTTCACACAAGGGATCCTCAGCCACCCCCATCACGTGCAGGTGACGCCTTATGTTATGGCCAGACAACAGTCCTACCAGCAACCTTAGGTTGGCTATATCCAGAGATAGGCAGAAGCGTCCATCCTTAGCACTGGGCTCTTCAATGAGTTCCTGTGCCTGGCGGAGATGTCTGGAGATGCTTCTCCATTTCTGAGAGTGTTGTCTTGCAACCCACGTCTCCATTTTCTTCCTAGCTTTATGCGCGGTCACTCGTAGAGCTGGCTCAGGACCAACGAGGTTGCTGGCTGATCCTGTCTTCGCCAGAGTGTCCGCCGTCTCATTGCCCCTTATCCCAGCGTGCCGCGGTACCCATATTAACGATACCGGATGACATCTTAGTCCTTAGACCTAGGTTTTTGACGTTTTACAGATTTTTTACATAATACCCGTGCCGGTTAGGTATCGAAAAGAGGCGACGTTGCCAGATGGCCAACCGGTGGGGCAGAAGAAAAATGTCTGTGGACTAATTGTTTGGTCCTGTTTGACTGAATTTTTGTGTGTTTGTGCTAAACATAATCCTTTATGAACTGATAACGCGGCATTGGATGGTGAGAGCAGAATCAAACTACTTGACGCCATTTTTTGTAACGGAAATATGGCTTCGTGACACGTTAGATTTTCCTGATGGACATTTTCGAGATTAGGGCATAAAACCACCTAGATGTACCAATGTTCACTCATCGTACTCACGAGGGACCTAAAATCGAAAACTTACATGGCGAAACGTTAGCAATTTTATTCGATAATATGGAGAACATTTCTAAAAATTATTGCGTATCTGCGAAAACATGTTGCAAAGGTTACGAATTTGATGTCAATTTTATGCCGAGATTGACAAAACGACCCATTTTCCTACTGCAAATAGAACTTAAGATCTACTAATGATCATTCAAAATACGAGTCATCTCTTCTCTACACTATGGATTGGTCAATGGTAATCCATTACGCATAGAATGTGGCGACGAGATTCTCCGTACAAATTTTGGATCGTAGAAGGTTTCAGTTGAGTAGCGCGTAAGTCGATCTTAGCTTAGCTCCAAAAAAGGCGAGTTTTTTTAGGTAGTAGCACTCACAGATGCACAAAAGGGTCCATTTAGATAATGCCGTGAGTGTCTTTTCTATTTTTACTAATTTCATCTGTTGTTGTTCTGATGCATCACTCAAAAGTAGACCCTCGTAGAGCATACGTATCCCCACCGTCGCCGTTATATATTAGAGCATGTCCTTTAATAACGTTAATTAAGCCATCATACACTGGCGGGAAGGCCTTTCAAAATGCACCAACCATTCGCGACATGCGGCACCACGCAGCGGCAGAAGAAGAGATAACCCATCGCCGCAACATAACTCTTCATGTGCCTTCCGCGCCTGATATTTTACCTATGGCAACTACTTGTCAGCTCAACCACTGGAAAATCAACTGACGTTATCGCCGCTACTGTATGCCGTATACTTATTGCATACAGGATGGTTGTATTATATGTTTAATAGTGAGCTCTTTCATTCATTAGAATGAATGAAAGGATGCCCTAAAGATGCTGACATCGTGAAAAACTGTTGTGGCGAGTGGTGACACTCTGTTGTAGTAGGAAAAGAAAAGCTAATTCTCAGTGAGGCATTGCGGTCAATAATATATAGTATCTTTTATGGTTAGTAGTGTAAAAAAACACGTTATAAGTTGACGAGAAAAAATTCATGAAAGCGAGACTCTGTGAGTTTACGCAAACAAATGCCTGCTCATACAGACCGATTGCATGTAATATGTACATATGTGCGAAAGAAGGACGTAATTTCTATAGTCTTACTGTGAGCCGCCAGAAACTGTGAAAAGATCTATGTTTCATCAATTTTATACGTTCCTGGTAGCCCTAGGTCTCTAATCTAAGACCTATTTCCTAAAGCCATTTGATCTTATTGAATATCTTTGTCGGAATAACTTAAACTGAGCCGCAATCCTCGCCTTCGAACAGTCATACCGTTCGATCTATTGAAAAGTCTGCAGAGTTAGCAAACGAGTGTGAAGGCAGACTCACTTCTAATTCCAAAAGTTGCATCGGTTCTTGGATTGACTTGTATATCCATGGATTCCCTCAGATCTCATTGGAATAGCACAGTTCTCGGATTGCTCGGATATTTTTCCAGTGGGATGGAAAATCTTGAACGCTTTTGACTTCGTCGGATTATCTCCAAATTTTTTAAATCGCTTCAGAACCTCGGAATTGCTTGAATTGTCCTGGATATCTTATTAGAATATTTCCCTCATGTATAAAAATGTCATAAGAGGTGTGGAATTATCGCAAAATTACAGCGATTATTTCCGTAGTCTTAATTTCTACCAATCACAAAGCCGCAACTTTGAATTACAAACGGTTTCTAGATGGAAAAATTGTATCACAGCACCTGTCAGCAGTTTTTTCGGTATCCAAAATTTCCCTATCTATAGTTACGATTGATGTGATGTGCGTTTGTCATCTTGACTTGTATAAATATTCTACTCATACAGTTTTTAGAAAACATGCTTTCATGAACAATTATCGGTAATTTTGATACTGTTGTGAAATTACTTCCGAAAATCTCCGTGACCCTCTCCGATATATATATGTGTATATATATATGTGAGCAGTAGTCATTGCCCTTGCCAACGACCAGTTGGGCAAAAATACAATTAATTGTTAATTGGGAAATTCGCAAACTTTTTAGGCTTTAGTTAACTCTTTTAACGGTAAACTCTAGCTTTCGGCAATTCTCTATGGAGCCTTCTTTACATATATATACATGTATATATATATAGTCAAAATCACGAAAGATGACTATTACGTCATCACATAAATTGTACTGAAGTAATCAATGGACTTACATCGATGATAAAATCACGATGTCAGAAACAAATACCCTATTTCACGAGTATGCATCACGTTAGAATGACAGATGGTTATCTAATAATATTTCAAAATTCTCCATATCGGCAAGGGAGACATAATTGTGTCGGATCCGTCAATGCCAGATAGACAAAGCAATATTTTGTTTTGGTTTTTTGTACGCTACAGATTCATTTTGTACTTGCTAAAAGCTCTTTTAGGTAAAAAAGTTCATTTCCATACAAAAACAAAACGCTACAAATTCATTATAGCCAACGTTGCAGACTAACACAAAAATGTCGCTTGCTGATCAGCTGTTCACCTCAGTAGACGTCAAAACGTGATGGATACTCGTGAAATAGGGTATATGCCAATCAATTTATATTATAATTTGGCGAAGTTAGGTGATTATTTTTATTTTCATTTTATTTCATGGTTTTAAGTGATACCTTTACAGTTATGAGTAGGATACATCTTAAGACAAGAACATCAAAGATCAAAGTATTATTCAAAAACAACCTAACCTGTTTTAATATAACCCAACTATTCGTCTTTCAAATATGATCGATCATGAAACATGAAAACATCGTCTACCTTTGTCGGATACATGCAAATAAGCAATACAGTTTGTTTAGACAATAAAATTGTGTTTGTCTCTGTCTAACATATCTGTAACTTCATTAAAAATATTCACAAATCGCTGTCGTTTGTCTTTACTACAGACTAAAATGCTGACGTAATCATCTTCCGTGATTTCGAGTATACAGTATAGTTGTACCCTTCACCATTTCTAAAAATTGAAATGCCAATACAAGATAAACACGACTTGTATAGCTTTCGGGTGTATCATTGTTTTTGTCAAAATCATTAAAGTGTTTTGAGGAAGTGAAGGAACGCAAGGCCCTTTATTAATCAATTCATATGTGCAAGAGCAGCTGCGTCAAAGACTGGTTTGCCCAGTGTGCAATTTTTCTATAGGGATTCAGCTCCGTACATAGTTCACTCAGATTTGCTTACTTATTTCGTATGGCATTAATAACGTAACCGCCAATACCCGTGAAAAGCCCTATATACATTTTTTATAAAGACGAATATGTATGTGTATCACCCCGTAGTTGAATAATAGCCCCTAATAAGAAATGATTATTTATATAGTCTGCGGTCTGGCAAGGCCGATGATTTATGCTTGCCGAGATCAAGATAAGAAGAAAGAGGGGAAATTTATAATGCTGAATATATATTTTGTAGTGTATGTGTCTGTTGGCGAGGCAAAGAATCAGACATCAGACTGCTGTGCGTTATTATGGATGACAAAATGTATCATTACGCAGAATAGATTTCTGATTACGGACACCGTAACGCGGCTGGCTACTGTGCTAGCTGTTTAAGATGATCTTGGTAGAGCCCAGAGGCGACCAAACAGTAGCGTAGAAGTAAATGTTCTTCAAAGAATATAACTTGGAAAATAGGATATTTTTGCTGACAGAGTACACAAAAAAGGGTACTCTTGCTCCGAGAGCACACATTTCTATGAAGTTATAACTGATTCGAAATCACGGGTACTCGAAATGTTTCAAAGAAACATAGCTCTACCAATTAAGAAATAAATATATATGTGTTAGAAACATATCAAAGGAAATATCCCCAATTCAAGACATTTACTATCGAACTAAGAGCATTCTTTTTTGTGTGTGTCATTGAAACTGGACAAGGTATAGTTCACCTGAAAGCCGAGTTGGGTAGAGTTTAAAAAAAATCATGATTGCTTTACGATAAATTCGAATTTCTATAAAACGGATGTCAGCCATTCAGAGTCCTATTAATATTCAAGATGCTCCTCCATTAGAAATGATAGGAGATGGCGTATGACGTATATGCAGATCACTGTAGCTGATCGTCGAAAGCGTCTGTCTAGAATATGGAAGGCAGGAAATAGAGAACCGCTACTATTACAGAGAACTAAGAATTTCGGTATTGGCTATCAATGGGCCCGTGGACCAGGGATTTTCGGAACTTTCGGGATTCTGGGGTGTTGAACTTCCTCATAGCATCCGCGGTGCACTGGCATTTAGGCTTCTGCCTGCGTGGCTGCTTCGGTGTAAAAAAACTTATATCATTCATTATTAGAAACAATATTCTTAACCACAAAACAGTCTACAACAAACCGGTATTGACCTCTCGCAAAACAGGCGATCGGATGCGAACAAGAATTTAAGTTTTGAACATACGAGTATTTTAGTCCTGAAAGTGACGAAAAAAACGAGACAAGATCTTCAGGTCGTAGATCTAAAGTGCGATTCATAAGGTTTGAATTGCATCATAGATGAACTTTTTACAGTTGCTGAGATTCTTTATATCGAACACGTTTACGAACTATTATTTTTAAAATTCAGCTTAAGAGTCATTCTGATTTTTCCCGTAATCTGGCAACGTTGAGTCAGAATAACCATTATCCCTAGAACAAATCTAATAGTAAGCAAAAACCATGCGAGTTAATCTTATCCCATATTTCGTCGCGTGTTCACACATCCACATTATCTGCTTTCAAAATCTCCGGTATTAAGCCCAATTTCGCGAATATTTTACACCAAATTGCACTCGTTTATAGGGCGTTTGGTTATCGATAACGTTCGATAGCGCATTATCGTTTAACAGCAAATGAGCTAGCCACCCATATGTAGGCTGTTGGCTATCGCAAAAATACCGGGAGTTAAAAGCCTTAACGATTTTCAAGAATGATACTACATATTCCGTAACAAAATGTTTTTTCTTTATACTCAAGAACTAACTTTGGGTTTAGATATAGAATTTTGTGCGTTTATCAATTACAAAATGAAATACTTTACGAAGTATGGATATTTACAACCTTCAGTATAAGGATCTCAGAAGTCATCCATAGTCATGAACAAATATCTTAGCTTTTGTTATAATGTTATAATTGAGGAGGTCCTGAGATTTTCAGAAAAGAATCGCATTGAATAATAATAACATATTTTCAAAGCATATGTGAGGAGCAGACTTTCTAATCGCACATTGTCCATTTTGGACTTTTTACAGGAAAGGGGAAAAATTGCTGTAAGCTTATTGCTAACATTTGAAAAACGAGTAACACATGACAAAACGTATTTTATTATCAACAGTTTGCTATAGTAACAAGGCTCAGCAAATATTAATAGCTTACTAAGAAAAATGAACAAAATTAATGGACAAAGGGCTCTTTGAATGTCCACAATCGACATAAGCCAGTCTGTTTGTCCATAAATGAAAAATGATTTCAAACTTAAAATTCTAAAGCAAACAGTTCTATTCCAATTATATTACATGTAAGTCGTCTTCCGCCAGGTAGCAACATTCTTCGTCATCTTCACCGTGGGCACAGCTCTGCGCCTTTCTTCCATTATCACCATGTTCCCGATACAGATCTTTTAAGATTGGGTCAAGCCAGGTTATCTCTGGATCCCTTACCCAATCTTGGCCTGATAAACTTACTAAAAATGTAGATAAACTTTTTTTGAGGGATCATCATTTCTGTATAATAGTTCGGTCTTATACAAGATTTCACCTTCACCACTATTAGATGTTTGTCTTTTTATGATTGTTCTTTTGGCCTCGGAAGTTCCTGCAATTTTTTAAGTGAACCTTCCCTACCGTTTGAGGTAGCATTCATGTTCCTCCCCCTGGCAACTCGATCAACATCGCCAACCACATGCTCTCCATCACTCATGTTGTTCTAATTTATTCATAGAATAATATCTTTTGCGCTATCACTACTTAACAGCACTCTCATTTGACAGCTAATACCGTTGTACTACAGCATTGACAGACAGACAAATCGCACATTGTCCGTTATATTGCTATTTGATTGTCTCTTGCCATCGGACTAAGTGCGTTTAGCTTGTCTAGGATACTTTTGAAGTCAAATACCTACTGAAAATAGTGCGATTCGAATGTTTTTCAGTTTAGAATCTTGTAGTAAGCAATGCCATGAATCGAACGCCACCTTTGGGCAAACATGTTAAAATATGGACAAAGTGCGATTAGAAAGTCTGCTCCTCATGTAGTAAACAGAGAAACAACTGTGACAAATCATAATGGATGACGTTACGGTATCGGATAATGTTTTGAGCGCTGGAATATTGCATTAGGATAGCTACCTTCAGGTAGATTACGTTAATCAAGTATAAATAAATTTCTAATAGAAATAGTAATTCGGATTACTTTGTCTTGCTTTGTTGAAGACTGATTCTTGGATAATAATGTTTCTTATAATAAATAACATAAACAAGCCAAATTTTGATATGGAATCGGAATTAACCCTATAGCAACCCGTTTACGCTTGGTTTTAACGCCAAAATTGAATTAGACCCCAGGGACTCCAAGCTCTCTTGACAGCGAAAGGACAAATTACAGGCTTTCTGAAAGACAGCAGTTTCTTCATTCCTTACACTGACAGAATTTGTCATTGCCTGAATAATCTGTAAAACCTGTGTTCTTTGTTAGAGTGGGCACCTCAATATTATCGACTAGAATTCAGAAATTTCTCTTCCTAGAACAACTTTGGTGGCTCCATACCATTTGATTTTGTTCACAAAATGAAGCGATGTCCTGTGTGGTTGCAGACTGGTTCTAATCTGTGATCTCCTTATGTCATAAAGAGTTGCCATGTTTTCACGTATGTTTGAATGAACTTCAAAACAACGCAATTATGAGAGACATTGTTTTTTACACCGATTTTTGAACTGCCTAAGGTTAGTAGAACCGGAAAAACCTAGGGACAAAGGAGCGGTGGTATCGATCAGCTGGATGTACGACGTTCGACACTATTAGAATGGGAGTCCGAAGTCAGGCGGGTCTGTCTGGCAGAGCTCTGAGGAGCAAAGCCCATTGGCGTAGCGATAGAAGAGAGCTAGATCGCCGACGGCCCGCCGGTGCAAAGGGTCCCGAGACTATCCGTTAGAGAAGAGTCATCGATCAGTCTGCACGCCTCCTCTGAACAGCATCAAGCATGAAAAGTGTGGTGGGAGCAGCAGCGCCCCAAATATGTGAGCAATACTCGACGCTAGGACTTACCTGGGGCTTGTATAGAGTGAGGTCGTGTGGAGAAACAAATAGCCTAGCTTTTTCCCAGTAGCTGCCGCTATTGACGGGATGTGTTCGTGCCAGATCAAGTCGTCGGTGATCTGAGTTCCGACTAGCCGAAATGAACAGCTCTTTGGTAGAACTCGGCTATTTATCGAAATCGGAGGAGTGCTCGTCAAGGTACAATACTGTGTTTTGAAAGCATTAAGCTGTACATCGTCCCCAAGCAGTGATGACCTCCAGGTCTCTCATCAGAGAGGAAGTCGCTGCTAGTCTTCTTTTCTCCAGCTCACCGGCAGAGATCGCATTGTCACTCTGAATTCCTGCATGTAGAGTGCTGTCATCAGCAAAGCTGTGGATTAGATTGATCGTACAGGAAAGGAGGTCGTTGATATGTAAGAGGAACAATATTGGAGCCAAGACTGGGGAACACCCGTGTTGAGGTTGTGGGATGCAGAGAAGAACCCGTCAATAAGGACAGATATTTTGCGGCCAGAGAGAAAGTCAGACAGTCATCTGCAAAGCTTCTCTGGGAGGCCATGGGATGGACGTTTGCATAAAAGGGCAGCATACCACAGCTGATCGAAGGCTCACCATAAGTCTAGACGAGTTTTACAATCGCGTGACGTCAGCTAGGAGGTCCCCTCTGGGTAGCTGGTGTCGGAACCCATACTGCTTGCGCTAATCACGCCGAGGTATTCAAAAATATCCCAATTTATGCACCTCTTCATCACCTTACTTTTAACAAAGCTATAGGCCTGTAGTTGTAAGGATGTAAGGGATCAAATGTAGAAGCTTGAAAGCGACCGTAAAAATCCGATCAGATAAGAGAGTGTGTTCGGTGTGGCCGTGGTCGGCATGTAATCGGTTGTTAAAGAAGGCAAGAGGCACACGACCAGAGCGCCAAGTAGCAAGAGGCGGTGCATGGCGAGGTAGCGATGGGGACTAATTGTGTGTGTGTGTGCGACAAGCTGTTTACGAGCTTGCCTGTATGCCTGTCTGATGATTTTAACAGAGCTGGAGGCTTCAGACACGTGAGTTTGTCGAAAAATAAACACATGATGGTATAGATAGAAATGCGTAAGATGTCTAGGAACTGTAGCAATGGGAACTAACTTTGTGACAAGGTGTTTATTATGGGCTTGCCCTGGCATGCGTGTTTGAGGTTACGTTTACTATGGGTGCGAATTCTGACAAAATTCAATTCTGACGAGAACGTCGGAGATCTTATATATTTATGTATAATTCCCAACAGGTTACGCCCAATTACAGGAAATATAGCAACACCGAAAATAAATCAATAATTTAATTAACAACAGCGCAACATAAAAAAGAAAAGAAAACACAAATACATGAATAAAATTGTGCCAAATTTTGGCATTTTATCACAATAAGGTACCAACCTCGGTGAGAATCCAATACAGAGTTTTCTCGATCACAAATAATATTGCAAACGGAACAAATCGCATTCAAACACACATATAGTTTAACGGTGATTTACACCCTATGATTGTATTACGAATGTAGGGACGTGAAAATTGTTTTTTTCTTAATATTAACGGGTAATCAATTTGACTGTTCAGTACTTTAAGTAAAAATCTTAGCATCGAGAAATCGCGCCTTAGTTGTAACGGCCCAACTTGAAAGATTCTCAACAGTGCCGAATGGTTAAAACCTCTTTTTGACACTTCAAATAAAAATATTCAAGGGCCTTACGCTGCACACACTCAATGGTCGCTTTGTGGTTTTGATAGGTAGGAGACCAGTTGACAGCTCCAGTTTACTAATAATAAAAATGAAATACAGGAGCTTTAATGGTGTGAAGTCAGTGAAGCCTGATCAATTTCTGACGCAATAGCCTAATGTTTAAGTGTTATAATTAACGTATAATATAGGATGTAGTTTTCGACTGAATGATAAAGCCTTGCATTTATATTAATATTAAGTTGATTGTTAGAGCACTATAAGTAGATAAAGTTTACGCAGTTTTGTAGCAGAATGCAGTCATTGAGACTACTAATAACAGCACATTTGCAAATCATCAGCATGAAGTAGTTGCATGCATTGCATTATGAACAACAAATGTGCTAAATTGGACCACTGAGGTACACTAGATATTGCTGTAGAAGTCTTGGATGATAGTCGCCATATTCCACGTACATGCACCTTTCCATGATATATTTGACTTTATGAGAAGCACTAAAGGGTCTGACAAGCCAGCAGATTCGAGCTTATAGCAAGTAGTGATCTATTTGATCAAAGGCCTTTTGAATGTCCGTGTATATGACATCCAATTGACCTTGATCATCTAAGACCTCAGAAATGTTTTGTGTAAAACAAGTCAACTTTGTGACGGTTGACCTCCCAGACATAAACCCACGCTGATTGTCAGAAATAGATCTCCACAGAGATCCATACAAGACATCGAATATTAGAAACTTAAAAATTTTGCTAAAGTTACAAAGTATTGCTATTTGCCTATCGCTGACATCACCATTATACAGATCGATGGGTATGTACAATGCTGATAGATTTAGATTTAACATCGCACAAAGAGGTTTGGTCAACACATAAATACAATCTTTTTCTGTCAAACTGGGAACACCATATTCGTCACAACAGCGCAGTTACGGCGTGTTGTCTGACATTTTGATAGTCACTACGTTTATGCCGCCCAGCAAATATGGTCGAAGTTGACGAATTTCATCTTCTTGAAAGTCCTACTGTTGCTAAATAGTGGGAAACAGAGCACGTCAGTCCTCTATTTTCTAGTAGAGATGGCAAGTGAGAGATTGCACAGTAGGTTGTTCTGCAACACAGCAGTTATCAATCAAACGCAAAAAGAAGCAAGGTCGTATGAAAAAACAAATCAGTTTGAACACTGATATGGTTCTGACGACGGCGTGCACATTCTGACGAGCTCGTAGCCGCCAGTATAAGCACGCTCATTAAAAAACAGGTGTTCATTTCGTATGATCGGAATTCGTCAGAACAAAATTTTGCTAGAATTCGCATACCTAGTAAGTGTAGCCTGAGGATGATGAGGATCTTAACGGGGCGACTCTTATACATTCAGTGTGTTCGCAAATTCAACTTCTTGATCGTAGTGATATCAAAAGCGTTTTGGCTTAGCTGTCCAGCAGTGACTTTTCGGTTTAGAGGAAAGGAACCAAATTTGAGACAAGCACCTAATTTGAGACAGTGGAGTAACTTTCTATCTTTGTAGCACCATATTGTAGTAATATCAAAAAGTTGTGAACTGAGACGCAGTAGTATTCTACATATGTTTAGAGTTTAGCTTTGCACATGGTTTGAGGTGACATCACAACTTTTTACTTCTTGAGAGTTAATAATAATTTTAATAGTGTGAGAAAAGTGATTACTAAAATTAAGGTAAGTTACTTAGAACAGTTGTCTGATATAATTTTAGTAGGTTGCAAATATCTTATCTATTTTATTTTACAATATTGTGATTTTATCAGGTATATAACCTGAATATACTTGTGTAAAGTTTTCAACGGAAAATTCCTAATTTGAGATACCCAAGTGTACAGCTGTAAAGAATAAGGAGATAGCTTATTTAAAAGCCTCAGAAGGATTCGTATAGATGCCTCCTCCCTCCAGTTCAAGTTCAGAATGCAGCGGAAGCTTTAAGTTGGATGATTCATCTTCAGACGAAAGCGGTGAAAGCGATGCTGAATGTTTATTTTGTACTGGTCAATTTTCCGAAGATAAGAAGGGTGAAAAATGGGCAAAATGCAACCATTGTTATAGATGAGCACAGGCAGATCGTGAAGAGATTACCAATAAAATTTTGCACTTTCTGCAAAGGAAAGGGATTTTTTGAATAGTATCTCAAATGAGGGAACTAGCTGTAAATTCACAAAAATATTTACTTTTTTTTAAATATAGAGTAAAGTGGGGGAATTTGCCGCGCTGGGTAATACGCCGCAGTTTGTTTCTTCTAAGCCTATATTTGACAACAGTGTTCATCTTAACACATTAGTGTAAGGCAGCAATTATTTCTGAATCCTTCAGAAATCAGATTAATTTGTTTTTGAGGGAATATCGTCAGTGTAAAGGTAAGGACAGTTTAAAGAATATTATTAATTCAAGTTATACGTAGTGATAAAATCAGTTCCAACTTTAATAAGAGCATGCCAAAATACAATTCCCAACCTAACTCATTTTGTCGGAACAATCCGTTAAACGTATCTAAAATGGGTGTTGCGAATTTTTAAAGTACAATGTGGGGTAATACGCGTCATATTTTTTAACTGCGGCATATTACCCCGGGAGGCTGACAATTTTTTTTTGTTTTATTTCAGTTATAATCGAGATGCCTCGAACTTATGTTCGGAAAGATGTGAGGGCGTTATGGTCCGAAGAAGATCTTCGCAATGCTATTGAGGACCTTAGAAATGGTAGAGGATCAGTTCGCCAAATTAGTCGTGTATACAATGTTCCTGCCCGTACTTTAATGAGGAGGATGAGATCTGGAAATAAAAAAAATATTCCCAACAACTTTAATATTGATAAAAAGCAAGCTGGCCATGACTGGTTTGTTTCATTCATGCAGAGACATCAAGAATTGTCAATCCGAAAAGCTCAAGGAATGTCTATAGCTCGAGGTCAAGGCATGAATAAAGAGGAATGCGGACGATACTTTGATCTTTTGGGAAAAGTATTAACAGAAAATGATTTAATAAGCACTCCGAGAAAAATACTTAATATTGATGAGTGTGGGCTGCAACTAAACAATAACCCAGGTAAAGTTGTTGTCACTAAGGGCATCAAAACTGTAAACTGTGTCACGAGTTCTGAGAAAGGTGAGACAGTATCAGTAATAGCCTGTGTGAATGCAGAAGGTCATTTCCTTCCTCCCGTTTGTATTTTTAAAGGTAAGAAGAAAAAACAGGAATTTGAAGATGGCTTGCCTCCTGGCGGTAAAGTTATCATGAATGAAAAGTCGGCCTATGTAACGACAGACATTTTTAAAACATGGCTTCAAGACCACTTTATTGCAAGAAAGGAGCCAGGTAAAGTACGTCTCATTCTAGATGGCCACTCCTCGCATTGTTCGGATGTAGAGTTGTTAGATTTAGCTGCAAGTAACGATGTGTTAATATTGTGTTTACCAAGCCATATGACCCATTGGTTGCAGCCTCTAGATAGGTTCTTTTTCAAGCCTCTAAAGACATATTGGGCACAAGCATGTAACACCTGGATACATAATCATCCAGGTCGCAAATTAACTAGACTACAGTTTCCGGCACTCTTAAATATCGCATGGGGAAAGGCAGCGACAGTTCAAAACGGAGTTTCGGGTTTCAGAGCATGTGGTATCTATCCGTTTAATGGTACAATAATTCCAGATCATGCTTTTATTCAGCAAAATCCTGATCCAATTCCCAATAACGATAATTTAGAAGAAAACGTTAATGATGTCTTCTTTCCTAATGGTGCCGACAATAATAACACTGATGATCCTAACAACGGCGTCAATATTATTGATGATGTTGCAGTAATCTCCAAGACTAACAATCCATCATTTGAAGCGATTGCGCCTATTCCAGTCATGCCTGGGCCAAGTGGGTGTCAGAAAAGAAAACAACATGCTGAACTACTTACATCTCCAGAAATAATCGCAGAAAAACGAAACAAAAAAGAAAAAAAAGACAAAAAGGAAACTACAAAACTAAAACGCAAACAAGAAAAGGAAATAAAAGAAGCCGCTAAAGGGATGAAAGGTACACAGAAGACATTAAGTGTGAAAAAAAAAGTAATGCAAGGATTACTGATGGTACCAGTTCATCAGAAAGTGAATTGGAAGTGACTACAGTAGAAAGCGGAGATTCAGAATTGGAACATGATGAATCAGAATTTTGTGCCCAATGCGATGGATACTATTTTGACAAAAAAGGTCTCAAATGTGATTGGCTACAATGTTTGAAATGCTATAATTGGGTTCACGAGATATGTACTCCTTCAGACAAATATTGTGCAGATTGTGTCCCACGAAATCAACTAGCAAGTACCTCTAGAGCTCTGGAGATATAGCTTTTATTAGCCTATTTCGTTCGTTGTATTAATATTTTTCTTATGTTGTGAAAAATAAATAATTTTTCTAATTTCAAAAATTTTTGCATGTCTTGCGAGAAAAGCACGTTGCCATATTCCCCAACGCATGATGCCATATTACCCATGGGTTGGGGTAATATGGCCAAAGCGCATCATTCAACATTTTTGTTTCTAATCTTTCTTTATGAGGGAATATGGCAACGAGCGTTTCACGTCACATACCCATACATACACGCTCTAAGATGCCACCGTTGCCTTGCAGCTGAGTCAGTTGCTTGTTAGAATGTGAACGTAAGAAATTTATGTTGCCATATTACCCCATTTTACTCTACTTTATGTCAGTAAAAAGATATTATTTTTTTATTTTAGAGTATGCTAGGAGCATCAAATCGCAAATTTATTTAATAATATAGGCACGTTTAAAACAACAAGTACTTTACTTTTTCTTTTCAAAAAAAGTATCTCAAATTTTGTTCCTTTCCTCTATGATAAATTTACGACCAGCGAAATGAAACTGTGACATATACCTAACCTGTGAGCTATATATTTTGGAGGTTTAGCGTTTCTGCTGGCTGTAGAAAAAGAGGCAAGCTTGCTGGTTTTGTGATTGCTAGCTATCACTTCTAGATCTTAGAAATGAACGTAACCAAGTAAAGCTTTGTTAAATATTCATATAATATTTATTTTCTTTTTATTATCTTCTACAAACATGTACTTGTAGCTGTTATTCCGGTAGATAGTATTCAACGTAAATTTTCTTCCAGTTCATCCATTCTGCCAGTTGTGAAATCCATGATTGATGATGGTGAGAAATCAATCTCATCCTCAACATGAACTTTATGGAGTTTTTGTCCCAAATGAATTTCGTTTTTGCCTCCAACAGCCCCATGTTCGGAAAGTTTTCGTGATATAACTCTTCCACAAATTGGGATAAGGTAGCATCGTCTACAGAATACACATTTATAATATCCTCATGATGATCATAATGAATCAATTACCTTCTACCAGCTGGATATATCGCTCCAGTAGAACCTGCGTTTTAAAAGATTTATCTTTGTATTGCAGTTGAATTTCAATAGATACTTCCATTTTTCTTTGATAAATTCCAGCAGTTAAAAGTCAAAAAACATAAACACAGCTCCCAGTTCTCAACGGAAATCAAATCATTTTAGGTTGTGTTTCTGTCAAATTTGCTAATCTACCATAGATGGAATAGTCGACAGTGTGGTGAGGCATCTGATTAATATTCGAACAGTATATGAACGCACCTTGATTCAGAAAGATCAATTTACGAACACATTTTTTGACAGTTGGTGGAATGATTGTTTAAACGAAAGGAGTAGTTGCTGGAATCAGGACTAATGCTTATATGTGTACGAGCTTATTTCCCATAACCAGAAAGAACAAGATGCATTACGTCAGTCTCCGCAGCTAGCACATAAAGCACTACAATTAAATTATACGCAACAGTCGGCCTATGTATGTGTATATTCATAATATACAAGGCGATAAACGTTTACGATGCCCGATAAATACCCTGCAAGAGTAACGACTTCCCGTTTTCGCTCTGCTACGAAAGAAGCAGCAAAAAAGCTCGATCATTAGCAAAATACACATTACACACCCGCCGCTTGTCGTACGTACATACTAAGCCATTGTTTCTTCCATGGCTATGTCGATGGCGATAGCGGCGAATGCCATGGTTCGTTTGTATTAATTATAATAGCAGAGATCTTGGCATACTGATAAGGGCTTTCTCATTCTCACCCAAGTCCGCAAAATACGATGATAGGTCGAACATGGATTAGACTTAAGGAAAAAGTGGAGTCAAGTGGGTTGACTTTTCACTTCTCACGGAACGCTGTCATCAGTTTATGAAAGTCTATAATCAAATTCAAGTGGATAACCAAATTGAAATGGTATTTATCATTTTGGATTGGTATTTACCAATCCGTTCAAGCGAGTGTGGTTATCAGTTTGGTTATAAGATCCGTGGCGTCATGAATCAGCTGTTATATGTCATAGTTATCACCGCAAAATTGTGGTATTTACCCAACTCGGGAGTCGTTTTATATTTCTGATTATTGTTTGACATGTGACAAGTTAGAATTTTGCCGGGTATTGGATATTTTTATTGTACCTCAGCTTCATTTTTGGGAAACTTGTTGCAGGCTGACTTCAATTTTAGCATAAGAGAGCACCTTATTATTTATAATCATTACTGTTGTTGGGGACACTTTAAATCTAGTTCCTACGCTTAACAAAGTATCCTGTATAGCCATATACCACAAGAATATTAAAATATGGCCGTATAAACTCACTGGATGATGTCCACCTGTATACGGTTTTGTTAATATCTTTTTTCATCGCTTTTTCATCATTTCTGCTAAATCAATAAATATTTTCTTTGACATGCGGAAAAGTTTAGAGAATTGAAAGTTATCATAGCTACAAAGCCATGGTTCCATCAGTAAAAATTTTTTTCTGAAAAAAAAAACATTCCTCCCTTTAATATTATGAAAGTTTTCTTTTTTTCAACTTTCCATACCCCGTTGTAGACGAAAAAGCACCGATTATTAAGTGATAATAAAAATAATCAGAAATTATATACGCGCTTTTCTAAAATAAACCACTTGCAACAAACCGCGGTTAAAACCAACGCGTTCAAGCGATTCGAGTAACTGACGTCATCATCCCGTGTGTCATCTTGAGCCATATTATAACCGCGGTACATAATACGGAAATTTTGGTTATCCGCTTGGATTTGATTTATGTTTGGCTCAGATTAGCTTCTTTAGAAAGTTAACTACGAATATATATAACAAACAGGTAGATCAAGTTGATGAAATAGGCCCATACAATTAGTCTTCAGCCAGATAACAAGCAAAACCAACGTTGCAATTAGAATTCTGATGGGTAAACTGCTAGCAGCAGCTGCTACTTAGCTACAGGTCTATGTATTTCCTATATTTATTGCGCTTGACGTGGGTATCAAAAGGTCTTGAGGGCAAATCTATGTATGGCATGTGTTTAATAGGTGCCGGGGGTTAATAATAGACCGAAATTACAAGGACGTATTCCTGAACCAAATTCAAGTAAAAAAGTTCTCAAAAGTTGAAACAAAAATTTGAAAATAATGAATTTTGAGAACTTAGTCTTCATTCGCCTTTTTGAGGGACATGTATAATTATAATTCATCGAAATATTGAGCCTACTAAATTGAGTCCGTCCTTTAAGAAGACCGTTGCAAATCATCTGCATGCATTTGTGATATGTTACACAAAGTTATATATACATATATATATATATATATATATATATATATATATATATATATATATATATATATTTGAAAAACTGTAGACTCAGGTATAGGATGATATACATAGAATTGTTCAGAACCTCGTCTGGGATCCATTCAAAATAAGCAAGTTGGTATCAGCGCTGGCCGCAGCAGTAGACTCTTCGGTCTCCTGATCAGTCGCCGTGCGCTGTGCGGGTTCGAATCCCGTCCCAAGAGAAATTTTTCTCTTGGCTATTAATATTGTGATTGTCCCTAGGTGGTAGACGGTTTCTGACTGTCGAACGCAGAGGTACCACCTAGCGGATCTCGTAGGCGGGGCCAGAATGTGTGCATGTTACATTCAAACGTGTTCCCTCGCCGAGTCCGTGTGGCGTTCTCTCTTTCCCCTGTATCCCCCTATAGCTCTACGGTGTTTAGGCCTCAGGCCTTCGTGGTAGTTGGAATATAAAAAAAAGATTCCGGTATAACTGAAAGTGTCACCGTTTTGAAAATATTTTGCCCGAATTTACTAAAATCCCAAATTTTTCTTCGTGGGGCACCTTGAACGAATACCGAGTTTCCTAGTGTTTCTTCTCTCCACAGGCTGTAGGATGAGTTAATGATCAAAAAAATATTAGCGATGACTATTGAAGGGTTAATTAAATTGAAGAAAGCTTGGATTATTATTATTATGTTGTACATACTCTTGACTACTTCTACCATTGTAATCAGAATAATAGTAACAAATGAGGTAATATGAACTGTGCTATATGTATTAAACACCTAACAGATTTATGAATGTTTAATTATAATTGAATGTAAATGTGCGGCATGGAATAGTGTATGTATGTACTATTTCAAGTTTTAATGAAATTATTGCCAACATTAAAGCTTTAGTCTTTGTAATGTAATAAGTTAATTATAACGGCGAAGTTGCTAATTGTAATTTAAATAATAATATAGGACACTTGTAATTAAGGCTTTGTGAGCTGGCATGGCGCGACGAGACTTTGCCCCGACGCGCCGCAACGAACATTCACTACCCTCTCTCACTCTGCCCCTTCCCCCCCTCTCTCTCTCTCTCTCTCGATCCCTATATTCCTAGTATCCCAAATAAAATGCATTTAAAGAAATTGCTATGATACTCATACTAAAATTAAATCATGAAATTGTGAAAGAAACAAAATATTGCTCAAATATTTCGCAAATGAGGGATGGTAAGACCCCGTTGTAGAAATTAGAGCATTTAAGTATACATAAAGTAAAATCCGACATTCCCTCTCATTTACAGGATGTCAATAAAATTAACAACTATTTTGCCAATAGTATTTCAGACCATCCGATTCAGAATTTTATTTAAAACTGATGACGGCGTTGCGTAAGAAGTGTGAAGTCAACTCAATTGTCGCCATTTTGTTACTCCCAGCTGCACCGTTACTGAACAGATTTTCAAAAAAATATCAAGCTGTTTTGCCCTTGGCATAGTAGTGTGTGTGTGTGTGAAAATTTGATCTAAATCCGAGCCGTACTTCCCAAGTTATAGCATCTAAAAGACGTGATATCTCATTTCGCGATTACAATACTTCCCGACCAGTAGCGTAGGAAGTAAAACATAAGTTGACCTTGAAGTAACCTCAAAGGTGAGATTCAGTTTGAAATACAAGGTCACCATTGAACTTATTGTTCAAAATTAGTAAGGAACCGACCTTGACATTTTTAAAAATACCGTACCTGGGAAAATAGAGAGCAGTTCTGTTAGTTTTGTTACACCCGGTATGTATTTTCTAGTCTATGAGTCCGACAAACTTACATATATGCAATGAAACATTTCGGCGAAATTTAAGGATAATCGAAGAAGATGAAAGAACCTCTTTTATGACCATGACCAAAGCGAAAAGAGCTTGTCTCAACGTAAAGCAACTCTACATTATTTGTCAGGGTATAATGGCCTACTTTCTACGGCATCTTGAAGTAGTGTTATTTTTGAATCTTCTTATTAATTTTCCATGACATTGGTACTATCTATTTACTATTTCGTTTATTTGCACCAGATCTGAGCGCAAGAATTCTCGTAATAAAAGGTAACGTATGCTATTAAAGACTTGTACCGAGGTGTCAGGACTCCCAGATGACCAGTACGCCACTGGTTATAAATAACAAAATCGATAGATCGAGCTTTTATTTAGTTGTAGGGTATTATCGAAGAGGATGTATCTAGTGAAAAATTAAATTAAGAGTAATAGAAAAGCATGAGCTGCAGTTTCTATTGAAGCTAGAGTATAAAGGCGCACAACTAGATTTTCTCTTGGATTATAAGTTTTATATCTGCTATAGTTTAGATAGTTGATACAGTATAGCTAGATATAACATTTAATATCTTACGAGTGTATTACAAAATCTTAAACTATAATATGAGGACCACTAGTGGTTCTGTCGGGCTACTTGCAACAATTTCAATGGACATGTAACAGTTACTTGAAACAATATCATTCAAAACAATCAGTATCCGAAGATGTATTCAATAATCCTGCACATCAAGCTGTTGATCCTGTATTTTGTTCTTCATATTTTGCTGTTGGGCCATTTTACAGTTATCTGGTAATCCCCGAAGCGCCTTACAAGTAGCAGCATAGAGTAATTACACTCGAATTGTATTTCGTTCACGCTACACGGAGCACATTATAATATAAAGAGCGTATTTATACCGCGACGACGGACATTCAGGTATGAAGAAGCCAGAAGCGGAAGAAAAAGCGTTTACAACGTTTATAGAGTATTTTGTAAATAGGAGCGAGAAAGCTCTTATCGGTTTGCTGAGATCTCAACCGAGCTATTGCCGTATAACAACTGATACAAGGGTTAGTAAAATATAACTAGGGCCATGGTGTTTTTACATTTCAAACACCAAGAAGCTTGAGTATTGGTGAGAACCGTGAGACTGTAGGGGGATTCATGGCTATCTAGTGGGGGAACACATTTGGATCTGATATTCAAATTTTACCGTCGAGATCCGCGGGGAGGCACCTCCTCAGTTTGAGGAGAACGTTCACCATTGAAAAGACGATCACACTACTAGGAAATATCTAGCCCGGGAATTTTTTTATCTAATATACCCAGTGACATTAGAAGTGTTACAACCAGAAAAAATAATTTCTCCAACTTGTTTTTTTCTGTGAAGAAAGCTGTTTCTGAGAGCTTCGAAGACGTCCAAATTATCACCATGTTAGGAACTTTGACAGGGGTAAAATTATTGCCTATCGAGATGTTGGTTTGTCCTATCGCGATATTGGCTGCTATGTTAATTGTACTGCAATGACGGTAATGCTTGTGTGTCGTATGTGGATAGACGGAGGTAGAGGAACACGAAGAAAACCAACTGGTCCACCGAGGCGTACCACAGAGCGTTAAGATAGGCGCTTCAGACAACTAGCCCTACGATACCGTTCTGCTACTACGCGTCAGATCGTTGATCAATGGTTTGGAGAAGACGGTAGACCTGTTACTATGCGTACACTCTATCGCCGCATTCGAGCCTTTGGACTTTTTTCATACCGTCCACGGTTAGTGCTGACTGCGGACCACTGTCGTCAATGTTTGAACTGAAACAGAGAACGGCAACATTGGGGGACAAACTGGCATAATGTCATCTTAAGCGACGAATCGTGATTCCGTCTAGGTACGCACGTAGAAGGGTAAGAACCTGCCGTGAAGAACGGCGTGATATTGGAATTGCTCTTGAGAGGCATGTACACAGGACTGTTGGAGTAATGATTTGGTTGGCTATTGCCTATGGTATCCTATCACCCCTTCTCTTTATTCAAAGCAATATGACTGCTGCGCTTTATGTTGACGATGTCCTACAAACTTTACTGCCGTATCTAGAGGGTCGCCCGCACGTCCTCTTTCAGCAAGACAACGCTCGTCCCCATATTGCTTATCGAACTACGGATTTTCTCCAAGAAGCAGGCTAGGATGTTTTGCCGTGGCCACCTCATTCACCGTATTTAAATCCCATCGAACATGTGTAGAATATGATGAGGAGGATACTATCTACTTTGCACCATCCGCCACCCTGCTACAGCTAATCCAAGAAGTTCGAGTTGCTTGAACTGAGGTGCGACAACCAGTCATCGATCATCATGTCATTTTGTCAGTGCCTGGATGTATACAGGAGTGTATTCAGGTGCGGGTTCGCCCAACACATTATTATGATTCAATAAAATTTCGTGAGAATGTTATGGTTTCATTTTTGATGTAAGACTACCTAAAATCAAGTTGAAGAAATAATTTTTTCTAAATGTAACATTTCTAATGTCACCGAGTATAGTATGCAGGTACATCTCATCTTCAACTCGCACTCTTATTACATAACTGCAAAATGACAAGGATATCGCCATAATTGTCACTTGTCACAAGTTATCCTTTACTTCATATTCATTTGTAGTAGCTGTGTGTGTTGCCTAAACGTCAAGACATTTGAGTTACGTTATCTGTCGCTGGTGTGATAGATTCATTCCTGCATGCTTACAGCGGGAACGCGCGGCGTGGGTTAGCGACTAGCTGGTACAGCAGTGAAAAGTATGGCGATCAGATTGCTATCAAAACGATTATTTTATATAATACGGCTACGGATTTCGACTTGTGACTATCAGGGTGACACTTCAACTAATGTTTTGGTCGTACCTTCAACAAATCGTTCATAATCGGATCAAAATACTTTTCATCGCGATTCTGAGTCCTTACAATCGATTCGGTTTTAGATTATATTATAAAAATTAGTAAGATTGTGGTGATTGTGGTCGATATAAAACACTTGAAGTTGTCTGGAATAAAAAAATTACAAGAGCTACAAAGAAACATCTATATATACTGAGTGACGGAACAAGGTAAACTCCTACGTATGTTTATCCGATTTTAATAATTTTTGGCATATATGTTCAGTGTCTCTTACTAGTAGTATGATTAAATTTTCAGCTTGATTCGTCAACTGACTGCAGAAGCTGGTTCAATAACGTGTTGAGGATCCACGATTTCTTACACACCCATTGATACGCCTGGGCATCGTGTAGTGGTGGTGGTGGACGATATCCTATTGGAGTATCTCATTCCAGGCTTCTGCAACTTCGTGAGTAAGAACTGCTAAAGTCTGTGTAGGGTTTCGCAAATTCAAGAGCATGTCCCAGACATGTTCAATTGGAGACAGGTCAGGCGTTCGTGGTGGCCAAGGTAAACGGTTTATGCGATGTTGATCCAACGATGCTCTGGCAACATGCGGTCTGATATTGTTTTGCCGAAAAATCGGGTTTTGGATGGTGTTTATAAGATGAGGCTCTACTACTTCCTGAATATAGCGTCGGACTTTCATATTACATCTGATGAAAATTAGTGGTGATCCGCTACCATAAGCAATAGCACCCCATACCATAACTCCCACGGTGTGGTGAACGTGTGACGCTCTCTGTCAAATTGTGGGCCACGTCTTCCACCACGTCGTTTTCTCACTCTTGCCCGACCATCGTGAATCCCCAGACAAAAGCGGGATTCGTCACTAAAGACCACCTGATTCCATTTCCGGTCCCATAGGATTCTTTCTCTACACAAACGATTCCGCCAATGGTCATACCAACCATCCCTCCATGCTCTTCAAACCACTGATTAGCGATGGGTCGAATACTATTGAATCTGTCTCTCAGAGCCAGAAGTCTTAACCGGCGGACTTGTCGCTCTGTGGTCCCTCTGGGACGTCCAGAACCCCTCGCTCAATAAGCTAAAAAAATTCAATATTTAACTGACACCGTAAATGTACCAAAACTGAATGCTTCTTTATCACCAACAGATCACGCAGTCACCACAAAAACTAAACAGAAAATCCTGACCATTTTTGTTATTGGCAAGATAAATCGATATGTAAAAAATTCTTGAATTTCAATAAACATACGTAGGTGTAACCTCTACGGTTCAGAAATATGGGATGTTACCAAGGCCAACAAAAATAAACTCATGGCAACTGAAATGGATTTCTTTAGAAGGAGCTGTGGATGATCAAGACTCGAAAGAGTCGGGAAAGCTGACATCCGAATGCAGATGCATAGAAAAAAGGCAGTTAACTTGGTTCGGGCATCTAAAACGGATGAATGCGGACAGATTATCAGAAAAAAGAGGGAGCTGGCGAGATGGCATTGATCAAGCGCTGACCACGAGAAACTTAGAGGAAGACGAGGTTTTTGATAGGAAAAAAAACGTGAGAAGATCTAGTCCGGCCCTGGATGCTTTAAACATCCGTTCAGTAGTGCCTAGGACATGTGATATTAAAGATTTGGGATGTTTACATAAATCACATTGTATATCCGAATTTAGTACTTTTTTATTTTCAGATATGAAAAGGTCTCGGCATCTTACAACGCGTGATCCATCACATGGAGAGTAAATGGAAAAACCAAACTTAGTGTTATCTGGTAAAGAAACGTTAACCAGCGGTTTTAGCGGTCCGAATGTTTTGTGTGGTTTGGCAAATTGGGGAGAGGGAGCCGAGTTACAGGTAGAATGTCTAAATTAAGTAGGCGTCATCAAGCCAGTGTTGCCATTTATACTATCTATAATGACCGGCTGGATAACATACTGTATGGTATTTGGTGAGTCACTATATGTATAACAAAAAGATAAACCTGGCCGCAAAGGGATGCTAACGACTGATGGCTGCGTCTCATGGCTTAGCTTGACAAGTATACCAAATTAATTTGCCACGTGTATTCAGTAAAAACAAACTTTGACAGGCTAGTGCGTAGATGCAGCGCGCTGATTGGACGATCGGTGAAGATGGGCTTAATAGCATGCCTCCGGTAATAAAAAGGACAGGGCTGGGTTAGCTCATCACCAGTTCCGAGCTAGCAGCTGTCGCGAGTATACACTTGTGCGACTGCGACCAACCCGGACTTACAGTGCGATCCTACTGTGATTTTCATCACGGTACGATCGCCATCCACGATGGCGAGAATAGAAAAGCTGGCGAGCCAGCTAAAGCAGAAAGAGGAGAACTTCGCAATGCTTGCTGAGCAGATGAAAAATCTGCAAGAAGCATTCGAGCAGGCGAGGAATGAGATCGATGAGGTGAAAAGGAAGCTCCTCAAAGCGAAGAGGAAAGCGAAGAAGACGGAGGAAGAAGAAGAAGGAGAGGACCAGGGAGACGAGGACCAGCAGCCTACGGAGAACTTGGACATGGATGCCCAAGGTATCGACGTAGAAGAAGCCGAGAAGAGGACGGACGACACCGATTTCAGTGTCGCCACCAGACGGAGGAAGCGGGTGCGAGTTTCCTCCTCCGAAGATGAGTCACCAAGGCAGCCAAAGATGCCAGCTGCTGCCACCAAGAAGAGTCCTAGAGCAGCCAGGACCATCGTGCCCCCCATGGCAGGAACAGGAGTTCCGCCAATCAATATCGAGGGCACCGCTGATTGGTCATCCTTAAGCAGGATGATGAACAGCAAGGGGATTCAATTCTCCAAAGCGAGGACAGCGGGTACCAGTGTGAAGGTATTCACAAATACACCAGCTGACTACCGTCAGCTAGTCGCACTGCTGGAATCCATCAAGCGGCCCTTCTTCACCTATCAACTGAAGGAGGACAGGATGGACGAGAGGGTCATTCGTGGGCTTCCGAGGGAGATGTCAGTCAATGACATCAAAGAGGATCTAGTGAGCCAAGGCATCGCAGACGCCGAGGTTCAGCAGATGACCTCAAGGACCACAAAGAAGCCACTTCCGCTCTTCCTCGTCAAGACGAAGATGCCGGAAAAGCTTGCAGAGATCCAAAGGCTGGCCATGCTCACGGTCAGCTTCGAGAGGAAGAAAAAGTCTTCCGAGCCCAGCCAATGTTACCGCTGCCAGCGGTACGGGCACACACAGCGGAACTGCCGTCTCGCTGAACGGTGCGTTAAGTGTGGAGAGGACCACAACAGCACCAGCTGCAGTCTGCCAGCGCCGCCAACAGGGCAACGAAACGCCAAGTGTTGCCTCTGTGGAGAAGGCCACCCCGCCAACTACAAGGGATGTAGTAAGGCCCCGAAGAAAGCTGCTTCTGCCCCCAAAGCAGTCCCCACCACAAATAGGACTTCTTACGCTCAAAAAGTGAAGAAACCAATGTCCACTTCTGCCCCAGCAGCCGCCACTGCTACTGGAACTACTGCGCAGAAGCAACACGGCGATGACAGACTGCTAGCAATGATGCAAGCTGTCATAACCCGCCTGGATGCACTCGAGGCCAAGATGCAAGACAAGCACTAGACCCGAAATGTCTACAGGGCAAAACGTAGAATCTCTACGCATTATCTCCTGGAACATCAACGGATTCAGGGCACGGAAACCAGAAATCCAGGAGATACTAGACCAGTACCAACCAGAGGTGATGGCCATCCAAGAAACGAAGTTGGATGCTGCCCATAGTCTGACGTTCCCGCGGTACGAGACGTACCGCTACGACAGAAGGGGCAGAGGTGGAGGAGTCGCATTACTCGTCAAACGTACCTTGACGAGTCATGTCCTCGACGATGCCGCAGACATAAATGGGGACGGAAGCACGGTCCAGGTCCATCACAACCACCGTCCCTACAGAATCACCTCCCTATATGTGCCACCAGGGGAGGCCCTAGACGAAGATGACATCGCTGACCTCCTGAGAGGCCCAGGAGCACGTATAGTCATCGGAGATCTAAACTGCAAGTCTCCGGCATGGAACAACAACGTCGAAGACAGGAATGCAAGGCAGCTCCAGGAACACGTCGATGCCCTGGCGGGGGTCATCGGCGGTCCGGAGCAACCAACCTACATTCCATTCGGCCTTGGGCGACCTGCGGTACTGGACATAGCCATCCTCCGCAACATCAGTGAGGAGTTCGAGATAGAGACCCTGGTGGAAGGATCGTCGGACCACAATCCGATTCTACTAACACTTGGCACAGGGTCTAGAACTCGAGATAGCTTGAGCACCAAACGGACGAACTGGAACCTGTACAAATCCAACGTCCAAAGGAACATCACTCAAATTCCAACCATCCGATCAGCGGAGGAACTGGACAACGCAGTAGAGGAGCTGGAGAATGCTGTCCTGCGAGCGCACGAGGACAGCACCCGCTCCGAGACTACGGCAGTTCCTAGGCACCTAAATGGTCCAGCACCGCACCATATTTGGCACCTGATCAGGGAGAACAGAAGACTCAAGCGAGAACATCTCCAGCTGTTGACAGAGGAGTCGAGAGTTGCGCGAAACAGAGCATCGTTAGCTCTGAAGAACGCACTCGCGGAACTCCAAAACAGCAGATGGAATGCAGCCTGTGCAGAACTAGAGACCCAGGATGGTACGGCCTGGTCTATGCAGCGAAAATTTCGTCGTCAGCGCACCACGATCCCCACTCTTCACGGCCAACGCGGCTTGGCCTACTCCAGTGAAGAAAAAGCCGAAGCATTCGCCGATTCGCTAGAATCCGAATGCAGACTCAATTACCATGAAGACGAGGACGACAACAACGAGGAGGCCGTGGAAGTCGTAGCCGAAAACATGAGGAGTCGACCACCTGGCCAGGAGACGGATCACCCCTCCAGTCCAGAGGAAATCCGTCTGATCATCCGCAGGTTGAAGGTCAGAAAGGCGCCGGGAAGGGACGGCATCAACAACAGGATGCTGAAGAACCTTCCCACCAAAGGCATTGCTGCGCTCACCAACATCGCCAATGCCACCCTGAGACTTAACCACTTCCCGCGGCGGTGGCGGGAAGCCCAGGTTATAATGCTCACCAAGCCAGGCAAGGACCGGAAGTTGCCCCAGAACTACCGGCCCATCAGCCTGGTTTCCTCGATGGGCAAAGTAGTCGAAAAGGCTATCGCCGTTCGACTAGAGAAGCAGGCAGAAGAACTGCAACTTCTCCCCCCAGAGCAATTCGGCTTCAGATCCTCGCATAACACGGAACTCCAAGCGCTATGACTGACAGAAAACATCACCAGCGGCTTCAATCTCCAGGAGGCAACCGGTCTCGTCCTGCTGGACGTGGAACGAGCCTTCGACCGAGTTTGGCACGATGGACTCATCGCCAAAATGGAAGCCGCCGGAATCGATGCGAACATGTGCCAACTAATCCAGAGCTATCTAACACAAAGATGGTTCACGGTGAAGATTGGTACATGCCATTCAACAAGACGACAGCTGGAAGCAGGCGTGCCCCAGGGGTCAGCCTTAGCCCCCCTGCTCTACAACATCTATACTTACGATGTGCCGAAGACAGCTGACACAATGCTGGCCCTATATGCAGACGACACTGCTATAGCCCCCAAGCATAGACGACCCGAGATCATCCGTAGGAGACTACAGGATGAACTGGACCAAATTCAGGACTGGTGCGTGAAATGGAAAATCCGCATCAACGTCCAGAAGACGCAGGCAATCTTCATTCAACGAAGAAGGATTGCAAGACCTCTCGAAGCATCCATCTTCGATGAAGATATCCAGTGGAGCGACAATGTCAAATATCTGGGGATCGTTTTTGACAAGTCCCTCACCTGGAAAGCGCACATAGAAGCTGTCATCGCAAAAACCAGAGCAGCCATGGCTCAACTCTATCCATTACTGGGTAGACACAGCCAGATGCCGCTAGCGACCAAGCTACGGCTGATCAAGGCCATCGCCAGACCTCAGCTCGCTTACGCCTCCGCGGTCTGGGGGTACGCTGCCCCCAGCTACCACAAGCGACTTGCTGCTCTAGAGATGAAGCTACTCCGGATCGCCACCAATGCACCTTCCTACGTAAGGAACTCAACCTTGCGTAGAGACCTGCATTGGGATACCATCCACGAGTACATGAGGAAAAAAGCGGAGAAGACCTTCGAGAAAGCTCAGGACCACCCGAACGAGCAGCTACGATTCCTCATGGACTACGATCCGGACGAGAGGCCTCGCAACCGCAGAACCAGGTACCCCAGACCAAGGTCCCAGTTGGCACCCGCTAACTGGAACCTTGACTAGGAGACTAGGAGAACTTGCGGCTGCCCCCCACCCCACGGCGTGGATGCAGAGGACCAGGAACCACCGGGACCAGGACCAACCAGGACCAGGACCCGCCACGACCAGGACCCACCAGGACCAGGACCAGGAACAACATATTGGTAAGAGGACTTGAAACTCTTGATTTTTCGAAAACAAGAGTTTCAAGAGAAACTAGCAGACCCTCTATCGATGATCGCTTAACGACATCGATAGAATGTGCGAGGTAAAGGGAACCAACCCGGCGTTCCCAGAGACTGAAACACATGAGGAGACGTTGTAGCAGACCGCAGGTCACGCACAACACATGGCCTACCGAGACGCTGATGAGTCGGGCCACGCGGAGGTTTAGGGTTTAGTGGGTATTAGGTGATCTCCTCAAGACCCTGGAGCCCCACACACGCCGTAGCTCGTGCTATGGTATGGTGCGTAAATGCATTCCCCCCTTGTTAAAAAAAAAAAAAAAAAAAAAAAAAAAAAAAAAAAAAAAAAAAAAAAAAGCTCATCACAAACATACCAACACACATGCACACCATTTGAGTAAAGATTCATGGTCCTACGAGAAAAACATTACTGTAACTATTGGTTAACGTATTGAGCAAATGATGGAATGTGCTAATCAGTGGTGTGCCAGATTTTCCTAAGTGCCGACATCGCGCGCCTGAGCACTGAATATGGCCCTGACCAGTCTGGCCCCTATGGCTGATATTGTTTACCTCTACTGATATAGACGCGTGTACCAGCGGCCGCCGGTAGCTTAAGTGTGTTGGAACTCTGAGAATACCAGCAACATTCACCCTATCAAGCTCTACTTTTATAAGGTTTTCCATTTTATAAAGTTTATGTATCGGCCTTAAGCGTTGGCAATGATTCCATTACCAGTCACCGAAGCAGACTGTATACACGTGCATTCAATTATAATAAAACATTTATAAATCAATTGGTGGCTGTAGGAGTAGCAGCAGGTACTATTTCGAGAGGTGCTCGCTTGTGCTTGCTAGCTACCGTTCGTTCTCTATCCTCGTAAATATCTCAGGAGGTTGGTGTGCATAATTCAGGTTAGAGCTGAATGCTGCCAGGAAAAGCGGATGAAAAACGCAGGAAACTCAATAAATGTTGCATACACTTTATAGTTTATGTCGTCTAAACAGGAACGGATTTCGAGCTTATGATTGGTAGGGTTGGAACAAGGGGATAATCGCTGACACTTTGTTGGCACAAAAGGTCTCCTCCGCTCGGATTTTCTTAGATCTCTTCAAGTTTCCTCAGATTTCATCAGATCCCATCGGATAAAATCGAAAGAAGATCTACTGAAATAAGTGGAGTTGGGAATCGTAGGCTATAATGACGCTCTAATATAGAGATTTCCTCGGATTCCATCTTATTTTTCGGAATTGCTCTGGTTCTCTATGGATTTCCTCGATCATTTAGATTCTCTCGCATCTGCTCCCAGTAATATTTAAAAATGTTCTTGAATTACCTCGAATATCTTCTTACTGGGATAGAAAATCTGTTTTAGATACCCTCTCATCTTTATCAGTTGCCTTGGATTTCAATGAATGGCCCCGGATCTCATTGAATTTTCTGGGATCTTCTTGGACCGCCTCAGAATCTCACATCTCCATGGTTTGTTTAGGATCTTCTTGTAGTTGAATGATTTTGCAGAATACCGAATATCAGGCCACGCCATTGATCGAAGCGCCGAATATTCAGCCTCCGAATATCCGTCACCGATCTCCAATTGTAGTTACATATTTCGCAGGTGAAATGTTACGACCTGTATAAAAATAATTTCGATGACAAAACCATTGTAAAACAGGATAGTTTCTGAAGTAGTTTTGAGGAAGTCGATATAGAAAACATGGGCAAAGATGGGGGTGTGAGAAAGAAAAGTGCTATAACAAATTGATTGATTTTTATCTAAAATGGCTCGACTAGATCGGGCAGTAGCCCCCCTCATAAATGGTGGTCAGCAAACGTACAACAGTATCCAAAACTGACAGGAATTCGAAAAAAAATCTATCATCGTCTGGTAGCAGTGTACACAGTGAGATGCATTTTTTTTGGGGGGCGGGTATAGTTTACGTGGAAAAGCGAAATGAGCTGCTATCAACAAATACTGAAAAAATTGTTTACAATCATCATAACTTACCACTTCAGAAAAATTTTAAATATTAATAATGGTGATGCTTATTGGTAAAATACATTCACTTTTTAGTATTTGACTTTTTTCATGATTTGATATAAAAAATACCGAATAGGGAAAATTTTTGATTAATCGAATTTGCGATAATACGCAATTTTTTTTAGATTGGTGGAATTCGGTTAACTTTGGTGTCCAGACACAAATGAAAAATAGGTTCTTGTAGCTGAGTTTATGTGATATATTAAATATTTCTTGATTTAATATGAGAACTAGGAGACCACCTTACCCAAATTCTATAATATTTCTCTAGTTTGAGAGACATTTTAGAAGAAATGGAACAAATTCGTATGATCCATTACTCTAAAGACGCCTTCTCATTGATCCAATTTATACCAGAGGAACACATATTGATTCCCGCGCCTGTGTCACTTATTGATATGAGGTATTTTGAATGTTACTAAATGATCAGGTGTTGTCTCGTTTTGAACTATTGTGAAAATATGAATTCCGGTGTAGCTGGACCTGAATCGGGCCCTGCAATGTTATTTATAAAATACGATTAGAAATAAACGCCGGTTAATATCGGATACGTGATTTATTTAACAAATAAACCAATATAACTTTTGATGTTATAATAAAAATGGCTTTAAATAATCAAGAGCAGTATAAAAGAAACACGATAAAATTTATTGAAACTATTATGTTTTATAATGTTGTGTAAATATTTACCCACTCGGTCGCAAGGAATATTTATTTAAATTCTTTATTTAGTAGCAGAAATAAAAGTCGGCAATGTGTTTACAGTGAACGTTTCCGATTTCTCTCCCCTGAATGTTTAAAAACAAAACAAAGGATGCTCGTCAAGATTTTACTGCCTTCTGCATTATAATTATAAATCAGCCTACCAGCTGGACGACTGCTGTTAGTGCTGCTGCTGGTGAACAACTGCCTACCGGGTATTATTCCAAAGATAGATTTTCGACAGATTACAATTAGGCCAGTTTTGTCAGACTTCTTTTGGTATACGAGAGCTGACCCACTTACTGTAAATCTACGTTTGATTTATATTTTTGATTTTTCTACATGATCCCTTACAAGTAAAATTTTTGTTCGGCTGCTGTAAACCTCTACAGCAGATACCACCTGTTGATCGACTTCTTTTTCTCGTGAATGTCCTTTTAATTTTGGTATGAAATTAATAGGGGACAAATCTTGCGAATATGGTGTGTGATTGGTCCTTAGCAATACGCGACTTGTTAACTTCCTTCAACGTTTCTCTTTGAAAGCATATTACAATTTTGAGATTGAGTCTGCATAATAGGTACCTGAAATGCTACACATGTCACTTTTTTAATATTTTGGTCAGCCATTATATAGGTTCTCTTAAGATGTTCTCCCACAATTAAATTCAATCAAATCACATGTTTAAAATTCCGCTTTATTGTACGACCAACGACGTTTTGGTCCCAATGATGATCTTCAAGTATAACTATAACTTTTTTGACAATATATATGTTGTCACCGTTGGAGCCAAAACATGACGAATTATCAACCTGAAAACCACAAGATAAATTTCAGATCTTACATTGCGACTACATTATAAGAAACTGCACCCTCTCCAATAATCGCCCAAATGTTTTGATGGATTTGGATTGTCACTGCAGATCTTTTATTACAGCCTTCTGCTCAACAGGACTCATTTCTGTTAAAATTGTTGTCACACAATAATCAAAAAGCACGTGACGTAAAAACTGATTGATATATAAACTTAATATTTTGTTAATATATCCTACTAAAGTCATTTGTTTTACTGTCAATATCCTCTGAGAAGAAGTGAGAGCGAAGCACATGGATCAATTTTCGTAGGTACTTTGAAAGTATGTATGTCTAAAGTGCGTGAATTTCGATCCCGCATTTTAGTAAGGGGATTTGAGGATCTGTGTCTATAGAAACTTTGTTGTTTTTTTAATGTTCTTTTTGTTATAGAGTTGCCATTATTTTTCTAACTCTTCAATATATATAGTGGTAAAAGTTCTACACACATATCTTTTGAAGACGATATATTGGAGATGGATCTTACACATTACGTAACAACATGCTCGTAGAGTAGGTTCCCTCATCTCAAACTAGGTATACTTGTCGTCCAATGACCTCAATCGTGACCTTTCCCCCTACTTTTCTACTGTTCAACCAACCACCGACGCGTAAGGCTATCATGTAAAATTCACGCGGAAAACTTTACGCATGTTCACGTACAATGGACGAAAATCCGTCTGAAAAAAGGCTCTTGGTTTATACGAAAAAAAGGAGCACACAGGACGGCGGGGAGAAACACGAGGAAAGGCAATTTTTAAACTCATCCTCGGACTGTTTAAAAATTTACCGACCGAGTCCGGCGAAAATCTTCAAAGGGTCTCTAGCTATCTCTTTCTTGCTGCCGTGTGTATATTGCCCCTTACGCCCTTATATCTATTTTTCTCCCCGAATGTCCAGTGTTGTCATATTGAGGGACATAGGAAAAATAAGAAAATTTTAAAAAATTCCTAGAAATCCATATACCAAAGTTTTAAGATGTGTCGAATAGACCTGCGATATCGAATGCGGACCTGCCCCCTGAGAATGATTACCCAAAGAGATACAATCTGCGACAATATTTAACCCGTCGGTGTTGCTTAGGTAAACTAAGCTCATGTTTAAATCAGATTTGAGACACGCCAGTAGGTGACACTGCCACCTATGAATAGCTTGCCAGTGCGGTACCATCGACCCTACGTCGGCATCAGAAAATCCACGCGCATCTCTGAAATGACAGTCCACTTCATGAATGGACCAAGTGTCGCCCATCATTATAGGTTCAGCATTCTACCAGCTATGACGTACTACGTAAAAGTTGCATAAGCTAAAGACTGACGTCTGAATAGGAACTGTTTGCTTTCTGTCTCCATGACCGACAGTATACAAGTTGTTTCATGCTTTGTAGCAATATTCAGTACAGTTCACATGCTTGTTTGCTTTCCTTTGTCCGTCTCCAATGGCTAGACCTATACCGTATTGATGAAACAAAAGCGTAACACAACGTTGAATACGGTTCGTTATAGTCGCATTTTTGGTGGGTGGTGCATATTATGACGAAATTGCCCGCTCAAAAAAGTGCTGGGAGGGTGAGAGAAGCAGCTCAGGATTCATGTTCAGGAAGATGTCCGTCTCGAGGGGAGCAGGCGTCAGCAAATTGAGAAAAACGTTCGAAATTATTTCGGGGAGGTTCCGGACTCCCAGGATACCTCTCCCCCTGGATCCGCCCCAGCAGCCAGACTTGAGAAAACCGATAATGGCATACTTATACAGCAATAACGAACTGGTTAACTTGATATTAGTTTACAATCAGTTTCATCAAGATGCTGATGTTATTTTACGCATAATTATTTCTTAAAACGAAATTACTACCTGAAACATTTTTTTGTAAGGATCTAAGCGCTCAACGAGATACGAGTATGAAAAGATGAACTTCAATAAGAAGTGATTTAAAATAAATCAACAAGAATTATTTGAAGTGAATATGTTTTTAGAGTTTTTATTGTTATATCATATACGGAGTTGGGGTAGCATCCGATCAAATATTATAATTCTAGGGATTTTTCCAATAGATCTGGCAACCTTGTTTTCCTTCTCGCCTGGGCAATCGTCCTGTGAGAATGACGTCACCCCGCAGCTAGCCTCAGCTTTAGCGCCCTTCTTCGACCCATTAAATATTTATCCCTATAAATATTTAATTGTATTTGTATGGCATGAATTATGTAGACAGCTCCAACGTTTCTCTAATGTTGAAGGAGCAGCTTTTATTATACATGTTAATGTGTTATACCGGTAGAAAATACGCGGTCGTCTACAGTGACATCCACAAGTGTTCGCGATAAAATGTCTTTGACCAGAGTACTAAGATCGTGTTATACGCAAAGTTCTACTAGTTGTTTTTTTCAGACAGGGAGAGGGAGAATATAAAGTCATTCTTGCTCATTTTCATCGAAAATATAGTAAAAGTTAATCAACTAAATGCAGAACAGAAACGTTTGTGCCAAAAGCTAAACACAAACAGGACGCTTATCAAGCGAGTAATATACACATTATTCAGGCGGTGCATATTAGTACAAAATGCGGTTGATCCCCGGTATAGTTTATAATGACCTTAAGTTGTGGTGGTTGTTGTGAATATTTACTCGTTACATTTTGCACTGAAGGGTTTTCCTTGGCGCGACACTATAAAGGGTGCGGATACTAATTGAGGTCAGTGTAATTATATGTGGAAAGGGTGAAGATATGGTCGGTGTTGTGGTTGTATAAATGAGTATTAATATTTTATTCATAACTCTTTATGTAATTCACGACGCCATATTGTCTTTAGGCGTACGTAGCTTAATATTGGTATATCAATTAATAAACCAACGTCGTTGCCTGTCCTTGAGATGTACTATAATCGAGCGTTATAGTCAACTAAATCAACTGACAAATACTTTGTTGGTGTATTGGTAGCTGTCAGGTTAACGGTTGGAGGGCGCATTTTGGATATCTTCTTTTCTTGTTAGCGTTTATGCTTGTTCCCATCATTGCTATGTGATTTACGTTTGAATAAAAAAAAATAAATCATAAAGTGACGATAATTGCGGTTTTTGTGCTTTTGCATTGTACTGATGTATTTTTCCATTTTATTATATCGTACGATCAAGAAACTCCCAACATTCCAGTGGTATAAACCAAATAAAATACGCATTACAAAACGGTGTGTCTAAGTTATTGTTATCGATCCCTTCAAGACCGACGATGTATTTATGGTTTATTGCTTTGAAGTTGTATACATCTGGTATGCGTTTTGTTTATCAAAGGCAAATCAGGTTGAAAGAGGGTCGAGATCCTTTCGGTGCGTCGACGGGGGAAGACCAACATCCAGGGGATGCATGCATGACCCGTCTTTCTAATTAATAAAATTCCTGATAACTTTATTAATTCTCGCATTTTAATGGTCTATAACATTATGAATGCACAAGACTAGAAAAATCGTGCTAGCTGGTAGGTACTGCTTCTTGTTCTAATCTTGCCACTGAATTGAACATTTTGCAAACCTAGTTAAGCCAGATTCTATCCAGCTGCTTCCTGGTACGATACCACTTCGATACCTAAGCCCCCCACTGTAAGAACTGTCCAGCAATTTAAACTCGATAACAATACATTTTTTGGTGAATGACTCGCAATATTTATTTCAATGGAATGAATGGAAGCGTAATTTATAAAATAGCAATATAACCCCCAAATAGCTGCCGCGTATCAATCGACTGCATTTACGCCGCTCTCGAATAAAGAGATCGAAATGAAATCCGCAAAACAACAATATAATGTATCATCTATCCTCCATTATCATATACGTACATGCGTGTTAATGAAAATTAAATTTTTATACAATGACACCTCTCTCACCCAGGCGCGATCGACTGCATGTGGCGAGATGTGCAAAGCTCACACCCCTATTAATAAATTATTTGCTGCTACTGGAAAATCATTGACAAGTTTTCATTTGTACACACAAGTTTATACTGCTTCACGTTAAATTTAATGCCGATGCCCACATCTTCTTTCCTTCATTGCATAGTCAAGTGGGGATTTATGAATCTATCTAGGGTGGAGGCACAGCCAGCGGTGGTCGCAGAAATTATTGTAATGCCGCGTCTGCACGCTTGTCACTTGCCGCAAGCTCCAAATCTTTACAAACGTTTGGCTTTTTGTGAGGGCTCAAACGTCGCCATCCACACGTATGAAGACACGTCAGTGAGATGGCAAGGATAAAAGACATCGAACTTATGTCGGCTATAACATTTAGATTAAGTTATACTATAAGAACAAAAAATAAGCCAAAGAAAACGAAAAGTACGACCAAGAAAATGGTGGGTGTTACAGATTCAACCGGAAAGGACAATTATCTATTCTTGACAGGGGTGGAAACTATTGACTAACATTGAAATCAAGTTATTTCCTACTGAATCGTTAATCTTTGATATATTTAACTTAAAAAATATATCTAATTTATTGAATAAATTTACGTTTGTTTTATTTAACAGTACAAATTAGAACATTTGCTTCTTGCTGCTAAGACATATACAGTAGAACCCGGATTATCTGAAATAATGTGGATCCAAGTGCTTTCGGATAATCGAAACTTCGGATAAAACGGAAATAAATACTTAGACTCATAATGCTTTTATTGAAAAAAGTAAAAGCGTATGTTAAGTGAGTATATACGTATATAAAGTTACGTAAAATATAAACATGTGGATACCAACATACATATTTACGAGTATTTAGTAACAAAGGAAGCAATTATTGTTAACCGTACACGTTTTGCATTGTTCCTATTTTTGGCAGCAATATCTCTGCAACATCAGCTGCTGTCGCATTTTCTTGTTGTTCGATGTAAGTCTTCTAATCCCTCAGAATGTGATATTTTGGCAGAGATTTCTGTCTCATTATCACTAGCGTCACTTAAAACTGCCTCATCGCCATTGTTAAAAACAGTTCTTATTAGTTCTGTATTGGTTATTTCTTCCACCAATTCATCACCATTAATCCACTCACCAACATCTGTTTGGGTAAGATTTTAACACTCTGCTATTTTTACGACGAGCTCATGTAAATTTTCGTTGTTATTCTGATAGTCTGCGCAAGGTTCCATTTCTTGCTCAATTACTATTGACCAAGATTTTCATAAAGTAGAATTTTTTACTTGGTTCCATGCTTCTGCTACCTAATCTGCCACATTCTTGAGATCAATCTCTTTTAAACAATCAACGAGGTTACAACCATTATCAACTTGATCTAAAATTTGCTCTAATAACAACATAATTGCGTTTTAAATTTTCTAAAACTCCTTGATCCATTGGCTGAATCAGTGACGTTACATTAGGAGAGAAAAAAATCACTCGTATTTCTCCACTTTTAAGTTGCTCCTCATTTGGGTGACTCGGAGCATTGTCTAATAGCAAAATACATTTTCTCGGATATCGTTCGGTCATGGGAACAAAAAGATTGTAAAACCAGTCCTTAAATAGAGCGGTATCCACCCAAGCATTTTTTTAGATGATTTTCCAATTAACAACAAAGGAAGTTTGTGTGTACTGGAAGCACTGCTACAAGCAAGGATAGTCACACATTCTTTACCACATTTGTAACCAGGAACTCAAGATTCTTGTTTTGAAGCTAAACTTTTCGCCGGTAACATTTTATAGTTTAGGCCTGCATCATAACCCCTTTAATTTGGGACCAAAAACCGACACTCGATCGGATCGGCTACGAGGGATGTCTTTTAAGTTTTGCATATAGAAACATAGTAAGCCGCGCGCATCGCATGTCTGTACTGAATCTTAGGCCCGTATCGTCAGTTGTCCCTACAATTGTAGGGCGCGTTTATGGCCTCCTTGATTGTCATACTCCTTTCTCTCCTTCAAAAATTTCTAGACTACACTTGTCTCGTGTCAGCGTCAGCGCTCTCCTATTGTGAAGATATGTTTTCTTGTCAAATTGTAGGAAATTTCAGGCTGATAAAACATGATATAACTCAAAAGCAAGCACAATTTGATGCAAATAGATGTTTGTGCCATAACCTCAAAATAGAGCGCTGACACGGAGAAGTAGAAAACTATGACAATCAAGGAGGCCATAAAGGCGCCCTAAAATTGTAGGGACGACTGACGATACGGGCCTTAGCCTCACTCTTTAGCAAACTTAAATTCAAAGTTTCACAACCAGTTTTCTACTTCTCCGTGTCAGCGCTCTATTTTGCGGTTATGTCACAAACATCTATTTGCATCAAATTGTGCTTGCTTTTGAGTTTTATCATGTTTTATCAGCCTGAAATTTCCTACAATTTAAAAGGAAAATATATCTTAACAATAGGAGAGCGCTGACGCTGACACGGGACGAGTGTAATCTAGAAATTTTTGAAGAAGAGAAAAGAGTATGACAATCAAGGAGGCCATAAAGGCGCCCTACAATTGTAGGAACGACTGACGATACGGGCCTTTCACAACCATACGTGCAGTGTTCTCACTACAGTGAATTTTTAAGTGTCACCAAGTCATTAGAAAAATGGAACTCAGCCGAGAACATTTTCACGCCATAATTTATTACAACTTTCAGAGACAATTATCGCAGCAAGAATGCCTTGCTGAGTTACTGTCTGTTTTCGGCAACGAAGCGCCACATCAGTCGACAATTTCCCGTTGGTATGAAGAATTCACACATGGTCGGGTGAGTTTTACCGACGATCCCAGGGTGGGTGCACCAAAAACGGCAGTCACCCAGGAAAACGTCGATGCTGTGCGCAAACTCATCATTGAAAATAGGCATGTGACATATCGAGAGATTGAGGCGTCCTTGAAGATCTCAAAGACCTCAATTCAAAAATTTTTACATGAAGAATTAGGAGTAAGAAAATTAGTTTCTCGTTGGATACCCCACTTGTTGACTGAAGAGCAGAAAGCAGCCAGGGTTAATTGGTGTCAAAAAACGCTTGACCGTTTCAATTCCGGAAACTCAAAAAATGTGTTAGTGGTGATGAATCGTGGATTTACTGTTATGAACCAGAAAATAAACGACAGTCGGCTGTTTGGGTGTTCCAAAGTGAAGAAAAGCCAACAAAAGTCATCCGTTCTCGAAGTGTTTCGAAAAAGATGGTCGTGACATTTGTGTCAAAAGCTGGTCATATTCCTCTTAATGAGCAAATAACTATTTTTGCGGATTGGTATACCACCATTTGTTTGCCAAAAGTCATCACCGAGCTTCGAAAAATCAAACCCGAAAGAAGAATCATCCTCCACCAAGACAGTGCAAGCTCGCACACAGCCCAAAAAACAAGGCAGTATCTAACGGAAGAAAACGTTGAATTATTGGACCATCCTCTATAAAGAGTCCCGATCTAAGTCCTAACGATTTCTTTACTTTCCTGAAAATTAAACACAGATTGCGTGGTTAAAGGTTCCAGTCACCAGAAGAAGCAGTTGACGCATTCAAAAATGCCGTTTTGGATCTGCCAGCAAACGAGTGGAATAAGCGCTTCGAAAATTGGTTCGAGCGCATGCAGATGTGTATTAATCTTCGTGGAGAATACTTCGAAGAACAATAAAGTTATTTAAAACTACCTACCGTGTTGTTTTATTTCCGTATGCAAAACTTAAAAGACATCCCTCGTACAAGCGCGAACCTAGCAAAACGCGCTTTCCGCACGTTTGCATTTGTGGATGTTTGTTGAGGCTTGCCAAGAGTACAGATGTGGCTTAAAGAAGATGTTCGGCTCCGAACCGAAAGGCGAGGTGTTCCACGATTAAAATTTGAAGACAGGGGGGGGGGGTATGGGCGGCTAGCGGGTGTATGCTCAAGCATTTAAGCGTCGAATACGTCTGGGGGGCGCAGGTCTCATAAGTCAGGTTTAGCAAAAATGGCAGACTTGGACGTAGAGCGGGGGGCGCATGCCCCCTCTAAATCCGCCACTGAGCAGTCCCAAATACTACGATTTGTCTCCTTTCCGCTATTGAGGAATGAGTGCCGTTTCAAGAATGTTCAAGGGAAGATTCAGCATCATAGATCTTCAAAATTTGGAAAATATAAAAAATTTTCGAAACTTGCACAATTTTCAGCATTTATAAAATTTTAAAAGCCATATAATATCCATATTTATAAAATTTTCAATATTATCATTACTTCCAACGTTTCCAAAGTTTTCCAATTCTGGGTATTTAATAAAGTTTAGAATTCTGATTTCTTTGAAAATTTTGGGTATTTTGGAAATTTTGAAGGTTTGGAGGAGTGAGTGCCGTCTAAGGAATGTTCAAGAGAGGATTTCATAGTAGGCTGTATTGAAAATTGTGCAAATGTCGAACATTTTGATAATTCTTGGAATCCCTCAAGAAAGCGTATTGTTTGTTCAAAATCCAAGGGGAGATGATTTCTCAAACGAGACTAATTCCTCAAGAAATGCCTATAAATGTGATGCTTGGATCTCTTAGGAATCTGCTACTTTTTGACAGGTGTTTTTACTGGCGCATAGGTTTTTGAATTACGAGTAAGACACTCATTGCCTTTTGAAAAATATACCACAATATTCGTTCCTGCAAAGCAACTTGAAGCTCATTTTACAATGTGGGAAGGTTGTGAAAAGGTCTAGTTCCACTGTTCATAAGATGCCGTCGTAATCAGGGAGCATGAATGGAGGACAGAAAGAATATGACAGGGATGGTCATAGAAAATTATGTAGAGAGACTGCTGTCAGAAACAGGGTCTAAAAATATATTCCATTGGTCACCAGGGGGAAACCAAAATGAAAAACATACCAGCACACGTGGGTAGCAATTCTCGGTCTGATGCAAAATCTCATTTTAGGGCCTAGTGCCAGAAATGGGCGTATGAGTCTATCTCTGTGTAGAAACGACCTAAGATTACTGATGGGATTGCTCTCTCCCTTTATCTCTCTCTTTGCGCATTCGACTTGACTGAAGAAGAAGGGGTCACGATTGCTAGAGTACTTTTGGCAAGTAGAATCACGATTCATTTCATTCTTAACTGTACAAGAATTCAAGAAGATTGCGATTTAAAAACAAAATAAATATTTGATTTTAATGTGAACGAGTGTATATGAATAGCACGGTCGCGTGGCGTTTTGTGCAAACACATAGTAACATTTAAATGTTCTGGCACTGGCGCCACGCGTCAGTATTTTGCAATGATGAACTTTCCCCGCCGGTTCAGCATCAACATTCTGGCCTGCCTTTTTCGCAATTTGCCGTTTATTTTATTCCAGCGGCAATGATGATGGAAAGCGGAAGCAATTAACGTTTATTAAATGACTATTATATAAATAAATGCGATATGATGCGAGTGTATCGATTACATTTTAACAGAGAGCTGGGCTGTTTACATTCCGCGTATATAATTGTCAAGAGGTGGCAAGTTTTCATTTTATGACGTTTATCGTTTTAAATAGTTGGATGTTTAAATGGTGCTGGAGAAGGTGGATATTGTCAAGAAAATTGAACGGTAAATTCAGTACATGAAAATATGAAAAAAGGTTTATATAAACATGGGTCCAGAGAAGTGCTTACATTTTAGCTTCTGTGTAAAATTGTATTCCACTGATAAAGTCTCCTGAGTTCTCCGTTATGTTTGTTGAAAAAAGTACCAGCCGATTTTTAATGACGATTAACATATTGATGTGCTGGTTAATAAAATAATTTTTTATTGAAGCGGCATTTTATAAGCAGAAGTCGCCTAGCTTTAAGATACTGATACTTATTTCTATGCAAAAACCAGTGTTGAACTGTTTTTTTTACATGTTAATCAATCTCCTCTCCTTGATGATCACCACATCAGGCCTTACGGACCGCTGCCAAACATATAATTTTTGACCTCATCAGATTATAAACGGTTTATGTACATTTCAGCGTGATCCAAACTAGCAAATCCATTATTAAACTTTCCTCAGATAGATAGAATTTGTGATTTCCCTTCCACAAGATAATGGAACCTACTGTAGATTGTTTAACTCCTAATGCGATATGACATCTAACGTTTTGAGCCAAATAAAAACTATTTTATCGTACGTCAGTTGTTTACTGCACAAGCTTCGGTTATATACGCCCCCCCCCCCCAGGACACCCAAGTCTTCCATTTTCTTCAATAAAGTGGAGCAAATTGCTGCATTTAAGAAGCTCTCCCTTCTCTCTTCACCGCATCACCTAACTCCCTTCCCCCTTCCCGCTCAAATGACGTTTCCTATTTTTTGGAACACACTTAAAATGATAGTCCAAGTAAAGTGAGGTACAACACTTTTGAATATTTTGAATATGTCAAAAATGGCAATCTTTCTAGTTATATATTTTAGGCCTTTGAACCACTGCACTCAGTATCTTTAACCATTAACCAGTTCACCTTTCGAAGATTAGTGGGATAGGTACGCAGAGAACCTTCCGTTTCATTTATTGTACATCTATAGTATCGCACATCAGTCTATGCCAAGATACAAACAATATATTGCGAATGGTCTTCTTGAGCGCCAAGGATGAATCTGACGCACAAGGGCATTTGGATACAGCACCCAACACAGAAAACGTTATAAATTCCTTAAATTTCAAGTTATCAAAATAATTCTTTTAGATTTGATCAGGCTCAGCTTAGTAAACTGCTATTGGTTATGCTTTCAGCATTTTTGATCTAGCAGCAAGCAACACTGATTTATAACCAGTGCTTGATTGAGCCAGCGCGGGGCCCGGCCCGTAACATCAAGTGGGCCAGAGTGCTTCTAAAAGCGGTGGAATCTCAGCGATTAAAAACTGAAAAGCGGGATGAGGCGGCGGAGGCTCCCCCAGGAGATGTACTTTCATGGAGCGTTGGTGCGCGGGGCCCTTAAATGGGCGAGGCTCGTATTCTTGTTAATCCGTCAGTGGTCATAACTCTGCCGAGTTCAAACTACAGTCTAAGCGAATTTTTCTCGGATCATTTGGTTCTTGTTGGATATACGTTATAAAGTTAATTAACAAAAACGACCCTTTGTAAAATTATAGCATGCAATTTCTCCAGCCATACCCTGATCGGCGTACATATACATCATATTGTAATGTTCTCCGGAATCCATACACAATCATATATACATACAGAACGATATGTAAACTACATCACCGTAGATCGCAGAGAGCCAGTCTAGCAGAGCCGAGGCTTGTGCTAGTACTTCGGTTTCGAAGGCGATACGATACGATACGATAGGTCTATTCATTACCTATTTACGCTGTCACTTGTAATTACTGTTTATTACGGTGATTACCGATCGGCGAATGGCTATTGGGTGTCAAAGTCACGTGATATGTGGCCGGGCGTGCCTCCCACCTGCCTTCTCTCCTCCCTACCTCCTGCGGTGAGTCCCCCCGTACAAGTGGTTTCTTGTTTGCCGCACCTTAGTGTGCCGATAACATTACCGCGTCGCACTGGCTAGGTTCTATTCGCGGTGTCTGCTAAGAATATTATGGAAATTGCACACCAACTAATTGGTCCATCTAGAATTATTTATGGGGTAAACAAATTACTAAAGAGGGTGCGGAAGGTAAATGTTCAAGCCCCCAAATGGTTACCTATGGAACATATAATGTGGTACACGTCCCACTCTCACCGTCAGTTTGTTTATCAAGATATTTATTGAATAGGAAGAGAAACACTGATCTAGTCTTAAGACAGGGTAAGCTGAAATACAAGATGAGCCTTTATAAGATTCACCATTTCGTAAACAAATTAGTTGGAATCTTAGTATAACTACAGGATCGACTTCTAACAGGAAATAATAGTTTGGAAGAATATCCACATCAATTAGTGATGGCTGTATCGCGAGACGTTATATTAGAGGAAGTAGTGTTGACCTTTGAAGACCTCCATGAATGCAAGATGCCAGTTCACAAAGGGAAACTAAGACTAAGACCAAGGGAACCAGGAGAAGATTAACCCACGCGCATGCATCAGTCTTTTTTGCACGCACGCGGAATGCCCAGAGCCGGGTGACAAACGTTCCCTTTTTTATGACCCTTAGGTAAGTAAATTCTAATTAGTTCATTAGTTAGTTACCGTTACCTTTTGTGTGAAATATAATTAAGGACAGTGATTTAGATATTCAGGTATGGTGTACTGTGAAGTGGTGGGATGTTTAAGCAACAACATTGGCGTCTCTTCAGTTTTCCGAAACAAAAAGATGATTGCAAACAATGTGTTCAGAAGTGTTAGTAGCAATATAAATATGATGCCAAAACTGTAAGAATATGTTCGAAGCATTTTGTGTAAAGGGATTACTGCTCAGAAGAAAAATGTTAGGATTACCTCAAAATAAATGGAACTAAAAAAGTAATCCAGTGATGCCTTTCCTTCATTTGATGAAATTACTAAGGGCGCAGACTTCTCGCAGTATGTGATTGAAAACAAGGCTAATGGTAAGAATTTTAAAATAAATTCAATAAAAAGGTTGACCAACACAAGAGATTTTTAATGATACCTAAGTAAGTTAAGGGATTATATTCGGCACAATACATTCAATAAAAGGGTTGACCAGTAAAAAGGATTTTTATTGAAACCTACCCATAAAAAATGACGTCAAGTAGGCTAAGAAATTATATTCGACACAAGTTAGTTTCTCTTAGAAAAATATTGGCTACGAATAAGTATAACAAATGAATTAAATTGATCGTACAATGAGTCCATAGTCCAACGTGATCTAGCCTAACGCACCACCGACAGTACCGACCATCCAACAACGTCGCAATCTAGCAAAGGTTGATTATACAGGGTCCATCAGAAATAACGCATGTTTTTCGAATGGGTACTAGATCGAGTGGGCTGGTCCCGTGTCGATGGGGAAGGGCGTGTTGGATAGTGGGAGAAGTGCCGTTTCAGTTGGTTTGAAACGTTGAGCATCGTGTGTTCACTGTACGTCAGTACTTTCAAAATGGCGAGTCTGTTTTTCTAACGCAACGTGAGTTTCGCGTACACTTTTGTGTTCAACGTCGTGGGACAGTACCAGACCGTAACACCATTTTGAGATGGGTGGAAGCATTCAACGCAACAGGCAATGTGATGAGGAAAAAACCGTCAAAAACGTAGACAGAGTGGCAGTTGACACGCTGCAAAGCCCGAATCGTTCCGTCCTCTTACGTGCCAGTTCCCTAGGGATCTACGTCGCATCTTGATGAGGGATTTAGTGTTCCATCCTTACAAAATCCAAGTTTGTCAACAACTGTTGCCAGATGATTATGCACAATTTTGCACAGCTCATGACTGAACAGTTGGATAACAATGATATGATATCCTTTATCAGTGATGAAGCACATTTTCATTTAGATGGATAAGTCAATAACAAAATTGTCGATATTGGTCTCCAGTGAACCCCCAACAGTTGCATGAGCACCCCCTGCATACCCCGAAAGTTACAGTTTGGCGTGCAGTATTATTGGCCCTTATTTTTTTGAGGATGATGGAGAAACAACTACTGTGAATTCAGAGCGTCATATCCACATGCTGAACAATTTTTTTTCCGGAACTTCGACGTCGACGTGTCCGTCTCAGAACAGTGTGGTTCCAACAAGACGGGGCAATATCTCACACAGCTCGCACTTCGATGGAACTTCTTCGGCAAACATTCCCAGGACGTCCCATTTCACGTCATGGCGATATTCCATTGGCCCTCGCTCCCCGGATCTGTCAACGTGTGATTTTTTTTATGGAGCTACCTGAAATCAAAAGTCTAACAACGCAAGCCTCGGACCCTCGTCAGGAGTCTCTGAAACGTCAAAAAACAAAGTTTGAGCGATTTTCATTTTTTTGTGTTTTTGCCCTGGCTTCACCGCTACTTGAACGGTTTTCAAACCTTCATAATTAGCATAGTATAGAGTTGTAGTCACCGTTCTTGTCGGTTACGTCTTTATCGCCATATGAAATAAGTAAACAAAGCGTGTCTCCGTACCATGGGCGGAACAGTACGCATGAAGTGGGTGACAGGGGACCGCTGTTTTCATTCTCTTCCTGAAAACACTAATAAATTTAGCACGAGATGTCGGCTTTCTCCATTGATCGCATTTCCGGGCATTGTACAATTTTATGTTGAAGATTGATAACAGGACAACTCGAACTGCACGCCGATGTGAATTAAGTTGTCACTCTGTCTTTGGGCTTACCGAACAAACGTTCACACACAGGGGTTGGTTGCATGTATATGTATGAGGGAGATGGAGATATATAACGGGATACTGGTAGTCTTACTTAGACCCGCCAAGAACGGTGACGACAACTAGATGTTAGTAACGTAGTAACGGGACCTCGGTTGGCCGCGTGGGTCAGAGTGTCGTGCTACTGATCAGCCGGCCGGCCGGGCCGCGAGTTCGAATCTCACCTTCGCCATGGATGTTGTGTGTTTGCTTTAGGCAGCAGCGGTGGCCGCAGTAGTAGACTCTTCGGTCTCCTGATCAGTCGCCGTGCGCTGTGCGGGTTCGAGTCCCGTCCCAGGAGAAATCTTTCTCTTGGCTATGGATGTTGTGATTGTCCGTAGGTAGTAGATGGTCTCTGACTGTCGAACGCGGAGGTACCACCCGGCGGTTCTCGTAGGCGGAGCCAGAATGTGTGCATGTTGCATGCACACGTGTTCCCTCGCCAGAGTCCGTGTGGCGTCCCCCCTTTTCCCATGTATCCCCCTATAGCCCCACGGTACCCAATGGGTGCTTAGGCCTTAGGCCTTCGTGGTAGTTGGAGTATAAAAAAAAAAACGTTGTACTTCTCAAGTTATAGGTGGTTATAGGATTAGCGGACAGATCGATAGACAGACATACCGACGGAAATAAGTGACATGGTTTTTCGTGATGTACATGTCATAATAACATCCAAAAACCATAATATCTGAACTTCAAAATTTTTCACTCTAGTTTTGGCATATAATTGTTTGATTACGTCTCTCAATTCCCCCATTTCGCAGATGCTTCAAGCCCCACCTATAGACATTCGCCGGTTGGGCTGCATGTATGAGTATACAACATACGTATGTAGCTCTAATATGCACTTAATTTGAATCTAACGTGCTGCATTCTCCACAGCGATCCATTTACATATATGTATATCCTATTGCTTTACAACTCGACTGCCAGCCGGCTTGGTATGGTTGCCATTATGGCCATACTGATGGAGAGGGAGAGAGAGACATGTTACAGTTGAGAGTTGCAAGAGGCCTTTAGGTCGATTAGTCCAGTTCCAATAGAGAAAATAGTTTAGAATTGTTTTAAGAAGTTGCTTTTGTGAAAAAACTTCTTTTTCATCTCTCAATCTCAATGTGGGTGTTCTACAGGTATCAGTTAGAATATATAGACTAAGTTTATTTTGTAATGAAACACAAACTTGTTGGAAAAATTTCAACAGCTATCAGAATTTATAATCATAATCCAAGGAATGTTTTATTCTACTACGCTGAAGAATTGGGGTCCAAATAGTACGTATAGATAGCAATGTTAAAAGTTCTCAAGAGGGGTACCATATTAACTTGGAGGGGGTTTTGGAGGAGGAGGTTTGCATCAGTGCATCCGTGCTTCTGACAGCCAATATCCTTATAACAATTGAAGAGCGAGCGACAACAATTATCCATTGCTTCACTCCCCAAATCAGTTCGTCGTCCTGCGATTTCGTTTAGCCTCTTTACCTCTCCCCGACGGTCCCGTGCGCCCACAAAGACCTTTGAGAAACACTAGCTGCTTATTCGCTAAAACATAAATAAGCGTGAACTGGAAAATGAGACAGTAAAACATTTGCTTTACGACTAGCCAGCTGTTCTATGTATACTATGGAGTAGTGGGGAGGCATAGCGTAGCATTTAGGCCACCTTTGACCCTATTTGCCGACACGATAGTATCAACACTGTGCAGCTCCACAAGCCATCTACTGGTAACTGATTATTGAATAAACCAGCTATAGCGATGCGATGAACCTATGTTGATCTTGCACCAATCTGGTACATTATACAGACAACACATAACACAACATCCTCGACGCACTAGGCACTCGGATAGCCAGGGGCAGCATTACCTTTGTTTTTAATGGATAATGTAAAAGAAATGAGCTAGGAAATATCACTATCTTCGATAGTTTGTAGTGGCTGATGATCCAGCTCTGAGTAACTCGGGAATAAGGAAAACCAGATACATACGGGCCCTTATGCACCGCTACTACATTCCCTAAGCCTACAGCTCTGCCCTCCTAGCAAAGTTGAGTATAGCCCTGAGTCCCATCTCGTTAACATTCTGGGGATCTAAAGTCTTGGACGCAGTATAATCTGCCTGTAGTGGCTCTGAGACTCACAGCGAAACAGAACATGCGCCAAGTACTCTTCCTCTACCTCGCAGCGATTACACATGGGATACACAGCCACCCCCATCTCATGCAGGTAACTACTCATCGTGTTACGTCCAGACAATCTCAAGAACAACCTAAGGTTGGCTCTATCCAGAGATAAGCAAAAGCGTCCATCGTTAACACTGGGCACTACGATGAGCTCTCGTGCCTGTCGGAGGTGTCTAGAGATGCTTCTCCATTTCAGTGAATGATGTCTAGCAATTCACTTCTCCATTTTCCTCCTGACTCTTTGTCCGCCATATTATTACCCTTTATCCCAACGTGCCCTGGTACCCACACTAACGATACTGGCTAAATTGTCCGGAGCCTTCCGGCATTGTAATACAAGGCTCGAAATAATTTGCAGGCACTTGATGCCTTCATCGCAGCCTGGCTGTCACTCTTCTCCTAGGCCCTTCGCCCTCCAAAATGCGGGATACGCATAGATTTCCATCTGGAAAATAGTGGCGTATCCCCCGAGAGAGAGTGGGAGCGTAATTCTAGGCCCAAAGACCCCTGCGCTGACTATTTTTCTTCCAATACACAATAGGGAAAACTAAATGCAAGCATTTTTTGGGGAAGGGTAATAAGGAGAGCCAATAGTTTTGAGCATAATGCAATACCATCTAGGACCTTTTTTGAATTATACCCTTTTTATGTCTTATTTTCCACTACATATGAGTAATTACAGGGTCGTCGGCATGTAAACATGAAATAACTTTGAAAACGAAAAACTGATTTCTATATATCGGGCATTTTCATTAAATATGGTGCTTTACGATTTATTGGGACTAGTTTTTGAACACAGCATCTATCAAGTGGCCACCTTTATTGACCAAAACAAAATGTGCCCGTTTTGCTGCGTTTTCCATTACTTTTTCGAGCATGTCTGGTGGTATAGTGGCGCTTGCGGTACGAATGTTTGCCGTAAGTTCTTCAGTGGTCTGGGGCTTGCTGGCGTACACTCGCCTTTTCAAGTAACCCCACAAGAAGAAGTCCGGTGGGGTCAAATCTGGCCAGTCAATGTCACCTCTTTTTGACATTAGACGTCCAGGGAATTCTCGTTGGAGAAACTGGATTGTTTCATTTGCAGTGTGGCCGTCTTGTTGAAACCAGTAACCATCAAGACCTTTTGGACGCATTTGTGGGCAGACATAATGTGCCAACATCCACCGATATCGATTTCCATCGACTGATTCGTTTTCGTTGAAGAAAAATGGCCCAATGATGGTTTTGGCGCAAACGCCGGCCCAAACGTCATGCAACGGCATTTCGTGGATCTGATGTGGATTTTCCGTCCTCCAAATGTGGCAGTTTTGCTTATTAACGCCGCCAAAGAGCGTGAAATGGGTCTCGTCGGTCATCACAATTTGCTTCCAGAAACCAGGTTCAGCATCAACCATGCGAGCGACTGTTTGAGCGTATTCGAAGCGACGTGGACGGTTAGTTGGCAATATTTTTTGAGTTAACTGCAGCTTATAAGGAAACAAATGCAAATCATCCTTCAAAATGCGCCGCAACGTGGTTCCACTGATGCCAAAATGCTGAGCGCGGTGAGGATTAGACACATTTTGGTTCTGGGCAACGCTGTCTCTGACTGCTTCAACCAATTCATTGGAACGTCTTGGTCTTTGATGAACGGTATGTTGACGATCTCCCACTGTCCCGTTTGCCACGATATGTTCAACGATATGCACGTTACGTTAACACAACTGAACATCGATTTTCAATGTACCTACATTGTGATTATTTCGGCGCGTTGTTTCGGTGTAAAGCAATTCATGACTAAAAAAGTAGTAAATTGACGTTTCAGAAACACGTATAACCAAATCACTTGGTTGGTAAATATAAAAGTTATTCGATGTTTCAATACCGACATAAAAGATGGCGCACCCATTACATACATAAATACACGCAATACTCACGAATTTACCGTATATGAGACACTTCGGATTGGCAATCTAGACACTTACCTGAAAAAAAAAAGAAATTAGTCAGAAAAATAAATAGTGAATGCTCCCTAATATCTAATCTAGGCCTACTGGCATTAAATATAACGAAGATGTAGATATTTTGGCAGAACAAGCAGCTGAACAACATTTTGAGACACATGTGTCGACGATTGAATCACCAGCATCCAAAAGGATATCTGGAAGATGTGGTGTGATTCTTGTAAAGAATATGTTTTAAATAGCAGAACACTGTACTGTCAACCATGGTTGAAAAGTTCATGCGCTGGTAGGAATCTTATCACTACTTACAGTAGATTGAGGTTTGCAAATGGCTGTTACCCTGCAATGTTAGCACGACTCAACATAATTGACCCGAATTCCTGTGAAAAATGTAATACACCTGCAACTTTGGATCATGTTTTTTTTTTGAATGTCGAAGATATCACAAAAAACGTAAGCGTACATAGAATGGGGACTGTTGCATCTACTCATACAATTTAGTATGTATTCTATTCTGTCCATGAAATCTCTCCACATATTCCATATTAGCAAATTTCCCCGAAATAATTGTAAAGTCTGATTTTATTGGTGCAAGTTGTTCAAACGGGTATTTAAAACATGGACGCATAAAATGGGTAGAACAATTTTTGTGGGAAAACTTTTTATTTGACAACAAAGAGTGAGATAACGTGTTTTTTGGGATTCAATCGAAAGTGTTGACAGAAACATAAAAACTTTTTAAACATAAAAAAGATCCGACTGAAAGAAAAAATGTTATGGCCAAATGCGCTACAATATTCGAAAAGCATACGTTACATTACACATTTTGAAACAAAGCGGATGTGTTTATCATCTTTTGTTGCGAATTACTCACAAATACGAAGTGTTTGAATTGTTTAGAAGAAAAAACTTAACCCATCCTTTTTTGTAGGGTGGCGCAGAGGAAACGCACGATTTTCACCTAAGCATAACATTTTTTATTTTCAAGATAACTTTGTTTCAGTTACAGCTAAATAAAGTAATGATAGTGCACTTTTAAACTAATGATGGTAAATAACGTCACTCAAGTGTCGGCCTGCTTCGCGCTCGCACATCTCCAACCGCTCTTGAAAGTTGTGCATTACACGTAAAATCATTTCTTGTGGTATTCTTGCAATTTCTTGACGAATAGCAATTTTCAGTTCCTGTAACGTACGAGGCTTGTGAGGGTACACTTTATCCTTAAGGTAACCCCACAAAAAGAAGTCGCATGCGGACAAATCTGGGGAGCGTGGGGGCCAAGGGACATCGCCGAAACGGGAAATCACATGTTCAGGAAACATCTGTCGAATCCATTCCATTGATGCTCTCGCTGTGTGAGCTGTGGCACCGTCTTGTTGGAACCACAGCTCTCCCATGTTTACTTGTTGCCGTTGAAGTTCGGGTAACAGAAAATTTTGTAACATGTGAACATAACGTGCTGAAGTAACTGTTACTGCTCTTTCTTCCTCTTCAACAAAGTAAGGACCAACGATACCTAATTTACTGATTCCGCACCACACAGTTAATTTTTGACTATGCAAGGGTCGTTGGTGTAGCTCTCGTGGATTTTCGGCCGCCCAATACCTACAGTTCTGCTTGTTTACATATCCTGTTAAATGGAAGTGTGCTTCGTCACTCATCATTATGACGACGTCAGGATCGTCAGCAAAAATGGCCCGCATTCTCGCACAAAATTCTCTACGCTGTGCAAAATCGCTTTCCGTTAGCTCTTGCACGATCATTATCTTGTACGGATGATATTGTAAATCGTCATGCAGAATGCGTTGTAACGACCGACGGGACATACGCAGAGTTGGAGCTTGGCGCCTAGTGGACCGTTGGGGACTATCAAGGACCGCTCTTCTCACTGTTTCGATATTGCCTGGAGTCCGCACGGTACGGGGAAGGCCAGGTGGCTTCCTCTTCATTACGGATCCAGTACTTCGAAATGCTTCAACCCATCGGAGTATTGTGTTTCGATCTGGAATTGGCCCGTGGCGTTCAACATTGAACTGTCGACGGAATAAACGTTGCACGATCACTACAGAATCATCGTTTCGAAAAAATTGCTCGACGGCAAACACACGATGTATTCTGTGCGAAATACCATTCGGTCAGAAAACATGCGTTTCCTCTGCGCCACCCTGTATAAAAATAACATTTATCTTCCGGAATGGTTTGCGATTCATATGGGCAAGATAAACTAGTGTATTTTGCTATAAAATGCCATTTGAACCGATTGTATATTGCTCAATAAACTAGTAGTGATCGCCGGAAAACAGGTTTTTTGGGATAAACAATTAGAAATTCTCAAAAACTATTTGAAATTTCATATATCTGCGAGAAACCATCGTCGCGTCACTAACAAGTGCCAAAACCTGCAATTTGCCTCGGTTTTTGGTCAAATCTTTTTTGCTATTAGTCGGACCTTTTTACGTGTAGTCTCATTTTGTAGGTCTCATAGATACCTCTAAATCTTGTATCAAGAGTTTTTTCGTTCCTCCTAATACCTTCGATTGAATCCCAAAAAAACGCGTTTTCTTATTCTTTGTTGTCGAATAAAAAGATTTGCCACAAAAATTGGTGTACTCATTTTATGCGTCCATGTTTTGAATACTCCCTTGAACAACTTGCAGCCATAAAACCAGACTTTACAATAGTTTCGCAAACCAGGGATATTTTCGTCTAATATGATGAGACTATTGTCAATTTGTTGAGAAAACCAATATTCGTATTTAGCTTAGGTGCCGCTCTCTCTGTTTTATCGTTTGTGTTGAAACTCCTTACCGTGGCCCGTTTTGTTTGTCTATGAAAAGTGTCATGATATGCCCCTTGGAAAGAAGAGTTTCATCTCTTTTTCTTTAGTTCCCTCGTCTTGTATTTTCCAATTCGTTAGGTTTAGGTAAATTAGGTCTTTATTGTAATTCCGTATTGTTGTTATTATTTATATTGAGACTGGCTGGACTCTTTATCTCCTAATGCCAATAAATAAATAAACAAAATAATCTAGATCTAATCTAATATGCTTGGACTAACATATCAGAAAGTCTTCCAAGCAATAGTAATGATTGCCGTGTCAACCCGTTGGAGAATGTGTACGGGATATTATTTCTCTCTTCTCGAAACAGTATCATAAACCATACTAACTTATTAAAGTAATTAAAAACATCGATCATCAATCTCGGGTCTGAACTCATTCTCGTCTCGTTCTTCTAGAACTGCATCATGATTCTGCATTTTTTTCTTGTATCCCGTCGTAACTGTATGTATCTGTATCTGCGATCTCATATATGTACCTTAGACAGCAAGCATAAAGAAGGGGTCACATAAATATGAACGGTAATACCTGGCAATGTTGAATCAAATTATCAGGATGTCTATCGAAAGGTTAGAGATAGGTTGTGTTAGTAGGTAATCTAGAAGATTAGGAAATTACGAAATCGTTGAAAGATGGAACCTCGTGCGCAGATGAAAATCTGACGATCGCCACCTATCAATGGTTAACCAAGCTGAATTTCATCCCCATCCCGTAAGTTATATCAGCCATTCCTGCTGATATGCTAGGAATACTGCCGACGATTACAGTCAGTCAGATTTAAGCCTTTGTACTGTTAACATCATAATAACATTGTAATCATTTTGTAAAATTACATTTTTGAGTTTTTGTATTTGTGAAAATAAACTTTTTAAAAAGTGATCTCGAGCCATCGATCTTCTAACTCGTACGGTGAAGATGATAGACTAGCCCTTACGTCCTCTGGCTCATAACCGCCCGACGTTCTGCGCTAAGCATAGAGATGTCGCACTGCACAGTCACGGTCGACTGGCAAGTGGTCGGTATACTAAATACTCACAGAGAACCCAGCAATGGTTTTTTATGCACCTTTAATTTCAATTGAAACAAGAAAAAATGCAATACTATTTCTTTCAATTCTGAACAAATGGACTTGGAATATGCAGCATGTATAGTATCTAAGTCAACTTTGTACCATCTGGTACCTTTATTATTCAACAGCTATGAAAATTCTTGTACCTTGGAATACGACGTCATAGTGGAATGTATATCAGCGAAAAAGGTGGTGCATAATATTTGGACAACTTTCGTATGCCCTGGTATCATAATCGTCTGGCGTCGTCGAGGACGTTGATGACACTGAAGCTGGATCACCATCAGTCTTGCTGAATTGGGATCGAAAGGATAATAATAATGTTTATCGAATTATTTACATAGCAAATACTAAATATATGATACCCTTAAAGGCTGAGGGTTGGTAATATCATTTTTCACCTCAGCCTACTAAGCTGTAAAATTATTAACATATTATTAATGTTGAGTATACATAACTTTATACTATAGAGAAACCATAAGCAGACCGATAATTTTGAAGAGGCTGCATTTAACTAGTTGTAATAGAATCTTTTTTCGCTTATAAAATTGTACATATAATATGCTTCCAAAAATTTGGAATAATCATTAAGAATATATGGTGCCATGTAAAGGGAACATTTTTAAATTTGTATGTTGTATGAGTGTGTTCCTGGCCAGCTAGTGTTGCTGGAGTCACAGACGTAAATATTATGTGGAATATGTGTGATATTATGACTAATAGGTGGAGAACACTACCGGTATCACGAATTGTTACAACCTAGTGTCCCTAAAACCGCCAATCCTCAATTTTCAACCACAACAAAAATTAGGTTGAACATGACAAATCGCCCCTGAAACGTCAAAAAAAAGTTTGAGTAACTTTTTCATTTTTGCCCCTAGTTCTGCCGCTGATAGACCAATTTCTGAAAACTATAAAGCTTTACCGCCTTTGTATAAAAATGCCATCAAAATGCGACCGGTACTTTCCAAGTTATAAGGAGTCCAAAAATTAGCGAAGAGACAAGACAGACAGAAATGAGTGACATGAACGCCCACCGATGTGTGCCAGAGGAGCTGTGGCCTCATCTGAGACCCCGGTTGGACCTTAAAATTTGCCTATTTAGCATAATTTTGTATACAATTTAGTGGAATTTTAGGATCCCCCACTCCCCATTACCAATCGCTCTACAAAAAGTCTTGGGAGCTACACTTTCACAAAAACTTATTTTTTGGCGATGAGTAAAATTTCTGCGGACGCTCATTATTAGTAACATAGTTTTTCGTGATGTATGTCATATAGTTCCCAAAAAGCAGATGTCATTATCAAAATGTTCCGCGATTACAATACTTTTTTGTCAGCGGCGCCGGATGTTATAAAAATGGCCACTTCGCATCAGTAGCGCGTTTTTTTCTGCATTATAGATGAAATAGAATACGAATGAACTTCCGATAGTGATGATAGACACACAGACCGACGGACGGACGTTGGGATATGACGTGACGGAGTTGCTTGCCGCTGTCGGGCATCGCAGCGGCAACTCTCATTTGTCATGTTTGCATTGGACAAGTGCTTCATCAATAATCCCTTTGATATTTTTCTGTCCCCCAACCCGGCCGGAGAGCACTGGACCTGCTGAAAAAAGTGACGTTAGGTACAAAGACAGTGACGTAGGAAAAATTATCTATAGTGTATTTAGGCCCCGTCAAAACAAATAACATCGCGCAATGATCAAATCTGCGCGCTCCTATTGGACAACGGGCGATAAATGCCTGGGCGTGCAGCGATCGAATGCTGCTTGACGGAGCGTAAATGAAATTTGAATACATTATAGTCATATTTTACTATAGGTTTACGCAGTATTTCTCAGTAAACATTTTCAATCATTTCATTCAAGGTTTTTGTTTTTCATTCGTTGAGTGTAATCTTTTTGGTTTCTCAACATACAGTGCCTTTCGAAAAAGAACCATTGCCTACTTTTTTTTGAACGGATCCAGTTGGCCAGCTGGAATTTGAAGTGAAGATATTTATGACTGAATACTATACTTTATCGTAAAATCCAAGATGGCGGCTGAGCGCATATGTTATATCAAACTTCTTCTTTTAGAAGGACCTATCGTAACCTGTAATAAAATATGAAACATTCCATAAATAATCTGTATTTTTTTTTCAAATTTCCCATATTTTATTGCAAATTCAGATAGATCATTTCATGTGATATTATTGCGTTTTGATAATTAACTGTTGAGTTATGAGCGATTAAATGTATAAAAAGCTCAATTTTAACAGCCCGCCAGCCGCCATCTTCCAGTTATTGATTTTCCTTTTCCGTTAAAATATAGTATTCTTGCAGCAGTTTCATGACCCCCAATTTCAGCTTGCTAACTTGGCCCGTTCAAAAAATAAGAAGGTGGAGGGGTTCAAATGTTTAATTCTTAGGACGGTGTTATTTTGGAATCAATTACGCAGTTCAGAGTGGCCAACACAATACAATGACGCTTTTTTCATCAGCGAATCAGCGAATGATCGGTAGCCCAGAAAATATCCTGCCATGTTCTTTTATTCAGAAGGAGGTTAGGGCTCATTTTCTATCCCCAAGCCTAAAACCTGGCAATCCGTTGAACTGTGGGTGGGTGTCTCCCACAACTATGACAGAAGTAACTTCCTTTTTTTAAAAGTAACATGAGAAATCGCCATTATTTACCACATGTCTATAAAGAGAAGTTACATTTCGCCTCTAAGGTAAATACTCAGGTATTTTTATTCACTACAAGTCAATACTGTCCATTCTATGACTGAAATTATTGTTAAATGTTTGAATTTATTATTGTTGATTGTCTCTATTTACCATTTTATTCAATTACTCTGACAGCTTTAAAGCTCTAAGCTACTTGAGAAGAATTATTTGAAAATGAGTGGAAAACGAATGATGTATCGAAGTATGTACATAGCACCTTTCGTCTTTGTCGGACTCACAATGTAGCAGTAGCGTTCTTCTCTTAAGCGCCGCTCTGTGATGCTGAAATTTCCTATGCTGTATTCGGACAATGTTGTCAGACGTTCAGAAAACTCTCAGATATGCTATATTTCAAAGTTTAATCAAATCAAATGTTGTAATAAATCATAGTAGTGCATTAAAATTTCCTATGCTTTATTCGGACAATGTTGTCAGACGTTCAGAAAACTCTCAGATATGCTATATTTCAAAGTCTAATCAAATTAAATGTTGTAATATATCATAGTAGTGAAATAAAATCTACACATACCGTGGCGGAGAAGGTCATTATTTTATAACGGGAGGGATACCTTCAAGGTAGGTAATGTACTATTTCACAAGTCTGTGACGTAACACTTCTTTGTCTGCTCTTCTACCCTAGGAAAATGTTATCTGACGCTCATGTTCAAAACCCGAGTTCCCTCACCCCCTTTCTATACGACTCTTCGGAAATTTGCATCTATACTTTTTTTCAGTCATTCCAGCATTTCTGCCTCTGTGAAAGCATCCATATCTACATTAAAAATTAGCTAATCCATCAATTCGCGTCGAGACCGTATAAATTGTGACCGAGCCTATATATGATGATTCTGTTCGATTCTGCTACTTTTATATAGTCATTTTCTGAACGAAAGCTGAGTGAATATCGCTGTATCGTTTGCACATAAAAATTCCAGATATTACAAACACTGAATCCATCATACGGATTTTTTACTTTGAAATGGTTATCATTTTTTGAAGCTACGTAAGAGCTACGATGAGATTTTATGGTTAAGCATGCATTCCATTTTTACTGAAAAAGAAACTTTAGATATGTAGAAGTTGATACATGAAGTAAATTATAAAGTTGTCACGAAAATCAAGCTTCGTTGCATTAGTGGAAAGTGACAATTTAGAACAGTTTTGCGGCAATAACTGGAATCAAGGAGTTCTGACTCCGAACAACTTTGATTGCGTGCTACGAAGCTGACGAATTTTCTTGAGTGCATGGTGAAGAAAATTATAGGAAGGTATTTGGCCTAATTATACGGAAAGTAGATCAAAAATATAATTCACTTTCCTACGCAGTCCAGTAAAAAGCCATTTATATTTATACTTACTGACAAGGAAGTATTGTAATCGTGAAAAATGTTGAAAATGAGATATCATTATTTTTTGATGTTTCTGATCACGAATATTACTTGAAAAAAAATCGGATTTTGATCAAATTTCGAAGCAAGTTTACTACTTACCAAGGAAGAACATTTTTTATTGTTTCTGATAATCGATCGGCGGAGCTAGGGGCAAGAAACGGAAAAAAATGACGTTTCGGAGGTGATTTTTAGAAAAAAAAATATAGGTGTTAAAAATCGGAGGTGGGTGATTGTAGGGGATAGTTGAGGGTGTTATCTCTATTATTTGGAGGTAGTACATTTATACGCTTTTAATCTTGATAATTTAAAGCACCCATTAGATATTTTCCATGTATAGATTTTCCCAAACATTTGCTCCTTTGAAGACAGAACTAACGAACGACCCAGCCTTCTTGGTAACCAGGTTGCGTCTACCGCAGACGCATCGGCTCGAAAGCTCACTCTCAGACATGGGAGCCCACACAAATTTTCTCAGCGGATCGATTAGACATTAACAAGAGGAAACGTTTTGCGATTATTTAATAGCCACAAAAAATTTTTGTAGAGCGGGGGTGTCCATTTTTTTTTCTAGGGTAGCCAAACCTCAAACATCTTGAGTATGTGCTAGAGAAGCAAATTTTACGGGACAGTAAGCAGCTGGCTCTCAGGGGGAGCATGGCTTGGACTAATTATATGGGTACTTCTGACTTGATCCATTTTATTATACCTATTCATAGTTAACTTCCTTCTAAGAGACACTTCGTTATGCCGAACATAATCTATGAAGTACGGGCGCGTGGGAAGTGCATAGTCACCCTACTTGACGGCAATTTTTACTTCCCACGCCTACTGGCGTTAGATATTATGTTTTTGTTTATGCCCGGGTTAAGACGACGTTGCCAGATGTACTACCGTATTATACTTATTTGAATAGCAATAAAAATAGTCTGTACTCCGACGGATTTTTTTTAATATTCCTTTTTTAGAAATGGGGCTAAAAAATCTTCAAAATACTATTGTTGAGTACAGTTAACTAAAAATGAGGTATTTATAAATGCGGTTTGAACCTTTAAAAATTGCCAAAACTCGCAATATTTTGTCTGACTTGCTTCAATAAAATGTATATTCATATCATGATAGCATACTTCAACTCTATATTTCTGGCGTACTCGATGTCTTGTTGAATATATAAAATGTTCTACTGTTTAGAGTGTTGCGCAAAACGGTGGCCGTGCATAAAGTTATCGGTGCAAATTTATGCGGGATGAGGGTGGTAATGAACCCGTGTCAAGAAGACTGGAAACAGGAGGGTAAACAACATAAGACAAGGCACGTACTCGTATGAAGTCAATATTGTCGGTGAGGAAGGCGTGATTTTCGGAAATGTAGCGCGCGTAAACTCCTGAGAATGTATACACACGTACGTGAAAAATGTTAACATAACTGCATATTTATTTTGATCTATTTACCTAATGTATCTAATGGTTTACTTGTTCATGTACATCTTTTCGTTTCATTTTACTCGCACTTTGCCATGTTTTTTTTTGGTTTGTTGATATTTCTGCGTACGGCACGTCTAAACTGTCAAAATTAGAGTTATTTGCGTTTTACGTTCATCGCGAAAGTAGTGATGCAGTCATGAGAGAAATTTCACATTCACAAAGCCTGAGATACATTTCTGACGCAATGAATACTACTTTAATTCTCAACTCCATTCTATGGGATTACCCTCCTGTTTCCAGTCTTCTTGGTCCGTGTTGCCGCTCGACGACCGAAGATGCGACAAAAAAGAAAAGAAAAAGGGAGAAGCAAAAGCATCGTGCAAAGAGGAGAGAGCGAATCAAAGGGGCTATTTCCGCCAGTGTTGGTGGTAAACTTACGCGAAGCACAACGAGAGATCCCAAGTGGGCCGATAATGTATGGGGTGTTGTGGGTGTATGTGATACTGCGAAGGTTTGAAAGTAAGGGAATTGAAGTCATTTGTATCGAAATATACAGGGTAGTGTTTGAACAGTCTGAATATTGAAGGAGTGAGTCATTCTGCATTTTATTTGTAGAAATTATTGACTCTGAAATGTGTCAATATCCAGGAGCTTACCGGATTAGAAATGAGCGGTTACATGGGTGAAAACAATAAAGGAGCTGAACTCTTTCGCTGAGGGTATTTCTTATAGTCTCGCATCTTTGATTAACGTATTTCCGAGAAGACGGAACCATAGAAACACGCTCCATTTTTCTTTGTTGTTTACTCTTGAGCAAGATATAAACCCTCCAAACCTTGCTACCTAAAGACGATGGTAGAAACGTATTTGTATATAGTTCTAGACATGAGTAACATTTGGCGCCCATTTAGCACAGGTACGGCTCTAAGTGGCAGCGGTGTCCAATTTTACTAACGTTAGGCCAGTGTGTGGTTGTACTGTGGTACTATCAAAACTAGATGGGAAAAAATCACATTTTATAGAAATGAATGATATTTTCCACGATGCTACACGTAATGACGTCTATTACAGTGAAAAGCTAATCAAAGATTGAAATATCTGAGATCACAGCCAACTAAACTAGCGCTACCTACTCCTAGCTTCACGTAATAACCATGTGGAGCAGGCCGGCGTGACTGATCGATAATACTTCGCAAACGGACAGTCTGGGGACTCGCGCCGACGGGTGGCCAGCGATCTAGCTCTCTTCTACCGGTATGTTAACATGAGCCTGCCAAACTGACCTGCCAGTCGTTTGTCTTCCATACCAACTCTGTCTAACTTCGTAAATCTAGAACTGATCGGTACGACCGCTACTTTGTTCCTAGGGTGATCAGATTGTGGTACAATCTGCCTGACGAGGCTTTTCCCATTTCTCTAAACCTTAGGCAGTCCAAAACCCGGATTATCAAAGTGTGTTCAACCTCCTCATAGGTTTATGCTTCTGCGGCTAAATCAGTATGAAAAAATGGAGTCAGGTGGGTTGGCTCTGAATTTCAGACGTAACGCCATCAGTTCATAAAGGATTAATTCAGCGCAATTTAAATCCTCTGAGAAAATATTGAGTTACGGACTTATAGAACAGAGAAATTAAACGTACTAAGTCAGTCAAACAGGCCCTTACAACCAGTCGATAGACATTCTTTCCCTGCCCTACTGATAGTTAACGGCCATGTGTTAACATGACCCGTTTCCACATCTTGAAAACATTTCTATCATTCTGAGTTTTAAAGGCAAATGCACGGGTGAATCTATGATGTGTGAAATATGGCTAGAATTGCATAGAATTACCGGGGTTGAGGGCGTATAAATATACCAAGATTAAAACAAAATCATATACTCTCTCCACCCCATACAACCCCCACTCCCAAATTTCAACTCCTATAAAATTTTTCTGAAAATGATCAGGACCCTCTAGAATGTCGAAAAACGGAGTATGAGCAATTTTTATTTTATTTCCTTTTTGGACTTTTTTTCCGCCACTAGTAAACCGATTTTAAGAAACTACAAACCTTTTTCATCCTTGGCTTAGTAGTAATCGTGTGTGAAAATTTCATCAAAATCCGAGCGGTACTTCTTAAGTTATAGGCGGTTATGACATTAGCGGTCAGGCCTACATACAGACAGACAGACCGATACAAATTAGTGACATGGTTTTTCGTGATGTACATGTCCTAAACTCGTAAAGCCCAAAAAATTGTCGTGGCCCAGCTTTACGTGTGATGCGTGTGTCTGATAGCCTCGATAGACGTATGCGTAGCTATGCAGCTGCAGCAGCTGTAGCAGCTACAAACAGCAAATGCATCAGAGTGCACTTGGTGCCTGGCGACTGATTGATAGCTTAATTAACTTAGAGCATGGGTGTTCCTAGGGTGGTGTTCGCTTTATCAAAGATTCAAGCGCCATTCGCATGGCTAGATCGAATTCGCTTCTCTCGCGTTCAGTTTCTCTTTCCAGTCTCTATGTGTCGATGCAAAAATCCGGTTCGTCGTTAATAATGGATTTTTCGTTGAGTAAAGCAACTGATGGCAATAGCTTTTAAGGGATACCTGCTATCTGCCACTAGCTAGGAGAGGAAACGGTTATTCGAACCGCGATGTTAAACCATTTTGATGTAATACGAGCAAAAAGTTTCAGGTGTCCACTCAAGCATAAGAATTTTAGAATTTGAAGTCGGCTGTGAAACGCGAAATTTTTCAACGATCTAGTGGCAGTACGAGTAGTAATGAGAGAGGCAAGACTGGTAGGTCACATTTGTCCTTATGCCACTTCTAAGCGTGCAATATTTTTCGAGCCCGGCTATATTTTTTGACAATTCCGACCTATTTTCATGTTGACTTACGAATTATTATTATATAATATGAGTAATGTAAGTTCCTCCGATGCGTACAATTTCATTCTTGCCTGATTTTGTATACCTTCTGATGAGGAATTTTGGGTGCGTGACATTAATTACCTCCTTATTTATATCATGTATTGCTCTTTTTTCTGTAAAATAATAATAAATCCAGAGAATAACTTACAGGACGCTGCACTCAATAGAATGAAAGGAAATAAAAAAAAAAAGGAATCCGGCCCTGGAATCTCTAGTTCCCAAAACATCTTTAGTCCAATTTTAAGTATTATTTTAGAATATGTTGATGAAACAAAGTTGTTAGCCGCTTGAATTTTGAGTTTTAAATTGCTAATCATAAGATATTTAAATAAATATTTTGGATATAAATCCAAAAGAGACGCAATCACTCTATTACACACCATTCATTGGCTTTTTTGTACATAATCAAACATTTCAATATGCAGCTTAAAACGTGTCGATTTTGATAAAAAAAAAACGAAAAAGTGGAAAAAGTCAAGTTTGGATCTGAAACAATGGTGCCTGAAATATGTGATGTTAAACATTTGTCGTGTTTAGATAAATCACTGTATATCCGTAAAAACGGAACTTTGAACTTTCTTATTACCAGATATGGAAATGACAGTCTAATTTCGCCTAGGTTACCGTAGCTGTACGTTGTCAAGACTAGAAGTTAGCAATCATTTTTTTCTACTTTACTTACTTTTTGTTTGGTTTAGGAAAATGTCATCTTGTGTTGCCGAAGCTTGAGAGGCAAATTACCAAGGCCAACTACTTGACATAAACCTTTTTGTTCCATCATCCTCAAATCGATAAAGAATGGCGTCGAGTAGGTTGACTCTGCACTTTCCAGGCGACGCTATCATCATGATAGGCATAAGTTAGCCCCTCTGAGGTAAAAGTTAGCTACGGACATGTATAACAAAAAATTATATGGAACAAGTCAGCCAAATAGGCCCATACAAGCAGTCCATAGGCGCATTTGATAAACCCACTGGCCTAAATGAAGAATCGGCAATTTGTCATCGATGTTTAACTATACCAGTCAAGGAGCCAGCGATGTAGTCAGGCAGGGAATTGTGGCATGAACAACCGACACCGACAATTTGTAAATATTTTGGTTTTTAAGGATAAATGTACGGGGAAATCTATGATGTGCGAAATATGTGCATAGAAATACCGGGGCTGAGAGTCATATAAATTCAGAACTTTGAGATACACTCTTCCCCAGCTTCTTCCAGCCCCCCCCCCCCAATTTTTAGCCTACAAAAGATCAGGAGCCCCTGGTACGTCAAAAAACGATTTTTATTTTTTTAGTCTTTTTGCCCGCAGCTCCACCGTCATTGGATAAATTTTGAAAAACTATAAAGCATTTTTGTTCTTGGCACAGTAGTAGCCTTTCATCAAAATTCGAGCTGTATTTTCCAAGTTATAGGCAAGCCAAGGAATAACGGACTCACAGAACGACCGACAGTCAGATAGAGAGACCGAAGGAATGGTTTTTCGAGATGTAGATATCATATCAAATTGAGATGGACTCTCTCCACTTCCCTGCAACCCCCACCCCTGAGTTTTTTACCTGTAAAATGTTTTTCAAAAATGATCGGTATCATCTGAAACGTGAAAAATAAAAAAAAACGAAGTTTGGGCGATTTCCATTTTTTTTTCCTTTTTAGTCTTTTTCGCTGCCGCCACTGGACCGATTTTCGTTCTTCGCATAGTAGTAACATTTGTTAAAATTTCATCGAAATCCGAAATCTCAAGTTATAGGGGGTTATACTATATATATTATACAATACTTCTCCGCCAGTTTCGTCCGATGTAACAAATACTCACTATCTATTTACTACTCGTAAAACTTCTTTAGTCGTTGATTCGCCTCGCTTGAGCTAGTGAAAACTCCCAGCTTTGCCACTCGGCGTGTTGGTGTTTATTTGTATTCAATTCCGCGCCACACCGGCCGCCAAGCTATCGAAAACAACGAAAAAATAGAAGACAACGGCAACTAATTGACTGCAACCTTGTTGCTTTAAATGCATTACGCGGATTAACTATTGATGTTGTCAACGTGGCATCTTCGTATTGGAACACGGATTCTGTGACAACGTTAACTAACTTATTCTACCAGAATATAGCCAACTTAATACTATATTCCAGCGTCCAAAAATATAATAATTACGAATCTAGTTTGGAAAGGTGAGTGTCTCATAGATGGCGCGGAAGATCACTATATTAGTATATAGCATACATTTGGCCACTGCGCCATCTATGCGGCAGTAATCTTTTCAAAGTACTCTTCTAATTAGTGCGGGGAGGAGAAAAACAGCTGTTACAAATTCTCACAGGTTACGCTACGGCATATCATTCCATTTTAGAAAATTTTTTTGACGCGATAATATAGTATCAAGTTCACTATCTTCAGGTAGAATACGTTAATGATGGGTGATAAGCAAGGACGTCACCAAAGGGTGGGTTTTTGGGTTAGAATAGTTATCAAAGTACAGTGGTTCATGGATACGCATGCAAAAACTGGATCGATTGCGCTTAAGTTCGAGTTCTTTTTATTTTTGAAAGGACCCTCATAAATTTGATTCCTCTCGATTTTTTCGAACTCAAAATGGTGGAAACTGCAGTCAGCTGCAGCCCAAATTGACGTATTTCTTAACTGGCTGTCTGATAAATATGCTACTATTCGAAATAGAGAGTACTTTAATGGACGTTTTTGTCTAAATTATCAATTACGGATTGTTTGTCGTATTGTATCATGTGTCGATTGGCAAGTAATGGAATGCCATATCATAATTATACATATCTTTGACTCTGCATCCATTTTGCCACATCTCAATACAGGCTTTTTTAAAACGTAACATAGCTTGAGTCTACCTATCCCATGAAAAGCCGCTGTGAGAGCTGTTTGACCAAACGTGGTAAATTGTCAGCGGTAGCATTAGACAGCTGTAGCATCCAGACATCATCAAAAGCAGATGAAACAGCAATGTAGTCTGATGCCTGATCAAAACATGGTCAACTGCTCATTGCTCTTTCTTGGTGATAGACGCAAGACATTAGTCAATTATACACTTTTTTTAAACGAGCGTTTCGTCATTTTGACGTTCGATGTCGTATGCAGAACCATCTAAGTGGAACCAGTGATACCAAAAAAATTAATTATGCAACCACATAACTGTGAACAAAATCGCATTACATTTTTTTACTTCTGTCCAGGTGTTTTGGTTTTTAAACCAGTGTACGACAACGGGAAAGAGAAAGGGGGTAACAGTAACTAACTGACTGAAAATTTGTTTCTTTAAAAGTGGTTCAAATATCGATGTCAACGTTGCATCTTGTACCGAACCACTGAAATTACGGCACTGCTATGATGATGATCTCATATGTAGAGAGTGTTAGGTTTGCACTTTTTAATTCTTTGTTCTAGCCTAGGTTATAAATAAGAGATACTTGTAAAAGATTGTGACTAGTACTCATTGGTCAGCTGTTAAATAAAGTCGCTTTTTTAAAAAAGTCGTTCCATTTTTGCATATTCATAATTGTGATGAGAAATCATTCTGTGATAGCAGGGGCGATACCAACAGGTGAGAATACAAGTTAGTAAATCAAAAATCCTGCGTAAACCTGTAAGGACCAGCATCTCTATGACAAATTAAACAAATCATGAAAATCGTAAACCAGCAATTCGAAATTTTGAAGATGCAGGAGTACAGTGCAATAATATAGGAAAACGTAAAGGTATTTTGACCTTACCCGGCGCCAGTCAGATTTCATAAACAAGTTTATTTGGCTCGTGGATACATTCATAATGGCAGCAGCAGAGATGCTGGTACAGTAATTATATCCAAGTTCCAGCTACTACACATCGCGCATCGGATGAAATATTATTTTTGGAAATATAATATAAGCAGAAAACCCATTAAATTTCAGCTTATATATACCTCAGTACAACCGTTTATTAATATGTACTGTATATACCTATACAGGGTGATAAAGACGGAACGTTAACAATAACACGAATAGGTCCAAAATATATAAATTCTTTTTTTATGAAATCGAAAAATCATATCTATTAAATTGAGGGAGATTTTAGCTCAAAATTTTGTAATATGCAGTTAAGCCACATCACAAAACTCCGCCAACACAAAGCCACATAGTTTTTTCGCAACCTTAAATCTGTAGGTCAGAGGTTAAAAGACTTAAGTTTGGTTTAACTCAGATTCGACTCAACGCTACTATCAAGTTACACAACTCTAACTTGGCATTGTAGCAAAAAAAGTGCCGTCAGTTAGGTAGACTCTGCACTTCCCACGCGACGCTGTCATCAGTTCATAAATGATTATGTTCGGCACAAGATAGTCTCTTTGAGAAAGAAATTTAATCAAAAACATGTACACATACCAAAAAATACAATTAGTCTATAATCCCCATTCATTCAACAACGCTGCGATTTAGAAATTTCCCTGACAACGATGCGTGTGTTGAAAAAATGTACGGGACTATCTATGATGTGTGAAATAGTCCAATAGGTACGTAGAGTTACCGAGGAAGCGTATAACTATACTAATGCTAAAAAAATGAGATATGACCTCCCCCCTCCCGATCCTTACGACACAAAAACATAGTAATAAAGATTTTAATTTTTTTTGTTTTTTTTTGCCTGTAGCTTCACAGCCACTGGATCAATTTTCAAAAATCGCAAAAGTTTTTCGTCCTTGGCAGAAGTTTGTATCAAAATTTGATCAAAATCTGACGGTAGGTACATTCCAAGCTATAGTGGAGTCTGAGATCAGTGGACAGACAGAAAGAGCGACTGAAATATGTGATATAGTTTTTGGTGATGCATGTCATCTCAATTTCGAAATTTATCCCGATTTCAATACTTTCTCGCCAACTGGTAACATATTGTAGATATTTTTAATTTTGATGAAACATCGATTTAAATTGTGCTAGAATTTTCACTTGATTTACTAATTACTCAATTGAGACCGTACCTATCAGCCACATAAATGGTTTTTGAGTCCTCCATTGATGTTAAAGAATAAAATGCCATGTATCCTGGACCTAAGTTTATAAAGAACTTTTTTCATTTTTGGATATACCTTCTGCTCTAGAAACGTCATTGTCGGATAACCCTGTATACAGACATACACATAACACACCGCATTAGCTAGAATGATTTACATCCAGTCTAGCTGATATATACAACATATATATATATTAAAATTATTTAATGTAAATGCTATGCGCGACTCTACCGACACTAATTATTTATCAAATACATTAACATTTCAAATTAAATGTCTTTAGTTTTCTCTCGTAAATGGAACGGGATAAATTATGATATTAATGTAATGTCTACGTTCGGCGTTGTCATTTTACACATTACATGATTGTACATAAAATAAATGGAGTTAGATTGATAACATAACATGTTAACTTTTATAGAAGTGAGAACCAGTGTTAGCAGGTCCATCAAAAGTAGTAGTAGCAGTGGTGAGGAGGCCAAGTCACCTTGGTCCCTTTTTGACCATTGATTGATAACTGATTATTGAATATATTGACTCCAGCGATGCGGTGTGCATATTTCATCTTGCATCAGTCTGATCGTACATACAGACCAACATGGCTCGAAATGTAACTTCTGAGGCTGGGATTCGAACCCGTCAACTTTCGAACGAATGTGCAAGCAGCTCGTCGCTCTGATACACCTGGCTATCCAGCCCGTCTTCGACGTTCCAGTTTTCCTCTCTTTGATTCGTTCACAAAGATCGGCACCCCTATTATGTAAAATAATCGCTGATAGCGATATGATCGCATTAGGTGCTACATAGTAGATAGCTATCGCCACGCCTACTCGCGGTGAACGCCACCTATGGAGGAATGGCACAACGACCGTTATTTGTCGGAACTCCTGAAACATACCAGCTTAGGCCATATAAACTATGAGTGGCCTCCGCTAGTGACATCTCTGGAGTAGATTTACATTTAGACAAACGCATCATACCGACAGCACATACTTGATGTGTACGCAACACACATATCTGTAACAAGTAAATGAAAGCTAGTACGCAGAAGAAATGAAAGCGATCACAAGTGACAGATTGTGTGGCAGTTGTAGTTACGTAATAAAGGATTCAGAATCGCCAAATGTTCCTTTGAACTGGACGCACTGATTTACTTTTAAACAGAGCATTCGCATTATACTTTTTGGTGGCATTTTCTCGGCGTAATCGTTATTCTCTGGTTTTAAAATAATTTGAATTCTGATGACAAACAATGGGCCCAAATAAATAAAATAAAATACCGAGAAGATATTAAATGTTCCTCCATTTTCAGTAATTTTGTTTGGATGCAGTACAGCAGCATTTCTCATTCCGAATGAGTTATTATTTTTGTTGGGAAAACTTTTAGAATTATATTCATTGCATTCAGAGCCCATTGGATGGAGAGATTCGGGTTGGGGGTTGTTAAAAATAATTACCCCACACTGCCAGAGAAAGAATAAGCAAAAATCATCTTTCCTTTTAAAATTGCTACGATGGGAATAACAGTGAAGAGAAAAAACATCATCTTGTATTACCACATTTCTCCTCGTATATACGTAATTGCTGAAGTTCGACAGTAATAATGGGGTATCTTATTTTTAGAGCATTATTCGACTCGATATCGCGAGGTATGCAGCAGGGTTGGTTTCGGGGTCTGATCAATCACTGGAATATTGTATGTATCAATACTAAGTATCAAAAGCCTTGCCTAAAACTGATCTTAATGATGGCGTACGCAGATGAGCTTCGACAGTATAGCGAGTAATGCATATTTATAAGCTCTGATGCAAGGGCGGATTTAGGAATGTGTCTAGGAGGGTGCAGCGGTGGTCGCAGCATTCAAAGGCCATTGCGACAATTGAAGATCGGGGGGCTGCATGCAAAAGCCCTTGCAACAATTGAAGAACGGGGAGTGGGATAAATCTAGGGGGAGAGCGTCTCATGTCTCATGTTAAGCAAGGTCATTTTTACACCAAGATACATCAATATATACAATTTTCTTGAAAAAAAAATTGGCAAGCTGGGGCGTCTAGAGAAATCTCAATTTAATAGAAGCAAATTGTTTTCGGTAGACATAATTACGCAATAAATCTGTAATAGTGATAGCAGGTGGCAGTTGTGTGTTATCTGTCTACCTCTTAAAGGTTTCATACTCATTCTGAAATCGGAATACGGTCCTGTCCTAACAAACGGAATAAGCGGGAGTTTGAGAGGGAACTGGGCAGGGTAGGGGGAGAGGAGTCCTCTCTCCAAAACTCCGCAAATGTTATGCCGCGCTCTGGCAGGGCATTATTATATTCTATAATAATAATAACAGTAATCGTAAATGGCGTAGAGGATGTATAACAATAATCGTAACAGTTACAGTTTGGTAGAGAGAGACTATAAGGCATGGAGCATGATCTACACGACTTTGTCGGAGTTTCATTAGTTCAATCACATTTCGTTGCTGACGGTGTTACCAGTATGAAATGCGGGATGTTTGAATATAGATCCAAAAAGATTTGTAAGTGTTGTTACTGTATTATTATTTTATAAACTGCGAAAAGCTCCTATCGGTTGAACGCGTTTGATTTTCGTTTCTTTGATCAAGCGTAGGTACATATATACTGCGCTGTTTCATACTTGTCTATTGTCTCAAAGCGGTAAGCCTGACCCTTACGCCCAGGCCTCAGTAACTTTAGGAGAAACAACTTTGTGAAGTTATCTATTAGTTTTCTTGTCTAAAGGTAAAAGTCATCACTGAAACTCTTCAGTGATGACAGTTAATAATGCAACATTCCATTATACTGGGCGACGATGAAAAAAGTCGAGTAGATTGACTCTGCACTTCCCAAGGCTTCGAAACGGTTTAAATGGAAAAAAGTTCCTCAGCGATTTAAAGATTTGTATTTTTTTTTGCAGTTTTTGACGACTGACCGTCAATATTACCCTCGGAATCATGTAACTCCATTAAAATACACTCCAAGCTCATATATACAGACAATCTCGCGTTCACCTTTTATATGTGTCCGTTCACACCCTTTTCGTCTGCCTTCATGACTCAGCATCGACCATCGGCGTCCACTATCGCACCGTGATAGCATAATTTTATTTATTTATCTGTTCCTCTGTAGACTAGAGTCTATAGAACCTAATTTTGAAGTCAAGATTATCATAAATAAATGTGTACAAAATTCGTGGCACAGTAGTTCCTCAGCCACATAAATCTATAATGCAGCGGTCATATCTCTATTTATCGTTAAAAGTTTATGGAATTATATCTAAAGATTTAAAATATTTATATTTCGGAAATTGTTAAAAAAAAATTAAAACAGTGGCTATATTCTATATCTAAGACTGAAACTCATAAATACAAACAACAAGTAAATATATAATCCACTGTGACTAATTCTTGCCCTTTTTGTAATTTGTATTCTACAGTTACAGCTTCAAATTATTGGTCCATGCACAAGCAATGCCTCCTATTTGGCCTGTTTTCATTCTATTTATTTACTCATGCTGTTTTATTTGTACATTGAGTGAATATATATTATAATTATTATATTACTGTTTTATTATTATAATATCTAATAAATGTCTAGCATTATTGGTATCACAAGCTTCTTAATATTGGAACATTATTCACTGATAGCAAAGACGCAATATTTACAACCTTCAGCTCTTACAACCCCCATTTTTAACCCCCCCAAAAATGTTTAGGAGCTGGTGAAACGTTAAAAATGCCGCTTGAGTGATTTTTGTTTTATCCGTTTTATAGCCCTAGCGCCACCCTCACTGGAACTGTAAAGGTTTCTTGTCCTTGGTATAGTAGTAACGGTACATCAAAATCTTATGAAAATCCGAGCGGTACTTTCCTAGTTATAAGCGAATAGACAGACTGATAGACAGACACACTGACGGCAATGGGTGCTATGAATAAAAATGAAGTACCTTCTAATACTACAAGTATTAGCATTTTCTACAAAGTATGTACTTCAAATCTGAGAAGAAGCTACATTTTCAAGTAGATACTTTTTGTTTTACCGGAACTTACTATATCAAGTAGTATTTACTGAGAGTACCTACTTCTTGTAGTAGATGCTACTAATTTGAAGAGGAATTTAGTATATGCTTGACTTTTGCGAAGTTGGTATAAGTGCAACTTCAGAGAGAATACTACGGTTAGTTTTGTTTAGTTTTCTTTGAAAATGGAAGGAATACGCAGCAGAAAAGTATATAATGCCGCTATCATAATGATATTTTATATCATAAAATATTTCGGTAATTTAACAATAATATTATTATTGTTTTTAATTACTTTTAAAATTGTTTATTCTTTTAGGTTTAGTAGAGAAAACGTATCTTACCTAGCGAATATATTTCTCCCAGAAGTAAATGAAACTCGAGGCGGTGCTCTTACACACATCCAACAAATGGAAGTATTTTTAAGAAGCTTAGGTATGTTCCAATAAATGAAATAGGATAAATAATCTAATTTTTATATCTTTATTTCAGGAGACCCTGGATTTCAGCTAGGCGTTGGACTTGATGTTGGGATTCATCAAACAACCGTTTCAAAAATTATTGATAAGGTATCACGTGAAATCTGTAGCAAGAAAAATCAGTGGGTTAAATTCCCTGCTACGGGAGCTATGTTCAACAGAGCTAAAGATGAATGGGCAGCACATAATACAATACCTCATGTCATTGGCGCCATTGACTGCACTTACGTGAAAATTATAAAACCATATGTACATGGCGATGAATATATTAACAGAAAAGGAGTTTCTACAATAAATGTACAAGCAACATGTAATAGCAGAGAAATGTTTACCAGTGTTGATGCTTCCTGGCCTGGGTCTGTTCATGATTCTAGAATATGGTACAATAGTCCTATTTACCCTATTATGTATAATAATCAAAAAAGAGTTTGTCTTTTGGGTGATTCTGGATATGGTGTAACTCCTTGGATGCTTACACCTTTCAAAGATCCCATAACAAACATTCAAAAGTATTTTAACAGAATACATGCAAGAGAACGTGTGATTATAGAAAGATGCTTTGGCCAGTTAAAAACAAGATTTCCTATGTTGAATTATACAATCCGACTTAAAACAGATAGAACATGTCGATATATTATGTGTGCATTTATTTTACATAATTGTGCAAAGTTTTTGAACGATCCAGATGAACATTTTGATGAAAGAAGAAGCAGTTATGCCTGAATTATATGCCGAACCAAACAACGGTGAAGTCCCACGCCGAGGTATCCAGCTTAGAAATGAAATTGCAACACTAATGTACAGACAGCGTTGAAAAAGTAAATAAATATTTGGATTGTTTGGATTTTATACATATTTATTTTATGAAGGTTCTGACAAAATAATTAAACCTAATAAACATGTTATACAAATAATAAACATAAACCTTATTTCTCTTTTAACAAAAAAAACATATTAATCAGTAGGTATTTTTGAATCCAAATGAATTCAAAAGCTCGCCTGTTGTCGTGCAAAGTAATCTTCTACGAATTGCTCTACAGCTCCTGCGGCCCTTTCGACAGCTAGAGCGGCCTTTTCTTGAGCTATAGCAGCTTTTTCTTGAGCTGCGGCAGTGTTGATTTGTTGAAGTAGTAATTTCTTTCGTAATTTAGCCATTAATTTTTTATCATCACAAAAAGGTATTTGATTCTCTTCATCGGTCAATGATATATCAACGTCTTGACTGGTGCCCGCAGTTACACCTCCTAAAACATTATTAAATTAAAAATTTTGCACCACAATAGTATTATGATTTTATATGGAGGAAAAGTGATTTTATGACGAGCCTGAATTAGACAGCCATGAAAATTAACTTTTCCTCCAAGTAAAATATGCTGTTTTTCTTCAAATGTCAAGAAATTAATCGCGGAAAAGTAAAAAGTGAAGCTCCGGCTGATGAAAAATAAAACTTCGTGGCCGCATACAAGTCAAGCAATAAATGATTTACTGACGTTTGAAGAAAAAATATATAATATCAAATAATACAGTACCTGGCACTTGTTGAATTACTGGATTCTCACTCCCATTCCATAGGTTGAAAATTTTTTTTTGCCACTCATTAACTTAATTTTCCTATTTCCTGTTTTCTTCATATCGGTAATATTTTTAATTTTACTTTTCATATTATTAACTTTTTTTAATACCTGTTTTGCATCTAAATTTTGTTTTGTATTTCTGTTATACGTCTCTGTGAATTCTTTAAGTGCTTTGTCTTTGGCAGACTTAACGGGAGGTGTCATTTTTTTATCCAGAATAATTTTGTAGTCTTCTAACATCGTAACAAAGGCTAACTGCAAATCTTCATTTTGGGACTCTTCTTGATTTGGCATTTCCTCGTCGGAAGACATTTTAACGCGCGTGCCGTACAATACCAAGTATGTGAATATTTCAAATAAAATAAAACAACAAGTGTGACCTGTCGAAACTTGTGGAAATGAGAAGATGCTACTCAATTTAAAGCATTTACTTCGGAATAAAAGTAGATACTACAGGCACGATAGTAAGTACTTCGACGTAAAGCAAATACTACCGGAACTGATTGGATACTTCATGGCGAAGTATTTACTTTGAAGTAGATTCTTAAAATTGTAGTATAAGCATCTACTTCGTTTTTATTCATACCTCTCAATGAGTGACAACGAGTTTCCATGATGTACATAACATAACGAAAAACATATCTCGTATTCGCGATTACGATACTTCCTCGGCAGTGACGTGAGAAGGAAAACAGATATCTCGCACAATGCACGTTATACAAGTAACATTCCTCTGCGATGTGATTCATCCCTCTTCTGTGTATATCCATCGCGAATGTTCGAGCATACGAAATGCCTAGTTACAATGCATCCATTATAGACCGCTGCTTATTCTGTTAGACCCCTGACCTGCAATAATCATCGGAGGTCCGAGCCGAGGAAAGCTGCTCAATCAAGTCTGGCGAGTCTCTTCTGGTCCAGCAGAAACAAGGATCTGCATCGGTTCGTCGGTCGTTGTGTACGTTGGATGTAAACACTGCTCTGTGTGCATGTTTACCTAAATTGCCGATGCTGCTTGCCGTTGCTGCTCCTGGAAGCAGGTATATGTTCGCAAATAACCACCCTAGTTGGTTGGTTGTTCGGCCTACGGCTTACAGGAGAACAGTTGTTCGGGTAGATAGAGCGAAGATCTGATATTCGTGGGAGAAGTTTTTCTACTTGATTTTTTTTCATAATCGCGTTTGCTGGATGCCCCTCAACATGAATTAAGAGGTTAACAGGAGGTAACCTGATGCAAACAGGTTTGCACATTTTTTTTTTTAATTTTTTGCTCGGGACTACTGCCACGGTCTGCCCAAGTTAGGTTTGGGAAGAGGCGACGTTTCCAGATGTACTACCGGTAGGACGGGGAAAATACGATACATATGGACTAATTATGGACCTGTTTGACTGACTTTTTTCTCGGAGGTTCATATTTATGCTGAACATATTCCTTTATGTACTGATAAGGGCGCTGCGTTGGAAGTGCAGAGACAACCTACTCGACGTCATTTTTTTCTAAAGTTGACGGTATGCGATTCAGGGTCATATTATATTTCTATTCTCTAGCTCATGACTGGACTAGACATATATTTTATATCAAAGGTTTACCTACACATTAGGGCCTATATCTTCACTCTTTCTAAACTGAATTCGTGAATCAGTATCTTGACGGTAGGTATAGAGATATCACGCTTTGTGTTGCTGTTGCTCGTTGTGCCCCAAAACTGGATGCCATACGTTCAAGCATTATATAGTAAATATTTTGTTGTCCAATGATAGATTAGAGTTCCTACCAATGTTTCAATACATGTCTCCGAGTTTGACGTGAATTTGTTTCCTTTTTCAGAAAATCTGCATCTGCTATGTAAGCCTTTTGTCTAAATGGATTCCAAAATACTTCGCATGAATTTGTGAATTATTGATAGTCACTTGGACAGTATTTTCTGTATAAGGTGACTGTTCCACATGTTGACTTATTTTCATTTGCTATTTGTTTAGCCAGTCCTCAATTAAGAGCAAGTGTTTCTGGAGATTGTTCGATGCTATGAATGGATACAAAAACGAAGCGGATGGGTCCTTGTGGGACTCCTGAACCGATGAGCGTAATGGATGTTTGTTCAGTGTCATTATCACGTACGATTTTAAAGGCAAATGATGCGGAAGCGGGATAAATTGTTTTAGTTTGAAGTGCATGCCTCTTTGACGATCTGTGTCAAATACCTGAGATACATCGAGAAAGGCAACTGAAGAGGATCTTTTGTTGTCCGAATTAATTTTATTCATAATCCTGTGTACTTGCTCAACAGTATTATGCTTTTCTCGGAAGCCAAATTGATGGGCATGTATTAATTTAGTTTTGTCAATAATTTCCATCAATCTTCTTATGAATACTTGCTTAAAAAAATTGAGAGCACCAGTTTTATGTCAGTATATATGACGCGACTTCATTAGGACTCTTTCCTGGTGTCAAGACGTTGTTCAAAGTTGCACGAGTTTCTGTTAGTACAGTAATTTATGAAAATAAATGGCTGCAAAGTTTCATGTTGTTTCTCTGAACAATTATTTGTATATGTAAATGTTGAGCAAAGATTGCGCAGTACTCGTTGAAAAACGATCCATACAGAATGTGTAATGAGTAATTTGGCATTCAGCATTTCAAATCGAGCTCAGTGCGCATGCTGTAATCTGTTTGATTAACCGATGCTCGAGTCGAATGCATGTCGTGAGGTCGGCAAACTGAAGAAATATTTTTCTAACGAATTCAACAGTAACGATTTCGCGATCCAGTAATTATAGAATCGGCTCAGATGGAGAGTTGCAGCTCGACTGTTCCATGCCCCTCCATCGTCTCGTTTTGCAATGATATTCTAGAATTAATAACTGGTTCGTGCACCCGATTGCTATACTGTTTATACGGAACGTTTCAATCTATACTACATATTTTGTCAGAAAACTGTAGAGGTGTTGGAACACGTCTACAGGGTGCGACAGAATCAACTAAACAGTTTCAAAGAGTTAGAAAAAAGACATCAGAATCCATAGAAAAAAAGTTTTTAATTTTGGAGTCAACAGTCTAAAGCAGTGGTCGCCAACCTTTTCAGTAAGCCAACTTAAATGAAATTATACACAGTTGTATGCGACATACATGTGTTTATTTTACTAATACTAATACATACTAATAAACGTAAACTAATAACTAATAGATACTACATAACTACATACATTCCTACCAATCGTAGGTGTTTGAAAAATAAACAAAATTTTTCGTCAGCTACAATGACATGTTGATATGTCACATACGATTTAATGAAAGCAACTAAAAATAAAAAAAGTAACGCACTATTTTAAACAAAGACATGTCTAGATGAATGCGTGTTCAATAAGAAGCCTGACACTCAGACTCACTGACAATTTTTTTAATGTTTGGAGTATAATTTGATACCGCCATTCGAATACAATTATCCAAATGTTCATCTGCAAGTCGATTACGGTTTTGTTTTTAATAAGCCTCATATTTTAAAAAGAAGATTCACACAAATAACGCTTTCACTTTCAAGGCAACACGACATAAAACTGAAATTTATCTTTACTTACCGAAGGCGAGATACATTTTGTATTTGATACTAATGATTCTAAAGCTAAATCATTTTGAAACGCAATCACTTCCATTTCTGGCGCAGCGAGGTCTTCGCTAAATTCTGCGTAACAGAAGTTGCAAACTGTTGGATATCAATTTCCATGAAGGGTGAAACAACAAATTGCGCCATTATAGCAATTTCGTTAAAATCCTTGAAACGATTTTTGAAGTTACCCTTCAAGTTAGAGACTATTTCTACATGATATTTACTATCATATGGTTCTAATTGACTTTGTGATATCTTTTCCCAAAGAACAAGAAAATGCCTGGTATCGCCATCGATTATTTTTTTTTCCAAAAACTCGAGCTTTTTGATAAACGCTTTTATATCAGACATCATTTCTGCTAGTTCTTCGTCTCTCCCCTGAAGCTGCAAATTGAGTTTTCTGTAATATCCACAAGAAAACCTAAATCTCTAAGCCAGATTGAATATTCCAGTTCCGGAATCGGTTTATCACGTTGATTGAAAAATTGAACTATGACAGATATGATATCATTAAAACGTTTCAGCATTCGTCCCCTACTTAACCATCGGACTTTAGAGTGAAGAAGTAGTTTCCCGGACAGTCAATTTCAACGGCCAAGGTATTGAATAATTTTCTTTGTAATGCTTTAGCTCTAATCTTGTTCACAATTTGTACTACCAATTTCATAACGTTGTTTAGTTTTAGACAATGTCCACATAATGCTTGCTGATGGATAAAGCAGTGGTAACAGAGAAATTGCGGAAAACTTTTATCTTTACGACATAACCCCACATGACCCTTATCACGACCCACCATACCTGGAGCGCCATCGGTTGTCAAGCCTACCATTTTCGATATTGGAATTTTCTCAGAAGAAATAATATTTTTAAAAGAAGAAAGCAAGTCCTGTCCAGTAATCTGTTCTTTTAGTGGGTTAAACTTCAAAAGATCTTCTTTAATCGTAAAATCACTAAAAAACCATCCTGACGAACACGACCATCTGAAGGGTGTCAACGACATCTGTGGATTCATCCAGCTGCAGTGAAAAATAAGCGCAGTTATCGAAGTCATTTCTACTATATCATGGCTCATTACTTCTACCGTCTTATCACTGTATTAGCAGAAAGTTGCATAGATTTTATAGCAGACACTATCTCGTCTTTATTCCTAAAGTTGGCAAACAATGAATATGAGGCTTCTAAAAACGCCTGTTTTATCATTTCTCCGTCTTCATAAGGTTTTTTGTTTTGTGTAATTATCTGGGCATCTGATATGATGCTTCAGTTGCAGCCTTACTTTTGTCAATTGTTTTTAAAAACATTGTCTGTTGTCCAATTAACTGATTAATTAATTGTTTCAGTTTTTTCGTTCTGGTTGCAGAATGTAATGGGAATGATTTTTCAAAATTCGAATGTACAGTTTTATAGTGCCTCTCGATATTCACTTTTTTAGCAACGAAAACAGATGTATTACATAACAAACATACATTTTTGCCTTTAACTTCTGTAAAGAAATATTGTTATTCCCATTCCAAATGGAAATGGTAGGTCTTCAGCTTCTTACTACTGCTCACTTTTAATTCCAGGCCAACTCTAACCCAATCGCTGAACTTTGTGCCGTTCAGTTTTAAACTGAACTCACGGTCGTGCCTTGCGTATTTATTCCGTTCAAAGTAATCGAGATTTATTATGACAATTTACAAAATTTACGGAAACTTCTATAGTTTTTACACCTTTTTAAAATATGTTGTAAGCCACCACAATTGCCTTTGCGAGCTACTGGTAGCGGGTTGGCGACCACTGGTCTACACCATTTTACATTTATTAGCGAGCAGCACACTGTTGGAAACGACTCCTGAAGTTCTGAACCAACGTAAAAAATACCCTCTACCATCCACCACAGCCCCTAACCCCGAAAAAGTAGCTCCGCTATCACTGAACCGATTTCCAAAAACTGCCATGCTTTTCCGTCCTTGACATAGTAGTAACCTTGCGTGATAATTTCATCCAAATCTACATGTCATACAATATCTAAAAAACACGTATCTCAATTTACGAAATTTTTAACGATTACAATGCTTCTCCGCCTATAGGCGTGGGAAGTAAAAGGGTGGCCTGGTTTACAAGTTTCAGCGCTCCTTTATTACTGTCACTACTTACCTGGATCACCCAATCAGACAAATAATGTTTAAAGAGCAATTACAAGATTATCTTGAAGATCTTCCTGATATGTATGCAAAGCACAAAGGAATATATGTGAGCTTATTGAAAATTATCAGGGAGATTGAAGAAGCAATAACTAATAATCGAGGCGTACTAACTGACCGGTTGGGAATATTCAAATTACGGTTGTCTGGTCTACAACATCGCTGGAAACGTATACTTTCCATAATATTGAATTATATACCCTGGTCTTTAACAAACAATAAAGTGTAAAAGAGTAGATATCCAGGTGAAGCGATACGACAACTCCGCAGGTATATGTGGTATATATTCAGGGTTAATGATACGAAAAAGTTGCATCAAAGATCGAATGAAGGCGAAATATTTTCTTATTATTTTCCACCTATTATTCACGATTTTTTATTTTTGTTGCGATATTCCCGTAGCTTATGGCCAATTACGGTTATTATATTGAAATCTTCATTATTATTACATTATTATAATCGTATCAACGAGATCTGCTGCGTGTATTAACATTTTTAAGCTGCCGATTTTTTTTTCTTATTAAGTCATAAAGTACACGACATAAATGAGGCATTCTAAGATCGAGAACTGTGTAATTTTAAAGTATTTAGCGTGAAATTATTCATTAAGTTAGCGAAGCTTTTGCGCAAGCGGTAGTTAGTTATATTGCGAGAGTTTATAAAACGTGAATTGATTTTAAGTGTATACGAGTTGAAAAGTCGTAATTGTCTTTGATTATATCCACTCATTATAATAGTACATTACATACCTCGATTGAGAAAATAGCACCGAGGGATATAATCTGATAGATCAATAATGGCCTTCCCAAATACGTACATATGTACCTACGTATAGTTTTTTTCACCATAGTACTATATATCATTACATTCGATTTTAAAAGACTTAAATATTTTCAGCGTATAGTTTCATTTACTGTTACCTATACACACGGGTGCTGGTGGTCCAAAGCATGAATTTAAGTCAGAAAAGTAAGATTTTCAAAAAAGTAGTGAGGTCATAGTGAATTTATACATTCGTTCAATTGATTGAACCTACATTTTAGCGAACTAATGTTAAAAAGTTAAAATTTGATATAGTTATTATAGATGAGTATTTTTTACACAATAGTAAACTAACTTAAACATCCGACTGTAAGACTTAGAGTACTCGTGATTAGGATTCAAGCGAGGCTTTGTTCAATGGGTTCCCATCTCCACTTCTTGGCTTCAGCATGAGATCACCTTTCCATGTCATAATAGTATTGCATTGTCAATAGTCTGGAGGTAATTTTGGAAATTATGAACGCTATCTTGCGGCGGTCAAGATATTTGATTTGAAATGACATACAAAATTTCAGCTCGTCTGGTTAAGGTTAATTGGTTCAAAATTCAGTTTCATAATTTCTCTCACACATGCATACTAACGAACCAACATACTTACAGTTACTTGTACAATGTTTGTAAAACGTACAACTGTTAATGCAATTTATATATAAGTCCCAGCTCAAATTAAGTCAGGAAAAAATGAAAACGGTTCAGGGTAAATTCGTATTTTATGTCTCTGAAAAGTACTGTGAATTGTCTGAGTAACATTTTGTGAGTTTACCTTAGCGCCTTTGCCTTCATAAACGATTTTGTATCGAATTGCTTATCATTTCCAATGTTGAAATACCTAGGGCATATACAGGGTGTTAATAAAGTATGTAGACAAGCTTTAACCATCGAATCCTTGGTCAATTTGAAGACTAAATAAATGTTCACATGAATATGGGTCCGTAACGGCTTTGTTTTCGAGCTAAAGCACTATCACTAAAGAAATACGAGTAATGTTCCAAATATTTCTGTGAATAATGAAACGTATTTATTGAACAGTTCGTATAACCTATGATAAATTTTGCATGTTTTACAAGTTGCTGAGGCTCAATATGAACGTCGATGAAAATAGTATTATCCTGTATTTTTTGGAAAAAAAATTATTTAGAAGGTCAATAGTCAAAACAAATCAATGTCATGCTATTTTTTCAAAAAATACTGGATAACATTATGTGTATCTACGTACAAATTAAAATAAAATACGTACCATTCTATTATAATTTTTTAGAACAATATAATTTTTTAGTGCTAATATGCTCTAGCTTGAAAACAAAGCCGCTGCCGACCCATGTTCATATGGAAATTTCGTCTTCAAATTGACCAAGGATTCGATGGTTGAAGTTTGTCTACATACTTTATTAACGCCCTGTATATAGAGTGCTTTTTGTAAATGCTGAATTAAAATTCACAGTAGATTTCAACTAATCCTAGTAATTTCGCATGTAACACATATTAGCTCAGCATGGGGAGAACCTTGTACCAATTTAAAAAAAAATCACATAATTTAATTTCGTGTGGCCTGAGAGAACGAGGATAACTCCTTCGAAAACGTTCACAAACTAGAATACGTAGAGCGAGAGCGAAAATGGTGAGAAAAGTGACTGTTTTCAGTGAAAAGTGACATGGATTGAAAAAAGTGAGAAAAAGTGAAAAAAGTGAGTCGCCAGCTTCGTTGTATACATCTGGCACGTAAGTTGTAATATCTAATAGCCTGCTGTCAAACTGAAAAACTCAAATGGATGCTATAGGAAGCAGATTTGGCCTGCGGGCTGATCCATTTCAGTTTCAGATAGGAGCAAGATGGATGAGCTTGAACATCGTGCTGTCACCAAATTATTCGTGTTGGTAGATTAACCCCTAAAGGAATTCCTCTGAATTTAACACGTCTCTTGAAGATGGTCCGCTTTAAGGAGAGCCAACTAACTCAACCACACCTGAAACATCACGTCGAGTTGGATGATAGGCATGTGAATTTGGGCAAGGATGCGAAAAAGTGGTAATAAGGCCTTGTGCAGGATGACTGCCGCATTTGCTGAATGCCGATCAAATACGGATGCGCAAACGACTTTCGCAGGAATGTTTGGATCAGTTCAATAGGGAACCGACCAATTTTATGCATCGATCCTTTACCACGCATATGAGATCGATTCACCAGAACCAACGTAGCAGTTGAAGCAGTGGGTGAAAGCCGGTGTTTCGGCGTCAAACAAAAAAAAAAGTCGAATGCGTCTGCCGGAAAGGTCATGACCAGTCTGTTTTTTAATGCGAAGGAGACTCTGTACATTGACTAGCTTGAGAAGGGTAGAACAGTTAAGAGCAAATTCAATACCCATCTACTTGATTAACTGGATACAAAAATTCATGAAATGAGGACTGGTCCTTCAATTCTCCTGATTTAGCACACTCAGGCTACCGTTAAAGAAATTTGATGAATATTTTGACAGCCTTCCAAGATTACACTTCCGATAAGGAATCCTAATCTTGGAGAAACGTTTGATTAAGTGTCTTGGAGTAGAAGGGGGTTATATGGAAAAATGAAATTTTTAAACCAAAAATCGCATTTTTTCATTAATGCGAGAACTATGTTAACCTGATTAAATATTAGAGCAGGAGTTTTTTCAATGATGATATTTGTCAACATCTTCATTTTTTCAAAAAATTTGAAAGATGATCTCGCCCATCCTTTACCCCTTGTACCGCCGCTGTATTATGCACACAGACACGCACCGCTTCCTTTGATCTGCCACCTTTTTCCTCTCTCCATCTCACTCCCACTTCCAGCGTCAAATGGAGACTTGGCGCCTCGCGAAAATCTCTGAATGAACGTGGCAAAGCTCTCGCTACCGTGCCGTTGCTTTTTATACATTTTTACCTAGCCGTGTTTAACATTCCCTCTTTCGCCTTTGTTTTCTTTGATTTAGATTTTTTTTGATACGCCTATATGCGAGTTTTTCTTTGCACTCAGTATCTAGGACGTTGGTGCCTCTTTCGAAATAAATTTCGTATCCTTAGATTATTTCCGAAAGAGGCATACTGTGTTAAGACAAATCCAGCCCACTCATCATTAATTATGTATTACCTAAATATAGAGTGATCTTGAATTTATAAAACATCTAACTTTTAAATACTACAGAAATTGAAGAAAAGTACTCACTAATTCATATGATAAGAAATTTCGTGTACCTCCGTGATATATTTTGCCCTTAAGTACTGTTTTGTTGAGTTGATTCAAAAACATAACTTTTTAATTTATAACAGCGACATGTCTTTGTCTTTGTAAGCCCTTCGCGGTTTCTCCTGGCTCTAATTTAAAATTTTCTTTTTTAAGTACTATTATTATTATCACATTAGGGGCTGCCTCGGTCTTCCTATTTGGCGGTTTTTGCAGGATATAAACAAGCCCAAGCGGCTCTGGGCAGAAACATATAAATTTGGAGTTCAACGTCTGCTTGACATACGGATACGCAAAAGACGTCAAATGCAGCCTGTTGCACTGCAAGATTTTTTGATGGACATATTGAGTTCAGCGCCCCAAATAACTTGGGTTTGTCAAGCTTTATTGACTTGTACCACCGATTTATGCAGTGAAATGTACCTTCGAAAGTTCAAGGGTAAACTCCTTTTTTAGTTCAAAATAATTTAATCAATCAAGCTTTATTAATTTCTTGGAGATCGTTATCGTTTACTGCCTACCTTTATAATTATGTGAATGAAAATGTCACGAAACTAATGACATTTTCAATCGAAGACCCTCGATTGGTGAATTATTAACTTTACTGGATGAATACCCATTAAAATATATTATGTCTCTCTAATTAGTAGTTGTACACTTTCGGTGATATAAATAATTAAACTGATAGCATAATAGTAAACGTAGTTAATCGAAATGTTCTACGATTGATTTGAGCAAATGTTTATATGCACAAAAATTTACAAATGAAAAAAAGAAAAACGGGGAGATCGTGATTATATGTTTAGTACCCTTACCTTCATATTTCTAAAAGTGGCAAGTTTAGAGCCTAGGCGGAATCGTTCCTTTTGGTGATGCGATTCCATGATTTCGATATCGGTCCAGGAATTCTGATTTCAATTCCGATATATACCGCGGTAGGAGTTGATTATCGGTTCCGATGGTCTTGGTCTGTTGCCAACTTGACGCTTACGATGAAGTGTACATTAATAAGCGTACACATTTTCATGCTTCTCCGTATTGTGGTTCAGACGTGGACCGACATTCATATTTATATATACCAAGTGTTTCAAATTCGACCCTCACCACTGGGATCTTGGAAACGGTAAGAAATACGAAGTCAAAGTGTGGCAAAGTTGCGTGTTTAGGTAACTAACAAAATGCCGCTTAGAAAGTTCCGAAGTATTTTCGGAGAAAAAAAAACGAATTTTCCCAAAATCGTTTTATTTTTCCTGACATCATTTTAGGTGAAATTTCTTCTCCTCTACAAGATGGCGTAGTCAAATTTTCAATTCGTGGTGTGTTCTTTCTACTTCCATCACCATCACCAACTTGTTATTTCATGTGGACGCTATTTTGGGATTTTGTACATTAAAATACTACTAAGAATATATTACTTTATTTAAATATGTGAAGTTTATCGTAACATGCTTGAATGTATACATTCATAACTAAATATAGAATAAAAAAATGTGTTCGATTGTGCATAAGAAAAAACGAAAGTTGATGATGGAGATAGAAAGCAGAAACGTCCAATTGAGAATTTGACTACGCCTTGGTATAGACTAAAAAGAGTGGAAATGCTGATATGCAATGTTTTTAAAATCCCATGTCAAATAAAACCAAAAAAGAAAACAACGATTCTGCGATGAATCCGGAACAGGCAACAAATTCCAAGGTCTACCTAGGAACTCTTTTTTAAATAACTAAGGTTTGGTAACGTCTATGTATCACATATTACCTATTCTTGGAATACGAATTAAAAGCTCTATTCATCTATGCAAAAATCTAGTAAGGCCACCAAAAGTTGATGCTGGAGGACAAGAAACGTCATATTGAAATTCTTATTATACCATTTTATAGAGGAGAAAAAGTAGCAATGTTAATGTGCAATTTATTTCATTTGAAACACCCGGTATATATACAAGATACGCTTAGAATAATATGCACAGTACTGGTTGTATTTTCTACTTTAAACTGTCATTTTTCGCTAGATTGAAATTGTTACTTGAGAGCTCTACTATAAATTTAACTAATTAATTGCTTCCTTAGGATAATCTTAGTTTGATTAAAAAGAGTGCATGGACCAATATGGACATCATTAATGCAGAAAAATTGTGAATATTAATTTCTCGTCTCAAAATGAAGAAGCTTACAGGCCAAAATTTCCTCATTCGCCTTCTGTTGTTTCAAGGTAATAAAACTTTATGCATTTAGGTAATTTCTAGCGCTAAATTACAATGTGATCCTCAAACTATTATGAAGATTCATGTGACCAAATTTGAGGTTGAAAATTTGCTTCAACGTCAGATCAAAGCTACGCAGACGTCAATGAATTATTTTTTATAGGAAACTAGAAAATATGGGACTTTAACGGCAAAAAATTTGTGCATTAAACAAGGAGGGAGACGAAACGGTTAAGCACGTTTTGTGCAGATGCCCTGCATTTGCAGTCAGGTAGAGTCTCTCGCTCCAAGTGGAAAACTACTTGTCGAAACATAAATAAGTGCCACAATAAATAGATCAGTGACTCTCAGTGGCTGATCGTGATTGACTAATTCACAAAAAACCTACATTGACCTTGAGCTTTCCATCTGTATGTTCCTCTGCCAGAAGCAAATCAAACTTGATCCACTTAGATAAAATTTGAGACACTGAGTTGGAAATGACCGTCAAGAAATCGGAAAATACCGTCGGGCTGAATTTGAGGTTAAAAATGGGTCGCTAGGGAACCCCTATGAGTATTACCGTCAAACGAACAATCTGAATCTGTATATCCGATTTACCCAGAGTTTTAATCCAGATCACAGGTACACAGAATTTTTTGATTTGTTTCCAAAGGAAACTTGGAAATACTTTAGGATTTTTGGGAAAAGTTTCCATTTTTACACGCAGAATGCAAATGTAAAGTCCTGTGGGACAGAATTTGAAGTGGAAACCAGGTCGCCTCGGAACGCCTCATGGGTCTTATAAACAAATTGATGACGGATTTGAATTTTATGGATAAGTTTCACCCAGAAAATCAATCACTGTTCCGCATCATAGATACTGCTGTAGTAGTTAGGATAGACGACAAAGATCTTTGAGCGAAAATCACATTCCTGGACTAATTTTCTTCATCCGTCTCTCTCTCTGTCTCTCCTTCTTTCTCCCCGTTCATGCATATTTTACAATATGCTCAAACTCTGCTGGCTTACTAATTATTACCAGTAAATTTAAAACTATGACGTTTTAGCATTAATATTTTATCCGCCGGCCCATAAAAGAAACTTGGTATCGTCTGAAATATTCATAAAACGATTTAACTTTTTGCTTTTCAATTTATTACTACTCCGCTAATGATTTCTTGAAATCGGTAGTGTAGCGCCATATAAATATGAAAATCGGTAAGTTTCATGTACTTGTTGATAATAATTGATAATATACTAAGTGACATATAAATCCGAACACCCAGTTTAAATGGTTTTATTTTAATAAAATTTTGTATAAGTACTTAATGAAGCATAATAAGTAAATGATAAAAATTTCAAAATGATTGCACTGCTTTAAAGCCCTTTGACCTTTAATAATGTGTGAATGCACCCTGATGTGGTACGCATTCTCCAACGCGCCTAGGCATGCTTCTGATCAGGTGGTCAATGTCCTCCTGTGGTATCTCATTCCAGGCAACCACCAACTCCTCTCGAAGTGCTTCTACAGTCTGAGGAGGACGTTGCAAATTGAGCAATCTCCTACCCATCATATCCCACACTTGCTCAATTGGGGATAAGTCGGGAGATCCTGGTGGCCATGGTAACAATGTGACATCATTATGTTGAAAGAAGTCTATTGTGACTCTTGCAACATGTGGTCGGGCATTATCTTGTTGGAAACTTGGATCTGCCAGGGTGTCAAGATAAGATAAAAGATGGGGTTCTAGAACTTCGTGGATATAACGCTGCGCGTTCATGTTACCTCTGATGAAGATTAAAGGTGACCTGGAACCATAAGCTATAGCACCCCAAACCATAACTCCAACAGTGTGATGAACATGTCTTTCAACAAAAAACTGTGGATTCCTCCTTTCACCACGTCGCCTTCTAACCCTGGCACGACCATCGTGCATGCCTAAACAAAATCGAGACTCGTCACTAAAGACAATACTGTTCCATTCATGATCCAAGAGTGACCGTTGTCTGCGCCACTCAAGGCGATTACGTCGGTGTTCTCGAGTTAAAGGGAAAACCCAGTGTGGCCGCTATGAAAACAAGCCAAAACTTCTCATTCGTCGGTAAACACTTCGCATGCCAATAGGTCTTCCGTGTTCTGCAAACCATTCATTTGCAATGGACCTGGTAGTGGAGAAACGGTCCCTTAAGGCCAATAATCTTAGGCGGCGATCTTCACGGTCTGTTGTTCTACGGCGGCGTCCAGTGCCCCTTGCTCTTTGCGTACAGCCTTCTCGAAGCCATGCCTGACAACACCTAACCACAGTGTCTACACTTCTTTGCACTCTAACTGCAATTGCCCGAAAAGAAAGTCCAGCTTCCCGAAGTCCCACTATACGGCCCCTATCAAACTCACTAAGTTGACGAAATAGTACAGGTCTCCGTACTCTAGGCATCGTAACCGATCGTAAAGGATGTCAAGAACAAAAATCCGCCAACGTTGATTCTTTACTGCGGCTGAAATATTCATTTTTAGAGCGTTAGTGAATTAAAAAAAAGCAGTATAAAAACCGGAATGTCCAACTGATAAGGCTGAAAAATTTTTCACTTGTTATTTACAGTAAGATAAATACATTCACCAACTTTTATTAAAATAAAACCATTTAAACTGGGTGTTCGGATTTATATGTCACTTAGTATACTATACTGCTCCCAGCTATGGGAACTCTTTAACCACATCGAAGTTATGGTCATTTATTGTCACATTCTGACACATTTTGAGACGACATGTATTTTCTTCTAAGACCTTTTAGACCCATATTTAGTATAGCGTTTTCAAAGTTCGTAGGAATATCCTTACCTTCTAATGCCAGTATAAACAACAAAGAGGACAACGCATCTTACTGTCTCAACTCCGAGTTTAGCCAGAAAGCACTCGATGTTTCTCCTCCAATTCTAAAGTCTATATGGGAATTCGTAACATTATTTTTTTGTGTTCTATATGCATACGAAGGATTGGCATGCTATGGGACACCCTGTATGCGAATAGTACATATGTCAATACTCGGTGTGAGTTAGTTGAAGCCAAAAGGAAATTCCGCTGTAAAAGCAATTATGTATTGAACCAAAGAAATATGGAGCAAACATCACATATATAAGGGCATGGCGCATATGTTATTAGTGTGAACTGGCTGGGTTGATAGGATCATTGACAGTGCCTTGTGCATGTTAGAGCTAGCTGGTACACGATGGTACCCAGCCACATACTCACATACATACACCCATCCATCGTCAGCCCAACCCATATCGATGGGAAATGTTGCTTATTACACAGACACAGAATTAATCAATATTTGCATGTCCATTACACCCCTGACTCTCTGCTTTCTCCTTTCCCCTTTACCAAGGTTCGGGCTAGAGAAATAAGTTTAATGGCACACTGATTAGCCCAGGTATTTTGTATCAAATTGGTAAATGGAAATTCTTAATATAGCAGTTGCAGTAAATCACTAATGAAGTCCCATGGTGTTTCTGGCCAAATGAAGCTACACCCATGCTATGACCTTCCAGAGAAGCCTTGCTGATGGGTTGCTGCTGCTTTCCTCTTAGCACAATTGTAATACATGTGTTCCCTAGGGATCGGTTTTGGCAGTATTGACTGTTATTATTACATATAAAAGAACTCTCGTCCTGCTTTACTTTACTGATGACAGCACTTTACACGTAGGCATTCAGAATGCCACGACGATCTCTGCCGATAAGCTGGAGAAAACAAGACTAGCACCGGCTTCCTCTCTGACTGCTTGGGGTCGCAACAATCTGAGGCAGTTAAGTCCTTCCAAAATGCAGCTTGACTAACAAGAAGCGTCCTTGAATCATATCCTGGTATTTCACCTGATCATGGACCAAAAAGGATCGATGTCTAACAGAAAGATATCGGGCAAGGTTTTTTTCATGATGAACAAAAGAGTTGAGGTCGCATGCTATGTTGCTCGTGCTATCAGTAGGTCTGTGTGCTGGATCGAATGCAAGAGCGTGAACTAGTAAATAACGTTCATTATATAAATTACATTCCTCCCTTGCACTTCAGCGTTCAACGAGGCTATGCCAGACCACAGCCCAACCGATAGCATACAGATGACGAATTTGATCAACAGAAATTATTGATAAGTTTGGTTTTATTAACAGACTGAAAATATCCGATTGCCAACATCAATATTTATTTGCTATCAAAATTTTTAAACATTCAGTGATCTTAATTGCTTACTTTGATAAAAGTCATGAATGCTACTAGGCGTGTTGCCCAATGAAATCTGAGACAGCTATAGAACAGCAGTTTAGAATAATAATTTTCCAAGATAACAATGGTGAGAATCGTATCTGATACTATTGAGGTCATTTTGTGAAATGAAACTGCCATTATAAATTCAGTTTTATACAAATGCAATTATACTGAAAACTTTCGTGTCTTCTTCCAGATAGACCATTGTCCGAGAATACAAAGAACCCCTTCAACTGCACGGACCTCATTCGGAATGAACATATCTATTCAATTCTTGGACATATTAGCGAAACAATAATCGAAAATTTTCATCGATAATTGTATTTTGTCGGGGTGCTAGTCGATGCAAGAGCATATCCTAATTTGATTTCAGGAATAATCATTGTCAGCGCATGTATGCTAGTGAAAATTTATTGAATAAAAGAGGACAGTGGTGCCACAAAGAAAATATTATGCGACATGGTAAAGAATAATTTAACATCTGAAACTTATATAGAGGTTTTCACACATTTGTTCTGACCAATTGCAACCATAGACATTTTTCTTTACTGAATTTTTCAAAATACAGATCGTCATTGTGGTGGCCGAAGCCTCAGATTAATTTCTAGATATTTGCGGTTTGATTTGGCCATGTAGTTCTATGGTAAAGAGCGACCAACTCGGCTAACTATTCGCATCTGTGTGGCTATATGCATGCTAAATATAGGGTTGCTTTAAGTATTCCAACATCTAAATCGTTTTTAGGTTCCACAATAAAGTTCTGAGAAACATGGCCAAGGTCCTTTGGTTGCATCAACACTCCAATGCAGAAGTTCTTAAAATGCTGTTCGGCAAACAAAAGGGACCAAGCCGTATGAACTGTTATCAAGTTCTTTATTGAATCGGTCATTTAAAAATTCAATAGTCTAGTTTTTTCTTAAATGCTTTTTTTACTGAAAATGTGTCATGGAAGGTGGATGCATATTGCCCTTCAAATAATACCGCACAGCATTGACCTAGTCCTCCTCATTTATATGACTGAGAAAGTATGGATATCATAGACATTCACACCTATCAATTTCTGTAGAAAAATACATTTTGCAGTCTGTTAGTCAAATGAGCATCCGATTGCAATTCCAGAAGAAGTTTGAAATAATATGGTCACATACTTAATCATAATGTTCACGATTTAGATCTCAAACCGAAAATGCAATTTTCCCATGGTGTTCGCTTTGTCTGGGTTTTCTCTACTTACCTCAAAGATATTAAAACATGCAAAATTAAAACATAAATGTTATACAAGTCAATATTTAAGTATAATTTTCAATAAGAAGCAATAATATAAGTATGATTTAAGTGAATCTCTTGCTTTACGTATATACCATTAATCCCACTTCATGCTCAAACACGTTCAGAACATGAATTCACAATATCTTCTTTTAAAACTCGAATATCATATTAAGGTAAAAACTAATTTAAAACTGGTTTATTCGTCAATGACAGTTTTTAATATTGCCTCTAGGGTAAAATGAATAGTTGATCAGATTGATCAGTTGTAATAGTCACTCCAAGGACAAAAAACTTTTCATCATGCTTTCGTTCGTCCAGCTAAAGACACCAGAACCATAAACAGCAGTTTCGGGCTTTTTTAGCACCTCATCAGCATGATCTAGCCTTGGTTTCAGGGACAACGAACACAAGCATTGCATCTTATTTTGAAAGAAAAAATGTTGTCGCCCCTAATCATCCTGCCCCTGACTAACACCGCGCCCAGGGGGTCAACGGGCGTGTTCGTAAAAGTTAAAGTACTCTCTATCTAGCCCGCAAGGGGTTGGCACCCCTGATTGATCGCTCACCGCCGTGAAAACCTTCGAGTGTCAATAATAAAACACGAATAATTACAGTGTATTATAAATGGGAAAAGCAGCGTGCAGCATGCAGGGGGTTGAATTTGTAACGGTGGGGCGCGGGGTGAGGGGTGAATTGACTCACCACTGCGGTGCTAGACGAACAAATGAAGATTACTGCTGCTGCTTCACGGTAGGACGCCACCTCGATGCTGATTGTATTTTGTTATGATTAGAAGGAATAGCACGGACGATACGGTATAAAAAATCGAAGGTTCTGGCAATAAGACAGCACAAAGTGTCGTCTATTACCAGAACCGACCATTGCAACAGCGAAACAGCAGATAACAATTCAATATCTCACTCCGTCTTGTCTTAATCTTTGGATTTTGGAAAAAATGCTCAAGGTGTTCAATGATGCATTTTACCCAAAAAGCCGACATCTCGATATTTATTTGACGTCCTCTTCAAGGCTACAAAATGCGAAAAACGAATTACAAAAATTCCAAATAATATTAAAAATAGATCAAAATACACAAAGGTGTTAAAACAGACAAAAAATATACTACGATAAATGCATGTAGAAATAAAAAAACTTTAAGAGATGAAATGTCACTAATTTTAATGAAGTTAGTAATTAAAACCTGATCCAAAACAAGACAAAGTAAAAACGAAGTCAGAAACAATAAATATGCATAAAAAATGAGGATGTGTGTTACTACAAACACGTCACCGGGGATGTAACGCATTCCCCTACGTCACATACCGGGTGTTTTAAACTTGACCCATTGGGATCTCGGAAACGGTAAGAGATACGAAGTCGCTTAAATAGGGGCAAAGTTGAGTATTTATTTCATAGTACTTACTGAAAGAGACGAAAAAAAAACAGAATTTTCCCAAAATCGTTTTAATTTTTTCGTTACTTTATTTGTAGTGGAATTTCAAAATGAATGGCATATTAACATTGCAACTTTGTCTCCTGTACAATATGGCAGAACTACAATTTTTAAATGTCTTTTCGTCTCTTGTCCTCCATCATCAACGTTATTTTTTCTTACTGACACCATACTAGATGTTTGAGCAGGTGAATCCAGATTTTAATTCTAATTCCAAGAATGTGTAATATGTCATACATTGACATTGCCAAATCTTAGTTATTCCAGATCCTATACAGAATTTCCTAGGTAGTCCTAGAAATTATCAGATAGTCATTTGTTTTGTATATCCGAGCAGACCTCAAACTGAACATAGTCGCAGAGTTTGGAAGACTGAGAAGAATGGAAATCAATCGAACAGTGAACAATGTACAGAGAAAAGTCAGGCTTTGTCTACACAATAACGGACAACATTTTGAACGTCTGCTATGGTTTACTTCTACTTATTTATGATCAATATTGTAATTACAATCAATAAAACTTTCATTTTTTGTTCAGGCTTCACCATATCTTCTATTTCCTTATAATTTTCATCCAACAACAAATTCATCGCCAACTAGTGTAGAACTAAAAAGTCCATTTAAATGTACCTACAAAATTCCATTCTATTCGAATTGAAAGTTAGGAACGTCATTTTGTAGAGGAGAACAAGTGGAAGTGATAACATGGAATTAATTGAAATAACATCTCAAATAGTAAAAAATAAAAATGAGTGCGATAAATATGGTATGCGAAACAAATGACGGCCAGCCAGTGCATGACGTATTATACATTTTCGGAATCACAATTCAAAACTCTATCTGTGCAAACATCCAATAGGGCGTCCATAATGAGAAATAAACTTGATGCTGGAGGACAAGAGACGAAATGTCATATTGAAATTCTAATTAAGTCATCTTATAGAGGAAAAAAGTGGCAATGTTGATGTGCAATTTATTTTGGAATTCCACTACAAATAAAGCCAGGAAAATCTGGAAACTATTTTGGGAACATATTTTCGTTTCTCTCCGGAAGGATTTTCAGGTTCGAAGTGAAATTTTGTTAATTACCTAAATACGCAACATTGCCCCCATTTAAGTTACCACGTAACCCTGACAGTTTCCGAGATTCCAGTGGTGAGGGTCGAATTTTGAACACCGAGGATATGTACATAAAAAAAAAACAACACAAAATGAATAAAATGTGAGATGCCAGCATCTGTTGCATTCTAATAACTAAACCCAAACAGGAATCACAGACTATTCGTCGAAAGACATATACACATATGTATACGAGGAGAGGTCAAAAACATTAAGGCAACATGAGGACTGATGAAATAAAAAAATTGGCTAAGGTCGTCCATGTCAGTTTTTATTTGTTCACAGCATTACTATGCAGAACTTATTAGGCGTTTTTTATAATTGGTTTTGTTGTCTAATAAGCTCATAGAGTCAAAATTAAAACTATTATCATCATCATGATGAGATGCCAAAGCTGTCGTTCCTTGAGATTTCTGTGAACTTCCCTACAAGAGAATTTATTTTGTTTACCTTGATTTATATAAACCGCACACGGTATTTTATATATCAATAAACTAATATATTCGTATGACAAAAAACATTCTTGTCATGCCGTCTGTTAGGTGATAGTTATTCCCTTCCGACAGCTCTTTAACATACGTAGTATGTTTAGTTATCCAATGGGGAGTAGATCACATCTACTATAGCGCCAGAATCGACAGCATCTAGCAGTCACAGTGGTGACTCGGCTATCAAACGTGAACAGAATCTTATGGATCTTATACCTAGGATAGCTGCAACAGACGAGTTTAAAATCAACATAGGTACACCGAATCGCAGGAGCTGGTTCATTCAAATACTTTTTATTCTATGTTACAAAGGATTGAGAGAATGCTGAGGAAACTAATAAGGCTGATAGAAAACAATGTAACAATAATTACTGTTCTATAAAAGACGAATAACGGGAAAATGTTATTCCCAGAGATAACGAATCAAAAATATATTAGTATTTTTCAATGAATTATGTCATTAAGAGATCATTTATATATTTATGAGATTAATTATAGATTAATCAATAATATTGTAACAATTACATCGTTATATCATTCATGAATTATCCTTATTATTTATTAAAGGAAGGAATAAATGAGAATAGTTATTTACCGGCTCACCTCAAGGAGTCAAGCATTCGTGTTTTATTACCCACGGGATGGTGTAGGCATTGTAAATACGTTTTTTGGCTCTTATACAACTTGTACATCATGAAAGATTATGTCAATTATTTCTGCCGGTCTGTCTGTCTGTTTGTCCGCAAACCATTGGTCCATCTATGGCTTAGAAAGTACCGGTTGGATCTTGCTTAAATTTTAACAGGAGGTTACTACTTTGCTTTGTAGTTTTTAAAATCGGTCAAGTGGGGGAGGGTTATGGGTAAGAAACGAAAAATAAAATTTACACACACCTGGTCTTTTGACGTTTAAGAGACTCATTTTAAAAAAAAATTTAGGGTGGGCTTGCAGGCGCTCAGGGAGTATCTCAATTTGTTGGTGGTAGCACATCTAAATATTTCTAGCCTCTGTAATTCTACGCACCTATTAGACATATTTTACACACATGTATATTTTCCCGTATATTTTCGCTTAAGACGACTAGAATGGTAAACATATTTTCGATACCATTCATCGAGCTCAACAAAAACAAACAATACATTTGTAGGGAGATAGACTGTAACCCTGCACTGTCAATTTCTTCATCGCGATTCTGATCGCAGCCTTGCCTTTGTTTGTTAAATGGTTGGGATTTGGGACTGATTGTATGGACCTATTTGACTGACTGGAACCAATGAATTTCTTTGTTATATAGTTATAGTTTACTTTTTTCGAAGAAGGGCTAACTTATGCTGAATATAACCTTTTATGAACTGTTGACAGCGTTGCATGGGAAGTGCAGAGTCGACCAAATTCACTTGGCGTGATTTTTCTCATTTACTTTATTGAGATTTCTGTAAGACTTGGCGACTATTTCAACCCATTTTATTTGCGCAACTATTCTGTTGTATATTTTTTGGCAATGTTGCGTTGTTGTGTAAAACGATTGCTGTGCAATGGCGATGCCGCCTCGTGTTTCAAAATCGCGCAATAACCAGCATAACGAGAGAGAGCTAGAGAGAGAGAGAGCAAAGTTCAGTTTCGTAAGGGGCATAAATTTAACGACCATAAATATAAAATTTAATTAAAATTTTTATACTTTGTAGCAAATACTGCAGAATAAATAAAACGACCAGTGCGAGGGGTGTAGAAGAGGGGAGGGGGTGACTGTTCGCCCGTTCGCCGCTGCCTAGATCTAAATATTTATTTCAGCGGAACCGAATGCAAACAGCTTATAATTTAGATACATGGGGCTCCAGCACGACGACTGGTTTGCTTGCTATTTCTTTTTCGATGTGAACGAAAATGTCGTAATGTATATTTATGTGCACAGAAATAGTGCAGCATTGAGGTCTTACCTAATATACTCGGACACTGACATTAAAATATATTGTTTTCAAAATCCGTCACTGTGCCCTCAAGTATATATTGGTCTACAAAGGTTTGCGTTTCGTCATTGAGTGATACTTTATATGCATGCTAAGCGGTAGTTAAATTCAACTAGAGGACCATGTATGGGATAACCATGAAGTTGTGGTCAAACCGTAATAATCAAATTCAAGCGAATAACCAAATCACAATGGTATTTACCATTTTAGATTGGTATTTATCGATCCGTTCAAGCGAGTGGGGTTATCAGTTTGGTTATAAGATCCGTGACGTCATGAATCAGCTGTTATATGTCATAGTTATCACCGCAAAATTGTGGTATTTACCCATTTTAGGAGTAGTTCTATATTTCTGGCTATTATATGAAATCTGACAACTTAGAATTTTGGTGGGTATTGGATATTTATTTTGAACTTCAGCTTCATTTTTGTTAAACTTGTTACAGACTGACCTCAGTTGTAGCATAAATTAGAGCACCCTATTAGTTATACTCATTACTGTTGTTGGGGACTCGTTAAATCTAGTTTCTATGCTTAACAAAGTATCCTGTGCAGCCATATACTACAAGAATATTAAAATATGTCCATATAAACTAACTGGATAATGTCCACCTGTATACAGTTTTGCTAATATCTTTTTTCATTGCTTTTTCCTATCATTTCTGCTAAATCAATAAATGTTTTCTTTGACATGCGGAAAAGTTTAGAGAATTGAAAGTTATCATAGCTACAAATCCATGGTTCCTTCATTAAAAATTATTTTCTGAAAAAAAAAACATTTCTCCCATTAATATTATGAAAGGTTTCTTTTTTAAACTTTCCATACACTGTTGTAGACGAAAAAGCACCGATTATTAGGTGATAATAAAAATAATAAGAAATTATATACGCGCTCTTCTAAAATAAACAACTTGCAACAGAACCGCGGTTAAAATCAACGCGTTTAAGCGATTCGAGTAACTGACGTCATCAAACCGTGTGTCATCTTAAACCATATTATAACATGTCTAACCTAATGTGCTTGAGAGTTACAGAAGTTGTCATGGATTGTTAAGCTATGGGCTGGGCCTAGGTACCGAGTTCCTCTTTGATTTCCGGAGGCCTAATGTGCCTCTTCACTCAAAAGTCACAGTTGATAGTTGTCAGATGTCAAATAAGGTGGTGTTTTCAGAGGTGCTTTCCAGTGCCTCGTTTGTGTTACTCGAAGTAACTCGGAGCTACCCGCCACTTGTCAATACCGTTCCAGTGCTCTAGAATGTCATGCACCTGATCTATTCGTTTTTGAAATCCCCTGCCCTTCATGCACCACCTTTTTATTCGGTGTTATACACTCCGAAAAAGTGGCGATACCGAAAATGACAATGTGTCAAGATTGTTGGGTTATGTATTTTCATCGTGTTTTGATTTTTTTGCATAAAACCCAGACAAGACATGCCAGACAATGGAGGATGGTAAAAAACTGATAATGTTATGAACCAGAGTTACAACGTACATTTGAGATGTTCCTGAATAATAAAGATCACAAGAGAGTGCAAGAATGCAGGTTCATAGCGTCTTGTAGTTGGCTTCATCTCTAACTAGACACTATGAATTCGACACATTTATCCAGAAGCTTTACAATAAAAATGCAGATCTCTGACGTGTTGCGCCATCATCAGGCATCAATTGGATAGTCTGACAATGCTTCTGGAAATAAAGGCAAAATGTGTTTACATTTTCAGTGTTTAGCAGGGTGATACAAATTGTCAACGTCAAAGCAAAACATCAACAAACAGGTTAGGTTTTTATCGTCGCGTTCCCGTGCGCATTTGCTAGAGCAGTTTGAGAGGGTCACACTCCGGGTGCATACAACTCTCAATTCAAAACCACTGGAAAGCAGCTCTGTCTGAGATCTATTTGTCACCTCTGGTTATCAAATTCTAATCTTCATCGTTGCGTTTGGTACAGGCACAAGGACCAAAATGGGTATGCATGGCAATAAGGAGGTCTCAGATAGAACATACTAATGTAGCGGATATTACAAAAAAAGAGACCGTTAAGAACTTGCTTTCGGACTATCCAGCAGTCCTATCAATACTAGAATGCATAAGGGAAAATCTACTGCATTATATAACCATCTTGTTTAATAGTATAGAAGGACATGTATTCCCAATAGATAAATATTACCATGCAATAATGAATAGTATATCTTGCTTCCGTGTGGTGCGCGTACGTTCGTAGAGGCACAAAGAGTGTATTTAAAATAACTTGACATCAAATTTAAACATAGACGTTGAGTCAAGATGACGGCATACTACTGCTTTTATTGTTTTAAATATTTCTAAATGGTCCCCAAGTTAAATAAACAACATTTATAAGGTTTATTTTCAACCGAAAAGATCAAATGGATGCGTGAAACAAATATTTGGGATTGCATGAACATCTACCATTTGTGCCCATCTAAATTCCTGCATCCTATACAGGATGTCTCCTAAATACACGATAAGCTTTTAGGCCGGGTTTTTAAATCGCATGTTAACTCTCAAGTTTGGTAACTATAACTTAAAAGTTAACTATCAGTTTTCCGCAAAACTTGTATTTCAATTTCTGATTAACTAACTTGTAATTGTTGATGCGACAGTGCTGCTTTGGCGTCTGAACTATCTTGGTCTGTGCAAGCATCTTAAGCATTGTGATTTAACTTAATAGTTAACCCATAAATTGTTGAAGTTCACTACTGTTTTAGAACAAACCTAACCTTGAGTAATGTGTTTTGAGATAAAAAATAAAACATATCCATGTGAACAGTGAATGTATTCTAATATAGTTATTAGAATTGATCACATAATTGCCTGAGTAGTATCTACAGTTAATCCACTTGACGCCATTTTATATGCTACGCTTCTGACTAGGAAATGCTGTAATTGCGAAAATGAGATATGTTTTTTGGTTTCATATGACATCTGCATCACAAAAAACATGTCACTCATTTTTGTCAGTCTGTTGATTTGAGTGTCTGCCGGTCTGTCTGCTGATACTTGACCCGTCTAAACTTGGAAAGTACTACTAACGGGTGATTTTTTAAGAGGTGTAGGATTTGATTTTCAAAAAAAAAAATTGAAAAAACGATTAAATCTTTATCTGAGTCGATAGAACGGTCGATATAGTTTAATGTTTAAAGATTATTTCATGTAAATGTTGGCCGCGGCTCCGCTTTAGATGGCCCATGCGCAAGGTCCAATTTTGGCACGCTCTCTCCAACATATCGGCCGGTATCTCACGAATAAATGCTTCAATATTGGCTTCCAGTGCGTCAATCGTTGCTGGTTTATCCCTGTAGACATTAACCTTAACATGGCCCCACAAGAAATAGTCCAACGGCGTTAAATCACACGATCTAGGCGGCCAATTGACGGGCCCCACACGTGAGATAAACTGTTCACCGAACTCGCCTCTCAATAGGGCCATTATTTCGTGTGCGGTGTGGCATGTGGCACCGTCTTGTTGAAACTACATGTCAGCCAAGTCCAGCTCTTCCATTTTGGGCAAAAAAAGTTTGTTATCATCGCACGGTAGCGCTCGCCATTCACAGTTACGTTCCGGCCATTGTCGTCTTTGAAGAAGTACGGCCCGATGATGCCACCGGGCCCATAATCCACACCAAACAGTGATTTTTTCGGGATTTCGAGCTCTTGCAATGCTTCTGGCTGGTCTTCACTCCAGATGCGGCAATTTTGCTTGTTAACATACCCATTCAACCAGAAATGAGCTTCGTCGCTGAACACAATTTTTCGATAAAAATGTGGATCTTCCTTCAACTTTGCCAGCGCCAATTCACCAAATTGGAAACGTTGTGGGAGGTCATGTGGCTTCAATTCTTGCACCAGCTGTATCTTATAAGGTTTTATACCCAAATCCTGTCGCAAAATTTTCCACTTGCTGCGAACGGCGGCGAATCGACATTTCACGGTCATCACTAACACTGGCGGATACAGCCGTAATATTTTCTTCAGTCCTCACTCTACGTCTGCGTGTTGGTGGTTTAATGTCCAATAATGTAAACTGGGTTCGAAATTGTCACAAGCTTCCTAATAGCTCCCTCAGTAGGCCGACCAAATTGCCCATAAATTGAAAGCAGTGCTCGATGCACTCTCTTAACCGAGCATGAATTTTGATAGTAAAATTCAATAATTTCCAAGCGTTGTTCGTTCGTGAGTCGATTCATGGTTAAATTAAAGACCAAACTGAACAAGTTTGACAATGACACAAGACACGACTCACGCGTCATCTGTCAAAAACAGTGCTGCCAAAAAGATACTAGCAAAAAAATTACCCAATACTACTAAAAAAGCGTTATAGGTTTTGAAAATCGATCCACTGACGGCAAAGACAGAAAGCAGAAAAAGAAACATAAAAATCTTGGTCATTCTCAGAAAATGTTTGAAGGGGTTAAAATTAGGGGCTTAGGATTGTGTGGGGGCAGCGGTCCGTACCTAGGAGGCATATTTCATAGATCATAGATTTTCCCGAACATTTGCCCTTGAAACCATTAAAATCTACAGAAATATCGAAACGGGTCACTGCTGCCTGGGTTCATAGTCTCACCAAGTGGTGTTGTCACTGGAGTACTGCCTAGTCCGACGAGTGGATGCATCGAACAGTGACGTATAGGGGAGATGCGGGGTTGCCAGATGTACGTTACTATCGGTAGGGCGGGGAAAAGTGTGTATGGAATAATTGTATGGGCCTATTTGACTGATATGGTCCGTCTTATTTCTATATTATACATATTCGGGGATAACTATTTTCTTACAGGGTCTAATTTGTGCTGAAAAGGATCATACTTTATATTAAATATGGCAGCGTTGCGTGGGAAGTGCAGAGTCAAACTTTTATAGAGTAGACCGTATACCACCTTATTTCAACGAGTTTTATTTCTCCGTAATTTCAGATAATGAAATCAATAAATCTGCAATATATCTTTGCTTCAGCCTGTATCTAGTGTCCCACATCCAGACAGCAAATTAGCCACATTATTCTTCGTACGAGCACCAAAACGTCGAGCTGGCGGGCGAAGCTGGTATGTATCTGCAAAGCTGTGTAGCTGAAAAGGACCGCGATGCGACAGCTACCGCCAACCGAGCCAGCCGCCGAGCGCAGATGTCACTATTAATTTAGATAATTTATATTATTGATTCTAGGCATAATGCAGTTACTTCAGAGTCGGCTAATAAATTATTAGATTTGTAATTTATGTAATTTGTTTATCTAATTAGTCGATTGGGTCGTCTATTTCCGCTGAGCTCGACGGCATGGCAGGCGGACGCAATACTGTGCAACGTTCGCTCTATGTTTGACTCGTCCGGCAATCGATATTTGCTCTTGATTTTCTCTAACGCTAAATACAATAGGATAAGATATCGTGAGCTTGATTCTTCGGCTACGGAAAATAAAACGGACAATCTTTCCTCCCAAGCATTTTTATGGAAGTAAAGTGATCCCTTCATTCTTTCCTTCTAGAACATTTGTCAGTTAGTGGAAAACTTTAGTAAGAATTTGCGCACGTTGAATTGACAAGTGAACATTCTTCACAGAAAAATTGCCGTTTAATTCCTGTCGTGACCAAACATCGAGCATTCGTGGCAGGAAAGAACGCTTTTGTATGGGCTGCAAATTGCTGTTGAATTGTATTCAGGCATTCATACTTCCTAATATGTGATTTTGGGACTTTACAACGTGATATTTCAAATAACTGACTTTCCTTTAAAATACACAGTCAAGTTTTCCACATTTTGAAAACCAGGGACGACAACTAATACAGTCTTCTGTGAAATGCGCCGCCTCTCTCCTCCCTTGAACATTCCTCAATGAAGGATTATAGTTTGTTTAAAATCAACGAAGAGAATATTTTTCGAACGGCACTCAATCCTCAAGAAACATCTATAAATGTGGCGCTTTCTTATACCCATACAGGAGGTCTGAATAAGTCCGGAACCCCACGATAATTTGTGGTATGAAAAAACATCCCCGTGATTGATAGTTTTCCCCAGCTATTCAGTCGTGACCTTGGATATGACCTTGATCATGACCTTGAACGTCATTTGAGGGTCAACTCGATATTTTTTTAATGGAACACTCCATTTTTGCCCCCTAAATGGATATCCAATGGTGACATAGGATCTAAACTTAACTATGACGACCTTCAAGGTCATGTGAAGGTTAAGTCGATTTTTGTAGTCAGGGAACAATCCTGAAAAAACAGTGAAGTCAGTTTATCTGGGGATTGCATAGTTTTCTGAATTATCAAGAAATTAAGTTAAACTTGTGTTTGACCTTGATGGTCAAGTCGATGATCAAGTTCAAAAAATAAACAAGGACATATCACAACAAATAATTTTCCTTTTTCTCCATTTCCGCAGCCTCATTAAAAAAGAGTTGACCTTCAAATGACCTTTAAAATCATGGCCATGGTCAGATCCAAGGTCACCATTGGATATCCGGGAAAAATAATGATATTAATGTATCGGTAGTTTCCCTATACGACAACTGGCTTTCAAGTTCTTCAAATTACCATGGAGGTCATAGTCATGGTCACAATTGGACAGCTTGGGAAAACTACTATCAATAGCGGGACTTCGTTTTTCCTACCATTATTAGTTCACAAATTATTATGTGGTTCCGTAACTTTTCGGACACCCTGTATATAGATGTTTAACTTACAGTATTTAATCACATTTTATGAATCGACCAGCTGTCTATTCCAATGTTTTCATTCCTTTCACAAGTTTCTGTTTTCTAAATTTTATCGCTCTCTCAAATAATACAAACAGTTTTGATTTGGATCTGGGAGATGGACTAAAGAAAAGCTGCTACTTACTATGAAAGTAGAATGTCAGTCATATTCCACTTACCTGCAACAAAAAATAAATAAATAAATAAAAATGAAAAAGTGATGATGAAAAGACGAAATGAAATGAACAACAGATGTACTAACATTGTCAACTTTGTAGTTTATGTATTTTTTTCAACCGTTTGTGTAGACATCTCCTTTTTGGAATGGTAAAGTAATGAATGGAATCACTGAAATATAGTGGGTGTTTCCTATATTTAAGGTGACAATATTGAAGTCTATTTTAGGAATTAAACTTCATATGAACGTGCGTCCTAAGCCTCATAACTTCTGAGATACAGGGTGGTGAAGTTTTAAAAAATAAGCCATTTGTTATTAATATCTGCAAATACCATTTTAGATATTTCAATGAAATTTGGCATCAAGCGACCTTTTTCAATATACTTTTTTTTTTTTAATTTTCACCAGTGGCATTTGTACAGATTTTGCCTATTTTGAGCCGATATAGACGGAATGTCACTGATTTTTCTTAAAATAAAAATTATTCTTCATCTCCAAGCAAATTAGATGGTTTGATTTGTCAAATCCGATGAACGGTTTTCGCTTAAAACAATAAAACCGTTTCATCATAAAATCACCACCATCCAGAGAAATAGCTTCTACTTTTTTAGGTGAAAACCGTGCGTAGGACTAAAAAATCCAGGAGATCTAATTTGCTCAAAAATAAGTACCGATTTCATTCCATTTTAAGAAAAGTCAAAGGCGTGCCACCGACTTTTTATACTGAAAAATTCACCACCCTGTATCTCAAAGTTACGACGTTTACGATATAAGTTCATATGAATATTTTTTCTTGAAGAAATCAACCCCTCAAATATTGACATTCACTGAGAAGATTTGCATCTGCAGAAAAAGAAAACAAAATACCAATATCTTTATTCCACAGACTAAATATATCTACCCTTTTCATTCCTATGGTATCAAGAACTGCACTGTTATATCCGGTCATTTCCATATTTATTCGAAACCGCGTCCATGTACATATCCATCGAAGCAGAAGTGCTAAATAAATGATGAAACGGCAGGTATTTTAACGTATTACTATTACTTTGTGTTCCGTGCCTTATACATAATGCACACGCTTTTATTTTAGTGTAATAACTTGACAGAAGCTATGGCTGGCTGGACACTACCTAGTCATAAAAAATTCAATGCCCTTTATAATAAAATCGCCTGAATATTGTATGGTCGCTATCAATAGCTTCCGTGCACCCTACAGACACATGTTTTATATTCAATTTCCTACGAACTTTTCAAATATACTAGCATTATTTATCATGTGGTATAGTAATTGAAACGGCATAGAGTACGGCATGCAATATACATATATTAGACACCGTTTTTTCTTTTCTTGTTAACTTTATATAGAGCAAAACAACCTTTTACTTCATTTCAAGATTTGATACATTCGTTGTTATAGATTTTAACAAAATATCGTGGTAACACATTTAACATTTATGCTTTGAGCAATCAAATTATCGGAAAACAGGTAAAGATCAATTGAACATTATCAAAGATGTGACAATAATGGTGAAGTATTACGACAGAAATGTGATTTAATCGGACTAATGTAACTAGGCACAATGATGCAGAATATAGATTATTATAATTTAAGGCTGATAGAGATGAGCTGCATATATAAGGCTAACATGCGGATGGCAGAGATGCGAAAACAAAGAAAAAATAAAGAAGGAAGACGAATGGCGGCAGGATAATATATATATATATATATAGAGAGAGAGAATGATCCTACATTTTTTATATATATATATATATATATACAGGGTTATCCAAATTAAGTGTCCACCATTGGTAACTTTGTTATTAGTAAAAATACAAAGTTGTTTAAATTAGCAAACTAGTAGCATTTTTAACGCTGGTAAAAATGAGAAATAAAAAAAAACAATTGAGAGTCGTTATTTTGATTTTTTTCAGTAAAATAACATTTTTTTAAATGGAAACCCCTGTATATTATATTTTTTTCTGTTAAAGCATCAAATTTTAAACAAAAAAGTTCATAATGACTTTTCCGCTAAAGTCAAAAATAAAGTCAAAATAACGATAAATATTTTTAATTATTTGCAGTATTATAATATTAAGACGGCTATGAAAACAACATGGCGTTCGCGATTTGACAGCATTAAGATAAGCGACAAATTGTTAAACTGGACATACTCGCAACTAGAAGGCTTTGGAAAACAATGATAAAATCAAATAATGTCAAACATTAGTGTAAATACTTGTTTATAAGCTTTATTGTGTCATTAATTTAAAGAAAAATGTTCTCCCATGAAGAAAAGTGTGATATGTTAGAATGCTATTTAGTGTGCAGAAAATCCTCCTTGAGAGCAAGAGAATACTACAGTGAATTATATCCCGCTCGCATTCAACCGTATGAACGATATTTTCTGAGACTTTATCGAAAATTTAGGGGCAACGAAAATGTTTTTGCTAAAACAAGGGCAAAAAAAGAATTCATAATAAGCGAGGCCACGGAAATTGCAGTTATTGGATATTTTGAAGCTTATCGTGAGAATTCAATAGCAGATATTCTCAAGGACTCTAATTTCAGTTATGGTACTGTTCAAAGGATTTAAAAAAAAAAAAAAATTATTCCGTATAAGTACCGACCAGTTCAAACGCTTTTGGCAGGGGATCCAGAGAGAAGACTTGTTTTTTGCCATTGGTATCTTAGCTTCTGTCGCCAAAATGTAAATAACTTTCGTTACCTTTTATGGACAGATGAATCAAATTTTTCAAATTCTGGAATGTTTAATAGAAAAAACCACCATTATTGGTCAAGAGAAAATCTTTTGTTAGTACATCCAAGAGGCCCACAAGTCCGTTTCAGTTTCAACGTTTGGTGCGGTATAATTGGTTCAAAAATTGTTGGCCCGTTCTTTTATGAGGGAACCCTAACTGGTGAAAGATATGTGGAATTTATGTCAGAAATTCTGACTAATTTCTTAGACGAATTGGATCTTATAAGTAGACATCATCTGCATTTTCAGCAAGATGGCGCACCTGCCCACAACTCCAGAGGTACTTATCATTTTCTAAGTACTACTTTTAATGATCAGTGGATAGGAACAAATGGCCCAATACAGTGGCCTCCCAGATCACCAGATCTAAACCCACTTGATTACTTCTTGTGGGGTTACTTAAAGAACCAAATTTACAAGCGAAGGTACGATAACCTTGACGCGTTAAAGACTGCAGTTAGGGAAAAGATAACCCAGATAGATGGTAGGACCATACTTAAGACAGTTCGAGCAGTTGAAAAACGTGCCCAAAAATGTATTGAAGAACAAGGTGGTGTTTTCGAGCATCTTCTTTAAAAAAAATTGTTATTGTATTTTGTAAGATTATAAGTTGATGTTGAAAATAAAGTTTGTCGATACAATTTAATTGTTTCAGATTGGAGGCCATAACTTCAACAATTTGTAACCTAGGAGAAAAGTTATTGTAAGCTTTTTTGTTTAAAATTTGATGCTTTAACAGAAAAAAATATAATATAAAGGGGTTTCCATTTAAAAAATGTTATTTTACTGAAAAAAATCAAAATAACGACTCTCAATTGTTTTTTTTTATTTCTCATTTTTACCAGCGTTAAAAATGCTACTAGTTTGCTAATTCAAACAACTTTGTATTTTCACTAATAACAAAGTTACTAATGGTGGACACTTAATTTGGATAACCCTGTATACAGGGTGACTTTGAAGTTGAGTCATTAATTTTCAGATAATGATTGTAGAAGGAAGATAAACCAAAATATGTGTGTAAAAATAAAAAAAAAATTAAAAAAAATGTTTTACCTTGTTTTATAAAGTATCCTCTCGACAAGTATTTCAGTGCGGACCTGTATTTGATCGTGAGGTCTTGGAGCACCGGCATGCCCTCCATATGTGAGGTCCTAAGTCAAATGATTCACGAACCCGTTGTACTACATTAACAAAGGCACGAGGGGTTGGTTGCACTCGATTGGGAAACCGATCCGCATAAACATGTGCCATTTTTTATTTCGTTTGAGCCACGCAACACGCACCACTATTCACTGACACTGACTGTATACAAATGAATAAAATAATTGTAAAAACATCGTTCCAAATTCTTTCGCTTTTTTGTTTCCGATGCGATGAACGGATAAACACGAGCACATAATATTATTATTGAGACAGGGCGGTACTCAAACTTCCAAAGGGCTATAACTTTGTTACTTTAATTTTACCAGAAAAATGGTAAAGGAAAAAACATTTCTTTTGATCCAGTCTACTCACTGTTAAAATAAATGACTCAACTTCGAAGTCACCCTGTATATATATATATATAAAATCAGGGTGCTTAATACAAGATTTCGGTAATTTCTGGGTATCTTAGGTTAAAACTACATAATGTTAGCTGCCATTAGAATTATAGATATTGATAGTGAACATAGACTAACACCCACCACTTTAGATACATAAGTAGATTCATTCAGTTCTCCTATACAGCATGGGTGCTTGGACCATGAAAACAGCTCACTAAGAGATATCACAGATATATCTCTAAAATACTACCTTTCCACCAAATGTTGAACAAGTCTAATTGCAGCAGCTCGGATTCATAAGCTACGTTAAAATAAGAAAGATCCATGTAGGCATACATACTGAAACCTCAAATTTAGCGTCCCTTATAGAAAGAGAAAGAATTAATAACTTGGAAGATCTGGATCACAACTTTTGTTAAGAATATACTACAAAAGGTAAAAGAAAAATGAGAAGAAGAATCAGGAAAAGCGAAAGATGATTAATTTAAAAGCCGTGCCTGCGCGAAAATAGCCATAAACAACTTATGCTTACAATTATGTGCCTGTTGCCCACCGTCTTTAGGAGCCAGCGTTGCCATAGGTTATAGGATCTTCTTTTCCGTTTTTGAGAAACTCTGAGACTATGAAATCTTAGGAATATTCTATGATGGGGGCTGAGAGGTGATCTTTCATTAGATGTTACGCTTAGTCTATAGTCTGTTTTTACAAGCTTTTATTTAACTTGACCTGCTTGTTAGTATGTATGTTAGTATGTATGCATGTTAGTATGTATGCATGTTAGTATGTGTGGGAGAAAAGCTGGAACTCAACTTTGAATCAGTTAATCTTAACTAATTGAGCTGAAGTTTTGTAAATTTGTTTGGTTTGCGTAAAAATACAAAATAAATTAACTGCCGCTATTTTGAATCCAATGTGGCGAATGCTGCAAAATGGCAATTCACCATTTCCATAGTAACTCCTATGATATGGATATAAATTGAAAGGGCTTTATGAGAGAAACACAATAAGCATAGAAATTTCATTCTAAAACCAGCATCCGGTTGAGAGAAAACGTATTGTATCGATCAGCTGTACGCACGCGTTCATTCGCAAATATGTCGCTACCCTTAGTTCCAACGGGACAAACAAAGGACATTAGAGTTGCGATATGCTTCATCGAATCGTCATCATCATCATCATTTGCAACATCCGAACGTATATATTTAAATATAATAATATTACAGAAGGGCCAACAGCAATAATAGTCCTCTCTCTCCGAACGCGATAGTAGTGCTGCTAAATACACACACGTACATCCAACATGTACCAATAACAATAATTATAATTTCGATTCTGATTAAACAATAATATAATAAAGCGGCGCCAATGCACTTCGTACATTGTGCGTTGCTGGGTGAATAGGTATGGCAGCCTCTATCTACCAATGGTACCGGAACACAAAATTTGATTACGGCCATGAACCAGTACATAAAAAGACGCAAATGCTGAAACGTCGATTGCAACGCAGATGGACATTCCATTATTCACTAATTTAGACATAGCGGCGACGTCAAATAATTTGTGGAGGATGAGGTAAGGTTGTTACCTTTCGTATCTCACAAATATAGGCAATAGGTAATAAGTTTTCATATATGGGAGACCAAGAGGATGATTAGCTGTATTGAGGCAGTCTGACGTAGTTCTAGCAGTATGAAGACGATGATTATCTTGTTAGAAAATAGGGTTCTGACGTGTTTGGGGATGCCAGGAAGTGAAGTATTTCATGGATATACCGTTGCGCCGTCATATCACCTCTAATAGAATCTGGAAGTAGCTGAGACTGTTGGAGGTACAACCCGGCAGAATGGGAGCATGTTGTATGGACACGTGTTCCATCGCTAGAGTCCACACCTTTCCCCTTAATTCCCTCAGAGCCTCACGGTTCCGTTAGGCCCTTAGGCCTTCGTGATGGTTTAAGTATAAAAAAAAAACGGGCGCCCTAAACCATAACTGCGATAGTTTGGTGGACCTGATATTCAAGTGAAAACTTTGCATCAAGCCTTACTCCGTGATGCCTTCTGACTCGTGCCCGTTCAAGATGCGTTCCCAAACAGAACCCACATCATCAAAAACTAAGTTATACTATTCATTATGACAATTCACTAGGCATGAGTTCTGTTTTAAGGATTCACGGTGGACAAGCATGAGTCTGAAAAAAACATGATGTAAAGTTTTCAGTTTAACATCACTTGCATCACACTGTTGGAGTCATGATTTGAAGTGCTACTACTTAGAACGCTAAATCACCCCTAACTTCCTTTAGAAGAGGTATGATGGCGCAACAGTATATCCAAGAGGTACTAGGACCTTATTTTTTACTATTTCTCCAAGTGCTTGGAAACCTTATTTTCCAGAATGATACTGGCAGTCCTCATATTGCTAGAGCTACAGTAGACTACCTCAATATAGGCCAAATCAACCTCTTTCCTTGTCCTCCTAGATCTCGAGACATTTCACCTATAGAACCAGTGGAGGGTATGATGGCAAGAAGAGTAGCCTCTTTTCTTCATCTTTCACCAACGTTAGCAGTTTTTCGGAATCAAGTGCAGCTAGCTTAGGATGAGTTACCCCAAGAAGACACAAAACACCCATTCAGCATCTTGGTATCCCAACACATTATTAACGACATCGTTTTTCGTGGACACAAACAAACTAAAGTAGATGTACTAATTTCGGATAGAAAATGAACCGTGCGAGAGCTCTCGCCGGTACCAGCGTCAAATTGATGTCGGATTCAGAATCTGCGAGGCTCTCAGAAGACCCTCGAAGCAGAACAGCTTGGAGCCAGAATAACACACAGAGCCGTACTGGATGGTAGTCGATCCAAGCCTTTGTCCACTTGTTACTTTTTATATATTCCTAGACGAATGGATATCTTTTACTATACGGGAAGTAACGTTCAGGCACAAGACCGTAAGTGGGTGCTCTTGTCGCTAGGCATCAACAAGGCTTCTGGTTCGGACCTGATTCCTGCATTGTACTGAAGAGGTGTGCAGCGGAGCTTGCTCCAGTTCTTCCGCATTCCTTCCAGATATTTTACAAACCCGGAACCTCTTCAGAAAACTGAAAATTTGCTCATGTCCAACCCATCCCAAATAAGGGTCTAAGACCGACCCTTACCTTGAACGTCGCGGTTTCATTAGCGACAGGCAGTATGGTTTTCGGCACCAGCGATCCACTGGGCATCTCCTAGCTTAAGTCACGCAACTCATCCAGAAGGCATTCGATCAGCTATAGCATGCCGCCCTCGGGGGAAACTCCCATCCTAAGCCTTTTAGACAAGCTTTGCAGATGGGTGGCTGAGTTGTTGACTTCCTCTCTGGTCGCAAGATATCCATCGTAAGTGACGAGTTCCCCTTTTCATCCCATAATGTCAACGCGGGTGTTCCAAACGGATCGGTCTTGGCTCTGACATTGTACCTCCTAAATATGAACGTCCGCCATTCCTGTACGAGCAATCAGATCCAGATCTTTGCTAATGACAGCATTCTAAATGCAGGAACTCAGAGTGACAAGCCGATCTCTGCCAATGAGAATTCTAGCAGCGACTTCCTCTCTGACGAGAGAACTGGAGGGGACCACTGCTTGAGGTCGCAACAATCTGGTTCACTTTAATGCTTCCAAAACACAGTACTGTACCTTGACTAACAAGAAGTGCCCTAGCGCTCATCTGGTTTTGATGGATGGCCAAATTCTGCCAAAGAGCCATTCATTTCGGCTGGTCGAAATCCATATCACTGAGGACTTGATCTGGCTCGAGCACATCTCGTCAGTAGCGGCATATGCTGGGAAAAACTAGCCTATTTGTTTAGGGCTAAGAAGTACCGCCTTTTCTCCACATGACCTCCTCACTCTGTACAGAACCCAGATAAGACTTAGCCTCGAGTATTGCTGATATGTTTGGCGTGCTGCCACCCCTACTATATTATCCATGCTGGATGCTATTTCGAGGATGGCTGTCCGACTGATCGACGGCTCTTCTCGCCCGCCCATCCTAACCGTGTCGAACATAGTAAGTACCTGCAGAACTGGCCGATACGACCACTCCTTTGTCCCTAGGTCATCGAGATTGTGAAATAATGTACTTGAGGAGGTTTTTCCTAGTTTTACTAACCTAAGGGCCGATTTCACCAACATTAATATTATGGACCAATGGCAAAATACCTTATCGAAATGCAATTTGACGGAAGCTGTCAAAGGTCTCTGAATATCAGTGATTTCTATTGAAATATTGAATAAAATCGTGAAAATTCGACTGTATTATAAACAAGACCACTTTTTGATTCCAACATGATGGTTTTGTACAGAAAAAACAGGACAACTTTCATCTATTTTGATATATGTTATAGGTTTACATTTAACAATCCGCTATCCCCTTCAGTGAATGGGAATGCGGCAAATGATAAGTCGATTTTCTAGCTGTTAAATTTGGCAGCATATTTGGACGTTTGTTAATGCATGGCACTCTCGAATTTACCAACTTCAATATACTGAAAGTTATCATTACATACCTGTTGAATAGTGTGGATTTGTCTGTATTTTGCAAGAAAGTAGAATATAAAATACATTCCATCCAATTCCTCATCTTCCTTTACCTCATAATAGTAATCATTTATTAATTTATGGGTTAATGAATTTCTTCAAAGCAATAAAAACATGTCCTCTCCATTCTAAAACACAGATAATATGTGTAAGACGTGTCAATCCCTACATCTCCCTGATGCATAATGCAATCACTATGGACATAGACAAAAAATTATAAAAAATGTTTAACAGATAATGGCTTTTAAGTCCAAAAATCAAAAAAACTAGTAATGTTTATTGTTTGTCTATTTTTTTTTTGACTGGCGGGGATATCTATCTGACACTCGCAGGGTTGCCAAGTCTAACGACGATCGCGGGATGGTGGAGGGTGCGAAATGAATCTTTTACACTTGCTGGTTTTGAATTTTTTCGTGAAAATTTACTAGGTATCATGATTATAAGCATCTTTGGTAGATTGTTCGATCCGGAATGGGAAAGATCTCCTATTTATAAAAATATTTTTGGTATCATCTATCCATTGCAATCAGTGCACAAACTGTGACATATGATTTATAGCATAACCCGCTGCCCTATAAATTTAACATACCTGTACAGGTCGCCTAGCCGTGGGGATGCAGTGGTCGGGATGAATATCACGGCAGCAACTGATGATTTGGGCATGTCTGGTAACAATGTATGAAGTGAAACTCGCTAACTTCACAAATTTGAAGGTTTTGTACAATTTCATTGAAGATGATGAAAGATATGTCTGATTTGTCAGGGTAATGTCGCAGCCAAATGGCAGTCACTGTTGGTGATACAGTCAGGATCGAACGATGACGATACTCGTGAAATGTATTGATACTTCTAAATATAGGATCATATCGAACATCCCTACTGTCAAGATGTATAACCCAAGGTACCTACGGAGCTATAGTGCGGCGTCTTGGAAATAATTTTAGATTTTCATTTGCATTTTTTCAAGTGTTGTGCAATGATTTTGGGAAAAATGTCACGAATAGTCTTACAAAGCATAGTAAAGTATATTTCAACAGTTGGCGGAACTTACTCCACTGGAACCAGGAGGGTGAAACGGGATATTAATGCACAATCTGGCAACCCTGTCGCACCCTCAAAAATGGCCGCTGATAACCACACAAGTCCACCATGTTGTCACTGAATAGCATGGAATTAAACCTTCAGAGTATATTATGTTTTGTGACTGGTACCAAGAGTTGACAGAACCCACACATGTGTCACCCCTTGAAATGCAATAATCAGCTGTATTCAAATAATGTCTAATATACATATAACCTAGAATGTGTACTCGTGAAAAAAGAAAAATATGGCAAATTTATAGTTTTTTTGCAGGTTTTAGGTTTGTTGGTAGCTTTAAGGCATATATTTGGGAATTTCTTAATCGCTGTGAATATAGTGTGGAGTTTGTTCAGTTCCTGAACAACGAAAAATATTCAACTTTATGGATGTATGGATATCAAAAAAAATGAATGGTTTTGTGGGAATATCAATCTAAGGTGCCATAATGGTTCTGATGAACGACAAGTAAATGAATGAATGTTTGGAAACGAGCAATATCTTTTGGTAGAGCCTGTCATCAAGCAGGTGCTTAATGGCTATCTGCAAGAGGTTTATAGGAAAAAATACCCAGTATCACATATCAATTGAAGAAACTAATATAAACATGAATAATAAATCAACAATAGTAATTAAAACATGAATTTAATTCAAAAATCAAACATTTCTTAAAATTTTGACTGAATTATATGTAATTTCTTAATATTCAATAAGCTGGTGATGTTTCAATGACAAGTTATCATCTCATACTTTGACAGGATTTTGTTTTAACAATTCATAGCTAGTGATTGCTAAAATTTGTTGATTGGAACTTGAAGCTCATTCGCTGTATCTGACGGTCTGTTACCCTATAGGTGGAGAATAACGGACTGTTTTTGGTGAAGTTGGCCCTTAGGCAGTTAAAAAGTCGGGCGAACAAAGTTTAGGCTTCTTCCTACGCCGCTGCTTCGGTATAAAAACCCTTCTGAAAATCTTCCATCCCTGCGAAATTATTATATTTAATCCATGGCGTGGGCGACCAGCGAGATAGCCTGGCTGCCGGTTGCCGACGCAATTTATTCTCTGGCTCGGGCGTATGGTCTCGTCTCAACACATTAATCATACAGTATTGACGTTAATTAGACATGGCGACATGATGTGTGTATGTGTATGTATTTATATAATTATTATATTGTGTTCGCCATCGCCGGTCACCATACTCCACGTTACTATGACGGGCGATCTGCCCTCGAATGTATACAAGGTTGCGCTACTCAACTAAGAGAAATACAACCATCTCTCGTAGGACGACAGTACACCGCTAAAGCTGCTGAACGATTTTTGACAGAGGGCGTTAGATACCTCCGCCGTATGCAGCTGTTATGCCTATCTGCTTTACAAATAGCGCTGCAAAACGTCACTCGAAGGGTCGTCCGCTCAAATCGGGTGTAGGACGCACGAACACATCTCGTTGCTAGCGGCAACTACTAAGAAAAAGTTGGGCTATCTGTTCAGGGCTAAGAAGTACTTTTTTTACATTACACTCTATACAAGGCCCAGATGAGACCTAGCTTCGAGTACTGCTCACATGTTTGAGGTAATTGTTACCCTCGTGCCAGGGGGGTGGTTGTAGATGCACTTCCCTGCACGATGAATGTTACTTCTGGGGTTCGAAGTGGTTGTTGATTTGGAGGATTAGGGCGCTGGGGGAAATGAAAAGATTGCCCAAAATCTATTTAACTATTTTTAATAAATCACCAGAAGGGTGCTATTACAAAGTTTGCAACAAACTACCTGAAGGGTGCTATGACAAGGTTTGCAACAAACTACCTGAAGGGTGCTATGACAGGATTTTCAAGTATTCAAAATGATCACAGTAAACTCAAAATTTCACTTTGCAATGGTTAATCGATCACCTAACAACAAATGAAAACGAACATTAGTGACTTACCAAGTTTCCGGCGGTTTGCATACCTCAGGATCACACCAGCTGTAAAGTTAGGATAAATAATTCATATTAAGTGAAATTAGCTGCTTAAGTATATAGATGCAGTTCGACGGGGTTTCAGCACATGGCGTATGTGGACATTGGCAACAGCTGAATCAGCTCCCTTCCTCAGGGGCTGCTTGGAACTCTCATCACAGGGCAGGGCGTGGAAAAGTCGTCAGGGCTTCATCTGAAGGTATCAGCAGTAAGTAGTTTGGTGGAGAAAATGTAAGGTGAAGAAGACGAAAAATTGGAAGAAGATGAAAAAGGCCTGAAACAAAAATCCAATATGGCGCCAGGTTCCATTTTAACGCAAGCCGAATTGCTTACCTCTGTTGGAGTATGGCCTAAAAGGGTCGGCTAGAACGCCCTAAAAGTGTCGAAGACTCCCGTCTCCCACATCCCCGTAGGATTATATGAGACATAAAAAGGAAGAACGCTTAGACTTTATTTGGCGTAAAGATCCGCAAAATGCGTGCTTCTCAATAGAGCTACGACCAAAAAGTGAAGTTTCTTCAACTTGGACAAGGAACACAAAGTTCGAGAGGAGCAATGGAGCAATGGAACAACAGCGGACTGTTCCCGGACTGAAAGGACAGAACACTTGTCAAAATGTAACATTGAGGTTAGGAAAGAAACGAAGATGAAGGGGCCTCAACTACAAAATGAGATAATAGGTGGAGAGTTACGTATAAACCATAGAGAAAATCTTCAGGTAGTTAAACTAGAAATATGTCTACCCTTGTTTAGTGTTTACGATTATTGCAGGGTCACGGCAGTTCCTACAAGGTTTGGACAAAGCTTAGGGCTGATCCCACGGACCACGATAGCACCTAGGACTTAAGATTGTGAATCTAGTCTTGGTAACCGCTCACAATGTACAATTTTTAGCTAATAAATCTTGAATTCTGAGGTAAGAGTATGATTTCAAATTACACCCGTAACATACTGCCGCATCGACTAAATTATCCATGCTCGATGCTTTTGTGACGAGGTCTATCCCACTGATCGATGACTGTTGTCTAACGGAGAGTCTCGGTTTCCTTTCGCACCGATTGGTCATCGGCGATCTAGCTCTCTTCTACCGCTACGCCAATAGGCCAATAGACTCGCCTGACTTCGGCCTCCCATCCTAACAGTGTCAAGCTTCATCCATCCAGAACTGGTCGATATGACGCCTCCTTTGTCCTAGGATATCAAGATTGTGGAACAATCTACATGAGGAGGATTTTCTTAGTTCTACGCACGTTAGGCAGTTCTACAAAGTTTCTTCAAACTCCTCATAGCAACCGTGGTGTCCTGGTATTTAGTCTTTTGACTGCGCGGCTGCTTCAGTGTCAAAAAAATTAACGGATGAATAAACTGTCATCTATCAGGGGTATAAAATCTATCAAAATAAATCTAATCGAAATAGCTGGCAAATTAAACATGCTACTTTCGTTGTCCGACCACAGACAATGGTCAACTGTTTCATGCTTTTTGCCAACTCATCAGCATGGTCTAGCTTCAATCTCTTGGACAACGGACGAAATCATAGCAACTATTTTCTATCAAGAGTATAGGGTCTATCAAAATAGACAGAATCGACCACTGCTAGATGGTGTAGCAGCTATCGGTTGGAGCTGTAAATATTTCGGTTCGCGTTTAATAGTCCAGTCATCACTGTGACCGCTGTAGACTATCTATACCGCCACTCTCGTCAGCCTCTAGCGGTCTTAGTGACAGGGCTGTCAAACGTGAACTGAGAGCAAGCAGCCGATAGCTCTATACGCTCTCGCAGTGGTCAGTTTTGGTATTAGATGGCGCTGATCACATGAAACTTGAGAGGCAAACTTATATACTAGCGATGCGTTTGATTTGCCCGTGCGACCCGCATCTTGTCGCAGCTCTTCTTTCTGAACGAGGCCTTAAGGGAACAAAGATGGTCGTTACCGGATTCGTAAGTAAGGATATTTTTCTTTTTCTTCCAAGTAGCAAGAATGATCTAATTTTCTATTATCTGATACGATAGTTTGTCGGTGTTGCCGCCATGTACATGACATAGTGTACGGCATGCACCAAACCATCATAATAATTTAATTAAAGCAATATCTATTCAATTAAATGTAAACATACGCAGAGATGGAAAGAGAGACAGAGAGAGAGGAGAGTGAAAGAGCGCCGGTGACGGACTACCAAGCGCGCACACTCACACACACCAAGCAGCAACGGACGACGACCGAGTGAAGATGATCTCTTGTTATTTATTTACGATGCGTGAAAATATTCACAATAAATGCAATCGAAGAGCTACCATATTCAAAGTATACAAAAATAATTCCCTTGTCTGGTCGAATCAAAACCTCATATATTTAACAGATTTTACAAAAATAAGGTTCCAGCGACCAAACCAGTTTCTTGATCCTTCCCTCATGAAGCAGCCCTGAATACCATGAAGTTCATTTCTTAGGGCCGTATTGTCAGTCGTTCCTACAATAATTGTAGGACTCCTTTATGGCTTCCTGAATTTTCATAGCCTTTTCTCTCCGTCAGAAAGGCTGGGGTATTTCTAGATTTCTACTGTTCCGTGTCAGCGTCAGAGCTATCCTAGCTGTTTTCTTTTTAATAAATCGTAGGAAACCTCATGCTGATAAAACAGATGATAAAAACCGTAAGCATGAACAATTTGATGCAAATAGACATTTGTAACTTAACCTCAAAATAGAGCACATTTCTGAAGGACAGTGTCGTGACGTGCCAGTGACTCTCGCTGACGTGAGCTCACAGCGTTTTCAATTCACACCGGTCAGTATTTTTCTACGTGCTCTGACAGTTGTGTTCACATGAGGTCGAAATGGCAAAATTTGAAGAAGAACAAACGAAAACAAAAAGGAAGTCCATATATTCTGAATTTGACAGGTTCTTCACCATCATTAATGGTTTTGACCAAATATATGAAAACATTCACGAAATTACATAAAAACACGGCCGTGAAAATCGAAAAATATCGTTCAAAAACAATGCGATGATCACGGTACGGCATCGGCGAGGGCACTGAGAGCACGGCCACTTCCACGTGCCGGTCTAGTGTGAATTAGTTCATACAAATTTCAGGAAGAATCTTTTTGGTTTCGTCGGGCGGATCACGTGCCGGTCACAGCACTGCCACGTCACGGCTGAGTATGAATAGGCCTTTAGTCCTTGCCTATTTGCATACAATCCAATGTCACTAGTACTCCTGAACACGCATTCGTAAAAGGCAGATCAACCACTGAACACTAAACAACTTGGATAATATGTTTGTTTCCCGTCTTTGTAACTACTTGTCCGCAGACAGCGCTTTTTCTTTCACTTTAGCACTGATCAGTGCGGTAAAGGTCTAGTCTTGGAGACAGGCAAGCCGGAAGCAAAAAGTGGATACGGTCTGTTGGAAAACTCAAACCATTCAGACCACTCGCTAGTTGCAAAATATGAGCAGGTATCAACTAAGAAGAAGTCAAAATATAATAATCCGGATCTTGCCGGGTCAAATTTTGGTAATTTTTTTTAATCTCTGCGCCTCTTAAGTTATTAGAAGAAAAAAGTGTTTTTCGCTCCGGCAATTTTTTCTGATTTCTCTATCATTCTGAACAGTATCTTTTCTCTAAGGTACGGCAGCCAACTCCAGCCACTACCGACTGCTCTCATTGGCCGGATAGCGATGCAAGTATTGAGATGCGTCTGCTAAAAATATATCTCCATCTTTTCAAGGTTTAAGGGCGAATGTACGGTACAATCTATGGTGTGTGATAGGTGCGTAGAATTACCAGGGAAGGAAGCGTATAAATATACTAACATCAAAATAATTGGGATATACTCGCCCCCGATTTTTAACCCCAGCAATTTTTTTCTGAAAATTATTTTATGTCCGCTGTCACTGGACCAAATTACAAAGTTTTTTTTGTCCTTGACATAGTAGTAATATTGTGTGAAAGCTTTGTCAAAATCCGAGCAGTACTTTCCGAGTTATAGATGGGCCAATGACATGCTTTTTCGAGATATACATCACATAATAACATCTAAAAAACATATCTGATTTTCGAAATTTTTCGCGATTACAATGTCTACTAATTCGCCAGTGACGTAGGAAACAAAAAGGCAAGACCCCTTCGACTGGAGCGGTTAATTTTTCTAGACTGTCCAAAAGGCATCTGAAATTCTGCGAAGTCGGTGTTACCGTTTAGGAAATCCGAAACTGTATAATTTTTTTATCGGTGATCTTTTAGCACCATATCTAAGTGCCATCCTTTTTGTATATAAATTATACTTATATTACCCACTTGTATTTATCTATCTCTATATGTAGTGTATTTTGCGCCATTACTACCGTTTCTGTAAACATCATAGATCGTGTAATATACCCTCAAATTGCAGGTCCAATCAGATGAATTGCATTTTATAAAGGAAATCTTACTTATAAATCTCGAGATACGAAATCGTCCTTCGATTCCTACAAGACAATTGTAAATACCTCTACCAGGATGAATAGCAACTGACGAAATGTATCAATCCAATTTACTTTCTGAATACTAGATATTTCATTTAGCCCTTCGATCTCAGCTTTTCCAAGTTTTAAACTGTAACGAATTTAACTTTTTCCTGAAATAGGCTCGCTGAAGTTTATACATTTACGAAGCTATATCCTACCAATGATATTTTTTTAGATACAATTTAACAGTACGATATACGTTTAACGAAATACAGCAGCTGTAATGAATTTTTCAGCGGACTTTTTGGTCAGATATCGTGAAAATTTCAGCTAAAAATCCTGTTTACCATGAATGCAAAAAAATTTAGGCTTGCGTATTAGTACTTGAAATTTTCAAGCGGATGGCTATCAGAGTGTGCATTTTTTTGACGCGTTCTGTTGCGCAATTTTCGTTATTTTTTTATTAATTCAGCAGCGTTTTTCTGTAGTTAATCAGTGTGCGTTATTCTGCTCCTGTATTTCGGGATTCTACTAAATCAGCTATAGTTTATCTACGAACATGTATAACAAAAAATTAAATGACCTTCCTCTTCCCCCTGAGAGAAATTTTTTCAGACGCACATGATCGTTGTGATGACCAATCCCGCGTGAATGGTGATTAGCCTTCACCATGCACATTGCATACAGCCCACCCCACAGCACCACAGCAGTACGGATTCGATTACCGTCTGTAGCGTACGACCACCGACGATGACGCTCGTCCATCCCGGGAACCACCTCGCACGTATCGTCATCCGACTGTATGAGAAATTCCTAAGTTTCAAGGATAAATGATAGGGACATCTATGATGAGTGGAATATGCCTAATATGTGCGTAGAATTAGGTGTCGGAAGCATATAAATATACTAACGTCAGAAAATACTCTTCCACACACCCTGCAATCCTTAACCCCCAATTTTTAACCCCTACAAACATTTTTCCGAAAATGGTGAGGACCGTCTGAAGCGTCAAAAAACGAAGCTTTGGCGATTTTCATTTTTCTGTTTTTGGCTTTTTTCTCCACCGCCACTGGACCGATTTTCAAAAACTACAAAGCTCCGACAGAAAAGAGTTACATGTTTTTTTGTGATGTACATGTTATACAACATCCAAAAAAGATAATATGTCGTTTTCGAAAGTTCTTGACAATACTGCCCCGCCAGTAGGAAATCGTAGCATTTTCAGCATTCATGTCTCCTTGTGCCATGCGTTTAGGGATTCAGTGCTCCCCTAGTTATTTTATTAACGGGTCAGGTTAGGGAGCTGGAATTGGATATGATGAAGTTGACACATGAATACTATGTTTTAACGTAAAAATAGAAATTGAAGACATCAAGTTAGCTGGTGGGCGTGATCTTGTACCATTTTTTTTAAATATCTTGTGATACCTTATCTTGATGCTCCTTGAAACCCTAGGATACAAAAATCCTATTTTTAAAAATAGCGGATTGGTACGAGTAAACTGCCAAGGTTGAGCGTTTTTGTTCGTTGAATCGCTTATAACTCGACAACTAATAATCAAAATGCTACCTGAATCTAAAATATGAAACACGCTGTTAAAAAAAAGGCAGATTTTGAGAATTTTGTTAATGTTACATTTTCATTACACATTCGGATATACTCTTGCAATGAAAAAAGTTTGATATTACATACTTTCACGTTTTGATGTTTGGTTGTTAAGTTACGCGACATTAACCCGAGTCTAATTCTTGCAACGCACTTGTCTGTTATGGTATATCAAACTAAAGCAAATAATTTTTCGTGTGCTGAACAGTATCTGTTTAATTTCCGTCTCAGTGACCACAACCACCCGTAAGCAACGTTATTCCTGGTTTCTGAGCAATCATCAGTATGGTACAGGGCTAGCGCCATCAGGCCACCAGCATAGACGTTGTGTGCAAAAGTTGCATAAGCTAAATATAATCTGAATAGGATCTGTTTGCTTTCTGAACCTTTGACCAACCGTTTTCAAACAATCTAAGCAATTATAGTTGCTCTATATTGAGTCTATCCTAATGCTTACTCGCTATGAGAGAAACGTTTGAACTGTTTCTAAAATTACAAGTATTCTAAGAAATCTAAACATCGGTGTTGGCAACACTGTCCGTGTTTCTGATTGGGATTTGGAGTGGCAGTGTAAATTGCTCGGGCACGCTACGGCGCCTTGTTGTCAAAGCCCCACCGAGAGAAAAAAAGTGTTGCGATTAAAATATTCACTTGGAAACAGGTGCCCAACAAAATACGAACCGAACAGGGTTGTCCGGTCATTTTGGTCACCATACAATAAAATTAAAATAGTTTCTCCAGGAAGGAGAAACTGTAGTACGAACTAGTAAATCGACGTATTTAGTCGGGTATTCAACCTTTTATATTAATTATGCAACTTTGAAAACTTACGACCTCCCTGAGAAACTTTGCAGGTGGGTGCCTGAGTTCCTCTCCAGCCAAGAAAAATCCCCCGTAATTGACGGGTTCTTCATCCCACAATGGCTTGCGGGTATTCTCCAGGGATCGGTTTTGGCTCCACATTGTTTGTATTATATACTCGCATATTTACGACTTCCTCTTCTGAACGATCAATTCTATCGACAGCTTTGCTGATAACAGTACTCTGCTGCCGTGTCGATTAAATTCTCCATTCTCGAAGCTGTTAAGAGCAGGGCTGTCCGACTGATCGCTGACACTTCTCTAACGGACAGTATCCCCTACCGTTATGTCAACTAGCTTTACCCATCAGAGCTCCTCTTCATGATGCCGCCTCGCGTTGAGCCTGTTAGACAGACTCGCCAGACTTCTGCGTCCCATCCTAACTTTATTGAACCTTGCACATCCGGAACTGACCAGTACGACCGCTCCTTTGTTCTTAGGTTGTCGAAATTGTCGCGATGTCCCGGTATTTAGGTTTCTGCCTACGCGGATGCATCGGTCTAAAAAAAGTTTGTATTCTTGCTGATATCTCAAAAATGAGAGACTGTCAGACCGACCGGAGCAAGAGATTCGGTACCATCAGCTTAATGTAAGCATGGTTGGGCTTACATTGCTGACTGACCCATTCTTTACGCTTTGTAACCACATACTATGCTCACTAAAAATAAAATATTTTAATACCTATCATTTAAATGGGCAATACCGCAAGTATTCTGGGTTGCTGGACCCTGGAATTATTCTAAAAGTGCCTGATTCTGTTTATGTTGTGAATCTTACTATTCGGTCGAGAATTGCAAATAATGGGACTATGCCGTGTAAAAAATTTATGTGAGTTAATATATGTCTACTGGTGGACGAAATTTGGCTCAATTAGATAATTTGAGATGAATATGAATAATTAGATGCTAATAGACTAATTCTAAAGTGTCGTGGAGCTGAATTTTGCACAAAAATTAGCCGTCATGGACCACTCGTTAGCTCCAGCACCAAATTTACATTTGATTCGGCATCTGTAAGCTGGATTTACCCAGGAAGCTAGTTTCGATACAGATTGATATCGTTATTGACGAGTATGAGACTTTTCCTGAGCTTATTCGGTTCTAACACATCTACAGTTCCAGGGCTATTGTCCTTATTCGTAGCCGGAGCGGACGTTTTCCAGCTTACATTTGTTAAGCGAGTTTTGTGCGGAAATTTAAGTTTACTTTTGTGTATATTAATAACATAAACGGCCACACATGCATGGATATTTTACATGAGAGAAAGAGAGACAGAGGGCCGTTGAAACATGCCTTGCATGGAACTGTTCCTACAATCATTCCATTCACTTTTTATACTTGTCGAGTATAAAAAGCCTCTTTTAAAGGGAATAGAGACGAATGAATTATTCTCTCACTTTTTAAAAAATATACGGGGCTGATGAATATGCTATATAAAAACTTAGAACAACTGTAGGTGTCAATCAAATTGTTAGTGATATCATGATGGTAAGGGCTACAAGGCACTGTTTGGCTCTAAAGATTTTGAAATTGTGGGGGGATTTACCAGACGAGGTGTTTGGCAGTTTGTTTGTTTTTTTGCGCTCAATGTTACCCAGCATCGGAAATAGTAATAAAAAGTCTTTACTATCAAGATCTTATTGCGTATATCAATTTTATAGCAGAGCAAACTGACATGGCGACAAACAAAGCCGAATAACCACTTAACCAAGAGACCGGCCAAGAGTGTCTGAGGTTGAATGGACGTCATGGCCCTCGTAAGAATCGGTTTATATTCTAAGCTCGTTGCGTAGGATAACTTGTAGTCAGTTGATACATACCACGAGATCGTCTTTACATTTGAGTGCCTCTGTTTATCCGTTCTCGAATGCAATCTAACAATGATTTTCTCATGTAAAACAGCCTGAGAAGGATGTAACGTTTCGAATGTAAATCAGTCCAAGCCGAACGCTGATCCATTTCCATAGCAATTGCAAGGCATTCCGCTTCAGAAGAGTGGTATATCTAATAATTAAGGAATGACATGACTCTCCATTTCATATCCATTCAAATAACAGCCTGCCGTATAACACTAATATATCTCTGGCTAACATCTCTTCGCAACCATTCTGCACCAAGCAGAAACTTATAATTAAATTTTATTATAATCACTAATAGAGCCTCGAAGATGTGCTGGCACAGTTTAAAAATGGCCACCAAGAAAGAGAGAGAGAGATTATATGGCTTCAAGCTGGTAATTAAATAATACTTAGCTCGCTTATTTATTATATCCTTCGCGTAATTTGTATTGGTTGTTATGTTTTAATAAGGGACATTGATCGTACGCGGTTTGATATTTCGCGAACACACTGGCGGGTCATATGAAAAATCAAACTAGGTGCATTTTGGAAGCATATTTTGTTGTTGTTTATGAAGATATCGAGACTGTTCAAAGTTCTTTGGTAAGATATAGTAAGAGGTGTCCCAATAGGCGCTTTTCGGGATTCAAATTTGACGTAATTTTTCAACGAATTGACTTTTACATTTTATATTGCGCAAAGCAAGATCACAATAAAAATTATGCCCTTTCACTGACAATTGTGTTACTTGAACAGTTGCAAAATGCAGATTGAATCTTACTGATTTGACAGCTACTTAGATTTTACTGCCCATACCACTGTAATTGAGAAAAATTTGGCAAGTTAGATATTCCCTTTTTTGGTTGTTATATAGCATCACGGAAAACCATGTCACTCATTTTTCCATCCAGAAGAAGCAGTTGACGCATTCAAAAATACCGTTTTGGATCTGCCAGCAAACGAGTGGAATAAGTGCTTCGAAAATTGGTTCGAGCGCATGCAAATGTGTATTAATCTTTGTGGAGAATACTTAAAAAAACAATAAAGTCATTTAACCCTTAACTACGGACATACATTTTTTATCCTCTAACACGGACAAGGAGTCTGACAGACTCCTATTAATGTATGCAATACATTTTTCTTTTTACAAAAAGTATGCTGATTTTTTCTTCATAAGTAAAACAAAATACATCTCATACATCATGTTTATTATCAATATTTTGAAAATACTATAAAATTATGCAAAAAAACCACGAAATAATTGGCGCATTCCATTTTGTTACAAATGCTAAACATACAAATAAAAAGCAACGCTAATATTAACAAAACATATAAATCAACAGTTATTTGAATTTAAACCTTATACTATAAGATCCCACAAACGGTAAAATAGTAAGAATAGGGCTGTAAACTTTAATATAAAAAAACCTGCACGAGGTGAATGTTTCATATATTTTCTAGAGTTTGACAACAGTTTATACAAGATTTTCGCGAACACTGCAGACATATTGGCTTTTTGCAGTTCGCACATGTATAGGCAGTCTTTCTTTTTAGCTTCGAGGGGCATATATAACAATATTTACGTGTATGTAGGCGTTCCTCAGTCACAGGTGTTGGCTCTTCTTGATGTAAAACGCGACAGATTAAATGTTTCAATTCTCTGTGTAACATTGGCATCTCCAATCTGTTACGCACATGTTTTTCAATTAACTGATCCGCCAATATTTTCACAAAATTGAAACGTGTTATATCATTTCCCGGGAAAGAGGAATACATAATGAAAGAATTTGCGCTACAAATATCTATCAGTTTATAAAAGATAGCCATTGGCCACCTTCTAGTACGGCGACTACATGTATATTTTGCAGTTTTTTCATCCATTCCATCCACACCTCCTTTAGTGGAATTATAAAAGGCGATCATTTCAGGTTTATTGGATGTCTCATCGATTGTTTCGCTGTGATGCATGGTAGATAAAAGAACTACTGCTCTATTTTTCTTGGGAACATGTGAGATTATTGTAACATCTTTCGTAAACCCATAAAGTGTTTCACCCAATTTGCGTTTTCTTGCAGGTAAAAACTCAGTGGGAATCTCCCTTTTATTCTTTTTTAGTGTTCCCACAAATGTAAGGCCATTTTTTAATAGGTATTGGGCAAGCTCCATAGATCCAAACCAATTGTCGGCCGTTATGTTCCTGTTTGAGTGAAAAATAGTCTTAGCGAGCCGGATAACTGCCTGAGATGGTTTACTGAGCTTTTTCTCTTCTTCTGTTAGACCACGACCATCGCTGTCTTTACCACCATAAATGTATGCATTATATAAATACTGTGTTCTTGCATCAGTCATTGCTATTATTTTTATCCCATACTTCTCTGGTTTGGATGGGATATACATTTTAAATTTACACCTTCCCCTGAATCCCACCAACATTTCATCTATGCAAGCTGTTGCGCCAATTGTATATGAACATCTAGCATTCTCGCAAAACATATCAAACAGCTCACTAATAGCTGCTACTGGATTTACCTTCTTTCTTTCTTCTCTGTCCTCTGGATTATCAAATCGCAAAGCCACTAACAAAATGGAGAAACGCTCTTGAGACATAACAGCTCGGAATACGTCCCTGCCTCTACCGTCTGTTGCAAAAATACTTCTTACATCTTCATCGTTACTTTTGAAAATTTCGGTGTACAATAACAATCCTAAAAAGGCATCTAATTCGTCATTGTCAATATCTGCTAGCTCCGGTTTATTTTCTCTTTTGTATTTTCTTCTCATAGAAGCTAATTTTGCATTTGTCCAAACTATAACCAAGTCATACATTTCAGGAGAAAATAATTTTTTGAACAATTTAATAGGGCTCTTTTCATAATTTCCAGTTAGTCGAACTGCTGGAAGTCGCAAAATGTTATGTGCTGGTGTTCGTACTCTTCGTTCTGGCTCGCGTCGGCTCCATTTGAATCTATTTTTTCCATACAGGTATTTATTTTCTCGTTTACGTTCATTTCCTGATCTGTTAGGTTCTAACACCTGTTCACTTCCGATAGTAGCATCATCTTCGCCACTGGAAATATCCATGTCTTCGTCATGTTCAATCTCGTAATCAGGATCATCGTCAGACGCCTCTTGCTCGCTTGTTGACTCATGTTCACTCTCAATGAACACATTTTCATCAGGTTCAATATCACTGTTTTCATTGTCTACCTCATTGAACCATCTCATGGCAATTTCCTCAAAGTTAGGATCCAAAACATTAATTCGTTTGGAAGAACTTGGCCTAGAAGTCGCCATAATAAAATATCACTATACTGACGTTAACACGGACAAGGAGTCTGTCAGACTCTGAAATGTACGTAACTCCAAAATCAAAAATAAATGCTAAGTAATCACCTCAACACGCTGTAGCAAAGTGAAAAAGCGGAAGCTACTCGAAGCGGCGTTGACCTTGGGTGTTTTTTGTTGTGAGTACGGTACGATATTTGCGCGGCGGAGTCTACGAGACTCCATGTCCGTAGTTAAGGGTTAAAACTGCCTACCGTATTGTTTTATTTCCATATGCAAAACTTAAAATACATCCCTCGTAGATGTCCCCGTACAACTTATAAATATCTCCAACAGTCGCGTGTCAATGCGTGCGACGTGTTCCCCCGATGGACAAGTGTCGTACGACAGAGTCGACAATCGCTTCCGTACTCTTGTGGAGTGTGTGCATTGTGCAGGCTGAAGGCCAATATCGTCATACGCGCGGGATTGGTCATCGCAAAGATCATGTGCGTCTGCAGGAATTTCTCTTAGGGGGAGGAGGAAGGACATTTAAATTTTTGTTATATGGGTGATTGTACGAATAACTGAGCACTTTCATGTCCCTGATTTATAAAAACAATTAATATATATAATTCTGTTGAATATTTTCTTATGTAATATTCAGTTACTGGTAGTATGTTTGATTTAAGGAAAAATCCGCGTAATATTTTTGTCTGTGATAAAATATGTCTGTTGGCACATACTTGAGCTTTCAGGCAAGTTGTAACTTTCGTCATAACCATGGTGTGTGAAAACTACGTTTAGTGATTGTAATTTCTTCAAGCAATCATCTTAAAATGAAAACTAGTTTCTCTGATACACACGTACAAATTCATTGAATGTCTGTTATACTAATATTTTAATAAATAAATCTTGTAAACATGTCATTCCCGTGTCATCATACCCGAAAAGGTATTATATAAAAAACTTATAAAACGTCAAAAAAACCTATAAGATGTCATCTTGCAGAATAGGTAGCTTTTAGGGTGTAAACTGTCGTTCCACGTTTGCTCACTAGGATCGTTGTGAGCGAGATCCAAAGCGTCCATCTATGGAGGAATGATTGAACGATACGGCTTGCCCGTCTCTTTACAAGTATGCATTGTCGGTTGCAGACAGCCACTTTGTTTGTAGACTAGATACACAAATGTAATGTTTAAAATGTGAAAGAACGAAAGTTTAGTTGTGTAGCAAGGCCGCATCTGGATGATTGTATTTGCCTGCATGTGCAATTATTACTGACTATGCTGCCAATGTCTATCAGCTGTACCAGACGGGTTATTTGTGTTGTAATGTCTGAAGAGAGGTTATGTTCACAGGTATACATTACAATTTTTTCTGTTTTTTTTTTCTTTTGTGGGTAATTACTGTTAGCATGTATATGACGGGTTATTTATATGTTGTACTTTCTGAAGAGAGGTTATGTTCAAAGTTATAAATTACGAAAAACTGAGGAGAATTTCGGGAAATCATCACCGCGCCCGCGTTGTGTTGTATAATTACTTGTTCGCATGTATATGGCTTGTGATTCGACAGTGTACAGTGAATATAATTATTTCTTATCTCTCTCATAGCAAATTGGCATATGTAATTTCCAGAATCGATAAGAAAAAGTCGTTGCTCAACTAATTTCTAGCCTTGAATCTCAAGAAAGTGTATTTGAGACCAGAATCCAATGGAATTATCACCAACATACACTATTAGCACACAAGTCCTCACTATGTCTCAGCTTAGACCTCCAGTAATGCCATGTTTGAAGCAGATTTTACATCTCATCAGAGCCAAACATTGATAACTGAAGCCTCATGACGCTTAGGCAACACGTACATCTTGTAGAAAAACCTACATAATGTTTAAAAAAAATCGGTATAGTCTTTAGTGTCTCTTTTCAAGATATGTAATACCCGTGCCGTGCAATTTTTTGATCACACGAATGACATCTTGACACGATAATGATGAATATAACAAGAAAAAATCCAAAATTTAGCTAGACATCCAATTAAAGATGAAAAATAATACGAGAAGATGAAGTGAAAAGCGAGGAACAGAAAATTAAGGACCTGGAAAAGTAGTTAGAACAAAATCAATGATAATGTTCAAAAACCCGTTGGAGTCATGACTTCCAGGGAACTACGTCATATATGGAATAAATGGAAAGCAAACTCAAAGAAATGGACCGTTTAAGGTAGAAGCAAGCATTTCTTCTGATGAAGGAAACCAGCCTCAAAACATGGACAGCGACAATATCTAACACAACACAGTCAAGCGATATAGGAAAACGACAGAGTTAGCGCGTAAGATGCAAGATTTGAAAATGATGGCTAAACAATATAAGAAAAGATACTATAGACTTTTATGGAAGACCAATCATTGAGGAAGTGATGAAACGTCAGATCTAGAAAATTGACCTCAATAGAAGTAAAAATATTAACATGCTTCAACTACTGAACCATCGAGAGTTGGAAAATCACAGAAGATTGCAGGCAGTACAGCGGCAGTTGGTGAATACTTGTCAAAAAGTACTATGCGATCATAAGAAACAAAAAACAAAAATGTTGGATGGAAAAGTGGTAAAAAACTCAAAATGTGGACCAAAGTTTCCACAGTCATGAAATTTTGAAAATCATCATGTCAAAAATAAAGATATAAACAAATTTTGAGAGAAAGAAGGCTAGTACTGTCCAAATAGGATAACTTATTAGAGTATTACAGACTTCTATGCCCTGGCAAAAAGGAATCTGTAAAAAGTACAGTAACAAGACAAACACTTTGAAGAACCTTTATAAAAAATATCTGCATGCTTATGCAACCTTCAAAATAAGTTACAAATTTGTCCTGTTAGACCCTTCTATACTGAGCTTATGAGAATTTCTGATAGAGACACTTATGTTTACATGCCAATATGGAAGTGTTTGTTTACGATCTGTATGTAATGTAATGTATATAAATGGTATAGTTTTTGGAGATAAAGATAAAGCTAAAGATATATGTTGCAATACATACGGGGAAGGCTGCCTTATTCAATTGTAAAAACGCCAAACCCTATTTTAAAGAATACGTTTGAAATGAGACCTTACAGTTATTCTCTGTGGATTTATTTGAAACAGAAATACAGATTTTAATCTATTTCGAACATTGTCATTTCCGTTCCTAAAGTTTGTCATTTTCGTGAACAGGTTATATAATTCCTGTGTCACCATTTTTCTAAAGACAACAAATAAATCCGATATTAGACAAAACTAAACTGGTTCAATATCTCAAATTAGTTGATTTGTCAAATTACCTTTGAATTTACGCTGTATTCGTACAATCACCCATCTAGCATATGTTCGTAGCTTCAAGGTCTTATGTCAAGGTAAAAATATTTTCATAGCCGTCGAGTAACAAAAATACCAGAGTATGCAAAATTTGACTTAGATACTATACAGTTGCACATTCAAGGTTCATTTATCCAGAATTGCGTAGGAAGTACAGAGTCAATCTACTTGACGTCATTTTTATCATGGGTTCATTTTTTTGAGGCCGTGCCAGCAGAACACTTTCTTCAAAATTTTGCTAAAAAATTTCAAGGTTATAAAAATATGTGTTTTTGCATTATATCCATCTATGCTTCTTATTGAGGTCCTTCCTCTTTCAGCGTTTTTATTTTTTTGGTATCTAATATTTTGTGCCGTCCATGGAACGTTTTATTCAAAAAGTGGGCGTCCATGCATGTAATAGGTCTACAAGGTGTTCCGCTTAATGACTTAAGAGCTGAGAATAAGTTAATTGCAACGGGATATTCTCTCTTCTCTGACACCACCCATTTGTATGTAGATGAGAAATTATACACTGTTAACTTCACTATTTAATTTCGATTACATCGTATGCTGTATAAAATTCGACTTACTCGTATCGGATTAAATCAGTGTATAACGTGGCGTCATTATTATACACCCATTATATTCTGGGTAAAGTCATTTTCGACTATTGCTACAAATTACAGGTTTTAAGAGATGATAATGTAGTCTGATTGAAAACTTTTGACTAAAGTTTTGAAAATATCAATAGTTATGAACATTTGAGGAATCAGGTTTTTAGGGCATTTTTGATGCCGTGTTTGGTCACCCAATTTTATAACCGCTCATAACTTGAAAAGTAAAGCTCGGAGTACTAAAAAGTCCAAAAACGAAAAAAAAATTACGCTTAAACTTCTTTTTTTGGCGTCTTAGAGGGTTCCGACCACTTTCAGAAAAAAATGTGCAGGGGTCGAAATTTGGGGGCTGGGGGTTGTAGCGGGCGGGAAAGGTATATCATTTTTTTGATATTAGTATATATATGTTAGGCTCCCCACCCCGGTAATTCTATGCACGTATGAGCCATATTTTACACATCATAGGTTTACCCGTACATTTGCCTTTAAACCTTTATAATAATAATAATAATTTTTATTGGAATGTTTATACATAAAAATATAAAAACGACAACATTCCAAAAGGAAAGAGGATTGGCAGGGCCATTTTTCACCTCCCCCTAAAAAGTTAACTTCATGAGCGTTTTTTAACATCAACAGAATTCACAACATATATTATGCACAACACAGTATATAATACGATATAGTCTGAGTGTTAATGGAGGGTCGTGTAGCAAGCGCCATAAATTTAATTTGTGGATTCATATCTTTGCAGCTGTAGTAGCACTTTTTCCATCTCATTTCTGAAGTTTTGGATGGAAGGTGCTTCAAAAAGTTCTAAATGATCGTTTAGTAGATGTGGTGCCGTGTAAGTAAAACATTTAGATGTTGTATGAACTGGAATATTGAAGTATTCATTGTTGCGTAAGGAAACTTTACGGAGTGAACATCTCTTCTCTAAAGCAACAAACAGATATCTGGGTAATTTATATTTTAAAACTTTATATAGTAGGGTTCCATACTGAACTAATACACGACACTTGAATTTTAAAAGATTTTCTCTCGCATAATATCCAGTAATATGTTCTTGTATATGTATATCTTTGAAACAGAATCTCATGCAGCAGTTTTGTAATACTTGAATTTTGTGCTTCATTTCTTCCGTCAGAAAATTATAATATACTGTAGTGCCATAGTCTAGGTGAGTGAGGATTAGTGCATTGGTAAGCCTTAATTTTATATCGCTGGTTAAAACATGTTTGTATCTCCAAAGTGACTTGTATTTACAATAGCATACTCGAAGCTTATTAATGACATGGTTCTCAAAACTTAAATTTGTGTACAACAAAATGCCTAAATTTTTAGTCTCCTCTACCATTTCAACAGATGTATCACCTAAAACAATGGCTGTACTCATCAATCCTTTAAATTTTGAAATATTTAACCTAGAACCAATGCAGCAAGCTTTAGTTTTGGTGGGATTCAGTTTCAAACAATAATTTTTGGAATAGTTTGCAATCATTTCTAGATTTACATTTAACTCTTTAATCAATAAATTAACTTCATTTTGCTTGCAAGCTTTATACATTTGTACATCATCAGCATATAGATGTATATTCCAATCACGTGATATAAAATTTAATGAATCAGATGTATAGAATGTAAATAGTAATGGACCTAATACGCTTCCTTGCGGAACACCAGAAACTACATTTTGTTAAGTGGAAATTTTGTTAAATATCTTTGTGCATTGGGATCTGCCAGTCAGGTAGTTGTTGAACCACAGTAAGGCATTACTAGACAAACCATAATATTGTAGCTTTTTACATAATAGTTCATGGTTGACCATGTCAAATGCCTTACTGTAATTAAACATCACCAATACGGTCACCATACCATCATCCATGAACTTGACTATATCGCTAGTTACTTTTATAAGCGCTGTGGATGTGTTGTGTAGTTTTCTGAATCCCGACTGTGTATCGGGAAGGACTTCATTTACTTCTAGATGGTCACGAAGTTGGTCAGCTACCACTTTCTCTGCAAGCTTGGACGTCACAGGTAAGGTGCTTACTGGTCTCAAATCCTTCATCTGTGTAGCGTTATTGACTTTTGCTAGTGGCGTTACAACTGATTTCTTCCATAATGTTGGTACTTCTCCTGTGTTCAGGGATTGATTTATGATATTCGTTATTTCACTTTTGCAAAAAGAAAATACATTTTTCAGCATGCTTGTGGTAATACCATCTATACCAGCAGCATTTGGTTTCACTTCTCTTAGTTTCTTTTCAAAACTTTTAGTTACGAGTGTCTTTTTCTGCCCAGATAAAGTGTTAAGAAATAACTCATCAGGTTGAATGGTTGGCAACGAGTTCACAAAGTGATTGTTGATGACTTCTGCGTCTTCAATGCCCTGAGATATCTGATTAGTGGATTTTTGATGAATATTCCATTTAGCTAAGTCTTTCCATAGTTGCTTGGGATTAATCCTGTTCTTATTTAGTTAATATTTTATATAAGCTGTTTTTTCATTCCTTAAAGCCACATCTGAGTAATTTCTAAGATCGTTATAAAACAATCGATTTGTTTCAGATCTAGTCCTTTTAAATTTATTGTAAGCTGTAGAACTTATGAGGTGTAATTCTTTTCATTGGAGCATGTATGTCATACAGCAAGGTAATGTTCTCAGTAAGATGGAGGACTTTATCATCAAGACTTTCTAGATTATTTATATCATGCCAGTTCACAGCAGTTGCATCTTCAGCAAATTCATCATAATTAAAGTGGGAAAAGTCACGACAATAAAATGTTGTAGGAGTGTATTCTGGAATTTCAATCTTCAATTCACAGAAGCATAACCTGTGATCAGTTATATCTCCCATGCCTATAGTGCCACTCTTGCGCACATGCAGTGTATTTGATACAAAACTTACATCAATCATTGTAGCTGAATTCTTGGTAATTCTTGTGGGTTCATTAATAACCTGAACGAGATTGAATAATGCCATGGTTTGAAAATTTTTTTTACTGGGATTGGAAGACTTATCGGTGAGGTCAATATTCACATCGCCCATCAGTATAACTTCATCATGGGTAATGAATATAGAAGCAAGGTTATTCTCAAGGCTAGAAAGTAGAATTAATGCAATAGATGGCGGTCTATAGATAACACCTATCGCAATGGTCTTATTATTTAGTTTTAGCGATAACCACATTTGTTCAATGCCATTTGAAGAAATGTTGTTACAATCCACGACTTTAAATTTTATGTTGGTCTGGATGTAAAAACATACTACACCTCCTCTTTCTTCTCTGTCATTTCTAATCAGCTGGCAATTTGGCAGAGTAATTAAATCCGAAGGAAAATCATGTGTAAGCCAAGTCTCTGTTAGTGCTATAATATGAAGGCTCTGCTCTAGTATCACGTCTGAAAACATATCAAAGCTAGGAATAAGTGATCGGATATTCATATGTGCTACGTTTAGCGTGCTACAATTTTTCGTGACGCCTTCACTGTGAGCAATGATTGGACTCTGCGATGAATTTTCTGACTTGTCCTTTGATTGCTATATAGAGTAATTTATGTTGCTTCTTGCTGTTTCAAGCTTCTTCCTCATTACTGTGCAATTTACTTTGTCAAATGCAGAATGATCAATCTTTAAATTCAACTTAAATTTATTATTAAGTTCCAAGCAATTTGGGCAAGATATATCTGATTTCGTGCATATATCTGCTTTATGTCCTCTCTCACCGCATTTTAAACAGAACATCTCTCCGGTACATTTATTAGCAGTGTGGTTGAAGCCGCTGCAATTGTAGCATCTTAACAATTTAATGTGTTCATATACTGAGCATATTGTTAAATTAATACATATTCCGTTTTCCATGATACTATGAAAGGTTTTGGGGTCACACTCTATAATGGCAAAATATCGTGTTTTCATTTGCTTTGTTTTAACTACATTTATATATGCATCCCTGTCAATAAACATGTTCTTTTGTTTTATAATGTTAACAAGTTCTGTATTTTCAAACATTTGTTCTATAACTACTATCTTAATCTTCGGTTTTTGTTGACTACTTACGATGTTCACACTGTACGAGCTGCTCAGTTGTTTATTGATTACCTCATTTATTTTCTGAACACCACCTTCATCTGCACACGAAATTTTTAATGTTCCATTTTCGGATTGTTTTACTCCTGTAAGTTTCACATTCAACTCAGCAGGTTTTAAAACTTTCAGAATATCTTTTTTTGTTTGCATGACTTGTTGTACTTCTTTTGGTTTTTTGGTGCAGTAACTTGGCGCCATTTTTTCCTCCGAACAAATTTTTGTAGGCTTTTCTTGGACAAGAAAGGTCGTTAGAAGATTTCTACAAGGTTGAGATAGGTATTTTGGGGTAACATCAGGGGTAGCATGATATTTGATTTACTTAATTTTTTTTAACGAAGAACTTAATTTTTTTAGGACGAATATGGTAGAACAACTTAAAAAATATATTTTTGTACAAATTTATTATAGGTTATATATTTTGTCGCTGTTTTACCATATTCACCCTAAACAAGTTAAGTTCTTTGTTTAATGCGTTATTTTTATTATTAAGCACAGTATTTTACTGTAATTTAAATATCAAAATATGCGACTTTAGATGTTACCCCAAAATACCTAGACACACTATTTATACACATGGAAATCTACAATATAAATAATTGTATTATGTTTATGTGCAAATTGCGGAAACGAGATATAAATGATTAAAAATTTGATAACAATTCGTAAAAATAGAAATTTTCATAAAACATAAACACCATCAGTCTTGTTTCGTTTGTTCTTGCATGTACAATGGGATTATTTATCGGAATCACCTTCAGCTATTTGGCAACCATTATTACGCCTTAAATCTTATCTTTCTCCATTGATATTCTTTAATATTTGATTCAAACCTTCTTTTTTTATAACATTCGATCAAAATGTAAAAACGTCCGATGAGCTGACAATACCGCATTCCATTTCGAATGTCAGGGCGTCAATTTTCCAATTTTCATTTGCGTTTTTATAAATGCTGTGCTACGATTTCGGGAAAAATTTCGCTATCGGATAGTCTTGTAGAGCCTAATAGAGTACATATATATACAGTTGTCTCGCGTGGCCATGTTATCTTTACTCGGGCCAATACTGTAAACTTTATTACGTTTCATAAAAATTCCTATCTGTAGCATATTTTCTCATCTGTTACTTGTACTCGTATATACTTCACCAACCAAAGATTTTTTTTCCTATCTCCCTCATTTTTGAAATTCAGCAAATTTGCATATGTAATTTCCAGAATAAATAAGAAAAAGTGGATGCGCGAATACATCTCAATTAAGTGTATATGTGACCAGAAACCAATGGAGTTATCAACACAGATTATTTAGCAAGCAAATGCTCACTATGTACCTACGCACTGCCGTACTCGCACAACCACCAAACGAGTTCGCAACAAGTGTACAACAGCTAGTGCTAAGTTGACACCATGCAGAAAAACATACGTTATGTCACAAAAAACTTACAAGATGTCAAAAAAAAGGCGACAAACTGTCATTTTTCAAGATACGTAATACCAAAAAGGTCCATAGGCGGCTATATTGAGATTACAATATAAATCAGATATAACAATGGAACGATATTTCCTCTTTATGTTTGTGAAAGGCAATAGGATCTAATTGACGTAAATAATATGCAATAAAATCGGCGATATAAAATCCAGTATAACTGCCAGCTTGATACGTGCGTATATTGGGAATATGCATAAAACATGCTGATAATTTGTATGGCGAGAAAAACCATATAAAAGCGGCAAGCTGCTTTAGCGTTCAATTGAAACGGGACCGTTACGAGTGTCGGTAAATCTAACTGCATAAATATTATATCCAGAGTTTAACCACACTAAAATAGATAACCAATATCTATGGACGAACGAGTACTTGATTTGGGGGAGAGTGGGATTTACAGTAGGGAGTAACGATATTTTCATGGGAGTCCTTTCCATCTTAGAGGAATTGAAGCATGCGCAGCGAGCGATGTTCAAATTCACACGCTCCTACCGACCAGCGGGCCATAAATGACTGGACGAACAGTGCTCATATTTGTTTTGATGCGGAGTAAATGAGTTTTGAATAGGGTACAGTTCAGTTGTCCTGCCCAAAACAGAATCTCAAGTTTTGCAAACTAACAACGGGGACAATACTAGATTGCTTCTGCCTTCACTTTCGCTCACTATCACTCCAATGGCAATATAACAGCTGATGGACTGGCAAAAAGGGCTGCTAAAAGCGGAATCCCGAATCCAGAGCCTCGCCTGAGTTAATTAAACCCACCGGAGACATGGCAAACTATGTTAAAATAGTACACCCACAAAATCTTCAAACACATGTGGGATGATACGTCTAACAGCTTATTCATCAAAAAATTATTCAGCTATCCTAGGGATGGAGCATCAAAATGCTTTGTATCTATGTCTAGGTGACAGCTTCAGTTTCCTACTGGTTTTAAGGCTGGATATCGTCAGCCAAAGGCCCGCTCTATGATATGAGACAGTTAAACATTTGCTATGCGACTGTCTAGCTGTCCTAGCAATACGAGAATCCATTCTATAACAGCGTTGGTCTTGTATGGCTGTAAAGAACGGTGGCGCAGTTTGCTTTTGAGAGGCCACAAAATTTTTCGGGGTACTTTACCTAATTGTGACGAATCCCAAATGAAGGGTATACTTTGAGATGAAGGATTACATTAAGACAAGATAGTTCCTCTACAAAAAATCATGTATAACAAAGTAGTTAAATGGATCATGCCAGTCAAACAGTCCATAGTGTTCACAAACTTGACAAAATTGCGATCTAGCTTACCGCCTACCGACAGTACCGACTCCCCAACAACATGGCAACGCAGCACGGTGTTGTATATACGAATACACGCATCATCATTCAGTTATCCCTCAATATCCGAAGCAGACCTACGCTCGTTGAGTTGTTCGGCAGGCGTACGTCGAAAATAATAAAAATTCAAGTTTTTTTTTTATAAATTGCTAGCACCAAAAAATTGATATAGCATTTATTCTCTCCTCCACCCCAGAGTCCCCTACAACCAGTTTTTTACCCCTGCAGCAATTTTTTTGAAAATGATCAGGATTCTCTGACACGTCAAAAACGAAGTTTGGGCGATTTTTATTTTTTCGTTTTTGGTCTTTTTCTCCACTGCCACTGGACCGATTTTCAAAAAACTACAAAGCTGTTTCCTCATTCATTTTAGTGTTTCGTGATCTGCCTCTGGAGGCAATACAAAATCGGAACGTCATAGTTGTCTTATAGGAGCCAGAGATAATTTAGGTTCTTTTAATTGCGAAAAGCATCTTTCAGCTGTTGCAGTTGTAACGTGTAAGGTTAAAAACATGCTATTATCACCTAGCCATACAATCTACGGATGTAGCGTTCGAGAATTTATAGTTGGTCGTACGACCTAAAAATTTGCATGAGGTGAGATTGTGAATAACTTTATTTTCTATTACACGTCCTGGTCCCTGTAAGCTGGGAGCCCCGTAGCATTGATGATGGCTGGTACTGCCGTTGCTGGGCCTTTAGGTCGTATCATGTCCTTCAATAATTACATTGAAAAATGATCAAGCCATGAGTAGCACCAGGGGGTAAGTACAAAGGCTCGAATGGGGCCTAGGTACTGTAATCTTGGAATTACCCTTCGATCCGATACAGAATGTGAAAAAAGCCGAAAATAATATTATTTGACACAGCCCTGTATATTTAACATAGAGAGGGAACGCGTGAAAGGGTGTTTCATGGAGCCAGTGTCAGGTATACTCGTATATAGGTTATCGATAGTGTGTAAAACAACTGTCGAAAATAATTGGAAATATTACAAAGAGCTGAGAGAGATAGTAATTTGGCTGATAAACAAAAACAATTAATCAAACCATTAATGTTATTTTACATTCCGCAATCAGAGGCGCAAAATAGCGCGCGTGGCGTGGCACGCGTCGGGCGTCAAGCGTCGGACGTGGCGATGAAAATTGAAAATAACAGGTGTCAGTGGGTGGGCAGAGCAACAACGCGCACACCAGTTGTTGTTGTGCTCAGGCCGATATGCGGATGGATGGAAAGTTCGTTTTGCGGGATAGCGATGTATGGACCGCGGGAGGCTGATGCATAACATTGTAAAATTTGATTTGTTGTTATACAATATTGGCTATCATACGCAATTTTCTTGTCGTCAATGATAAATTCCTACGTATACATCAGTTACTCATTTCTTTGTCTTTGACTCACTGAATTATAGTTCTAATGGATAACTGACCTTTACTATTAAGTATCCCGAACAGAGACTTGTGGTGGTTCAAATGTGATTTGGTATGATTAATCACCTCCTCCCCAATTACAGCAGCTATCAGCCTAAGTTCATTCAACCTGCGCTACATTGGGACCTTTGGACCTCCTCTCCATGGCTTACTTAGGGATTGATCATGTGTCACCACAAACAAGTAAAGCTAGTTTTTAACAGTCTCATCTACCTATCAGTCCGGGAAGTATCTTGGCATATGCCCGGACAAATAGTCTAAATCGGTTGGGTTTGAATAATAAGTGATTTGATATTATTTCAAAAAGTGCGACATATCACATCTGGCTGCCGTCTATATACTGTGTCTGTCTGGTAGTCACGCAGAGGATGCATCAAGCGCGCGCTTTATAAACAATTAAAAACAAAAGTTTACGTTTACGTAAATACTTTGGGATCTTGTTCATGGACGTTCAAGGCGACACCCACGTGATGGGGGTGGCTGAGGATCCCTTGTGTGAACGCTGCGGGGTAGAGGAAGAGACCGCGGCGCACGTTTTGTGTCGCTGTGAAGCTCTGAGCTACTAGAGGCAGACTATACTGGGGTCCATTACTTTGGACCCTTAGGACATCAAGGAGCTTGGACTCAAGGCGATTCTCAACTTCGCTAAAAGGGCGAGGCTTGTGATCTAAGGATTGTAGAGGTGCATAAGGGCCCACTTAAGCGGCCTATGCACTGGCTCCTTACGGTGGCCGGAATGTCTCTAATTTCAAGATTCATTCATTCATTCATGGACGTTTGAAGAATATTGAGGAATTTTGGCAACATTACATTTTTCATATTGTTTTCCGGGACCGAAAATGTTAGATTTCGCACCCTTTCAAATATTAAATTACCTATACGAGTATCACGACACTACGCGATTACCAACCAGTCGCCGTGAGCTACGCGTCCCGTCTCAAGACAATGTTTATCTTGGCTATGGAAGTTTCGATTGTCCCTAATTGGTAGATAGTATCGGACTCTCGAACGTGGAGGTACCACCCGGCAGATCACTAAAGGCAGGGCCAGAATATGTGCCCTGACGCAGGTACAGGTGTTTCCTCGCTAGAGTATGTGTGATGCCTTCCTTTTCGTCTGTATCCTCCTGTAGTCCCTGGGTAGCTACGGGTGGTAAGGCCTTAGGCTTTCGTGGTGGTTCAAGAATAAGAAACCTATCAACTTTAGAGAAAAGATGTTTTGTGCTATTTGGCATGGTCTAGGCGTCGTCGAAAGAAAGCTTGGCAATTATCCTCAATCAAGGTATATCGAAATGAAATAGCACAAAGTGCCATCTATTACCAGAATCGACCACTGCCAGAAGGAGAATAGCAAGCTGCCTGATGAAACTATATCCCAGTTCATGCTGAGCGAAATATCAGGAAACAGCTGTCAATGGTAGGACAAGCGTAAGCTATATTACTATTTTGTTCAGTAGCGAGTATATCGTATCGACGATAGCACCAGAATCGACGGCATCTAGCGGTTACAGTGTTGTCCCGGTTGAAAATGGGAACAGGGACACAGCTTGCTGTTTTCACCCTCGCAGTGTTGGATAATAGTAAAGACTTTGCAGTCTTCTCTCATTCAAGTATGTCTGATGTCGTGTATAGAGAAGGAAAACTGCATATTCGCATTCGTGTTCGCAAATATCGGCAGTAGATATTCGCGAATGCGTAAATATTGACATTCCTTACATCTCTACTTCTGTCACCAGGTATGGACAATCTCGAGATACTCAGACTGAAACAATTCTTTGTCTCAGTCCATCTTATTTGGTATTCCAAGTTAATAACAAAAATGTCGTCCGTAGTAATTCCTCGCCATCACTTTCCACTAGTTTCCAACTCCGTCCACGTTCCACTATGTCGGTCAACACTGTGTTCAACCGTCCGATCCCGTTTTCAACATTTAAAATGGCAAATTCGGCAAGCCATTAATTAGCCGTTCAATTATCCAACCTGATGCCTGATGGCGGCGCGGTACAGCGGCGAAACGCGTGCGTTACAACGCCAAAACGTGTCGTGTAATTTTCACCTGCTCTGATTACACTACCAACACTACAGCACAATTAAGCCCTCGTCCGAATGACGACTGCAAAATTCTCCGTATTCGTGTTCTAGAGCGCATTTATACGTAAATTGTTGAGACAAGATTTTTTAAGTCAGTATAAAAGGGCATGACCCAAATATGTGAAGACAAGATTGTGTCACTTGGAATGTCATCAAAGTAGCGGGCGACAGAATTGTACGACATAACAAGAAATTTGGGCTGAACTATACTTAGCGCATATAGCAAATATTCCATTCCTTATTTAAAAATGAAAGATTAGGATGGGACAGAATGGTTTACTAAAAACAAATTCCGAAAAACCAAATTCCTTTGATTTCGAACAGAGACGAAAAACAACAACTAGCGCAAAGTAAAAAGACCTGGGTATTCACATTGACCAGAATTTGGATTGGGGGGATCATATCATGAATATCTGTAAAAGGGTCATTTCAGCATGTTATTACATTAGAATTATGTCTAGATATTTAGGCATTGAACATCTTAAGATTGTGTACTACGCAAACATTTATCCCATCCTCATATATGGAATAATATGTTGCGGAGGCAGCAGTGACTCGGTCAGGGCTTTCAGAGTACAAAAAAGATCAGCGCGCAGGTGCCAGGTATTGATACTTTTAAGTGTCTCATGTTTTGTTTAGAAATAGAGAACAACTTATCGCCTTTGAAAGACCTGAAGGTAGCTGTACAACTCACAGTGGCCTCAGTTACCCTTGACTTACTACCGTAACGCGAAAGCGCACTACTTACTGAAGTATAAAATTTTAATACCTTTAATAATAGCATATGGAATATCCTCAAAGAACTGGAACTAAATTTTACCCTGTTTCACTTTCAATGTCGTCCCATTGTTATATTTATTAAGAGATAAGTGATCTGCTTCATTTGTAAGCTTGTATTTTTCAATATTTAAGCTGTGTGTATATCTAGTACATTTTTGTATTTTTATTATTATTAAATGCCTTGTTACAGGTTTTAGTGTACTGACGCCTAATCATTCAATTGTCACAATGGATTAATTGTGACTGTTGTATATAATTTTGTTTATTAAAGGAATTTTGAATTGAATTTGAACAAAATATATTATGAAAAACAATTCGAGATGGAAAACCTTTCCTGTAATTGCGTGGTTTTCCATTCAACTAATATCTTACCATCTGTTCAAAAATGATAACTGAATATTATGGAAGTCATTAATTGATCACCTTGGAGTAAGTAATTGTAGCTGACAAACAAATTTCTCACATTTTCCTTATACTAAATTTTCTTCTACTGCTATAAATTTCATTATACCGAGTATGGCAAAGTGTGTTCCTAAATTTCAGTACGCACCCAAGTCAGTGGCGGATTTAGGGGAGGCGCAGGGGGCGCGCTACCCCCCTAGACGTCTGACACTAGCTTTTGTAATCTAACACTATTGTGTTACTTTCTGATACAACATGGCGACAGAGTCATACTAACTATAAGTTATAATATAGGAACTGACTATTGCGATTCTTCGGTATCATTTGATATTCCAAACGCGGCCCTTCTTTGACAGCACTAACGTTTACAGCGTAATTCTTACGATTTATACGTATATACGGGTATTGTGACTTGTGACAAATCTAAGCCAGAGTAATATATTAGCTATACAGATTGCACTTAAAAAGTGATTTATGTTCTGTTTGTTGCTAAATAGTAATTTGAAAAGGTGTAAAGCTTGGCTGAGTTTGTTCGGGGTTGGTGTTGCAGTGAGGCACTATGTTAGATGAACGCCTAAATTGGAAATAGATATTTATGAGATTTGTTTAGTGGCCTATGGCATATCCAGAAAATACGCCCATCGATGCTCAAAGTCAATACCACACGTCCCGCATGTCTTCCCGCGTATGTGTCTATTTATGTTGCTATACTGAATTCGTTTAAATCGCAGAGCTTCTGCACTATACGTGAATATGTACGAGTACAGACCTGTATTTCTGTACTCGTTTCGTACAAACATACATTATCAAAATAATTACGATCTAACAGATATAGTTTCTTACCAAAGATTTTTACATGCGATCAACACCGATTCGAAGACTGAGAAAACAACAACTATGCCGTAACTCTAAGTTCGACAACGAAAGTCTGAAGAATAACTGTAAAACATCTATATTGAATTTCAAAAAATAATTGACTATACCTATTGATTTTTTTATCATATGCTGATATAATAGAAGTGCTTGATTGTGTCAGTAATTGTACCAATTACTTGATTTGTTTAATGGGCAGTTCAGAGTCTTAATCTTTAACTTTGTACACACTAGTAGACCCCATTGCGCAGTTGTCTATTGGCAGTCTGAAGACGGTCTCAAGACACGATCTGTAGATGGTCTATAGACACCCTTCTTTGTCTCTTCTAGCGTCCATACGATAATGTGAATTTTTCCGTCTCATATTCATTTTCGCCATCAAATACACTGTTTTGTGTGGAATGGACTGAGACATGTCTTAGGGTCCCTCAGAATGTTTTTTTTTTCGGTTAACAGAGCAATGAACTTTTTGTTTGATTTAATCTTTAATATTATTACACTAGTTAATTTTAAATGCCTTGTACTTATTTTGTTCTCAAATAGTAGAATATTGCCTTTCTGAGGATTTCTGAGATTTTTCCATGTTTTTTTCAAAGTTGGAATTGACCAGATAGAACACCATGGATGTAAGGAGTAATAATAGGATAAATTCTAGAAGTTCCATTGAGGTTGAAAAATTACCATTCCCAAATATCGTTTGCCTCCCCCCCCCTAGACGAAACTGTAAATCCGCCCTTGACCTAGGTAGGTAAGTACTGAGAGTGAAACAGGTGATATAAGACATAAGTATTTTTTTTGTTTAGTCTTTGAAAGACTAAAATTTTGTTAGCCAACTGCTGGATATTAGATAAGATTGTGTCGTTGATACGCATTTATTTGAAGCCTAAATAGTCGGAATCAGCCTCACAGCTACGTATAGATACAGTCGTCGATACACCGTATCGTTTGCATATATTACAGGTCGAGGCATAACCGCTCGACGTTAGTACAGCCGGAAACTATAAAGCAATTTAATAACATATTTAAGTGGCAGTGGTGAAATCCGAAACAATGGAGACGAATGCAATGCACCGATGCGACGGGACCCATACTCGCGTTTTATTTGTTCTGTGCCAAGCCGACAGATGGCCGAGAACACAGCATACGTATGTGCATATACGTTGACGATGTATTCATTGCATGGTGGAGTGCGTCAGTGACGTAGATAGGAGGACGACATGTGCGTATTACCTCATTTTGAGGCTCTTTGATATTTTAAGATGAATGTGGTGCAGAATTTTTAGCTAAAGAAGACAGAAACCCAAATACTGTTATCAATCTCTTCAAGAGCGACAATGTTTTTATGATGATCATTGAAGTTTTGCGTTTTCATTTTCTTACTTCATAGTATTAGTGAATCCTATATCTATCCATATTATCTTAAAAAAAATGTTATTCGCATGTATTCTTTAGGATTAAAAAAAGCAGAATAGGTTTCATTCACATGATGGGGATGTATCAGCGGAGCTGGTGGAGAGGACTGGAACCCTCCACATAATAGGATGACAGAGTGTTATCGATCACTTCATGAGCGACAATGTGTTTTGTTTATTTACAAAATTCGAACTAGGTACTACATTCTTCAAATAATCTACACGGTGTAAAACAGGCAGTGAAACGTTCTAACAGGCAAACGGGCGATTCCAAGGTCATCCTCTGCAGGCAAAATCGTGGAAACTCGAGACACGTGGTGCCTGCAGGGATTCCCTATCTTTATCTAAATTATCTTGTGAAAATATCAGATATGGCATTTGTTTTGCTTATCATTCACATTTTTCAAATACTTCATTCAAAAAGTGTGTAGTATGATATAAAGCAACACTATCAACAGCTGCGATTATATAAGTATATATTGTAACGATTGTGAGGTATATAGAATAGAGGGCTAATGAGACTCTGTCATACAGTGATACAGATATACTATGAACTTCACATATCGATGTTATATTCTTAAAAATAACATGGAATAGTTGTTTGTTAGTGTTTTTTGTATTGACATCAATATGACGCCTAGTAATGTCGGCAAAGGGTATAGTCATAAAGTCGAAGTTTTATAAAGCATGTAGTGAAGCAAAGTTTAGTTCTATTCGTCATTGTCCGTCAGAGCGGTCCGTGGGACCTTCGCTCTTTGTTGAAGTATCGTAGGTCAGTAGGTCTGTCAGGTCAGGTAATTTGTGTGTGGCAAAAATCGTAATTTTGGTTGGACCTAGAATTGCACGATTTGGTTTTGATCTCAGTGCGAGCCGCGGTCTTGTGTGCTTGCGAACTTGCCCGACTGTGTAGTCTACTGAATCACGCAACAGAGGGTTGCTGCGCGATTCCGCTTGACTATAACGTATTTGCGCCTGATGGTTGATGTAGTCCCTTAGGTAAGGGATGTCGAGGTATCTGTGAAGGGTCTCGTTGGAGACATACCATGGTGCGTTAGTGATGGTTCGCAAGGTTCTGTTCTGCAAAACCTGCAGATTACGCATATGCGTTTTGGTAAGAAAACACCATGCTGCACATGCGTAAGTGATTGCTGGTCTGATAATCGTCTTGTATAGCCGAACTTTGTTAACCAAACTTAATTTACATAGTAAAGGGTAGAGTTGGCGAAACGTAATTTGGAATTTAGTTTTTAACGCTTTAGTGTGATTCTGCCAGATCACCTCCCTGTCAAGAGTGACACCGAGATAGCAGAATTTCCCCATGGTATGCAAGCTCCATTCACTGAAACCTCAGGCGGGGCGCCGCTACCTTTTTTTATTACAATAGACCCTACGTTTTCGAGAAATTAATTTTGAGCAAAGTTTTGCCTATTTGGGCTATCAAATTTTAGGCACAGAATTTAGCAAACTATAAACTTATGTAGAAAGACTGCAAAAATTATATTAGTATTTTTTGTATTGTTACAGATTAACAAGGTTACCTTCCTATTAAATCTTCTTTTTCCATCACCTTTCTATCAAATATGTATTTTATTATCCTGTAATGTATTACTAGCAAAACTATTGAAAGAAATATTATCTTTATTTGGGATATTTTATGAAATCATACCATTTTCAGCAGATTTCAAATTATGAAAAAGAGAATGCACCGGCACAATCCTGTTCCTTATTCCCGGAGCCTTCTTGGAATTCCTTCAACAGTATGATAGGTGGAACCATCGTTTATCAAATAATGTCGACAATGTTGCCTTCGTTCTCCGGTGTTGTCTAAGCTACTGCAACCCGTATTTCGCTAGGTATTGGTATGTGGGTTGCATACGCGAAGGATAGCATATAGAGGATAATTTTGGAACAAGATGTGATGTAACATGACGGAATATCATATGAAGTTTATGAACCAGAGAGTCAGAGAGGGTTCAATAGGAGTCAGAAAACCGGGTGCAATTTCTCAAATAGCGCCACATTCTCAAAGTAGGCAACACATACAGCTTGTGAAATCCATTAACAGCAACTTCAGTAATAAGAAATTGCGACGTGATAGTAAGAATCATAGTTACATAATAAGGTTATTTGGAAAAAAAATTGTTTTGATATTTATTTGATTCATGCGTCAGATTTTTTTTCGAATATCAAAGATGCGATTTGATTTGCTTTTATCTTCCGGACTTAGTAAAACGAAAATCTCTCACAGTCTTTGTATTGTATCGATTTTGTTTCTCCCTACGAAATGAGAAAGTGTTAACGCCCATGCTGTACCTACATACGTACAAATATAATGTCCTGTGATACATTAGCGTGAGCCTTAAGTGATGTATTTATTAGGTATTGTTTGGTATCAGTTGCAGTAGCATTCAGTAGAATTGTGCGGGTGCCTTTCCAAAGGCTGCTGGTCATGGCTGCCTCTGCAGGATGAGATAAATAATAGTATCATCATCATTGGTCGCTACAACCGGTAGCAGTTGCAGGTAGAACGGACAGACACACGGATAGACCGACGGTCGGGCATTCACATTCTCTAATAAATCATGATTAAGCCCTTTGAATTCGTAATCGGTAGTCGATTGTATTAGCTTATTCAAGCTATACACACTCATCGTTCTCAGCAGATTCTGGATTGTAACATTATCATGTATGATATACAATAATGTATGTTATACGTAGAAAGTGCAAGGTAATAGGACTTTGATTGAGGGTAGTATCCAAGATCTGAGGGATAACCTCAGCTCCACCTTGTACTTCCTACGCCAAACGCCACTGACGAGGATGTATTGTAGTTGCGAACATGAGATATTATTAACAGTTACAAATCTCGTTTCAGCAACTCAACTTATTGCTGTATTTGTAGACGAACAAACTCTAAATAGATGTCTTACATAGAGACTTCTCTAAAGCATTTGACCGTCTTAACCTTTATGTGCTTTTGAGCTAATTACAATGCAGTATTTTTAATAACGTTTCAACAGGCGAAAGATATCTTTTTTTTAGGATGTTAGGTATTTCCATTGATTGTCATCTAACTTTATAGTCACATGTGACACATAATAAATTCATGTTTGGAAAATGGCTACCACCCTAAGCTGTGGAAGCTGGCTCTAATTATACCTGTCCCTAAAATATCTAAACCTACTGAACTTAAACATCTTAGACCCATTAGTTTGTTGCCGGTGCTATCGAAAATTTTGGAAAAAATTATACAGCAACAAGTTGTCCATTACATAGAGGAACTAAAAATAATATCGTCATGTCAATCGGGCTTCAGGAAGCACCATAGTACCACCTCGGCACTGTTAGAACTTTGCGATAATGTTATTAGGGCAGTTGACAAAAAGTTAGCAACAGCAGTGGTATCAATTGACTATTCCAAAGCATTCGATCGAATAAATCATAAACTTTTGTGCGCCAAGCTGAGGTATATAGGCTTCGATGATGCTGCTGTCAGTTTTTTCCGTAGCTATTTGTCCGGTCGCACGCAATGTGTCGCAATCAATAACGATCAATCCAATATTACGACTATTCCGTCAGGAGTTTCGCAAGGCTCAATTTTGGGAAATGTGCTCTTATTGATTTACACGTGTGACCTGCATAAAGCAGTTGACAATTCAAGGATACAAACATTTGCTGACGACACTCAAATAATATTCCATTTCGACGCCTCAGATACGCAAAATTCATCAGACATTTTACAGCTTGATTTAGATAAGGTACATCAGTTTTCTATGGAACATAATCTTACTATTAATCCAGATAAGACACAAGTGTTATTGTTTTGTTCTGATCAGAAGAGGAAAACTGTCGAAGATTCTTTCCATCTGACTATTGATGGCATAACATTACAGCATACTCAAACAGCTAAGGTACTAGGAGTGGAAATTGACACAAAATTAAGATTCCGCGGCAAAATAGCTAATTTGATGAAAAAAACTTACCTGTGTTCTAGGGCTCTTTATTCCAATCGCTACTTGCTTAACTTTAAGCTGAGAAAAAAACTGTGCGAATCTTTGGTGATGTCAATGCTCAGTTACTGTGATGTCGTTTATTATCCATGTTTGGATCAATTGACCAAAAATCGTCTTCAAATCATCCAAAATAACTGTGTTCGCTTTATTTATGGGTTGCGTAAATACGATCGCGTAAGTGATAAATATAGGGAATTGAACTGGCTTAGGTTAGGAAGTTTGGTTAAACATAAATTCTTAGTTTTAGTTCATAAAATAATATTGTCATCAAAGCCTGAATATCTAAGAGCTAAGTTAAGATTTAATTACGAAGTGCATGACAGGGCTGTTAGGAATCGTTATAATATCAGAACCACCCCACACACTTCTGCATTATTCCAACGAGGATTTACATATAATGCAGCACTATTTTATAATCAGTTGGACAACAGTATTAAATTGATGTCTTTGGAAAGTTTTCGTAAACATAATAAAAGCATGTTGCTCGCTATTGATTAAATACGCATTTCTGCTACAGATATAGATTGTGTCTATTTGTATTTTATACTTAGGTATATATGTGTTCTTTTTTTCATTGTTCTTATATATATTTTTTTTCCATGTTTTGAACATCAGATGTAACCTACATAAACAGTTAAGTGTAAGAGTAGCCTTGGCTAAACTTCGCTGTTTATGTCCCTTCGGGTTATCCAATAAAGACGTTATTATTATTATTATTATTATTATTATTATTATTATATCATACATTACGTAAAAGTATTATGGTATAACATTTTTATCAAAACACTGTAGTAAGCAGGTTTTACTTACTCTATACTATTCAATGTTTAACTGCGCTATGGCATGTTAAGCCGGAGATACAGCTCATAGGCAGATAGAGTTTTTCTTCTCCAGAAACATGTTATTATATTGTCAATATTTGTGTATATATGTAGAATACGATTTTTAAACTCGATCTAAAGATCTGCTGATACCCCTTCAACATTGTACTGCAAGATATCAGAAATCTTTCAGTTACATGGCTCGTAAAATAATTTGAAAGAAGATATTCAAAAAGTATCGGCATAAAGGTCTATTCACGCTCAGCCGTGACGTGACAGTGCCGTGACGAGCCAGTGATTCTCGCTGACGTGAGCTCACAGTGTTTTCAATTCACACCCGTCAGAATTTTTCTCCGTGCCCTGACAGTGCAGTTGTGTTCACGTGAGATCGAGATGGCAAAATTTTCAGAGGGTAACTTGCAATTATTGTATTAATTCTGGATTTTTTTTATACTCCTAAACACCCATGGCGTATCTTGGTGGTATAGAGGGAAAAAGGGAAAGGAGGGACGCCACACGGACTGTGGCGAGGGTAGACGTGTGCATACAAGATGCACACATTCTGGCCCCGGCTACGAGATCCGCTGCGTGGTACATCCGCGTTCGACGGTCATAGACCGTCTACCACCTACGAAAGATGAAGAAGAAGGTACGCGTACGAATTCAATTAGCTTTTCATCATTCATGTGTTTAACCAATTATATCAAAATATTCACGAAATTACATAAAAACACGGCTGTGAAAATCGAAAAATATCGTTCCAAAACAATGCTATGATCAACGGTACGGCGTCGTCGAGGGTACTGAGTACACGGCCACGTGCCGGTCTAGTGTGAATCAGTTCATCCAAATTCCAGGAAGAATGTTTTTATTTTCGCCGGGCGGATCACGTGCCGGTCACAGCACTGTCACGTCACGGCTGAGAAGCAGTTTAAGCAGTTTCAAAATCACTGTAGGTACCTGGGACCTCCGTCCATTCTGACAGTCCGGTATAATCTAATCAGGGCTAATTTCGCGGCAAACAAAAGTCTTTGTAGCTTTGCCTGGCGCATTATTTTGTTGCACAAGCTCTTGGCCTGCTGCAACTGCTGTGCCTTTCCCTGTGATCTCGGCATACGTAGGAAGTGGAGTGGGCTGAAGGGTAAGGGCTTCAACATGGCAGCAGCCGTAACATTTTATAAATTATAAGTTTGAGCGTGGGGAACGTGGGGAGAAACGTATAAAAAAGCACGTCGTCTCTAGTTTTCCCTTCACTCGACCTAATTACTGAATAAAGATAAAGCATGTGAATGTTCGTCGTCGTCCTCATACGGCCTCTTGTCGTTAGGTATATGTATATCGGCCGGAACACTTGACATCAGCACGGGAAAAATTAACTTGAGCTTATTTTGAACGGATTTCACGTTAATAAAAAGGAAAGAGATCAAAGATTAAATCAATGCCTATAGCAATATGTTTCTAATTAAAGAGATTCTGGGACCGTACGGACACAAAATAACTATAGTAAACAAAAAAAACTACAAAATGTTCTTTGTATTAACGAGTCCTATTTAAAGCCCGTATTTACTTTGACAAGAAAATATTGGACGGCTTTCGCTGCTCTCTCTGTTTGCAAATTTCGAATATTTTGTTACAAGTCTTGGACAAGAACATGCGCATTTCCACCAATCACAAAACACACATGTTTGCTGCTGCCCGACTAGATTATCCATGCTCGATGTTGTACAGAGGAGGGTTGCCCGACTGATCTATGACTCTTCTATAACGGACAGTCTCAGGACCTTTTCGCACAGACCGTCGGCGATCTAGCTCTTTTCTACCGCTACTCCAAAGGGCTTTGTTATTCAGGGCATGATGCCGCTACGCGATCTTCCCGCCAGACAGACCCATCTGACTTCATTCTCCCATTCTAACAGTGTCGAACTTATCGAGAATGTGAAACAATTTACACGAGGAGGCTTTTTCCAGCTTTACTAATCTAAGGCAGTTCAAAAATCGGATTATCAAGGTTTCTTTACGCTCTTCATAGCAGTCCTGGAATTTTGGCTTCCTCCTATGATCGTGGCACACCGGCTTATAGAATTTACATTATACTTTTGAGGTCCCCCATCGATCTCGATCTGAAATCATGTTAGTAGCCTACACACCCGATTTATCGAAAATTGGTTGCAATTGCAGAAAGACACAGAATTTATGAAAATTTTCTTTGAAAGTACGGTATAAACCATAAAGTATCTACTGGAGTGACTTGGAGTGCTAGTTTTAGATAGTCCTTGCCCTACGACCTACGAGTACTCGCTCAAATTTGGTTTTTTACATTTAAAAGGCTAGTGATCATTTTCGGACCACTTTTTGTGGTGGTTCAAAATCGGGGTTTGTGGATGTAAAGTAGCGGGGAAAGTATGCCTGAATTCTTTGTCGGTAGTATGTTCACACTCTTCAAACGTCGCATCTATTAGTACATATATCAATACACCATAGAATTCCCCGTTCGTTTCCTCTTAAAACTTGCAGAAATAGCAGACGGACTTATCGCGTTGTCTGCGACAGCTGCCTAATCTCTCATCCCGCCACACTGCCAGAACTGGCCAGCAAAGCATGACTGACGTTGCCAGATGGCCGATAGTTTCAGTAAGAGCAGGGAAGAATCGCAGCATCATCAAGTGGGTGGACCTATGGACTAATTTTATGGGCCTATTTGGCTCACTTGATCCATTTAATTGTTTATTTATGTCATACATGTTCGTAGTTAACATTTTTTCTTATAATAATAACACTTTAAGAACTGATGACAGCGTTGCAGGGAAGTGCGGAGTCAACCTACTTGACATAATTTTTTATGAAGTCTGTTGCAATTCGGGTGATTCTGATACACTTATATCGACATGCACACAGACTAACAAATTAGTGATGTGCGGGTTCTCGTGCAAGTTCCTGTATTTCGTTTGGCCTACGTGATTTTGTCTCTTGAATCAAAAATGGATTGTTCGCGTAATTTAACGTGCTTCAGCCAAACAATAAGAAACGGTATTTTACTGTAAAGAACTCGGCCACGCAAAATGCTTTGATAGCCTTCCTACTCACTCCTTTGTCCCTCCTCCCTTAGGTTTTTTCTTTCATGTCGCTACCGCTTTCGGCATTTTACTTCCGGTGTGGCTGCTTTTCCTACAGACATACTTATTTCTCCTTCCGGTCCTTTTTACCTATCCCCACCCCACCATTTTAGCCGGCTATTATACTGTATAATTGAGTGTTAAGAATAAAACACGGGATCCTTTGATCCTTGTAGTTACTAAATTGTCTCTTATACGGGGTTTTACTACTCGCGACATACACATCATATAGGCCTTATCAAACGAGGCAAAATTTCCTTCAAAACATACAACAAGATTGAGATAAAGAAAGATTACCATCTGAAAAAATCTGCGATACCAAATATGGCTCTGGCTCCAGCCAATGATTATGTGAAAAAATATGACACGTATCAGAATTCAACCCAAGCATTTTACAAAACAAGTTTGAAAAATCAAAAGTTGTACACTCCTAGAGCAATTACCAATTTTTCGGTATAGTGTTTCGCTGACTGATGTCTTCAAAATGCTGCTGAAGCTTTGCGAGTGTATTCCGATGGTCTTCTTGGACATTTTCATTTTGCGCTGCGTAGGATTATTTCGTAAAATAAATAAAAGGAACGCCTTTTTAAAAAGTATGCTTTTTCCGATTGAAAATATCCTTTTAAAATTGTTTGAACGTTAATGAATCTCTTCTGTCTCATATTTTCAAATAAAAGCGTGTTTCAACCTTGTTCATGCTTGCTGTTAAAATGTAACACGCTTTTATTTGGAAACTTGATGAGAAGCAGTCCTATATAATCAAAACCTTAGGAGCAGAGAAAAAGAGGAATCACACTCGATGAGTGCGTTGTTTCATAACAGAGTTCTCATGGCCATGGTTCCATCATCAGATCTGTCGTAATAATATTGTATCGTCATATTAGACGTCCGCCATATTGAATTTAGACACATATCATACCTACTACCGCCAATGATAACGTGTATCTATATAAAATTTCAGTTCAATTGGTTAAGATTGACTGATTCGAATTCACTGTTTGCCCCACACATACATACCAGCATACTAACAGGTCAAAGCTTGTAAAAGGAAATGTTTCATCGTTCAGAATAGCCTGCATAGAAAAAAGCCAACATCTTATTAGTATTTCACCTTCACCAGAGGACTACAATTATTCACTTATCATAACGCTTAATGATATTTTATCGTATATAAAAGACAATGGTTTTCTGTATGTACAAATTTTGCATGATTTCGTTAAATTGGTAATTTGTACTTCCCGCGTCTACTGAGATATGTTTTTTGGATATTATATGGCATGCACATTACGAAAAACAATATCGCTTACTGTTGGACCAGCGAAAGATTGCAAGCCGAAAGAATGCGGACAAAAAATTGCGAAGTTGTCAGATGTTCTACATAAAATGCGGTCCATACATATTAACATATTTAAGATATAGAATTGTTCCGCTGAATTTGGCAATGTAGCTGGAAAACCCAGGCCGCAGGTAAACATCCGGTCGCTGATTGGTCCAAAACTCTTATCTTATCTGAAACTAGAATAACGTGCCGATGGCACGGTCATTTATAAACCTACTCCCATAGGCGTAGGCAGTTGGCAAATACTTTGAAAATATAATTTACTGTTTAGTGGTGATAATGGAATTCAAGCATGGGAAAGTTATTCACAGCCAGGCAAGGGAAATAATAGCAAACGTGATACGTGCTTGCGATGCAGAAGCGGCTAACAATACTTTCGTTTATCCACTGGTAGCTAGAAATGCAAGGGCGGCATATTATACGGGTGTTAGTGAACGAACTATAAGTAAAATTAGAAAAGAAGATAAAGACAGGCAAAATGCAACCTCCACACAGCCTTTAGCTTCTCCCGGAAAAAAGAGATCACGCCCTTCTGTGATCCAAAAAATTGATGGAGTCGATTTTTCCATTATTCGGAGAATGATAGAAAAATTTTACTGTGATTTTAAAGTGGTACCTACTTGTAGTAAACTTCTAATCAAACTGAAGGAAGAAATGGAATTTCCATTTGGTAAAGAATCGTTGAGGCTGCTTTTAAAAGCAAAAGGATTTTACTGGCGTAAATGCCACAACAAAAGGAAATTATAGTTGGACCAGCGAAAGATTGCAAGCCGAAAGAATGCGGACAAAAAATTGCGAAGTTGTCAGATGTTCTACATAAAATGCGGTCCATACATATTAACATATTTAAGATATAGAATTGTTCCGCTGAATTTGGCAATGTAGCTGGAAAACCCAGGCCGCAGGTAAACATCCGGTCGCTGATTGGTCCAAAACTCTTATCTTATCTGAAACTAGAATAACGTGCCGATGGCACGGTCATTTATAAACCTACTCCCATAGGCGTAGGCAGTTGGCAAATACTTTGAAAATATAATTTACTGTTTAGTGGTGATAATGGAATTCAAGCATGGGAAAGTTATTCACAGCCAGGCAAGGGAAATAATAGCAAACGTGATACGTGCTTGCGATGCAGAAGCGGCTAACAATACTTTCGTTTATCCACTGGTAGCTAGAAATGCAAGGGCGGCATATTATACGGGTGTTAGTGAACGAACTATAAGTAAAATTAGAAAAGAAGATAAAGACAGGCAAAATGCAACCTCCACACAGCCTTTAGCTTCTCCCGGAAAAAAGAGATCACGCCCTTCTGTGATCCAAAAAATTGATGGAGTCGATTTTTCCATTATTCGGAGAATGATAGAAAAATTTTACTGTGATTTTAAAGTGGTACCTACTTGTAGTAAACTTCTAATCAAACTGAAGGAAGAAATGGAATTTCCATTTGGTAAAGAATCGTTGAGGCTGCTTTTAAAAGCAAAAGGATTTTACTGGCGTAAATGCCACAACAAAAGGAAATTACTAATGGAAAGACCCAGTATTTTACATTGGCGATACAAGTATCTTAGGTCTATTAAAAAGTTCCGGGAAGAAGGAAGGCATATTATTTATTTGGACGAAACTTGGGTTGATAATGACCTCACTTTCAAGAAATGCTGGCAAAGCGAAGAAATTATGGGTGTCCTGAGCAATATAAGTTCTACAGGTAATAAAGTTTCTTTCACCTCGATTTTGCTTATTATACATTTTTCTCAATTTTGGAATATTCTTAATAAGTGCTCATTTAATTTGTCTAATTGAATACATAATCCCTTGCAAGTATTTTTTTCTCAAAAATATGTTTTTTATACATAGTGATTCAAAAAGGTGTTGGCAAACTTAAAATAACACTAAAATGAGGCTATTTATTCATTTCCAGGACGACTTATAATTGTTCATGCGGGTTCGCAAGATGGTTTTGTTCCTGGAGCCTGTCTCATTTTCAAGGCTGGCTGTGCCACTGGTGATTATCACGGTCAAATGAACCAAGAAAATTTCACGAAGTGGCTTACTGAAAAACTATTTCCTAACATTCCTCCTAATAGTATTATAATAATGGATAATGCACCTTACCATTCAGCTTTGGAAGACAAGCCTCCAACTAGATCTTCTCTAAAAAGAGACATCATCACGTGGTTGAGCAAAAAAGGTATAGAGCATGATCCTAATGCTAAAAAAATGGAGCTTTATGAAATAGCTTGTCTACATAGGCCACCATCTGATGAGAAAAATTATAAGATAGATAATTTAATAAGAAGTTTCGGACACACCCCACTTCGAACGCCACCCTATATGTGTCAGTTTAATCCCATAGAGATGATTTGGGCACAAGTAAAATTTTTCATTAGAAGCCATAATACAAGCGGCGAATTTACTATAAAAAAACTAGATGAAATTTCTAATAAGGCCATCGCTTCAGTAAGTGCCAGTGACTGGCAAAAGGTTATTGGACATGTTATAAAAATTGAAGATGAATATTGGGAAAAAGACAGTCTCATTCAAGAAATACAGGAAGAAATAATAATCAACATAGGAGGTGAAAGTGATAGCAATGACAGTTCCTCAGACAGTGATCATGACTCTAATCAGGATTGAAACTATACTAGATTGGCTACCTTTTAGAATTTTTAGATATTCTTTTGTTATACTATTGGTTTGTGGCTTTTAGTATCTCAGTAGAAAGTCTAATTCTATGTGTTGTTTATGGGTTATTTCATCAAGAAATTACTTTTTGTTTTCCTATATTTTTCTATTCAGTCAGATATTTTTGACTTGTTGTATTCTATTTTAGAAGAATGCATAATTTGTTTTGCTGTTCAATCATAATGCGTACATAGGAATATTACTTGTTGCCTAAAAAATATATTTATTTTGTTCTCAATATTCAGTGTTTGTGTATATTTATTTCTTATAATGTATGTTTGGTATCACGTCATTATGAATCGCAAAAAAATATTAATACTACCAGTTGTAATAAAATATAAATTCAATTAATAATTCAAGTCTCTCCGATCTCCGCCTATGACTCCATATAAAATCGTCTAATGGTAAGGTTTTTTCATCGCATTTCCCCCTTTCGTCCCTAGCAATCTTTGGCTGGTCGATCTATACTAATGGAAAGACCCATTTTACATTGGCGATACAAGTATCTTAGGTCTATTAAAAAGTTCCGGGAAGAAGGAAGGCATATTATTTATTTGGACGAAACTTGGGTTGATAATGACCTCACTTTCAAGAAATGCTGGCAAAGCGAAGAAATTATGGGTGTCCTGAGCAATATAAGTTCTACAGGTAATAAAGTTTCTTTCACCTCGATTTTGCTTATTATACATTTTTCTCAATTTTGGAATATTCTTAATAAGTGCTCATTTAATTTGTCTAATTGAATACATAATCCCTTGCAAGTATTTTTTTCTCAAAAATATGTTTTTTATACATAGTGATTCAAAAAGGTGTTGGCAAACTTAAAATAACACTAAAATGAGGCTATTTATTCATTTCCAGGACGACTTATAATTGTTCATGCGGGTTCGCAAGATGGTTTTGTTCCTGGAGCCTGTCTCATTTTCAAGGCTGGCTGTGCCACTGGTGATTATCACGGTCAAATGAACCAAGAAAATTTCACGAAGTGGCTTACTGAAAAACTATTTCCTAACATTCCTCCTAATAGTATTATAATAATGGATAATGCACCTTACCATTCAGCTTTGGAAGACAAGCCTCCAACTAGATCTTCTCTAAAAAGAGACATCATCACGTGGTTGAGCAAAAAAGGTATAGAGCATGATCCTAATGCTAAAAAAATGGAGCTTTATGAAATAGCTTGTCTACATAGGCCACCATCTGATGAGAAAAATTATAAGATAGATAATTTAATAAGAAGTTTCGGACACACCCCACTTCGAACGCCACCCTATATGTGTCAGTTTAATCCCATAGAGATGATTTGGGCACAAGTAAAATTTTTCATTAGAAGCCATAATACAAGCGGCGAATTTACTATAAAAAAACTAGATGAAATTTCTAATAAGGCCATCGCTTCAGTAAGTGCCAGTGACTGGCAAAAGGTTATTGGACATGTTATAAAAATTGAAGATGAATATTGGGAAAAAGACAGTCTCATTCAAGAAATACAGGAAGAAATAATAATCAACATAGGAGGTGAAAGTGATAGCAATGACAGTTCCTCAGACAGTGATCATGACTCTAATCAGGATTGAAACTATACTAGATTGGCTACCTTTTAGAATTTTTAGATATTCATTTATTATACTATTGGTTTGTGGCTTTTAGTATCTCAGTAGAAAGTCTAATTCTATGTGTTGTTTATGGGTTATTTCATCAAGAAATTACTTTTTGTTTTCCTATATTTTTCTATTCAGTCAGATATTTTTGACTTGTTGTATTCTATTTTAGAAGAATGCATAATTTGTTTTGCTGTTCAATCATAATGCGTACATAGGAATATTACTTGTTGCCTAAAAAATATATTTATTTTGTTCTCAATATTCAGTGTTTGTGTATATTTATTTCTTATAATGTATGTTTGGTATCACGTCATTATGAATCGCAAAAAAATATTAATACTACCAGTTGTAATAAAATATAAATTCAATTAATAATTCAAGTCTCTCCGATCTCCGCCTATGACTCCATATAAAATCGTCTAATGGTAAGGTTTTTTCATCGCATTTCCCCCTTTCGTCCCTAGCAATCTTTGGCTGGTCGATCAATATTTCCGTAGGACAGTCAGTTTGTCCGCTAATCCTTGACCCCGCTATAACTTGAAAAGTACCGGTCCGATTTTGATGAAAGTTTTATGCAAGGTTACTATTATGCCAAGAACAAAAAATGTTTTTGAAAATTGGTCCAGTCTTGGCGAAGAAACATGCCAAATGTGTATCGCAGTTTTTTGATGTTAGTATATTAACACACTTCCAAAACCGATTCTATCCACCTATTAGAGATTCATAAATTTCCCCGTACATTTGTCCTCAAAACAAAAACGATAGAGGAATGTTTTCAGCATGCGACTCTGCGTCTGCCCTCTGGCTACACCGGCCGATGTACCGGTATTTTCATCTGACGGATCGCGTACCTATCGGTCGCACTTGGAATCCAGGGTTGTAAATATTGCTTCTTTACTGGTGGAATCGAGGGATTTATAAAAGTAGGTAGTGTTTTAAAGAGAAACGCGAAAAGCGTTCAATATATGTTAGAAAGAGTGTGTCGGTCGTCACGCAGCAAGCCGCAGCTGCAACAGCGGCCTCGTCACTCGAGTTGCTAGGCAACGTGATGCTTCTAACATACGTATTGCATGCTTTTCGCACTTCTCTCTCGTACAGATTACGACGTCAGTGATATATGGATTTCTCTGAATACGAGCATTATGCTTGGAGTGCAATTTCATGAGGAAATATCAGGTAACCAAATAAGTTCGTGCGGTTGCTGTATTATCGCACATTGCCATGGATGTTGTTGATCGACAGGATCTTCGACAGGTTGTGGACGCAAATTCCAGGACAAAGTGCCAAGAGCTTGCAGAAATGTTCAGAGTGAGTCCTAAAACTATTCGTTTGCATCTTCATCAGCTAGGAAAGACGTGGAAGTTAAGCACATTGGTCCCACATGAACTGACAAATGATAACAAATTAAGTCGTCTTACCTTTTGTTCAGCAAACATTTCACGCAGGGCTAATGAACCACTTCTTAATCGGTTATTAACCTGTGGCAAAAAATGGATGGAAAATGGATCTTGATCGAATTCTAAGAGTTCGTATCATTGGTTGTCCACTACTGATTCGGTACCACACACGCCCAAGGCTTCCTTGCACCCAAACAAGGTTTTGCTGTGTTTGGTGGACAGTAACTGGAATTGTCCATTATGAGTTTTTGGAAAGGGGTCAAACCATCACTGCTACCTTTTATTGTGAGCAGCTTCAACAAGTACAAGCAGCACTCATCCAGAAACAGCCTCCTTTGATCAATCGGAAGAAAGTGATATTCTTGCAGGATAGGGCCAAGCCTCATACCGCCAAAGTGACCCGAGAAAAAAAAATGTGAACTCGGCTGGGAAACGTTACCGCACCCGCCATATTCTCCCTACATTTCGCCCAATGATTATGACATTTTTTCGTCTCTAGACAACTGTATGAGGCACCGACAGTTCACAACTCGAGATGGTGTAATAAATGCAGCCCGCCATTTTTTTGACTCCAAATCCAGGGAGTTCTATAATACCGGCATTTAAAAATTGTCTACGTTGGCAAAAGGTCATTGAATATGATGGTATTTACTTCGACGAATAAATAGTGTCTTATTGTTTCTAAATAAAAATTTATATTTTTCTACTAAAAACCGCACGAACTTATTTGGTTACCTGATATTATAAAATATGTATATGAGTAGTTACCAAGCGATATAATAGTCACTTATCAAACATTTTTGACAGATGACGCAACTATTTTTTAATAAAAAGCACAAATAATGATCATAATAATAATAATAATTTATTTTCTTTGAACAAAATTCATATAAGAATCGTCAATGATCGCTCTAATGGTTCTAACAAAACCTTCGTCTTCGACGGCAGATAGAGTCACTTGACGCCATTTTCAGTAAAAGTATTCATCCAAAAACTATATGATTTCAACTGTCGAGCAGGTAAAGCGTGTAGAACACGATTTTAATGTACATCGATAATTCAGATTCGCCTTTTCCATTTGGAAAATTAGTCTGTTTGAATATTTCACACCGGCATGGCGGCAATATTTTAATCACCCGCGTACCAGTAGCAGCAGGTAAAGTCAGAGGTAGATGCACACACACACACTTCACATCCTGAGCCGAGCTCTAAAATTAATACGAGCGAGAAGAGCAATTACGAGCATGTTAATGTGATAAATAATTAATGTCTCGGATTTCTGCTTTGAAGTCGCAAGTGAATTTTCCACTCCGATATTATAGGAAACGTTCGCAATGTTCGTTCGCATGCACATTCTCGAATTTATAATGTTAAAATAAATCAGCGGTTTTGGCACCGACCGACCACGGTGCCGTCGTATATCTCCCGGTTTTTCTCTAAAAACCATTATAACTAAGTCTCGACGAAAATGAAAAGCGGCGCGCTGAGGTAAATAGGATGAATCAGCGGTCATTTCCAAGTTGTTGCACCGAGTATCTATTATGAATTTTACTGAAAATATGAGGTAGAAATATAGCTAAGGTTTATTTCATTAATAGGTGTCTTTTGTGGATATAAGAAGGGTGCACCAAGGAAGGTCGCGCTAACAAGTTAACGGTTATTATTTCTTGATTTTCTGGGATAAATGAAACAAATAAACTGTAAGTAACACTTTGCTCTATCACGTAGCAATATTTTTCTTCATTGCAGAGTAAATCAATTCCACCATGGACGTCCCCTCAACACCCGAGTGCCGTCGATTCAAAGAGATCCCTACACTAGGAGCTTCCAGATATCTTACGAATCCGACACCTTCCCAGAAAACAGGAAATTTTAACATCCCCAAAAAAAAAGGTACTAAAGAATCTATAGCTTATAGCTCTTGCATTCTGTTTAAACTCAGGTGACGGTGAGGTGCATAAATCAGGAGCTTCTGGAGTACCTCGAATGTCACGGCTTGATCAGCGACAGGCAGTATGGTTTCCAGCAACAGCGATCCACAGGGAACCTCCTAGCTTACGTCACACAATTGTGGCGTAGGCTCAACCAGTATCATGATGGGGCTCATGTCGTTGCTCTTGATATCACGAAAGCATTCGATCATCTGTGGCATGTTGGCTTCCTAAGCAAACTACCGTCCTATGGCCTTCCAGAGCAGCTTTGCAGATGGAAGGCTGACTTTCTCTCGGGCCACAAGACAACCGTCGTAAAACACGGGTACTCCTCTTCATCCCACATTGTCAACGCGAGTATTCCCCAAGACTCGGTCTTGACTCCAGCATTGTTCCTCTTACATATTAACGACCTACTTTCCTGTACGAGCAATCCAATCCCCATCGTTGCTGATGAAATCACCATACATACCAAGAATTCAGAGTGACAAGCCGATCTCTGTCGGTAATTTGGAGAAAAGAAGAATAGCAGTGACTTCCTCTCTAACCTGGAGGTTATCACTGCTTGTGGCGCTTAGTTTAATGCTTCCAAAATACAGGATTGTACCTTGACGAACAAGAAGATTCATAGCGTTCATACGGTTAGCCCTTCATTTCGGCTGGTCGGCGTCCAGATCACCGAGGACTTAGTCTGGCAGAAGACATTTCGTCAATAACGGCAGCTGCTGGGAAAAAGCTAGGCTATTACTTGGTGTAACAAGGTGCAGATAAGACCTAGCCTCGAATATTGCTCACATATTTGGGGTGCTGTCACCCCAACTACGTTACGCATGTTCGATGATGCTAAGAAGAGGGCTGTCCGACTGATCAGTGACTCTTCTCCAACGGACAGTCTCGGGACCTTCACGCACCGGCAGGCCGTCGGCGAACTAGCTCTCTTCTACCGCTACGCCAGTGGGCTTTGCTCCTCAGAGCATTTAGCCTCCCATTCTTACCGTGCCGAACATCGTACATCCTAAACTGATCGATACCTCCGCTTCTTTGTCGCTAGGGTATCCAGATTGTGGGACAATCTACATGAAAAGGGTTTTCCTAGTTCTACTAACCTTAGGCGGTTCAAAAATCGGAATAACAAAGTGTCCTCTCTTCATAGTAACCGCAGTGCCCTGGCATTTAGACTTCTGCCTGCGCGGCTGCTCCAGTGTAAAAAGATATGTATTCAATTCAAGATTTATTAAGCTCTCACTAAAATAAAATATTAAATACTTACAATAATATATCCTCATAAAGAATTCTCAATGAACGTTACTTGAACTGTATCGGACAACTACACAACTAAGTACACAAAAGCATTGACAAAATAATGACGCAAGCCGGTCCCCGGATGCGATGCATGTAAGTTTGAGTAGAAGAAATTTGCCATCGACTGGCATTAACTAAGACATTATAATAATTAGTTTTATGTAACATTCACACATTGGAACCAACGTTACAACCAATGTTGGCGCCAATGTTGTCGATATTTGCTACAGTTCAGCGCTAACGTTGGCCAGCCCCGGCCAATGCGCATTCGTTTAGCGTTCACACGTGTTAGCCTACGTTGTACTGATATGTGAATGCAACACTACAAGCAGCATGGCCGTCCATGGTACATCCACCTTACATATATGTTATTTTTAAACAGATATAAAAAACACTTACTTAAACAGGAATATAGGACACTTCATTTTGGTCACTCATTCTGGACACTTACCTGAAAAGAGAACATAATCGTTAAGATCGCATAGTAACTATAGACACTAACATCGTGCACAGCAAAAAAATCAAGACAGTTCAAATACGGAATTTCTGGAAGTCTTTTGGAATTGTTTTTTATATTCTAGTTTTCAAAATAGCGAATCAAATAATGTTTAGCTTAGATGGCATAATGAGAATTTCAATATAACGTTTCGTCTTTTGTCCTCCAGCATCAACTTCATTTTTTCTTATGTACGCGATAACATAAAATGACTTTGTCAAAGTGTAGTTATTAAAAAAAAACAGAATTTCTTATAATTTGTTTCATATACCAGATTTATCGCAAAATCATTTTCTATTTTTCGTGACTTTACTAGAGTCGGGATTTCAAAGTAAGTTACATGTTGTCATGGCGTAATTAACTTTGCAATTCGAGATTTCTTCTCTCGACTTGCATGACCAAATTTGTACATTTAAATGTAGTTTCCAGTCTTAAATTCAGTAATATACTCGTATTTCCTCAGTTGGCCATGAATTTGTTGTTGGAACGAAAATAATAAGGAAATAAAAAGGTATGGTAAAACCTGAAAATGAAATAAACATTTTATTGATAGTAATAATAATCATAAGTAAGCGGATGTAAATTAAATCTTATTAGATGTTCAAAATCTTATCCGTTATTTTGTACCCAAGGTCTAACTCATCTCTGCATGTGTATATTATTCTGCTCGGTTTACTTCCATTTTCCTCATTCTTGGAAACTCTGTTACGATATTCAATTTAAAGTGTTCTGTAGGGGTATTATGTAAAAAACCTAAGAAACGTGAAAAAACAACAACAAAATATTGTCTTGCAGACTAGGTACGAGCCCCTTCCCACTTCAGTTGGCCCACTTCAAGATTTGTACCAAAATATGCCTTTATAAACTAAACATGACGAAACTATTTACTTCTAAAACAATTTATTTTCTCAAAAACATTTTAGATACACTCTAGTCGTAAAAAATACATATTTGAAATCACTTAGACCTATAACTAATAGAACATCTGAACAAACAAACAGTGTGTGAATAAATGCGCGAAGTTAACAAAGCAACAATTGAAAGATTACCATTGGGTAACATCACCTTTATTTTTTATTACGGCTGAAATTCTTTGGGGCATAGTGTTAACCAAGTTTTGGCAAAAATTTGGTGTAAAACAATCCCATATTTCTTGAAGCTTTTGTCTCAGTTAGGTGATTGTACGAGCAGGATGTTGTCGTAGAACCTTTTTCATCTCGTGCCACAAAGTTTCAATAGGTGACAGATCTGGACTGCTAGAAACCCATTTCAAAATTGGTACATTATTTTATTCCATCCATTTTATAGCCTTTTTGAGGTACGGCACGCTGCACCATCTTGCTGAAACACAAAATCTTGGCCGGATGTCAAACATTCTTCCATCACTGGTAAAAGCGATTCTTCTAAAATTGCCAAATATTTGTATCCATATTTCCATCAATAAAATAAAGTTTTGCTACTATTTTTGATGAAATTTCACTTTTCTCTTCAGACAGTCAACATGGAATTTTCTTTGCGAATAAGTCTACTGCGACTGTCACCAACACAAACTTCGAATCGGGCCTCATCACTCCATTGTATTGCACACCATTGTTGAGGTGTCCATTGTCTATGTTCTTTAGCCCATCTAAGCCGATTTTTCTTTTGCAGTGGAGTTAATAGTGGCTTTTCTTTGGCCTATAAACAAGTTGTGCAACTTTAGGGTTTTTACTACACTTTTTTTATAAGAAAACTTACCTTGCACGTTCTAAATCCCATATTTAGTGGGACTCTTTATGAGTTGTGGACCTCGAAATTCTCCTTCCAGCAGCGTCACTCCACAGAGCACTTGATTGTAAATAATTGGCTCGCGTGTTTTTCACGATTATTCTTCTTAATGCTCTTCGGTCGGCATTTGTGATATTACTTTTTTTCACATATCGTGGCTTAATATTAACTGAACCAGTTACGTTATATCTTCTATCAATATTTCTCACACTGTACCGCGATAAGTCTAACAAAGTTGCAATTTCTGAGTTTGATTTCCCAGAATTAAAAAATTTAATTATCAGTAAACGAATTTTCTCTAATAACCTTTCCTCTACCCATTTTGAAAACCTTAACTACCCAAAACTATTTTAAATGTATTCTGACAGCTGTGATTAATAAAAACAATTGTCATGGCTTTTATTTTTCACAGCCACCTATGCGTTATAGACTTATTTTGCATTGAAATGAAAATAGGTTGATATGCTGTAATTGCAACATGTTATTTTTATGCTGCAAATTTGATTAGGGAGTGATAAGGACCTATAACACCCTGATACATTTTTATTATTTGTGTTTGATAAGAAAAAAACTAAGATTTCAATAGTTGGGCCAACTGAAGTGGGAAGGGGCTCGTAGTTAGTGTGCAAATAGTTCATTCCGCCCATGCTACAAGTGAGCATGAAGTGAATGACAGCTAGTTGCAAGTTGACATCTTGTAGAAAAACCTGTTTTGTCACAAAAAACCTATAAGATGTCAAAAAAATACGACAAAATGTCACCTTCCAAGATACGTAATACCCGTGCAGGTATACGAAACAAATAACTATCTGATAATTTCAAGGCCTATCTAGGAAATTCTGTTTTTCTGAAATAATTATCGTTTATCAATTACAATGTATGACATTTTTGGAATCCGAATTATATTCATCTGCATAAAAATCCAACATGGCGTCTATAAGGAAAAATAAAGTTGATGCTGGAGGACAAAAGACGCATAAAATTCGGAAGACTTTTGGTATACATACATTTTTATCTGTTAATAGTCAAAATCAATTTGTGAATTCATCCTGCTGCGATAGAAAAACTCCATCCGGCGATCAGCACACAGAAGTTGCCAACCAGAGCACAACTCAATTAGCCTAAACTCCGCCGAAGCCGCCGCGTCTGAAATCCGCCATTTTTATGCCAGATTTCCGAACAGCAAAAAGGAAAACCTTCATCCATAATATTTCATCAGAACGGCCTGAAAGGCTGGCCAACACTGGCAGTCAGTTAGCGAGTTCAAAAAGAGCATTTTGAAATGGCAGAGGCGTAGAGTAGGTTCCCAGGTGACCCTTATGCTGCTTAATATTGGGCTTCACGACACTCCAGGATTTTTGGACAATTTTTTCATTCGCTCGTAATAACGGAAGATAACAGAAATGTTGCTCTATAGCAAGTCCACGAACTCATTTTTCTCATTTTTACTCATATACTTCTTTTCCTCTGGAATTCTCATTTTCTCAGCGAGTCCCCCTGAGTCCATCGCGTGTTACAATAAATAAAAAAATCGATATTTCGTTTATCATGGAAGCATCCCCCAGCCTTCGCCATCCAAATGTTATAAAGGCTTGTTGATCAGATCATGGGATGTAAAAATTGAACATGTCCACACAACAAAACTTTTAAATTGATCAATGCCTTAAATGGAAGCTACTCATTAACCAGATTTGCAATAAACTTGCGTATTGTCTTAGTCAGCTGTGATTTGTGATTGACAGATACTTGCTGATGACATACCATACTACTTCATTCACTTATTTCGTATGGCATCGTTCCATGGGGGATGTTGTTCAGAAACTAACAGAGTATTCACCATGAAAAAAAGAGTGGTTAGGTTAATTGTGGGTATACATAGAAAAACAAGTTGTAGGGAATATCTTAGATAACCGAAAATATTATCACTTCCGTATATTTACATCCTAGTCCTGCTGATCTACGGTAAAGCAAATTTGGCAGATTTTCCAAAGCTATATAATCTTTTTTTATATCGAAGCAGCCGCGCAGGCAGAAGCCTAAGTGCCGGAACACCGCGGCTGCTATGATGATCCCAAAGAAATTTTGTTAATACGATTTTTGAATTGCCTTAGGTTAGTAGAACTAGGAAAAGCTTCCTCTTGTAGATTGTTCCACAATCTCGACAACCTTGGGACAAAGGAGCGGTCGTATCGGCCAGTTCTGGATGTACGAAGTTCGACACGGTTAGGATGGGACGCCCAAGTCAGGCGGGTCTGCCTGGTAGGTACACCGCCCGGCGGTATCATGGAAGAGAGCTCTGAGGAGCAAATCCCGTTAGTGTAGCGGTAGAAAAGAGCTAGATCGCCGACGACCGCCGGTGCGAAAGGGTCCCGAGACTGTCTGTTAGAGATAGCATCGAGCAAGGGCAATGTGGTCGGGGCGACAGCACCCCAAACGTGTGAGCAATACTCGAGGCTAGGCCTTATCTGGGCCTTGTATAGAGTGAGAAGGTCATGCGGAGAAAAGTACTTCTTAGCCCTAAATAAATAGCCTAGCTTTTTCTCAGCAGCTGCTGCTATTGACGAGATGTGTTCGTGCCAGATCAGGTCCTCGTTGATCTGGACTCCGACCAGCTGAAAGAAATGGCTCTTTGACAAAACTCGGCCATCCATCGAAACCGGATGAACGCAAAAGATATTAAACCGGAAACTAGCTTGTTCTCCAAATTTTTCAATAGATTGCCAAACTCTCTGAAGCTACTCTTACTTTTTTATCGATTTTCCTTCAGAGATACTAGTTTTCAATCGACAAATTTTGGTATGGTCTAATTTTGATTGTTCTAAATTCACTAACTAATTTTGATTGTAGTACGGGCAGCGGCCTTTCGTGCTTGAGAATTTGCTCGATTGATATGCGCAACAGAGGGTTGCTATGCGATTCTGCTTGACTTTAGCGTCTGTTGTTTAATGTAGTTTCGTAGATAATGGATATCGAGGTTTGATATTTTCTGTAAGACGATCTTCGAAAGCACCTGCATATTTGTGATCTTGAAGAAGAGTCACTTCCTGGATAAATTAGATCGAGTAGATTCTGAAACCGGTTCCCATGCGAATCAGGTGCGAAATGATGTCAATCGCCCAAGCGACTTGTTCTACACGTATATATCAAATTCAGACCCTCGACAGTTTTAAACTTTGCGATGGTCATATTCAAATTCCGCGCCCCAAACTATCAAGTTTGATTCGTTTGTAACATTATATTTCACACTATACAAGTCATGTTATATATCTTGTGCTTCCACTTCATCAACGATGTCTATTTTTTCTAAACAGGATGCCAATTCTGGAAGTGAGGGAATAGGATAACAGCCGCTTCCAGTAATTCTTGAGAAAAAAGTGGAGAAATCTCGTCGTCGTCGTCCATGAGTTTCTAACGAAATTAACTTTGTGATAAAACGTTAATTGATATGAAAAACATAATACTATTCGTCATTTGTTTGACTGGGAAGTCCGAAGGACGTTTGCCCATGAGTCTCTGTCTAATGTACGTTAGTCGGGTCTGTCAGTCCTGGTTGCCCAGAAACCAGACAATGTCGAGGAAAAAAAAAGAAACGGAAAGAGAAGAAAAAAAGGAGAAGAGCAAAGAAAAACGGAAGCGTTTAGTTCAAGAGGAAGCACCTAGGCTTTTTGACTTGGTTCTCGGATTATTTTAAGGTGAACTAAGCAAATTTTGATTCGGCTTTGTTAGAGTGCAATTTTGAGTTTACTAAAAGTTCGCGCTAATTTTTTGGTTACAGTGCGAGCCGCGGCCTTGAATGTTTACGAACTTGCTCCACTGTGTACTCCACTGAGCCACGCAACAGAGGGTTGCTGTGCGATTCCGCTTGACTATAAATCCGATGAGTAATCGTCTAGCCCTTTCTCACGAAACACGCGTGGGAGACAAAGATAGCTAAATCAACCAGCCAGCTCACAACTTATTTATATATATATTATTCTGTTTTACTGTGTTCTATAACTATAACCTACAGTTGACATAAGGTGTAGAGGTGGGTCAGTGTAGATGTTCTGTGGGGATGACTACGCTACAGAAAGATAAAATTGTTATTTAGCAGCTGAAACTTTTTCGAAGTTAAGAGATGTAATAAAATACCCCAAAAATACCGAACAATTTTATTTTTTCCCAGTTGCCGCAAGGGACGTAAAAATCCCCCAAATTTGGAGATTTTCCCAATATGGCAACCCTCAAAGCTACATCCAAAGCTATCGAGTGTGGTTAAAGGATCAAGGCCCGACACACTGCTTTATACAGTATTTATGGGGCACAATAAATCCACATGGGTCGAAGTTGTGCTTAGGCGTGTATGTTAGCCCCTTACTGAAATCTATCTCACACCTACGCCCATGGATTCGATCCGAGCTGCCATACACGCTGCTACGAATGAAGAGATTAACTGATTTGTTGTCGGACGAAAGACAATCAATGATGAAACGAGTAATTTTTTATTTATAGTCGCCTATCAGATTAGCAGAGGGAGGTTTAATAAATGAAATAACGAAAAAAATACAAAAAGCAGGTTCATACCTACAGTACGGATAGGCTGGGCCATGATCAATATTCAGTATGTGCGCCCTGAATTGAAATTTTTGTATTTATGTTCGCTCACAGATACACAGGATGATTTTGCTTGTTTGTATTTAGATCTACGCGACGATAGAGATGTCCAACTCTGGTGCTGATTGGAATTTTTTCAGTTTTCGCTTATCTGCATGCTCACTCTTGTATGTTGTTATAAATTGCTTTCTATTTTATAACAGTATGCTGCCATTAGCATCATAATAGTCTAAGCTCCAGTGAGATGCCACCCTACATCGCGGATTTGGATAAAAATGATATCGGAGTGAGACTGGTAATGGGGGGAACACAATTTTCACCGACATTTCAGCCCACATACACATAGATATCGTGTCCATCGTAAATTTGCGACAACAATGCACATTACCATTGTTACCAGGCGCTTTTTGGTTGGAATGTCGATTAAAATTAATTTTAAGCAATTTATTAAGGAACTTAATTCCACGATATGCCTGTCCGACACGTGTGTTCTGTATTCCCCCATTACCAGCCTCACTCCGATGCCATTTTGATCCAAATTCGCGATGACGTAGGGTGAGTGTCATTGGATTATATAGTAGGTACCATTGCCAGACTAAATAGGTGCCGGATTCGATTTAGAAAAAAAACGTGTTTGGTTGCGCTTTCATTTCTGACTGATCCACTTTTGACTCTTTGTCATACCAAATATTACAATGCGGTTCAAATGACCACTTACTTTGCAGATAGTTCCTGTATTATTTATGATTCCTCTTGATTGCACAAAAAGCAAGTAGATTCTAGGATCAAGACAAAACTTCTGCGAAACTTAATATATATTTTTGGCAAGCACGGCAGTTTCGACTTCCTAAACACTTATATAAGACAATAACATAGTAATAACCGTGATAATAATGGAGCAAAGTTGTCCCATCCAGATGATGTACATTCGAGACATCTTGAGCATTACACCGCCAGTGCTCTCTTCTGCATCAGAACTCTCTAGAAACTTACACAGAAACTTTTACTCTGTCTCTAAACGAGCAAGAAAAAATTCTACATTTCATAGTTTATACTACAGGATAAACTAATTCTTGTGAACACTTTTTTAAAGCTAGGAGTACATCTATCAATCATTTCTCAAATAAGGCCTCATACACAAGAAGATTCTTAAAGTTGAGACTTGGGTACTTGTAAAAATAGCTATGGACTTTATAATTTCGGAAGCATTACTCACCTATTAGAGACAATGCCACACATACTTAGCATAATATTTATGTCTGTCACTAGCAACGTCAGCTTACCAGGGACACACGATATCTTTTACCTGTGGAGGGTCCCATCCGAATTCAACAACGTCGATGTTGTCCCAGCCGCAGCATTAACGAAGTCGTCGATGACCCGCGACGATATAATAATAAATACCAGGGCGTACGAAGGTTGCTCAAGCATTATGCACCATGTACGTGTATAGTCATAGCGGTACCCGTATAACGTAACTTAAAACGTGTCATTATATCGATTTTCTATGACATTTGGTAGTTTTTTTTGACATTAGATTTTTCTATAAAATGCGAACTATACCCCATTCGTAGTCCATTTAAGCCCAGACAAAACACAACATGCCCAAAAGTGAGATTGTACAGGTCCGTATTTTCCTTAATGGTCTTGGAATAATCTAACAAAATAAATGATTATTTCTATAGAAAGAAGTTTCGCAGTTCTTTATTAGCTGGAAGTACTTGAATCATCGTCCGAATGGTTAGTTAATATTAATTAATACAGGTTCAATTTGGATATCGATCATATTGTTCAGATCTCACATCTTTGTTTCGATTGAAATCTTTCCAATGGTTTGCTGCCACTCTGCTGACAGCTTCATAAAACAAATTTTTCACGTCAGAAATGTTCTATTGTTTGAGTCCACATAGTTTTTTATATTTGCCCAAATCATTTCAACGGGATTTAATTCAAAGTGATAGCCTTAAAACGGTCTTATCTTGTTTTTTAGCTGTTTCGTTAATACCATTAAGATTATATTTATATTTGTGTTGACATGGATGGATAAGTTCTGCTTTGACCATATTTTCATTGAAACTAATGGCCTTTGATAGGAGCCATTGTTGGATTTCTGCCTTTCTTCTTCATATGGCATTCAAGAAAACTAATAATAATAAAAGCAGAATATCTAATAACAGGCGTTGGTTCTACATCTACCAGATATAGCGAAGTTTAGTGTAGCTAAGTTTTCAGCGTGGGCTCATAGATTTAGTCTACTTGACACCATTTTTACAACAGAAATGACGAATTGGTTAGATACACGTACCTGACGGATTGTTTAGGCCAGTGGTGAGTCCATCTAAGAAGGCTTGTCTTGCTGATTTAATTGTAGAGTCAGCCTTTACTAGGTTATGTATGTCCTGCATTTATCCAAGTTTCACCTAAGTAATAAATCTTCCTGCCCTGGTCGCGGTATTTTTTTATTGATTTTAAATAATTTCTTCTTCATAAAATAATATCTTGTCTGTCCATCAAAATACTATTTCTGCCCCGTTTTCTATACTAAAAATGAAGTTATTTGAGTAAACTATAGAATGTGGTCCTTTTGAAAGTAGGCAAGTCTTCATCACTATTAACCTCATGTAATACTTTGTTTATGGTGGGAGTTGCTGCCTTTCAAAAAATTGATGGACTTTGCGACTGATGGCATTCAGATCAAAGTTATCAACTGTATCTAAAAGCTTTGTGTAAACATGTTGAAAATTGTGTTAGTACATAAGCCTGTTTTGTTTGCCACACGTCTTTCAATATCATGAATTTTGATTTCAGGATGTTCTAAAATGTTGCTCTTATAAACGTTAAGGACAACTTATTTTGCCTGAATATTCAAATGTCCCTCCTTGTCAAGTTTTCGGTGAGGAGACATCACTGCAGAGGAAGCAAGGCTGAAGGAAGCATTGGGAGAAATATTCTCAGTTTAATCTGCTGTATCCGTAGACTACATGTTAATGTATAAACACACGCTATGTATGCACCGAATATGAACAGCAAATGCCGGCGTCGACGTGCCGGCGATACCCCCAGCCTGAGTTCTATCCTGTCGAATCCTGCACTTGTTCGTAGTTTTATGGCCGAATAGCCGCGCTGCATCTTTGTTGTGCCGGGGCGTAATTTGACTACGAATGGTTTAAAGCCGACATTCACTACAAGCTCACTTGTACCAAGCGCGGAATGAACTAGTGGCTGCCCACTGCACAAGTTTACATTTTGCCGATTTTGTTGACATTATGTATGTTTTTTACGCATTACGTTGTCATGGCCGGTAAATAGGAAAGATACCATAACGTACGAAAATTGCATCAAATAACATGGCGCATATTTCAGGTCCATAGTTTTAATTTTTACTGCTGTCACTGATATACCCATTTCACCTTACCGTCTTATGTCCAGGAACAAGGATTTTCATAGCTGTCGAGCAATAAAGTTACCAGAGTGTGCAAGAGTTGACTTACCATAGATACATGCTGTGTAGTCGATCTACTTGACGCCATTTTTAACATTTTTGCGGTTATTCTAGCTTTCAGAACATGCATTATTTATTTTTTCGATTACAAAGGCTATTTGATTGATCTAATTCCGCCGGTATTTTTTATAATTGTAATGAAATCGGTGCTATATGGTTCACGATAAGCGCAGACCTTTACGACTATCGTACTAACACATTTACATACATAATTTATTATTAACATATTATGTCGTATGCATTAGGAGAAATGACAGAAAATAATAGTCTATTATATATTTTTTTTCGTTTATATGTATATTATAGTAAATGCCACCGTTGGAAAACATACAAAAAGACAATGGAGTATATGTTTTTTTGTGTTAACGGTCATTAGCATACAATGATATAAATGTGATTTTAATTATTATTTACAAAACTCAAGAACAATACTACATGGAACGATCGTTAATAGAGTTTTATATTTTCACTGTTCCATGTTTTATGGTTCTGTGGTGCGGAAACAAAACGATACGATCCACTTCAACCATACTGACCCAGAAATAATTATTTTCTCTGATACATTCACTATTCTTTCAAGAAATGTGTTGATCGTTTTTCCCTGTTTACCTATCTAGAGTGCAGAAGGCATAATCACATACGAAGATGTTGGATATTGTAAGGGTTAGAGAAACTTTAGGGATATGAGTCGAGATTATCAGAGTTGGCACACTAGTTGGCAGCAGTTGGGTGGGAAGCCAGAATAAGGTAATGTTGCTCGGGGTACCAGGATATGAAGGACACAAAGGAAATGAGATGGCGGATTGGCTAGCTCGACAAGGTGTGATGTGAGGAGAACACACATCAAGCAGACCATTTTCTCTAGAATGGTGGGACGGCTAGTTATGGTTTATGGTAAAACGAAGGCCTGCATTTATTGAGGACCACCTCAGGTTTAACAGGAAGGCCCTTCAGCCATAGCGGATCTTCTAACAAAATACTGTCATCTTAATCAATACGTGAGACTCTTCAAGTTCAGATGGCGCGCGTCCGACGCGCGTTCACTTGACGCTCGCTCTGAAAATACACAGAATTAATGCTAAGTGTTCACATGGAGGTGCGTGTCAGAAAATCTACGCGCGTGCGAAGCCACTAGACGCAAAGAATCTCAATACGTTCGTCGGTCGACGCCGATGCGTGTATTGAGATACTACACGTTCCTGTTACCTCTTCAGAAATCGAGAGAATTTAACACATACTTTTGTTAATGAAATTGAAAAGTGACTGCAAAGAGTCCTAATTTTTTGGAAAATCCGTCATACCGAAGAAAAAAGAAAATATTAGACGATTTTGTTTCAAATGCTCAATATTTCATTAGTGATTTCATTAAATTCAATAACTCAAAGCAATAAACTTGTAGAAAGTCTTTTCCTTGGAACTGGAATGAACCCAGTATAGTATGCCTTTCCTTTTCTATGCCGCATGTTAACTAAGCACAAATAGCTTCTTCCACATTCAATCTTGTTGACTAAATACAATAAACTGACGCTCAGTCACCTAGTTCCACTTTACATGAAATTTGTACGAGTGCCAACTGAATACCGACTCAACCTCACGTTGATGCGCGTCCTTCGCGGGTGATCTGAACTAAGCCTTAGGTGTAACAGAAGAGGCCACGTGGCGGTTCTGCAACGAGCATGAGGAGCATTGCATCTTTTGCGTCAGTGTGAAAGGCGAGGCTAAGGTTTAAGATATTTGGAATCAGCAATCCAACAGCGAAAAGCTACATACAAGTCGTGTTATACCAGAGTTGGCACAGTAGCTGGCAGCAATAATCTCCTCGAGAGTTTTTCAGTACACCACATCGGCAGGATTATTACATAAAAAACCTATATAATGTCAAAAAAACGACAAAATTTCAACTTAATGACTAGATAGCTGGTAATGTGCAAATAGTTCATACCGCCCCAAGCTAGTTCCTAGTTGACATCTTGTAGGATAAGCTACATAATGTCATAAAAAGTCAACAAAATGTTAAAAAAAGACATAATGTCATTTTTTAAGTTACGTAATACCCCTGCGGTAGCGTTATCACGTAAAAAAACCTATATGATGTCAAAAAACGATAAAATGTCAACTTGTTGGCTAGATAGCTAGTAGTGTGCAAATCGTTCATTCCGCGCCCGCTAAATGAGCATGAAGTGAACAACAGTTAGTTCCTAGTTGACATCTTGTAGGAAAACCTATATAATGTCATAAAAACCTACATAATGTCAGAAAAAACCGACATAATATAATTTTACAAGTTACGTAATACCTCTCTCGCTTGTTTGCTTTTGGATGTTTGGCTCCAAGACAAGACCTATATCGTACTGACACGCCGTTTGATTATGATTACGGCCACGGAAAGCAAACATTATAATTAGGACCTTAGCTCTTGGGTGCTGCAAAATTATAAAATATATAATAATAAATACTCTCTTCAGACAGCATATCAAATGAATTGCATCCGAGTTGCAATTTTGTAAGTAATAGCGTCTTGCTTTGTGAAACGAACTTTGATCCTGTTTACTAACCACGTCTATGACTCTAGTAATTTAGCATACTCATTCATTAACTTCATCTGTCAATGGAACAAACGCTATGCATATCATTACAGAAACAAGAGGATTGCGGTCATAAGCAGGAGGGAGAGAAGGGTACAAATATTTTCAACGTTCGCTATAGTCGTTCATAATTAAAATGAATTCTTAATTTCCTAATTGAATAGCCTCATTGGCGGTTAGTTACCAGCGTAATTATCGGATTAAAGTAGGCTTTGAGCAATTCCGAGATACACGACAGCGTTGCCGCGCTGAGCGGATCATGTTCGGTTGGAAAAAGTTCGCACAAATCTCACATAGGTGGAGGTTAACTGATCGCTGAAGGGTTTTATGATTATTTTCGGGTGTAACATTTTATATCTTCAGGAGTAGTTTACGGGGATGAGGCTCAAGGTACCACGGTTCTAAGATAGAGAGAACTTCCTTTTTGGGAATGATTCTGTGTCCCTCCCTCCCCAGTAGCGTAGTGGGGCCTTAATCTCCCTCTGTCACGGGACCTCTCCGGCCGTACTTTTAACCCTTCGGAGGGCTCCTCCGTCAATATTTAAAGGCACTTCACTAGAAGGGCAATTTTTAGGCCTTGCGAACATAGAGGCTCAAAAAGGTCCAGCGATTCCGTTATGTACCGGTACCTCTCGATCACCGGAATGCCTCTACTCGATTAATTCATTATTGAGAAGTTAAAAATTGTATATCCAAAAATCATTGTGTTGTTAGACATTTCTAAGACCTACTTCAAGTAAACGAAATTCTATAATTAAGTCACCGTTATACAAAATGTGTGAAATCAAACCCCTTTAACCGGAAAATGTGAAATATTTTCCGAATTTGAGGGAACAATAATCATTATAGATTTCAGGTGACATTATCTCCGCGTATGATGTTCACGAGTCCATCTATCTGAACGGTCACTCCGATCTAAAAAATAAATTATATCATATACTTAGTTTGGAGTAGTAAATCACAGATTATTAGTGCATACTTCGCAAGAATCTCAATACTCTACATAGCCTAGAAGTTGGTAACGGTCTACAGATCATTGATTAAACCACGTATTAAATGCTTATTTAATACCACTGTTATAGACCCATCGAGACCATAATATATTGTATCAGGGAGAAATTTTAATAACCCGTACCGTTATGGTACTTAGCGTGCCGCCGACAAAAAGTACCAGCCCATTACAACTCTTTAAAAAGACGACTGGAAGAGTGCGATTACTTCAGCACCACTTCATTAGAGATGGGCGAAAATATGATTTTCGATATGTCTCCATGATGATATCAACATGCGTTTTTGACATTGGAAAAGCAGTGTTTGCCCAGAGTGAGATTGGATGACGCGTCTAAGTCTAAGCAAAGTCGCGCAAATAGACACATAGCATGCTATTGCTGGTAGCTTTGAGAATATCTCGTATTCCGGCTGATTGATGGACCGTCCTTTTAATGATGCTAGGCGAACTCTATCTGTACGTAGTACAATAACTGTCTGTCACTATAATCTAGAGAAAATGTGCCAAGCTTTTGTAAACCATTTGTAGATGCAGCATATCAATATTGCCACCTCTTTTCAATAGAATTTACCTGCTTGTTTGCTTTCCGTTTGTCTCTTTCCAAGACAAATGTTGTATCGATAATTGCCAATAAGCTTGAAACAACGTTATATGGTGGTGGTTACAAAGACGGATCGCAAATAATAGTATCTCTGCGTTCGATGGGATATAGAGGGTGTCTGCGAAAGGTTGGGACATCTCGAAACTGGAGATACTACAGACCAAAATATGTGAATTGACCTAAACATACCTTAGTTCAAAAGTTGATAGTTTGCGAGATACTGGGTATCAAAGTTACAATTTTGTTTTCGATTTTTCCTTATTGCTTGACAAGTACATATTTCAGATGACATAACACTCGGAATATTGAGGTTTTCTAGTATGAAACAAGAATCCGTTATTTTTTATGGCCAAACTAGAGGGCGCCACTTACAGCACTATTTCGTTAAACAACTTATCATAAGTTTTTTGTGATACCGTGTATACAACTGACCAAGAAATCTTAGTTATCTCGTATTTTCACAACTAAAAAGGTTTACTTGTTAGAAGTGTCTAAAGCTAATAGTTTTCGAGATATTTGTTTTTAAAGGTTCCAATGCATTATTTGTACCATGATGATAAAACCTCCCTATACCGAGTTTTATGCCAAAATCTGAAATACTTCTCAAGCAATAAGGAGAAATAGAAAATAAAATTGTAGCTTTGACACCCTGTATCTCGCAAACTATCATCTTTTGGACTGAGGTATGTTTAGGTCAATTCGCATATTTTGGTCTGTAGTATCTCCAGTTTCGATATTTCCCAACCTTTCGCAGACAACCCTGTATATATATTTAATTCTACTGTAAATTTTGTGCAACTATGCTGGTCGAGTGAAAATAATTTGCATTCCTAAATTTATTGGCTCACCTATAAAAGTTCGTTTACTAATTAGTCTTACTTCGTGTAATTAAATTAAGTAGAACAGGAGGAATAAAGGCAGCGTCGAGTTGTCGAGCAGAAGTCGTTGTACATCTATAGTTACTGAATGTAATTAGCTGGATATATTTCCCTTTTCTTTGATTCTCGAGAATATTATTTAACTTAATAAGCACTGTGATGAAAACTCCGCGCGCCTATATAATTAATATTCTTCAGTGGAAACGGAGTGAGAAAAGGCAACGCAACGGCACCCTAAAGAAGTGTGCCTTCATTCCAAGCACTGCTACTTGAGTAATTTAAATGGAGTGTAATGAATACTTAAGGAGTCTACGATGATTGCTTCCAGCAAAAATGGTAAGTCAATAGTTTGAAATGTACAGATACACTACCGTTCGATAGTTTCCGACAATTAAAAATGAAGAAGTACATTGACTTTATACCATACCATTTAACTTCTAGTAAATTTTTCCATGTAGTAGGATGACATCAAAAAGGCACAGGTTTTATCAAAACCAGCAACACCTATTTGAGCTTTTCAATAAAAACTTCCTTAGACTGCAGCGATGGGCGCGCGTAACTTGAGAATAAAGTTTCAGGAGTACACTTTACTTTATTTTTGCCGATATTCCAACGAAAATATCATATCTGGTGCACCGCGTATGTCCACGCGCCAGTTGCTATTATACCTGCTTTTGTAAGTCACTCGAATTGAGTAAGTACCATAGATGCAATATGTATAAATAACCCCGTGGGGCACGGGATGTACTGAAAATATTTTTCCAAGTTTTAAGGGCAAATGTGCGGGCAAATCCATGAGGTGTGAAGTAAGTCTAATGGTGCACAGAATTCCCAGGGTTGTACGTGTATTAATATCTGACTTAAAAAAATGATATATAACCTCCTCGGTCCCCTACATGCCCCCACCCTCCAATTTTTTACCCCTACTTTTTTTTCAGGATCACTAGAAACGAAGTTTGAGCGATATCTATTTTCTTCGTTTTTGGCCTTTTTCGGCCGCCACTGGACCGATTTTCAAAAACTACACAACTTTGTCGTCCTTGGCATAGTAGTAACTTTGTGCGAAAATTCCATTTAAATTTCCTCAGTATAGCTTGGCCAAGGAATTTCGGCCAGACAGACTGGCAGACAGACCGACAGACCAACCGACAGATAGACAGACAGACAGACCGACCGACAGACAGACAGACCGACATACAGATAGATCAGAAGATTTTATTTGCGTTTAACAAGACTTCCTCCGCCAGTAGCAAAGGAAGTAAAATAAAATGAAGCTACGTCCTACTGCGAAAAAATAGTCAGATATCAAGCCATCAACGTTTATTTCCCTCCCTAGTCTGATTTGTTTCCATCTAACCGACTTCGTATCTGTTACCGTTTCCGAGGGCCCAATCTTGAGGGTCGAATTTGAAACACCCAGTATGCTGTGACTCTACCTCAAACACAGACTGGGTGGCGTTATGGCGTAGGTTTAAAAATAGAAATACAATTATTATGAAAGTATCGCAGCACCGTTGAGAGCTGAAACGAACTGCTGCTAAGGCAAATTTTATTTTTCTAATGGAATATTAATTCGACTCGGTTTAATAATAAATGTTCGGGAAAATATTGCCGGCCATATTTCCAGCAGCCACAGTCATAAATTGAAATTTGCCACCGCTGAGTTGAGTGCGACTCCACCACTAGAAAAATTGTATTTAAGGCACGCAAAAAGGTGGCAAGAATGATTGAAGCTATGCCTCGTCAACATCTTTCAATTATGAGATTAATCTGAAGGTTACGGAGTTTTTTTATGAAGGGAAAAATCGCAAGATATGGACGGCGTAGTGAAAGAATGAGACTTCCTGATTCAGTGGGAGCCCAGTGTCAATCCAAGGCATCAGAGGCGATTCTATGAAATTCGGGGAAATACAAGGAAGTTCGAGGCAATTTTAGAAGATTCTTTATCCTAGTTGAAAGAATTTCTATCCAACTGGGAAGAGATCCCAAAAAAACAGCGTTATCTTCAGGAAGTCGTATTGCTGTGCTGTATTATTTAGAGAGTCGGAAAAACCCGAGTTTTGCAAAAATCGTTTTGATTTTTTCTCGATTTTATTTGTGGTGGGGTTTCAAAATAAATTACACAATAACATCGCCACTTTGTCTTCTCTACGATATAACAATTAGAAATTCAATATGACGTTTCGTCTCTTGTCATTCAGCATGAACTTTATGTTTTACTACGGACGCCATATTAGATTTTGCGCAGATAGAGTTTTTAATTCTGATTCCAAAAATGTACGACGTAAGACATTGCCAAACCTTAGATACTTAAAAAAATTCCTATGCAGACCTTGAAATTATCAGTTATTTGTTTCGCATATCAGATTTATCGCAAAATCATTGTTATTTTTTCCTTACTTTATTTTAGATGGCATTTCAAAATATGTTGCATGTTGTTATTGCCACTTAGACTCCTCTACAAGATGGCGTAGTAAAATTTCCAGGTCGAGGTTTCTTCTTCCATCCAATATGGCGTCCATAATAAAAATCATTTATTTCGAACTTCTACTACAAATAAAGTCAGGAAAAAATTGGAACAATTTTGGGAAAATTCCGAGTTTTCTGTCTCTCTCTGGAAGTACTTTGGACTTCGAAATATTCTAAGCGGAATTTTGTTACCTAAATAGGCAACTTTGCCTCCATTTAAGCGACTTCGTATCTCATACCCTTCCCGAGATCTCAAAGCTGAAGGCCAAATTTGAATCACCCTGTATATGCTGTGGTGATTCTTAAGAATGAACAGTACCTCCCATCACCAGTTTATCCCCCTGAATTGCAATATGACATAATTAATTCAAGATGGCTTGTCACATTCATCTAGAGATAAATAATAAATAAACTATTAACATTTAAGAGCCGATATATAATAGATTAAATCGGTGATCGTAAAAGAGTATAGCATAATGTTTGAGATGGTATCAGGCAGTGTCGGAATTTGTTTATTGCCGATGCATGCTGGAATAAAATCGATTTTAAATCATATAAATATGGCGGCTCGGTCTCGTGGCGTTGCGAGAATGCAGAGACCCAGTTACACGTTTCATTATTTCTTATGAAAGTGATTTCATCATAATTGAAACGATAATTTATTTCATGGAGGACTTGTAAGATGGCAGTTAAAGGTATAATAGCGTAGTTCGGATAATGATTTAAAGAGAATAATAAACACTCCTTTACCGATCTTGAGGTTCTACTGTTCAACCATTCTCTTTTAGATTGTGTCATCAAACGTAGAGAGTCGCTCAATCCTCTGGTTATGATTGCCAAAAGCCACTGCAGGAATTAGGAAAATGTATCCTGTCCAAATAATGTGAAGATGATGAATTTAATGAAGACTTAATAAATTTTAGGTTTGCGTGCTGTTTGTGTTGACACCCGATTGTTACAAATGCCAGATTAATTTCCACGATGCTTTTACAGATCCGACTTTCGCATGAAGGGATCTAGGGGAGGTGCAATGGGGTCTAGACCCTCTGAAATATTCGAGTTAAAAAAATGGAATGTGTTTTAGCCGCGCTTCAATTTTCAGCTAGCCATACTCTCCCCTCCGAGGCATCTTCCTGAACATTCTGAGCACCCCCTAGAACTGTTTTGAACATGTAATTTCAAATACATCATATATGGACCCCCCCACATATATTCTAGATCCATACCTGGAATTTCGCTTTACTGGTACCGATTGAACCTTACGAACGTATTGCTTTAGCTAGATCTCAAACCGATATGACCCTTTTCAGTCAAATCACACCACTGGACTTGGAATGCGTATAATTCAACAGAACAATGTATGTCTCTATAGAAAGACATTGAAGAATTAATATGGATTTGCTATCGATAAATATAATTAAGCAACCCATTAGTCGTATAGTGGATCTCCGTCAAAGACAATTCACTTAAGGTACTACTAACATAGCTACGCCTCTCTTAAGGTACCATTATTGTCAGTCTAGAAAGATGATACTGTATGATACTGTACTTGTCGGACCAAGATGGCTTGAATTCGATTGAAAATAGAAGTCGATTAACGATGGAGGAGGAGAATCCGTAGAAGCCGAAGATAAGGCAATGCTGAGTAACAGCATGTTGCATCAGACAGCGGCGTAGAATTCAAAAATTGAATAAGATAGCAGTTCTATAAGTATAATTCCATTGAAATCCAAATATTGAAACCTCATAAAGGACCAAAGTTGTATATAAAGGAACTCGTCATACGCGTCATACGGTTTAACATCTCACTACTTATTCCTTTAAATTTAAATTTGCGCTATCCTTAGAGATGTTCTACACCTTCGTCAAACTTAAATAATATCTAATAATAATTTGTCTTTATTTGGGAGCGAAGCTTAGCATAATGCCACTCTGCCACTTAAAAACAGAAACAGAATACAAAAACATACAAATTTATTGATAAGTTACAAGTAAGTTAAAAATGTAGGTATATAAAAATATGGTATATATATATATATAACATATAAGTAAGTTGAGGATATTCAACAGTTCAGGTTTTAAAGGTCTATATTCTGACAGACACAAACATAAGAATGTTATGTTATATTGGAATATTTGTGTGAGGTGAATTTTAGCAGTTCAATTATGCATTTTTGTTTAAAATAAACTAATTAATTAATAATAAAGTAGAATACCAATTGGCCTTAAATCAAAATATAATGTTGGTTTATTTATTTTAGCCAGAGGTAATACCAATGCTTCTTGCCATGGTTCTGGAAATTTCAGGCAGGTATTTATGATGTATAAAATATGACCTGAAATCATAGGAAAGTTTTAGTTTTATCATTCTGAGTGACACACCATCAGTCCGCAGGCATTCGATTTCAGAGACTGGAACATCCATTTCAAATAAGCAATGTCGATTGCTTTAATCCTGAATGACATGCTATGAGTATTCAGTTGTTGATAAATAAGAGGCCCGATGATAAAATTTGTAATATTCGTCGCGATGTACCGGTACCATGGAGTAGAGTAAATTTGAAAAGTGAATGGAGAAAATTTTAGTATAATGGAACGCTGCATTTAATAGCAGTTTCATTCGTCCCGCGTGATTTCCTACACTACCTTCGGTATAAAAAATAATAAATGTCAATTTGATGATTTGGTATGTCACTGTATGGCTCTATAATCTTACCCACCGCTGAATTGATCCGGAGCCCTGCCACCGTTGCTGGTACTCTCGGTTGTATCGTCGAATCGTACTGTTTTGAGGTCCGCTTGGTGGGTGGTTCGGCTCACGACCAAGCCTGCGCTCTCGCTGTAGAGTAATATAGGCGGCGTGTATAGGAAATCAGAGCTACCGTCATGCCCTCATGCCATATCATGCTGGCCACTCATAGTCTGAGAGACCGTATATCATTTTAAAGGTTTTCTTTGCAGATGTGGTTGTTATCAGGTATCTCCATAATATGGAGTATGGTTTATCATGGTAGCAAGCCCTGTAAGCGTGTTCATTAATGTGTACCCAGGGCCGTCTTAACGTGACATGTCCCTTTTTTCAAAAGCCTGTCTGGAGGAGTATTCTTAATACTTTTTGTGTGATTATTTCATGGTGTGTATAGGTATGAAACATTGCATGGCCAGTTTTAAAAACGTTATATTTACTTCCAAGGGTTTGCCTTTTTGCCACAGTGGGGAATAAGACTAAAGTAATTCAGAGGTCAATGCTAGTTTGATGAGGCATTATTGACTAATAGGTCAAAAGCTATAAACAACTATTTAGTTCATCTTGTGGTAAAATCGTGCCCTATAAAATCTAAAGGGACTGTTCTAAATTTAACAATAAAAGGAAACATACTATGGCGCTCTCTCTCTCTTGCTCATACATACAGTTGGAACCTATTGGTTAAAAATACTATTAGCTGCTGATGAACTTGTCTATAGCCAGGTATGGCTTTTATTTGAGGTAGTGATTATATCAGAATAACTTCGAAATGAGATTTTCGGTCACAAGTCTGCCATAGTTTGTTTCGCCATCTACTTAGGCAGCAGCGGTGGCCGCAGTCTTCGGTCTTCTGATCAGTCGCCGTGCGCTATGCGGGTTCGAATCCCGTCCCAGGAGAAATTTTTCTCTTGACTATGGATGTTGTGATTGTCCGTAAGTGGTAGACGGTCTCTGACTGTCGAACGCGGTGGTACCACCCGGCGGATCTCGTAGACGGGGCCAGAATGTGTGCATGTTGCATGCACACGTGTTCCCTTGCCAGAGTCCGTGTGGTATTCACCCGTTCCTCTATGGTCCCACGGTACCCCATTGGTGTTTAGGCTTGGAGTATAAAAAAAGAAAAAAAAGTGAACGAAAAATCTATGCGCAGGACATGTTTTCGTCAAATGTGGCCACAATAGTTGCCCAAAATGCAAAATGAATTTTGTTAACAATTTTAAAGGGACACTCCGATAACAATATAACCTCAAATTATAAGAACGCTTTGTTTTAAAAAGCGAAGTTGTTAATTATATGCAAAATAATGTGGTTTTGGGTGACTTAAGTATTTTTGGCAACGTAACATAAAATGTAAAAAATTACTCAATTATCATGTGTTAATACTAAAATGAGAATATCGACCTATAGGTCGAAATAGAATGCATTTTTAACTTTGTAAAATACCAAATCAAGGTAAAACTAGGCCTTCAGGCTGATGTAAGTATTTATTTGTTTATCTGGATGAATTATACTTACACTTAGTATGGCGTGTATGCGATAGAAAAAAAATCCTTTTTCAATTACAGTCGTTGCCTAGGCCAAAGAGAGAGAGAGAGAGAGAGAAAATATGATGCACATGGTTGTTAACGTGTTAAAATGCTGTATTCAGCTTGTCCCAAGAGAAGATCACTTCAAAATTACGTTCTGTAATTGAGCGGGACGTACCATCACTACAATACTTCCGTACTGAACGCGCAAGCGCAAGTAAGAAAATGATAGGTACAATTTTAATGGTAAGCCTCAGGCCTCTTCCGGTTTAAATTTCCAGACAGCTCGTGAAAGTAAATTTTTTTACTTCAAAGTTAGTGTCAATGTCGGAATCCAGACGAACATTCATTAAAAGTAACGTCTAGGTGTAGAATAGAATTTTTTAGTAGACATACCTACTTGTTTTTTACCAATTTATGTTGCAAACCTAACATTGAAGACATATTTCAGATTAATATTAGATGAGCTATATAACCTCTGTATTTGTCTTTGAGGTCAAAAATTCTTCAAGTAGTTTTTAGATGTGTGTTTTTTACTGTTTTGAACCAAGCACATTTCAATCACTTGGTCAAAGGTCTCTTATTTGGTACCAATTTCTGACAGAGGAATCAACTCTTAAGACAATTCAACTTTTGAGGACAGCATTTAAGGATATAAGTACTATATATATTATAATAGGTAATTTTTTCTTGGATGGTAGCCCATTTTAACAAAATGCTAGTTGGGTGTATCCTGAGTCTTTCTCTCGGCCTAACAGCACGCTATTTCTAGCGACATCCAGTCGAACCGCTGTGCGGCGGGTTTGTTTACAATCTACTTGACCTATTGCTCGTCGGCCGTCCACAAGATAGACTAAATACACACGGACCGCCAAGCAGTTACAGAGCTGCTCTCATGGGAAAGATCGGCCAAGTAAGACCCTACTACCAAAGAGTAGTTATCTACTCGTGCTATTCTGATTTCTTTTTCATTCGATAGGAAAGACAATGCAACATATTGGAATGTTCTTATACTGCACGAGTTGGAATCCGTTAGAAAAATATGAAATACGATAAGTCGTGTTCCATACAGTAGTAGTCTTATAGTGTAAGTATCACGCATTGATCTAAAGTTTGTTAAGGAGATAATGTTTTGCTCACGTACGTTCTAGAAGTCTGGCTAAATATCTAAAGATATACAGGGTGTCCTCAAAGTTGGGACTCTCCTTTACAGAGCATACAGGTCATGCAACAATAAGCAAATTTTCCCAGTAACACATACACCAATGCCTTGAGGTAACCGAGATATGAAGTTCCCAAAAAATCTGAGTGGGTCAGCCCGGCCCTGCATCCAACGTAAAACGGTGCGACTTACGTCAGTATCCAGTTCAGGTGCCACGCGGTGTGTATGTTAACGCGGGTTACAAAAAACCGAAATTGTAGATTTAAGATGGTATTGATACTTCGCTAGTGTGTTTAGATCGTTTTTGGGGATGTTTCCCTCTCGAGCCGTCTTTTCATCGTGTAAAAACCGTCGAGATGAGCAAAGTAGAACAATATTGCTCAAGAAAGAAGGTAACGAATTTCTATTTTTGAATCGAACGACGAGAACGTCAAACAGTATTTACGAGCAATACATGTGGCGGCACAGTACTTGAAATTTATTGCCAAATGAATTGTGCGTACTTTTCTTCAATTTTTATTTTTCACGCTATTGCCGCATATTAACTTTATTTTAAACTTAGTTGTTTAGAAATACGAAAGTCCTAACTTTCGGGTCACTTTGCATAGAAATGGCAGTGCTACTCTCACAGAAAATATCGTACATCTATCACTGCTATTCCTGCACTTTCGATTTTTTTTTCATTCAAAAGGCAATACAACATATTGAAGTTTTCTTATGTTGCACGAGTTGAGGAAATGTGAAAGGGCCAACTCGTGCATAGTACAGGGTGTTACAAAATGTATAAACGATATGTGAAACACTGGATTTCTTTGAAGCCAAACGATATATTAAAGAGACATAAAATCCGCGACAAAACTGCTGGCTGAAATATAATACTAATGACGGTAACCTGGCAACTTATCGCATGACGACTGTCATTTCAACCAGTCGTTTCCTCGGTTAGATATGTCTTCATCCAGATTCTTAACACAAATTGGTGTCAGGATATTATAGAGCAGATTTATCAGATTAGCGTTTTAAAAAAATCTCATAAACATAGGACCGCGGAAATGCTTTATCTTGTTTTTGATAGCTCTTCTCACATTTTTCTCAAACAGTGCCACATTTACATCATGACAAAATTGTTATCTTTTGTGTCGGCAAAAGAGACAAAAACGTACACCGAGAGACACTTTCAAGCTGAATCAGCAGATTCTGAGATATTGTTACTATTTTTTTATTAACTATGAGGCGGCCAAATTTAAACACATCATATCATGGCGCCTGAGATTTTGACAGTTGCATGCATTTTTTTTATATTCTACGAAATTTTCACACCTTCTGTGTTATAGTTACCAGTTTTCCGTCATTCAATTTGCCTATAATAATTAATCTCAATTTTCCTTATCGCTTTTTATATTTTCCTATTACTCTTGCCTATGAACAATACCGTTATAAATAATTTGCATTGAAAATAGCCTCATTATAATTGTTAAATCCAAAAAATTCTGCAATAAATTTTCTAATGCAATCATAATACCAACAACTATTTATTATTAGCATATTTTAATAATCTCCTAAATGAATCACTGTTTTCATAAAACTTGAACATAATGACCTAAAATTTAAGATATGTATTTTCTTATGAGCAATTACTCAAATTTATCGTGTTATTGTGTTTGTCGGCCATTAAATAATGTAATAACAATTTACTACCGATAACTTCACATATACACACCTGCACTTACGCTAAATTAGAGGCTTATTCGTGCATTTTTTTTCGTAATTTATGCACCTTAACGCAAGCAATATTCTCGTTTTTGGCAAGATAGACAAGGCGGAAACTTCCCATTTTTCCTAATGACGTATGTTGAAGCACCTTGACATGAATCAAGGGTTTGCCGGGCCATAACCCGTCTCATCTATTCCCATTTTCGGCTACTATTTGTAAGTAGCGAAAATTGACAAGGATCTCCATATATGGAGTGCATTCTAGGATTTTTTTAAATCATAAACATTATCGATATTCTAATTCTCATATTAGTCAGGGCGTTATCTTTTTGATAAGACCGGGTATTTCTAAAAGAATCTCGCCATATTTGGAGGCATATTTTTCTGGATTATCAAGGTATTTTTATGGACAAAAAACGCTGATTATAAAAGTATGAGTTGGTTGCGGAACAGCAAATAACTAAATGGCATAGAAAATGCAATACCGACAAGGAGTTCTGTAGTTAAGATTTTGGTCTACTGATAAATAGACAGTCATTAAAATTTTAACTAGTAATTTCGCAAAATAGCTGAGATATCCCACCTTTATTTTGATAATGGGTTGAAGCTCCTCTGTTCGCTACACATTCGCTAAGTCGTCGCGGCATTGATTGGATTAGGTTTGATGTCTTCGTGTACTGTATTCCAGGCCATCTGAATTTGGCTTAGTAGAGCCTCCAATGTTTGTGGAGGGTGCGGTGAATTTTGCAACATTCTTCCTATCGTGTTCGATGGGAGAAAGGTCTGGAGTTCCATTCCATATTCCATTCAAGTCTTTCCCTACTCCATACCAATCGTTGCCGACGATGCTGTGGGGTCAGATGTAGTACAAGATGGGTATGGTATGAAAACAGTCCAAAACATCTTATTCGGCGATAAACTGTCCTCATTGTTATTACCTTTCTGACAGCATCAAATCACTGGTTCGCAACTGCCCTTCGATCTCGATCTCTAAGTGCTAGTTGCCTCAAATAAGGATCCTGTCGCTCTGTAGTCTGTCTTTGACGTCCAGTACCTGTAACGATTTCGGCCTTCTTGGAACCACGCTCGACAAAATCTCATTACAGTAGCTTCGTTTAGATTCATCCGATCAGCGATTTCTCTAAAAGAAAATCCGGCTTCACTAAGGCGACCCCTCTCAAACTCGGAAGGTTGAGTGAAATTAGCACGTCTGCGAACTCTAGTCGTGATGATGCAATGAAACAACAATAAACAAAAAAGCCTTTACAAAAAAAGTACGGCTCTGAATGCCTTCAACATTTTATCAGCGTATACTTCATTGATAGGAAATATGTTTTTATTAAAATTCAATAAATAATTCTGGGTGTTGCATTTTATATGTCACTTGGTATATTTATATTCTTCAGAACGGATCTTTCTTTGCATAGATGCCTCCGTATTTATTAAGTTAGCTTCAGAATATTTTTCCGGATAACCTAATAATTCATATGATAGAAGATACTAATTGCATAACTACGCGGTTGTTCCACAATAATATAACAATTAGTTCAGATAAAGTGACTTATGACTTATGATTCAAGTTGGTTAAGCACTTGCGGGGAACTGTCTTCAAATCTGATGCACGGGTGTTTTCTAAGATTATCTAGAGGCACTTTTTATTGATAAAATACTGATTTTATGAGTATATATTGTTCAGATAACAATGATCTAGAGATCTAGCCGATTTATTGATGGTAATTAGTACGAGTATCTAGATAATCAAATATTGCACCAGTGTTCTTATGAAAATGTAGAAGCTACTGTATCAGAAATAGAGTTTCTTCGAATTTAGGCATAGGCTAGGTATTGGACAATTCAAACAGAAAATAATCGATTGGAAACAATAGCCTGGCTTCTGTACCTTCATTGCCAGCGTAGTTTCAATTTTTTCGAACTCGTTTATTTTCATCCGTTAAAAATGCCAGCCAGCTAGCTAGCTAGGCGGCCATTTTTTGTGTAAATATCTAAACAAGTGCGCAGCATGGAGCAAAAGTTTTTGACACCCGTTTCATTGTGAGATGTAGCGTTCGTTCGGTCGGTTTTCAACCGGTGCTTTTGCCGCTTCGTGTTCCTTTTTTTATTATATAAAGCAGCCGATAGGAAAAATCAATAAATTATTTACTTAAAGCCAGTGAACAGCGAGATGAAATAAAGCCATATTTCATCTACACAGCGCTAGCTGAATGCACTTTCAGGTGCCTTTCGTTTCGTTGCAGGGACATTGCAGGACGTTTTTCATTAAAGGGTTGGAAATATTTACATTTTTTCAATACTTGAGTCAACATAAATACTTTTATTTTAGGCCTATAGTTAATGCGACTGGTTTATCGTGGTTCACATTGTAATCGCGGAAAATTTCGAAAATGAGAGTTTTTTGGATGTTACATGACATGTACATCACGGAAAATCCTGTCTCACATTTCCGTCGGTCTGAGCGCTAATCTTGTAACCACCGAGAAGTGCCACTTGGACTTCGATTAAAATTTTACACAATCTTACTGTTATACCACGGACGCAAAAAATCGGTCCAGTGGCGGCAGAGAAAAAACTTCATTTTTTGATCTTTCAGAGGTATCTGATTAATTTTGGAAAAAAAATTAGATGGAAAAAACTTGGGAGTGGGGGTTCGAAGGGACTGGGAAGCGTTTATCTCATTTTTGATGTTAGTACATTCATACGCTCCCAACATTGGTAATTCTACGCACACATTAGACACATTTCACATTATAGATTTCTCTGTACATGAGCCCTGAAAACTGAAAAATATTCTCTGGAGATGGATCGCGTACCTTTTGGCCGCGGAATCAAATGTATTTCTGCCGTGCGACAGCATACATAGTATTTCCTTTGCTCTGACCGAAGTATCGCGGTGTCACGTCTGCTCCAGTTAGGTATCCGGGAGAGGCGACGTTTCCAGATGCACTACCGATAGGGCAGGGAAGAATGTTTTTTCACAGAGAGTCTAGTTTGTGCTAAACATATTCCTTTATGGGAAGTACCGAGTCATCCCAGTTGACGCCATTTTTTATTTCTTCCAGCAATTCGGCGTTCTTGCGTGCATTGGTTAACGTATCATACCTGAAGATAGCCAACCATACACTGTATTTTTTTCCAGAAAGGGGTCTGAAGGATACTATCGCCATCTATGAAGCAGTAGCAGAACACAAGAATGAATTTGGATACAGTATTTTGTTCTGCTTCTGTCTCATATATGTCGCTAGGACCTTGGATCCCTCTCTGGCATCTCTAATGCCTATTTCAATTAGGCGGTATATGTTAATCAGTTTCTGAATGTACCCAATTAAACTAGGCATTAGAGATGCGCCAAAATGAATTAAAGATCCTAGTGCCATCCATGAGATAGTAGCAGAACCGAGCACTTTAACTCTTTTCAAAGTAGAATGTTCTGCTACTGTTTTATAGATGGCACAAATAACTTTCAGATCAATGATATATTAATTACAATCACCAGCATCAAGAAACTTTAATATATCAAAAAAATTCGACACACGATAAGATATATATGCTACTGAACCACGGTGTGTTGCATTTCGTCAAGGTGGGAAGCGCCTATCACCCGAGCTAACTAGCTTCAATCGCGCATTTGTGGGCGCCTATGCCGTTTTGCACCGTGCGGTTTTTTCTCTGTGTGTCGGCGTTCAGGCACGATGGTGAGGCGCCACCACGGCTTTTTCTCTCCATTTTGTTCCTCTATCCATTGTAGACAGCAGCTTTCAATTTAGAGGAAGCAGCCGGACAATATACTTTATATCGACGCCGGAGATAGCTGCGGCGGTAGGTGTGAAAACAAGCGAAAACAAACGAGCTGGGAAACCAACCAATCCTGAAATATGTATACGTCCACTTAGCGCTGGACGTCAAACTTCTACAGATGTGGATTTTTAATTGGAACATCGGATATAAGTGGAATGGTTATGACGTTAAACGGTGTCTTTGAATTACTGTAATATCAGAAGCGGGATGGAATTCACGAGATCCACACATCGACGATTGGAGACAACATTGTTGTAGAGAAATTAGTTTTTGTGTCTCCAATTCTGTCCTAGTTTTTTTCCTGCGAAAGCCTTCAACCTTGGAGGATCTTTGGATAATATACATTGCTGTTAGCTTCCGGTATCCAATCTAGCAATAATGAAGTCTGTACAAAATTGTGCTGGTTTCTCACAAAGAACATGGGATCCCGCATTGTCTGTTGGCAAGCTCTTAAAATTTCTCAGTAAATTCCCCAATTGGATTAAAAATATTACATAGGGATTAGGAATTTAGGGAAATGCGATGAACAGGTTCCATGGGAGCGTGCAATTACTTCGGAGGATATCTAACAATGATAATGTAATCTTAAAAAAACGAAATTTCACATTTTTTCTAAAGCACATATCGACCCTCCAACATGAAAAATCCTATATATATATATATATATATATATATTTATAGAGAGAGAGACAAAGAGAGAGAGAAAATGATCATGCGGAGAAAGGTACCTATATAACAAAAAGTAGGAAAATAATGGGCAAAATCAGCAAAAAGGAGGAAAGAGGATTCGAGCAGAAAATAGGATTGGTAACCCGAGCGATACGTATTTCTGCTGGTTGGCTTCATCAGGCCCGAAATGAATGCACATATGCAACTACGAAAGTAGATACACATGCTCACACATACGGATACGGGTGTAACCTGAGGAAACGAAGATTGTTATGTACCTTTCTCTGCATTATCATTTTCTCTTTGTAGAACCTTTGGGCTTGAAGTACCACAGCAAGTGGCTATAAACGGCCGCGTTCTTGTGGTTAAATGTCTCCTTGAAAATTCCGGGTCTTCTAACCATTTTATACTACAATGTGTAGTATGGCTCTTGCTGTGGACTTCGTGTGTCGACTTTTTCCCTCTCCATCTTCGTTTCCTCAGGTTACACCCGTAACCGAATATGTGGGCATGTGTATCTATAACCGAATGTGTGGGCATGTGTATCTACCTTTGTAGTTGCACATGTGCATTCATTTCGGGCCTGATGAAGCTAACCAGCAGAAATACGTATCGCTCGGGTTACCTATCCTATTTTCTGCTCGAATCAACTTTCCTCCTTTTTGCGGATTTTGCCCATTATTTGCCTACTTTATATATATATATATATATTTGGAGATCATTTTCTCTTTTAAACTTATTATTGTCACTGCACTGAAAAGCCCCAACGATAATCTGTAAAGAACCTTCAAATATACAATAGCATCTTGTCCAAACAATCGTCCAGCGGCAACGGTCGAATTCGTTTGTTTTTCCAGTTCTCCGAGTAAAATCTATATCGATTTTATTAATAAACAGTTGCCCGTTGGCGGATAACTGGAAATTTCTTTTATGTCTTCTGTTTTGACTCCTTGTAAAAAAATTGAGTTTAGTTTGGAGCTGATTTCATGGTTTTCTAGTAAAAAACAGGTCAGGATACTTGTACGATTCAATAAGTACTAAGCTTGGTATTAATAATTCAGGCCAACCAAACAAAAACGTGGTATGAGCCATATTTTTCCCGTCTATTTTACCCGCTGAACACGAATCTGAACTGAACAGAATTAGGGTTCGCTGGTCAGATATGAAAATAATTTAGGTATAATCACATTTTGTCAGTTTGGTGGATGTGCCTGTCTCTCGTCACATCCATCAAGAATACCAAAATTTTCACTTGTGATGTCCAAATTACTTTCATATTTGACCATCGAAACGCAATTTTGAATTCACGTTCAGCTTGAAAAAATACATGGGAAAAATATAGGGAGATAACCCAGTACTTTTTATTTTTTCAACTTGTAATACTCGTATGTCTTTTTATCGTTTTTAAGCGTTTTCTTTAAAATTTTTCCATCGATCCCCCAATTCCGACTTCACAAAGAAAGTTCATGACAAAAATATAGTTTGAGCCCCAGCATACATTACTTTTTTATTTTCTGGACCTGCGTAATGTATGGAGGTGAAATGCGGGGGAGGTTTTCTCTCAAAAATGCTTGGTTATCCTAAACAACAATAGCTGTTTCCCGAAACCTGAGCTACAGTATGATATGTAACACCTGAAACTTATCCTGTGTTTTTTTGCTGATATGACTTAATGATTATTGCCTGACCAAATGAAACCACAAATCCCAATCACAATATATTTTATATTTATTTATCTATCTTCCAGGTGACGGTTCATTTGTTTCTTTTTTTTCTTGCTACTTACTACCAAACAACCAGCGTTGGCGAACGGAAAAAGATAGAATCGATAGACAGTGTCAATGAGATTCGGTAGATTCAAGGACAAAATCGGTACGAGGAAAAAATCACGGAGGTCACAAGATCAGCGACCGATCAAGGAAGTTGGCGGTCACACAGCGCCCTCTATGAAAAAAGTACATTTTTGTGTCGCGCGCACATACACAACACGTTTTTATCACAACTTGTACAATGACTGGTCGCTCTTCAAACTCCTTTGCAACCATTATTGAAACCTTTTTTGCCATTATTGTTTATAAGATTCTGAATATTATTCGTTTCATTCTTGAACTTGAAGCCTTACCACCTGACATTTTGATTCAATATTCAATTAAATTTGGTTTCCTTATTGCTATCTGGTGATGCGTTAATGAAGATGATCTACCAGTATGTACCTGTTGTACACAAAAACCAATATAGGGAGAGTGGGTTCAGGGACGTGCGTACATATTTCTAGGCAACCCAAATCTACGTCCCTCTCGTGCCCAACTGCCTAACAGTACGGATATGTATGATTTGGTATTGGACCTAGAATTCACTTTTTTAGCTTTATTTTTGGTTCCAGCTCTTTTTTGATAGAAGATCTGGAAATTTCTGAATTATCTATTTAAAAAAAAATCGTGGAAAATTAGGACGTTTTCGTAAATAAGTTCCCATTTCGGTAGAAATACCGAATAATCGGTAGGTTCGGCAACACTGCAAACAAGAGTTCTGGGCGGGTTTACTCGTTCTCACAGGCCGTTTGACGTTTTCGGAACGATGAGCGAGGCTGACGTGTCTGGCACATACAAAAACAATGGATACGTGCTCGCTTATCGTTTTGAAGCGTCTTTGGTAAGCGGGAATGCCCATTCCTGGCGGTCCTGCCGTCTTCAAAATGTATTGAAGACTTCGCACGATCTCAGTGTGATAAAGAACCGATCATGCTGTTGTTGCAACGTACTGCCTAGTAGCAAAGAAAAGAAAATATAAATTGTTATAGATCGAAAAATACGCTACTAATTCAAGATGTAGAAAATACCAACAATAAATAGACGCGGTTCTGTAATTTATCCAACGAACCTACGGAGTAATAAATCATCTGACCGGCACGCGCCTCGTTTCTATTGGTCCGTTTTCGGTAGATAAGCCGATAAGTTCACAATAGCACTTTAATTCTTTCCGAAGGTCTGTGACGTGCGGTTGAATTTTTTTTTGTCTGCTTCATTTATTTTTGTCGATATTTGGACATGAGCTCATTCGACGCGGGCCAATTACCAATAAAACGGACAAAAAGAGCTTTGTCGGTTTCTGAAAAAGTAACTCATAAATATTTATAATATTATAGAGCTTTGAAGTATAATTTAAAATGGTTTGTAGTTTGATGTATTATTCTAAATAATAGTTATTTTCTGTTCAATATCTTACCTATTAATATATTAGCTCTTTCGTTTATTTTTTCCCATGTATTAAAATATTTTTTAGTAATATAAAAAATATATAAATTTAACGAATAATAAACTGGGGCAGCATATTTAATACTCGTATATGAATGTAATAAACCTTATAGCACCTTGAAAGTGATGAAAAGATAGAAAATAAATGATACCTTAATTAATTTTAAAACCTATATGCCACTAGCAATAAAGCATTATCGGTTTTGCAGGTAGTTGTGCGGTGTAAATCGGGCTGCCCCGTCACTTGTTTTATTACTTCGTACATTCGTTGGATCGATCATAGTAACTATATTTTCAGGGTTAGGCGCGGTATCGAATGTACATCGAAATGCCAGGCTCTCTCCCTCATCTCTCTAGCCACTTGAGATGACATAAACCAAGCAGATGCCTTCTATGCGTCGAAATATCCTGACCATAATCGTTAATATTTATTAATTACCTCATCACAGGCGGAAGTGTCGGTAACAAAATGAACTGACACCTGACAGATAAAGTTAAAATATGTTGTCAGTAAATACTAATTTATACATATGTGGTTTCATTTGCACAGACAATAATGTAGTTTTAACAGTGGTGTGTTGTTTGTATGGTACGGGCCTCTACTGCTTCGCTCCGCACACCGCGTCAAGTGGTTCCCATCGGGTTCACACACCCTGTTAGTTAAGATGCTCATAACCGTAGCATCTTCACTGACTTGAGATGGATTTATGGAGATTGCACTTGCACCGCTATCATGTATTCCTTTCTTCAAACCTAACTGTCAGTTTGTTCACCCCCTGAAGAGATTAGCGAAAACCAATGTAGTAATTTTATTACGAGTCCGAAGTCAAATGGGAGTCGCTGGTAATGAGAAAGTAGATGAGTGTGCCGTGAGAAGTGGTTTTATAGAAACCTGAACCAACGTACGGAAGCTGTCAAATGAGCACCAACAAAGAGAAGACAGAGTTTTTAATGATGAATCTATAAAACATTTCGCCGAGATAATCAGAAGATTCGCCGATTATATCGCTCATAACGTATCGAACAGAGTTGTATAAATTCCTGAGGTAGAAGCAATGCCTTATTTACATCAGCGACATAGGGAGATAGTTTATAGTATTCGTGAAGACATACACATGTATAAAACTGTCTCTTTGTATGCGGTCCAATTTATTTTGAATGATTTCCTCCTCAATCCGCCATCGGTAGACCGTAATGACATATTATATTATGTACCCCCGATACGCTAAAATATCTACCGGAATATAAACAATGCTCATGCACAACTACTATCCCTCTGTCTCTCTCTTCATAGACGTGCCGACAGCGTATCTTTCAGGATTGGGGGCTTTTATAATGCATACAACAAGGCTAAGATGGCTCTTACTTTTGACTGTTTTTGTATTTTTAAGCCCCCACAGACTAACAGAAAATTTATTTATGTAGTCCTGCATCTTTGTCTGTTCCTAAAAGAAACCACCAAATACAAAACTTGGTCTACGACTGGTTATGAGGTGAGCCAAACACTTACAGTAACTTTTAAGAGTTCAAGAGTTTTTGATATTTTGTTTTTGATAATATTATTTAATCAAAGTTACACAGCGCAACATGTCCGTGTTTGTCGTATACCCTACAAGTGAATGAAAACTACAAACAAGCAAAGTAGTTTTGGACGCTGACTCAGAATGTCATCGAAAAATTCTGAAATGCCGAAAAACCGCATTTGAATCAAGAAAAGAACCGTAAGATTCATGATCTATGACCCTATTTACCCAAAATATGAGTTTACGTATAAACTGCAGGTAGCCAAGGATTATAAAACAACAGTGGAAAACTAACATCAGATCAGTGTTCTGCATTTCACATTTTCCAAATAAACTATTCTTGCCAACATTGCTGATGCGAGGATTTTTATGTTTGTGAGGAAGTTGAATGATTTTGTTCCGGAGAATTTAAGCAGAGCTAGTCATTTTTCTATTTTGTTTTTTTATCTTTTATTCTAAAAAAATCTTTCCTAATAAAACATCTGTTTTTTGTGAGAGTATCTCTTTTGGGCAGCAAGCATATGCAATAAAATTACCTTCCCCGCCCCTAATACAAATTAAAAACCTAAAATTCGGGATGATGACGTCGATGAACTACTATCATATTTTATATTACCATATAATATATTATATTATTATAAGATGTATTAATCGTCTTCTCTTCGAAGGATCAATAATTGGAATACGTAATAAAATATGAATTATTTCTTTCAAAAAATGTCAAAATCTGTCAATTTTTATGTACACAGCATGTCCCATTTAGTTATTTAGTTGTATGTGATTCAATGTACAAAAGCGATCAACTTTGACAGCCTGTCAGTCCACCATTTTGAAATATAGTGAATTTATGCTTTAGGGTTACAGGGTAGCTCCAATTCAAGAAATAGGTGAGGAGAGAGATTTAGATAGATATATAAATATGCTAACTTAGAACTAAACTATAACAATTACATATGTGGATCTAAGAAGATGAACTGTAGAATTCACACATGGTATAATTTGGTTTACATATTAAAAAGTTTTTAAGATCACTGCTGAATATGTTCAAATTGTTAATTCTTTTGATAGATTCTGGGAGACACATGTAAATTTTCAGACATTATAAATTATTTGTCCATCATCAACCTTCGTGGCAAACAATATTTGAAGGGTATAGGGGAAAACAGATGAATGTCACAAATTTGATGTTTTGTAGTCATAACCTGCAACATGTAGTCTTAACGCAGTACAATCCCATGACGAAAGTTTAATTTCTATCTCCCTATCTCAAAAAATTCAGGCATGGGCGCTAACACATAAACAATGTTTAAAATCATATTATTCCTTATTTTAAGGAATCTATGGCATTCCGTCAGATCTTTGACCCAGCCTGTACAACGAGTCTAGGAGTCTTCAAACTTTTAAATTCACATTTCTCGAAACTTAGTTTTTGTAACATTAATCTTTTTTCCCTATACCTTTTATTTAGTTGTTCACTTGCTGGGCTCGGATATGCCACTAGAGTTTGTTTCTGGTTACGCTACTGACGGAGACCCACAATGTAATCGAGAATGATCTCATAAATTGTGAAATGTACGGACAATTTCATCTATACGTCTTCCTTCCTCGAGTATACGGTAGATAGTGGGGGCAGGGGGCATGGCATAGAGAACCAACGGTAACAGACAGACAGCGGACAGACTGGGTTGTGGAGAGAGCTGCTTGTTTATTACCTTAAATAGCATAAATATTTATGGAATTCGTCCGCGTATTGACGTTATTTAGTTTTATTTATTATCAAATTTGCTTCATGCAGTATGCATGCGCCGGCTGGGCTGGAGTTGCTTATCACGGATTCATGTATTCAATTATTTAAATCGACGAACGGCGAATGCGCGCCAGACGAGGAACAACGTCGTTGAGGAGGAGTACATGGAGCTTTCGGCTATCTCTCTCATAATTTTTTTACTGAACTTACGCAAGGCAATATTCTTCGACACGATAAGGGTAAGTTTGAACTAAAGCTTATGAGTAACTTACGACCAAACTTCTCAAGTTCAGATTCGCTAACTGCCAGTACACACAGGCGTTAAATTGCAACATTAATGTTCTAGATAACGTCGCGCGTTCAAAGGAATGCGCGTTTTGAAGCACGATAATTTGCGTGACACCCGTGTCATGCAAAACGCTCAGCAGAACTTGTCATTATGCTTCGAAACGCGCGTTTTTTTTTGCAGTGCGACAATTCAACGGAGGAGTTTTATCAAAGGCGAGAATGTAATATATTGGCTATGGCCAAGGCAACCCAAAGAGATCCGATGTAATTAAAGGTGATCCGAATCAAGCCAATAAGATTCGGGAAATTCAAAGTAATGTGAGGCCCCATCTAAGAAGACCTAAGACTAGTTGTTCACCTATGCTCTCTGGTGGCAGGTTTCTACCTCAGGATTGTTGATTCTCCTGATTCCTCGATAGATCCTTACTACAGTAAACTCTCAACTATCCGGCTCGCCGCTATCTGGACTCCGGCTTATCCGGTTGACTAGGACGCGGCGCCTCCAAACATAATTTTTACGCAGCAGGCAAAAATAGAAGACTTTTTAAAAAATTTATAATATAATATACATATTATTATGCATGTCTTATGTACTATATATATTTAATCATTTTCTCATACCTTAATAAGTACAAATGTAAGTTCTTACTTAAAATACATTTGTTTAATAAAATTGCGTATGTTTGGACATTGATTCGGTTTATCCGGCTGTTCCGTTATCCGGACTAGCTGCCCGTCACCTTAGGCCGGATAGTTGAGAGTATTTTACCCGATGAAGATTCAAGGAAAGCGGAAAAACCCAAGGAGATCCTCGAAGAATATTAAAGCATTTTAGAGGAGATTCAGGGATCCAGGAAATTAAAAAAAGTCTGAGCGGAAAAGGTCTTGTCCTTGACCGATTTTTTTCAATTTTTGTCCCTAGTTCCGCTAGTACTGTCTCGACTTTCAAAAACTACAAAAAGCGTGCTTGTCTTTGACAAATTAATAACCGGCACTTTTCAAGTTATAGCGGACCCAAGGATTAGCGGACAGACAGACACACTGACGTCTTTCATGTAATATCCAAAAAACCTAATATCAGCTTTCGAAATTTTTGTTGTGGTGTGGGATGTAAAGGTGTCAGTGAATATCGGATATGATCCTAGATAGCCAATCATGGACAGATGTTTCGTGCTCACCTCACCAGCATGGCCTAGGCTTTTGACCGATAAGAGGTTAACGATTCTGGCGGCATAGTAGATGTAGTCTCCTCGCTATTAAACACCAGGGGCCAAGCCTAGACGATTCTGATGAGTTGCAAAAAACACGAAACCGCTGTGTATGGTTCGCTGAGGTCGGACGGACGAAAGCTACATGTTTAGTTATTCAATGGCGAGTAGACTATATTCACTATACCGCCAGAGTCATCAGCCTCTAACAGACACAGTTGGGACTGGGCTATCGACCGCGAACTGAGATATTTCCAGTTCTAAGCGAAAGGTGCAATACACTCTCGCAGTGGTCAATTCTGGTAATAGATGGCGATTTGCGCTATCTTATTCCGACGATCCCAGATATTTTCGAATGGCTAAAAATTGATCTTTTAGTCCGCTTAGCAGTCTTGATGGCAAACAAATATATTTTACAGCTTTAACTGAAAAGTATGATTTTTGATTCATAGCTAATTCCTGATTACAAAACATGCATCCTGAACTAATTCGTAATGGCGAAAGACCTCAGCATTGTCTATCAAATTCCAAAATGTTGGAAACGTTTAGGGTATTTCCAATATACCCGTAGGTACACATATTTAGCCGGACGAGCCCAGAACGATTAAGATTCCTCAAAGAAAGAGAACAGGGGGACATATCAGGGTAAGAATAAGGAGAGGAAGAAGAGAGGAAGAGCGCTAAGAATGCGCGATCGCTTCTAATTACTCTTCTATGCGCCCAAAGCCGTCGTCCGCTAAACTGAATGATAGATCGTCTGGCATCCAGATTCTAGATGTAGAGGGAGATCGCATACAGCAGCTTAATACATGAGCGTGGAAAATAATAGTTTTACACCTTCCCGTTTTTGAAATATTTGGCCTTAAAGTTAATACGAGGGCCATCTTTAAAGTAAGAACCGAATGCGCATCCTGTCCCGTAACGTCCGTTCAACCTCAGACACGTTTGGCCATTCTTTCACTACGCCGCCTATGGTTTCGCGTCACTGTCGGTATTGGTTGCGTGGTTATACTGCTTTGTGTGTCACCACGTCATTTAGTGAAGCCGTCTATTGTGAAGTGCGCTCAGTAATTAGGTTCTTCAATGCAAAGAAGTTCGTCCTGATATTACTGCTGAGAGGTGATGTGAAACATTGCTGAAGCTTAGGCGTGTTATTCGAAACGGCTACCCTCTGCTTCACCTTACTGCAAGAACGCAGACGCAACTGGACAAGTTTGGTTGGGAATTACATCCGCCATACACCCCTGACTTCCACCACCATCAGGCTTTCATCTTTCCCCAAAACTTAGTGGAAAACGGTTGTAAAATTAAAGAGGGGGAGGAGGATACCCAAACTTTTACCTCTCATGCCTACTGGCGGGGAAGTATTGTAATCACGAAAATTTTCGGTCGTATGTTTTTGTTATATGACATGTCACTCATTTCCGTCGAACTGTCCACTAATCTTATAACCGCCTGTAACCTGAGAAGTGCGGCTGTTTGAAAATTGGTCCACTGGTGGTGAAGGAAAAGGTTAAAAACGAAAAAAAAAATAATATAACCGCTCAAACTTCGTTTTTTGACGTTTCAGACGACCCTGATCATTTTGGGAAAAAATTGTTGGTTAACACCTAGGTGGTGGGAGAGTGTATCTCAACTTTTTGGCGTTGGTATATTTATACGTCTCCAACAGTAATTCTACCCACACGTCATACATGTTCCCGTACATTTACCCTTAAAACTTATAAATATCCGGTCGGGTGTCGACATGTGCGACGTGGTCCCCCGATGGACAAATGTCGTCGTCGGTGGTCGTACGTTACAGCCGGAAATTGCTTCCGCACTGATGTGTGCTGTGCATGGTGAAGGCCAATATCGTCATTCACGCGGGATTGGTCATCGCAACGATCATGTGGGCCTGCAGGAATTCCTGCCAGGGGAGGAGGAAGGTCATATAATTTTTTGTTACCTATAAATTTTTTTGTAACTAACCTTTTTCTTAGAAGGGCTAATTTCTGCCAAACGAACTGATAACAAGGTTGCTTGGGATGTACAGAGTCAGCTTACTTGACGACATTTTTTTGAAATCTTTTGCATTTTTATTTGGGGACCCCCATCAAGCTGGGGCCCTGGGCACAGGCCCCGTGTGCTCATAAGGTAGAGATGCAATAACAGCCGTTACCTACATATGTTTTCCCATATTATTTCACCTCAAATGTGACCGTACTTGTACAATATAAAAACTAAGAGTGGTCCACGAACAGTCGCACTTCGTTGCTGCTGTGTGTTATATGTAGTGGTACAACCTACGCCTGTAACACTAGGTACCACCATAAAAGAGATTTCATATTATTAATACCAAATTTGAAGTGAAGCTATCTGGATCCATTTTGCTCGTCCCTCTGTTTGATATAAATGTATTTCAATTCGACGGTATTATGTTGGTCGGACGGACGTCCATGTGCAGACTCCACCCCACTTAATTACTGGCCCCGTCTTGGATTACCGAGAAATTAATTTCCAGACGATAGCAGCAGGGTTGGATAAGGATGAGGAGGGGGGCGGTAAGACGAAGCCGAGCGGGCGATACGACCGACGTCAAGCCAGAAAGGCATTTCTCTATATTAATATATCTATTAAATATTGTGTATTATATTGAATTTTCCCTCTGAAGATTCGACCGAGAAAGCGGTGCCGTCTAATCCCTTCTGAAATAATCTTGTTGCTGCAGTTAGGCTATTGAAAGTTTTAGTGGAGTTCTGAGTATAGTACGAGAAGGGGGCAGTTATCTAGATTACAAAAAGTCCATCTGTAGACTCTCTAGAGAGTCTAGAGACAATAGACATTAAACTGTATTATGAAAAAGGAAACCGTGCGGGCCCAAACGCCAGTAATTCGTACATATGAGGTAATGGAGTTCTAACAGCATGAAAGCCAGATGATAAGTTTCAGGTCTTGTTACGGTTCCACTGTTCATGAAATACAAATATTCCAACCATTTCTACACATAATTATACACATCCCCTGCTCTAGTAAAGTAACTGGGCTTGACACAAAATGTTCTAGATATAAAAATGTGTGGGTCTGCAAACATTGGTTCTGGTTTGATTTACATTTTTTCGTGAATCATTTTTGAAATACAAATAGTCCAACCATTTCTATACATAACTATACACATCCCCTTCTCTAGTAAAGTAACTGGGCTTGACACAAAATGTTCTAGATATAAAAATGTGTGGGTGTGCAAACATTGATTCTGGTTTGATTTACATTTTTTCGTGAATCATTTTTGAAATACAAATAGTCCAACCATTTCTATACATAACTATACACATCCCCTTCTCTAGTAAAGTAACTGGCCTTGACACAAAATGTTCTAGATATAAAAATGTGTGGGTCTGCAAACATTGATTCTGGTTTGATTTACATTTTTTCGTGAATCATTTTTGTATAGAGATATTGTGTCGGATGTAATTTGCAAATATTTCAATCATCCTCCATAATGTTGCATAAATTGTGGTAAAAATGGATTCACAGGATGATATTATCTCTATGTATGCATATACCCTACCCCACCCCCTGCAACCTCTACAAAAAAAAATCCGAAAATAACCAGGACGTCAAAAAACGAAGTTTTTTGCCATTTTTGTTTTTTTCGTTTTTGGTCTTTTTCTCTGCCAGCACTAGATCGATCTTCAAAAACTATAATTTGCGTCCTTGACATATTAGTAACATTGTATAAAAATGTCATCGAAATCCGAGCAGCACTTTCAAAGTTATAGGCGGTTACAATATTACCGGACAGACCGACAGACCGTCAGACAGGCAGACAGATGGAAATGAGTGACATAGTTTTCCGTGTTGTACTTGTCGTATGTCAACAAAAAACATCTCAGTTTCGAAAACTTTCGCGACAACAATAATTTCTTGCCAGTAGGCGTAGGAAGTAAAAAAGTCAGGAAATAAACTTTGGATGGAAGGTATGTATTAAAAACCTTCAGGTAGCAACAAGTCATCTATGTGAGCGAGAGTGTATGTGAAGTGATTTCAAATACTAAAGTTTTTTGTGAACGCGACTCAATAAAATAGTTCACCGGAGTCAACTAAAATTTAATTCTTCTTGAAAATCGCAAAATCTATTGAAAAAACAGCCGAATTAGCAACTTTGGACTATAGACATAGAAACGTGAAAACTCAGATAAAGTTTCATGGCATTAGTGATAACATACAGTATAGAGTGATTTTTATCGCATGGCGCAAAATAAACGTTAATTAGTACTCGGGTAATGGATAACTCTTCTTCATCCCGCGAATGCGTTGCGATACCTCCTCGCGTCGGTCGTATTCCGATATTAACGAGTCACGATTCTTTAGAAGTTCAAGAGTGTATTAATAATATAATATGCAGCAAGAGGACTAATAAGTTCGCGACGAGAGATGAGAGACAAATTACGGTAATGAACCAACCAACCGCCGGCTTTGCGAAAGAGTCTTTATGTTATTGAATTAGCACCTCAGTGAAATGAGAATCGTCGTATGAGGGAATAAGTATCTTTCATATTTTCTCTATCTCAGTATGAGGCAATCCAGGGAGGTCTAAAGTTCAGAAGCAATTCAAAGTTATGGCGTTACTCCTTGGACACATATTAAACGCAATCTCCAAGAAAGTCACGGATTTAGCTCTGCCTTGAGACCCCTTCAATTGCAGGTAGACCAGGCACCCCTACGTCATTACCCCTACGTCCGGGCTCAAGGTGATAGGTAATTGAAGATCTGGGGCTTCAAAAATTGTCTATCCCAGTGAGAAAAAAAATCTAAAAAGATCCAATGAACTTTGAGGGGAGCAGATCTTTTGTAACAATAAGGTATTAGTGGTAAGTTCCTCATACAAAGCCTAGGAAAAGAATAACATTTTCCGACAGCCAGGCTGTGATGAAGACGCTAAGCATCTGCAAGGTGTATTGCCTTGCAAGGAGGCTCTGGATAGTCTAGCAGTGAGGCATCCAGTATCGTTAGTGTGCGTATCGGGATACGCTGGGATAAAGGGTAAAGATATGGCGTATGCTCTTGAGAAAGCAGGATAAGAAATAAAGAAGTATCTCTAGACATCTCCGTCAGGCACGGGAGCGCATCGTAAGGCCCAGACACGATCAGGCGTAACCTGCATGGGATGGCGGGTGGCTGGGGATCCCATGTGTGAGCGCTGCGAGGCAGAAGAAGAGTACTTGGAGCATGTCCTGTGCCGCTGTAAGTCATACTATACTGGGGGTCCATCACCTTGGAATCCCAGAATGTTAAGGAGCTGGGTGTCACGGATACACTCAACTCTGCTAGAAATGAGGAGCCTGAGGCTTAGCGAATGTGGGGGTGCGTAAGTGTCTGTTTATGCGGCCAAATTTATTTATTCATTCCCATGTTAGAGCAAATTTAAACAAGTTTGTCTGATCGAAATTAACCTGCCCGGAGTGCTTCTTACATTTTTTTAATGTAAGTATCTTACCTTCTCAGCCAGATACAAAAATAACTATTTTAGAAACCTCTTACACGATGCTCATTTTCTGTGGGAATTCAGAATGACCACTGTCATGTTTCACATTACTTAATTTCATTAAAGGTCACAACCAACCAGTCGAAAAACATTGGAGTGGTCGGACTTGTATAGAGTCACGCTACCTCTTTTTTATGCTAAGGCTAAGTCATATTATTTAGCTTATAATCACCCCTAGTCTCGGGTGTGCGTACCTCGAGGGGACATATAATCAAAAGACGCATCAGTATTTTTCGAGAATTCTCGTTAGCATTGAATTTTTTTGTAACACGCATCCACCGCGCATACTATCTCGTTATCCTACACCGTGATTGCTTTATTGACATTTCTTTGGTGTTGATTTAGGGAATTATAACTTCACATTTTTTGTCCTATTCCATGATGGTATACTCCGTGTTTCGTATTTGCTTTTGAAATGGCGTATGTTTTAATGCAAAAATTGCTATAGAGGATACTGTGTATGTTGTTATTCAGATTTTTTGCGAATAATGAAAACGTTGGAAAATTGAACCGTATTATTTCTCATCTTTTCTGTTCAACAACCTCTTTCTCCTATCCAGGACGGCTAATCCGATCCACATCTTTGCTAATGACAGCACTTTACACGCAGGCATTCAGAGTGGTAAGCTGATGAGTTGGAGAGAAGAAGACTAGTATTGATGTCCTCTCTGACGGAAGATTTGAAAGTTATCATCGCTAGAGCACGCAACATTCTAGTGCAGTTTAGTGCCTCCAAAATATAGTACTATACCTCAACTAATAATAAGTGCTCCAACGTTAATCTGGTTTCTAAAGAGTTATTTGGTTCGGCTGGTTGGAGTTCAGATACCTGAGGACTGGATTTGGGAAGAAGGCATCTCGTTATTCAATTTTTTGAGGGCTAAGAAGTATTTTATAGTCTTCTCACTCTGAACAAGGTCTTTATAAGACCCAGCCTCGAATAAGTCTCACATGTTTGGAGTGCTTCGGTTCCGGATATCCACACTTTCTGCATTCAGAACTGGCCGGTACGACCGCCTCTTTGTTCGTAGGGTGTTGAGATCGTGGAAAAATCGGCATGTGGAGGCATTCTCCCCTGCTAACCTTGAGCAATTTAAAATAATCGGATTAACAAGGTATGTTCAAGCTCCTTCCTGCAGTGGTGGTACCTACGCGACTGCATCAGTATAAAAAAATATTATTTTATAGGTAGCCTGACTGCACTTGGAACGAAAACAAAAATATATGCACCAAGTAGCAGCAACAATAACTCCAGTTGCCTAGGGCTGAACGCAAACTGAAAGAAAAAAAAAAGAAAAACAAAAACCGTACAACAATAAAAAATTTATTGTTTGCTGCACGAGGAGTGCTTTTTAAATCCGCAATGAGAGAATTATGATCGTTCTGCAAGCATTTTTTTAAATATTTTCGGTTAATTAAAGCGTATATGCTGAGGCGTGAGGCACAAAGAGATGATTGTTCGCCTCCTCGACAGGATGCAAACGCCACGGTTCATAATAAATATGAAACTATTATTTTAAAGAGCACTTTTTCAATTACCGCGACGTTTGGTCTCGGTTTTTTCAATCCAGAGAAAACAAAACGATTTTCACCATAGGTGGCGAAATTCAGGGTGAAATAGTTCGAAATTGAAAAAAAGGTCAAGAGGCGCTATCGAAAGATCTGGACTACCGGTTTTCACTGCCTGGAGTCGAGATAACTTATTCTTTCTCACATCGATGGATGGTCGGTGGTCTGTCTGGCTCTATTTTTTTAAACTGATGCAGTCTCTTATTGAGAAACCTGAATACTTAAGCATCGCGACAGTTATAACGGACTCAAAAGAACCTTATTAATGCGATTTTTCAATCGCCTAAGGCAGGTTGTTCCAGAATCTCGAGACCCTAGAAGGAGCAGACGTACCGGCCAGTTCTGGATGCAAGAAGTTCGACAGGAGTCAGGATAGGAGGCAGAAGCCTGGCGGATGCGTCTGATAAGCTCAGAGCGCAGCGTCATCGTGCAGGGGAGCTCTCAGGGGCAAGACGCTTTGGCATAGCGATAGCAGAGAGCCATATAACAGCATCGAGTACGAACAATGTAGTCAGGGCGACAGCACCCAAAACATGTAAGCAGCACTAGGGGCTGGGTCTTATATGGGCCTTGTACGAAGTGAGGAAGGTTAGGTGAAGAAAAATATTTCTTAGACCTAAACAAACAACCGAGTAGCTGCTGCGATTGGCGAGATGCGTTCATTTCAAGTATAAAACCAGATGTACGTAGGTGCTTTTTGTTAGTCAAGGTGTTTTGAACGCATTAAACTGTACAAGATGTTTGCCTTCCTAAGTAGTAATAACGGCACTAGCCTTCTCTCCACCTTAACATCAGAGATCCACTCTGAGTGCCTGCCTGAACAATGCTGTCATCAGCAATGCCATGGATCGGACTGATTGTACAGGACAGGAATTCGTTTCTTCGATTCCCCCATCCTAACTTTAATGATGCAGGTACATCAGGAACTTATGACTGCGCATTTGTTTTAAAGATCAACAAGGAATGTCACGGCTCTTTATAATAATCGCGATACTTCGGTTTGGATTCTGCTTACCAGGCTACTTCAATATAAGGGAAAACAATTTACTTTTGTTGCAGCAACACTCAGCATCCATAAATCATGTAGAAGGCAAACCAGAGTGTAGTAGGTAGTAGGAAAATATCAAGGCGGCACTAAAGCAACCACAGCCAACTTACACTTCCGATAAACTTTCATGATCTACGAGCTGTGAAGCAATTAGTCGGGGATTTACAACCCTTTCTGGTTGTATGCATTTCCATAGGATGTTGCAGTTTCTTCCAAGGAGAGAAAAAGCGAAGAGGACGAAAAACATCGCATTCCTCAAAGATGCAATATTTCTGGACAATGATACCTCCTTTTCATAATACAGTTAGTTAGTTAAAGCCCCGTAATTTTGTATTGGAAGAGTGGCAACCATCCAATATTACATCACTTGACTCTATTGGGCCGCTTGTACGCCTCACAGTGGTTCAAAAGTCCTAAAATGTGGCCAAAACTAGATAAATTCACTTTTCAGCAAAAAACTTCATTTACGTTTTCGTGGTCGCTGATAACGAATATGATATCCATTTGTCAAAAATCAATGTCTGATCGAGTATGGCGGGGATGATTATGCTCAAATTCGTGTTTTGAAAGTTTTTAAGGTCGCTGGTAAAGAATTTGATATCGATTTTTTCGGAATAAAAACTGTGGATCCAATATGCGGATCTGTTTGCAAACATGTTAAGAAAATAAAAATGGGGAAGGTCGTGTTAAGATTTACGCTAGACAAAGAGGTCAAAGCTGCTCCAGAATGGATTCTCATATCGACAGCTTTTCCTATGTTCTACAGCTTCTGCTATGCCACGATGCGTGCTCTACAATATTTTTATTCGACTACAACAAAGCGATATCGTTTAATTTGGCAAAAAATCGTAACAAATAACAAAATTAAACAAATACGAATACTCGGAATGTTGGAATCATATAAACTATTGAAACCTGTGTGCAATTGTGCACGTCGTTACCAGTCGAGTCAAGATGAAAGAAGCTGATGACATGGCGCATATAGTGCCAACTGACGCTGGCCTGGCGACCGAATCTTTTGATACATTTTTCATGGCGTATTATTAATGCTCCCGTTCGCAATATATGTCCCGTTTATGACAAGAGAAGTGCATATTTTTGCATTGAAGTTGTCGTTTTCAAATATGAATCACGCCCTCCCTTCAATATGGTTCGACACTTTCATAATGAACCTCCGCCATCGCGCTCGGCGCATTGCATACGAACTGATGTTATAGGTGCGTTTTTTATGCTCCATGCCAGTCGGTTTTTTTTCTCTATATGTCTGTCCATCTCTAGCTCGTTCCATTTTTATCATCAGCCATTCACTATAGCATTACATTTACATACATATACATCGTTGCTGTTATGTTGTTCAACAAAAAAAAATGGCGTCAAGTGGATTGACTATTTACTTCCTACGCCATCGTTGGGGGATTCAAAGAAAAGGGATGAGTCAGACCGTTTCAAATGGCGACGTCGAATCGTGATTACGTAGGTTCACTTAGGTAAGATGAAGCTTTCGCCTCTGCATATAATTAAGCAAATTTATCATATTTCTGTTTCCATGACAGATGTGAGGACAAATGTTTGACTTATTATGTCTAACAGTTGCATGGTATCACTGTGATCAGCAGCTTCTTATTATAATAGAAAGTCTTTCACTGACACCAAATATGCAACAATTTCCCGCATACAGGTTCCAAAGTACAATTTTCACCGCTTCCAAAGAATGTCTGAAAATGATGAATGTTCCAGCGATTTTATTTCCGTTACATCTGAACCGCTATTCAAAATCTACGCTTACCTAAACGACGAAAGTATTAGGCTCGCGATAATATACGATCTTTGGTTCACATGTTTTCTGTTGCATTAGGCAAGTCCGTGTTTGTCGTTTCTGCCGGTTTACCAGTCTATGACTGTTGTATATCAATGCGTCTTAAGTACTGAGTCAATCTACTTGACAAAATAATCAGAGAACCATCATAGACAGAGTGACACAAATTGAAGGTTAGTCGAAATGAGTGGTACATTTAAAGATCATAAAAATGTGTAAAAATCATCCCAAAAATGATCAGGAGCCTCTGAAAAATCGAGGTTGAAGCGATTTTTTTTTCTCGTGTTTTTGCCACTAGCTCCGCTACCACTGGACCAATTTCAGTAACTTTGTGTGAAAATTCCATACAAGCGAACGGCACTTCTCAAGTTATAGGCGGTTATAAAATTAGCAAACAGACCGACGGACAGACAGACAGACAGACAGACAGACAGACGGAAATGACTATTTCGTGTGATATACATGTCATATAACATCCAAAAACATAACATAATATCTCAATTCCTCACCAGTTTTGGCATAGGAAGTAAAATGAATAAAGTCTGTAGATTTGTTTTACCATCGATGGCGAGCACCAACTAAGGAAATTCTAAACTAAATCACTATGATGCTGGAAATATACTAAAGTGCTGACTTCAGTTGTTCCGTATATAGTAGCCCCAGTATTGAAAATATCATATAGGTATTCGTAGAGACAAATCCTAATATCGCCAATTCTACATATTTTTACAAGAAAGCTTAAATGTTTTGGAAGCCGGCTTTGTTGTAATTTAAGTTCCATATGTCTTCGACAGCACATTTTGTGTAGTAGGTACCTATAATTTTCCTTTTAGTAAAAATACACCTCGGATTACAGAAATAGTTTTGGCAACACTGGAAAACCTTTCCAACAACTTACTGACTACTTTTCTTCGTCTCCTCAACTCGCTCCGAATTGCGTTAAAAGTTTCGATAGCGGCGTTGTACCGCTGGCTTGAACGCTACCGCCGCATCTGCGGATTACAGCTACATTGATGGAAAATTTAATATATTGTGTGCTGTGTATATACACAGAGAAATAATTGTATTGTCTGCAATTATATCCGTACGATGATGGTTCTATAATGTACTCTTGGAGTTCTCTCAAATTACACATAATTTGTTCAATAAGACAGGAGGATTGCGCTTCGGCTTCGTGGAATATTATCTTGTGTGGTTTATCAGTTTTCATCATTACTGAAACGTTTTGCAAATAATAAGTCATATAGGGGTTATGCCAATATTCCATGGACATATAGGTACCATGTATTTTTAGACTCGAAATAAGCCAATTGGACATGATTAGCCGATTTGACATGATTGCCTCTATGCAAAAGCGTTTTGTTTGTTGGAGTGCGTTGAAGTTTTCTTCTTAAAACACATTCTTTAAGATATTTCAAGAAGCGATAGTTTGATTTAAAAGGAAATTTGGAACACATATGTCTTGCTAAACGTTCTAGTATTTGACTTTTGCGAAAAACTCTAAAGCGTTCGAGAAGGATAAAAACTACCCCCACCCATATATAAATTATAACAGATTTTTTTGTCAACTTTCCTGACAACTCTTTTTATTAAGCAGATCTTTTTATTCAATTCACTTTCTGGCCTTTAATAAATACAGGTCATCTCGGATAGTTTTAACCCAAAAAGGGATCTGAAAGATCCTAGCCTCATAGAGAACGCTAAGATTTTCATTCCCTGTTTGGTGCCTCTCCAGTGTCTCTTTTAAGTGAGTCTCTTCAGGTAGAATACGTTCATCAATGGTATATTTGGATAACATATATTATAGTCTTAGGACTACAATGTATCTTCGAATCAAACCACATATACGATTTAATTTATGTTTATTGTAAGTTTCAACAGTTGCATCAACTATTAATAATATATGCGCAACCATGAAAGCAAAGACTTTGTGGAACAGTTGTTGAGTTTTGAATTTCTTTTGACAAATTCCTCTACATCCTTGTATCATAGGAACCAAGGAGCGGTTATAAGTGGCCAGCTTTAAATAGTGTTGGAAACATAGTACTGTTCCTTGACTAACAAGAAGCGTGCTAGTGTTCATCCGATTTCGATGGATAACCAAAGAGTCGTTCGTTTCTGCTGGTCGGAGTCAAAATCACCAATGACTTTTTTGGGACGAACATATCTCGTCAATGGTGACAGCTGCTAAATCTGCACAAAGTCCAGATAAGAGCTAGTCTCGAGTACTGCTCACATGTTTGGGATCTCCGCCCAGACTACATTGTCCATACTCCACGCTATTCAGAGGAGGACTGTCCGATTGATCGATTACTCTTCTACTCATGGATACTAATGAACTTGGCGATTCTGATCTCTTCTATAGCTATGCCGATAGGCCTCCTCAGAGCCCCTCGTCCATGATGACCTTGGGCCTGCCAGACAGACCCTGGGGCTTCTGCCACCATCCTGACTCTGTCGAACTTCGTACATCCAGAGCTGGCAGGTACGACTGCTCCTGCTTTGTTGTAGGACAATCTACCTGATAAGCTTTCTCTTCGTTCTGCTGACATTAAGCAGCACAAAAATCGGATTTAGGTCAATGCGGCTGCATCAGTATAAAGAAAAAATTATTGAAAAGACTATTGACTAGATGTGTTCTGCAGGAAGACATATGCGGTAGGTATATGCTATAGAATTCGTACGTATTCCACACCAAATGTAACCCAATCACAAGCAGTCTGTAAAATTGGTCTGCAACTGCACCAGCAAGCCGGAGCATCTCTGTCGATTTCATTTTCAGTCGATTTCACAGAATGTTGCGTCGCCGTATCGCAGGTCGCTCCACGGTGTGGCAGAATATGATTCCGGTAGGTTGAGTAATTGAGTGACAGCAGAGCATCACATCCGAATTGAGCCTACGGCGGGTCTATGCGCGTGGAAGAACACTGCCATGTGCAAAAAGGGGATGAGACAGAACAAGGGCCGGAAAGGGGAAGTAAGGGATTGCGTGTTGACCGGAAATTAAAAAATGACACCGCCGCTCGTCAAAGGTCATTCTGCATGGGAGAACGAGGCTGGAATTTTTAACAAGTCCCCCTGTGGATGGCATGTATTGTAGCAAGTTCCACTGACTAAGTTGAATCATTGATTAAAGTATTCCATCTGAAGATAACCAACGTACTGCGCCCAAGTTGCATTTTGTTAAAATGGGCTACCACCTATATTTTGAAAATTTTAGTTATTATTTCCTTGAACGATGTCCTCAAAAGGTGAGTTGTCTTTGTCAAAAATTGGTACCTACCTCTAATAGACATTTATTTGACCAAGAGGTTAAATTACTCGTAGTTGGTGCAAAACTACAAAAAATACACATATGAAAAGTATTTAAAGAATTCTTGACCTGGAAGACAAGTCCAGAGGTTGTAGCTTACCTAATGCGAACGAACCTAAAATATGCCATCAATGTTAGCATCCTTTTGGGCCATACTGGTAAGCAAAAAAATATCTAAAAAGTTTTTGAAAGTTTGCAACATCTATTGGTAAAAAACAAGTCAATATGTCCACTAAATAACCCTAGTGTATACCTCCAGGTTACAAGGTGTTCGTCTAGACCTTGATATTGACACTAACTTTGTAGGAAACATATGTATCTATTTTTACGAACTTAAAAGTAGAAGTACCTCAATTATTGAAGTTAAAATTACTTGCAAACATGTCTTCATAGTTAAATGCCTTTCATGGCAATTTGGTAACTCGGTAACTCAGACCCCGAGAAGATCACTATCTTCTCAGATCTTTTTACTCGCAGCGTGATAGTTTTTTCTAAAAAGTCTAACTTAGGAGGTGTCTGAAAATTCAAAACCGAACAGGCCTAAGCTTTGTAAGCTTATTTCACAATATTACCAGGTTATTGAAAGATACTCAGCAATCACGGTTTTTTAAATGCGCATGCGCGTTAAGTTTGTAAGTAATGTAGCAATGGTGCGTTCCGCTCAATATTCGGGCTGTGTAATACAGAACGTGATTTTTGGCTTCTCTGTGACACGTTTCAGAGCCTACCTTTTTCCTTGGAACAACCTCAATACTGGATTTTAAAAAACCGCACAGTATTATAGCGAATAAACCACAAGACTATAAAAATATTCAAAATCACACCAGACGCTACTAATGAACGCACCCCGATACGTCAACCTCTTTCTGGATTAGTCAATAATTGTAATTTTAAGAGTGGGAAGCTAATAAATATCTACTACATATACAGAGCAAGACTATGCTAAGTTCATTTTTAAAAAAAAATAGTTATGAGCGCCATTTTTTCAATTTCTTAAGAAGAATACGATGATATATATTTTCGTTGTTTCGGTAGGTATTATAGTTTTCAAGTTAGCTTTTATTATTATTGGGAACAGTTAATCCAGTCTGAGTAGTCAGCGAACGTGTTAAAACAAAGCGTTCTTCTAATTTGGGTAACTATTTGTGATCACATTTTGACGGAAAAATTTCTGGCGCATAGATTTTTCGTTCACTTATAACCGAAAATCTAATTTCTAAATCTTTCGAATAGAACCACTACCACAAATGGAAGCCACTTCTTTAGCACACTTGGCTATAGACAAGTGTACCATGAGCCAATCTTATTTTTAACCAATACCTTTTGACAAAATGGCAAGCATTTGGAAGTATATATAACCCTTTTTAAATTTTGTAACCTATTTTGTGATCAAATAACGTAATTATAATTTGAAATATTTGTTGGGGCTATATTTCAGTATCCATAAACGTATCTCAGATAAAATGAGATACCGTAGATGACGACACGATATAATTCTTTGGACGCGAGAATATAGCATTAAGCCATGTACAGATATGTAACAACATCGCGAACCGAACCACTCGACGAACTGCAGCGCGCGGATTTTGACGAACAACATTGCAACGAACATCATCACCTCAAACCGAACTACGACGTGCTACCGCATCGCGCAACAAAATGATGATCCAATTTTGATGTTTGTCGTCCAGTGAAAGACGAATACTACATATATTTATATTCAATTCACTACGAATTATCCAAAAACAAGCGACGACGACGTCCGAGACGATGGTGGCAAACGCAATTATATACCAATAGATCAGCACACGGTTGCAACAATTTGATAGCGGAATTGAAATTTCAACAAGTAAGTGGACAGTACAACGAGGATGTATCCGACGGATTTTGAATATCTACTCACGTTGATTGGACCAAAAATACGAAGACAAGATACAAAATGGAGAGCTGCCATCACAATACAAGAAAGACTTCACGTCACGGTACGGTTTTTAGTGACCGGTGATTTATATAGTAGTTTGCAATACATGTTCCTAATTTCCAAGGAATCAATCAGCTATATCATTCCAGAAGTTTGTGGTCATTGATAGAAGTTTTAAAGGAAAATATACAAGTAAGAAAAATAATTATTTTACTTCTAAGTACATTACAAACATGTGCAACTTCGTTGCGAGCCAAATCCTTTGATGGTGCGCTGAAAAACCGACAGAGCCTGGTTCGGGCCGAACGGCGAGCTGTAACGATCAGGTCGCGTGGTTCGCTTCGCGGTGATGTTACATGGCTTTACGTCGGCTATCGTCAGGTAGAAATCGTTAATCAATGGTTGAATACTCGTATATAGTCAATGAACGCGCTGATCTCAGATTTTGATTAGACAGAGACTGGATTTTTCGTTTTTCCCTTTTCAAACGCAACCATATTCTCGCTAAACATAAGCATCGAGGTATATCACATGTCCCCATCATAAAATCAATTTTACAGCAGTCATCATAAAGCCGATGCTCCAACGTCGCTGTAACTATCTTGAGCATAACTCGATATAATTCAACGGAAATAAATATTTAAATCATTCCAACGTGTAATCGTAAGCTTGCAAGTCATGATAGTTTCCGTCATTTAAATATAATTTCATGTAAATCCTTTCATTGTTTTAGACTATATTAATTTAAAACATTCAACGATAGCGGCGATTCACATTTTTTGCAACTTGCATTACAATAATTATTCACAATGTGCATGACTCACAGCGTACTTTGTTTATTTCACGAATAACGATGCGAGCTGCAAGATTCAAGGGTAGCGTTTAAGAGTGTTATGATTTTTGTATCGTGAAAATTAAGAAGTAGCAATAAAGAAATTGACAATGAGTCCTAGGCAATTTAACAATAAGCTGTATCCCAAAATGTGTCTCAAAATACGTCCCCGTTAATTAATGTCTGCAAAAATATAAATTAAGATCTATCGATTTCAGAGGATTTGATAGTTTCTATTATCATTTAGGATCAATATTTGGATGGAGCGGCAAGGAGGTATTCCCTTCCTATGATGCTCTGGGTAATGCTTATGATAACATACTGTATATTTAATATATTTGAGCACTCCCCTTAATTCTGTTGCTTCATACAAGTGCAGAAATGTTTATTTTCAGGTCGTTAAAAATACACATGTTTTTGAGATCGAATAAATCAAGGGGGCATTAAAAATCTGAAACAGCTGTAAAAGTAGCGGCGCCGGTATGCGAATATCATATTTTTAGATGATGAATTCGCATTTGCGGAGATCATTACAATGCACTGAGGTTATTAACATCAAACAGTGCTACATTTCCATGAATTTCAAAAGTATATACGGAGCTTTTTTGTTTATGAATGGATTTTTGTTGAACTTGGACTAATCGTACAACAATCTCACATACGACTGTAAGTTAATTTAAAATCATTTTGCACAATAGTTGCTATTTCTTCTCAATGTTATTGCAGCTCCTGATGAAGATGTCAAAGTCCATTGAAAGCTAGAGATTAATAAAGTATAAAGAGTCCTCTTTGCTTGATTTTTGTCGAAGTACCCAACAAAAGGCGGAAGCTAAACGACAATGACCACGTCTCAAGATATATATATTCTCTTTGTAGATCCTTTTGGCTTGAGTTACCAAGGCAAGTGGCTATGACCGGCCACGTGGTTGTGGTTAGAGGTCGCCTTGAAAATTCGAGGTCTTCTGACCATTACACCACAATTTGTAGGTTGGCTCTTTGTTGGAGACGTTGTGTCATTTTGTTCCATCTCCATCTTCGTTTCCTAAGGTTTCACCCGTATCCGGATGTATGGGCAGGTGTATCTACTTTTGTAGTTGCATCTCGGGATTCATTTCGGGTCTGATGAAGCCAACAAGCAGAAATACGTATCGCTCGGATTACCTAACATATGATCTGCTTTTTGCGGATTTTGCCTATTATCTTTGCTATTTGTTATCTATATATATCCTCGAATTTTTTTGGGATGAAGGAAAAGTTTTGCAAAAGTACACTCTTAAACTCAAGCTTTCGATGGTCATCAGGAGCTAAAAACAAATTTTGGAAATAGCAACATTACACAATTAGGAGTATTATTATCACTTACTAAGCCGGCGAGATTGTTGCTGAAGTTGTTCTTAAGCGACAGTGGATGAGAATACATAGTCAACGAACAAAAAACCGGATCGATGAGGTTCAATTAAGATGAAATTTTTTATTATCAGTTGTTGGCAAAACCATAGCTATGTTTTTCAAAAAACCACTAACGGATTAGGAGAATTGATGTACATTTTTTGTCCTCCCCATCTTCGTTTCCTCAGGTTATACCCGTATCCGGATGTATGAGCATGTGTATCTACTTTTGTAGTTACATATGTGCATTCACTTCGGGCCTGATGAAGCTAACCAGCAGAAATACGTATCGCTCGGGTTACCCTTCCTATTTTCTGCTCGAATCCACTTTCCTTTTTTTTGCGGATTTTGCCCATTATTTTCCTATTTTTTGTTATACAACTTTCTCCGAATGATCATTTTCTCTTTATATATATAGCCTATATATAGGCTATTAAAACGGATGCAATTTACATCTATTGATTCTGATAGATTGAATCTGTACTATATTTATGTGTGTTATTTAATCGACCAGTACAAAAATCTCTTATAACATGCGAAAAGTGGCTTTTGATATTGATTCCCGTATTCTCGCCGAAGATACCCAACAATATACTGCATGATGGCGTCCAAAAAGGGATATTCAATACATATTTTAAATGGAGATTGACTTATTTCGTCTGAAGATACCTAATTCAAATAGGCATTAGAATGGCCGGAAAGGGTCTATCTGATAGATGACGTCAGTATATCTTTCAGATTCCTTAAAAAATACGTTAATCTTAATACCGCTAAAATCAATCGAATCATAACTTTGTTGTTCACAGACAGACATTTATTTACCATCAATGTTTAGATAAATATCTGGAGCCATAGTGTGAGAATATTCTCTGTCTATGCATGTATATAATTATATCTATTACATCTACAACTAGCAGCAAATGAGGAAAAAATTAAAAGAAGCAAATGTAACAGGTAACGTAAGTCTAAAAACCCACTAGAGTATGTGATTATTTATTAGAAGTTCACACGAGCACACCGAGGCTGACTATAAAAAAGTCCTGAGAACAAGCTGCAGTAGTGACGCGACAACTACTAAATGCAGAATATACAAGTTACAAATAGTTGGATCACTTTGCCGTCCAGTCGGTTTCTTTCTACCTGCATACCTCCTCCCCGCTGGAGTGGAACACAAACACGAAATTTGGTAGCGGAGTACCACAGATGTATAAATAAAATGAAAAATACATTTTTAAATACAAGCTTTATTTAGCTGATAATAAAACGAACTAAAAATTTAATAATATTTTTTCGCTTAGAAATAATTAAACGATAATAAAACTCATTTGTCTCAAATTTTGAAATCGAAGCATATTACACCATTGTTCCATCCTGCTGCCAACATGGTAACCAGCTTTTATTTGAAAATTTGAGATCTAGGAGCTTCATCATCGTTCAAATATGTATTTGAAATCGGGAAAAATTACAATTAAACTTTAAGTTCGATTTATTACCAGCTAAGCTCTTTGGAATGCATTTCTTATGGACATAAGGATACCTGTATAATTTATTGTGGACGGGGATGTCATCAGTCGTTCGTATTGATGCCTTACTTTGTTGGTGAACGTGAGAGGATAATCTTCTGAAAGGAAAAAGCTGGAAAATTCAGGAAGTTTTGGTCTGAAAAGAAAATTTGGGAATAATTGGTGTTATTTTTATTTCTAAAGTGGTTTTTCGATCTTTGACCTTAGTGATGCAACTGGGAAACTCAATTTCTCCATTCTTATATTAAACATAATCTAAGATGATCTCAGTACCTTCAGGAAGAGAAGTTCTAACTTCTTTTGGTATTTTTGTTTATTAATTTTTATATCACGAGTATATTTGTTATAAGTCCTGAATGCGAATGATAATGTTATTTGCCACCGTCAAAATATGGGAGAAAATTTGCAATTGCTTTTAAAAATAATAATAATGCAATTAGGGTGTATGAGAAAATTAAAGTTGTGTGTTTAGAATGTATATTAAAAGTTGGAAAAGCGGTAAAAATGTATAAATGTAAAAATGGAAATGCGAGAAATATAAGAATGTCGAGTACAAAAAAATATAAAATGGACATAAAATAGAATATAAAATGATCTAAGCCTTGATTGAACGAGTAAAAATTTGTTGCAAATAAATTTTAAAAATAATTATTATACTAAATTCGAAAATGATACTAGCGAGAAATTATACCTAATATTCCTTCAGAAATGTAGCTTTTGAATTAGTTACTAAAATTATTTCTTCCAAAAACGTAACTCTTGAGCAAGAAACTGACGTACTAAATATTGCGCGCAATCTCCATCAAAAATAAAATTTTCACAACTGGAAGGGGGAATTCGACTTGAATTGCCTATAGACTTTGAAGCCACGGCACTATGACGTCAATCTTCGCCCTCGGTATGGTCCTGGTCTTCCCTGGTCTTGCCGGTCCCAGAGGTTATTGATTGAAATCAACCTGGAGGTCCTACGCTGAGTTCTGATCCCCAGTCATCTGATCCTACTGGCTGCGCCAAATTAGGTATCGCATCGCGGAATCGCGTTTACAAAAAACTTGATACTTTTACCACTTAAAATTACAGTTATGTGTTTCGAGTAACAACTATATGTTAACAAGCCTATGACGAAGTGAGTTTACAATGGCAATGTAGCGGATGCCTAAATGACAAAAACAGAAAATTATAACATAGGGATGCTTTCAACAGATAAGACATAGATATACAAAATATACAGATATAAGATGATTTTACACTACATTAAGTATGATTTCAATAGTTCGATAATCTGTCAGTAATATATGAAAACAGATCGGAAATGGCAGACATGGGTATCAGCATAGCCGGACCATACTAAAAATATCAACGCCTACTCTATTGAAGCTAAATAATTCAGTAATAATATTGCCCGTTTCGAGGCCCCATTACAATTGCAGCTTGTTGTTGTAGATACCTTCTGGTGAAACATGCCAATCAATGTTAACATAAAGTGACCCTACTATTTTTAGTCTGCGCACTTTCTAGCTACTAAATCTGTCTGGACGGCTACCAGCAGCATAACAGCAACAGAAACACCAACAACACCGTGGCCTGTTAATTATAACTGGCTGCAGCACAACAGCGTAGAGTTGCACCACCACTTAAAAAATTCACCGCGCCTTATTAAATATTATATGGGGAAATTAGCGTGACATGTGTATACTTTGGCCATTTAGCAGCAATCACATTATCACAGATTTATCGATTTTGGTTTAAATTTATTTGACAGGACTACTGAAAATCACATTACCTTGACTTGAAACAAAAAGCTGTATTATAATAAAGGCAAAGAAAACCATCACGATGCAAAGCTTAGGCACAGGGTAATACCGCAGCGCAATGGCAGCCAGTCTTTCTCAGCACTGGCCTAGCAGATTGCAGGAAACTTCTCAAATAGTAGCCTTCCATCGCTGATATGCTAGGATAGAGCGATTGTGTGTAACTGATTCCAGGGCTGGGGCGAAAATACTGGAAAAGATCTTTGTGGACAACTTCATGAATATCCCTCCCAATACTCGAGTGCATCGGGTTCAGACACTCTGAGGGAAGTAACCTCCAGACATAATATCCTCAGGCCAGTATTGTAGCTAAATGGATTAACAGTCAGTCAAACAGCCTCTTACAACAAAAATTTGTACTTTCAGCATGATCAGGAGCGTCAAAAACGAAGTTTGAGCGATTTTTATTTTTTAGTTTTTTGGCCCTAGCTCTGACGTCACTGAAATTATTTTTAAGGAAATCAAACTTTTTCGTTCATTAATCCGACCGAAATGTTGTGTCTTATAACATCCAAAAAACGTATACACATTTCTCATTCATATAGGGATGGGGGTGATGGAGGCTAAATCGAATTTTTTTTGATGTCAGTAGATTAATACAGTTCCATCCCATTAAAATATTTTCGACAAGCGTCCCTGCGTTTGCTGACTTCCAACGAGCGCGGCCAGCGTGCCGCTGTTTGTATGTGCCTTGCATGACTGGGCGCTCTGCCGTGTGTGACGCATCATGCCATCAGATACACAACAGACAGGCAACGCGTCGTTGTCCGAGGGATGGAACTACGCGTAGGGCAAGAAAGGGTGTTGACTAATTGTATGGACCTGTTTGACGGAATTGACCCGTTTAATATCTCTGTTATACAAGTTCGTTGGCAAATTTTTTTTAGGGGGAGAACTTAAACATGCTGCTTTCTCCGTCCAACCAAAGACAACCTACCATAGACGTCTGTTTCGTGCTTTTTGACATTTTGACACTCATCAGCTTGGTCTCTAAGACAACGAACAAAAGCATAGCAACTATCCTCGATCCCGTTAGTTAGACCTTATCGAAATAAGACAGAGCATTTCGATAGGGTCTAACTTGTGCTGAACATAATCCTTTATGAGCTGCTGACGGCTTTGCATGGAAAGTGTAGAGTCTACATACTTAACGCCATTTTTTTGCATTATCACCATTTTGAAATTTTATAATATATGATCGTAACTATGCTACTTCGTTAATAACGTTGATTGATTTAAAACAATATAGTCATTCCCGTATAACATGAATAGGGTCGCTTCTGTGTTCACGTAATACGATACGAGAGTTGGTTTCTTTATTCGTTTTAAGCTCAGTTTAACTTGTGCCTCCACGCCGTGTGCCTCGGTTGAGTTTTAATCAGTTTCAAATAAATTAAAACACTGCCACTGAACGGCTTTGAAAACACTCTCTCACCATAGAGAATTTCATTCATGCCTCAGTCTCGCCGCTGGTGTTGAGAGCGTGCAAAAGGAAACGGTTACTAATAGAGGCTAACGAAAATAATGTAGTTTTTACTTTTGCAGAAAAGGTCTGCACTAAAGAAAGCTTGTAAACAGGATGTCCTAGATTAATATGTCAATTTCTCGTATACTTACAGAACACTAAAATAATGCCACAAGTTCCTATATGCCTAGCGACACAGGACAGATAAACCAAAATGATAGTTATATCAAGAGGAGACAAGGCAAATAAATTAGAGGGAGACGAGATGTAACTCAAAATTTGGCGCCCATAACCATCAGCCGTTATGATGGCTTCTAAACAAGTGCTCTTTTTATTTGACCAGAGATAAGTGGGGATTTGCCAAATAAATAATCCTTTTTGGATGTTCGTCACTTATCGTTAAGGCATTTTCCGTTCAGATTTACCTTTGTTTGAAAGTCCTAGAGTGACATCTGCACTGATCTGGGAATGCCAACAAGAACTGAACACAACAAAGTACCTCTGTTGTGGGTGCCAGGAAATCCAGGAAACGCAGGAAATGAAAGGGCGGATGAGCTCTCAAGGAAAGGATCATCCACATCGTATACAGGTCCAGGACCCGCTTTGGAGGTGCCCAAAAACGCAATAAGGAATCAAGTCAAAGAATGGGTTGGAATCCAGCACAAGAAACATTGGCCCTTAGTTTCTGGATGCAGGCATGAGGAAGAATTTATCTCGGGAACATGACCAAATAAGACTGCGGAACTGCTCCCAATGAGTGGAAACAAACTCCGTGAAGTTACAGGACTCACAGGACACGATGACCTGAAAGAACACCTGAGCAAAACAGGGCTGTACGATAGAGACCTTAGCTGCAGACAATGCGGAAAAGGAACATAATCTGCCCTACATGTCTTATGTGAGTGCGAGGCGCTGGATCGTAAAACAAGAATCGAGAGAGTTTAGAACAGTACCGGCAGGAAAACTGTACCAACTGGTATATAAAGCTAGACTGCTGGATTGGGTATTGTAAATTCTAGAAGCAAGGCACAACAAACAAAGCCTTGGTCGGACGGCTCCCGGAAAGGATAAAAAAAAGACTACGAAATATATTTTCCATTCAATAGTTACGAGCACTTAGCAAAAGATATAGTCTAAGATCCGAATTTGAAATTGTGGTTTTCGGGTTTTTAAAAGTGAAATTTTGAAGTGAATGGAAAACTACAACGAACTCCGAGCTACCCATGCGACACACTAGTAAATACTCAACAATATTTTGGAGCAACTAGCAGTAGATAACGATGAATATACAGTGCTTTTATTAATGTCCCCCTCCCCTTTGATTTTTTGAACGGATCAATTCAAAAAATTAAAACTTGAGGTAATGAAATTGATGCGTGGATACCATATTCTAGAGTAAAATTCACAGACGAAAATGTCAAGATAGCCGCTGGGCGTCATTTTAGAAAAGAAATTATATGAAAACGGGGTCTTGTGGCACATCATTTTGAAGCTCCTCACGAGTACCTTATAACCCTAGAATATAAAGTTAATACCTTTACCTACTGCAAAATGGTGTTACATACATTTAATAATTACCTGAATACATTGACATTGATAATTCGAATAAATACGTTGAGTTCAATTTAGAAGATGCTGGAAATGGTTGCCTTGAACTTCTTGACACAATAACAGTCGATCCGTAATTTCGCGTCGAACATTTTCAAACATAATAACATCGATATTTCTACAAATATTTGTTATTCTCAGCCGTATATTCAATATTGAAGCAGGTTAAGTTTTGTATACCTTTTGCTTCAAATAGGCCCATAAAAAAGTCTAAGGGCCAATTTAACCAACAACAGTCCGTTATTCTCCACCTATAGGTGGCTATAGGGTAACAGACCGTCAGATACAGCGAATGAGCTTCAAGTTCCAATCCACAAATTTTAGCAACCAATAGCTATGAAATGTTGAAAACAAAATACTGTCAAAGTCTGAGATGACAACTTGTCATTGAAACATCACCAGCTTATTGAATATTAAGAAATTACATATAATTCAGTCGAAATTTTAAGAAATGTTTGATTTTTGGATTAAATTCATGTTTTAATTACTATTGTTGATTTTTTATTCATGTTTATATTATTTTCTTCAATTGATATGTGATACTGGGCATTTTTTCCTATAAACATCTTGCAGATAGCCATTAAGCACCTACTTGATGACAGGCTCTACCAAAAGATGTTGCTCGTTTCCAAATATTCATTCATTTACTTGCCGTTCATCAGAACCATTATGGCACCTTAGATTGATATTCCCACAAAACCATTCAGGCTTTTTGATATCCATACATCCATAAAGTTGAATATTGTTCGTTGTTCAGGAACTGAACAAACATCTACACTAACTATATTCACAGCGATTAAGAAATTCCCAAATATATGCCTCAAAGATACCAGCAAACCTAAAACCTGCAAAAAAAACTACAAAATTGCCATATTTTTCTTTTTTCACGAGTATACATTCTAGGTTATATTTATATTAGACATTATTTGAATACAGCTGATTATTGCATTTCAAGGAGTGACACATGTGTGGGATCCGTCAACTGTTGGTACCAGTCACAAAACATATACTCTGAAGGTTTAATTCCATGCTATTCAATGACAACACGGTGTGGTTGTCAGCGGCCATTTTGTGAGGGTGCGACAGGATTGCCAGATTGTGCATTAATATCTCGTTTCACCCTCCTGGTCCAAGTAGAGTAAGTTTCGTCAACTGTTGAAATATACTCTACTATGCTGTATAAAACTATTCGTGACATTTTCCCCAAAATCATTGCACAACACTTGAAAAAATGCAAATGAAAATTTAAAATTATTTCCATGACGCCGCAAAATAGCTCCGTCGGTACCTTGGCATCTTGATAGTAGGGATGTTCGATACGATCCTATATTTAGAAGTATCAATTACATTTCACGAGTATCGTCATCTTTCGATCCGGACTGTGTCAGAAAGAGTAACTGCCATTTGGCTGCGACATTACCCTGCCAAATCAGACATATCTTTCATCATTTTCAAAGAAACTGCACTAAATCTTCAAATTTGTGAAGCTAGCGAGTTTCACTTTATACGTTGTTATCAGACATGCGCAAATCATCAGTTGCTGCCGTGATATTCATCCCGGCCATTGCATCCCCAGGGCTAGGCGACGTGTATGTTAAATTTGTATTGATAGGGCAGCGGGTTATGCTATAAATCATATGTCACAGTGTTTGTGGACTGATCATAAATAGGAGATCATTCCCATTCCGGATCGAACAATCTACCAAAGATGCTTATAATCATGATACCTAGTAAATTTTCACGAAAAAATCAAAACCAGCAAATGTAAATGATTCATTTCGCACCCTCCACCACGAGACGTGATCGTCGTTAGACTTGGCAACCCTGCGAGTGACAGATAGATATCCCCGCCAGTCAAAAAAGAAAAATAGGCAAACAATAAACATTACTAGTTTTTTTGGATTTTTGGACTTAAGAAATTATTTGTGAAACATTTTTTATAATTTCTTGTCTATGTCCTTAGTAGTTTGCATTACGCATTATGTAGGGATTGACACGTCTTACACATATTATCTGTGTTTTAGGATGGAGAGGACATAATGTTTTTATTGCTTTGAAGAAATTCATTAACCATAAATTAATAAATTATTATGACGTAAAGGAAGATGAGGAATTGGATGGAATGTATTTTATATGCTATTTTCTTGCAAAATACAGACAAATCCACACTATTCAACAGGTATGTAATGATAACTTTCAGTATATTGAAGTAGGTCAATTCGAGAGTGACATGCAAACGTCCAAATCTGCTGGCAAATTTAACAGCAGCAAAGTTATATATACTTATATATAAGTACTTATCTTGTAATTTTTATCAAAACATTACTCAATAGGTTATTTAAAATAACTTTGTAACAAAAAAAGTAAATCGTCCTCTTCTATCGCACCTCTTTGTTGCAAGTTTCTATTCAATTTTACTTTTAAAAATCCACCAATCATCACTCCCGACAGGTTTTTTGCAAACAACCCTGTATCATCATGTTCATAATGAACAGGCGCTTATTTTGATATACGATTTGTTGCCAGGTGTTTTTTTAGCCAACCCACTCGCAATATATTTTTTAATAATTAAATTTGACATAACACGCTTTTATATGTCACACATTATGCGAGTGCTCTCCGCTTCATGTAAACAGAAGTTATTCTCAAAAAGCTGTAAGTTCACATAGCCATTCAACTCTTAGCTCTATGCACAATATTATATGATTTAGTTTAGTAAAAAAAGACGAATGTCAGCGAAACACCCGAGATTACTATTCTTCAAACTAACTCGAACGAAATACAATCTTCTTGTTTTACACCCTGCATCATAATGGGTCAATGATAACATCTTCAGAAAGCCCCATATTTGAAAAGACAAAATGTATTTCTGTTTGACATCGATAAAGTGAATCGTTTTTCAGAGAAACGCTTATTTTCCAGTCCCGTTCTATTAATTTTGGTACTGCATCATAACTGTTATCTCTCAAGTCCTCATATTTATTTATTAGTTAGTTTTAGAGTGTTCATAATATTACAACATACGAAGTGCTGTGGAAGGCAGGCGAGCGATATCAGGAGATTGTAAATATTTCAGTCTGAAACTCCATACCATGAATTATACAAAACTTTATATTTCTCTGTGTATACTTCCGACCTAATATATTTCCAACTAAGTGCAGTTTACGTCCAAGTAGTTGGCCTGTATCTCCCTGTAGTACCATAGGCGTACCTACTAGATTCTTGAGGATGGGGACAGAAATCCATATTTAGTTCAAGATACATTTTTTTACTAACCGACTGCTTCTGAAGGGCGACTGTGTTTTTCGCGAGTGGGTATGTATAGTTCCTGCCAGAATTTTTAACGGTTACCTCACAATGTCATACTAAATAAGTAAATAGATTAACTAACTGTAACATGTGCGTAGCTTCCTTAAGGGAGGTTCCGCAGTCGGAAACAGCTGTTACTCGCTTTTGCACATGAACATGAATTGGGTGATAAAGGGCCGTTGTTTTATTCACATTCTGGAAATGCTTCTTTGCAATACGTTTGATATCGTAGATTGATAAGGATAAATTGAAATCGAACGCTCATGACAAGCAAGTTGTCATGCTGACATTGACAAGCATAAATGTGGAAGACTCATTACGATGACGGGAAAATTTTCAAGGAGATGAGACATAAATAGAAAACGTATGTCTCTTTGCATATGTATGTGAGTGAGGTTGATATATTCATGAAAGTAATTCTTTTACTTTTACTGTAACCCGCCAAAAACCATTAAAAGACTTATACGCGTGTATGTATGTGGATAAAAAATTGGTATGTATGTGGATAAAAAATACAGTTTTCATTCTTTCATCGGCACGGGAGACAAGAATTGAACGTATCAGACGATTCAGCTTAGAAGTTTAACTACTTGGCACCTTGCGCAATACTTTTACAGTTTCTCGATACAACAAGGACATTTGCCTTTGCGATTTTTTTGCAATGGGGCACCTGCTGCGGATGTTTTTGTCCAATTGTTTATTTCAGCCGTAGTGGCTTGGAAACACACAAGCTGTTTTTATGTACATTAAAGTTTACTTACGTACAGGAATAGGCTCTTGAAACCACTAGTCTCTCTAGACACTTACCTGGAAAATAAGAACAGAAAGGCTGGGATTTGTATTAAAGATGTAACTAATAAATAAATAAAAAAGAGAGTTTAGCCATAATTTCTAGACACGCTTGAAATTTGTGTTGAAAGTACTGTACCGGTGTATGTTTCTGTGAAGTTTGAAGAAAATCTACCATTTAGATCCTCAGATAATTCAATTAACATTTGCATAGGATCTTACGAGAATTATAATATTTTCATGAATTACTCCAACTATCGCAAGGAACGAATTTATAGAAACGTTTAAAATTATCGTATGAAACTTGAGCGTCTCTCAAAATTTGGCGATTTACCATTTCTTGAAATATTTCACAAAAAAGATGAAAAACCCGTGGTTTACGACGTATTAATGCTTTCACACTTTATTTCAGTATTTAAAAACTAACCTTATGAAATTGGAACGGTGTTAATACGTTGCCGCAGAATAGAAATTCTCTAACCAGTTTTCAAAATATTCAACGAGAAAACCGATCATTCCGCAGTTTCATATTCAGGAGCTTGGTGTGGAAGCTGAACGCCTATGAGGGGTTTTATATGTGGTTATTCGAACGGCGATTGGTCAGAAATTGTACCTCTGACTGCCGCGCTAGTAACACCTTAAGAAGAAAGTCTTTGGTTCTCAACTCTAAGACTTGGCCGATCTATCATGCCCATTGCTACGTCACTGGCAGTGGCATCGCGCGCAAAACTAATGCAATGCACATTATATATTGCCCTCTGAGAAGCCGGGCGTTCTAATATTTAAAGATATATTCTAAAGTTTCACCATAATATGCAAATTTCTCGAACGTTAGTGTAGTGTAGTACATCTTCGGTGGAAAAGTTTCCTCTAGTCGAGATATACGGAGCAGCACTGGTGGTTTTTTATCCACCTACCCCCTTCTTACCCCCTACCACTCCTTCAGTCGAGTGAAATATGCCGGTTACGGGTCGGGTATATATTCTAATTTAAAATATAGAATACAAATTTATTCTGGCTGCTGCGAAGCACAGACGGGACTCAGTCCCGCTAGAGACATTCGATTTGATAAATATGCCAAATAAATATTAATATGATATTCGCATACACCTATACGGAAGTTACTTCTTTTACCTTTTCGTTTCCATAGTTTGTAGATAAACAACCGATGTGGGATGACTGGGACTTTATTTAGTCTAGGCATTTCATTGCTGTTTTTAGAATCAAACTCTTGATAGCCTGGGGCTATTTTGTAATGCTAATTTAATCGTATTGGCTGATTCCTTCAGCAAGTAATACAGACGATTTAAATAAGTTTACGAATTTACAAAGCATTTTGTCCAACGCACTTGCGAAAAATGGCGTCAAGTAGGTTCTCTTTGTGCTTCCTGCACAATTCTGTCATCAATTAGAACTGTAATTTAGAAGAGGCGACTTTCTTGACACAAATTTTATTCAAAAGACTGCAACGAGTCAAGTATTCCTAACGTCGCATTTCAGCCAATCCGTCGTAAAATACATACGCCGCCCACCTATAGCCTCCCTGTACTTGTGCTGTCAAATAATTTATTGGCGAATTTGGACGGCGGGGCGGTCTCAGCACGGAGAATGTCACTCGAGAAGTGTAGCTTTACATCTTTATAGAAGAGCAACAAGAACGGAGGGTCTTTGGATACGCTATCGCTAAGAGTTATATCTTATAATCCTCCATGCTAGTCGAGCCGCAAATTAAACCTCATATGCTTAAAATACTGTCTACTGACGACGTTTCGGCAATGACAGTAGCCTTTTTCAAGTAAATGCTTATCTTGTTTTTATTAGTTACGTGGTCTTATAATTTAAGCTACGATATCTCAAATTCCAAACATGTTGGAATAACAATACGCGAGTTTACATCATTAGCGGAGCATCAAACTATCAGCACTCCACTTCTGCGGTCAAATAACTGCAGGTGACCTTCATTACCTGGATATTTACATTCCTGTCCACTATCTGCTATATTATAGACACCACAGTTAAACTGCATGTAGGATTTTTGATACCACAATATCATTCCAGACACCTTGCCAAAAGCTGTTTTAACGACGGAGTGACGCTTCTCTTCTATAGTCCATATTATTTCAACACCACCTGATTTTTGAACCATGTTAAGCCCTAATACAACGTTACATTTCGGTATTTTTGGAGGCCATAAAATGTAAGAGGTATGTATTTGCAAGTTGGAACGCTCATTTTTTGTATGTATAGTAATCAACTGGCGTGGTTCGAACTTAGCTGCGTTTTGACCTGTCTGATTGGCGCATAATATTACCGAGACCAGAACGTCATTCGCTGATACCAGATATGCAGCAATAACAACCTCCTCACCATTTACAACTATCAGCCTTCTACTGTCAAGCCATAATAGTTTTTTGCTTTAAATTAAAACATACAGAAACGAAGACTAAGTGATTTTTATTTTTTCAATTTTTTGCGATTATTACATGTATACACTTCTCTGCCACTTGGAATCGGCAGTAAAACGAGAATATTTATCTATGTCTCATTTCAATGAGTTACTACTTTTTAACTAATTGTAAGCGTAACTTGCTGGAGTAGTTTAACAAGAAGCACTGACAGAAACGTCACAGAATTTGTTCTTCACAATCTAGTAATAGGGGATGAGATCCAATCAGGAATGCTACATTCTCAAAATACATGACTGTACAATAGAATAAAAATGTAGTTCTTATATGATGGCTGAGGTGGTATGAATTGAAGGCGGCTTGTGTAACATCTGGTGACGCTTTTGGGTCTGAACTGTTGGCGCAAGGCGACCGTGGCCAAATGCAACGGGCCAAGTCGCCAAGTCAAGTCACCGGCTTGCTACAAATGGGACAATTAAAATGTTAACGAGCTACTAACCGACAGCTAACGACCTGTTCGCCCGGACCCGACTCTGCTTTTTTAGTTGTTGTTTTTGAAACAGCTGAACTGCCTGCGATCGGACACTATTGCTCTCTCTATCCAACAATGTACAATTTAGAAAGTCATCCAATTTCATACGAAATATGAACCTTAAGCTCTTAGCTTTCGTACTTTATATAGAACATATTCTCAAGGAAATGAACTTGTTTCTTTTCAACCAGAAAGTGGTCCTATCAGGATTTCATGCAACAAACGATCCGGAAAACAATTCACAAACTAATTTTAAAAAAATGGCATCAAGTAAGTTGATTCTGTACTTCCCACGCAACGATATCATCAGTTCGTGAAGGATTATGTTTTGCACCAGTAAGCCCTTCTGAGAAAAAAGTTAGCTACGAATATGTGTATGAAGTAGATGAAGGCTGTCATCGAATATGCTCTGATCTCAAAAGTATCTCGGATATCTCTAAACAGCACTCCTTGTACCTCAACCCTGATAAGTCAAATTTTATTATTTTTGGTCCCAAAAAAATGAGGAATCTTCTTACGAACATAATAAATATTACTATCAATGACGTTAGAATAAATAGGCAAACTGAAGTAAAAAATTCAGGTGTACTTCTGGATGAGGACCTGTGTTTTAAAAATCACATAACAAACTGTATCAGAAAGGCTTTCAGCAACCTGAAAAGTATCTATGGCTATAGAGATTTGTTGAATATGAATACCAAAATTTTATTAACAAATGTTCTTGTGCTATCACATTTTAACTTCTGTGACGTTCTGTACAGTAAGTGTACAGACCAAAATGATGCAAAAAGAATACAAAAGGTTCGAAACTCGTGTTTACGACTCATCCATGGAACTCGACGTTTTTCTTATAACATTTCCAAAATATATAATGCTACTTCCATTTTCTGAGATCTCGCTACAATAATTAATAACATCGAATATCTAAATGTTTTTTGTTTCTATGCACATACCTATATTACATATATATGGTTATACCTACTTTACATTGTACGCTTTTCTCTAATTTGTTATGTCTTTGTATTCTGTGAATTTTTTCATTTCTTCTATATATATTAGTTATTCATGCTTTCAAAAAGCTATCATTTGAATATTACTACGGTAACAGATACTACTCGTATATCTTTACTTTTAAGCTTTTAAGTTAGTTAAGTAGTTTTTGTTAGGGTACGTGGAAGACGAGCCATTCCTCTATAGGAATGAAAGCTGAACTTCGCCTTTCCCAAGTATCACTTCCATATCTCTGTACCTTGGTACCAACGAATAAAGATGATTATTATTATTATTATATATAACAAAAAATTAAATGACCTTCCTCCTTCCTCTGAGAGAAATTTCTGCTGGCGCACATGATCACTGCGATGACCAATCCCGCGTGAATGTCGATATTGGCTTTCGTCATGCACAGTGCACACAGTAGTGCCGAAGCGGTTTGTTGACTTTGACGTACGACCTGATCGGGGGACCACGTTCCAAGTTTTAAGGATAAATGTACGAAGACATCTATGATAAGTGAAATATGCCTAATATGTGCGTAGAATTACTGGGAATAGATGCGTATAAATACACCAATGTCAAAAGATCGAGATGTATCACACTCTCTGCAATCACTAGCCCCCAATTTTTACCCCTACAATTTTTTCCGAAAATGATCAGGAGCCTGTGAAACGTAAAAAATAAAGTTTAAGCGATTTCTATTGTTTCTGGACCGATTTTCAAAAACTAGGAAGCTTTTTTGTCCTTGGTGAAGTAGTAACCTTGTATGAAAATTTCATCAAAATGAGAGTGGTACTTTCCAAGTTATAGAGACAGAAGACCGACTGAAATAAGTGACATAGTTTTTCGTGATCTACATGTCATATAACATACGAAAAAAACATAACATCTCTCTGAAATTCTCAACAGTTGTCATTAGTTTGACGAATCTCATAGGCTTACTATCTAATCAACCTTTTTCTCTGTACGCCTCTGTAAACAGTCTGGCCATAGCATTTCCTCATTCCTTGCGCGATTATATAGCATCCTTTACGGTTCGTGCAATCCAGCAGAAGCAGCAGCAGTCCCGCAGCCAGGATAATATACACAACCAACACAATGTATGTACACATGTATTGTATGTATGTGTAGCTGCAGGAATTGCACGCAGAAGCGTGGAAATGCCTTAATAACTACACCTATCCCCACCCTACCGACCTATCCCAACATACCCTGTCTGTCCTCTGAAGCATGGGAAGTATCTCTCTCTGGATATAGTTGGATGCCATCACACGAATACGTACCAGCAATGTGGTTATCATTCACGTACCAAGTTAATAATCACTGGAATTGCCGAATGATTTTTGGATAGTACGGTCAAATTAGATACTTCGTCAAGTAGATCAATGAAGCTCTCATGTTGTTCCTCGTTTGTCAATCGAAACATCGTGAATCAGGGAACCTTATATACAATGTAAGTCACAGGAACAACATTTCAATCACCCATCTTATCTTCAAATTACAAACAAAAGCTCATGCATGGTGTTACACTGCGTTAAGCTAGTTTTTCCTATGACAAAATCATAAAATCTTTGACGTATTTCACTTTTATAAGACGATGATGAAATGATAAACATGAGAAAACCACAATCCCACCTTACAAGCGAGGACTACCCTGTACTTTTTCACCTTTATTACGAGGGTAGTAAATAAACAACTTATCAATGTCAGGATAACTACAAAAGCTCTGTTCGTACAGCTGTCACCAACCTGTCAGTGATCGTGTCCAAGATCCCACCACACAAATTCCGTTTATTCTGCTACGCTATTTAGACATAATTCACATGGACGGATCCCAGACACAGTCGTCAACAAGTCACCCACCACTGTACGAACAAACCAATAGCCACTTACTTGGTGACGTAACGACATGGAAGTTGTATTTCCTTGGCGAAAAATAGGGTCGACAGAACTGGGTTGTCGGGGCCAAGTCTAGTTTTCGGAAAAACCTTTTGAGTACCTTCCACACTCTGCCGACTCCTGACATGCACATCTCTACTGTTTATTTATTATGTTAATTAGCTGTCTTGATACTAATCATACAACAATGGCTATGATATTTCTCAATTAAATTATCAGAGACTACAACATTGCATGGGGAAACGGTAGCACTCAACCGCATGTCCATAACCAGGGGAACTGTAGCTGTCTACTGCATGGAAGTTACTCCAGGCAAGAATTCCTTAATAATCTGCTGCTTATAGGAATATGCCAAGTTTATTGATTGTTACAAAAACCAGTCCAGAAACCAGGATATCACGTTGCGGTGTAAATATACAAAAGCTCCAATGTTACCTTTGATTCAGAGATAACCGAGCAACATGACCACTTTGAAGTAACAATCCCTATACATATCCTGCCATGATATAATTTCAGACTCCAGCGATTGCCACTACGAGGTCACCCAGACCTAGAATGTCACGTAGACCAAAAGCCGTTGAGTCAATATCCAAACCCGACATTTCCTCTGACATGGGAAACCGAGCAGCAATTAACCTTCCTGCAAACCCAGCTATGTAAGTTCCACAACAGCTCCCATGCTCTGGAGGCGTCACACCTCTGTACAAAGGTCGCTGGTACCCTTTTTATACTAGTTAACGTTTTGTAACGATGAAAAAAGTAAGCTTTTATTCAATGTGTACGGCTATTGTACGGCCAAAAAAAGTGGCCGTGCTGTCATTGGGCGTCAGGTAATCCTTCAGCTGTCACTGAAATTGTTCGGACAGCCTAATCCTCCGCAGTTAAATCGATTTTCAGCCAGGCTGAAACGCGGCTTTACTACAAGCGACGGCTTTTTAAAAAATCACAAATATATGGTGCCTTAATGAAACTGTGTAAAGGATGTAACCGCTTTTTACAGGTCCGGACTGGAACATTACCATTATTTGGTTCTATCGTTAATAAATTATTCAATTGCTGTTTACTTTCCTTGTCTTGATTACGTGACTAGATATCGAGTACAAAAAAAATCAAAAATATGCTGTAGGTTCGTTTGTGGTCTGGGAAAGTTTAGCCATGTGTCTAAGAAGATCAATGAGCTTAGATGGTTGAGGGTTGACCAGCTTTTCACATATAATTTACTAATTTTAGTACAACGAATAAAAATCAACCTACTTATCTACTAAAAAGTCTGGTACCACGTGGGGATCTCAATTACAGGAATCTCAGAAATAACTCAATATACCTAGTTATAGGAGCAACATTTTCCATCGTAGCATCACCTACAACGCTGTCAAGGTGTATAATAGTCTTAATGACAATTACAAAAAGAAGAACCATCTTCTGTGATTTGTTAGCCAAGCTGGCTGATATATTTATTTTTTTTTGTCTTTATTGTTTTTTTTGTTAGAGCGGGCTATGTAGAATAGATGTACAACATATTAAGATTAATCTATTTAAGCCTTAATTATTGTATATGTTATTTAGTCGATTGCTATTAATTGTTATATCTTTCCTTTTGTATGTGTTCCTGCGCTGTGAGGTTAGGTGGTAGAGTAGCCAGCTGGCTAAACTTCGCCTCGCAGTGTGGATGGATTAATAAAGACATTATTATTATTATTATTTGCATAAATTTACCACTAAATCGAGATATGATTTTTAAATGCTGCATATTTCCATCGGTCTTTCCGATAATGCATGCGTCTCTATAACTTGGAAACTCCTGTACTTTGGGTATCGATATTGCCCAACGTTACTATCATACCAAAGCCGAAAAACTTTGAGGTCTTTGAAAATCGCAAGTTATTTTTCGATGTCTTCGAATTTCTAGCGAATTGCAGAGTTCTCAAAAATGTATTTAAAAATTTCTTGATTCCGATTTGCGACATAATTTCTGATCAATGCATAGTTTCAAGTGTAATAGTAGCGTCTTCATATTTGAGCTGTGATCTTGGCAGCAGAACTGCCATTTTCGAGCAACTTTGCACAAACTTACTAAGCGGCCGACAGCGTTCAAAATAAAAATAAAACTAAATGCGATATATAAAATAAACCCTTATACACCACTGTTCGTGCATTTTCTGTCGAAACTTACGAAATAAAAATACAAACGATAAAAAGCTAAACTTATATTCGGCGAGCACAATTCGTATATTTCTACAACAGAATTTATATTGGAAAACCAACTTTTATTAAGTTCTATATAACGTTCGGGGAGTTTCGAGATACGAAAAAACCTTGCAAAACTATTCTTCTTTACCGATGGAAGTTGTTGCTGGCATATATGGGGCATTTTTTATACTTTTTCCGAGCAGTTAGGTGATATGAAGGGTAACAATAGAGAATGTTGTCGACAAACTTAGACGTGACGTGGGTTTGATCGCAGACGACTGGGCTACAGACCAGTGAATTTAAATTAAACTCGATTAGGTTTTTAGTTTTATTTAAAAAACATAAGTTAATACGCAACCTGTTGATTTTTTGATTTAAGAATTCCAGTTATAGATATTTTTTCCGGAATGCGGCAGACCCGTCTGACTTTGGCGTCCCATCCTAACCGTGTCGAGCTTAGTACATCCAGAACTGGCCGATACAACCGCTACTTTGTCCCGATGGTGTCGAGATTCTGGAACAATCTACAAGAGAGAGCAGCGTTTCCCAGTTCTAGTAACCTAGGCAGTTCAAAAATCGTATCAACAAACTTTCTTTGGGATCATCATAGCAGCCGCGGTGTTCCGGCATTTAGGCTTCTGCTTGCGCGGCTGCTTCTGTATTAAAAAACAGAATGTTCTTTAAGTTGAGACTTTCCCTTAGATGCCGCATCTTTCATTTAAAAAAAGTTAATTTTGCCAGTAAAATATACAACAAAGTTCAAAAGTTACTGAGGTATTAGATTTCCAAACATATTTGACATCAAAACGGACCTGCACGGGTATTACCTATCTTGAAAAGTGTTCTGTCGATTTTTTTTGACATTGTATTGGTTTTTTGTGACACTATGGAGGTTGTTTACATGATGTTAACTTAGCGCTAGCTGTTGGACACGTTGTGACTCCGTAAAATCTGCTTACGGGAGGTAGAAGCTGAAAATTTTATACAATAGCTAGAAGGAAACGGCAATACATAGGTGTATAGTGAGAATTTGTGTGCTAACAATATGTGACGATGATAATTCCATTGGATTCTTGTCTCAATTACACTTACTTGAGATTTAAAGCTAGTAATTAGTTGTGCATCCACTTTTTCTTATCCATTCTGGAAATCACATATGCGAATTTGCTGAATATTTTAGAAATAAGAGAGATAAGAAATGATTATATTCACTGCATGTACATTGTACCCGTCGAGCACAGCTAATAGATATACTTCATTGACAGCATATTCAGTAATGATTTGCTCTCACAGCAAATATCACTGATTTTATACACATACAGACCAATATACACAATCATCCAGATGCGATCTTGCTATTAAACCAACTTTCTTCTCAGAATTCTTCAGATAGACTAATCGGCTTCATAAAACGTATGCAACCAACAATGCGTGTAGTTGAGCCATTGCTCCATAGATGGACGCTCACAACGATCCTAGTCCTAGTCTGCAAGATGAAATTTTATAGGTTTTTTACATAATACCCATGCCTGCCTCTTTAAAGGATGGTGGTGGTGATGGCTAGAGGGTGAGAAGATAAAACGTGCGTCAGTATCCAATCCAGGCGTTGTAAAGTAAACTGAGTTCATAGATGAGATTTGGCAAACACAGAAAACGCTACATCCCTACAGCAGCAATGCCAGTTTACGGTGGATGTTTTCAAGATGCTGCTAATGTTTCGCGAGAGTGTTCGGGCCGCTTTCCTGGCAGTTTGCATCCGCCCCGCAGAGCTCTATTATTTCTTACAGATGCAGATGTAGGAACATAGACGCGGGCATAGCAGAAGATTTATATATTCCTGAATGTTGCAAATTGAGCAAGAATGTAACACATGTGTGACTTTGAGTCGAACGGCAAAAACTTCGGGCACTATTTTTATGTCATCTGACAGGGCGGTACTTGAAATTTACCATCAAATTAATGGACAGTGCTTTTTTCTTTTTTACACTTTTCCATTGAAATTTCACCGCACATTAGCTATGTTATTTTAAACGTAATTATTTGTGAAAAAGAAATACCCTGTATGTCAAGGGCTGTTTTATATATTCCATGTTATTAAGGAATGTACTACATTTCCTATTTTATTTCACTGATATAAAAGTCGATTCATCGAGTTATCCCTTTCGTCTAGTAACACCTATCGGTAACTCTTAAGGGAGTGGTCTACAACGATTCTGGTGAATAAAGGAACAGTGGTAGGCTATACTAGACAACTCATTCATTATTCTCGATATACAGACGATATATAGGTGTATGCTGAATTAACCAGGTGTACTACTGTAAACATAGGGGTGAATTTTTCATGACGGCCGTCCGGACAGTAATAGCCAGTCACTCAGCCTTGCTAGGTAAAGGCGTCATGGAAAATCGGTTTATTGGTCAGTCGTTTACCGAATGTGATTGGTCAATGCATTCTAGAATAATGGTTCCTTTAAGAGGCATTCGCTTTGTAATTCTTAATATGGCAATCAGGAAATACGAAGATTCATTAAAAGATTTAGTATATTTGATGTGGTGCAGGAATGTAAAATCATTGATTAACGTATTCTTCAGGAGCATACAACATCTAAATTTAAGAAATGTTTCCTTTACATGGCACCATCCATCTTAATGATTATTGCAAATTTAGCATTTTCTAACAATAATTTTAAAAGCGGATTTAAAGAAATACTATTACAACTGCAGTTCATTGATGCCACAACCGCTTAAATGCAGGCTCTTCAAAATGGTTTTTATAATATGTATAACGGTATTTATGTATAGGTACTCAACATTGTTACCCATAATATACTAAGTGACATATAAATCCGAACACCCAGTTTAAATGGTTTTATTTTAATAAAATTTTGTATAAGTACTTAATGAAGCATAATAAGTAAATGATAAAAATTTCAAAATGATTGCACTGCTTTAAAGCCCTTTGACCTTTAATAATGTGTGGATGCACCCTGATGTGCTACGCATTCTCCAACGCGCCTAGGCATGCTTCTGATCAGGTGGTCAATGTCCTCCTGTGGTATCTCATTCCAGGCAACCACCAACTCCTCACGAAGTGCTTCTAGAGTCTGAGGAGGACGTTGCAAATTGAGCAACCTCCTACCATCATATTCTACATGTGCTCAATTGGGGATAAGTCGGGAGATCTTGGTGGCCATGGTAACAATGTGACATCATTATGTTGAAAGAAGTCTATTGTGACTCTTGCAACATGTGGTCGGGCATTATCTTGTTGGAAAGTTGGATCTGCCAGGGTGTCAAGATAGGGTAAAAGATGGGGTTCTAGAACTTCGTGGATATAACGCTGCGCGTTCATGTTACCTCTGATGAAGATTAAAGGTGACCTGGAACCATAAGCTATAGCACCCCAAACCATAACTCCAACAGTGTGATGAACATGTCTTTCAACAAAAAACTGTGGATTCCTCCTTTCACCACGTCGCCTTCTAACCCTGGCACGACCATCGTGCATGCCTAAACAAAATCGAGACTCGTTACTAAAGACAATACTGTTCCATTCCTGATCCCAAAGTGACCGTTGTCTGCACCACTCAAGGCGATTACGTCGGTGTTCTCGAGTTAAAGGGAGGACCCAGTGTGGCCGGTATGAAAACAAGCCAAAACTTCTCATTCGTCGGTAAACACTTCGCATGCCAATAGGTCTTCCGTGTTCTGCAAACCATTCATTTGCAATTGACCTGGTAGTGGAGAGACGGTCCCTTAAGGCCAATAATCTTATACGGCGATCTTCACCATCTGTTGTTCTACGGCGGCGTCCAGTGCCCCTTGCTCTTTGCGTACGGCCTTCTCGAAGCCATGCCTGACAACACCTAACCACAGTGTCTACACTTCTTTGCACTCTAACTGCAATTGCCCGAAAAGAAAGTCCAGCTTCCCGAAGTCCCACTATACGGCCGTCCGTACTCTAGGCATCGTAACCGATCGTAAAGGATGTCAAGAACCAAAATCTGCCAACGTTGATTCTTTACTGCGGCTGAAATATTCATTTTTAGAGCGTTAGTGAATTCAAAAAAAGCAGTATAAAAACCGGAATGTCCAACTGATAAGGCTGAAAATTTTTTCACTTGTTATTTACAGTAAGATAAATACATTCACCAACTTTTATTAAAATAAAACCATTTAAACTGGGTGTTCGGATTTATATGTCACTTAGTATATGTTAATAAGTTTCACATCTGTAGTTTAGTAGGCTGAGGTGAAAAATGGCATTGCCAACCCCAAGCCTTTTGGAGTATTATGTGTTTTGTATTTATGTTATGTATATACTTCAATAAACATTATTATTACCAAGCAGTATCGTAATAATTCCATTAAAAGTAACGTATTTTAAATTTCTTCGGATTCTTGGGATCCATGAGGTTATTTATACATATATCAGAAAAAATTGAAAATTCATATCAGACACTGGGATAAACCTCATTTCTTTTGTATCTTGGAAGTAATGAAAATAGAATCCGTTTTCATTTCAAAGATAACTGTTTATTCTTAAAAGTAACATCAACCTCCTAAGACTTCTCAGAAATGCTCAACGTCAGAAAAGGAAACCCCATATCTGGCGGCAACTCTCCTAAATTTGGCAACGCTCCTAAATTTGGCAACGCTGGCGCCTAAAGAAGGTAGTCAAAAGTTCTGAGCATAACTGGTTGGCAGCGTCACGCTATGAATGCTTATTTTCGCGCAGACACGGTTCTCAGTTGCGTTGGATCCTCTGGTATCAGTCTCTCTGATATTTTAATTTTACCAGCGCCTTCGGCCACGAAGACGCGTTGACACTTTCATTTCTACGGCACAATGCATCGCTATATTACCAGGCACTAACAAATTTATATAAAAAATCTGAGAATCATATCAATTGGCATTGACTATTGACAGTTTCGGGAGCTTGGACACACAATGAACGTAAGTCAGTCATTGGCTAAATCTGATTTTTCGCTGATCGCTGATAGGCACGGTTCAGGAACTTGGTTTCAGTTTAAACCAAGTTGGTGATTAAATTCCAATATGTTCATAATTTTCAAAGTTTCGGGAATTTGAAAAATTAAAACTGAAAATATTGATATCTATAAAAAAAACATGTCCTTGTATGTCTTGACAAACAACATGGTTGCATACCAATTAACCCGCGTGTCGCGGCAACAGTGCCAGGTGGGGTTTCGCGTTTTCAGAGGAGTTTTGGCGTTTTCGCAACGACAGACGAGGGTGACGTGAGATGAAATTGCAATTATGGCTTTCCGCAGTCTCAGCGTGTTACAGGATCATTCAGATTGTGGTAGTAACACACTGGATAGATAGACAGAATCCTGTCTTAGGGACATGTACAACAGTGAAACTAAACGTATTCAATTAGTCCATAGACATTATTTCCGTACCCTAACGGTAGTTACCGAATATGTGGCAGCTTTGTCACTTTCCACATCTGCGCAGTATCGCTGCAGCGAGTTATCTTTCGTTTAGTGCAGAATCCATATGATTCTTGCGCTTCAGTACGGACACATACGAGTATATAAGCGGGTCTGGTTTGTCAGGCGGTACGCCTACATAGGAAGGAGTACGCGGATCTAACATATTTCTCTATCATTCAAGTTTTAAAGGCAATCGTCCGCGAACCTCTATGATGGTGCATAAAATTACTAGGGTTGGGAGCGTATAAATATACTGAGATCAAACAAAATTCATATACCTACCAATTTCAATCCCTAGAAAAACTTTCCGAAAATGGTTAAGACGTGTTTTTGCCTCTAGCTCCTTCACCACTAGACCGATTTTGAAAAACTACAAAGCTTTTCCATCCTTGACATAGTAATAGCCTAGTGTGAAAATTTAATCAAAATCCGAGCAGCACTTTTCAAGTTATAAGCGGTTATGAAATTTTCGAAAAAAATGTAATGACCTCTGTTACAGCCTACTATAAAATGCAATTTACATATGAGGCTCATTCAAGTATACATAATCGTTGGTTTAAAATCGACCAACTCTTCATCGCCATTGTGTCCTCAATGGGTAACAATAAATGTGGGGTTCAGAGTCGAAAACATGGTCGTTTCTTGAAGTAACCTTAAGGCCTATTCATACTCAGCCGTGATGTGACAGTGCTGTGACCGACACGTGATCCGCCCGGCGAAACTAAAAAGATTCTTTCTGGAATTTGGATGAACTGATTCAGACTAGACCGGCACGTGGAAGTGGCCGTGTTCTAGGTTCCCTCGACGACGTCAAATTCTAAATACATGGACTTCCGTTTTCTTCTCGTCTCTTCATCTTCAAATTTTGCCATTTCGACCTTACGTGAACACAACTGCACTGTCAGAGCACGGAGAAAAATACTGACCGGTGTGACTTGAAAACACTGTGAGCTTACGTCAGCGAGAATCACTGGCACGTCACGGCACTGTCACGTCACGGCTGAGTGTGAATGGACCTTTACTGTAAAGTCGTATTATTTCCCTTGTTACTTGGTAATAATTGAATGGTTATCAAACACAAAAAATTACCATTTTCTATCAGAGCTCAGATGCTGAACGTATGTTCTGTACTCATAACAACCTGCGTTTCTTGAGTAAAGTAAAGTGCAAGACAATAAGGAGGCCCCATATCAAACCTGCCTTCAGCTTGGGAAACATATTTGACTATTTTCCTTTCAACCGCATGTGCTAAAAAATTTTAAGCAAAAAAAGAAATCCTTATGTGAATGAATTTGCAGTCTCAGACAAAGTTGTGATTTCTTGAGGTGATAGAGGTGTGGGTTCAGTAACCGCGCTTCCCATGCGAGCGGTGGCTGTGAGTAGCTGCGTTACGTCGCCCCTAAAAAGCTCGTTGGCGGGCGTTTTTAATTAGGGAGACGCGTAAAGTGGGATAAGGGAGGGAAAAAGGGGAGACTTAGGAAGGGTTAATTATATTGTCTTGTGTGCTGCTGTTCGTTCGCTCGGTGGCGAAACGCGCTGACAACACGGCAGAGACACTATATACATACGTGAATGCAACTCAAGGGGGCCACTCTACACACTGGATGGAGAAGCGCCTTCTAGCAAATCGTCTGAGAGCCGATGGGGATGATATGGGAAAGAGTTGGGGGAACAAGAGTTTATTATGGTGAGCTCGCTGTGGTTTCGTCCCGGTTGTTATAAACCGAAAGATACGCGAATAACTCAAGTTATTGGAAATATCAATAATGACACCGCGCGAGGGTTGTCTCAAAAATAAGGTTCACATATTTTTTTCAGGCACAAGGAATTTTTTATTTGAAAAAACGAATTTTCCATTGGAAACGTTGATCTTCAAGCTGGTTTTCTACCTAATCGCCATTTTTTTCTACGCATATTTTCAGCCAGCCCATTTAGAAACTGTATAACTGCTTCTTGCAACTCCTCGTCCGCCTCGAACCGTTGACCGCCTAGGTGCTTCTCCAATTTCGGAAGTAAATGGGAATCGCTAGGTGCTACGAGTATGTCACGGCAGTGAGGGAGATGTGCAATGACTTCCCAGCCGAATCGCTCGAGCCCTTCGTTTGTTGTGAGACATGCGGTCGCGCATTGTTGTGGTGCAGTCTTAGGCTTTGGTGAATTTTCCCCTACGACGCGACGGTTTTGGATTTCATTTCATTTCTTTATTGGTGCTAAATACACTTGCGTGCTCACATAGGTCAAAGTAAAATTTTAAATGCGAAAGTGTAAAATTACAATTACAAAATGTGTTCAAAAGAACAACATGAACAGAAAACTGTAAAAAACAACACTAACAGAAAAACAGTTAAAAGATATTATGAATTTAAAATAAATACAAAACTATAGAACAAGCACAGCCAAACAAATTAACAAACAAAGTACAAGTAAACAAGCACACTGCAACACCAACATTAGAAATCCGAAAAGTTATTATTTAAAAATTCTTCGAAGTTGTAAACGGCTTTCCTGATAAGGTGCGCTTTAATTCTGTTCCTAAATGAGACGGTGTTAGACATTCTGAGTGCCGCAGGAAGATCATTATAGAGGTGGATTCCATAGTACTCGTAGTTAGCACCGTTTCTAGTTCTTTGTAGACGATGGAATATCTAACTTATGCATGTTACGTGTGTTGTAACTATGTACATCACTGTGCGTCTTATAGAGATCTAAATTGTTGTGTACATAACATAAGCAGATAAATATATATATATATATAGAGAGAGAGTTTTTTTTTCACTAAAATGTCTTCTCACGTGTAATAATTTTTAATTTGTCCGGGTGGATTGATATTTTTAACATGTAACGAAGGTATCTGTCGTTTTTCAACAAGCCCAATGTCCCCGTCCTTTTGTTTTTATACTGATTACAAGTTCTATCTTCTCTACGTTCGTTTTGAAACACCTTGTGGCTGCAACCTCAACGACGAAATCCTGATGAAGGCTCCATAGAGAATGCCGAAAGCTTGATTTTATCGTCAAAAGAGTCAATTTAAGCCTAAAAATTTGCCAATTGCCCAATTAAGAATTAATTGTATTTTGTGCCCAACTGGTCGTTGGCTTTGGCAATGACTACTGCTCACGTCATATATATATGAAAGAGCAAGGATCCCTAGGTTGATGAATGCCTCCCTACATGGCTGCATATAACTTAGATCTGCGACGACTCTGATGCAGCGTCTTTGTAATGCAAATACCTTAGGCATATGCACAGAGTGACCCCAGTTCAAAAGTGCATATGACATTCTTGAGTGGAAGCATCCATAATATGTGGTTAGCAACGAATCAAAAGAAACACAGCTTTTCAGATTCCTAATTAAATAAATGGTCTTGGATAGTTCCCTGAGAATACTGTTTACATGTGCCTCCCAAGTCATGTGTGTATCAACACTGACACACAAAAATTTTACTGTGTCTACGGTATTGACGTTATGATACCAACTTATTACCATAGACTATGTCTTTGAAGCATTAAGTGTCAGATTATTTGCTAAAAACCAATTTTCTAAATGTATTGTATATTCAATATTCGCAGAGAGAAGTAGATCAATTGATTTACTACTACAGAGCATTGTTGAATCATCGGAAAACAGTATAAGGTGGTCGTTCGTAGTACAATTGGGAAGGTCATTATTGTATATTAAAAATAACATTGGACCCAGCACAGAACCCTGTGGGATGCCACATGAAATTATCATTGCCCGTCTAATCGCTAGTTCCCGAGTTCGAGCAAGATTCGCTCATTCTTCGCTGCAACTTCCTCAGAGATCGACGGCTTCCCGCTCCGTTATTCACCGTGGATATCCGTGCGGCCGTAGGAGGACTCTCTACGCCATTTGTGGGCATATTGAATGCTTATACACATTTCCCCATATACTTCACTCAACTGGCGCTGAATTTTTATGGGTCGCATCTTTTTTGCGTGCAAAAATCGAATGACCCCATGAATTTCATTCTCACCTGGCGGTAACGGCGATGAAGGGCTTAATTGCGCATGTCTGCCGGGCTGGTACTGAGCCTTAGCCTGACTCTTGTTGTTGGGATCGGTAGTGGGGGAGCCGAAAAACACGACGGTGTTGCCAGATTTCGCCTAGCATCACGCGCAGCAAAGTTGAAACAAACCCTCGGACAGTCTTTCCAGCGTTCAGTGTACCCCGATATACTTGTCTCTCTGCATTTCGCCTCTTTAGCCACTTGATGTAACATAAACAAAACCAGATGTGCCTTCGGTGCATCCCCAAATATCCTAACCATAATCGTTAATATTTATTACCTTATCATATGCTTGGTGTCGGTAACATGAGCGAGTTCCAGTCCGACCCGTTTCGACTGAAGGAATCTTCTCGTGGATCCGGTCGGACCGAATCCGACCTCTCAGGCTAATCATGTGATACAGAACGTTCGTGGATGCTTTGAGCTTCGAAACTTTGAACCCTTTCGAATTTCCAATTGACAAGAAATAAATACACAATAAATAATGTTGTTTCATACAAACAGTAACTTTTTATAACTTCAAATTATTTACCAATCATCGGTATCATAACACAATTGATCTATCAACAACATCAACTCTCTAAATATGAAATGGGACACCAGCAACAAATCAAAACTTTAGACTCTTATACAGCATAATGTTTTCAATATTTAAAGCAGCATCTACCGTATATCTGGCAACAATGCGTAACCGATTCAAATCGACCCGGACCCAGGCCCTCAGTCGAGTCCACATGGGGTCACCTACTGCCTGGAAACGGCCAACATGTGTTAAATGGCAACGTCGTTTTTGCATTGGACTCCACAGAGCCGTAAAATCATAGAACAACCTCGGATTTGGTGAAATTATAGGTAAACAGTAGTTATACTTTGTGTTGTTCTAGCGTCTAAGCACACTCCCAGAAATGTATTTACTATAGTCACAAGCACGGAAGGATAATTGCGGGCGCGACACAAAGTATCGGGTCCTTCTACAAATGCTTTTCTAATGCCACAAACTAGTATAGAAACTACATATGTACATCTAAGGTAATTCAAACTTTCGCAAAAATGCGTGTATTATGTAAGCACTGCCTGGAATTTGGGTTGGGCAGCATTGAAGACAACCGCGCTAGAGATGTGCCTGAAAACTCCGCTACCTACCTCTATAAGTGCTGTAATCTGTCCCAGTTCTGGTTTTCGATAATACTGTTTTTTTTTCAGATCCTGGAGGATGTTTAAAGATGTGTTGAATGCAAACAAGAAGTTTGATCGAGAAGCACTGATATTTAGCTACCAGTGAATTCTGTTAGTAGACTAAAATATGATATAAAACTCTGATTTTATGTACCACATCAGTTCGATCTGTTAAAAAAAGTAAAAGTAGCCATACTACAGCATCAATCAAAACAAGTTGTATCAGATGATTTATTTAATTTTTTATTACACACAAATTTCTGTTAGATAAGATTTTTCCATCAGATATTAAGCTCAACCGTACTGTTATGTTTTAGTCTGTTCTTTAAGCATATAGCATTTTTATATTATACAGGGTGCGGCAGAAAGGATGGACGGTTTTAAAAAAACCATAAAATAGTTAATTTTTACTCGAAAACAAATTTATTGATGGCATCAGATTCACAAGGAAATAGCATTTGAAACAGTCAAGTGTGGAAATCACATCAGGCATGTGGTGGCCGAAATCGTTGATGCAGTGCTGAAGGCGTTCTTGGAAGTTCGCGTAGACTTCTCCAACATCGCTCTCTCAACTTGGGCGACTTCCACGCGAATTTCGCCCTTCAATTCGTCCAGAGTTCGGGGCTTGGTCGCGTATACTCTAGCCTTGAGGTGTCCTCATAAGAAAAAATCGTATATGGAATCTGGGGACCGAGGAGGCCAATGAACATCGCCAAACCTGGAAATAAAGCGACCAGGGAACTGAGGGCGAATAACGTCCATGGATGCTCGGGCTGTGTGGGCGGTTGCCCCATCCTGCTGGAACCACACACGTCGGATTGGAACACGTCGCCGTCGTAATTCACAGAGAAAGAAGTTGGTGATCATGTCGACGTAGCGCTCTGGGTTCACGGTAACATCACGACCATTATCGTTTTCGAAGAAGTAAGGGCCAATGATGCAAGTTTGCGATACAGCGCACCAAACCGGTACTTTTGGCCTGTGCAGCGGTCTTTCGTGTAACTGTTGCGGATTTTCATTATCCCAATAACGACAATTCTGCTGGTTAACCATGCTGTTTAGGTGAAGGTGGGTTTCGTCACTCATAGGCGAAAACGCGGTGCTCCACCGTCCAAGGCTCCATAACGACAACTGGTAAAATAATGCTAGGATCTCACAAGTCAAACGGCACCCTCCCCACCTCTTTCGTAGACGGAGGCGGAGAGTACTACCCATCCCAAAAACGTCCGTCCTCCCTGCCGCACCTTGTATATTGAATGAGTAGTGGAATAGTTTTTGTTTTTGAGAGTTCTATAACCTATTAATATTTTATATTATATAGCCTTTGTCATATAACCACAGGTTTAATCTTTACGTTGAAAAGTTAATCTGGTTTGGTATATGCGATTATTGAAATATACATACATACGTTTTTGTTGTTTTTTTGGGTGGTATCATAAGTTTTTACTGGATTCTTTATGAGACGATATTTTGGACTCATCTTTCAGAAACCTTCCATTTTATTATATTGTAGATGCGCCATCTCTCATTTGCTACCAGGATAAATAGTTTTGAAGTTGATATATATCTTTTTTTATTTACCTCTATAGAACGGATCCAGTTTTATGCATTTGTGAGTCTTTATGAATATTGTTTCCTAATCGTAAAAAGTTACTTTACCTTCGGGAAAACATTTTCTTAGCATAAAAAGGAAGAAAAGTGCTTTTCACCAACTTATAATTAAATTTTTACGAATAGGAAAAATATTCAAAGAAAACAAACCTTACATATGACAGTGATACTAATGACAGTTGACTTGACATTGACAAATGACATGACAGCTGATATGACAAGACCAGTCAAAATGTATTGAGCTGTTCTTCTTTCTTATTTTGTGGTTCGAGTCGTCGAGTGTCTCGTGAGTTGATCGGCAGGGGTATTATGTAATAAACCTAATAAACGCCAAAAAAATGACCGAATGTCAGCTTGCAGGCTAGGTAGTTTTTAGTGTGCAAATAGATCATTCCACGTTTGCTAGCTATGATCGCTGTGATTGCCATCAAAAGCGTCCAGCTATGGAGGATGACACAACGACACGACATGAATTGTTGGTTGCTTGTTAGTAGCAGAAAGTCGAGTAGTCTGTAGAGTTTATCTCTGAAAGAAAGAAAGTACCAAGATCGCATCTTTATGATTATGTGTAATTGGTCTGTATGTGTATAAAATCAGTGATATTTGCTATTTGAGAAAATTATTACTGAATATGCTGCTAATGAAGTACAGATACAAGTATATCTATTACCTGTGCCCGATGGGTTATTTATATGTTGTTCTATGTTCTCACCTGTTACTTGTAATATACTTCAGAGAGCCCCTCGTATATCTCCCTAAAATTGTGTACTTATATCTTATCTTTACAAACAATCCCATATTATAAATTCTTGTTTGTGCCCTTTAGGCATCAGTTTACATCAGCTATTACTTTAGGTTACATTTATTTGTCAATCGCTTGTAAGCTTACGTAGTCTTAGGTTTGGTAACAAAACCATTGTTGCCTGATACGATACTTGTATTTTAAGTAAATAAAGTGTATCAAATCGTCTGTAAAACGTTTTTTAAAAACGCGAACTCGCGACGCGTTACCTAAATTCCTCACCAACTAGGGCTTTTTTTTCTTATCTCTCCCATTTTTGAAATTCAGCAAATTTGCATATGTAATTTCCAAAATTAATAAAAAAAATTGGATGCGCAACTAATTTCTAGCTTTGTATACATCTCAAGTAAGTGTATTTGAGATAAAAAACCAATGGAATTATCATTAATACAGATTATTATGAACTGCCGTTTCCTACCATAGCTGGTATACAACTTAGATCTCCAATAATGCCACTTCTGAAGCAGATCAGAGTAAAAAATTGACATCTGGAGCATCATGACGTTTATAGGCCCACGTACAGCTTCAAAACGAGATCACAACCAGTGTACAACAGCTAGTGCTAAGTTGACATCTTGCAGAAAAATCTACGTCGCGTCATAAAAAATTTATAAAATGTTTAAAAAAAACGACAAAATGTCACTTTTCAAGATACGTAATACCCGTGTGGAATGAAACGAATGTATCCGTTGGAACTGGTCCGACAAAGGAAAGAATCCAGGAGAACCCAATCCTTTAATGGACATGGACTGCTCAACACTTTTTGAGTACGAATGTTATTATCAGTGTTATGCGACTACTATACAATCAGAAGATTCTATCATATAAATCAACCCGTTGAAAAGAGGGGTAGAGGCAGACACGTTTATCAGTAGGTGGCATCATTGTGGAGGTGAGCCCAGAGCAACAGATTCCATTAGCATATCTGTAGAACAAAGCAGCAATTTAAATCTCAATGTTTCGCATCTGAGAGAATAGTTGATTCTCCAAATTATCGCATGAGTCTAATTCACAAACGTAGGGAAGGACAACTCAGTGTTGTGATTGAAGGTTGTGTGTGTATGGTCTTATGATAAATAGGATAGAGCGTAGAGGAGACGGAGAAGATGAATGTGAGACGGCGCCACAACCTTTGCGATGTGAAAGGCATATAGAGTTTGGCTTGCGGATCAAAGGCGGCTTTGGCAGAAACAAGGTGCCAGCTGTTTAGAACATCGTTGCCACATCATATCAAAAACTCATAAATCAAGATGAAATCTTTTGACATTCAATAAAATAAGAAAAAAAGTTTTTTCAAACAAGCTTTTCACTTATAATAAGACGAACTAAAAATTTAAAAATAGTTTTCCGATTGGAAATATTTAAACAATACTGAAGTTCCTTCATATCAAATTTTCAAGACAAAGCAAAGCAAACCCCTGTTCTATCTGCTGCTCTATTATCGTTTAAATATTTCCAATCGGAAAAAATATTTTTGAAATATAAGTTGGTTTCATTATCAGCTAAATGAAAGCTTGACTTTAAAAATTTATTTTTTATTTTATATATTTTTTAGTAGGTATTTATGATGTCAAATAACTAGTTTGGTTTTTATACATATATAATTTTCATACATTCTATTAATAGGAATTCATTAAATTTTAACTACAAAATTTCGATAGACACAAATGATAATATAATGATAAATAAGTATTTTCCGGCGATTGTCATATGCAATTCAGAATAAAGTTATTTGCTTACTGTGCTTCTCTCACTAAGTCCTTTTGTTTGATACCCATATTATACCGGTGTCCATGGAAATTATTAATCACCAGGTGGCAGCCGCCATATTGGAGCTTGGAACATGTGAATGTAGATGTAGGGTTTCACCATATCTTCACCATATCTTTGACTCTCCATACAAGAGGTATAGCTACGTCCGTGATCACGACAAAGTAGTAGTGCACGTAAAAATTGGCATTTTTGTCCAAAATTTGATCATCTTGTTCTGCCACTGATTAGATCCTACCTTATTTACGGTAAAATTTGATCTGGCAACGCTGTTTTGCTAAGACGGTCGACGTCAACGATGCGACGGCAAACGTAGGTCAGTGCCGACGCCTGGCGCCGCCACCGCGACGTCGCAAACGGAAGCGTGGATGCGCTCACTTGGGCGCCACGACGCTCTGTTATCCGTTGCAGACGCCTACCAGCGTCTCTAACTTTCACCCTTTTTACAGATGTTTGCCGCACGTGTTGAAACTGTTTTGGTCACAACTTATCGCTTTGCTTATCACCTATTCTAATAGGCGGGGCAGTATTGATCAGATTGAAATAAGAATGGGTGTGAAATTGGGCTGAATGGCATCTTTTGGTGCGAGCCATGGATGATTTTCAAAATTTTTGATGATGATAATGGAGTGAGACTTTTTCTTCATTTTTAATTTTATTTTCAAAATACCGAAACCTATCCATACACATAGTTTTATCACCATTTCCAGATACCATCATCATTTGTTGATATTCGTAAAAGAATCACTCTAGGTACAATTGTGAACTGGCAGAAAGGGTGACGAAAATTATAACTTAGACGTTTTTGCAATTTTCATGGATTTACATTAAAATTGGCTGCGTAAGGCGCAATTCGCAAGGTATTTGAGGTCATGAAATGTCTGGATTTTGAACCGACAGCGCTTTTTTTGCTACGAACCTAAATCGTATAGTCTCCCGCGTACGACCCTAAAAGCTAACCATCTAGGGGACACATTTTTTATACCGAAGTAACCGCGTAAACCTAAATACCTGAGCACCGCGGCTGCTCTGGGACCTTAAAAACTTTGTTAGTCCGATTTTTGAGCTCCCTAAGATTGATCCACAATCTCGATACCCTAAATAGGAGTGGTCGCATCGGCCAGTACTGGATGTACGAAAATCGACACGGTTAGGATGGGAGAACAAAGTCAGGCGGTTCTGTCTGGCAGGCACATTGCGCAGCGGCATCATAAGGAAGTGCTCTGAGGAGCAAAATCCATTGGCATTGCGGTAGGAGATAACCAGAGTGCCGACCGATTGCTCATCGGTGCGGAAGGACTAAAGACTACCCGTTAAAGAAAAGTCATCGATCAGCCGGTCAATCTCTGAACAGCGACTAGAATAATGCAGTCGGGACGGCTCAAAACATGTTGGCAATACCCGAGGCTGGGTCTTATCTGGGCCTTATAATATGGAGTGAGGAGGTTTAGTGGAGAAAAATACTTCTTAGCCCTAGGCAAATAGCCTAGCTTTTTCGGAACAGCCTCCGCAATTGACGAGATGTGTTCGAAAACAGATCAAGTTCTAGGTAATTTGACTCCGACCAGCCAAAATGAATGGCTCTTCGGTATAAATCGGCCATCCATCGAAACCGGATAAGCACTAAATCCCTTGCTGTTAGTCACTGTGCTTTGGAAGCATTACACTGTACCAGATTGTTGTGTCGCCAAATAGTGAGAACCTTCAGGTCTGCCATCAGAGAGGAAGTCGCTGCTAGTCTTCGTCCCCCACAGCTCACCCGCAGAGATCTGTCATCAGCAAGCGATTTAGATTCGTATCAACAGAGTCTGGAATGCAAAATTTCCCTAACCTCAAATACTGCGCGAACTTCGCTTCAAGACTTTTCAAGCAAAATAAAAAGTAACAGATCTCAAACATTGTAAGGCACATCCGGTTTGAAATATGATGATATTTCTGTACTCCCTGTGCATTGACCTAGCGATAGACAATTTCTTTCACAGGTAACTAAATAGGATAAATTCTACCAATACCTTGATTAATGATAAATTGTTAAAACGTTGGTAGCTCGATACCATTGCGTAAGTAGAATCCTAGACGCGCTATCGTTATATTTTTTTATGAACTCTTCCCACCACGATAGAAATTTTCCTATAACAACTCCCGTCAATCTTGACGTGTTTACCTGTCCCAGCAGCAGGCTGTATTATTTAAGATATTTGAATTTAATCAGAAATACGTCTGTTAGCTTCACCAACAGCCATTTCACTGTGCAGAACACTGAACAATTCATAAAATTCATCAATGGGATGTCTAGAACATGACTATGTTAGTAATTGCTTGTTGGATTATACAATAGAAGTGAACTTTTACACTTCTGCTCAAGTTGTATCATTAGTCGTGACGTCAGATCATTAGCAGCAGGTTTTTGATAAAATTTTCCACGACACTTGTTACACGTTGGATCTTCTGCACGAGATATTTAAGGATGACCTTCCAAAAAAAAAAATACGTAAGAGGTTCAGAGAGGCTCAGAGTTTGTTATCACAAATAGAGGGGTTTCTTGATTCGTTGTTTTGATTTGGTTTGGTTCTTAATTTGTTCATAGCTGTCGGTTGATGTTAAGCATGTCCATTGTCTCAGGTTTTTTATACTGGAGCAATCGCGTAGGCAGAAACCTAAATACCGGGGCACCGCGACTGCTATGAGGAACTTGAAGAAGCCTTGTTAATCCGATTTTTGTACTGCCTAAGGTTAACAGAACTGGTAAAAACCTCCTGAGGCTCAGGTTTCACAATTTGGACACCTTAGGCACGAAGGAGCTGCCGTACCGACCAGAAGCCTGACGGTAGAGTCAGAAGCTTGCGCGGAGAAGATTGGTTCTTAGTCCTAAACAAATATGCCAAATCAAGTCCTCGGTGATCTGGACTCCGGTCAGCTGCAATGAATATTTTTTGGCAGAACTCTGCCATACAATCGAAACCGGATGAGCACTTGTTAGTTAAGGAAATAAACTATAATATTATTGCGTCCCTAAGTGGTGATAACTTTCAGGCCTCTCATCAAAGAGGAAGGTCCTTAAGCCTTCAATCTTTTCTTGCAATATGGTTTGGAGAATTTTGTATTTAGCGCCGTTACTTGTTATGTGTACAAATTACGTTAATATTCTTTCTTGAATTGTGTTTAAGATTTCTGGCTCTCGTGACTGCACTAATCATGTAAAACAATCAGAACAAGGTTTTGGATGGCTTACTACGTACCCTGTGTCACTCTAGTTGACATTCTCAATATATGGTAAGTGGCTGTCATCAAAAACCTTGCACGAAACATGTCGTTTTGGAGACCATTTGAACCATTGCAAGTTGGCAGATATCTGGAACCATTTTAACGATAGTAATTTACCTAAATCACATAAAAAATAAATGTTCAAATATTGTACAAAGTGCAATGATCATGACAGTTCGCTTTCATGTAACACCAATTTTTATGCGGTTTTATTAACTTACATCGTTTTGTTCTTTTACTTCCCATCTCAATTCGCGAAGAAGTATTGTAATTTCGAAGGAAGCTTAAAATGAGATTTATGTTTTTTTGTATGTAACATAGTATCACGAAAAATCAAGTATTTTATTTCCGTCTGTCTGTCTGTCGGTCGGTCTGTTCGGTGATCCTTTACCCTCTGTAATTTGAAAAGTATCACTCAGAGCTTCATGAAATTTGAACACACGGATATAACCACGCCAAGGACGACACAGCTTTATTGATTTTGAAAATCGATCCAGTGGCGGCGGAGCTACGGAGCCAGTGAGTTGAAAAGTGGCGACTTTAGGGATGTAATAAACATTGTATATTTGGTATCAGTGAACTTTCTATTATTAAAAATATTCTGATCGCGGCAATGCTATGCATCTGTGAGAAATATGTTACATATGCTAAATAAGAACAGCACCACCGTCCAGGGTCCCTCGCGTGAGAAGTACAAAGTCAACCTGATTAACGCAATTTTTTGTCCAGTCATTTTCTTCCCTCATAGCAAATACTATCCCTTTAAAAGCAGCTGACTGTAAATATGAATATACACAGCTCAGCGTGGTACAACAATGTATGTTCGCTATATTTAATTTTATATCCCGATAAATGTACAATGTATCGAAATTATTATAAAATTTACATACACATATCCACATTATAATACAAATTACAAAGCTGAAATATTATAGCTAGCTGCGGCTGGTATTTACAGTTGACGCTTTAAGTCCCTAATATGAGTAATAAAATTACGTAGTGGTGGTGGTGCTGCACCGTTATGCAGCTTTACTCTTTATGCATCCAGGGGCGGGTAATTTGGAATACACTGCAATGTCAACGGGAGTGTTCCCCAAGGATCGATTTTATCTCCAACATTAATTCTATCACATCGACCTTCTTTTGATTACGGTTAATCCGATACAGAGCTTTGATGATGAGCTCTCAACAGGCAGGCATTCATTTGTTGTAAGTAGATATCTGCTGATGAGTTGGAGAGAAGAAGATTAGTACCGACTCTCTCTGGTGAGAGATCTGAAAATTATCACTGTGTATAGACGCAACAATCTGCTATAGTTCAATGCTTCTAAAATACGGTACTGCACCTTGTCCAATAAGAAGCGCCCTAGCGTCCATCTGGTTTCGATAGATCCGAGTGCGGCAAAAGAGCCGTACGTTTCGACTGGTCGGAGTCCAGATCACCGAGATCCTGATTGGCACGAACACATCTCGCATCAGCTAGAGGAAAACGTTCTGTTTATGGTTAAGAAGTACTTTGTCCCGCATAACCGCCTCATCCTGGACGTGGTCCAGATAAGACTCGAGTACTGGTAACATGATAGGGTGTTGCCATCCCGACAGAGGCGGGCTGTCCTACTGATTGATATCACACCTTTAACGGTCAGTTTTGGGACTCTTTCGCACCGACAGGCACTTTTCTACCGCTTTGTCAACGGGCTTTGCTCCTCAGAGCTCTGCCTTTCATCCAAACTCTGTCGAACTTCGTACATCCAGAAATGGCTAGTACAATCGCTCCTTTGTTCCCAGACAATCGAGATTATCGATTAATCTGGCCGCGGAGCATTTCTCCAGTTCTGCTAACCGAAGACAGTTCAAGAATTGGATTGACAAGTCTTTAGGCTCCTCATAACAGTCGACCGGATATTTAGGCTACGTAGTAAAAGGTATAACTAAATTATACATACTATGGACGGGAGTTCATCTGGAAAGTCTTACAGCACAAATTCTGGACGCAGCTTTTTGAAGCTTCTCAAAGTTTCTGTTTAGGATCTCATATTCAACTTTGCCCAAGTGCAAGAGAGTTCTCATGCATGTACAGTATGGATTTTAACTCGTGATGAGGAGCTAATTTCAGTCGGAGAACAAAAAGAATGCTTTGTAGTAAAAGCCCCCTCCTCTCTTTTGTATTTTTCAAAAATGAAACAATATAATACTCATACAGGAACATAATTGTTTTACTGTGTGTCTGTACGTTTGATGAAATCCACGAGCAGGCTTTTATAGTACATCACACGAACACTTGAAGATGCAACGAATGTTGAAACGTAGCCGCACAATTATGCCTCCTACTTTTATATGTTACTGATGATGTTATAAAAGAGAAGCTGCATTTATGCGATTATACCGGGTGGTTGACCTTAAAATATTCCAAATTATAGATGAGCCAAAGATTAGAGATCAGACAGATCGATGGAAAATAGTAACAATGGTTTTTCGCGATGTGCAGCCTTAAATACTCTTCAGCGTTTTATAGGAGAAGGTTAGATCTTTAACTTAGACAACATCATAAATAATAACCTAGTTTTCAAGTATGAGAAGGTACCCATTTTTGGGTTTTTTAGACATTTAATTGGTCAACTTTAGAAACAACTTACTAAACTAAACAGAATGGTACAAGTACCAATACCTTGTACGGCGCGAAAAAAACAGTTCATCGGCACGGGTATTACGAATCTTGAAAAGTGACATTTCGTCGGTTTTTTTACATTTCGTAGGTATTTTGTGACATAACGTAGGTTTTTCTATGATGTTAACTTAGCACAAGCTGTTTTACACTGGTGAACTCATTTTGTAGCTGTACGTGTTGCTTAAACGTCAGCGAACAGCGAGCAAACGTGGAATGAACTATTTGCACACTAAAAACTACCTAGTCTGCAAGATGACATTTCGTCGACTTTTTTCACTTTTTCCGATTTTTTTCATAATACCCCTGCGGGTGCTTGCTGAGATTTGAATACATACTTTCCCATTCGATCAGAAGCGCCATGATGATAGTTTTGAAAGCTACAGCAAACTGTAAATTTTATATTACAAAGAACTTCTTCTTGTTTATTTGTAAAGCAGGTAAAGGAATGACCTTATATAAAATTATACAAAAATTGCTTTTCTAATTTTTTTGCGGACTGTGAGTGGTTGAGTATCCTTCAAGGAAAGATCTAACTGATATTCTCCAACCCAGCTGTTGCGTCTTATATTATTTCCTCACAAGACAAACAACATGGTTTCTGATAGATGCTGGAGTAGTATTGAGGTAACACCAAAATGCCGCTTAGAAAGTTTCGAAATTCAAAGTATTTCCGAAGAGAGACCGAGAAGACTGAATTTTCCCAAATGCATTTTATTTTTTCCCTGACTTTTTTTTTGTTGTAGAATTTACCAAAATAAATTGCTTATTCACTTTTTTTGGTCTACCAGATGGCATAATTTGAATTTCAATGTGACGTTTGATTCTTCTTGTCCTGCAGCATCACTTTTTCTTATGGACACCATATTGGATTTTTGCACAGATGAATGGAGTTTCTAATTCTTATTCTATTTTCTATAATAGGTATGCCAAACCTTAGTTAATTAAAAAAATAGAATTTCCTAGGTAGGCCTTGAAATTATCAGTCATTTGTTTCATATAATAGATCAATCTCAAATCATTCTTATTTTTTCCTGATCTTATTTGGAATGGGATTTCAAAATGAATTGCAATTGATTTCTTACTTCGACTTCCATCACCTACTTTCTTGTTTCAGATGGACGCTATATTTGAATTTTGTATATTTAAATGAACATTTCAGTCCCAAATTGTATATATGTTATATTTCTTCAGTTGACCACGAATCTGTTTTTGGACCGAACATTATAAGGAAGTAAAAAGGTATTCTAAGACCCGAACACAAAATGAACATTTTATTGATGGTAATAACCAGTCACAATAATAATCTTAAATAAGCATAGGTAAATCATAGCAGATGTTCAAAATGTTGTGCGTTATTTTGTAGACAAACACCGACTCTTCTTTGTACATGTTTCCAAACTCTATTAGTATGTTTAATTTGAGGTCTGGTCTGGTATACGAAACAAATGACCTGATTATTTCAAGGCCTACCTAGGAAATTGTGTTTTTTGAAATAACTAAGAAATAATTAAGGCTTGGCAATGTCAATGTATGACATATACATTTTTGGAATCAGAATTAAAAGCTCTATTTATGTGTGCAAAAATCCAATATGGCGTCCATAAGAAACAATAAAGCTGATGCTAGAGGACAAACGACGAAACGTCATATTGAGATTCTATGCTTATCTATCTTATAGAGGAGAAAAAATGGCAACGTTAATGTGCAATCTATTTTAAAATCCCACTACAAATTAAACCAGAAAAAAATTAAAACTAATTTGGGAAAATTCACGTTTTTCTCAGGGTCAAAATACTTTGCGTTCCAAAACTTTCTCAGCGGTATTATGTTAGTTTCGTAATTTGCACCCGTTTAAGCGATTTTGTATCTTTTACCGTTTCCGAGATCCCAATTGTGAGGGTCGTACTTGACACACACGGTATGTTGTTTTGATTCGGCCAGACAATGGAGTCCTATTATACACAGGGTGTTATGGTCAATTGGAAAACATACAACTTTATAAAGTTTTAGTCACCGTTCTTGGCGGGTCAAAGTAAGACTACCAGTATTTATTTATATATATATATATATATATGCTTGTATATATATGTATATCTCTATTAGTGATGTAACGAATGTCATTTTTTGAACATTCGCGAAGGCGAATGCAAATATCTGATACCGACATTCGCGAATGCGAATGCGATTCAGTTTTTGTTCTGGCGCCATTATCTATGGCATTCTCGTTCGACCAAATGCGTTCCGTTTGTATTTGAAACTGAAGCCGAAGACACCCAAATAGATAAACGAGTATATCTGAAAGAATCAGTAAATTGACTAATAGATGCGAGCGACAGTAAAGCTGTCACATAATACTCAACAGAAAAACGCATGGCAAATGGCGTCGACCCTTTAACTTGATGGACAGTGAACAAGGAAAGATACGGTATTCTGTTTCCTGTAGTTCGGTATTATTTAGTTACATCACCAGTGTCCCGAGCAAGCTTATGTTTAGTGGCGCTGGACTTATTTACACACCAGATCGAAACAGACTTGAAGGAGACAAGGAGTCCAAGCTTTTATTTTTTAAGTTTAATATTCCTCTACTGAAGTTTAATTTTTAACTTAATTGTTACATAAGTAGTTCTGTTTGAGAGTCTATAATTTTTTTTGTTTTGTTCGTTTAAACTATATTTATAGTTTATTGTATAAGAATATGGTTTTGGTTTGATTATGCATTATATTTTTTAGTTTTATTCAAGATGATAAACAGTAAGTTAAATACTGGTGAAGGTTTCATAGAAGAATCGGTTTTTGTTTGTTTCAATTGCATTTAACTTTTGTGGTACAAGTTCTAATGAGAATTTAATTTTTAATCTTTATTAAAGTAAAATAAATAATTTTATTATTGTATGTTTAAAATGTTTACTAATGACTCTTTTAAAAAAATGATTACCTGTATAGTTTATTGTAGAAGAATACTGTATTTCTTTAATTATTGTTTTTAATTTTGTTCAAGAAGCTAATTATGTAACTTAAGTGAAAACTGATAAAACTTTAATAGAAGAATTTGTTTGTTTATATTGCATTATAGCAGTTTTTCTTATAAGATCTATGAAAATTTATTTGTTAGGCTTCATTGTTCAAAGTAAAGTAAATAAATAAATATTACCAAATGATTAAATGAAGACTTACGCGGTGAAGTTACTTTATCTTGTATGAAAAACATAAGAAATGAATTGATTTTGTTTTTATTAAACTTATATTCGCAAAACATTCGCGAATGCGAATGCAAATATTTGTTACATCACTAATCTCTATCTCCCTCACACATACACATGCAACCTAGCCCTGTGTGTGGACGTATGTTCGGTGAGCTCAAAGACATACTATTTTTTAGTTGTGTGTCTCCGTCTCGAAAACTTTGTCGTTACATATGAGTGCCCTTCAATCATATTTGTCAGAGTGACAACTTACTTGACATCGGCGTTCAATTCGAGTTGTCCTGTTATCAATCTTCAATATAAAATTGAACAATGCCCGGAAATACGATCAATGGAGAAGGCTGACTGTTCATGCTAAATTTATTAGAGTATTTCCAGGAAGAGAATGAAAACAGGGGTCTCCTGTTACCCACTTCATGCGTACTGGAGAGAGTAGCAGATGCGCTGAAGGTTAGTTTGAGCAGTGTTCCGCTAATGGTACGGAGACTCGATCTCTTTACTTATTTCATATGGCGTTGATGTAACCGCCAAGAACGGTGACTACAACTATACTTTGTTCTATAGCAGTTTTCTGAAACACCCTGGAATAGAAAAAAGATATTGCACGTTTTCACGTATAATATCTTTTTTGTGTTTTTGATTATTATTTATTTCTATTTGTATTTTATATTAGGCCCTACAATTTTTGTAATGAACATTTTTTTCTTATTCCTCATTTTCTGAAAATTTCATCAATCAAAATAAGTCACTGACATCAGAAATAGAAATGAGCCCGATTTTAAGTCACGTGTTTTGAATCGTCACATTTATGAAACTTTTCTCGCGCGTCTAACTTCTGCAACCCAGTTAAAGTGTGCGTGCGTTGAAGGCTGCCTTCTACCATCCCTTTTCCCCTCCCGAATCCCCCTTCCCCTTTAGTGCCTGGCTTGATGCCCTGCTTGTTTACATCGGTCATGTATAATATATGGGGCTATCTGCGTTGTCATAAAAATTGCAACGGTCGCCTTCGCCCAAAGGGGCTGTAACTGCTCGACCCCTCTTTGCCCCCCAGACCCCCTGAAGCAGGTGAATAATTCAAAAGGACGAAAGAGGATCGACCGGGGGTACCTCGGGGGAGGGGTGCCATTAGAAGGGCGAGAGGGTGGTAGAATAAAGGGGGGGGGGGAGTTAATTTGAGTAGAGGCGACAGCCGAGAAAAGATACATATAAAATATATAGATATTGAGGGTAAAAGAAAATTGGTGGTGAGGTGGCTGAGTGTAATATGTGTAACCTGGGTTATTCAAAAATAAGATATAATCGCGACATGAAGTTTTCATTCATACAAGCAATTTGACTCCCCACACGTACTGGCGAGGAAGTATTGTAACGTTTTGGAATTTATATGATACATGCATCACAAAAAACTATGTCACTCACTTATTTCCGTCTATCTGTCTGTCTCTGCCGGTCCGCTAATCCTTGGCCCGTCTATAACTTGGTTACTGGTATGCTAAGAACGCAAAAGCTTTATTGTTTTTGAAAACCAACCCGTCCAGAGGCGGCGGAGCAACGGGGTAAAAATCAGAACTGCAAATCCTAAAAAGGTCCAAAATTGTACTCTAGAGTATGCTAAATATGCAAATTTCAATTGTATGAACCTGTTGATCGATTTAATTGTTTATTATACATGTTCGTAGCTAAATTATTTACACAGAAGGGCTAACTAGTGTCGAACATAGTCCTTCATGAACTGATGACAGCGATGCGTGGGAAGTGCAAAGTCAACCTACTTGTCGCCATTTTTTTCTTTGAAATTAACTGTAAAAAAATCACATATCATATAAAACATCGTTATGGGTCTCCTCAATTATTTTCTAACGTTTTATTCACACATTTTTCTGGAGTGATATAGCTGCCTTCTTCTATACTTTGCTAAATGCTAGTAGGTCGGAAGATATTTTGAAAGGAGATAGATCTTTTTGACTTTCGGAAGGATAGCAGAACTGGGAAAAGCCTCCTCCTGAAATGATTGTTCCACGTTCTCGACATCTAGGAACAAAGGCGCGGTCGTACCGGCCAGTTATGGATGAGCAAAGTTCGACCGCAACATGGAGAAAAGCTCTGAGGAGCAAAGCCCCTTGACACAGCGGTAGAAGAGAGCCAAATCGCCGACCACCTGTAGGTGCGAAGGGGTCACGAGACTGTCCGTTAGAGAAGCGTCATGGATCAATCGAGCAGCCCTCATCTGAACAGCATCGAATATGGACAATGTAGTCGGAGCGGCAGCACCCCAAACATGTGAGAAGTACTTGAGGTTAAGTCTTATCTGGGTCTTGTACAGAGTGAGGAGGTTGTGTGAAGAATAGTACTGCTTAGCTCCAAAGAAATACATTTTGCCAAGATCTCTTGTGATTTACGAGATGTGTTAGTGTCAAAACAAGTTATCCGTGGTCTGAACTGCGACCAACCGAAATTAATAACTTGTTAGAAGAACTGGGCCATCCATTTAAACCGAATGAACGCTAGCGCGCTTCCTGTTAGCCAGTGTTCTGGAAGCATTCATGCACTAGTAGTCTCTGTCTCTCCAGATTATCAGCAGAGATCAACTTGCGACACTGAATGCCTGCGTGTCGAGTGCTGTCATCAGCAAACTGTGGATCGGATTCATCGTTCGTTGTACATTCTTAGACAGGTAGTTTACCAGATACAAACTTCAAAGTTTTCCTACGAAAAAGTCGTACAGGTAGTGCCAGTGTGTCATCATTCCAAAAACGTAAAAAACACATGTAACCGTATAACGTGACCGACCTTCCGGTATTATCGAGTTTACCGATGACAAACAATTTATCAGTGCAGTTAAATAAAATGGCCGTAAGTAGATTCCGAATCGGTGCTTTACAGTTCCACAATGCATGATGTAAATTTCCCATGAGCACAGAGCGACAGAGACAAAAAGGTCTGGAGCGGAGGGAGCAAACTTAACTGTACGGTATTCGTGACGTATTTCGTCCGTTCCGTATAGGTAGATCTTGAATCGACAGTAGTCGCTAGTAAATAATAAAGCTTATTATAAATGTTTTATGCGGCCGTCATGAGAAACATCTATTGTATTATGCGCATCGGGCTCTTGTCAAATGCATACATGCACCACAGTGCACACACGCCGTCGAGAGAGTTCCACATTCATGAATGTTCGTACATTTACCTAGACCAGGGTTGGATTCGGAAGATTTTCTTGGATATCGGTGCTTGTTAGAAAGTCCAAGTTCATTCAGAAATCCATATTTAGTTTAAGGACCATTCTTTTATTCATTTCTCTGTTATTTCTGAGCCAAATTGATACTTTACATTACTGCGCACTTTTACATCAAATTACCCTCAGCATTTAGGTTGTGTGATTAAGATTTCAAAAAATTGGATGTGAAAGTGCGCAAAGAATAACTGCACATCCGAGTTCGTTCTGTCATCAAAAAGAGGTTTCTGCAAAACATAACTGAAGAGTGTTAGGGTTTAAGTGCCAAAAACATGGAACCGAGATAATCAAATAAAACTATCTGAGTAAGAAGTAAACGATACTTTAGCTCTAAATATGTTTTTTTAAAACAAATCAGGTCACTTTAAGTAAGACCCTTGAGAAAACTAAGTTTAAATGTATTAAGTTCGACATAAAAACACATTTTTAAAAACAAAAAATCTTAAAAAGCTCTAAGTGCCTCATTATGAAATGCTGACAAAGATGTGACTTATTAGGCTTTTTTCAGGTTTTATATCACCTCAATAAGTTTTGTCTTCTAAGCCACTTGTCCTCAGACGTTTCTGTTCCTTTTTCACACTTTAACCTTTTGCCCTTCTTTTTCGTTCCATTTTCAGTTAAAACATGGAAATGACACAACAAAACAACACTGTCAGGAAACCAAATCTGCTTCGTAGCTTTGGTACTTACAGGGACCGCCATCTATTCAACAGAAAATAAACATCTAAATACTACCTTTGCAATATTATTAGGCATGGCACATAGACCGTTTTCACAAGAATAATTGAAAATATTTGTTTTTGGCACTTAGACCGTTTAGAACTTACACTCGTCAACTATCATTGATATTTTTCTTCCAATATTTTGCAGCTGAAAAAGTTTCAAAATATTAAACGCGGGTAAGAGTTAAACGAGAAGTATTAAGGTTTGTTAATAAAGTACATTGTTCACAAATCAAACCTAACTCTTTTCCCACTCACCCCCACCTCATCCTAATTTCTATTATCTGAATCAGAGCGCTGTTTACACACAGAACGATAAAACACTACAGAGAATGATTTCTAACCGGTAGGACAACTGACTAATGACAGAAATGATGACATACAAAACGTGTGTAGTAGTTTTTATTTTGTGATTGGTCGAGGAGCGCATGCTCTTGTCCCAGATCTGTAACAAAATATTTCATCGTTGCAAACAGAGAGAACAGCGAAATTTGTTCACACTTTTCTTGTCCAATTTTTTGTCAAAGATATAGGATGAAAAATTTGATCGTGACATAGGAGCTTTAGAATAAAATTTCGGATTAATCCGAAACCACGTTTAGTACTCTTGAAATTCTTAAGCAGAAAAATGTACTTACATATGCGCTAATATTCGACTCCTTAAATTCGTGTTCTAGGCACTTACCTGAAAAACAAAAGAAAAACAAAATCAGACTATGTTTTAAAAATGCTATAAATGTTGTACTGAAAGTAATAAAAAAAATAGGGCTAAATTGGTCAGGCAAATAGGCCTACGCAAATACTTAATTCTAACAAGAAATAAAAAATCCACTTTTCGTGTAACAAAGCACTTGACAGTGACAAAATTATTCATTCGATCAAAAAATGCAAATTATTATTTATTTCTTGCGCACTTTGTGCCCTTGTTCATGGGAATACCCGAAACAGTATCAGTTAACTAGGAGTGATTCGGTTTCACAGTATCGGGTAGATATGACAACTGCGCATATTCAAAATAAAGCAAAAATATAAAATTCAATACACAGAAATATAATTATCATTTTCAAGGGCAATACAAAACTTCAGAGCAAACGATACACTCAAGAAGTGTACACTATGTATCGTTATGTTGTACTAAAGAACTAGTCATAATATTCATTTCTAATGCCTGTTCGCTCCCTTTGTACTTTTGTAGGGGCTAGATCTAACCACTACTTGATATTTTATGTGTGAACATAGACAAAGGAAATGGTATATACGACGAATCTACTTCCAGGGAGCAATTGATTTCCAAAATTATATAAATTATTTAAGAAAATGGAAACCAAGATCCTTATAACCCACTACTACAGAATACAACAGAGAGCCCCTGAAAATTAATCAGAGATAATGGTTCACGTCATTAGAATGAGCAAATAAGTAATTGTGTTACTTTCAATGGCGCTATTATAAGAAATGGATATTTTCTATCAAATAAAAATAACTGGTGTAACTGTTCTTCTGGGGTGTGCGGTTGACTCTGAAGTTTTGTAATATTCTTGAATATGTTAATTATATTTCTATGTATTAAACTTCATGTTTTCGGAATATTTTGCGCTGTTGCCACATGTTCCCAGTGAGTCTTCAGTTTGGGTAAACTGACTACTGCTACAAGAACATGAAAATAGGGCAACGAAATGAGTAATAAACAACAATTTGCATTTTGCTATCGAAAGAATGACTAATTTTGTCTCTGTCAAGTGCTTTGTTTCACATTTTGTGTTTTTTTTGTAATTTCGATTACATTTTGCTTGATCTACTATTTTGAGCTTTTTTCATTGATCTTAGATCAGACTGCCTTTAAATTTTCCCATAAATTCATTCGAAAAATCACGAAGCACTGCACAATTCACTAAAGCAGTATTTTTATAACGTGTGCTCATTTTTTGATAACATGGAAACTATTTGTATGGGGAGTCCATAGATCAAGGTAAATGAAAAAAATTAGAGAACAAAGGAGTTGCTCTTCATTATTGAACAAGCGATTGTTCATCGCATGATTTTGGTTTTTCCTAGGATTCCACAAAATTGCCCGTTCGAAAACGGTTCGACTTTGTACTAAAGTATATGTGACCCAGATGGAGTGTACTATCACCCCTTGAACAGCTGGTATTGACCCTCTTAATAAACTTTCCATGTTTTTCAATACCCCATAACTTGTTACTTAAAAATTTTGGTGTATGCATTACTAGAAACAATTGTTAATTTTTGTAACAACTCTACATAGCGAAGTAGTAACTTTAAGAACACTCTGTATTTTCTATATTACCAAATTATTTCTGCAGATTTATATTTTTTATTCTAATTAATTTGTTGACAACAATGATGTGCATTGGCATCAAGTCGGATTATTTTGGCGCTGTTATTATTGTATTTATTATGTGCAAATTGGATTTATGCACATGAACTAAATCTGAAATCAAACATGTTTACCGACAATTTTATATCATGCGATCAGCCTCGACCGCAAAGCGTTTATTATGAAATTTCCAACAAAGTGGAAATAATTGTGTATAATACTGCTTACTTCGATATTAAAAAAGTTTTGCCAAAATCAGCATAAAAATAAATTGGTTTGCACGGATTTTTGCATCGAAGTAAGCCTAGGCTAGTATTAAAATGATAATACAGAAATCAAGAAAAGAATGGTCATGTTTTTGCGGTAAAAACAATATTATGTTTGTACGTTATCCGGTTGGGAACACGTTTGAAAAAATGTAATCGATAAAATTCACTCTCACTGCTGGGCAGAAAAATATAACACGATATCATTTATGGAAGTGATAAATTCTGAGAAGTATTTTAAAAAAGTTTGAGCACTACTCCAAACCATAGTGATCAGTAGACATGCCACGTTTCCAGATGGTGTAAAATAATAAAATGCCCAATACATGTTTAATATTTTCTGTCTTTGCCTCAGAAAGAAACCTGACTGCTAGTCGATATATACGTACAGTAATGGAGAAGAGTCCGAACCACCGTTCGAACCTTGCTGTACTCTTACTTCCTTTGCAAAACTGACGAGGAAGCATTGAGATCGCGAAAAATTTCGAAATTGAGATATTATGTCTTTTATTTGTTATATGACATGCACATAACGAAAAACCATGTCACTAATTTTCGTCGGTCTGTCTGTCGGTCCGTTAATTTTATAACCACCTATAACTTGAGACGAACCGCTCGGATTTCGATGAAATTTTCACACAAGGTTACTACCACCATGACAAGGATGAAAATCGGTCTAGTGGTGGTGAAGCTAGAGGCAAATACACGAAAAAAAAAAGCGCCCAAACTTCATTTTTCGACGTTCCAAAGGGTCCTAATTATTTTCGGAATTTTTTTTGTAGGGGTTGGAATATGAGGGCTGGGTATTGTAGAGGTAATTCAATGCACTTATTAGCCATATTTCACAAATACTCGTATATTAACCCGTACGTTTGGATTGAAAACTTATCCGCGTACTCCTGCCTATGTAAGGGCACCGCCTGGCGAACACACATATATAATATACTATATATATATATACAGTGAAAGCTCTCCTTGCGGACAGCTCCTATAAGCGGACATCTCTTTTAACCGGACAAAGTTCCTGGAACCGAATTTCAGCCATCAATTTTCAATGTTAAATGCATTCCGATAAACGGACGCTCTTATAAACGGACGCGGACACTAGATTTTCCTGTATGTGATCAAAAAATCTCCCATAAGCGGACGCGAAACTCTAATACCCGGACGATTTTTTAGTTCCGCTTATTGCAATGCACATATCTACAGACATAAAATTCGGTAATTCCCCGATTTATATTAGGTGATTCCCCATTTACGCATTTCGTTGGGTAGCCTGTATGTAATCTTGTGGCTTGTCTTCAGTTCAGGCAAATTCGAAGTTGATTGAGTTACGTATTTTATTATTGTAACTGTAAAATGGCACCAAAAAAAAGGATGCTCTCGTTAAAGGAAAAGATGGAAGTTGTTAACGTATTAGACAGAGAAAGTGTTTCAGTTCGTCATTTGGCAAGAGGTTTAATATTGGGAAAACGCAAGCAGCTGAAATTGCCAAAAATAAGGAAGATATCAGGAGTAAATGGCAATCAGGAACTAATATAAATCAAAAGGAGGATTTTTTAAAAAAGGAAGGTTTTGCTATAGACAAAACATGTTTTGAGTGGTTTGTGAAAGCTAGAAGTCAGAACATTCCAATCTCAGGGCCGTTAGTGAAAATGAAAGCTAAAGAAATCGCCACTACTTTGGGCTATAATAATTTCAGTGCTTCCGACGGGTGGCTGCAAAAGTGGCGCAAGAGACATAGTGTGAGTTTCAAATGCATATCTGGCGAAGCTGCTGCAGTAGATCAAGTTGATGTGTCACAATTTTTGGAGAAACTTCCGTCCATGTTGCTTGGCTACAAACCAGAAGATGTGTACAACGCAGATGAGAGTGGACTTTTTTTTCGCGCATTGCCCGACAAAACTCTGTCCTTTAAAGGAGAAACATGTGGTGGAAAGTTGTCTAAAGATAGACTAACCATTTTATTCTGTGCAAATATGGCCGGTGAAAAATGCGATTTGATTGTGATCGGGAAAGCGGCTCGTCCCCGTGCTTTAAAAAACGTTGCTATTAAGGATCTACCAGCGACTTGGAAATCCAACAAAAAGGCATGGATGACCCGAGAAATCATGTCTGAGTGGTTAGTCGAATTCGACCGGAAAATGAGAATCCAAAAAAGGCAAGTTCTTTTATTTTTAGACAATGCATGCTCACATCCTCGTGATATGAAAATGAAAAATGTGAAAATTATATTTTTACCGCCAAACACAACTTCTGTTTGTCAGCCCATGGATCATGGTGTCATACAGAACTTTAAATTTTATTATCGGCACTTGATTTTAAAACATATTTTAACAAAAATTGACGATGGTCAAAGCTTATCTGAGCTTACAAAGTCTATCAATGTGTTAGAAGCTTAGTATTTTATAAAAACAGCATGGAATAAAGTAAATTCCTCTACAATTAAAAACTGTTTTGGCAAAGCTGGATTCAGAAAAAGTGAATGTAGCTCAGAATTTGCTGAGCAAAATTATTGCGATGCTGAAGACGATCTGCCCTTAGCGACACTTGCTCAGTTACTGCGACATGCCAAACATTTAGGAGTAGCAGATCCCCAGAAAGTAGATGATTTCCTGGCCATAGACAATAACATAACAACAGAAGAAAATGCCATTGGCAACTTTTCGAATTTGGATGTAGAAAGCCCAGGCCAACTTGAATATGGTAGTCCAAACGACTCAGAAGGAGAAGTGGAACTGGTGGACTCACTAAGCGGTTCAAAAACGATAAATTCATATGGGGAAGCTCTAAATCATATTTCTATATTGAAAAAATTTGCTAAAGATGATTTCACTGCATTTCAACATTTGAAAAATTTAGAAAGTTATTACGAAAAATGTGTCCTTCAGCAAAAGATGGTGAAATTTCGTCAGACAAACATTTTAAACTTTTTTCAACAAGCTAAAGAATAATGTTTATATATAATATATATATATATATATATATATATATATATATATATATGTACATATATTATATAGATATATAGCATAAATACATACTTTAAAAATGTGGCGAGTTTCTGTTTCATTTTTCTCATGATTATGATACCTCATTTAATCATGATTATATACCCCGTTATTTATACTCTATACTTACATACTCTCTTTTAAACGGACACCTCCCATAAGCGGACAAAAGTTACGGAACCGTGAGTGTCCGCTTATGGGAGCTTTCACTGTATTATGTATCCGTACTGAAGCGCAGGACAAACAAACAAACGAAAGATAGCTCGCTGTAGCGATAGCGCAGATGTGGAAAGGGACAACGTTGCCACATGGTCAGTAACTACCAGTACGGCATGGAAGAATGCCTAAGGGCTAATTGTATGGGCCTGTTTAAATGACATGGAATTTAAATTGCACTGAACTTAAAACTTGATCCTTTATGAACAGATGCCGGGGTTGCGTAGGAAGTGCAGAGTCAACCCACTTGATGCCACTTTTATTATTGTACCCCTGGCACTCAAAGATCCAGAAGAGTTCCTTTTTTCATCAAAGCATGTATTTTTTATCAGCTTTCCAGTAGTAGGTATCCTAATTACGAATGTCAAAAAGCAACTTTTTGAATACATGCGAAAGGGTGGTCTATCCAACTTTGAAGTTAAATAAAAAATGTTCCCACACACATTTTTTTATATATTTCAATTTTAATGCAGGTTATTAAATTTTTAGTCATACGGTTGATACACCTTATAGATAGGAAATGTTATCAGAAACGCTAGGAGTGAAATAATGAAGCTGCCTGGACGGAAACTTTTTGTTGATGTATGAATTAAACTTTCGGTTATTTTCATCTGTGGTTCTCAAAACTTGTCGCAAATAACTGCTAATTACATGAAGTTTCTAAAAAACATACAAAAATATTCGTCTTCTCTTCATGCCGAATTCGAGTCAGCGCACATATACGTATCGAATAATTACATACATCCGCTTCATATTCCTTATAACCAGGTTGAATGATTGGTAAGGCTGATTGGCCAGTCCGCGGGTTATGTATATACGTTCTGTACTCCTCCCCCTTTTCAACAAAAAACCCCAAATAACCGTCGTTATTCATAAATAAGTAAACCCTGACGTGGTTGCTCCAAAATTATAACCCTGCGATAAGCACGATACAGTATTTCGACTTGATACTCACCTCGATAATTCGCATGATCAAAATATTCGGCTTCGACTCGTTCGGATTTTTTGGAGTTTTTACTCGAGTTATTATTTAAGTTTTATGACCGTTCCTGGCTGACTTGCATATGTATTTAACTCAACAAATTTCTTGTTTTTACGTGTAGTATTTCAGAAAACATGTTTTATGTTAGTAGACTGCAGTATGAAATAGCCACATGCAGCAAATTCATTTTGCATATCTATGAAAAGTGAGGTTAATTTTATACAGGGTGTAAACGTTATGGTAGTCATCATTGAAATGGGTAATAGGGGGGGTCAAAACAAGTCAAAAAGTTCATATGACCCATGGTCCAAAAGATTTTTGTCTAAATGGCTGTATACTTTACAACTTTAATCACCACAATCTTACTAATTTTTATAATCTAATCTAAAACGGTTTTAAATTGGGTAATTAACAAATAAATGGCATTAAGTTTTTCTAAGTTAAGCCAAAATTTGTAGTCAGTAAGTAAGTAAGTTTCATTAAATTGAATATTTAAAACATACATGACAACAGCGCGTCGGTCATCAACACTCTTATCGAACCGGCAATCGATCGCAAACGGTAACGGTGGTTAGTATGTTGTTTTGTTTTTGTTCGCGTACGTCGTCGTGTTTATTTACAATGTTCTCGAATCAAGAGTTCTCCGACCTGTTGTTAGTTAACCGTGAACCTCGTCAAAATTCAAATCTTGCAGCTCAAATTTATCGCAACAGATTTCGCCAACGGGTACACTCAGACAGAAGGACATTTGTGCAAGTGTACCAAAGACTTCGAGATACAGGAAGGGTTCAACCCACTAATATTCGCACTCGTGGAAGACAGGTTACTGTAGAGCAGGAGGAATAAATTTTAAATATCGTGGAAATCAATGCAGATGTCAGCACCCGGGAATTAGGCCGCCGCGTAGGATTATCGCATACCATAGTCCATAGAATCCTACGGAAAAATTTTCTTTATCCCTACCATGTACAACGAGTGCAGGCATTGTTACCAGAAGACTATCCTCGCAGATTAACATTCTGTCTATGGTTTTTGCACAAAAACATTGAAAATCTGGATTTTTTTAAAAACATTCTAGCGACGGACGAATGTACTTTTACGCGAGACGGGATATTAAATTTCCATAATACTCACACGTGGGCCCAAGAAAATCCTCATACCATTCGTGAAGGTCATTTCCAACAACGTTTTAAAATTAAAATTTGGGCGGGTATTCTTGACGATCAGGTAATTGGCCCTTTCGAGTTACCCCCAGGAATACCTTAGCTTTCTAGCCAATAACCTACCAGAACTTTTCTAACAGACCTTAGACAACATGCCATTACAACGGAGACAGAATTTGTGGTTTCTTCAGGACGGGGCACCACCACACATTTTTAGAGGCGTCACTCAGTATTTGAATGAACATTATCCAAATCGCTGGATCAATCGAAATGCTCCTGATCCTCTAAAATGGGCAGCAAGATCTCCTGACCTCAATCCGATGGATTTCTGGTATTGGGGCGAACTTGAAGGGATGGTTTATGGGGCTGGTCCAATAATAACTGAAGCACAAATTCGCGAAAAAAATTTTAATGCGGCTGAAATAATAAATGGACCACTGGGTTCGTCGTAATGAAGCTTGTATGGAAAGTGGAGGACAAGATTTTGAACACCTTCTTTAAATACAAAAAACTGCAGTGTGGGTTTTAAAAAGAAAAACAATGTATGTATCAAAATTCTGTTCCCTATTTATAAGTGGATTTTTTTAATACGTTCAATAAACTTTCACACACCAAGTGGAGCGCTGAGACAGTTAGTCACCCATTTAAATAATGGCTATCATACCGCTTATTTCAATATTACATCCTAAGAAATAAGATCCTTTGATAAAGAAATCTGCTAAAGTAGATTGGGTGGTAATGTATATTAGAGTTTAATGCACGTATCCATATAGTCCCTCCACGGACCTCAATATTAAAGGAGGAATCTTCACTCAATATGTGAGCATATTATGCTCGGAAAGTTCCTGATTATGTTTATTTCTGTTCACTCTTAATCAAACTTTAGAGAAAAAGAACGTTTTTTGTTCCGAATGACAGAAAAGCTAAATAGACTGTGGAGCCAAAAACAATTTGTTTAGATTTGTTAAAAAATGTAGATTCATTCAAAGATGTTCTTTCTGAATAGAATTATCCAAGATAGTACCTGAACTAAATTGTGAGGACGCCTTATTTGCATTGTGACCCAGTAGTCACAGAAAAAATCAAAGATGCTTTTTTCAATCCGAGGCATCGGGAACACTTGTGGTTATTAGTTTTTCAATTATTATTTTGATGCTTAACATGTTTTATATAGACTCTTTGATTGATTGGGAAAAAAAGTAAAGTAAGGAACTCTTAAAATATTCATGGCAATAAGGTGGCCCCAAATGGAACAAGTCCGCTTTCTTCCCTAATATAGCAACTTGTTTTGATAAAACAGGAAAAACAACTGATATGTCGTGCATGAGAAAATGCTGTAAGAGCATGGCTGCATTCAGAGCTACAGGTCAAAGCTGTGAAATGGCACAGTCAACAACACTAAGTCCACTTCTTCCAGGTCTTGCAATATTTTTTCCACTAAAAACTAGTTCAAAACACGCACCATAAGAACATAAATATATGAACTGGTTTTGTCAAACGAGCATAAAAAATCCACCAGTGCAACACTGGTTTCACCACAAGAAAACGCTATTAGAAATATATTTGTCAACTATCATGTCGCATATGTCAAAATTGCCAATATCTTCAAAATAAGGATTCCCTTAATTTAACAGTTCTTAAAAGATACTTGCTCCTAAAGTCCTATCATTTCGATGAGTTTTGGAAGAATTTCATTTCTGTATCTTTTGAATTTGTTTTTCCCTCAATATTCAGTTTTTACACGAGTCTGCAACATATCGCAAATTGCATAAACAAAATCAAAATCGCCGATCATCATCGGCTATAAAAGTAATCTACCGGATGAATTACAACCCGAAAACAGATTTAATCAAAAGTCAATCAGCGTGAAAGTTTAATAGAATCAAAAACAACACAGAACGGTAGTGTTGGTTGAAATCGTGGTGTGCCATGGCACCGTGCTCTGATAGAAATGCAAATACCTCTATTAAAAATTACCTGGATGAATTAATACAATAATACCTTGACACCGAACGGTTTATTTAAAACATAAATTTAAAATTTAATATTGTTTTAAAATGTGGCGGCGCGCGGCGGACTGAAAACTGATTGAAATATACGATTTATTAATGACATTATTTGAAATTTATTGTTTGATCTGTGTTGGGGCCAGGCGCTAATAATAATAACTGATTTGTTTTTAATTGTGATCGCCGGGTTGAGCCAATGCGAACGATAGGGTTGATTGCCGCGGGCCATGAAAACTGTTGCGGTATATTTGTTTTAAGCACTTTCGATTAATGTTTTCCCGTTTTATTACGCATTAAGCATTAGTATTAGAAGAGACGGAAGTTTTTTAAATCAATGCCACAAGTCGCGCTACTTTGAATATCATGTTGGTGTATCAGGTCTCAGCTGTATCATGTGTAGTCCCTTTATGTTAGCCAATTAGCGTGTAGCAAAGATAAAATTCAAGCGAAATACTTCGAAATTGAGATATAATATTTTTTGGATGTTTTATGACATGTACATGATGAAAATGAGAAAAAAGAAAGAAAAGATTTATTTTGGGAACTCCTATCAAAGGTAAAAGAGTCAGCGAAAGGGAATTTATTCATAATTGGCGATTTTAATGGTCGTGTTGGTAAAAGAGATGATTTATTTAGTGATGTCATTGGAAATCATGGTGAAATAATGAGAAACAATAATGGTATGAGACTTTTGGACTTCTGTCAAATATTTAGCTTAGTTGTGACAAATACTTTCTTTCAACATAAAGACATTCATAAATACACGAGAGTAGAACACAGTAGAGATGAAAGATCAATAATTGATTATATTTTGGTTGGAAAAAGTAATTTGCCCAAAATACGAGACGTTAGGGCAAGAAGAGGACCTGAAATCAACAGTGACCATTATATGGTAATAATAGGCTCAGAGGTATAGAGAGACTTTAAATTCATCGATTAAATCGGTGGAAAAGGAGATAAACGGAATGGGAATAGAACCATTGTGGGACACTTTAGATATGGTGCTAACTTGAGTGAAATCAGTTTGCAGTACATACAGAACGAGTTCGAACAGAAAACAAACAGCTTGGTGGAATAATAGCATAAAAATATAAGTTAAAATTAAAAAACGGAAATGGCTATGTTTTCTAAACAAATGTACAGAGGCAAGCTATAATGAATTCAAGAAACAGAGAGAAAAAGTTAGAACTATGGTGATAGACAGTAAAAAGAAAGTATGGAGTGATTTTGGATATAAACTAGAGCGTGGCAGCAAAGGTAACCAACAATTATTTTATAATGTCTTGAAGAGACTTCGAAATAGACAAAACGCAGCAACTGACGCAACAGGGATAATGGATCGAGATGGAATTATGATTATGGAGGACAAAAAAAATACTGGATAGATGGAAAGAGTACTTTAATGATTTGTTGAGCTCACAAAATGACACCGAACCAGATAATACCTCGGTATCTACGACACATCAAAACACCGAAGATACAGAAGAAGAGGAGAAAACAATTTACGAGGTAACAGAAGCATTGAAGAAACTTAAAAATGGAAAGGCACCTGGAATAGATAAAATAACAGGGGAAATGTTGAAAAATAAGGATGAAACTGGAATTAGAATACTACATTCTCTCTTCACAAAAACATATAGACAACAGATAATACCCGAGCAGTGGACAACAGGGTTGATTTTACCACTTGTCAAGAAAGGAGACAAGAAAGATTGTAATAATTACAGAGGAACAACGCTGCTGTCTACAGTACTCAAGGCCTATGAACACATAATAGAGAAAAACTAAGAAAGTTAATAGAGCCGACATGGGCTGAAACACAAAGTGGCTTCACAAACGGAAGCAGTACTCAGGATCACATATTTACTATTAAATACTTGATAATAATTTTTACCAAAAGGAAAACCAATGTATATTGCCTTAATGGATATGGAGCTTTGGATAGAGTTCCACGAAAAAAGAATTTGCTGAGAAGAAATGTTCCTGTAAAATTAGTAGAAGTGATCATGAGTATACTCTACAAGACTAACAACCGAGAAATATTCAGAAATATGATTTCCGAAGAATTCGCTACTTCAGAGGGAGTACATCAAGGCCGAGGGCTTAGTCCCCTCTTGTTTATAGTATTTATGGATGATCTGATAAGACAATGCAGGCAAAGAATTAAACCAATTTTTGATGGATACAGGAAGTTTGGTGTTGGTAACTGGTAGTGTTGGGAGTCTACAGGAAAATTTCAACATTTGGAACACAGTACTTGAAGATAATGGTATGAAACTAAATAAACTTAAAACTAAAGTTATGGCTGTGTCGAATGAAAAACTCAATATGGACGTAAGAGTAGATAATGTAAAATTACAACAGGTGCACTCCCTTAAATATCTGGGAGCTATATTGGAACCTAACGGCAGAAATGAAATACAATTTTCTGAAAGGATAGGAAAGGCAAACAACTTGTACTATGCGATGAGTAAAGGTTTTATCAACAAAAAAGAGGTGTCCAAGAAAACAAAAAAGCTTGCACAAACCGAAAGATAACTTGCTGCAGAAAAACTTAAAGATCGATCTAACCATATGGTTCCCACATTCTATTGCCTAGACTATATCGTTGGATTGTGTACACAAGGCATGGGCATCAAATGTAAAATTATCCCCGGCCGTCAATTAAAAGTTAATATCACCGCGTTTTAAAACTATTTGGGCCGATTGCGATTATCGATGAACACAGAACACACACCACATGGCTGCTGTTTATCGGATTTGAGGTGGGACACACATGAACAGACGAGGCATCAGCCGACCCCCGACCCAATGTGTGAAACGCTGCAGTGCTGGGAAATGTACATTCTGACAAATACGACACGTTATGGATGAGATGATCATTTAGTAACCAGGACTTGTACAAATCGATATTTGTGTACCATTACACTTTATACAATGATGTTTGAAGGTGATCAGGAACTTTTCCGATGTCCACTCCAACGGCGATATTTCATTCTCGTGTGGATTGAGAAAAGCAACTAGCTCTTACTAACGTACTCTTAGAATATTTGTATTGACGAACCAGTCTCCTTGTTGACATTCCAAATTGATTTTTTTATGTTCTCATCAATCACTCTGACCTCTGTGCAGTAAATACAGCTGGTCTTCCACTTTTTGGGAGATTCAGACATGGTATTCCCTGCTCGCACTCTGATGTTCTGGAATATTCGACATATTTTAGCTTTGGGTACCCGCAGAACCACTTTTGCGATATTATATTATTTTGTGTTTGTTAAAATTAAAACCAATGAATTTTGTGCCATAACTTTTAGGACATACGTTAACCAAGGCTAAAAACGCTTTTTGAGGTTACTGATCATCTTGATAAAAAAATGTGTAGGAAAGCTTTGTAGTTTTATGACGGCGGAACTAGAGGCAAAAATAGGAAAAAATAAAAGTCGCTTAAACTTCGTCTTTTGACATTTCAGAGGCTCCTGGGCATTTTCGGAAATTTTTTTGTAGGGGTTGAATCTTGTGGGTTGGGGGTTGTTGAGGGTTGTAAATGATATGTCATTAGTATTAGTCAAAGACTTTCTATCATTAAGAAGCCTCTGACCTGGTAACACCGGGATAATTGAATGATAAAAGTCCTATGTATAATGTGCTCATAGATTAAAAGCTGGTGAATCTGCGGTCGTGTCATAACAGGTACACCGCTACAGGAGAATATTTGTATATTTTGGCAATGTTTGGATATTATGAGTACGTACTATTTTAGTGTTGTGCCATGCTTTTGTAAATGATGGCTTAACTGTTTTTATATCTACACATATATTTTTATGATAGTTAAATGTTCCATCCATTTCACTTAACCTTTGACTTGTAATTATACCGTCTATGATGGTTCTTTGAATGCTTCGTCAATAATATTGAATCGGTACTTATGACGCATTGAAATACAACAGATACGGAGTGACAAGCCGATAGGTATAACTGAGAAACAACTTGTGCGATGTAGATATCTTTAAGCAACAGAAAACTTCTGAACTGAAGTTGGAATAGCATTGCGCGTTTAATACTTCCATCGCATCGCTTAGATATTCGTAGATATTGATAATTGATGCAAAGGCCGCGGAACTAGATACAAAAAAATCACTGGAACATAGTGTGACAACATTTCAGAGATTCCTGCTCATTTTTTGACATTGGAGGGATCAAAAATTGTAGGTTGGAAGCTGAATGCGAGCTTCTATCATTAAGAAACTGCTAATCCGGATAGTCTTATGCATCTGTTAGACACACATCCTGCCATGGAAACAGACACATGTTTACATAGTTTGATTTATAGAGATCGAAGATTCATCCTACCTAAGTGAACCTATCTAGTCAGGATTAGATTCCGCCTTTTGAAACGACTTGACTTGACTATTTTCTTTGAAATCCAGAACGAAGGAGTAGAAAGTACAGAGTTAATCTACATGACGCCATTTTTGTGTAAACAATAATAATGATATAACCAATATCTTTGATAAGAATTCTTTTAATCTAGCAACACTGTTCGCAGTGTAACTTAGTATTTTCATGACACTAGTTCTGTGATAATCATTGTATGAGTTTTTTTAAGCTATCGTCGGCATATCTACTCTACGTAATAATTATATGTTTGCGAATGCGTAAAACGATTGGTTTCAGGAATGAGCATTTAAAGTATGAATATTTCTATTCCGTGCTGTAAACGCGAGTATACATCAATGTTCCATACTTCTTGTATATTAGGTTTGCCGTTAATCGACTGAAGAGCGTGAGTAGTCGCAGTCGAACTGCTCTGCCACTACGCAGGTGGTCTCGATTCAAATTAGCATTATATTCCTTCCTCTCTCATTCCAGCATGTCTCAACTTTCTCTCTGCCATGGCTGGCCGTACAATCCTATTGTAATAATGTGGAAAAAATAAGCAAGCTAACCGTCTATATTCTGAATTAGGCTCGTAAACTCCGTCCGATTTGCTGCCGTATACATTCTGTATAGAGTTGCTCTCCGCAACGATGCAGCCGGATAGTCACGGACAACCACGGACGACGGAATCAATCTTTAAGAGGACCGACATAAATAAATCAGAAGTATCATCTACGGTTCTATGGGAATAGCTTCTCGGATTATCCAGGGTCGGCCACAGGGGGAACTAAAGGTGCGCATCCACAGGAACGCATTAGACTGTTCGCACTCATTCAGATCCGTCTTGGTTACAAAGTTGTTTCTATCACATATTACGACCTTCTCTATTGGATGAGCAGATTTGCTGATGACAGCATTCTAGTTGATGGCATTCAGCGTGGCAACCCGATCTCGGTGATGAGCTGTACAGAAGACTAGTAGCATTATCACTGCTTAGGGATGCAACAATATGGTAGTTTAATGCTTCCAAAATGCATTGACTAACAAGAACCGCAGGGACCTCGGTTGGCCGCGTGGGTCAGAGTGTCGTGCATAATTAGAAATGTAAATGTAACAACCTAGTTTCTGGCTGCATGGCCTGGTCCTAAAGCAAAAAAAAAGAAGAACCGCATAACAAACATCCGGTTTCGAGGGATGGCCGATTTTCGCCAAAGTTCCATTTGTTCCAGCAGATCGGAAACCATATCAACTAGGACTTGATTTGGCATGAACAGTGAACACGCAACATCTGCCGGGACAACGTAAGGTTACTTGTTTAGGGCTAAGAAGCCCACCAGATCGGTGCAAGATCAACACGACCATTGCCATACTGGAGCTGGTTGATTTAATGGTCAGTTACCAGTAGATAATAATAATAAGGTGTCTTTATTGGCAACCTTCCATATTATGGCGAAGTTTAGCTTAATTGCTACTCTTCCACTTAACCATAATATGGACAGAACATCAAAAATTTATACAAGGAACATAATACATAGAATATAAACAATTACAGAACAATGACGAGATTATACCATTTGCTAGCCAAGCATGCCAGAAAGCAAATATCGACATGAACATTAGAAGTCAACCAAATTGAAAATATTCATTTAACAAAATCTCAAAAATAAAAATAAATTAACAACTCAAACATTGAGAGATGATTGTATCTCTAATAGCTGTTTTCTAACTGATTTTTTAAAAGAGAGTAAACTTTCTTGTTTGTTAGCCGCACTGACTGAATTGTAAAGCTGAACGGCATTATACGTGAAAGACCTCCGATATAATGATGTGTAGTGAAGAGGAATATTGAACTGTTCATCATGACGTAACCTTCTTGAAATTAAATTCCTACGCGGAACTAACTTATTTGCAAGGTAAATAGGTCTCTTGGTAACGACTGTTTTATGTACAAAAACCAACATATGAAACTTGAAAAGATTATTGAGCTTCAGCCACCCCAGCTCACAGATCTTGGATGTAACATGGCTGTACCTACGAAGGCCGAAAACAAAACGACAACAACAATTATTTTCAATTTTCTGCCATCTGGTTTTTGTTATGGAGTCAAGACAAGGATAAAACAGTATAAAACAGTAAAGCAGCTTAGACATAACTAAACTTTCCACCAATTTCTTTCTAGTCTTGAAATTGAGAATAGAACGATTGGAGTATAGGAGTCTTAGGCTTGCATATGTAGCTTTAGATATATTACTGACGTGGTGATGAAATCTAAGATTTACGTCTAAAGTAACACCTAGACTTTTTGCATGCGTGACGAGTGGAATATGGACATTATTTACCCTCAAATCAATCATCCTTTCAAAATGCTCATAGTTGGTTTTGGGACAGAATAACATTGCAAAACTCTTGGTAGGATTGAGCTTCAAACAGTTAGCCTTGCAATAGTCAGTTATATTTACCAGATCTAAATTTTTTTTATACGAAGCTTGATCCACATTAGTAGAGTCAAAAGTGAAGGTCAATTGTGTATCGTCTGCGTAAGTATGAATACTACAAAACTGTAATACAGTATGCAAGTCAAAAGTATAAATTAAATATAGTAAAGGACCAAGCACGGAACCCTGAGGAACACCAGAAGCAACATCAGCACTAAGAGAAACTCCTTGGCTTGTTCTTACTCGTTGCTTGCGATTATTTAAGTATGATTTAAAAAAGCAAAGAGGAACGTCAGATAGTCCGTAGTATTTTAATTTGGATAGAAGCATTTCGTGGTTAACCGTATCAAATGCCTTTGAGAAATCTAACAACACCAGCACAGTGTAAATATGATTGTCTAAGTTAGAGATAATCTCATCAGTTACGTGTAATAATGCAAAATTTCTTAAGTGGTTCCAAAATTTTTTAGGGTTTGACTTTTCGATATGAGCTAAATATGCTTTTTTCTCTCGTTTAAGTGCAGCAAGTGCGTGATTACGCAAAATTCTGTAGTTGATCCAATTTTCTTCAGTTGAATCATGTCGAAATTTGAGTAAAGCTTCATCTCTTTCCTTGAAAATACGTTTCAAGGTTGGGGTTAACCAAGGCGATGCATTTTTCGTTATACGCGCTTTACGAATAGGTGCATGTGTATCGAAAAGAACAATTAAACTTTCAGTGAAAAATTAAACCTGTTGATCGATATCATTAATATAAAAAATTTCATCCAATACATTAAGTCTTAAGTGTGATTTGAACAAGACCATATCAATATTTTTCAGGTCCCTATATTCAATAAATTTTGGTGCATTTCTAGGAGCAGGCATTGCTAATTCACAAAAAACTAATCTGTGATCGGATATTTGATCTGCTGCTAATGTCCCAGAGTTTAAAATAATATTTACATCATTCACAAAAATGGGATCTATCAATGTGGAACTGAACTGCGTAATTCTAGTGGACTCGGTAATAATCTGAGCATAATTATATGAATCAAAACATCTATTTAGAAGGTTCTCATGATTGAATAGATCAATATTTACATCGCCCAAGAAAATAATATTGTCATACAACGGAGTAAAAAAAGATAACAAATTGTCAAAATTATGTATGGCATCATTTAAATTCAAGTGAGGAGGGCGATAGGCAACCACGACCAAAAATGCAATGTTGTGAAGTTTGAACTTGCAGCCTAAAATTTCCACAGAGCAACATCAATCTCTACTATTTAACAATTTAGGTTACGCTTCGCATATAGCCCAACACCACCTCCTCTGCTCACCCGATCCTTCCGTAAAAAATCATACCCTTCAATTGAAATTACATCATTAGGTATACCGTCGTTTAGCCATGTTTCAGTCACTGCAGCGACATCAAAGTGATCTTTAATCATGTGTGTAAAATCATGGAAACCAGCTACTAGAGATCGTACATTTAAATGACAAATTTTCAATGAAATCGAATTAGCCATAGTTCACTTTTTGTCTGAGGTTGTCCATATAGTATTGGCGAGCTGCACATCCTCCGAAGTTTGAAGAGTGGTCCGTTGGTAGATTCTTCTTGTTAGTTTTGCTATAATTCATACAGTTAATACACTGCAAGACATTAGATTTACATTCCTTCAGAGAATGTTTTCTGGTACACCTGGGGCAAGTGAGCTCGGACTTGCATGTTTTATCAGTATGTCCATACCCACTGCACTTTGAACAACGGATTACACGTAAGTGATCATAAATTGGTGACTGCTTCCATCCAACAAGCAAACTCTCTTTCTCCAGCAAAACTTTACGTAGTGAAGGGGTTACTTCAATTATGATGTGAGACGCATTTCCATATTTCAGCTTAGTTACAAATTTTATATCTTTCTTTTCTGTGTCAGTAAAGCTATTCAATGAAGTGATACTAGAAATGATATCTTCGGGAGTGTTCAGTCCGTTTAAATTTACGTTTTTTACAAGCAACCTGGGATTCAATTTCTTTGCTTCATTGATAGTATAGTTTTCACCAAATTTGCTGGAAAGAGTGTTTTTAAGAGTGGCAAATGAGCTATCATCATGACAGAAAACAGCAACTCCATTCTTGATTACACGGGTTGTATTAATGCGGACGTTTAAATTACCAGGATTAATCGATGACGTCACTTCATCCATAATACGATTTGAATTAGCAACTTCAGAAGAAGATTTGATAATTAGGACGGAAGAATCATTCTTGACTGGTTTTTTCAGCACATCACTGTATTTACTAGCTCCCGGTTGGGAAGGATACGTGGGAACAACGTTGCCTGCTTGTGAGCTAGAAGTGGAAGGAAGTCCCAACTTCGTTTCATTAGACTCCAACAAGGACTTCTGTAATGTTACTGTGTACTCTAGGTCCACCAGCCGTTTATGTGCCGAGTTCAGTTCGCGGTTTAGACACTCTACCTCTTTTTGTAATACCAACTTTCGCATTATATGACTTATTGGAAGGGAATGATTTACATTCATCACATAGCCATAGCAAATTGTTGCATTCTAAAATAATTTTCATCCAATTATCTTTAATCAAAACACACGACGGATGAAATTTTAGGTTGCATGTACCACATTTAATAGATTTGGTGGAAACAATAAAGTTATATATAGTTATATATATATATATATATATATATATATATATATATATATATATATAAAGATGGCTTGTAGTACACCGGGGTCAGTAAAAACGGTCTAAGTTGGCCCAGTTGCCAGGCTTCGCCTCCACACCACTACCACTTCTACCACTTAGGACTAAGTAGCACTTTCCTCCAAATAAACTCACTCTGTACATAACCTCGAGTACGGCTCACGTGTTTGAGGTATTGCTGCCTCGACTGCATTGTCTTTACACATACATATTCAGTAGTTAGGTGGCCCAGCACACGATTAGCGGGACCATATTTCACAAGTATCCTTACGTGTTAACCTCTATAGTCAACGTCAAACAAAGTGGCGTGCACGTCATCACGATAAAAATTCCCCGACCTAATGCCTAGGTTTCTATCACAAACAATTGCTCTATTGCAGTTTCATATTAATGTGATATATAAATTGTAAAATGGTCATTACTCTCTTATCATGGTTAATAGTCATATAAACATTGTTATTAAAATATCACATAAGTTGCTTTCTGATAAATTTAGACGCATTATGCGAAATAAAATGTTTTGCAAACGCTCCAATCACTTATCGACATGTAAACGCACTAAACCGATTTCGCAGCGTTGACACATTGTCACCTTGAAACTTATTTAAACTGGGAACTGACATTTGTATTAATTTTGACACTGAATCAATTTGTGGCATTTCAAATCTTTATAAATCCTTTGGCCCCGCATACTGTAAATCAACAACTGTTTGTTTCAAAACAAAATTATTCATTTTACGAGTAGATAAAGGCAATTTTGGTATATAAAGATGCCCAAACAGTTAAATAGTCGGTGTAAGGAACTCGTGGCCTCGTTAATGCACTACTTTGAGCAAGAAAGGGACAACAACGGGCCTTTGTTGCCTTTAAATGCTGTTCAAGAGGTAGGTTACTAATAATTATATGTAATGTATATTAATAATAGTGAAATTTTATTTCATTTTTTGTAGCGTGTTGCTGCTGCTTTAAAAATTAGTTTAAGGACAGTTAGTCGTATTTCCGAGGGTGTGAAAAGTGATGCAAATTTAGAATCGCCCAAGAAAAAGCGGAGTTATATTAAACGTGTAACCAACACAGCGACATTGGATACAAGTGCCATTCGAGAAGTGATCTATAATATGTATCACAAAAGTAAGATCTTATTATAATAACTTATCAGAAATTTGCATTAATTTGTTAACTAAATTATAATGTCATATTACACATGGTTTCAGAAGAACAAGTTACGATACAAACTTTATGGTCTCGATTAAGAGATAGGGCATTATTTGATGGTAGTGCCACGTCTTTAAGGCGGTTGCTTAGAGATCTTGGATTTAAGTGGCTTAAGGACAATCCGCGACGAGGGCTCATGGAACTACCAAGTATAGCTTTGAAAAGGGTGGAATTTCTAAGGCAATACAATCAAGCCAAGGTTGAGGCCTTATACCAGTTTGTCTTCCTCGATGAAACTTGGATATTTCAAAATGGGACCATAGGTCGCTCTTGGCAAAATGGAAACCAAAAAAGCGTGAAAGCTATTAAAACAGATGGTAAAAGGTATGTACTTTTACACAATTTGCACTATAAAATTTAAAACTAATATATTTTAGATACATTATATTACATGCTGGAAATGAAAATGGGTTTATTGAGGGTAGTGAAGCGATATTTTCTTCGAAAACAAAATTGAGCGATTACCATGGAGAGATGAACCAGGACAATTGTTTGAAATGGTTTCAACATCAGTTATTAGAAAAATTGGAGAGTCCATCTATGATTATACTGGATAACGCCCCTTATCACAGCATGATATTGAACAAAGTGCCCAACAATGCATGGACAAAAAAAAATATCCAAGACTGGTTGACAAATCAAAACATACCATTTTAAACACAATGTTTAAAACAGAGCTATTGAGTATTGTTGCTCGGTACATAATGCTTCTTAATTATATATATTTTGGTCGACAGTTTATATTTCTTTTGTTTATTCCTATTCTTAAAATAACTGCTTTTTTAGAAACAAACCACCTAAAATATACGTGATTGATGAATTGGCGGAACAACATGGGCACAAAGTTCTTCGTCTGCCTCCTTACCATTGTATATTTAACCCTATTGAGTTAATTTGGGGCATAGCAAAAGGTCACTATAACAGACATATTGGTAGAGATGGTAACAGTGAAAAAGACTGTTTGGATATGTGGAACGAGGCTCTACAAACGGTTACCCCAGACATGTGGAAAAATAGTGTTCGACATACTGAGCAAGAAATTTTTAAATGGTATGAAAGAGAACGAATTTTTGATCGACCAGACATCGAACCTTTAATAATCAACTTTGAGAGTGATGAAGATTCAGATTCAGACAGCGCTGAAGAAAGAAACTCCGACTAACTTTATTGTACAGAAAAAGCTTACACCAGTAGCTTACCTAATTTTAGAATGCATTTTTCTGTATGAATTCTGTAAAATAAATACCATGCATAAAATTTGGAGGACCCCATTTGGATTTTTATTCAGTACCTTTAAGCTATCAATTAAATATGGTAGTTTCATAGTGTCATCTGATCAATAATTGTCATACTTAATGATTATGCAAGTACAGATCTATAATTTTATTATACTATTATTTTTGTTCTCATTTGAGGTTAATATTGCTTATAAACCTAGATATGTAAATAATAAATTTTATTATTTTACAAAAAGTTTGGCAACAATGTAAATTTTTCAACACACCCACCTTGATGACGTGCACGCCACTTTGTTTGGCGTTGACTATACTGATGTGAACAGCTGATCAGGAAGTGACATCTTTGTAGTAGTCTGTAACGTTGGCAATAATAAAACGGCAAGATATTTACTTAGCACTAGATGATGGACACGTTGTGAACTCGTTTTGTAGTTGTACGTGTTACCTAAACGTCATGATGCTTCAGTGATCAATGTTTGGCTCTGATGGAAAATTTGCTTCTGAGATGGCATTATTGGAGGTCTAAGTTGTAAGTTGTATACAATATCTAGAAGGAAACGGCAATGCATGTGTGCATAATGAGGTTTTGTGTGCTAATAATATATATGGATGATAATTCCATTGGATTCTTGTCTCAAATACACTTACTTGAGGTTCAAAGTTAGAAATTAGTTGCGCATACACTTTTTCTTATTCATTCTGAAAATTAAATATTCAAAATTGCGTTTAATATTTTTTTACAAAATACTCATGTGGATGTAAATCTGGTAAAACTCAACACCGTATTCAGAGCTGTTGTTCACATATCTAGATACTTTTAGTGCCTAGGATTTTGACAATGAAGTATACAAAGTTCACATAAAAAAATGTTTGTTATAAAATTATTATAGTACGAGGCAAGTTAATAGAACAGTTTGCGTTGTCCTTTCCAGTAGCTGACCTTCCTTTTTTTTTACTCCAACCACTACGAAGGCCTAAGGCCTGAACACCCATGCCGTACCGTGAGGCTATAGGGGGATACAGGGGAAAGGGGGGAACGCCACATGGACACGTGTTCATGCACCTACGGACAATCACAACATCCATAGCCAAGAGAAAAATTTCTCTTGGGACGGGATTCGAACCCGCACAGCGCACGGCGACTGATCAGGAGACCAAAGAGTCTACTACTGCGGCCACCGCTGCTGTCTCCTAAACTATATAAAGAATTTTCGTTTCCTGTCTTTCGGCAAAAAGTAGAAACAATATTACTTAACCCCCCAAACATATAATTTACGTAATCAAGCGTTTCTTTTTTATACCCCTATTTTATTCAGGTTACCATTTTTGGCGTACTTTAGTTTGGAAGGTATGCATTTTCCTTTTTTATTTTTTACTTTCGATGTAACTAACTAAATCTTATTGTATAGTTGTGAACATCTGCTAGCAACTATATGGTTAAATGTAAGAGTGGCAGCATGCTAAGCTTCGTCAGATAAGTCTCACATTTAGCTATACTACAATGTAATTGTAGATAAAGAAAACCATCTGTTATTATTTATTACTATTATTATATATATTTCTTCTAAATAAAAGAGTTGCTGGTGAGTACAAAATGAACCCGTAGCGTTAAAAAAACAAAATACGACTCTGTCTACCTGGCGTCAGAATTGTGTGTCACTTGCCGATATGGGGAATTTTGAAATATTACTAGATAATGAGCTTTTGTTTTACCGTAATGAATACTAGTGAAAAAGACAGTACGATTTCTATATCCATCTATTAATAAACATTAACCTCGAGACATAAAGATCGTAATGTTTCTAACTGAACTTCCACTAAATTGAATTCGTGACATCCCGGTCCAGTGGACTGATTTATCTTGAAAAACATCAACCGGAAAGTAATCGTAATATGTGTACATTCATGTAAAGCCGGATAAATCGTGTCAGGGGTTCTCCTACCACAGCCCCCATAATACCGGACCATAGGTAGAGGTGCGTGATGTGTAGTGGTCAACACCTCGCGATATACTATTTTATAATTAACGTGTAGGGGATGAACCGTCAGGGTTGTGGGGTGTAGAGAGGGGGCAATGATTGCATTATATCGATTTGGATCGAGCGATTTGTGGTCGAGCGGCCCGCGATCGCATTACGTTGAGTGCTATGCTACATACATTCGCCCCGTGCATACCGAAAACCCTCAACTGTTCTAACTGGATAGATATAGGTGCGTATACGCATCGTTGAGGATGATTGTGGCTTGCCAGGTTGATACCTACCACGTATACTTGTGTAAAGATTCAAACTATACGGCATAGTAGTTACGAGCGAAATATTGTGACGGAACTACTAAAGACTCACGACAGCTGCTGGGAAAAGCTAGGTTATTTATTTAGGGCCAAGAAGTAATTTCTTCACATAAGCTCCTTAGTCTGTATAAGTCCCAGGTACGACCTAGCCTCGAGCACTGCTTACATCTTTAGGGTGCTGCCGCCCCGACTACATTGTCCATGCTCGATGCAGTTCAGAGGAGGGTTGTCCGACTGATCGATGACTCTTCTCTGACGGGCAGTCTTGGCATCATTTCGATCTGGCTCTCTTCTACTGTTGTGACAACTGGCTTTGCTTCTCAGAGCTCTCATCCATGATGCCGCCGCGCGATGAGCCTACCAGACAAACCCGCCTGGCTTCGGCCTCCCATCACTACTGGTCAACCCAGCACATTCGTACATCCAGAACGGGCTGGAAATTGTGAAATAATCTGCTTGGCGAGGCTTTTACCAGTTCTATTAACCTTAGGCAGTCGGATTAACAAAATGTCTTTAAGCTCCTTATAGCAGCTGCGGTGCCCATGTATTTAGGCTTCTGTCAACGCAGCTGTTCCGATATAAGAAAAAGGACCACCATTCGCTGGGTACGCGAGCGAGCGCCACCTAGCAGATATCGGTCAGAAATAATTGTGTTTGAATCGTGCAATATAAAAATGGACGGATATCAGTGAAAATGATAGCAATTTAATGACAAAGGATGAGAGCAAAGTATCTGCACCATTACCAGACCTCAGTTGACCCCCACATGACACAAATTTCACCATAAACTCCATGCCTGTGTGCCACTATGAAGCCTTTCTTTTTTATCTACTGTGTGCGCGGCGATCGATTTAGTTCCATCCACTATGCATTTCACTTCCGCCATATTTTAAGGTCCTTCTTTTATACACAATAAATCCAATACAGTTTTGCAACCATTCAGAGCAACTCGCTGATCTTTGTAGATAAGAACAAAATAACAAACATCGCAAACTATATCTTATTTGGACTAGTCTATATATATATATACACGAGCTTCAGTTCAGTAGTTTTGAAGATTTATAGATTTAAAGCTTAAACAAAACTAATACATCATCATTAGTGGAGATCAATACATTTGGCAACAAAGTAATTTAAAAATGAAGAATGAACTGACCCGTTAGGCAAGTAAATGTTGAAAATGGCTACCATGACTCTCCATGCAATAATAAAGATTTTGCTCAAAATGTTGCCGCACATTTTGCAATATTTGAGGAGTAATTCGAATGCACTCATTCACAATTCTTTGTCGCAGGTTGTCTTTGTTGGCTGAGTAGCATAGATTTTGCTTTTTAAATGACCCCACATAAAGAAATCCAAAGGTGATAAATCTGGCGATATTGGGGACCATTCAATGGCCCTTCTTCTACCAATCCACCGATCTGGAAACTTCTGATTTAAATATTGTCGAACACGTAATGCGTAATGTGGTGGAGCACCGTCCTGTTGGAACATCAACCTATCCGCAATGTACAGCCGATCATTCTGATTTTCAATTATGGCCGGTAATGTAAGATCTATGGAGTCTTCCAGTAATTCCAAATACATTTCACCGGTCAAATTTCCAGGTAAGAAAAAGGACCAACTAAATGATCGCCAAAAATACCAGCCCAAATATTTAATTGTTGTGGCTGCTGTGTATGAACCTCTTGATAAATTCTGGGATTAGAATCGGACCAATATCGGCAGTTATGACGATTTACTACGCCATTCAAGAAAAAGGAACATTCGACGGAAAAGTAAGTGTTGAATAGAAAATGTTCATCGTTTATAATTCGTTCACTCATATCTTCACAAAATAGTAATCGCCGCTCAAAATCGTCCTCATTAAGTTCTTGTACCAGATGAATTTTATACGGATGAAAACTATGGGCCTTTAGAATCCGTTGGACAGTACGTCGACTAACACCACACACAGTCTCCTATTTGCGGGTACTTAACGTAGGATCTACATAAATTTGCCCTAAAACCCCCAATTCTATTGCTTCGTTCCTTATGGGATTTTCAATGTTGCGTTTTTTATTGGCGGCTGACCCAGGTTCCCGAAATTTAGCTACAAGTTCTAGAACATATTTTCGATGCACGTTACTGTTCTCATGTCGCTCATCAAATATTTCTGCTGTTCTATTAGCGCACTGATTATTTCCGAAAAATATTTCGATAATTTTAACTCTTTCTGCTGTGGAATATACCATGGTTAATTTATGTAATAAAGCGTTACAAGTTATTTTAGCAACAAAGTTTGGTCAAATCAATCGCAAACTATGTACTAAATTCCTATTTAAAATAAGTACGAGATATATGTACCTACTAAAGTCTACTTTAAGCTTCAAATCAATAAATCTTCAAAACTACTGAACTGAAGCTCATGTATTGTACATCATTATAAAGGGAATTGAAAGACCTTTAAAATAAGGTATCACTCGACCCCCCATTCCATTGATGATTTTAGGGTTGGTGTCACCCCCGCCCAGGGGGCTGCACGTCTTAACGTGATTTTTTGCCAAACTTGTGTCCCCCTCGAAAACAAAATTGACGGGTCTGAGCGTTTTTCAAAAAAAAAACACTGAGCTGCCAGTAAATGCGTCTGTTTCGTTTTCGATGCGCCACCCTGTATATGAGTATATACAGTATATATTAACTGTTAGGAGAAAATATCCTTGAATTTCATAACAGTTAAGGGGAACTTAAAAAGAATTTAAATTTATATGTAGAAGACGATAACTTCTAATGAATATTCGATAGGAGTTCGATAATATGCTGTCTTCCTGTTTAGCAGATCCATTTTAGTAATTTCTTTTTAAGACTATATGTTTTTCGGAAATGTTTCAAGTCTTTGGGTACGTGTTCATATAAGTTTGGAGCTAAATAGAGAAATGGTCACTTCATTGGTCTTAAGAGGCTTAGGCATCGTTTTTGCACGTAATTTGTATATAGTATCATGCCAATGTGTGATTTTATCGCTCTCACTGCCAAGTTTTGATGTAAGAGTTGAAGTTGCACGATATCAAACAATTTTGTTTCGTTGTATAAATAATGTGTTGAACATAATTTTGGTTTTCCGGATATAGTTTTTAAAACAGTTTCTATATAAAACTTCTACATTGTTTAAATACGATATGCTGTATCCCTCGCTAATATGCCACATATTAGATGCGGCTCAATTAAGACATGATATAGTACGCATACAATTTTCTGTCTATATCCGTATAAGGAATTTAATTTTGTAATTCCTTCAAAATATAGCCTGCATGAATGTTTCACCTTAATGTTGGTTTAAAAAATTCTCAAATATTTTATATTGCCCACTAAGTCAATTTGTATTGTTTATTTTAAAGGAACGATTTGAATCATCAGGCAGATGTTTTGTTTAACATGTAAAGGGTAGAAATACGTTTTTCCAAAATCACGGTTAATTCTCTGGTGTTGAAAAAATAAAAGTGAGTCTCAATTATTCTCTTTTCATCATACCAGTCAGCAAAACTATTTTACCTACATAGTTAATTTTGGATATATCATTCAAATAGATATTAAATAAAAGAGGACCTAACGCTGTACCCTGACGTACACCACATTTGAAAAACATTTCCTTACTGTATGATTTCGATAATTTCACTACTTGGGGTCTTTTTGATAAGTAACTCTGCATAGAATATATTTTTCCAAGAAAACTTTGTCTAAGATCTGTAAACTGTGATTAACTGTATCAGATTCCTTTTCTAGATCGACAAGTACCTAAGTAGATGGAATTTTCTTATCTGTGGTAGCTTTTTCTGCTACAAAGACGTAAAGATTTGGACTTTTCAATTGATTGAAATTTTTCATCTTTTATCGAATTACTCCCTGTCCTACCTTCCGAAACCCTGGACAACGACACGTTCAGCCCTTGTGGATGATGCATTGATCATTTGCAACGTAATAGAGGAAATCAGCTCATTGAGGCTGCTTTCTGCCTTGTTGTTATTGCATCCATGTTAGTGTAACGTATACAGCATCGTCGCCAACCAACGCCATGTACATATTAAATAGTGTATAATTTAACATAGTGATTAAAGGCGGGCTCGTACTAGCAAGGGTTGAATAATAGCAATGTATGCTGTGGTGCTGTAACCGACCTGGCCTGTTCTGTGCAGCTCTCCCTATGAGCCCTATATGGCTGCTGCTGCTGTTGGTGCTGTTGGCATTCTTGTGCGAGCCGCTGTAAGCTAAGCTCTCGTACACTGCCGACATGGTAATATAACTAAATTAATATTAATCCTGTTACCAACAGCTATAGTCAGAGGTGGCGTCAACTAGAGGGGGCTCAGCGTTGACCTGTCATACTGGTAACTGGGGTCGACCGAAGCTTCGGCCACATAGTCGGCCTTCGGCTATTTTCAGTTTCAAAAAATCTCTACTCATGACAGATTTTACGGAAATATTGCCCAGTATGGATTTCGGACCGATTAAGGTTTTAATAAATAGAAAAGCAGCCAGATTGCTATGTGGTGACTTTATCTATTTAACTCATTGCACTATAGAGAAGAAATGGCGTCAAGTAGGTTGACTCCGCACTTCCTACGCTACGCCGTCATCAGTTCAAAGGATAAAGCTCAGCAAAGACAAAAATTAGTATCCATGTACAATAGAAAAATTAAATCGTTCAAGTCAATCAAACAGGCCCATGCAAGTACTCTGTAGAGACATTCTTTCCCTGCCCTACCGGTAGTTAACCTCCATCATTGCCCAACACCAATAAAGCACCGCCGCAATACAAGCAGAACAATCAAGCAGATCGTTACGCTGGGCGCTAAGCGCAGATAGCAGTAGGAGATACATATCGAAAACATTTCCCAGTCTAAGTTCTAACGACAAGTGTATGGGGAAACCTATGTGTGAAATATGGCTAACAGGTGCACAGAATTACCGGGCCGAGAGGCGTATAAATATACCAATATTAAAGAATTTTGATATATCCTACTGCATCCCCCTAATTTTTCACGCCTACATTTTTTCAAATGTGATCAGGATCCTCTGAAATATCAAAAACGAAGTTTGAGCGATTTCAATTTTTGTAGTTTTTGGTCTTTGTCTCCGTCGCCTCTGGACCGATTTTCGTCCTTGGCAGTCCTTTCCAACTTAAACGGGCCAAAGATTAACGAACAGACAGACAGACCGAGGGGAATTAGTGACATGGTTTTTCATGATGTACATGCCAAATAACATCCAAAAAACAATATCTCATTTTCGCGATTGCAGTACATCCCCACCCAGTGGCTTAGGAGGTAAAAAACGATTAGAATGGTCAGCTTGTTTTAAAACTTGGTATAATTTTGAAATTTTTTTACGGAATTAGGTGTACCATAATCTATTTCAAGTAATGTTTTGTTTAGATTGTATATGTCTTGTTTAACAAGTCAAGGATTGCATTATTTTTATTATCAGAACCGTATGACATGAGAAAAGAACGACATTTACCGGGTTTCTCGGTTTATTTCCAGAAAAAAATCGTATTCTACAATTTTCTTGGTTAATATAAAAAGGTTATTACAATTTGGTTGACATGTCTAGCTATTCTCGAGATCGAAACGCTTATATTTTAATCTGAATGTAATAGATTTGACTAAAGTTAGGTGTAGAATTCTCATCAAAGTTTCTATCCAATACTGCATCAAAATCGGGTTTCAAATTTGTAAGAAACAGATGAACATGTTAGATATAAGCTTAATATTGCTAAAAGCATTATATAGGTTACGTGTATTTCAAACCTCGATCTCGGAAACGGTAAAGCGAATTTCACACGATCAGTATTTACTGTGGGCCGTATCATCAATGGATTTCTGCGTAACCTCTCACAGAGCAATACACACAATCTCCACACAATTATCGAGATTCGAATTTGCTATTCAACCAATTTTCTTTCTGTCACATCATCTCAGAGATATACTCTACAAACACTTGCCATTCTGCAACCAACAAAGCATGCTAGGGAACTGACTTGCAGCGTGTGGATGAGTCATTCCTCCATAGATGACGCTCACAACGCTCATAGCCAAGCAAACGCGGAATGCCCTATTTGTACACTGGGAACTATCTAGTCAGCAAGTTGACATTTTGTCGGTTTTTTGGCATCATATACGTTTTTTACGTAATAGCCCTGCAGGTCAGGGAGCGCCCTTACCCAAGGATTATTTTGCTTCGTTGATAGAATATCTCTTTGATGGCCAGCATAGCTCATGAAAACTTTCAGCATTTGCCTCGTATTTGGCCGTTGTCCGTTGGCACGCGCCAGCATAGCATCACATTCATTGACGCCGCTTTGCCGTTTGCCGCTGCAGCTTCTCTCTTTACTACTTTCATTCATTCGTTCGCAGCTCGTTCATACCATGGCTCACACAACAGGTACCCCGACGGCGTTGCACAGGCGCCGCGCTTTATACTAAAATGTCCAACGAGTGGTAACAAACACATGCACGCACAAACGCGTAGAAACTCTTGCCGACTTTCGAGTTAGTTTGGGACACATTGGTGTAAAGCTCGGTTGAAACGTCAGCGATTAATAGATGAATCAAAGATCATCTGATGCTGTCAAATATTTCTTATAGTGATATTATTAAAGCAGAGTTAGACATATTGTTAAAATTGTAAATCACTGTGGCAACTATCTGATAGCATCAGATAAACTTCTCTCTCAAAACCAATGAAATACTATTACAGCAGAGCTAATGTTAAAACTGTATATTTTTTTTTTGAGGTTCTTATAAACAACCAACATTTTGAATATGCACTATGCAAAATCGTCGCATCATGACTAATATAGAAATTTACCCCTCGCCAAATCAGTTTTTTAACACTCGACATGTGTACATCACCTACATTCATCGCATCTTGTTTCTTGCAGAATCTTGAGGCGATCCGGTCTTTATAACTTTTCGATTTAGTTTTAAAGTGATTTTTTTCAAAAAACTAAATTCAAAATAATAAAGCTAGTATCCTGTCGTAAATACTACTCAGGCAGCTCTGGATGGAAACTTCGAATAACGATCTGAATACACTTGTCATGTATGTACGAGTATATAAGCAGCCCGAATACGCTTTCGATAAACTTACATCAAAGATTGAATCCTTAAATCCTGTTTGTGAACAGGTTAACCTACACACCCCGTAGTTTTAATGTTGAATTCTGGACCGAGCTGGCCTATTCAGACTTTTTCGGAACGTAATATCTGGCTTAGCTTATTATTACCAAGAACTATTTCCCTGTGAAACGGAAAATGTGTGCTCATCCGAATCATTGTTTGAGTTTCAATAATTATGGTTTTGACTGCAGGACGGTTGGATAAAAATGTCATTTGTAGATTCACTTTGAATGGAGCTGTAATCAGACGTGGCCAGACACGACAGCATTCCTCTGCAAACAAAAAACAACATTCAGGCTTGAACACAAATATGTGTATGTTCGAATGTGTGAATCAGCAACACTACACATCTGCCTTTTGTTTCACTACCAATACTCCCTTATCTGTAATACTCCAGGTACTCCATGTACAGGAGAGTATTGTGAGGATGAAAAAAAAAAAACTGGCAATAGTGGTGCGGCAAGGGCGAAGATAAAATTGTAGCTCTATGGCAGTGAAGTTATGATGGCAAACTTTAATGCGTAATGAAATATAAAGCCTCCCTTGTCTGTTGTTGAGGACGCTCTAACAAAATTGTTGCTAAGAGGTTAACCACCACACCAGGTCGGTGTAACAACTTGTTCTGTGAAAAACGGATAGTAATGTGACTCAAATGGCAAAAGTAAAGTTAATCAAAGGATAGATCAAGTCTCGCTGGACCAGATTTTTTCAGAATCTCTAACTGCAAATAAATATTAAAATGCAGTTTTTAAGATTCACACATTAAGATATCGCAGGCAAAAAACATCCTAATACATAAATAACACGCTGTGAGATACCATTGTTATGAGATGAGAATATTTGTTTTCTTTTTCCTTCCTATGTTCAATTGAATTTGAGGATTTTCTGTTATTGGGTGGGTACCTGCCTGTTGGAAAATAAATGTCTATCATGATAACATTATAAAGCAAACATCTCCCTTATGAGTGGTCCGATATTTGCAGTTACCCTCACACCTGACACCAAATCTGTGAAACAACAAGCATCTACCACTGCGAAGACAGTTAGATAAGGCACTGCGAAATAACTGAAGAACAGTAACATATTTTTCAGAGTTCCTAACTGCCAAATCGTACTACAGCATATTCCATAAATAGCATTTTTTAAAATGGAAACTTCATATTTCACGCTGACTGAGATATCGTAGGCAAACATACAAGCACATAGACAAAATGCTACCGTATCGAATCGAACGAATAATGAAACAGAACGAAAAAAAGGACTGATCCTCTCGCATCCACATGTATATCCGCCATTATTATTGTTACACAGAGCAACGAGTGTTGCTAACGATGAGTGATGTCGTATAGAGTCTCCTTTGTCTGTTGTTATGAACAGTCGTGTGCAGCTAGGATTATCTTTTGATTTGTGCCCTGTTGCCGCCCTTTCGTCCCCCCTGTCACCCCTCTCTTGGCCCCTGTCGGACGTTGGACGCAACGCGTCATCTAAATCTGGGTGGAACGTGATTTTTGTGCAAATCCTCGTGTGTGTAACGGCAATAAAGCATCAACCTTAAATTAGATAGATGGAGATGTATAGAATCGGATAGGACCATGGACGTAGAGGGTTGAAAACTGGAATTCATTGAAATATTTGGAAATATTACAAAACATGTTTGTCCCACCATTTGAACTTTTGGACTAAGAAAATTAGAAGGACTGAAGAACTCTATTGGTACGAAAGCTATCTTCAACAGGATACCCTTATTACGTAACTACAACTGACAGATTATGTCGACTTGCGTTTTTTATCCTGGTTCATTTTGTACTCTGATAGAGACCAGCGAGGCAGATGAAAAAACCTTGATTTTATTAATCTGCCTGTGGTGTCATGTGATAGCTATTAGGACGTGGCGATAATTCTTATGTCGAATTTAGATTTTTGCAAAATTCGTATTGTGACTAGTTAAGAATGCGGTAACTGTGCGTGTTGCCTACTTTGAGATTTCTACACTACTTCAGAGGTGGCACGCGCTTTTCCGATCCCATCGAATCTTTTTCGGTTTATGGACAGCACATACCTCCCGCACATTGGAAACAATAATTAAATGGCAGTTAACCAGTTCACACTTCCGTTGTGGACCGACAAGCATCTAGAGCAGCGTTCTCACGAGTCGACTTTAGTTGATCAACGTAAGTTGATCAACTTAAATCGAAACGAATATTTGTTCACACACATAATAAAAATTGATGCGCTAGATGTTTCTAAAATGACTGCCAACGAAGTTGTATAAGCGAGCATAGCAGCTATTTATGAATTATTAAATGAAGAAATCAGAGACATTTTGTCAAAATTTGATAGAAAATCTAGAAAACGTCGGTTTTGGATATTGCGAAGACATACATTGGGCGTTTCAGGAACCCTGCTCAAGGAGCTGGCTTTAGAGGACAAGTATGCCTACAAAAATCATTTGAGAATGTCCGAAGAACAATTTCAATTTCGATAACTCTCGAGCAGGGTATTCCATAAACAGTCATGTTGTTGAAATAAATCCAAAAAATGCAGCACAATACTTTCAGACCACTTCATGCTCATTTTTTGTCTTTTTTTCCCACACACAACAAGCACACGAGCCACAAAATCAACTTTATTCAATGCGAAACGCGACTGACTACAGTTCGCACGCTTCAAATCCGTTTCAACTTGTCTGAAAATCGCCTATGACGCATTACATTGATCGATAAGTTTTGAATGGATCAAACTTTTTCGGCTCAACTAAAATTGATCAACTAAAATCGAAAACACGGTTCGCAAGTATATTTTTATCCGATTTTTGTTGATCAATAAAAATCGTTCTACTTAGATCGACTCGTGAGAACGCTGCTTAAGTGCAATCTTATACTTGATCATATTTTATCCGTTACATCTAGATCTAAAAGTATAGCTTAAAGGTACGTCAACACGCTCAAATAATTTGCACAAACTGACTTGCTCTTCAACTCTATTCGGTGGGCAGTAGGTGATAACTGATTTTTTTCACCACACTGTCCCTGTTGGCCGCCGGATCTCAGGCTTTCTTTCATTTTTAGCTAAAAAGTCGTGTGCTAGAGATTTATCATTACCTAATAGATATGCCATCCTGGACTATTTGTCACATGTCTGAGGAACTGCGACTTGATATGGTTCAGAGGAGGGGCATTGGTTTAGGCTTAATGGAAGGTATCAAGCCTCACTGAGACACAATCGATGATCAAGCTCTTTACTATCTATATGTCAGCGGATTTTGTACGTTGTCGGGCTCCTGCTGCTCATTCCACCTTGGTAATGCTCCTTACTACACCTTTCAGGTTATTTATTCAAGTCAGTTTGAAAACTTTTTTATATAAATTATGTTTCACTTCAAAATGCTTATATCTTAGGAAACGTGTGAAAAACTAGGATAAGCGAATGGGTCGTAAGATAAGACTTTTACAACTTACTATCAACACGATGCTACAATTTTGAAGATTATTTTGGATCTGCCTTTATTTTCTCAATATTGTAGAATTCATCCCACTTCTGAGCATTTTTTGAGCGTCAGCAATGGTAAAGTGAACCGCTGTTGTATGTGTGCGATTTCGAAATCGTCGACGACTGCTGCTGGGTGTGAAGGGCTGTAGAAGGGGGTGAAAAGGGAACGGTATGGGAAGGGGCGCTGATAAATCCCCGTGGATCCGCGCTCGCGAACGTCGGTTATTGCAGATTAACATCCTGTGCATTGTATTAATGCTGGAAATTATAAACCCCGTACACATGATAGATAGAGAAAATTTGATTTTAAAACTGTCCTATCTATATTGGACGTTGCGTTGCTTAATATACGATGCAATCTACCGTTGTTATTACATGGTCGTATCGTCTGCCTTCGTTCTCGTTTCGTCTCTCTCTATCCGTTTCGTTCCGTGTTCTGTGCACACCTATATGGATGTTTCACAGGTATATGCTTTTAGTAACGGGTGATTTATTTAGAATTATTCTTTCATAAAGAAAATAATAGAAGTACAATCAACTTTATCGGGTTTTCTTTATTATGAGACTAAAAACCACTCTTGAAGTTTATTTTTTGAAGAATATTTTTCTGGCGGCTGTTGTCGCGGTCAATTCTCTAATTGGAATTTTTGATGACGCATCCAAACGTTTTGAGTGGCCAGCTATGAATATATGCTATCTTTGCTGTGTTGCTATGATATTTCATTACCCTGTATGCTGTGCACCACCCCTTTTCTACTCCTCTCTCCCGTCTCCCTTCTTACTTCTCAAAGTCGCTCCAATGCGGCTGATTGTCCCAACACCTCGTTTGTTTTCCCTTTGATGTAGGCGACTGTGCTGCTACTTGAGACAATTACACACCTTCATATACTAGCTACCCTACATTAATATTACTCTCTAAGCACTGACGTGAGTAGCTCTCGCCATATGCACCAAAGGAAAAAAATATTACATACGCTGCACTGCCTTTGCCTCCTCCTCTACTCTCATCACGGCTATTATTCTTTGATGTTCAACGTCTCTGTTCAAGTTTTCTTTTATTAGTTATTCTTTTTCTATTCAATAGCTCTGTGTCTTCGCTAATTACATAATCGTCAGCATTTCCATTTATTTGGAAATGTACTTACTATTCAAAGTTTCACAATTTTCTGTCATTTTAATAACAGCAAGATTTTGTGATAGTGATAAGATAAGATAGTGTTAGGAACTTTGTTAAATGATCCTAAATTGGATGCAAAAACAGTATTGCTCTTATTGAATAATTGTGGACACAATATAGAACCTTGGGGTGGCTTTCTGCTCTATATCGAATAGAAGAACATATCTTTAACATATGTTCCGGAAGCCCACGGTAATTTGTGAGCTAATAGCGGTATGAAAAAGCCTCGCGATTGATAGGTGTTTTCCCTAGCTATTCAATGGTGACTGAATTTTTTAATTGGAACCCCCCATTTTTGATCGTAGGAAAAGCAGAAAATTTTGCGTTCAAATGTGGTCTTGACCACTCTTAAATTTTGACTCCAGGAGTTCATGGTCAAGGTCAAAGCCAAGTAATTAACGAGACATTATTTTGAACAATCCTGAAGGACAGCGAAGTCAGTTTATCTGGCGATTATACAGTTTTCTGAAGTATCAAGAAGTCAAGCTTAATTTGTGTTTGACCTTGACGGTCAAGTACAAAAATTTTGGCATTCCATTTAAAAAATCGACCTGACCTTCAAATGACTTTGAACGTCATAGCCAAGTTCTAATTCAAGGTCACCATTGGATAGCGGGGAACATTCCAATCAATTGTGGGGCTTCTTTGTTTCCTAACATTATCAGTTTACAAATAATCGAGGGGTTCCGGAATTTTTCAGACACTGTATATTTGAATTAACAGTTGGTGGGTAACGTCTTTCTTAAGAATATTTGAGAATGGGTTATGTGAACAAAGTAGAGAACCTTCCGGTTCTATCTGAACGGCACCGTCACGACATAGTTGGGTCTCGCTAGAGCCGGAGTAAACAAATGAACTTCGATGCTTCTTATAACAGAGACACGAATTGAGGATTGAAGTAAGGAGAGAGGGGATGTGAGTCGAATCAGTAGGAGCAGCAACTTCGCATTTCAACCCACGACTTAATCAAAGTTTAAGCTCCTTAATAATGGAAGACACGCAAGCCTTAAGGTACTCTGCCCCTACTTTCAAGGCACTGTCACTGCCATTGTTGAGTCTCCCTGGAGTAACCAAGTAAACATCGATGTTATATATCGATGTCTGGCCTTGTATAACAACAAAAAAAAAATGTTAGTCGAAGCAGCAAGAGCGCCGTAATTCAAACCACGAATTAAATTTTAAAGTCCTTAATAGTGTGAGTCAAACTGAGGAATGTGAGTAGAGATGTGGTTCAGATACATTATGAGTAATGGTGGACCCAGTCCAGAGCCTTGAGGTATTCCGCGCCACCTTAACGATACCCTCACCGCCATGGTTGGGTCTCGCTAGAGTAAACAAGTGAACTTCGATGTGATACATGCATCGACATGTCTGGCCTCGTATAACAAAGACAGGAATTGTGGGATGAAATTGAGGGTGGTGCAAATGGGGGTGGGGATACGAGCCGAAGCAGGAGCAGCAGCAGCGTCGCAATTCGACCCGCGAATTAATCAAAGTTTAAGCTCCGTAATAATGTGAGCCGCGCTACTACCGGCGTCAGAGCGGCATCGGGTGCGCGCCTCAGCGTCAGCATTATTCCTATTTTACAGCAAAACTCAATCAGGGACTAATATATTAGAGCTGTAAATTGGCAATCAATGTTTCCATGCATATGTATGTGTATGTGTGTATGTGTGTGTGAGAGTGCGAGAGGCCAGGTAGCACCGTCAGGGGACGACATTGGGGGTAGAAAGGGGATACAAGGGGATGTTCTGCTGCATGGAGGTGTGCGCGAAGAGTGAGATAGATGATGCGAAAGCAGCCAGACGATGCGACCATGTAATAACAACGGTAGATTGCATCGTATATTAAGCAACGGAACGTCCAAAATAGATAGCGACAGTTTTTAAATCCGATTTTCCCTATCCGTCATTGGCTACGGGAAACCATATACTGGGAGTTAGCAACACTTTTTTTTTATATAATTCAAATGAAGCTAGATCTAAAAAATAGTATATGGTATTTATGATGAATGTGCACTAATTACGAATTAGCCACGATCTGTTTGATAGGATGGTGTCATCTCGGACAAAATTATTGCAAATGTGGTAATAGAATAGACAGTAAAAAGTGTTCTATTACCTTTCTTGATAGCTTTTGACGTGTGTTCAACGTTTATTAAATAAATAGGTGGAAGCATTTACTTTCGGCAAAGTAATGTATTTATAGGTTTTTCATACCATTAAAGGTTATATCACAAGGTTAACATCGTATTTAGGGACGTGACTGGTGGACGATGATAAGACCCGCACTTTTTCCCCGGCAGCGACTACTCTTATCAGTGTTCAGGAATACAGCTCATTGAAAGTCACGAAAACCACGCCCACTTTCTCTCAGTGATTCTACTCTCCCGTTTTCAAAAACGGTCCTGTATAGGAAGATTTTGGGATCAAAACACACACGTGGACAAAATCCTTTTTTATCATGACATCGGACAAAAGAGGAGATCCCGATACTTAGGTTCATTTTATTATTATTTTTCTAGCGGTTTTACAGGTTAAAATCTCTAAAAACTGGTTGGAAAATCGTGATTCGGTCCACTAGAGATTCTCTTTCATTGATCATGGTGGATTACCCTTCAACTAGATCTAGTTTTTCCAATACTCTACTACAAATGTAACTCTAAGAAATCGCTCATATAAGATCCTGGAAACAAAATTACCCTGTAGGTAGTTGCCAGTATCCGCAAAACGTACATTTTTCTCCTAATATACAAACATATAATACAGCACCACAATATATGCACATAGCATTCGTAATGTCCCTCTATAAAGCATCTGTCTGTTCGACCGTTTACGATGAGCATACCCTGATAGTCTGTAGCATACAGTATTTTTCAGCTCTATATTCATCCGTAAACTGGTAGTCGTGGTGCGGGCGCGACACTTTAAAATTTTTATATTGGTTTTACGCCCTTACATTGTTAATATTGCACCGGCTATTAACAATGTATATATTCGTCGTTCTAGGAATATACACTGCCGTACAGCAGCAATACAGCTGGCGATTGCTGGAACTGCTATGGCAGTCACACTCCCTTTATTGGGTATAAACAAAAGCGATAAAATGCAGTAGTTCGCCTGTACACATTACGCGAAAGATTCTGATGCTATATATCGTGTACTGGGTATCTATTGTGTTCGTATATTAAATTTAGAAACGACGTTTTCATGAATGGAACTCCTAAAGCCTGCCATCTGATAAAAAAAAACAGAACTATGTAGGAGGAAAACCCACGTAAGAAATGTCTCACTTTTCTGATGGAACGATGAGTTGTTTTACAAAATTTTTAATTCAACGGAATATCAATATTTTGCTTTCACAAAGTACCTACTCGTATATATATAATACGAGAAAATCAGATTTTTCGGTCAGTTGTTGTACACAGGCTAGCACAAAAAAGTTATTAGTTATTTACCATAATAGTGCTGTAAGTGGCGCCCTCTAGAAGTTTGGGCATAAAAAATAACGGATTCTTATTTCTCATACTAGAAAACTTCCCTATACTGAGTTTTATGCCAAAATCTGAAATACTTCTCAAGAAATAAGGAAAATAGAAAATAAAATTGTAACTTTGACACCCTGTATCTCGCAAACTATCAACTTTTGGGTTAAGGTATGTTTAGGTCAATTCACATATTTTGGTCTGTAGTATCTCCAGTTTCGCAGACACCCTGTATATTCTGGGTGTTTTTTACTTCCCACTGCCGAGGAAGTATCGTAATCGCAAAAAAATCGAAAACGAGAAACCATGTCACTTATTTCTGTTGGCCGGTATGTCTGTATGTTTGCTTGTATGCTAACTTTTGGCCTCGCTATAACTTGGAATACATGGGTTGGATTTTGATGAAATTATGACATGTGGTTACGACTATGCCGAGAACGAAGAAGCTTGGTATGCACGCTGGCACAAATGAAAGTTTATTTTGTATCATGAGATATTGATGCCGGTCATTTAGGTAACAATATATCCAACGTCTTCATTGGGCGAAGTTTAGTATAAGCTTAACAAGTAAAATGTCTAACCACAAAATAAACAATCAAAAAACAATATATACCACTAAAATAAACAATGTGAAAACAATTGCAAGTAGAGTTTTATGTACCTAGAACCTGGCAACCCGTGCCGAGTTGCGTTGGAACATGTCAAAACTTGCATATTAGGCGCGTGCTAGCTAACGTATTGCAGTACTCGTTTGTTCTAGTAGTAAACGCACTGTTTTCGTTCAGTCAACATATAGAATGGATGGGGGATGTGAAGCATCAAATTACCGGTTCAAAACTTTCCTCTAATGGACAAGTACTAGCAGCTTTGTTCTATAGGGTGTTTCACGACTTATCCGACAAATTTTAACCACAAATGCACTGTTACGAAAGAAGTTAATTTAAAAAAAAAGTCCTTTAGAAATCGAGATAATAAAATAATATAGTTTATAAGTTCACTTACTTATAAAAGCTGTTCAAAATTGTTTCCATTGACTGCAATGCAAGCTTCGGCGCGTCTAATCCAATTTCGGCGTACTAATTCAAACACCTCCTTCCTACTGTGCCTAAAGGCTCAAACTATAGGCAGCCTCTGTGATTCGGTCACGCAATTCTTCAGTATTCTGAACTGGAGTAAGGTATACCTCGTTTTTTAAGTATCCCCATAAAAAGAAGTCCAGAAGATTTAGATCCGGAGACCATGGAGGCCATGCAATTGGTCCACCCCTTCCAATACAGCGTTTCTGGTATATTTGATTCAAAAAATCACGAGCTTCTAAACGAAAATGCGGAGGTTCCCCATCGTGCAGAAACCACATCCGTGCTCGGACCGCCAATGGCACGTCTTCAAGAAGGACCGGCAAATCATTCCGAAGAAATTCCAATTACTGGTGACCATCCATCCGATCTGGCAATATGAACGGTCCAATTAGACGTTCGTCGACAGTACCTGTCCACGCGTTTAAAGAAAACGATGTTGGAAGTGTGTCTGGACCACTGCGTGAGGATTCGCAAAGGACCAAACGTGTGTATTATGAAGATTGGTTATCCAATTACGAGTAAAAATAGCGTTATCGGTGGCCAAAATATCAGCTGTAAAACGGGCATTTCGAGCATTTTCGTGGAACAACTACAAAATCTTACTCTTAGGGGGTAGTCTGTAGGTAGTAACGTCTGGACTCTCTGGACGTGATAAGGGTGCAGTTGGGTCTCATGTAATATGCGCCACGCTGTTGCATGTGACACTTCCGAGACTTGTTGGGCTAACTGCCTTGTGCTTATTCCCGGATTTTCTTCCACAATATCCAAAATTTCGTCTTCGGCATTTAAAACGCTTTGTGGGCGAACCGGGCTCCCATCCACCCCAAGTCTGAGGCGCAAAATCTCCACTAGCATGTGCACGTAAAACAACTGAACTAAATGTTTCGTGATGTGGTGTGTGCCTATTCGGAAATCGGTGAGCATACAAATGAGAAGCCGCTCGCGAATTTTGCCCTGCTTCTCCGTACTCTAAAACAATGTCCACTAACTCCTCATTAGTGTACACATGTGCCATTTTTGTTAATAAATAACTAAAAACATAAACTCGCAAAATACTTTCTTATTTAGCTTCACAAAAATCCACCGTTCTTCATTCAGATCACCCACGATACAGATTAAACCTTATTTACACGTTCTTATCAGTATGAAAAAACAAAAAATTCCTGGTATTTTGTTTTCGTCAGTTGTTTGATACAACATTTGCTACAATAAATTATTAATGTGTGTTCTAATAGCACGACGATGAACGCAAAATACAGATATTTATTTTTCAATTTATTATTGAAACTCAGGTTTATAACTTAGTTTCTGTGGGATTTTTATCACATTCTTTTTCTGAGAAATCAACTTCTTTTGTAATAGTGCATATGTGGTTAAAATTTGTCGGATAAGTTGTGGAACACCCTGTATAATATCCTGGAAGTGAAATTAAGTGTCAATGAGAGCGCCAACCTTACTATTCGAGAGTGCAATATTCACTGGAAAGACACGTATACGTGCTAAATCTCTACCTAACTGTTTCCTTATACCAAATATGGAGAGATTTGCAAAACAATGCAAGCAAAACACAGAAGTGTTCGAGCAACGTCGACAAGAGTTTGTTACGAACGTGGACAATCTGTTTGATATTGCGTATGATGATGCTCTTCAATTGATGATAGTAAATGAAGATACGATCTTCTTGCATTTAGCTGTGGTGGACAAAAATTAGCCATAAAAGAAGAAAAGGAGCGTCTTAGGAATACCGAACAACAAAAGCGGCGAGTTAAATACCTATGTTGCTTCTTCAACTTCTTCGACATCATCTTACGAACCAGTGCAAGGTCATTCATCTCCAGATTCCGAGATAGATTTACAAGAAACTTTGCCCATTCCAACTCAGAGCACACAGCCTGATACTAATGAAACTCAAACGAGGAAAAGTTTCATAACTCTAAAATTAGTGGCAGCATTAGATAGGTGTCAGTTAAATATGAGAAATGTTTTTATTATTGAAACAACACTTGGATATAACAATGACGAGCTTCCTATAGGCAAGTCCTCCATTCAAAAATTTTGTACCGAAAAGCGAAGGGAGCACGCAGAAGCTATAAAACTTGATTTCAAAAGCGAGGTACCGGATACTGTAAATGTCCACTGAGATGGCAAATTATTGTCAGCTTTAAATGCACGCAAGTCCAAAGAAGAACGTCTACCGATCGTTATAACGTATGGAAACAAAGAGCAACTTACCGCTGAGCCCAAATTGGATAACTCTTCAGGCAGCAACCAGGCTCAGGCAGATTAGGATGCTATTTCTGACTGGAATCTTGAAGATAAAGTTCAGATTCTTTGTTGTCATACTACTGCTTTAAATACAGGTAGTATTATTAGAAACTTAATAAAGAAATGCTTATTTTTGCTTGCCGCCATCACGCCTACGAATTGGTGTTAAAAGGCGTGTTTGAATCAAAGATGGACCAAGTGACTACAAACCCTGATATTCCAATGTTTGAAAAGTGTCGCGAGAGCTGGAAAAGTGTAGATCCCGAGAAAATACAGATTTATACTGAAAAGCTATCATGCCTGAAAATTTTAGAGACTGGCTATCGGGAATTAATAGCAGCCTCAATAATATGTCTTGGCGAAGATAGATAAAACAATTAAGATTTGACCACCAGGCGCCATGCATCAAGCTAGATGGATGACCAGAGCAATCTATTAACTAAATATAGCGTTATTAAGTTCCCAGCTCAAACTTTCTAATAAGGATAAGGCCGCTCTATTAGATATCTGCCTGTTCATCGTGACAACATACGTGAAACCGTGGTTACAATACGCTTTAGCGGTAAAAGCACCTAACCAGGATTTATGCTTTTTAAATGCAGTGATTGTTTACGAAAGAATTGGCAAAACCATTTCAAAAGCAGCTTTACAAAAAGTTCTGCCAACATTTATGGTATTTGACAGATTGATGAGGTCTTATCTTTGTTTGACGACGAAGATGAGGAAACTAAAGTAAAAATTGTTGCTAATTTAGCTAAAGAAAGTCCATCAGTCCACGATAAATTCTACGTCCCATCGAAAGAAGAACTTTCTGGCCCGCTTTATGGTAAGCGACGAATAAATTTTCCTTTGTCTTCTTTTACTGGTCCTATATAATATGTTAACATAAGCCGTAATTCTGACAATAGATGGCATCTTGTACCTCAGAGGTTTGTTGCTACGCTTTTGTCCGTTGTCCTGACTTGATGCCAAACCTAGACGATGCTGATGAGCTGCCAAAAAGCACAAAACATCTGTCCATGGTGGTCTGTGGTCGGATGGACAAAACCAGTATGTGTAGATAATAATAATAATAATAATAATAAGTTTATTGCAAAAGAAAAAGTATAGCAGTAGTAGATGAAAGACAATATTATACAATAAACGAATGGACCCAAAAAAGTTTCGCAGAAACTTGTGCTTGGGCATGAGCTCATGTATAAATAACTTAAGACTAAAAAAAAAACATAAAAAATATATGTATATAAAATTCATTAGACAAGTCCTGGTAAAATTTTTAAAAAGACACAATCGGGACGGAGACGCAAAATCGGATGGTAGCTATTCTTCGTTTTTTCATTCCAGAGAAAAATATCGATGATTCTGTTTCAATCAAAAGCAAATCCTTGTTCAGTCAACGAGTGTCCATCAACTACATGGCCACATAATGATTCTTTTCAACACGTTAAGAATAAGGTGCAAACACTGAGAGCTGTTAACACAGGCATGTATATCCTGACTAAAAAGAAAACTTTGAAAAGAAAATTTAGTAAATAATGTTCTTTTAATAATAACTATCTAAGAAATATAAGATACAAAATAAAGCAATGCTTGAATCAGAATTTGGTTTTGAAATCCATAGATGGTTTCCCTATTAACTTCCAAATTCATAGTTTGACCGAAAGTCGGCACGGCATGGGTTATCGTTCCCTGATCGCAATATTTATTTTTTGAATTGTTAGAGTCAAATGGAAAAAATGGAGAGTATGCGTATCTTAATTAGGAAACAAATGTGTTTGCCCTCATAGGTTTGGGACACCATAATATCAATTTCATTTATTTACAACTAATCCTTGGACAAGCGAGCGTCATCTGCTTCTCTCTACCCTTATAGCCTACAATGGATGCGTTACAAATAGATGCCCCAAAAAAGTAAACAGTTTACGAACGCTGTTCATAGATACATCTCATTTCGGGTTTATCTCCAGCGAAATAGAAGCATTACCGAGATCGACCGGGCGTTGGTTTTTATAGTAACTACAAGCCTGTACAGAACCGGCTAGCTATGGCTCTATGGCATATTTTATCACTTTTGTTTATACTCTCAATAAAAACGATGTCGCCGCGCGGTGTGTATATGTTCGGTAGTGGCAGCGTTGAAAAAATTACATTGTCACCGGGTAGGTAGTTTTTACATTTTATAATGTCGTCGCGGTCGCAATATACACTTTTCGAATTCGACGCTGGTAGCCATAAACAGACGCGGTTATGATATGACGGCAAAGCTATTCTGATCATGCTACGTTATATGCTATACGGTACGGCAGTACACTCGCGTTTTTATTTGCAAAAAATGTTGGCAGAATGGCAGTGGAAAAAAATGAGGAAAATGCAATCATTCTCAGCTCTGAGTTTGGTAAAATGATTTTGTAATACTTATTAGAGAAGAGGTTGCTCAACGGTATCAGCTCAAATTTTTTGAAATTAAACAAGAATCATTTTCTAACTTACTGATATCACTATAGTTTGGGCGGCAAACCAGAGCGGTGGCGATAACGATCGCGATGGAGAGCAAATAATGCGCATGTAACTAAACCGAATTGCGCACACCTGCGGCGATCTGGTAAACGCCCCGCCCCGCGTTCTAACGCGGCCAACTTGCGGTCTGCGGTAAAACGCTGCATGCATTATTTGCCCACATAGTTCGCGTGATATTCTTTCTATGGAGTAGTAGCAAACATGTGTGATACATAACAACTTATCGAAAATGTGCGAGAACATTCCTTCTTGTATGATTTGTCTCACAGTGACGATAAGAATATTACGAAAAATACAAAATATGCGATGAAATTGCTTCATCTATAGGTGGAACCCCGGTAAGTAGCTCCAGTTTTTACTTTTATAGATTTTTATTTAGACAAAAAAAGTATCTTTTAATACTTATCTAATTATTAAAATATGAAACAAATTTTTCACGTTTGTTGATCTTCGGGCATTTCCAAAGGCTCCGAGAGCGGGCAGCTGTCCATATTCTTCTGGCTTTATCAAATTCAGTAGCATCAAAACAGTCCACAGTCATTCTAAAATAAACAAAAAATCTCTCTATTTCCTCCCTTAGTTTATGAAATATTGTATGAAAATCTCCTTTGCTTTCCCGATCACAATTGATATCATGAACACAAATCCTTCGCTTTTTCCTAAACAAAAAAAGAAATGTAAATAATAACTTAAGTACATTTTGGATTTGCAATTTTCTCCTATTCTTCTTATTATTAGTAATTTAGTATACTTACTTGCCTTTGCCTTTCCTCATCTTCATCCACTAACAAAGCCAAAAGCAAAGCTTCTACTTCTATATCCTGTGCACTCATTGCATACTTTAATTCTGAACATTCTTAAAGATACTAAATTTTCGCTGAAAAATAGCATTGGTTTGCGGACATGTAGTCCTCCTGGTGAGCGCCACCGCGATCGCTATCTCCACCGCGGCCGCCGCCGCTCTGGATTGCGCCCCACATAATATTAAAAAGATAAGAGAGTCCCCCTATCGTCTTCGGGAGTCTACCGCATAACTTCTACTTGTGGAACAACAAAACGAGCAGTGAATACCAGAATTAAATAACACAAAGCGAACTGTCGTCTGGGTCAAATTGAAAAATCTGCCGAGAAGCCCAGGTCATTGTTAACACACCAACATACCATGCTAGATTAGGCTACAGAGATACAGAAACACACGGACAACTTTAACAAACCAGAGGGATCACTGGAAGAACACAAAACCTGGCTACCGGTAATAAAAAACACGAAAATTGCGTCATCCAAATTGCAAAACAACCGAGTCATCCCGAGCGCAACGCCAGCCGAGGATTCCCGAAGAGGTCTCCCCACCACCCGAGCCACATATAAATATGAGCGGAGATGTCAGGACTCCAAACTGTGAACATCTTCCGAAGATGCCAGCCACTCGTGTTAGCGAAACGTCAAGTAAAAATATCTTACGACGGCCTAACTACCCAAAAACCAACCAAATAACATTGGATGATGGCCACGAAAGCCTTTTGTATTTCAAAAGAGAGTAGGTACACTGCTGATAACGCAAAATGTCTTAATATAGCGGGATCCGTGCGCACCCGTCTTTAGCAATGCAAAGGTGGTGCCCGAGTATACAGTAGGAATTAATGAGTCACTGTAACTTGAGCTGGTGATTTGTCGGTCATCGCGTTATATTGCACCTTGTTATTTATTACACATTGGACGCCAGCCTAAGAAACTCAAGTATGCAAACGTATTAATTTCAATGCATTCCAGGTCAAAAAGACATAATATGACATAGAACTCATCTCTGACAGCCCTCAATAACAAGTTGAAAGTAGGTATGTAGTGTCAGACCCAATGACTGACACGGCGCCATTCGAATAGTTCAGTGTCAATCCCCAGTGACTGGTACGGCGGTCATAAGAAGATCTTTTTCAAGTCAGACTTGATTATTTATTATACTATGAAATACGCTTTCATAGTGTTCCCTTTATAAAATATAATTGAAATCAGGATTACTCACAATAAAAATATATACCCCACCATTGACAACCCTGCTATTGGTTAACAGGATATATAGGGTGACTTCGAAGTTGAGTCATTTATTTTAACAGTGAGTAGATCTGATCAAAAGAAATGTTTGTTCCTTTAACATTTTTCTGGTAAAATTAAAGTAACAAAGTTATAGCCCTTTAGAAGTTTGAGTACCGCCCTGTCTCAATAATAATATTATGCGGTCGTGTTTGGCAACAACGGATATAATCCGCCTTATAGGTTCATCGCATCGGAAACAAAAAAGCGAAAGAATTTGAAACGCTTATCACGATGTTTTTACTACAATTTTATTCAGTTGTATTCAGTCAATGTGTCAGTCGGTAACGCGTGAGTGAATAGTGGTGTTTGTTGCGTGGCTCAAACGAAATAAAAAATGGCACATGTTTACGAAAATGCTGAACTTGTGGACATGATTCTTATTTACGGGGGGGTGGGGGAGGGGGTCTTGCTGCGCGGCATCACGGATTTATGCGGATCGGTTTCCCAATGGAGTGCAACCAACCCCTCGTGCCTTTGTTAATGTAGTACAAAGGGCCCGAAATACTTGTCGGGAGGATACTTTATAAAACAAGGTAACATTTTTTTTTTATTTTTTTTTATTTTTACACACATATTTTGGTTTATCTTCCTTCTATAATCATTATCTGAATATTAATGACTCAACTTCAAAGTTACCCTGTATGGGATCCTGGCGGCACGGCGGCGAAATATTAAAAATACTTTTATAAACTCCCATTATAATAGATAATATAATAGTATACTCAACAGGTAAAGTGTCCTTGCAATGCTCTCATCAGTTCATAAGAGGTACGGCACAGGTTAGTCTCTGAGAAAAAAAGTTAATTACGAGTATCAGTCAATAGGCTCATCAATTAATATTCAGTCCCCACGCATTTGACAATGTTGCGATATAGAAACTTCTCCTCTACTCTACCTACAATATTGCGAATTGTGATCACAGTTGCGATGAGTAAACAGCTCGCGACAGGTTAAGCAACTGTATTTGTTGCCTTCGACTCGGGTCGACATCTTATTTGAAAAATTAAACAGATTTAGAATGAGTGTAAGTAAATGGTCCTGGGTAAAATCGTAGCTTACAAACAGAAAACAACGTGTAGCGACAAAAAAGATAATATCATTATGTCAGATTTAATTTGTAATAAGGTAGGTATACCAGAGGGCCAATGTGTTATGTCCCAAATAATTTGTCATATTCATCAATGATCTAAAAGATAGCATTAAGAGCTATGACATTACGATACCAGCATACTCATTAGCTACAAAAACGCCTCTGGATTGGAACATAGTCAGCAGGTGTTTGAATCACTGATGGAATGGTTTTCAATGAATAAACTTGTACTAAATAAGGACAAAACTGATTTAATAATATTTAGAAAAAACAATCACAGATTGATACACCACAAAATATCACACATTCTGATAGGAATATCCAAGTCAGTTAGCAAACTAAGGTGTTGGGAATACATTTAAATAAGTTTCTGTCTTGGACTCCAAACATAAATAAAACTACTTTGAAACTCAGTGTCAGCTGTGGAATATCTAGGTATATAACTTCAGAATGTTAAAAAAATGTATTGTATATTGTGAATAATACTACTTGGAGCAGCGCAGAACTGCAACAACTATTTATTATCCAAAAAGGACCATAAGAGCAATGATACATATGGAATTTAATGAAACATGTATAGGCATATTTAAGTCTGTGGGTTTAATGGGTTTAATGATTGTATGCGCAGTTTACTTTTTTGAATGTTCACTCCAAATAGAAACATTTTTATGATGCAAAATGATCACACACACGGTACAAGAGATCTGAATGTTTTGCTACCTCAGCGTAGGCTGACAGTAAGTGAAAAAGCTCTTTTTATATGTGAGCAAAGTTTTATAATAACCTACCTAATCATTTAAAAGTGTTGGAAGGTACAGGAACCTTAAAAAAACCTGAAACGGGTTTTAGTTCAGCTACAGTATTTCTGAATGGGTGAATGCTTCGTTTCAGTTTTTGCATAGTTGTGATTCTAGATTTCGAATAAATATTATTAATTATGAAAATATATCTTGCATAGGACAAATATACCTACGGGGAATTCTATCTACACACCTGATTTTATATGTCTCACAAAAATTTATAAAAACGAGAGCTTACAAACCTTATAACGATTTTTATTTTTTCTTTGTTTTTTAACCATAACTCCATTGCCACTGGATTGATTCTCTAAACCTACAAAGCCTTTTCATCCTAGACATAGTAACCTTGAAAATGTCATTCAAGTCAGGGCGGTACTTTCCGAGTTAACAGGGACGAAGCTTAAGCGGACACAGACAGACAAACCGACAGAAATTAGTGACATGGTTTTTCGTGAAGTCCAAAGAACATTACATCTGATTTTCGAAATTTTTCGTGATAACAATACTTTTTCGTCAGTTTTGGTATCTGCGAGGATATGAGAGAGTAGTTGCCTGACATTCCTCGTTTGCGGAGATTTAATCTTATATTATGTTTTATATTTTAGTCAGGATCGCGCTGCTCCTGGTAGTTCAGAGAAGGCCGGCTGAGGCAGTCCAGACGGCAGAATCGGTACAAGTTTAGTTAAATAAATGTTCCTGCTTTTCAAATATAAATTAAAATACTTTTCCGAGTATGTTTTGCAGCAGCGTGGCTGAAACTGAAGCGAGAGCGGCGTAAAGTATACGATTTATTTTTAGGCGTCGGGCAAGTGGAGTTAGACGTAATATTTCTTTGTTTATTGCTAACACATCTTATGCACATTAAAAGTTTGGAGGGAATTGCGCCATGAATCTTTTATTATTTCACAGTAGCGAGACGGACGGTGAGGCAAGGCACTTCGTAGATTGCTATTCACACTTTCAAGTTTTTCTAATTACTGCTTGTGCTTGTAACTTGGTAGCGCAAAAACTCCCCAATTTGAGAATAAAAAAAAAACAGATTTTGATAATGAGTTATAAAAATTTGAGTCATATGTTTATACTTATATCCAGGAAGCTAAGGGGTCACATTTATAGACTATCTTTGAGGATTGATCGTGGTTTGAGGAATATCTAGTGAGATTTTATACAAACTACAACGTTTCTTCGAGGAACATTGCTGGGAGGATTTAATATTATCATTAGACTATGGGCGACCGCAAGGGAGAGTTTCCAGGGTGTTAGCATAATTATGTGTACAGTTGCGATTTTTAGGATTTGGTCCGCCCTGATAAAATTTACCCACTGCTCTTGACGATGAAAAATTCCTGCGGGCGCCCATGTCTCACAGTAGGCTGTAACAGTTTGTCATCACAGGTTTTCTTTTGTAAATTTACAAATTACATTTTCCATATTTGCACAATTTCCGACATTTTCAAAATTCAGATTTCAAAAACATCAAGGAATGTGAAAATTCTAACAACTAACTAAAAATTGAAAATTGTGGTAGTTTGAAAATATGAGAAGTCGTGCAAATTTCGAAAGTTTTTCAAATTTGTAAAACCTTTGATGACAAATGTAACAGCCTACCGGGAAAAAAATTAGTATTTTTTTTCTCGGATATTGCATATCCGCGATTTAGCTGGAAATAATTTTTGTGATGCTACTTTGGCTACTTCTACTAATTCCGGTGGAGTCAAAAAAAAAACTCGGACTCAGACATTTTTCCCTTTGTAGTATTAAAAATAACTTTTAAACAACCACTAAGTTCACAATTTTTAAATCAAATCACAAAATTGAATTGACAGCTATTTGATTGCTTTAAAAGTTTCCTTAACAACGCAGGTCTAATTGTCGCTATAAGTACAACATAGCCTACTAATTTGCAAATTCAAGTTTCACTTCGATCATTTTCTGACTTAAATATTGTAATAGTATTATTTTTCAATATTAAATCGTCGTGTTTCCTGTCACAGAAAAAAATTGTGTATTATACACGGAAAAAATACTAGATTTTACCTTTCTGTTTTTAAAACCTCAAGCTAAAATCGAGTACTTTTTTCCCTTGTACAATAAATAACTATTTTTATTTAATTTATTACTTTTTCACCGCTCTTCCGAAAAGGATAAATCGCACGCTGCGTATTCTTCTTAAATAATCTTCCATCTAGTTGTCGTGGTGCTTTCAGGTTTGTCCTCATACATAAATAAAACTGACTAATTGCAACAACCCTGTTCTGCTTTACCACCACTCACACCCCCTAAAAACTTAACTCATTCATTTTAACCCGAGGCGCCTCGCAACTATTTCTGGTGTCAATTAAAAGTTAATCTTCATCATAAAATAATTCATAGTGGTAGTTAAAGAGAGAGAGACAAGGAGAGGGAGAGAGGTCTGCTAAGTCTCAGACTCCGAAATGTAATTTAACATTTCGGATGGCACTGCCACCCACCCAGCCCAGGCACAGGATGTAATATTACATTTACGCAAGTTTATAATTAATGGCTCTGCACAACTTGCTGGTCTCGGAATCGGTAGTTGAATCAAGCTTGTTGTTTAGGAACTGTTGTGCCGGACTTTCATCTTTGAACCCTCTTTCACTCAACCGACAGCAAAAAATCTAGCACGGCATGCAATGAAAGTCTATAAAATTAATGTTTTCGCCCACAAAAAATCAAGAGGATAAATCGTAACTTTAACGCAAATAGGTCGTATTTCGTCGATATTGTGTTTTTTAATCTTGCAGCAAAACGATGTTTTGCGACATTGCTCATTTCATGCAGAAGCAAAGTGTTAAAATTATATGCTCATTCGGCATTACAACTTTTACTCACAGTTTCTCTACTTCCCACGCCAATTGGCGAGGAAGTACTGTGATCGTAAAAATTTTTAAAAATGAGTTATCATGTTTTCTGATGAGACATGGCATGCACATCACGAAGAACTATGTCAGTCACTCCTTGTCTGGCTCGCAATTCGTTGTGGGCTTGCAGACGGGTTGTCGAGCTTAAACCCAAAGTGGTGCAGTGGTTCTGTACGACGATGGTAGGTCCTTCTCTGTTATCTCCTTGGTCTGGTGGCCTTGCACTGGAACCGAGACAACTAAGGCCAAACTCAACCCAATTCGGTATTTGCATTGTACCAGTATTTACAAGCGCAATGCGGACAATAACAATGAGTTCAATGGAGTGCAATGGAAGCTCTGCCAGATCTCCCACAGTTGGATCTAGTGAGAGGCGAGAGTAGTCGCACATCGACTGTGGAGTCAGGGCAGCGGGGCCTTTATGAATCCTGTCATCTTAGTCGAATTGCAAAGGGAGGATCCCGTCCTTCTGAGCAGGGGTGATCTGATCACCCCCAAATATCGCTTTACCGCAAGTTTAATTTGGAGTATCTGACGAGGGTTTCAGGAAGGTTTCCGAAGGAAGTGGACAGGTCTGGTGTACGGACAGCTCGGCTAATGATGAGGGCTCTCTCTGCCTCTCGACCGATACACCTCTATTTTCCAGGCGAAAATCTATGCGATCCTGGCTGCGTATCCCGCGTTTCCGAGGGGGACGGGCCTAGGAGAAGATTAACAATATTGTCCGACATGCTGCGATTGCGATGAAGGCAATAAATGCCTGCAAGATTACTTCGAGCCTTGTATTGCAATGCAGGGAGGCTATGGATAGTTTAGCAGCGAGGCATCCGGTACATTAGTGTGAGAATCGGGGCACGCTGGAATAAAGGGTAATGATATGGTGGACGCTCTCGCGGAAGCAGAATCAGGCGTCAGGCTTGTTGGGCCTAAGCCAGCCCTAGGGGTACCCGCGCAAGAGTCGGGAGGATAATGGAGAAGTGGATTGCTAGATAACACTCTCTGACATGAAGAAGCATCTCTGGACAGCTCGGTCAGGAACGTGAGCTCATCATAGGGCACAGTATTAAGGATGGACGCTTTTGCTTATCTTTGGATAGTGCCAACCTAAGGTTGTTGGTGGGACTGCTGCCTGGCCATATCACTGCATGTGATGGGGGTTATTGAGGATCTCATGTGTGAGCGCTTCGGGGTAGACCAACAGTTCTCGACGCATGTTCTGTATCGCTGTGAGGCTTTGAGCTACTTCAGGCAAACTATACTGGGCTCCAACACTACGGATCACCAGAATGTTGTCTGTCGGCCATTATGTCGCCCAGTCTCTCCGTTTATCCTTGGCCCCTTATAAATTGGAAAGTACCGGTCGGGTTTTGATAACATTTTGATACAAGCTTACTACTGTGCCAAGGATGGTCACTTCGTTGTTTGACGTTTCAAAGACTCCTGGCCATTTCCAGGAAAAAATGTCCAAGGTATAAAACTGGGGGTTGAGGCGTTAATACATTTGTATGCTGACCACTGTAATTCACTGTAATTCGACTGGCTAAGAGCATTCAAATCTTTTGCCATACATGTTCGTATAACTAACCTTTTTGACAGAGGAGCTAACTGATAATAGCGTTGCGTGGAAAGTGCAGGGCCAAACTTGTGCCTAAATGTGCTGTAATTTTACGACACGAACAATACATGAAATAGCGCGTGGACCAGTTGTTTTCGACAGATTGTGAACTCAATATGTTTTTGGAACATATCCTGTATCTTCTCTCAACAGAAGTGTAGGCAAACTTTTGAAGCGTCTGAGAATTTTTCGACTTCATTGGGATAGTTTCGGTTGTAATGTCTTCTTCAGGAATATAAAACAAACAAAAAAAACTGTAAAATGTATTCTTGAACATGGGAGACAAAGTATAGCCATCTCTTTGACTACTACCTTGTAAGTAATACACGTTTCTACCCATTATTATTTCAAAACGATTCCATTTCAGAATTAAAATTGAAACAATATCTGATATTGGCGACACTAAAAGCATGAAAGACAACGAGGAATAATTTTGTACATGAATTGCATAAAAGAATTACATCTTGCCGTTTGAACTGAATCTAGCGACGATTCTTATTTTTCTTATTCTCCTCCGGGTGATATATTTCGCTCGCTAGCTGAGTGTATTTTAAATAAAATATAAATCAGAAAAGAAGAAGAATAAGACTAAATAGAGCGAAGTGCGCGGGGTTGTTCGTCTGGCTACGAAGCGATAAAATAATCCAGGGGTGGGTAGGGCAAAAAGGACGCTATTACAGCTTCGCTAAACATTTTTTCAAGGGCCAGTCTTAAGATTTCGTAGTATTGTTGGCCAAACAGAGAAACAAGCTTGTCGTAATTACGTTTAGAAAGGCTGAGACTACATCGGAGTTTGTAAGCTTAGGGATAAAATGCCATTGTGTTGATGTGGAATGAAATCAAGACCATATAAGAGGTTTCAGATTTCAAAGTGAATTGCATGTTGTAATTGCCACGTATTTATTCTCTTCTACAACATAGCGTAACAAAAATTTTTAATTCGAGGTTTCTCCTTTCGACCTCCATCACCAACTTTGTTTTTTCATATGAACGCTATTGTACTTTTAAATAGACTTTTCATACCTAAAGACAAAGATGTATTTTTAGTAGGCCATGGATTATTTGTTGTTGGTATGAGAATTATAACAAAATAAAAAACAGATAAATCATAGCAGGTCCTCAAAATGTTGTCAATTTGTAGGAAAATTCTGACTCTCCTCTGAACATTTCCTCGATTTATTTTTCTTCTTCTCAGCTTCTAAACTCTGTTACTAGGTCTGATATATGAAACAAATAACTATCTGATAATTTCAATGCCTACCAAGGAATTTGTGTTTTTCTGGAAGAACTGAGGTTTGACAATGTCGATGTATGACATATACAATTATGAAATCAGAATTAAAAACTCTATTCATCTGCGCATAAGTCCGAAATGGTGCCCATAAGAAAAAATGGCGTTGATGCTGGAGGACCAGAGAGGAAACGTGATATTCAATATTCTAATTATGCCATCTTATAGAGAAGAAAACAGCAATGATAATGTATGAGTACAATTTATTTTCAAATTCCACCACAAATAAAGTCTGGAAATCTCCGCCGAGACATCGAACTACGGCTTGCCAAAAAAACATGTAGATATATGGGATAAGGGGTTTTCAATAAGCTCAATGATGACATTAGGAATGAGTCAACTACAGCTGTTTTCAGCAGCAGAAAACTAAAGCATTTTTAGTAGGTAAATGTTTCTACAACTTGAAGGAGGTTTTTGTTTAGATTCATGGTCCATACATTTTGAATCCGCCCACCGGTTTTGATGACCTTTTCATTTGTTATGGACTTTTCTATTCTTTTTAACAATGAAATAAATTCTCATCATTATTTTTATTATTACTATATCTCACATTTTTATACGAGTCGCCCTTGTTCCCTGAAAAGAGCTAGAGACTTGCTCTCCAACAAAAGAGCAGCCTCATGCATTTTGGTGTACGTTTTATATAAATGTAAAGTCTCGGCGAGAACGAGGCAGGCTAGGCAGCTAAGAAATTCAGATGTGTAAATTAGATTATGTCTGTTCTTTTATATCGGAACGCACTGCTGATGTAACAATTTAAAAAGGCGAGCAGAGGCAAAAAGATCGAGATGGGGATGTACTGTTGGAGTAAAAAGTGTATGGTGTGCCAAATTTTGGAGAAACTGAAATAAAATTGACTGAAATGGACATGTTTGCTTTTCACTTCTATAACAATGACCAGCGCTGTTTCGTGCTCATTAGCAGTGCATGAGTAGCAAATCATTGGTACGTGGCGATAGTCAGATTTACACCTACTTGCGGACAATAAAATTGGTATCAAGTATATTTTTCTGGATTTTACTTTCTATTATCGCTAGTTTCAGTTTGAAGGATTACAAGCTGTCACGCTATTCCCTGAAGATTTACTTGGAGGTTTTCTAATAACGGCGGTCAACGTTGACGTGGATGAAAAGAAACTGTATGTGAGATATTCGCAACTGCCCGGACTTCAGCGTGAGTGTCACGCACTACATACTGAGCTTTTCAGTCGATCATATCCGTTTGTTTACTTTTCTTTTGTCTTGTCTTTTGTTCCTTACAGAGACGAAAACCAGATCTATGGTCCATTTAAAAAACAGTTTTTTACACTTCAATATCGATCAGTCCTCATTAAAAAATCCTTCATAATGGCGCTTCTAAATAAGAAATATATTTGCATGCCCAGCCATACGTTTTCAAATACTTCATACTTCACAGTGCGAGTCGCGACCATGTGTGGTTGCGAACTTGCTCGACTGTGTAGTCTACTGACTCGCGCAACAAAGGGTTGCTATGCGATTCCGCCTGACTATAATGTAGCTGCTCTTGTTTGATGTAGTCCATTGGGTAAATAATGTCAAGGTCTCTGTGAAGGGTCTCATGGGGCGTTAGTGATAGGTTATGTTCTGCAAAACCTGCATTCTACGCAAATGCGTTTTGGCAAGAAACACCAAGCCGCACTTGCGTGAGTGATCGCTGGTCTAATAACCATATTATTGGAGTCCTGCTTAATGTAATATGATCTATACGTCATTGTCTGTCTGAGCACTTCGGAGGACCTTTGCTCTAGGTTAAAGTATTGTAAGCCAGTAGGTCTGTCAGGTCTGGTTGCCCAGATACCAGACAAAGTCAAGGAGAAAGAAGGGAGGAAGAGCGCCTTGGCATATTGCTAACTAGCATTCGGGAATTTTAAATTGATCCTAAAATTAATTCAGAGATTGGCTGTTCAAGAAAGATTTATTTTAGGTTGGACATAAAGTCGCATGATTTAATTTTGCCACGGCTTTGTGTATTTGCGAACTTGCTCGACTGTGTAGTCTACTGACTCGCGCAACAACGGGTTGCTATGCGATTCCGCTTGACATAATTATGTAAGTAATGTGAGCCGCCGCGATGGGTATACGTAGTCATGCCCTAAGTTCTGTCCCTCGTTTTCAAACAAGTGTAGACCTGTTAATACTTGTCCGATTGTTTACATTGTGGTGTCAGTTGATTAAGCGCTTTTCGGGTAATTACATATACCTCAGTTTGTATTGATCTCTCGAAGCATAACGATGGAGTGGGGCAAGGCAGAGAACCGTATTGCAGTGATAGCTTTACATAAGTGTAATCACAGTGCTAGTCAGATTTTTGAACTCTTACGCGGCCTTCAAATATCGCGTAAATTTGTGTCTAGGACCATTCAGCGGTACAATGAGACGTCCTCTGTTGATGACAGGCCAAGAAGCGGAAGACCTCGTCAAGTAAGGACTCCAGCAGCCATCAAAGCCGTAAAAGCCAGGATTCAAAGGAATCCACTCCGGAAGCAGAAGATCCTATCCAGGGAAATGAAGATTCCTGTCCGGACGATGTCGCGCATCATTAAACAAGACCCAGGGCTAGGGGCTTACCGGAGACGTACGGGCCAGCGACTTACGGCCACCTTGCGACACATCAGGGCGACAAGATCCAAGAAGCTCTTGGAGAGGTACGCAGCTGGGGGATTCCGAAAGATTTTGTTCACGGATGAGAAAATCTTCACCATAGAAGAAAAATTCAACCGGCAAAATGACAAAGTGTATGCAAGGAGTTCACAGGAAGCTTCGGAGATCATTCCGAGAGTTGAGAGAGGCCACCACCCTGCGTCAGTCATGGTTTGGTGGGGGGTGTCCTACGAAGGGGTCACTCAGCTCCATTTCTGTAAACAGGGCGTGAAAACAAAAGCGGCAAACTATCAGAGCGACATACTGGATCCTATCGTCAAGCCTTTAAGTGGTACATTGTTTGCCAACCAACACTGGGTCTACCAGCAGGATTCCGCCCCCGCTCACAAGGCTAAGAGTACGCAGCGCTGGCTGGAAAGCAATGTGCCAGAGTTCATTGCTGCGGAAGATTGGCCCTCAGGGAGTCCGGACCTCAATCCTTTAGACTACAAGTTGTGGGACCTGCTAGAGCAGTTGGCCTGCTCCAAAGCCCACCGTAATATCGAGTCCCTGAAAGCGGATTTGATCCGATCAGCGGCAGCTATTCCTTTGGAAGCTGTGCGTGCAGTGATAGATGAGTGGCCCGCGAGATTGAAGCAGTGTGTGAAGGCCAAGGGGGGACATTTTGAATAAAACTGTTTGATTATGAATTCTAAAAATGTTGTCGAATAAATAATATCTTTCATATAAATATATCTTATCTTGTTTCATTTTTATCATGAGATTATCATGGGACAGAACTTATGGCACGACTACGTAATTCGTTACTCAATCTTGCCTGATTTTGATGAGACATTCTGATCAGGTAAATGTCTGCATATATTGACAAGATATAGCCGAGATATAGAAGAAGAAACCTATATATTGTCAAAAAACGATAAAACATCAACTTGCTTACTAAATAGTTCCTAGTATGCAGATAGTTCATTCCGCGTTTGCTCGCTATGAACGCTGTGAGCGTCACGAAAAGGGTCATCTATTGAGGAATGACTTATCGAAATGTTCATTGACCATGCCACACCATGCTGCCTAATGCAGAGACTGAGAGTTTATCTCTTTGTGGTGATTTTGTGTATTGGTCTGAATGTGTATAAAATCAGTGATAACTGCTATGTGAGAAAATTATAACTGAATGTGCTGCCCATGAAGTATACCTATTAGATATACTAGACGGGTCATTTGTGGTATCTCTTGTCAAGAGAGGTTATGTTCAAAGTTATAAATTACGTCGTTCCTCGGTTTTTTTGCGTTTTCAAAAACTTGAAGTGACATTACGGGAAATAAACCCCGCGACCGTATTTTGAGTGATTAAGGCCCATATCGTCAATCGTCCCTACAATTGTAGGGCGCCTTTATGGCCTCCTTGATTGTCATAGTTTTCTACTTCTCCGTGTCAGAACTCTATTTTGAGGTTATGTCACAAACATCTATTTGCATCAAATTGTGTGTGCTTTTGAGTTATATCATGTTTTATCAGCCTGGAATTTCCGACAATTTAAAAAGAAAACATATCCTCACAATAGGAGAGCGCTGACGCTGACACGGGACAAGTGTAATCTAGAATTTTTTTAAGTAGAGAAAGGAGTACGACAATCAAGGAGGTCATTAATGCGCCCTAAAATAGTAGGGACGACTGACGATACGTGCCTAAGCCACACCACATAAGAATTAGAAATGACGCATCACACACAAAACATTTTCGCATTTTTCTGTATTTCCTGCTTAACATCGCAAAATAGATTTCTATAAGACTTAAATGACTGTAAATAATAAATGATGTAAAATGTAATAATACCTTTTTCAAGTTTCATGAATATTCCTGTCTGTAGCATCTTATGTCAACTGTTAGCTGTAAACTACAGCAAACAGGGATTTATTTTCTGATCTCACTCATTTTTGAAATTCAGCAAATTTGCATATGTAATTTCCAGGATGAATAAGGAAAAGTGGATCAGCAACTAATTTCTAGCGTTGCATACATCTAAAGTAAGTGTATTTGAGACAAGAAACAATAATGATGATCATCACAGATTATTAGCAAACAAATCCTCACTATGCACCTACAATGCACTGCCGTTTTCTTTCAGCTATAGTATACAACCTCCAATAATGCCATCTCTGAAGCAGATGTTACATGACATTTGCACAGCAATCTTCTGTTGCGCGACTCAGTGGACTACACAGTGGAGCAAGTTCGTAAACATTCAAGGCCACGGCTCGCACTGTAATAAAAAATTAGCGCGAACTTTTAGTAAATTTAAAATTACACTCTAACAAAACCGAATCAAAATTTGTTTAGTTTACCTCAAAATTAATCCATGTACCAAGTCAAAAAGCCTAGGGCGTTTCCTTTTAAACTAAACACTTCTATTTTTCTTTGCTCTTCTCCTTTTTTCTTCTCTCTCCCTTTCTCATTTTCCTTGACCTTGTCTGGTTTCTGGGTAACCAGGCCTGACAGATTCGACTAATGTACATGTACATTAGACAGTGACTACGGACCGCCCAGGCAAACAAATGACGAATAGTTACATGACGTTGGAGCTAAATATTGAAAGCTACAGCTACAGAACGAGTGCACATCAAGTGAAGAACATCTTGTTGACAGCAAGTTGACATCTTGTAGAGAAACCTACATAAATGTCACAAAAACTCGGCAAAATGTGACATTTCAAGATAAGCCTGCAAGCCACAAATATTGTCAGTTTAGAGGCTACATTAAGAATATGTGTGTAATGCCACACTTGTAAAACAACTAAATTCCATTAATTTATTCATCCTTGTATATCGGTATTTAACGAACGAGTTAACCAGGCGCGAATTTGGTCAATTTGCCGAGAAAATATGACACATGACTGACCGCAACTTGACCGTAGGTGGCATTTTTGCGTAGTATCCCGATGCCAGCTGAATTCATCCGGGAGCTCCAGCTGGCTCCGGTGCGCATTTTGCAGCGTGGAGCGTCAGGGAGGGTCGTGGACTTGACCTTGACGGCGGAGACAGTTGCCGGCGCGACGCCTCCTGCGACTGCTGCTTTGTTTTAAAGGGGATGAGCCGCAGGCCAGACAAGATTAAATTAGATACGATAGTTACACAATAACGTACATCCAACTAATTCGAATAGAGTATATGTTTACATTGCATTATTTGTCGCCAAAATTGTGTAGTTTTAGTGCATTCATTTGGCTAATTTGCCTACCACTGCCTACTAAGGTGACAAATCAATGCTTCGACGTACATTCTCTAAGAAAGGGTATTCGAGTAGCTAACTGCACCCAACTAGCAAATATATTTTTTAATTTGCAGTTGTTCCTGCTTTTTTATATCATAATTACTTTATTACTGCTCTATTGACGTAATTTTATTTTAATAAAATTCCCAGTAAGACAATTCAGTTTTTAAGAAGTAGTTTGCTTTACAAGAGCAAACATACAAAACAGTTTTACGAAAAATTTTAATACTGTTTTATAAACGATTACACAAAATTTTATACGACACTTCAGCTTACTTAACGAAGTTTCATAATAGATTTTATACTTGTATTGTCTGATACAAGTTTATTCGTTTGAGAATAACAACAAAATTGTCTTATTAGTGCTCTGTCAAACATTTATAAAATTAATCTATTAATATTTTCTTTCTGATAATATAGGTCCACAGGTGCTTCACATAACGCTTATAAAACAGTCTTGATGTTTATAAACGGATAAAATCGTATCAGATAATAAAAAAAAATGCAGCAAGCCTAAATGTCGTATAAAATTGTTGTGTAAGCATTTATAAAACAATACGTATTAAAATTTATCGCAAAACTGTTTTGTATTTTGCTATAAGAACGTCCTTACGACGTAAGCAAAGCAACACAAAATTGCGTTGTAATATCAATGATAAAGCAATTGAAGATCTCGGTGCAAAAAACAGATAAGTTCAACTTTTATCAAAATTTGTTTTTTCTAATAGATTTTATTTAGATCATTGCGGATCGTTTGATGCTAAAATCAAGTAAGTTCAATGCTTCTAATGTGAAACCTATGATTTCACTTACCTGGTCAAGGATTGGTAGCATAAATCAGGCATAGCCAGAACATACCTGCTTTTTGAACCGAGGTCTTTTTTAGGTGGGGACTTGTCTCGATCCGATCGTGTGGTCATGTAGTTCTCGCGTCGCGTGGCGTGATTTAGTATGCAATTAACAGTAACGAAGCATTGTTCGCAGGGCAATAAGTCCATATTTGGCGCGAAAATGTCGTCGAAGAGCCTTTTCAATCGTCAGGAAGTGAATATGTATCGAGTGATGAAAATAGCCCTAGCCTTGTCAATAAACGCCTGGATAACAAAACAAAAAGTAAAAAGCTAATAAAAGAAATTTAAAATATTGACATTCCCCCTAAAAACGGCAAGAAATGCATAAGTTGGCCGATGACTGGAAAAAACTAGTACGATCTACTTCAAAAAAGTTTAAAGTTGTAAGCGTCAATCAGAACATGATCATGGATTGTGCAACACATCTTGAAGCTTTTTTAAATCTGCTTTTGTTAGCAAAGAAAAATATAAGTTTAGCATTTCAACGTATCGCCGGTGTAGTATCAAAAAGAGTTCAAATAATATATGTAGAATGCAGTATTGCAACATCCATCCCTGTTTTTGTAAACAGAAATTGTGATATGGTGCTCTCCAAGTTCACATATATTATGATACAACCCTATCCCTTGCCGCTTAATGAAAAAAAGGCCGCTGATGTTAAACTTTTATCAGCAAAATACGTACAGTTCCAGCCTTCGATTTATGGTAATATCGAAAGATCTTCGGTGAATCCGAAAATATTGAAGTTCCACAAGAATAAGTTGGTACAGGTGATAATGCTTATGACTCCCATTCATCATTTATTTTTGTTACCACTTTTGAAATTGTAGCATTAAAACTGTTTAAACTAAATTTTCCATTATTTCAATATAATGTTCGCGGCAAAAATATTTATATATTACTGGTATATCATTGTCACTACATTATGTTAAGTTTCGGTTGGCCGTTTTCATTATCCATCTCAGAAGATTTGGTTTGTTTCCAATATTTTGCATTTTTCAATGTTGTTAGGTATAGAATTCTTCTAACATTCCTTAGAATTGGACTGAAACAACAAGTGAAACGGAAAAAATCAAACTTATCTCACAACTGTCGCGGTAAAAGCCCGTTGTTGAAGTACCATGTTACAATTTAATGTGAAATGACAACAACTGTCAAACTGGCGGCTTAAGCCTGAAGACTTGTAGTATGAACTTGACTACAGACTATGAGATTTTGGAGACCAAGAAATCGCATACTTGCTTCTACTACCTAGTCCGAATTCGCTGCGAACATCTATGAAAGTTTTTCCAATTAACAGGATGGATGCACTATTGACGCACTCCTATGATCAAAATGCAAAAAAAATCTTGAGTAGGCGTTCTGCAGGAAACTAGTATTGACCAAGACGATAACTTGATTATTTTTTTTTTAAAATTGACCGTTTATTACTGATACGAAGTGGATGAACAGTCATTAAGTGTTTATTTTGTGCATGACCTGGTTTAGGTCGTTTTGCTAACGTTGGGGTTACTCCTCAGCAATGGATGGTTAGTTAATCTTCGTATGAAGCATTCCGGCACTGAACGTGTCCCGTTTAAAACACTTATCGCGTACCTCCCGGAACATTCGGAGTTGCGAGGATCCGAGAGTCAGGTCTCCCAAAGGATGCCGCAGATTTAATCTGAATTTAGCTTAGCGCATAGAACGTGTGGTAAAGGGGAGTTTACATCCCAGAATCAGCCAGCACAACTTGTTATACACGGTGTTTCCTAATTGAATAGCATTATTCAAGGGAACGATTTATGGGGCTATTTTAAAAAGAAAGCTTATTAGATATGGGGTTGTAAAGGTTTCAATATAGAAAGCCTGTGGAATGCCATATACTTTTCTTAAAATAATAAAAAAATTAAGACGGTTACTTTTTTAAGCGAAAATCGTGCATTGAATTGAAAAATCAAGTGATCAAATTTACTGAGAAGTGGTTGGAGATTTAAAACATATTTTTCATTTTAACGCCACTGGTACAAATCAAAAGAAATTCCTTCTTGGTAAATTTTTTATACCGAAGCAACCGTGAAGGCTAAATACCAGGGCACCGTATATGAATTCGACAGGAACATCCTGTACAAAATATTCTCTAGAAGCACTTACATCTTGCAAATTTACCAGCTAATTCAATCATTTGGAATTTAATAGCAAATAAAGTTCTCATGGAGCTTTGAAAATTGATACTGAAACGACAAAAAAAAACAAATTTTAAGCGGTGTTTATTTTTTTCGTATTTTTGCCCCTAGCTCCGCCACCACTGTATCATTTTCCAAGAATCACAAAGCTTTTTCATCCTCGGCATAGTAGTAACCATGTATGAAGATTTCATCAAGTCGAACGGTACTTCCCAAGTTATAGGCTGTTATAAAATTAGTGGACAGACCGACAGATATACAGACTGACGGAAATGAGTGACATCGTTTTTCGTGATGTACATGTCGTATAACATCCAGAAAACATATCTTAATTTCGAAATTTTCATTCGACTTAGCATGAGCATAGCACAGACATTTTTTTACACTTCCACATACTCACGGTTAACCTATGCGATGGTGTTTCGCATCAGTATGGCTGGAAGATACCATTGCAGAGTAATAATAATTGTTCATATTATTGCTCCGTTATGACCCTATCAGTCATACACCTGGAAATAATAATCGAACTGCTTGGAAGGGGCCATATTGCAATCAGAATTAATTAAACGGGCAATACTATATTTTATTGCATCGCATCTCGAGATTTACATACCCACAGATACGCGATTCGCATTGAATTTTAATGGATGTTATTATTGGAAGATTGGATTTCCTGAATTTGTGCGAGGATGTTATGGGTCATTTGATGAGTAATTGTACCAAACAACAGTTAGAGATACAGTATTTCAAATATTTCCTCTTATGGGGTCTCAGAATCTCTAGGCGTTAGAGTAATGAAGTCAGTTTCTTAAAAGCAATATGCGAAACTGTATGAAATCGCGATTCTTCTGATTTCTAGTTACCATGCACTCATTACCTATTAGCAAATAGATACGTAAAATCCGGAGCTTAGAAGATTTCCAGAAATTTGAATCGAGTTGAAGAACCGAAATCACAAAACCTTGTCCCTCTTCTTTCATGACTTTCGAGACTGCTTATTAATGTCGCATGTCCCTTTTCTCAGCCTGTCTGGAGTATTTTTAATACCTTTCGTCTGATTGCTTCATGTTGTGTATAGATATGACTGAAGAACAATATGTTATCAGTTCCTTTTTTGTCAAAAAATACATACTTGAGCATTTTTATGCATCTTTGCTTTAATCGTAACATGTTAACAAATAATAGAGCTCTACATATTTACGATATTTATCCAATAAAAATATTTGGAAGTAATTTAAATAATCTGACAATAAGTTTTTTGGGCCTATTAAGCTTCCTCGTGGCAATACCATGAAATCAGAGCGTAAAATAGCTACATATAACCTGAAGTAAAGATCTTTCTTAAGAACTCCTAAATTCAAATTTGAAGAAGATTAGACTCAAAGTTAAAGTTCCAGTTGGACCTCTTTGGTGTTCACCAAAAGTTTTGGTTTGTCCAATATTCATTTTTCAATGTTGTTAGAAGTACAATCAAGAATTGGACTGCAATAAATCAAAATTACCTCACAACTATCCAGGTAAAAGCCCAACGGTGGGTACATGCACTCTTGCAACTCCGATGTCTATAATATATTAAGACTTATCGATTGATTATTAAATTTAAATGGCTTGTTGATTTCCACAGAAACCTTCACCATTTTTAACAATTGCCTGTAACACTTGGACCGTATGGAATCCACATCCTTTTATGTTTTCATAGAAAAATGCAAATTTCATGTGAAATGTCAGCAATTGTCAAACTGGCGTGATCGACTTGTAGTATGAACTTATATATTGACCACCTGATTTTGGAGACAAACAAATCGTAGGCTTGCTCATGAATTTATTGCTTAGCACTAACATGACTCACATCAGCAAGCAATCGAAAGCCACATTCTCAGTCTGAATCAATTAAACTCTTCGCGTTAAATAACTTATGCCTCCAGTGTGAGACTGCACATCGCATCGCTAAATTTACATACCGCCGCGATCTGGACGTGGACGCCCCCAGGCGGTCGTTAAAAGAACCATCGAGGATACGTACCTGTAACAGAGAGAAACGGATATTAGTTGTTTATTAATTATTTGTATGACAAGTTTATTGCAACAGGGAAGCAATAACATCCGAAGATGGTACTTTATATTTAGATAGATATGGTGAGTATAGTTACAAACAGATGCATTTAAAGAGGATTCAATTCAATTCATAAAATATTATTTTGCTTGGAATATACGTTAGAATAAAGACGACTATGTTTTTGGGACTGGGAAGTGCGAGGACATTGATGGCCTTCTCCACCGAGGTATGGATAGATGTTTCGACCACGAAAAATGATAGTATATTAGCGCGTTTAATTTAATAAAACTTTGCAACCTAGCATATCTGATAGTTTCTTGAATGTTTGGCAATAGGGTCGTAATAAGGTACACGAAATCTTCTGATCACAGAATTACAGAGATGCTAGATGCGTCGGCACATCATTCGTTGCCCACTAATTTTGAAATACTCCAAATTATCAAGTATCATGAAACTGTCAAAATAGTAACGGAAATTAATACAATCAACAACCATTTCAGTTATAAAATAGACTCTATATTGACTTGTCATAAACGATAATTATAATAAATATTTAAAAGTAGAAGAAGGAGTCTTTAATAGCAGCTCAGCAAGCCAACGCAGCTCTACATGAATGCACACGTTAATTATTAATCTAGGGTTTTTTGTTATCATTGCTCACCTAGGGGGTGAAACGTAACTTCTCCTTGGTGAATAATGCGGATTTCTCTGGTTAGTTGTATGAAAACATATTATTCTAAAAACAATTATACCAGTCTTCTGAAAAAGACATAGGATAGGACGTGCGTCAGTATCCAACCTAGACCACAGACCGTTTTGATGTTATTTTTCGTTGAGTGTCTTCAAGCGTGTCTACAAATCAGAATGTTTTCCTGGACGACCTCATCCCGCGCTGTGTAAGTTTGTTGTCTCAAAGAATGAGCATTGATGTGGGCTCAGTCCCGAATCTGCCAAATTGGCGCAGCAGTTGACTAATCTTTTTGTGTTTTTGAGTCACGGTGGCAAAGCGGTGCTTGAAATTTCTTATCAGATGAACAGCTATTATCATTTACACTGTCTATAAAAAATACTTGAACTCACAGTCTGAGCCAAAACACCATTCGTATTTTTAGCATTAAACGTATTTTGTTAAATCGGTAAGTGTCACCCTCCCTAAATCATCACATACCGTTACCCCTTCTTTATGTTTTATGTACGCCGCTGGCATTATATAAGTGACAATTGAGTTTTTCCACCGGCAAAGAATTTGTTTTGAGAATAATACAAAATTCAGTAATACTCCGAGAGGGCCGGCGAACGGTGTACAAAAAAGGCAATACCGTGAAGACGAAGACGAGCATAGACAAGATAAGAAAATATGTATTCAAAATTTATGTGGGTAATTTTATGAGAAAAAATTCCAGGGCGAAACGAAATTTGCTATTCTCTTTCTCTCTCTCGTCGATATAACTCGTAGCAAGTCTGGAATGCCGTATTTTTCATTTTATATTTATCAAATCAACATTGGTCGGAAAGCAAGAATATTGTGTTAGACTTCATGAACGTCCACAAAAAGTTTTTTATAAGGTAGGTAAACGGTTAGAGTAAACATTTATAATTCCAATATACACTGTGTCAAGAGACTAATATTTACCTTTGTCATAATAATATGTTAAATAAGTAAGGCCCGATTTTACTATGGACCGTCGGGAATTGAAAATTGCGCCTTTGCCACAACTTGGACCAATAAGAAGGCGTCTTTTTGAAGTACAGTAGAACCCCGATTATCCGAAATCCGGTTTATCCGAAACAGATCGCATACAATAATTTCTCCGTTTTAACCGAAGTTGTTCGGGAAATCGGCGCATGATCCGAAATAGCCGCCGGTAGTTCTCCTTTCGGCGTTTGCGTCATTAGATTCGTGTGCGTGTATGTTTGTTCCAGTCAGGTTCATAATCGCTAAGATGAGGCAACATAGAAATAAACGTAAACGCGTTGTTATTAGCATAGAACAGGAACTTGAGACAAGCAGACGTTTAGATAGAGGTGATTTGCTTGAAAACGTGGCAAGTGATTTGGGTGTGGGCGTGAGTACCACCATTTCAGAATGAAAAAAACAACGCGGGAAAATTGAAAAGTGATCTAGTGTTCTGACATCATCGCAGCCGTCACGGAAAACTATGAAAAAGGGGGAATAACAAAAAGTGGATGATGCTTTATATCTGTGATTTACACAGAATCAAAAAAGTGGAATGCCAATTTCTGGACCAATTCTAAAGTAAAAGGCAGTCAACTTATGTTAAGTGAAAAATGGCCAGTTATTGAGGCGCTAAATAACTTTACAGCCAGTGATGGTTTTTCTGCATAGATGGAAAAAAACACACGGTATACAAAAATTAAAAGTTTGCTGTGAAAAGTTATCTACCGATAACTCCCCTGCATTAAAATTTGGAGAACATTTTAAAGAATTAATGAAGCAGTATGGTTTAAATCCTGAATAAATTCACAACTGTGACGAAACGGGCTTAAACTATAAAATGTTACCGCCGAAAAGTTTAGCTCCAAAACAAAAATCTCGAGCTCCTGGTTACAAACACAGTAAAGAATGTGTGACTATCATTGCTTGTAGCAATGCTTCCGGTACACACAGACTTCCTTTGTTGTTAATCGGAAAATCAGCTAAACCAAAAGCATTTAAACACGTCCGTCCCAACGCTCTTCCAGCGTGATATAAAAATCCAAAAAATGCCTGGATGGATGCCGTTCTATTCAAAGAGTGGTTTTATAATCACTTTGTCCCTATGACAGGACGATATTTGAATGAACGCGAATATCCGAGAAAATGTATTTTGCTATTCGACAATGCTCCAAGCCACCCAAGTGAGGAATAACTTAAAAGTGCAGAAATACGAGTGATGTTTTTGCCTCCTAATGTAACGTCACTGAATCAGCCAATGGATCAAGGAGTTTTAGAATATTTAAAACGCAATTACAGACGTTTGTTATTAGAGCAAATTTTAGATCAAGTTGATAATGGATGTAACCTCGTTGATTGTTTAAGAGAGATTAACCTCAAGAATGTGGCATATTGGATAGCAGAAGCATGGAGCCAAGTACAAAATTCTACTTTGCAAAAATCTTGGTCTACAATAATTAAGCAAGAAATGGAACCTTGTGTAGACTATGAGAATAAAAACGAAAATTTACATGAGTTTCTCGTAAAAATAGCAGGGTGTGAAAATCTTACCCAAGCAGATATTGGTGAGTGGATTAATGGTGATGATTTGGTGGAAGAAGTAACTGGTACAGAACAAATAAAAAATGTCTGTAAGAATGGCGATGAGACAGTTTTAAGTGATGCTAGTGACAATGAGACAGAAATCTCCGCCAAAAGATCCAATTCTGAGGGATTAGAAGTTTTACAAAAGGCGTTGACTTACGTCGAACAGCAAGAAAATGCGACAGCAGCTGATGTGCTACTTATCAAACGTTGGAGGGATATTAGTGACAAAAATAGGAACAATACAAAGCGTGTACAGTTAAAAATTACTTACTTTGTTACTAAATACTCGTAAATATGTATGTTTGTATCCACATGTTTATATTTTACGTAACTTTACATAAATGTTAGGTATATACTCACTTAACATACGCAATTACTTTTTTCAATGAAAGCATAATGAGTCTAAATATTTATTTAAATTTTATCCGAAAGCACGTGGGTCCACATTATTTCTGATAATATAATCGGTGTTCTACTGTAATCTGTTTGGTCGAATTCTTGTAAAATGTCTCTCAAACTAGAGAAAATATACCATTTGTGTTATTTGGGCACATAATTCTCATATCAAATTAAGAAATATGTCACAAATAACATGATTCAGATACATTGACATGACGCCATTATTGATCATTTTATTGAAAATAACAGACGTAACTGGAATTTTTTCTTAGCTTGAGAGACATTGTACAAGAAATCGACCAAATTCATGACTTCAAAGACACCTTCTCATCAGTTGAATTTGTGACCTACAGGCTTTTCGGGCACAGCTTTAGTAAAATGGAGCCTAAGTAACACTATTTTTGAAGCTCTGTGGAAATAGTCAAACATTTGATAATTTGAAGATCTTTGCGTGTCACTGCAGTGGCATAAGTGTACCTTAAATTGAAAGGCCATTGGCCCCAAAATCGTTGAAGGTCCTTAAAAGTCAGCAACGCTGAAGTCAAATGTCAGTGATTTGAGATCACACATGAATTACCGTGAGATGAAAGGAGAGGAAGACAAAGTTCATTAACTTCGACTTCCAAGGTTATAAGTTCTTGGCTTTAAAGTTAAGATGGTTATAATTCTTGATAACAATGGCTTTTGTTATTCAAGTCTAAAATCATTGATGAAGTTTAATGATCCTACAGTGAAAAGTATTTGATCTTGACGCCGACGGTTGACCTTGAAGTCAAAGGATTTTTACCTTGATGCAAGGATCATTTAACATAACGTAAAGCCTTGATGACCAACAATCAAATGTCAATGAACGAGACGTTGGAGTTCAAGGTTTAATCTCCCGTTAAAGCATGTTCTTGAAGTCAAATGTTGTTGACCTTTGATTTGAAGGTCATTGGCCACCATGTTAAAAGACATAGATCAATGAGGTTACCGGTCAGTATTGGCTGTAACAAATCTAGAATTCAACTGAATGAGTGGACGAAACTTCAATTCACATTGAATCCAAAGACCAGAAAAAAAAAAAAAGGAAAATGCCGCTATTTTTTGAGATGACGTAAGTATCGAATAAAGTGTATTCTTATCATAATTCGCGTAATTTTACAACCACCTCGTTAATACGAAATTATTATTATACGTATTTTGCGTGTATAAAAATTAATGTTTTCACAGCCGATGCAGTAGGGCTGAGAGAGTGGAACCAATTTATAAAACGCGCTGTAAAATCGTTTCGTTTTTATGAGAAACGCGTGACGAATCCCAGTAAGTGTGCTTACCGCCAGTTTAAGAGCGGTAGCGGTGATGGTGGAATGAACCATCACGCCACAGGAAAAAAAGTAGCTCTGTCTTTATTGGAGACGAATTAAAAAACGTGCCTGCCGAATGTTTACATTGGGGTGATTATTTTTTTGCGACCCGCAGAGGGTTTGGATGTTTTTCAGACGAAAAATGTAGTAAGCACACTTCTGGTCTCTTGAATCTCGAGTAGTCACGTGATGTTTTCAGTGAATCAATAGAGAGAGAGTAGCATTTTGGTTGTTTTATTCTTTGATCCTGAAAAAAATCCATGCAGAGTATCGCTGGAGTAAAAACATGTGTATTGCCTACACGAGCAGATTGCTGCCATCTCTCCGGAGTAATACATATAAAAAAAAACATTGACACCTGGTTAAGACGTTTGTTGAAATAGTTTCTCATGTACTTCTTACTGTGAAAAGGAGCATAAACCTCAACAGACGCTTACTCACACGAAACGAACGAAATCAAAGTCAACCAGACTATCTGCCTAGAGTAAGTTTTATAGACATTCTTTCAGGCTTGAGTGGCATTTGATTAAGGATCCCACTTTGGAAACTATGAACCAATAACGCCTGACGTTCAATTCTGTTTTCGGTCCGATCATGGCACCGAGCTACAGATAGTCAGGCTGGTGGAACATGTAACCAGAGGGTTCACCCTCAACATGAGTACTGGCATGTTGCTTTTGGATGTCTCAAAAGCCTTTGACAAGGTGTGGCACGCAGGCCCCCTCTATAAACTAATCCAACAGGGTCCGTTCCTTTTCATACATGATGTCCCTTGCCCCAGCAACTGTGTAGTCTACCTCTATGCTGACGACACTACACTTGTCGCCCAGTCGTGTACTGGTGATCTGCTTCATGATGGGTTGCAGAGTGCGGTGGACGAAGTACTGGAGTGGGCGGAACGGTGATTGATTAAAATCCGAAGTTTCTGTGGACGGCAATCGTGTACTCGTACCATGGACAAATTCTGCCAAGTACCTCAGTGTCACCCTTGATAAAAGCATGACCTAGTAGAAACGTACAGCAGCCTTGAGAACGAAATTCCAAATTGCGTTTCGGCAACTATATCCTTTGTTATGTAGATCCTCCAAATTGTGTTGAGTTTGCCTATATAAAATGACTATTAGACCATCCATTACTTATGCATGTGCGGCTTGGTGTTTTTTTGCCAAGACAGACATGCAAAGTCTTCAAATACTGCAAAGCTGAACTTTGCGAACAATTTGCAACGTTCCATAGTATGTCTCAAATGAGACACTACACAGAGTCCTTGACATTCCTTACTTGATGGATTATGTCAAGCTTCAGGCGCAGCGACGCTATATTCAAGCGGAATCGCACAGCAAGCCTCTGCTGCGTGACTGAGTGGACTACACAGTGGAACAAGTTCGTAAACATTCAAGGCCACGGCTCGCACTGCAATCAAAAATTAACGGGGACTTTTAGTATACTCAAAATTATACTCTAACAAAACCTAAATCAAACTTTGTTTAGTTCACCTCAAAATGAATCCGTATACCAAGTCAAAAAGCCTAGGTGTTTTCTCTTAAACTTCTGTTTTTCTTTGCTCTTCTCCTTTTTTCTTCTCTTTCTCTTTTTCCTTGACACTGTCTGGTTTCTGGGCAACCAGGACTGACAAACAAATGACGAATGGTAGAACCAATAACGCTTCCTTGAGGAACGTTCAAATGAAGATTTGAAATATATATTTTACAGTAGACTATCATCACAAGTAATTAATTATTTGATTAAAACAAAATGATCTTATTTTAAATAAGAAAATGTTTAACCCCTACTGACAATTTAAGTTTCTTGATCTTGAAACATGCGTTGCTACATTACCGTCCCGATCTCCGACAAACCTCTCTTACAACATTCATTTGACTAATTAAATTTTATGAAGCGTGTGGAAGCATATTCCATGCAACCGCCATATGCAAGTTTGAACTGGTGAAAATTACTTTCGCGTTTTTTAGATAGAAAAGCTTCACATACAAAATGAATTAGTCCAATACCAAACACCACCGACACACACGGAATATAAGGTTATGTTGCCCACATCCTAAGTGATCGTGGACGTGACGTCACGTGGACATTATCTATTGACTATATCAAGAAAGGAGAACGTTAACGTTTGCGTATGTGGTACTTTTGATTGCCAGCACTCTCAATATTCCTTTTTAAAACATCCGTAGTTTCAAACATTGGCCAAAGAATAAAAGGTGATTAATTTAAAACCGTTACAAAGTAAGAAATGTACAACAGTTAATGTTATGGGTGATGCATTCAAATTCGCATATCTGCGTGTGTACGTTATCTCTTCCCACTCACCCCATGAGTAACCTCTTCCTTTGTCACTCGTGAGAAACTATCTACGCTTACTAAGCCCATGCCTGCTAGAAACAACAATTTATTTATTTATATATATTTACATACGCATAGTAGAATATTAAATGCAGCGAATATGCATACATATGCATTTGCATGTAGATGTAAGAGAGAGATGATATTTATTGCACAACGGGACAACCGAAATGAAATAACACTATGTTATGTTTATGTAGGTGCTTGTGATGGTGAATAGCTCAACATGGGACGAAATACATGCGAATAGATTTATGCTTGACAAGGGTGACTCATCTGTGTGGTTTGTCACTTTTCACTAATTGTAACAAGCATCTAGACTCCGCCGAGAGTTCTTCTTTAGCCCCATCATCGTAGCTGTTTTCCAGTGACACAGCCGAGTAACTCAGTACCAATAGCACCAATATCGCTTAAACTTAAAAAACTCAAGCCAGAAATAAGTCAATACGATACAAAAATGTCATATTTGGCTCCACTTCCTCACAGGTACCGGTTTGTATAGCGAACATAGATTTCAATAGCGTCTGTCTAAATAATATCTTGATGTATGAAAGTATTGATATGCTTTGTGTAACGTCTTCTGTTCCAAGTTTCATAAATTGATTTGTGCCAAAGTTCGCAAATATCAGGTCACTGATGGTGCAATGTTTCCCAGAGAATTACGCGAGGCGTTGAAAGAGCCGCGTTAAATGGATCACTGTATATATATTTTGTGTAATTTTCACACGCTGGTTCCCGGATGAAAGCACGTCGAGCACCGAACCAGACTATTAAACACAAACTGTCGGGTAATTCGGGAGTTACATCACGTAGTTGCCAGATTTGCAGTTATTTAAACTTACTCGGATTAAAACTTGTAAAAGTCAAATGCAAGAATCCGTCGCGAACATTTTTGAGGCCTCTTGGCTCATTGTCTTTTCGCGCATGATACTCCTTACATTTTCGGCAAAAAAGCACAATTGATTTACATCTTACATAAGACCGACACAAGATTCCATTTATACTCAACTTGATAATGAACAAAATAGTTGAAGCTCTTCCAAAAACGCGTGGGACAAACTGCAGAATCTGTTAATAGAAAGGTCAATGCCAACAAAATAAAATGTAGGGTTTAGATCTAGAAGAACCCATCAAATATCAACTAGAAGTTGGAGGAAAAGTAGTACAGCAGGTGATGATGTAGAAATATCTAGAAACTGAAATAAAAACTGATGGAAATGTACATCTTGAAACGAAAGGATCGGAAAAGAAGACAGTGGGAACAGCAGGTTGCTTAAGGTATAGGTATAATCTGCAATAACAAGTATTTAAGCTCAGCGGGTAAAGTCAGAATATATACGACTGTAGGACCCGTGTTAACATCTGCAGCAGAATCAGGATGAACACTTCAGAGATGAGACTTTGAAGAACCATACACGGGAAGTCATTAAAAGATAGTAAGAAATGAAGACACAAGACACCAAAGTAACATTGAAAACTTAACAGTGTGGGTTAGAAATAGAAAAAGATATTGGAATAAACATGTACATCGAACGGTACCTGACAAAATAACAAAAATAGTTAAGACAAATAATTCAAATTGAAAGAGATCACAAGGATGATCCCGCTAAAGGCGGATGGAATGCTGGACATAAGAAGAGTCAATCTTGAATTAAAACAGGTAATTTCCCTGTTTGTGTATGCACGCATAGGCTGTAAGAAATTTAACGTTTTTCTGTGGTTGTATATGGGTGTATCTGTGGCATCGTAGTTCCTCATTGGATGAACCAATTTAAGTGCGTTTTCTTCTGTCCAAAAGTTATTGACGTGAACGTGGGAGCAATCAACCCAATTAAGTCACCGGTGACATCGGTCAAGTTGTTGCCATTTTAAATTAGGTTATTTAGATGAAAGATACGTGGATCAGAAGGGATGACGTACTCTTCTAAATGATGTTTTAGTAGACAACACAAGATTTACTTGATGGAAAAGATTTTCAATTTATTCAGCATACAACTTTTCATTTTGATTTTTATCAATATTGTGGAGACTCTCCAGTACAAGAAATCTTTCCAAGACCTCTATTATAATGAAATTAACTGAAAAGAACTCAAATCTGGCAACGTAGCCCCCACGTGAAGCTTGGAGATTGGAGACAGCATAAGCGGTCGCTGCTCCTCGTTCCTCATTCTCCACAGTAGCGAGGGTGCCCTTTCCCCTCTCTCAGCGTGTCGCGGAGTTTTACTTTCAATTCTCCGAGGCGCTTTTCGGGATTCAAACTGGATTAGCGAAAACACCCGCCGGTGGCCAACCAACACGACCGTGCGGTTAAAAAGTTGGGTTAGGCAGACCTGGTATGGAAAATGTCAGAATGTGTGCTCTACATTCGGAGTAGTGGGGCAGATCGCGATTTGTATACATGATACCAGATGATGTCTGAGGATGAACACGGAAATCTTTGTTGAAATGGGAAAGTCTAAGGAGTTTGATTTCGTTACCATTACAGAATGTGAATGCTGACTGAACACAGTCATAAATTACTCATATGATTCAGAATATCTCATACTTTGGAAAGGTTGAAGAATCACAAACATATAGGACTTTATGGGTATTGCTTGCAAATTATGAGAAATGACGTCTTTTCCCCTTTTTTTCTCTGGCCAATTTTTAAAACCACCTATAATGAGTTACAGATACATCCTTACTAAAATTCAAGTTAACCAATCAGCATATGTAGTTGATATTTGACACAGAGTGAAACCCAGACAATCACAGTATATGTTTCAGAAATTACACAGATACCGACAGTATTATCCTATGGTTCTTTATAACCTTGAAGTTACCTCGCACCGAAAACCTGATCGACAAAAGCGTTATTAGCGTGTTCGGGGGTAAATTCCTAGATTATGAATTCGGAAAGGTGAGAATTGTAAGTTCGATTAACAATTCTAAGCTGTTAAAATAATAATAATAATAATAATAATAATGTTTATTGTCACAAAATACAAGTAAATATCAAATATTGTGCACAATATCTACAAATGAGTAAAATCAATAAATTGAAGAAACGCCCGCCCAGTATTGTGAAAAATGAAACTATCTTAGATTTTTTGATGCAGTTGAATGTGAAAAGTCAGAATTCTTGCATTTAAAATCTATGATTAATTTGCATGTACTACAAGCCAAGTATATCATTTTAATGCATATGCTAACAGGATTATATTTAAGCTTACCAGTGCTTGAAAATTGATTATCGGGTAGTACCAATGAATTTATACTAGGTAGAAGGTTCCATTCAAGCATTTGTTTGTCTACTTACTCTCATAGTCTACAGTGCTCTGGACGTAAGTCAGTTGTCATTAAATTCGTATAATATTTAGTGTTATTCTTTTAAAAGCGCGAGTGTTTGCAGACAATTGTGTCATCAGACGATTTCAAAACACGGTACTTCTCACATACATAATTTGTAAAAAGCGGCACAATCTAATGAAGGTAGATGTTTCCATTGGTAAAAGTATGATTATTATGTTGATACATGGCTGTCACCTTGATAGGCATTGGTAGACAAATATGTATGGACTAAAACTAAGTAATTTTAACGACAAACAATGCAATGCAAGCATGTAGGATTGGCTCCTTCTATCTATTCGAATTCATTGGATGGTACAGATACCATATATCTAATGCATGCTATGACTCTATCTGTGTCCATACAAGGTGGACTCTGCTCCCATCGTTCATCCAAAAATGTCATGTTCCATTATGGTCTTTGTACGTAACAGATATCGAAAAAATGCACAACTTCAAGGTCTACACATAAAACAGATCGATGACCGAATGATACAGAAAGAACGCCTCTCTTTTATTCCATCCCCTCTCGGTCCAATAATTTTCGGGCAGCCCGCTTGTGCTGTCCGTCACGCGTGTTCATATCACGAGGGTGGCTGCCCTGGGGCACTAACAGAGCCAGCATTCGATCGACATCGACCAAGACCCACCACCACTGACCTCAATTCATTCGAACCCTTCACTGGTTCCATTCGAAGGGCGCTCCTCCAATTCCCTTATCGATGAATTCACCCTTTCGTTACTCGTTGTACACTGATTTAAGGATTGATGTGTTTTGATCAGTAGTAAAATCAAATATGACTCAGATGGTGCTTTACAATGACTTTCTGAAAAACTCTGGTTGAATAGAGAAAATCAAGAAAATGATCCTACAATTTACTTATAAAAATATTTTGTAGTCCATAGTCGAAGTTTGATGAAAGCACTTTAAAGTTCCTAATCATGTTCACTGTGGTTTTCAAGTGAGTACCCGCATGCTAAAAAAAGGGCGTCAAGTAGATTGACCCTGTACTTGTTATGCAATTCTGTACATATTTATCTAAACTTTTGCACCTTCTGGTATCTTTATCATTCGACTGTTATGTCCTTGTACCTTGACATAAGGCCGTAGAGCATAATAAGTATCAGTAAAAACAGTGTTGCTGACAAAAAAAAAGAAGATATTATGGAGTACAATTTCATACGTTCTGGTATATTTACTATTCACAGCTAGTGATATTATAGAATGAACACTGTGGCCTGTGCATTGCTGTTATTCGGATAGGACTCTCGCTAGGTAGACGATATCGCGTGTTCCTGTGTGGCTCCTACTGCTTAAGTCATAGACATCATATTGTGCGAAATTCCGAAGTACCTAACAATTCACTGTGATGCTAGCGTAATTCCCTGAATTCAGTTCTACTGCACGTTTTTCATTTCCGATTATCTGAAATTTCTTCTGAACAGCGCAGTTAATAGAATATTATTTTCCTCACATCTACGGACCATTTTCCCACAATACCAACAAACCGAATAATTCCGATAGAAAGACGAGTATGAACATAAAACAAGCATCATAAAAAAATGAATTTAATATCCAGGACGAAGGAACGGAGGAGCGAAACGACGTAAAAATGTTATATAAAGGAAATAAAGTTTACATTCTAGCATTTTTATAGTAAACACATTTTAGTCGGCCGTCGAATATTAGCGAAACTGAAGCAATAAAAGTTTGCCGAAAATATTAGAAAACTGGCGAAATGGATACAGTGGCGGCGAAATAATATAGCAATAGCAAAACTAATTTCCTTCCATTACCATAAAAATACAGTACATCCCTAACAGAATAAGGATTGGGGACTGAACTGTTTAAGAAATAATGATTTTTTGAAAAATTGCTACAAAAGGAAAATTTGCGATAAGTACATTTAAAATTTACTGTGTTACTTTAACGTCTTAAATTGTTAAATATCTATGACAAGACTAGAAAGTCAGTGTCACGTGAAGAAAAATCATTACAAAGTATTCAATTGGTACCGGTTGTTTGCAATAACTTTCACGATTTTTTTCCGTTTTTGTAGGTATTTTAAGCTCGGATAGGAGCCGTGTTGCAATTCTGTTACTTATAAAATATCTACATAAAAAAATAAAAAAGGCTTTTATATGTATTTTTGACTAATAGAAAAAACTTTTTCTGCACGGCTCATATCCTTGTAATCTCTTTAAGCACGTGCTGTCCTCTATTTCTGGATAACTGAATAGAAGTAGTGTCAAGATTCGACAATACAATTTTAATATTAATCATAATTTTCTTGAAATTTTCTGTTTCAATGGGAATGGCAAATATACTACAATTTTAAAATCAAGAATTTTACTCCCTACTGTTTTAAATCTTCCTATCTCTTAACTGTCATGACAAGAAAGACATAAAAAAGGATCGATGATGCAGTCCAAATTACACTTCAATAATGTTTTCAACTTTTACCGGGATTTTCACCCTCTCGTCCTTTTGTCACTAGAAAGAACATATGAGTTCCTTCATCAATTTTAAAATATGTTCAAAATTTCAACCGCTCCCTTTTGGAATGCTTCTCTCTTTTCAACTACGCCACTGAGAAGAAGGCAGAGAAATGGAGAAAGATGGAGAGCGAGCGTCTTTGGATCGCCGAGTTAAGCTATTAGACGCTATGCAATATAAAATGGAAAGATTATAAACTTGTATCTTTAATAGCCGAACTTTATGTGGGGATGTTGAACGATGAATATCGCCTCCTCCTTGACGGCTAAAATAAAAATACGACAGACGTTACATAGGCGCATATTACACGTTTTCCATCGAAGCTAAGCACTTAGAAGTTTCTTATTTAAGACATTTCACCTTTAGTATAAGATAGTGGGAGCAACATAAAATAATAGTAACAAAATATATTAATTCAATACTCAGTATAGTGTAGCATCTCTGGATAGCGAACCTCATGGCCACGTTGCTTAGCAACGCTGACGCGGCACTCTGCCGCGTTGTAAATATGTTAGACAAGTTCCTTGAATTATGAATGATGCATATTGAAAAGATGCATTAGCTTATTCTTTACGCCCAAATAATGTTTTTATCTTGAGCGTACTCATTTTTGTATAGTGAATTGTGTCGAATCTGTTTAGGATTGATTCCGGATCGGTCCTAACGGTGCTCCATTTAAGATCGAAATGAAAGTTCAGGATCGTCACAAATTCTGCAACATTGTATCTTGTACATTCCAAGGCAAGGTGGCCACCTCCATAATCATAGTTGAGCGATTCAGTATGCAGGCAGTGATAATTTTTATTGCGAAACGTTATTTATTAACTCTTTGAACTCAAGCCTTCAGACAAATTTAAATTTCCCTGTAGATAAGTGGTAGAGCATAAGATCTGCAGACCAGTGGACCAACGACTATGTTTATGACTCACTTATGCGTATACAAACGCTGCAGCTGTGCTACTTATCTGTTTAAGATTTCACACCTTTCTTGCAGCTACGAATTTTTTCGCTGTTTCAGTTGGTTTTAGATCTAGTATACAAAATTATTTATATCATTGATTAACTTATTTTACCTGAAAATAGCCAATCATGTACTATATTCCGGCGTCCAATTTCAAAAGATTGTTTGGTTCTGGTAATGTCTTATAGATGGCGCTAGGATCTTCGATTATTCTTTTTGGCTTCCCTTTAATTGGAAATCTCCAGTTGGAATACGTTGATCATACATCATATTATAAATACATTCATCCGTTTCGCACGTAATTAAAATAATCCAAATATTCTAATTTCTTGCAATACAAAGTGAAATAAATAGGTGCAGATCGTAAGAATTGTTTTTTATTGTATGTTACAAATAAGCTATTTCACGAAATAAGTTCACTATAACAATTGCTTATACCACGATAACTACAACACTATAGGTAATATTTTTGTTGAAGAAACAGGAAAAATTAACGTCTACATGGTAATTGATGGCATTGTTGATCCTAGCGCCTGCCTAGCAGGTGTTTGGACACTCTAAACTCTTCAAAGTGGATCTCTGAATTTATTTTTGTGTCCGGCTAGTATATCATAGATCTCGCTTGTATCCTTCGCATCCACTTATGGGAGCTGGAACATAGTCTGGGTAAATATACGGTATTTGGGACATCAATGTTCGGCCAAAAAACCTTAAGCAAAACGACAAATTGTGGAGGTAAACTATCCAAATAGTGCGAAGGATCATTCATTTGGAACATATGGCGAAATTAAGGTGACCATTAAGATTCAGGCAAAATCTGCTTAAAAATCGACAAAATGCATTTATTCTCTTCTAGCATGTTCCATTTCCGACTTTCACTACAAATATCAACAAATCTCTGTATATGTAACTGGTAAAACAATAAATGTCTTTGTATTGCTACTGCTACTGCTATTCTCATGGAAATAGATGATAAAAATTTGAATGCAAGCACAACGAAAAAAGCAAGTTTTTCTTTTCGTGTAAATGTGAACATTGTACGATTTGACTTTGATCAACGTATAGCAAACGAAGAAATACTTTCAGATTAGCGCGATTTGGTCTACTGAAATCAAGAACGCTTCAGTTGCTCACAGAGTATCGGCAGATGCCCTTATGCCAGTGGCTATAGTATTTATCCTAGTAAGTGTATCTTTATAAATTTCAATGGTATACCACTGCCACTATATGAAAAAAAGTACAAAAGTAGTGAATCACATGCAATATAATAATTAATGTTAATGTCTTAATTTTTTTCGAGGTTATGTAAGTTTTTGATACAACCCTGACGTCAGTTCTCTAGCAGTTTTCATGACATTTCTTTACAATAAAAAATATTATAAACAATGAAAGAGACCCCTCAAAACACATCTCCATTACCCCGAGAATCGAAGCGCTCTCAGTCTATACGATTTATTTGTCTCAAGACCGATGGAACCGGAGACTTGCTATTTTTAATAAAGAACTATTGAACCTAATAGCTAATGGGGTCTATGTCAGGTTTAAGGTATATTTTTCTTAGTTCAAATGTCTCACCCCTGACCACACATTTTCCACTTGGTACTGTCAAAATCAAAATATTATCTGTCAAATATGTTTCAGATATCATATATAGTCTTATGACATGGATATGAAAACAAAGTAAGCTATTTTTCTTAGTTGACATTGATAACCCAAAAACCGTATAATCACCCGTATAATGGTTAGCTATTTCCAGATAGAATACGTTAATCAATGTTTATATGCAGCTGAAACTACCTTATCCTCTACGCCTCTGTATGAAGCGCGAACGAAGCTCAAAGCGTAAAGAAACAAGAAGAAAATAGAGAAGGATAAAACGCGTCCGAGTCTTTAGAATTTAATATCTTATATTTATTATCTTCTATGCAACGAAATAATTTAATATTCCTCGCAATAAATTCCGGATTAGGGTTTACTGCCTCGCAATAAAAATCATAATTTATAACAAAATATATACAAAATTCCGTTTTCGAAGAAACTGGATAAGCGGCTTTCCGTCTCGTTAACGCACAACCAGAAGGTGTGCTAAAATATATGGAAAATAAGCAACCTATCAGGCCTTGGCATAATATATGTTATTTTGGACCAGGCAGAAAAGTTTAAATTAGGAATAGGTTTTTCAGGCGTTAAGCACACTTTTCAGCTCCCCGTCTGTATGCCCTAGAACGGTAAAATAGGAGGAAGGCGAAAAATCTGACGAACTCCATCTACCTATGGTTTGCCACATACGATGAAAAATGACGTTACAAAGACGGAAAGTAACGTGTCCATTTATGCATATATGCATAGAAAGCCATTGTTGGCTGCTCTGTGAATACCAGAATTAATACCATACTTTGTGTTCTGGCTGCCAGATGGATTGACCGTTCTTGCGGTGCGACAAATATCTGAGTATTGCGCAAAACGTCGAGGTATTATAAGCCGGTACCGTAGAGGTCTTCTGTCATCTTTCGTCGTATGATAGAAATGGGCAAACCATTGGTTGGTGGAGATCGTAAAATTTATCGCCTACCAGCGCACAGTATTTTGAGTTTTTCAAACGACCATACTCACTTGTTTGCTTTCCGTTCATCTGTCTCCAAGATTACTAGACTGATACTGCACTCATGCTGATGAGCACGAAACAGTATGTTTGCGGTTGGTCGTGGTTACAGAGACGGAAAGAAAACATGTCTATTTCAATCTAACGGTTAATCTAATTTATTTTTAATCTTACTTAAAACCTGTTTTGCTATAGCTGCTAGAGATAAAATGTTGTCTGTACCTCGAGCATAATGAGCGTTTATCTCCGTTGGTGTTTTAGAGCCCGCGGTCTATAACCGCCCTCTTTACGTCCTAGTTACATAAATAACTATAATGTCACTGAACATTAAAAGACGCATTAGCAATGCCGCTGCTGCCGTTTAGCGTTACTACTATTTCCATCTTTCTCTTTCTCTAATTAGTTTCAAATTAAATATGGATGGAACGTTTCATAATTTTTATTAAAGATTGGTATCGCATTAATAATAGGTCTGGCCCGACCGCCGCGTGGGGAGTGGCTCGCGTTGGCAGCTACCTAGATGTACAGGGGGTATAAATATATAAATACATTTGATAAATGACAAGATAAGACGCGGCATTAATGTTATAAATGATTGTAGATATTTATTCCAACTCGCGATGCCTCATAGCGCATTTATCATCTACAGGGATGTTTTGCTAAGTCCTTGGTCGTTTCGGGCTTAGATTTATATTGGATACGAGACAGGTGACCTTACATATACAGGGTAACTTCGAAGTTGAGTCATTTATTTTAACAGTGAGTAGATCTGATCAAAAGAAATGTTTTTTTCCTTTAACATTTTTCTGGTAAAATTAAAGTAACAAAGTTATAGCCCTTTAGAAGTTTGAGTACCGCCCTGTCTCAATAATAATATTATGTGCTCGTGTTTCCGCCTTATCGTTTCATCGCATCAGAAACAAAAAAGCGAAAGAATTTGAAACGCTTATCACGATGTTTTTACTACAATTTTATTCAGTTGTAATCAGTCAATGTGTCAGTCGGTAACGCGTGAGTGAATAGTGGTGTTTGTTGCGTGGCTCAAACGAAATAAAAAATGGCATATGTTTACGAAAATGCTGAACTTGGACGTGATTCTTATTTACGGGGGGGGGGGGGGGGGAGTCTTTACAAAATGCTGACGCGGCATCACGGATTTATGCGGATCGGTTTCCCCCCAATCGAGTGCAACCAACCCCTCGTGCCTTTGTTAATGTAGTACAAAGGGCTCGTGAATCAGGTGACTTAGGACCTCACAGGGGAGGGCATGCCGGTGCTCCAAGACCGCACGATCAAATACAGGTCCGCACTGAAATACTTATCGGGAGGATACTTTATAAAACAAGGTATATTTTTTTTTAATTTTTTTTTATTTTTACACATATTTATCTTCCTTCTACAATCATTATCTGAAAATTAATGACTCAACTTCAAAGTCACCCTGTATAAGGTGAAAAACAAGCCTCAAAAATGGCCTTCTCAAACCAGGTATGTATATTCAGGTAGAACCACTCTTCACACTTTTTCAAATGAAGTTCTGACGTAGTCTGGATTTTTTCCATTGAATAATAGACTTTTGATGGTCTTTACAGTTAGTATTAGTATATCAGTTGTCTAGGGGAGAACACATTTCCCTGAGATTATGATTTGACAACCTTTTGGAGTAACTATCCCAGCAAAATGTTACATTAGCATTGATGACCCTGTATAACTTTACTAAAAGCCATATATAATCCCTTTTTGCTTCAACTCCTCACTCCTTTTTTACTCTCTCATGCCCCCTCTTCCCGTTCACTCACTCTTTTTATTTTATTAGTCCGAGTTTGCCGATTTACACTATAAAATATTAATGGTTTAATTTGAGTTAGGAATGTACCGGGTCTGGGCTCTGCTCTCCAAATAATACAATAAAAAAAGACCGAGGAAAATTTAATAAGGTTCGTTCTCTGAAATTTTCACAATTAGGGATTTAGCCCCGGGGGCCATGGCGGACACGAGAAAAAATCGCATTTGTTGTGGTCAGAGACGTATTTAAAAATATTTATTGGGAGACTAACGTATTCTTTTGCGTAAACAAAATTGCATTTTTAGTTATGAAATTAAATTGTCGACATTCATTTACACACGTTTATGTATATTTTTGGATGTTACATGGTATGCACATCATGACAAACCATGCCACTGGTTCCGTCGGTCTGTCTATGTGCTAATCCTTGACTCTTCTCTTGCTTGGACAGTACCGCTCGGATTTCGATGGAATTTTTAAACAAGATTATTACTATGCACAGGAAAAAAAGCTTTGTACTTTTTAAAAATGAATACACTGGCAGACGCGCTATGAGGAAAAACAAAAAATGAAAAATTGCTAATACTTCTACTACAGCAGATAAATAAAGCAATAGGCTACCGCCTCGCTATAGTCGACGAATCGATGCATGCGACATGTTCATACGAGGTACGTCCGATATTATCTAATACAGGGTGTCATGAAAGTCGGTACTTTCCTTTTTAGAGTCAACTACGTTTGCAATAATAACGCTGAAACCCGAAAAATTGAATATATATATATATATATATATATATATATATATACAGGGTGACTTTGAAGTTGAGTCATTAATTTTCAGATAATGATTGTAGAAGAAAGATAAACCAAAATATGTGTGTAAAAATAAAAAAAATTAAAAAAAGATTTTTACCTTGTTTTCTAAAGTATCCTCCCGACAAGTATTTCAGTGCGGACCTGTATTTGATCGTGAGGTCTTGGAGCACCAGCATGCCGTCCATATGTGAGGTCTTAAGTCAAATGATTCACGAACCCGTTGTACTACATTAACAAAGGCACGAGGGGTTGGTTGCACTCGATTGGGAAACCGATCCGCATAAATCCGTGATGCTGCGCAGCAAGACCCCCTCCCCCACCCCCCCGTAAATAAGAATCATGTCCACAAGTTCAGCATTTTCGTAAACATGTGCCATTTTTTATTTCGTTTGAGCCACGCAACAGACACCACTATCCACTACCGACTTACACTGACTGTATACAAATAATAATAAAATAATTGTAAAAACATCGTTCCAAATTCTTTCGCTTTTTTGTTTCCGATGCGATGAACCGATAAGGCGAATTATATCCGTTGTCGCCAAACACGAGCACATAATATTATTATTGAGACAGGGCGGTACTCAAACTTCCAAAGGGCTATAACTTTGTTACTTTAATTTTACCAGAAAAATGGTAAAGGAAAAAAACATTTCTTTTGATCAGATCTACTCACTGTTAAAATAAATGACTCAACTTCGAAGTCACCCTGTATATATATATTGAATATATAATTCATTTGGTGAGGAATTTCAAGTAACGTCGTGTTACATGTTTTGTTTGTAAAAACTGCTCGAAGTCGTCGCTATCCGATTAAAAAATATGAGTTTGTTCAGTTTGTTTACCTCTTCCTAAATTTGCAACAGTTGGGGCTGTCTAGGTCTTTGACTGTGTTCAACCAGACGGCATTTGCACGATATAAGCAAACATTTATGCAGCTCCGATGGAAAAAAATATCGAGGACGACGGCGACGTTATGAGTACACTTGCGGAGTATCAATAGGATCTTGAAGATGCTCATATCAAATCGATAACTACGCAGATTTCGGTTCAAATGCGGTTTGCTTATAAACTAGGTTAGCCTAAACACCACGCGACGCCTGGATACTAACTGTTATAGCCTTCGTACAACATCATCACACCTTTCGCCGTAGGGAGAGGGAGGATTGTGAGAGGAGAGGTTGGCAGGGTGTTGTGTTACTAAAAACATGCTTATTGCCTGTAAAGGAAAGTGCCAACTTTGACGACACCTTGTATATGATCGTTATGCTTAAATTTTAATTTAATAACGCTTCTTGATTTCGGAGACAATATTATATAGCATGTAGTATACAAGCTCATATCAAAAATTATTATAACCAGTTATTAAACGTTGTTGACGAAAAGTTTTGCACCAACTGTGTATACATGAAATTCTACCACATGGAAAATTGTACTAAAAGCCATTTCGAAGACGTGGGCATCTACTTGATGTCATTTTTCGCTCGTTTGTTGGAAACGACGTATATGAAATTCGTAGATAAAAGGAAAACTCATATAAAAAGTCCGTATTTACCGGATTGCTCACAGAGAAAGAGCATTTGGTCATGGTAGTTTTCAACTTATTAAATTACAATACATTTCAATTTTATTTTCAAATTATATACATTTAGCATAAAGTGTTGGCGTTTATATTAATCCTACTACTAAGAAGTTAATGTATGAGAGAGCGGTGCATATTATACAAAGCGTATACATTTACATGTCTACGAAATTTACATATTAAGGTAGCTTACATTAAAATATATTTACAAATAAAATGTAGGAGTTGTCTGGAAGTCATAGGACACACACACAGACAAACAGACAATGGCGTTTTCGTATGTGCATATATTAAAAAATAAATGAATACTGGTAGCTAGTTGCAGCGGAAAGCGCTTGAATTTGTTTTCGTCTACCAAGGAAAACAATGAAATGTCTTCAAATGCATCTGTATACATAATATAGTAGCAATTTGTGTATTATACGGGGCTGAAAATGAATTTGTTAGACGGCTTTCAACGCTCTCAAAATATTTTAAGGCGATGTCGATAAATGCTGCAGAATCTAGAAAATGACATGATGTAGATTGATTGACTATATACTTCCAAAGCCTTTGTTACAACTTCTTATATAATTTCAAAACTCAAGTAGGGATTGGCTTAGTCTCTTCAAAGTACCCAAATAGAATTGAAATTAGGTACCATGTATCGCAAACCTCTAAATCCAAAGATATAGAAAGTAACTATCATCATTTTACCATATTTCAGTTTCAATAGCTAATGTATGGAAATTATAACTATTGTGTCTAACAGGTAGGTAGTATTACAAAGATTCGAGAATTCTCAATACACAATCTTTACAATGCATAATCTTCAATTCTCAACAACTCCAAAATTTTATGAAAATGAACACGAGCCTTTGGAACGTTGGAAAATGAAGTTGCAGTGGATTTAATTTTTATTTTGGTTTCTTGGGCCGTAGCTCAGCCGTTATTCGGTTTGGAGAATATCAATTAGATCCTTACTTAGGATACTCAAACAAATTGGATCACAATCTACAGAGTAACTAGAAAGACAGTTGCTTAATTTTTCGCTATTGGCATAGTAATAACATTTTGTCAAAATCTCATCAAAATCCGAGTGACACTTTGCCGTGTAAAATCAAAAAGTTAGTACTTTTTTCGAAATTTCCAATGCTTCCTCGCCAGTGGAGTGGGAAGTCAAACTAACGATTTTTCAATATTTTTATAGTAATTTATAGTAAATATTCTTGAAGAATCACGATTTGCTCATCTCTAATGCATTGAGCTCAGACAGACTTGTATAGTCAATTATAGGAATAGAATAGGGGAAACAGAACAGAGGAAATACAACAAATCGATAATTCCAAGGCGTTCTATGTTATGTATTTGCGGGCGGTCGACAAGGCGGCAAGGCGCTTCTGTGGCAAAATAAAAGAAGAACGAATTGAGCGCGAGTACATCGAGTTGGCTGTGTAAACGGCTGAAATCGCCAGGAGTACCTCGGCGTCAAACCGGAAATTGGTTAAAGGTCTGTTCAACCTAAAATATATAAAGTATTGTTTTGTAAATATGAGATAAAGATATTTATTTCATAAGATAGGACTCGTTTCAAATGTAACAAGTTCCAGGCATATGTGCCAGACATACATGTATATGTTGCCATAACATCACGAATACAAATCTAAGAGTCGCGCTGCTCGTCGGGTCCCAGAAAACGAGGGGCTCCTTCAGCCTTCTTCTTTCTTCTATCTTTATAAATGGATGTATATGAGTAAGACCTTCGTACCTGTACTATTGCTGCCGCTCTGATTTTGCTTCATGCATAACAAATTTCATAAGCCCTGGCATCAATACATAGCCGCGCGTCGACGACGACTCCGATAACTTTGCGGTGTGGGGTAGAATGGACGTTGCTGAATTCGGATCAGACCCTCCGCTGGTAAAGGATTTAGCGTGTTCCCGTATAGCTGGTATTGCTTGATCCATAGGCATAAATATACTACAGGGATCACAACTTCTACATAATTAAAAGTCCCAATTATTCCTCAGCAATTTGTTTCTCTGGAAATGACCAGGAGCTTATGAAATGTAAAAAACGAAGTGTTAGATTTTTATCCTTTCTTTTCGTTTTTTGCCTTTAGCTTTGCCTTCAATTTTCAAAAACTACTTTTGCCTCTTTGCTATAGTAGTAATCTTGTATAAAAACTTGGAAATCCGAGCGGTGCTTCCAAGTCATAGACGGGCCAAGGATTGGAAAATGGACAAACCGACGGAAATGAGTAATATGGCTTTCAGTGATTTATAGGTCATAATAACATCCAAAAAGCATCATTTCAATTTGGAAATTTTTCGAGATTACAGTACTTCCTCTCGTGGAGCGAGGAGCAATAAAGTGAGTAAAAATCACAATGTCACTCATCTAGTAGACTGTACCATCATTTGAACCTTCTCCGCTTGGTTTGTTAATAAATTCACTCCAGCTTATTGTAATTAATATATTTCTTATGCAACCGTATTAAAATTTCATATTTAATATACACAGAAATTATACGGTCGAACATAGAATTCTCGCTAGACGGCCCAGATTTATAGAACACACCATGGTGTGCAATTAAGTGTAATTTTCGAACCTGAAACTATTTATCATCAATGATTATTTAATGATGAGAACTTACACTTGTTATATTAAGTAATCTACTTTATTATAATTCTATCGCTGGATAATTACATCAGTTTTCTAAGTATCTAATTGATGTAGTACAGTAGCACTGAAGTTATTACAGGATATTACGATTGTGATTAATGAATCACTATTTTTAAGAGAAATATTGGTTTTTCCAATAGGTTGCACATCCCTGAGATAGTTTATAGTAGAGAAAAGATAATAACTGAGTCCGTACGTGTACAGAGTGTCACAGAATGTTTTAAGGAAAATTTAAGCTCAGGTTCAGTACATTGAAACGTGAAAAACTTTCTTCAAATAAACGTAACTCCAGATATCGAAGGCTTCCACAGACATTTTTCCCCACTCAGCGTTGCCGAACCAGCACATGTTCCTATATTTTTACTGAAATTATTATCGAGATACCGAAAACGTCCTCATTTTTCAGGATTTTTTGAAATTCAGATTTTTCAGATTTTTTACCGGAAAAGAGCTGCGTCCAAAAATAAGGCCTCAAATTCATGGATAAAACAGAAAAATATTCACAATCTTATAAACAAGAAAGGGAAAAGGAGTTTCCAGGATGGTTACAAACGAGTTTGAAGAGTATGCGCATTGTACAAGTTGTAATAAGAAGTTAATATCTTTTTTAAGAAAAGATGCCCTCAAGAAACCGGTTTTGTGTGTGCGCGCTTTTGTTCTTGAATCTGCCCAATTTCAACAACACTATTTACCGATTTCGTCTTCTTTGGTTTGGCAACACTGGACGAACCCTACTTGTAAGTAAATGAAATCGAGACGAAGGAAATCCCTGACCCGTGCCTGTTTTCTATTGCTTCCACAACACGCCCGATCAAACTAGCGATTCTGCCACATCCCATTTTCGCCGCTGCCGCTTGCCGCCTTTCCGCTACCGCGACGCGTCATCTCTACTTGCAGACACTTGTTGGCAGTCACAGCTGTCTGGATCTCTCCCGAGATTCCAGACGCCACCCTCCTCAATCTCTTTCTCCGCCTTCCTGATTCCCCTCTTGTCCCTATTCTCCCTACACACCCTGGCTGGGAGATATAGACCAGTCGAAATAACAGATCATGATAAATACTGAGAAACGTTTAATAATAAAATAAAGCTGCTGCAATGTCCATACTCGCTGCTCTTCGGGAGAGAGCTGTCTGGGTGGTACGTGACACTTCTCCTCAAGCGTTAAGTCAACGGGCTTTGCTCCTCATATCCAACGCGTATTGAGCCTGCAGGATGAACTCGCCCGGCTGCTGACCCCGATTAAGTTTGTCAAAATTCGTTCATCCAGAACTGATCGGTACGACCGCGCCTTTGTGCCTAGGATGTCGACATTATGGAACACTCTGCCCGAGGAGGTTTTCCCAATTCTGCTAACCGTGGGCGCTATAAAGATCTTAATAACTGGTTGTTTTTAATCGCCTTATATCATTCGTAGTGCCCCAATATTTAGATTTGTACCTGCATTCAATATAACAAACTGGCCAGTTCTTAACGTGCGAAGTTCGAGTTGGGATGGGAGGTAGAAGCTTGGCGGATCCATTTGGCAGGTTCAACGCGCAGCGGCATAATAATAATAATAATAATAATAATAATAATAATAACAATACTAATAATAAATGGCCTTTATTTTACCTGGCGGGTTACATCAGCACAAGCTGTTTTCAGAACCAACCATTCTTCATCATTGTATACATTGTATTAATTGTATACGCAATCTATACAGTGTATTCATTTTATACGCATTGTATACATCGAAATGTAGACAATTAATGTATACGGATAAACGCCCATCACTGGTTAGGAGTGAAGCCTGTTGACATAGACGAGAGCAAGATCGCCCACCGCTTTCGCTGCAAAAGTGTCCCGAAACTGTCCGATACAGAAATGTCATTGATCAGTCAAACAGTCATCTTCTGAACTGCATCAAGTATGGCCAACTAGTCGGCGCGGCAGAGCACCAAACATGTGAGCAGTACAGAGTGAAGAAAAAGTGCGACGAAAAGTACTTCACGATTTAGCTTTTTAGCGGTCATAACTTCCAAGTCTCTCGCCAGAGAGGAAGTGGCTTCTAGTCTTTTTCTATCTAACTCATCAGCAGAGATCGGCTTGTCACACTGAATACCTGCGTGTAAAGTGGTGTCATCGGCAAAGCTGGAGCGTGCAGGAGAGGAGATCGTTGATTGGAGTCATCTTTTGTTTTGATGATACCACCTTTTGACATTCTAATTTACATCTCCTGACGTTGAAAAAGCCACTTTAGAGGTTTGTCATCATTTCTTTGACTTTCCTAGTTACATTGACCATACTATTTTCAGCTTCTATTTCCGGTGTGCATCGAGGTCGCGACCTTGACGAAGCGGGAGCATCCTCGGTCGTCGGTAGCTCGACTGCGAACAGGAGGCGATTTTTCCTATTATTAGTTCCTCTCCCTCGACTTGTCGTCCGACGTTGGAATTTCTACGCTCAACGCTTGACGCTCGTCGGCTAACTCCCTCGCATTCCACGTTAGCCGGCGGAGTTTTCACTTTCGATCGCCGACTTCCATAGAGAAACACCACCAACGGGAAACTCAACTCAGAATTTGTTTGAAGCCAAGTATGTTTTGTTTGGGCGATAAGTTCGAAGTCCTACTATTGATAAATGTATTCAAATTGAAGATACCCAACCATAAACTGTATTTCAGTACCCAAAAATGGATCTGAAAGATACACCAAATTAATGTAGAAATTCTACTTTGAACAAAGTTACAGTCTAGAGAAATAAGACAGCATATAGTGCCATCTGTTACCAGAACCGAGATCAAACCTACAGCGTTCTGAAGAGTTGCAACATAGTAGTACGAAACATCTATCCATGGTTGACCATCTGTGGTCGGACGAACAAAAGCTATGTTACTAAAGTGTCAGAGTACTTCTTTCTGCTATTATTTCACAGATAGCGCTAGGATTTTCAATTCCTTTTTGGCCTCTATAGTGCTTATTTTAATTGGGCATTTTCGCTAAAAGGGGATTGAAGATCCTAGCGCCATCCATGAGACGGTACCAGAATCAAACCTTCCAACTTGTTTCAACGTAGGCATCCAAATTTATTTCATGTTCTGCTTCCGTCTCATAGAATTTGCTAGTATCTTTGAGATCCATTTTTATTTCCCGCACACCAGAGGTATTAAAGCACGTTTGTAATAAAGAAGAGATGAAATCAGTTACACCTTTTAATAAAACCTGTCATTCGAAACTAGGTTCGTCTACCAATCTACAGTCATTATGGAACAAAAGAAAAGGTCCCGCGGACCGTGTTCTCAGATAACGATGAAACCACGACAATCAGTTTCCAAGACTAAAGGAATTTGAAAATAATAGTGGACCTGCCTTTGATCCTTGGGGTATTCCAGACGTATTTTTATGGTATAACGATTCGATTTCTGTCCTTCTCTATACGTATATAACATTTTATAAAGGTAATTCGTGATTCATTTAGAGGTACTTTGTTAAAAAGCATGAAAAATTAAAATGAACTGTGTCGGATTATTTTTATTATCAGACAAAAGAAGCATCCGTGACATTTGTTTCTTGGGAATTATTTTTTAAAATTTTGACCGTATTGAGGTTAAAATGGTCCATTTTGGAACTGAAGTTTCTGCGACGCGTCTGTGCATTTCGAGCGACTCGAATTTTGCCAGTAATGTTGTTTGTATAACCTTTAAAAACTGAATGTTAAGCATGCTTCTTTTAATGGGTAACAAAGATAACTCGATGAAATTGACTCTTTTCAGATGTTTTCTTTTCAAAAAGTGTCACAAAGAAAAATTACAAATATTAAAAAACTAAATGAATTACAAGTTTCTCCAAAGGTAAAGTGTTTAGGCTCAACCAAACAGAACGGCAAATCCTATATAGATGTGTGTCCAACTATTATTTAGTAATGTTACATTTGGAACTTACTCTATGGTTTTCATACTGATCATGTTTTCTTGGCTGTTGGTGATAACCGCGTACGTAGGATTAAAATTTTACTAACATATCATAACATATTATACTGTCGTTGTAACCCTTGCATATGTGGTTTCATTTAACGGCCAGTCAAAATATGGAGATTTATCGGACTATTGTAATGTAAGATCCCAAGGCTGTCATGCATTACTTATTTTCTGAAAAACAAGACGTGGCACATTTGGAAGTGGATTAATAGCAGAACACTTTATTTAATCATCAGGCAGAATGGTCGGCGGCATGAGTACGAGGGATGTCTTTTAAGTTATGCATATAGAAACATAGTAGGCCGCGCGGATCGAACGTCAGTACTGAATCTTAATCTCACTCTTTGGTAAACTTAAATTCAAAGTTTCACAACAATACGTGCAGTGTTCTCACTACAGTGAATTTTTAAGTGTCACCACGTCATTAGAAAAATGGAACTCAACCGAGAACATTTTCGCGCCATAATGTATTACAACTTTCAGAGAAAATTATCAAAACAAGGATGCCTTGCTTGAGAATTCAAACGTGGATGGGTGAGTCTTAGCGACGATCCCAGGGTGGGTGTACCAAAAACAGCAGTCACCCAGGAAAACGTCGATGCTGTGCGCAAACTCATCATTGAAGATAGACATGTACCTCAATTCAAAGAATTTTACATGAAGAATTAGGAGTAAGAAAATTAGTTTCTCGTTGTTGACCGAAGAGCAGAAAGCAGCCAGGGTTAATTGGTGTCAAAAAACGCTTGACCGTTTCAATTCCGGAAACTCAAAAAATGTGTACAGCATTGTTAGTGGATTCGTGGATTTACTGTTATGAACCAGAAAATAAACGACAGTCGGCTGTTTGGGTGTTTCAAGGTAAAGAAAAGCCAACAAAAGTCATACGTTCTCGAAGTGTTTCGAAAAAGATGGTCGCGACATTTGTGTCAAAAGCGGGTCATATTGCAACAATTCCTCTTAATGAGCAAAGAACTGTTACTGCGGCAGTATTTAACGGAAGAAAACGTGGAAATTATTGGACCATCCTCCATATAGTCCCGATCTAAGTCCTAACGATTTCTTTACTTTCCCGAAAATTGAAAACAGACTGCGTGGTCAAAAATGCCGTTTTGGATCTGCCAGCAAACGAGTGGAATAAGTGCTTCGAAAATTGGTTCGAGCGCATGCAGATGTGTATTAATCTTCGTGGTGAATACTTCGAAAAACAATAAAGTCATTTAAAGCTACCTACCATGTTGTTTTATTTCCATATGCAAAACTTAAAAGACATCCCTCGTATTACTTTGTAATAATATTTTACAAAGTATACAAAACATCGGTCATCAGAGTTTAAGTCTTATTTTGACTTAGCTTTTTTCACCTAGTACCAGTAAATCGGTGGTTTATCCAACTTAGAAAGCTTTGAAAGTAGATACAAAGGCAATTCAAGGCCCTACGTTTTCATGAAATAAGACAGCGCAAAGCGCGATCAATCACCAGAATCGACAACTGCGTTGAGATCTTCAAAAGTTCTACCTACTAGCAGCTATGCACTCCCCGCAGTGGTCGATTCTGGTAATAGAAGGCGCTTTGCGCTGTATTATTTGGATAGACCGTACTTCCTGGATTGGTAGGATGGACAAGAGCATCATGTTTGGCGTGACGTTTTGTTTTTAGGAAAATAAGCAATGTCTGGCAGCCCTGTGATCCAGAAATATTATGTCTGACGAACATGGGCATTGGCTCGTTGTCAGTTTTGTGCCATTACCCCGGATGTATTCATATTGTTATTCATAGTGTTTTCTTGGAAAATCCTTTGCGGAAGTAGCTATAGACGTCGGCTTATCCGCGATCGCGTGCTACCAAAGTGCAACTAGAGTAAGACCGCAACCGCCAACGCTAAGCTGAAGACGTTTCAACCAACATGTAATCATCGCTTTTCGCGGTGATATATTTAAAACATATTCATTTATGGCTCAAAGCATACAGCCGTTCTCATGAATATACAGGATGATTCTCAAACATACAGGACGAATTTGGTTCTTTCATGTAATTAATAGTGAAATCAATTGAATTTGTCATTTCAAGAACCTCATAAGACAGTTGTGCGAGCAATAAATCGGATTAGTGATATAATGTCATGCTAGGCATAGAAGATCAACCTTTAGCATGGTTGCGGGCGCCATTTGAATTCTGGTGGTAGAAGGGTTGAAGTTAATTCTGGGAATGAAGGATGTCTGATGGGTGCTTCTTTTAACCCCCTCTATCACCCATTTAAATAATGGCTATCATAACGTTTACACCCTGTATACCACCCTATAGAACTCAAATTATGTGTAAGTCCCCAAATCTTGATGGCATAAATTTTTTTAGACTTTGGAAATAAAGAATTGCCACAATCTAAAGACATTTAAGAATTTCATAAAATACTATTTAATTGAGAATAACTTCTCTAGGGTGGATGTTGTGATATATGCGGTTAAATCTTATTTTTTACTGTTTTACCGCTTTTTGTTAGATGTAGATTTTTTAGAATTAAATTGAAAATGTAGGTCTCTTCCTATACAATGCTTTTTTCCGAGATGAAATAAATAAATAAGCACAGACGGCTGCAACTAACATGAACTCCAGAAAAACACGTCTAAAGTTTGGACCCCTGATTCATTTAGATACGTCACACAAAAATGTAAGATTTAGGAATGTTCCGGCCAAAAAACTTTGCCAATGATTAGAGAAAATGGCTCTGATTTATCAGGTATCAGTGACCTTGCCCTGCTGAGCGAGGGCCGTGGCAAATGCTTGTTCCGGAAGTTGTTGTATAAAGTATACAACTTCTTCCCGTCCAAGTGATTATGCACGCGTTAAGGAATACCTCAGTACCGATTGCCGGGTGGCGGTACAAGTCCGCCAACGGGCCACTTTAGGTCTATTTAACATCACTAACACGTAAAAAGAAGGTGGTAGACAAGGACCAGACGACCGAGGCAGTACCACCCGCTAGCTTTTCCCAGGGTGTCCTATAAATGTCCGCATGTTTCCACACCTAAGCTATGCAGTCGGTTATCTTCCAAAACAAAGAAATTAATGATGATGGATCCTTCGAGCACCAAGAACTCCGGACGTAAACTCACTCCACTCTCGGAATGTCCGGGTGGAGGATGTGCTCGAAGGAACAACATCGAAGATAAAATTTGTTTTTCGAACATCTGCGGGATCAACAGCAACATTGATGCTGTTCATCACTACCTGCAATCCAATCGTCCCGCCGTCCTTTTCTTGGCGGAGACAAAAATCTCAGAGACTGCACCGATTAACCATCTCAACTTCCCAAACTACGAGGTGCACTTCAATCTGAGAAAGAACGGGGGAGTTGTGGCTTTTGTCCGCAGCAGTCTTTCCTGCTCCAGGGATCTTTCTTTGGAATCAGACCGGAAGGACATTCTGTGGCTACGCCTCAACTCCAAAACATCACCCAAATTTATTTGCTGCCTTTATCGCTCTCCCTCGAACCATAACTGGGATGACCTACTCGAATACCTCGCCGTCCAGATCGACTTCCTGAACATCAATCACCCCGCTTCAGAGGTAGTTCTTCTCGGCGATTTCAATGCCCATAATGAGCTTTGGCTGGGCTCAAATAAGACCGATGCAGCAGGTCGTGCAGTCGAAGCGTTCGCTCTTACTCAAGGGCTGACCCAGCTAGTCACGAGCCCTACTTTTTCCCCCGCGTCTCGTCACACGCCAGTAGCCTGCTGGATCTCTTTCTGACCACGCATCCTGTCCCTTACGGCACTGCTGTCCTGTCCCCCCTGGGTAACTCAGATCACGGTGTTGTGGAGGTTAGGTTTCGGTCAGAAGCCGCTGTGGCAGCAGAAACTCGTACAGGCCGCAAAACTTGGCATTACGGACATGCCGACTGGGAGGGGCTCAGAGACCTGTCCTCTCTAGCTTTCCTTGGAGAGATGTCTGTTTCACTGATGCTGATGCGTCGACTGTCTGTTCTTCGATAACCAAAATTATCCACGTCGGAATGGAGGAATACATCCCTCACAACGTGAAAGTTCCTAAACCAGGATCCAACGGCTGGTTCAACAAATCGTGTGACACTGTTCGCCAGCAGAAGATCAAGGCACACAGAACCTTCTTACAAAACCCAACTGTAGAGAACAGACAAGCCGACGTCGAGTCCAGAAACAAATATAACGAAGCGGTTCGCAATGCCAAAAACCAGCATGATATAAAAGTTAGGCACAGGGTAATGTCGCAGCGCAATGGCAGTCGGTCTTTCTGGACGCTGGCCAAGCAGATTGAAAAGAACTTCTCACACAGTAGCCTTCCACCACTTACGTGTCAGGATAGAACTATTGTATTCGACTCAAAGGCCAAGGCGGAAGTGCTAGCCAAGATCTTTGCTGCCAACTCCACCATGGACGTCCCACCAACGCCCAAGTGCCGTCAATTCAAAGGGTTCCCCACACTATGCGGGAGGTAACATTCAGGCATAAGACCGTAAGACGAGTGCTCTTGTCGCTCGACATCAACAAAGCTTCTGGTCCGGACTTGCTTCCTGCCATTGTACTGAAGAGATGTGCAGCGGAGCTTGCTCCAGTTCTTTCGCGTCTCTTCCAGATATCTTATGAATCCGGCACCTTCCCAGAAAATTGGAAATTTGCTCATGTACAGCCCATCCCAAAAAAAGGATCTAAGACCGACCCTTACAACTACAGGCCTGCTTTCTGTTATAAGTAAAGTGATGGAGAGGTGCATAAATCGCGAGCTTCTGGACTACCTCGAACGTCACAGCTTGATTAGCGACAGGCAGTACGGTTTCCGGCACTAACGATCCACAGGGGACCTCCTAGCTTAGGTCACGCAACTGTGGAGTAAACTCATCCAGTCTCATGGTGAGGCTCATGTCGTTGCTCTTGACATCACGAAAGCGTTCGATCAGCTGTGGCACGCTGCCCTCTTAAGCAAACTTCCATCCTATGGCCTCCCAGAAAAGCTTTGCAGATGGGTGGCTGACTTTATCTCTGGCCGCAAGATATCCGTCGTAATTGATTCTCCTCATCATCCCACAACGTCAACGCGGGTGTTCCCCAGGGATCGGTCTTGGCTCCAACACTGTTTGTCTTACATATGAACGACCCCCTTTCCTGCACGATCAACCCAATCCACAGCTTCGCTGATGACAGCACTCTACATGCAGGAATTCAGAGTGACAAGCCGATCTCTGCCGCTGAGTTGGAAAAAAGAAGACTAGCGATGACTTCTTCTCTGACAAGAGACCTATTACTGCTTGGGGACGCAACAATCTTGTACAGATCAATGCTTCCAAAACACAGTACTGTACTTTGACGAACAAAAAGCGTCCTAGCGCTCATACAGTTTCGATGGACGGCCGAGTTCTACCAAAGCCGAAATGAATGGTCATTTCGGCTGGTCGGAGTCCAGATCACCGAGGACCTGATCTGGCACGAACACATCTCTTCAATAGCTGCAGCTGCTGGGAAAAAGCTAGGCTATTTGTTTAGGGCTAAGAAGTACTTTTCTCCGCATGACCTTCTCACTCTATACAAGGCCCAGATAAGGCCTAGCCTCGAGTATTGCTCACACATTTGGGGTGCTGCCGCCCCGACTACATTGTCCATGCTCGATGCTGTTTAGAGGAGGGCGGTCCGACTGATCGATGACTCTTCTCTAACAGACAGTCTCGGGACTCTTTCGCACCGGCGGGCCGTCGGCGATCTAGCTCTTATCTATCGCTACACCAACGGGCTTTGCTCCTCAGAGCTTTCTTCCATGATGCCGCCGCGCGATGTGCCTGCCAGACAGACCCGCCTGACTTCGGCGTCCCATCCTAACCGTGTCAAACTTCGTACATCCAGAACTGGCCAATACGACCGCTCCTTCGTCCCGAAGGTGTCTAGATTGTGGAACAATCTACAAGAGGAAGCTTTTCCCAGTTCTACTAACCTTAGGCAGTTCAAAAATCGTATTAACAAAATTTCTTTGGGATCATCATAGCAGCCACGGTGTTCCGGCATTTAGGCTTCTGCCTGCGCGGCTGTTTCGATATATATAAAAAAAAAATATGCCCGAAAACTGCGGGTACCCCCATTATGTTGAGAACATACCACTTAAGTAAGAGGATCATATGTTTTATTGCTTAATTACACTTAAATATTGGCTAACAACCTTTACAAAGTAGATTTCTAATCATTGCGGAGACGAGAAATGTATAATATAATTTTCTGGACCCCGAAATACCTTAATGGGATGAATGTTCTTAATGTCCCATTAATGACTTATGACGTATAATCTTTGAATTTGACAGATGGGGATGGTCTGACAGAGCATTCTCGATGTTCCATCAATGGCGTGACGTACGACGTAATTAAAATAAAAAGTGTACATTGTTTGACGATTTGCCAAGAAGCATAAACGGTTCCCGTACTCACTCCTACAGTCAGATGTAGCGAGATAAAACGATGCGTTGAAAGCTGGCGACTTGTTCGTAGTACGTGGTGTCTATTTTTCAATGAACACCACGTGCCAGCGGTGGCTGTGATAGTGGTAGTAAAACGAGCTGCATTTTATCTCAGCGCTGCTGCGGCGCGTCAGTTCACGCCGCGTTGTTCTGGCTATGTTGATGTTTACAGCGGCCTCGTGTCTACCGGGTGTTAAATCCACAGTATATACCGGGTGCTTCAAATTCGACTCTCGTCACTGGGATCTCAGAAACGGTTAAAGAAACGAAGTCGGATAGAAGGGGACATTCACAGTATATCCGGAGAGAGAGGGAAAAAACAGAATTTTCTGAAAATCCAAAACCTTTATTCCCATACAGACTATTTAAAATTGTATCGGAATTGTCAATTCTACGTACGCTACAACCTACAACTAATCTTACATTACAATGTTCAAAAAATAATTAAAACAACGAAGCATTTGTGCATCAAAAATTGCCTCAAGTGGAACTTGAATTGCTTAATATTTTTAATCGATGTAATGTAGCTTTGCAAATAAGTAAAGAAAAGAGGACCGATTTTATTATGTGATCGGAATGCTGCTTTTGATTTGCTAAAGTTAACATATACATTATTACTAGTCCATATATATATATATATATACATATATATATATATATATATATATATATATATATATATATATATAGGTGAAAAATTAAAGCTTCCGCCTTTTGTTGGGTACTTCGACAAAATTTAAGCAAAGAGGACTCTTTATACTTTTTTAATTCTCTCTAGCTTCACACACAGAAGTGGCTTCACGATGTAATGCTTTAATGTTTTTAAATAATTTTTAATCTGTTTTTAAATTGTTCTTGTCATATTTTATATAATTTTGACCATTGTACCATCTATCCAGCTCTCACCATGTTACTGGGCGTTTCCCTCATCCTATACGTACACAACAATTAGCAACATCCTCACATGCTACTCTCCTGATGATGATGATGGCAAAGTCCATTGAAAGCTAGAGAGAATTAAAAAAGTATAAACAGTCCTCTTTGCTTAAATTTTGTCGAAGTACCCAACAAAAGGCGGAAGCTTTAATTTTTCACCTAACTGGTCTAGACGACAATGACCACGTCTCAAGTTATATATATATATATATAACGAAGGGACAATCAAAATGATAAAATCTATAAATATTTTTTGCAACTTTCTGTTGGTGATATCGCTTCCAAAGATCGGATTAGTCTTTTTTGTGATACACATACATCTTCTAAGCGCGTTGACCAACCCATTTGCATTTGCATTTTTTCTTGACTTCTTTTTTATTATAGACGCCATATTGGATTTTTTTCAAATGTCAATATAGTAATTAATTCTGATTCCGAGCATATATAACGTCATTCTTCAAAAAAATCTAATATTTTCTTATTTGGGCTTAAAATCACATATTTATCCGATTGAATCGCTCACGCTTCAGTTTTTGAGAAGCGTGTTTAAAAGTTATTCGGATACTTTGCCCATATATCGTCTAAAACAAGCGTTATTTTAGCACGATGTAGGCGCTCTACATTAGCCGTAGTTTGATAGTATTTACAGGCAAGATGTGTGCGTATGCATCAGTTTAAATATGGCGGTTGTGGAATGTGAAAGCTGCAACACCTTTGAGACTTTAAACTTTAAAATGTTTGTACCACTTTAAATGTTTTTAATACAAGTCTTAAATAGCACGCTAGAGTTTTTGCATTATGTTGTTCTTCATTCACTGAGGAATAGGAATACTACTTTTTAGGATTTTGAAGTTTTATAATATCAATCCACGTCAGTATATGTAAAATCTTACAGCATCAAGATGGGAAATAGGGACCATTCACTTACATGTCTAGTTCATACAGACTGCAGGAATACTTGGCTGATGGTATTATGGAGCAATTAATTTCAAGGCCTACTTGGAAAATTCAGTTTTCGGAATAACTAAGGTTTGGTAATGTGAATATACGACATTTTTGAAAACTATTGAAAACTGTATCCGCCTGTGGAAGAATCCAATCCAGCATCTATAAGAACAAATTGATGATGATGATTGAGGGCAAGAGCAGAACTTCAAATTAAAATTTTAATTATGCTATCTTGTAGAGGAGAAAAAGTGACAATGTTAATGAATTCATATACTATTAGGTTACTGCCCAGGTTTTCATCGAAATTTGACAGAAAAGCCGCCTTATAACAAATAGTGATGATGAAATAAGCAAAAAACCACTCATAGCTGATATTTGTGTTTGTCATAATAGCTTTCTCCACGACGTACAATTTTCATTAATAAAGGGCACCAATAAAATCTAACTCACCCAACGTCCAATAGTGAAGCAGGAGAATATTACAGAAAAATAACCCTAATATCCATTAGTAAGATTAAAAAGAAATTTGTTGAAGCTAGCAGGAGTAAGTAAAAGTAAAAAGGCAAGAAGTATAAATACCTATTTTAATATTTTCTTGTTCCACTTTTCGCAATTTTATTACTTAAACATGGCGAAATAATTAAACCGCTCCTAGCGGAAGCATGGGTGTAGATCAGACAATTTTTCAGGTGTCCGCTAAGAAATTATGCATTTCAGTTTTTAATCTAGGGTAGTGTTTATCTATATTAGAAGACATTCAAATTCAAGATCTCAGGTCTTTTTCAAGAAATCCAACTCGGCTTTCAGGCATCGTTGAACCACTTGTACGTCTTTTCCAGGTGTTCCTCAGGCATGGTTCATCAGCCACCAAAAACTATATTCCAGAATGCTGTAATATGACACACGTTATTCATAGACTTTCTAGTTTTGATAACTTGTTAGTCAAAAAGCAACAGTTATCTTGAAGATGCTTTTTCAGCTGATAGTCTTCAATCGCAATACTGGTTCTTGCATAAAAAAGGTAAGTAATTTTCTTACAACCTAGATGTGGTCCAAATCTTTTATGACTCTGACTACCTTTGAAATAGCCCTATTCTACGTCAATTTCTGTAAGAGACTGCAATGCAAAACAATCGCAACAACCTGACAGAGATGAGATAAAACGAGCAGGATAAAGAAATACAAAATCCAATAAATAAACATCAGGCTACGTTGGTTGGTCGACGACTAGCACTGTTACGCATTTCAATTTTACACAGCAATTCGTTGAAAAGAAAGGAAAAAGTACTCCGAGTGCTAGATACGGTTATTTTATTTTATTTTGTGAGAAATGCTACCCTACCTACTGACGTTTGACTCACTAAGGAAACACGATGAACAAACACTTTATTGCAATATCAGAACGAAAAAAAGCATAAAAAACCAAAGTACTATTGACGTTTTTTACTTACTTGTGAGTCTAACCAGAACAAGAACATCCTTATTAAAATAAAATCTTGGAATCAATTTTCGGAATTTCAGATGTACTAGAACTTTCATTGACACTCAAGGAGTAAGAAAAGCTGGTGCAATCTCTAAAAATTATATACGAAACATTTTCGATTCTCGAGGATAAAAAGGAAAGCTTTCTTAATTATTTCACTTTTACCTCGTTTTACAAGTATGAGAAAGAAGCAAGAGTATTGTAGTGAAATTCTCTAATTTATCTCATTCGATTGGAAAATAAGTATAATTTGCAATTCATTCAAAATGATCGTTCTGACAGAAGAATGTCGTGACTGTATAGAGTCTTAGAGGCGTCATATTTGACAGAATCATTAACGGAAATCAACCCTGCAAACGCCAAACGAAACTTAGACAGTTCTAATTGCTGGAAGGAAGGGTTAAATGTACCCCTTCCCCTGCAGGGTGAGATTAAAGCTGTACGCGATGTCCTGATATATCGTGCCAGAAACTATTGTGGTAGGTATACAGTGGTGGAGATGCAAACGCATAGTGTATGGCTAGATATTTCGTAGTACATTCGTTAGACTATCTAACAGCCTCCAGAAAATCTAACTTTGGAATAATAGAAAAATTCACCACTTATCAGATTCGAGCTCATGCTTTGCCAATACAGCCACGATAGCCATGAAGAAGCGTATTAAATGCATTTTCGATATGAAATTGCGGAAATGTAAGAAATTGTAGACGTACTCACTAATCTCTAATCCCGATCCAAATGAGTAAGGGTATAAATAGGGCATTTGCATCTTACATGTAATGCATTTCGACATTCGTTTTCTTAGCGTAATCGTTTTTATTAAGATCTGCCACTCAGGTTTTGAGATACCTCACATTTTACTTGTTGTGATTCTCATTACACATTTGATATTAATTTAATGATGCACTGAAATGTCGAAAAAAATATTCATTGCCAAAGTAACATCACTACTGCATTCTTTTTTTCTCCGAAACTAATCTAGTTGCACTAATGCAAAACGAATAACGTACGCACTACGTCCACCCGGGCGAAGCCACAAGCTCATGCTAGTCGTTCAATAAAAAACTCCAAGAACCACTGTAGGCATTTTGGGGGATCACAAAAAGGCTTTTCAATGAGCTACAGGAAATTTAACATTTCACTGATACCGTAGATGTACGAAAAATGAATGCTTCTTTATCACCAAACAATACACGCAGCTACCACAAAAACTTACTTAACAGTAAAACCTGTCCATTTTATCACTTGTCCTTCATGGCAAGATAAATCGATATGTACAAAATTCTCGAATTCTAATAAACAAACGCAGGTGTTTACCGCTTTTTTGTCACTCAGTATATATGTATCTTTATTTATTAATTATTTTTAGCCGTGTAAGTTGACGAATCCTATACATGTATTTCATTACCTAAAGGATAATAAATAATTTGAATTAGAATTTAAATAATTGTGGCAAGCAGCACAGCAGCAGTTAGATTAAGTCAAAATAAATCTAACGCATTTACAATAAAAATAAAAATTTATAGATATATAGAAAAATGCCACGAGTGGAAAAGAGGTCGAGCGAAATCTCACGACATCTCACCAGGGGATAAGGGGGAGGTCAAAACACCGCCGAAAACGCTTCACGTAATTAATTCCCTAAGGAAGTCTTGAAGTCAACCACTACGTGAGACAATAAAAATTCCTCAAATCGTCCAATGCTGGTTTATCGTATGTGTCAAAACTGTCAAGCTATTTAAATCCTTCTCAACAGAAGAATGAATAAATGAATGAATGAAAACACGAAATTAGAGGCATACCGGCCACCATAAGGAGCCAGCGCATAGGCCACTCAGACAGGCCCTTGTGCACCTCCACATTTCTTAGACCTCAAGCCTCGCCATTCTAGCGAAGTTGAGTATGGCCTTGAGTCCAAGCTCCTTAATGTCCTGGGGGTCCAAAATGATGAACCCCAGTATAGTCTGCCTGTAGTAGCTAAGAGCCTCGCAGCGACACAGAACGTGCACCGAGGTCTCTTGTTCTACCCGGCAGCACTCACACAAGGGATCCTCAGCCTGCAGGTGGCGCCTTAATGTGTTATGGCCAGACAACAGTTCCACCAGCAACCTTAGGTTGGCTCTATCCAAAAATAAGCAGAAGAGAGATGCTTCTCCATTTCTGAGAGTGTTGTCTTGCAATCCACTTCTCCGTTTTCCTCCTAACTCTTAGCGCGGGCACCTCTAAAGCTGGCTCAGGACCAACCACCTTGCTGGCTGATCCTGTCTTCGCCAGAGCATCCGCCGTCTCATTGTCCAGCGTGACCCGGTACCCACACTAACGATACCGGATGCCACGCTGCTAGACAATCCAGAGCCTCCCTGCATTCCAACACAAGGCTCGAGGTAATCTTCCAGGCACTTAGTGCCTTCATTGCAGCCTGGCTGTCGGAGAAGATTGCTATCCTTCTCCTAGGCTCACCCCTCTCCAAAATGAGGGATACACAAGCCAGAATCGCAACGATTTCCGCTTGGAAAATCGTGGTGTATCCACCAAGAGGCAGAGATAGCCTAGTCCTAGGCCCCGAGACCCCGGCGCCAGAGCCCTCTTCGGTGACCGAGCCGTCCGTGTACCAGACTTGCCCATTCACTTCGGTGAGCCTCCGGTAGCCGGCGTTCCACTCCTCCCTCGTTGGATACTCCAAACATGTGGAAAGAAGCGATACGTAGGGGTAATCACATCGCCCCTGCTCAGAAGGACAGGATCCTCCCTTTGCAGTTCGATCAGGATTGCAGTATGACACTTGACTGGATTCAAAAAGGCCCAGCTGCCCTGACTCCACAGTCGATGTGCGGCTACTCTCGCCTCTCCGCTGATCACTAGATCCAACGGCGTGAGATCCAGCAGAGCTTCCATTGCACTTAATGGCGTTGTCCGCACTGCGCTTGTAATGCTGATACAGGCCAATCGTTGAATTTTATTGAATTTGGCCTTATTCGTCTCAGTTCCAATGCAAGGCCACCAAACCAAGGAGCCGTACAAGAGAGATGGACGCACTATGGTCGTGTAGAGCCAATGAACCACGTTTCGCTTGAGCCCCCACCTAACACCAACAACGCGTCTACAAGCCCACAATGAATTGCGAGCCTTGTTAACCTTAAACTCAACGTGCTCTCTACAGTTCAGTTTACAGTCCAGGATAATTCCTAGATATTTTACTGACTGGGATAGAACTAATCTAGTCCCAAAGAAGATCGGCAAGATAAGCCCGTCAAGCCTTCTTCTCCGAGTGAATAGGATCAGCTCGGTCTTTCCAGCGTTGACAGAAAGATCCACTTCGCTACACCATAATTCCACAGCGCGCAAAGCGCCTTGCATAATCTCAGAAATTATTCCACCTGACCAAGGCATGTCTGATGGAGTCGGTTGTAGTGCCACTTCTCGCTGATCTAGATTCTTCTCCAGCCTGCCGACCAGATTGTGTAAGCCCAGATCAGTCGATTTCCCAGCTTGGTATGCAAACTGATTGGAATGAATGCCACACCTCACCACCGGCCATCCCTCAAAAATCTGTCAACTATCCTTTCCAAAGTCTTAAGCACAAAAGATGAAAGGGTAATCTGACGAAAATCCAATATATCTAGCTCTACTCGGTTTAGGAATAAATACCACTTTAGCCCGCCGCCAGCTTCTGGGTGTGAAGCCCGTGGCCAAACATGCTCGAAGCACCTTCAAAAGGTAAGGAACAACCGAATCCTGCCCATGCGGTAACATAGCCGGAAGTACCCCGTCCAGATCCGGGCTCTTGTATGGAGCAAACGAATCGATCGCCCATACCATCCTTTCGAAAGTAACAACCTCTCTTGCAGGGCGCCAGTCCTCCCTTGAGGGCCTGCGCAACTATATGCACTCTGTGATTGACCGCGTTACTGTGGAACCGGGAAAGTGCGTATCCACCAGAAGCCTCAGAGTACCTTCCGAGGGATCAGACAGATATCCTGATCTTGCTCTAGTGTCTTTGTATGGGATTCTGTGTATTCTAGCTGTAGCAGGAATGTCCTTTATGGACTGACAGAAGTTCCTCCAGGATTCCCTGGAAGCTCTTCTAATCTCCTTTTTGTAGTCCTGCAACGCCTTCTTGTAGTCTCCCCATTGGGGAGACCATCTCATGTGCTTAACTCTTCCAAGAAGTTTGTGCGCAGCTCGTTTTCTGTCCTCTAACTCCTTGAACCAGAAGGTTCCCTTGCTCCTACCTTGAACTTTGCGTAATGGGCATTTTTCCTCATACGCAGCAGTCAAGTCCCTGCTCAGAGACTCTACGGCTGTTTCTATATCAGGACCCCCACAAAGGCTGTATGGGACCCCTCTAAGCTTACTATCAAAGTCTGTCCTAAAGGACGCCCAGTTAGTATACCTAGGATTCCGAGCATATTTATCTGGAATCTCTCCATCAGTCTTAAACAGATATCTGTGATCCGATAGAGAGGGTCCAGTCCCTAATGTTCTGAGCTAAATTAAGCGTATTCATTGTTACGTCGATAACTTCTTCTCTAACATTGTTACTCAACGGAACAAACGACTAGGTATTTAAATTTAAAGGTGCATGCCCAGTAAGGGGGAAGGAATCGAAGACGTGTCAGGTTTGACGTGTCATTATAACTAAATATCGTTTCGCTTCATCTCAACAAGCGCGCACTTTAAAGCTTTCCGTACGCCTCTGCGAGTGGTGTAAGACATATTAATAGTTATTAGTCAAGTCTAGAATGCCGGCGGGCGCTGGCACATTACTATTGATTAGGGGGTCCTAGCAACACGCGAAGAGCGCGAACGGAACCAACGGCCTACCCCCCCAGTCCCTGTTTTACCCCCTTCCATTTGCCTTACCTCCCGAACCCCCATAGTGCGCCAAATCTAAACTAACAACGAGTAATTACGACTGTTAATTCTCCCGTTTACTGCATGTATGTACACGCTACAGGAGGAAATGATGGTATACAAAAACGAATCGTTGTTTTTTCGAAGCGCGAGTTGCTGTCAGTTTAGAATGTTCATGTTGAAAATGTGGTCAAAAGTACTTGCACACTAAATAATTCATTTCGATGAAGAAATATTATCTTAGATTGAGCGAATCATGACTTTAAGATATTTAAAGCTCCACTATACAGTGTGTTGCAACAACAGCCTGAATGACCTTGTACCACGCCGAAATTCTTCGAAGAAGTATTTCTCTCTGAACTGAAATCCTTATTTGCAAAAATTCAAGGATACGATGACTTTAACAATATGATATTCTTATGTGGAGGAATTAAGCAGGTAAGTCTGTTTAAAATAGAGAATAATGTTGTATTCAATATCCAGTTAAAAGTGCCATTGGATTGCTCTTATCCTCTTATCCTCTTTTACCTCCTACGCCTACTGGCGAGGAGGTATTGTAATTTCAAAAAAAATCTAAAATGAGATATTATGTTTTTTGGATGTTATTTGACATGTACATCACGAAACACCATGTCACTTATTTCCGTCGGTCTGTCTGTCTGACGACCTGTCCGCTAATCTTATTACCGTCTGTAACTTGTCGCCCTGATTTCGATGAAATGTTTATCGAAAGACGGATCGCGTACGTATCGACCGCGGCTGGCGTCGTGCGTCGATCGTGATGACTGTTCTGTTATGGAATCACACGTAATATGTCTGCCGCGCAACAACGTAGTGTTTTCTATGCTTTGGCCACATCTTCCTGAGTTAGGTATCGAGAAGCGACTTTTCCACATGCAGGTTATGGACTAATTGCTTTTACTCAGAGGGTTTAGTTTGCAGTGAACATATATATTCCTTTATGTACTAATACGAGCGTTGCGTGGGAAGTGCAGACTCAAGCTACTTGATGCCATTTTTTTAATCGTGTCTTGGCAAAATAGTATTTGAAATTTTTATATTAAGGTTATCCAGTTGTTGTCAGAAAAAAGTGAATACGCTTTACATAGGTATGTGTAGTGTATACCTCTGGGAGAAATTGATATCCCGCAGAAATAGAAATTTATAAAATACTTCATTTTCAAAATAAAGCGAATTATTTTATATGGAGCCGCATCACAAATGAAGGTGAATTCTTAATTCGAGGAAAACTGTTTCTATCAAACAGTTGTGCATCACAGCAATTTTCAAAAATCTTAGAGATTTGTGCCCTTGAATCTAGATATCCTGCTCTATGATTACATTGGCACTAAGATTTTTTCTTTTTTTAAAACGTGAGTTATAAAAGTAAATCTCTGTTCAACATTTTACCAGTTTTTTGAACTTAGGCAAATAAAAAGTCGGACCAGTCAGGTTCTGACTACGCTACTACTTCAGTATAAAAAATAGTTATAAAAATATGAGGTTTGTTTCAACAGGCAGTTCAGAACTAGTTCATTACTAATACCGCATTATTTTTCTGCGCATGCCTGAGGTGAGTACAGTCCAGAACTATTCTGTTGCCATTACATGACTTGCTATTGGAAACATAAGTAAAATTTAAAATTATCAGGTTTGCGAGTGCTCGACCTGCAATTTTCGACAATTTATTACTTCTGACGTACTGTGAAACTTTAAAAAAAATTGGGAAAACCAGAAATCATATTTAACAAGAGCGAGTAGCTTAGTGAAATATTTTATAGTACGAAGTCGTGTCTTTTTTAGAGCTGCATCATTTTGCCTTTAGGGAAAGCATCATGCTCTGCTACTGTAGCAGAGGAGGAAATTAAGTGGAATATCAGCAACCTTAAGCTATTAACTCAGGTGAAATGGAAGAAGTGTATAAGATTAGTTTACTAATACCATCATTGAAACAAATTCATTAAAATCATCAACATTTGATTATGTAACTTTCATAGGTCTTGGAGTTCCTATAGCTCAAGATATTCATTCTCATTTGAAACTGTTCCAAAGTAATGTTCATCATCACGCATTTTTTGGACATTCGTGATAAGGTTCACAATATACTATATATTCATAATTGAAAAGTTAGAATAGGCACAAAATGGTAGCCACAAAATCCAGCCTTCCCATCTATGAACAGGTGATCGACACCAATTCTTTTGTAAATGAGGATGCGCTAACAAACTTTTAGTTCTCCCTCAGAACTAGAACTGTTAGAACCAGTTCAGAACCGGTTCGAAATCACCACAGAATTCGTTGGAATAGAGAACTGCCAGTTATGGGATCAGTTCCATTTTCTCTTGTAACGATAATTTCGATTTGCGCATGATCTATTCAGTTCAGAACTAGTTCGATGGTTTGTTGGAACAAAGCTATGGATGTGACTTCGCTACGTAGATATATTCATTCAGAACGCACATAAATACAATGGTGGTGAAAGCAACGATTTCTATCTATTCGCATTCATGCCTGTGGGAGGGGGTAGCACTTACACGAATACATACGCGATTTTTCATTCCTCCCCCTCCCTTTCAACCCTTTGCCCTTCTTCGCGTGCTTTTCGCAATTAATAATTGCTAATTATTGTGCCTACTGCGATTCTCGGTTCGCTGTATATGCACGGCCTACCTCGACTCGAGCGAAATTTTGACGGGACGTTACCGCTGGATCGATATTAGGAACGTATGTTTCTGCTACCTATTGTTTTATTGAAACAATATACCTCGCATACCTTGTGCACGACATATAACGTGGAAAAGATGGCGTCAAGTAGGTTAACTATGCACTACCTCGCAACGCTGTCATCAGTCCGTAAAAGATTACGTTCCCCGCAAGTTAGCGCCTCTGAGAAAAAAAAGTTACATGTATAACAAAAAATTATATGTAAAACGTCAATCAAGCGGGCTCATACAATCAAAATTTGCATATTTTACATTCTCTTTTATAGGATTTTGGGGCTCCTTAGTACTTGCTCCGCTTGCTCTTCAAAAAGTTTTAGAGGCAGGTGAGCTTTCACTCAAAGTTATTTTTTGCCGTTGTCTAGCCCTCCCCCTACTCCCGAAAGAAAATTTTGCGGGTACACATGATCGAAATTACAATTACATCGCGCGTGGGTGGGAAGCACAGTATCGTTCGGACTGCGAAGCACGCATTATCGACACGCGACAGTTGGAAATTTGTCTCCATCATTAAAGTTTTGAAAATAAATGTACAGAGAAATTTATGATGAGTAAAATATGTCTAATATGTGTGTAGAATTACTGCGGCTGGAGCGGTATAAGTATACCAACATCAAAATATTGAGATGTAACCTCCTCCATCCCCTACGGTTGTAGAGATTCCCAAATCCCAATTCTTGAACCCAACAAAATTTTTTGTGAAAGTGAAATGTTCGCGTTTTTCCTGTTTAGCCCGTAGCTCCACCGCCACTGGATCGATTGTCAAAAACTATAAAGCTTTTTTGTCCTATTCATAGTAGTAACCTTGTGTGAAAATTTCATGAAAATCCGATCGGTACTTTTTTTATACTCCAACCACCACGAAGGTCTAAGGCCCGTATCGTCAGTCGTCCCTACAATTGTAGGGCGCGTTTATGGCCTCCTTGATTGTCATACTCCTTTCTCTCCTTCAAAAATTTCTAGATTACACTTGTCCCGTGTCAGCGTCAGCGCTTTCCTATTGTGAAGATATGATTTCTTTTTAAATTGTAGGAAATTTCAGGCTGATAAAACATGATATAACTCAAAAGCAAGCACAATTTGAGGCAAATAGATGTTTGTGACATAACCTCAAAATAGATTTCTGACACGGAGAAGTAGAAAACTATGACAATCAAGGAGGCCAAAAAGGCGCCCTACAATTAAATAAATTAAATAAATAAAGTAGAATATCTGTAGTAATAATAACAGCAAGAGAAAATTTAAACGTTAACACAGATATATATAGACATATTATGTTTTAAAACTATATATTATATTATACATCCATAGATGACATATAACTGTTGCAGGCACCTTGGTAAAACCTATAATACGAGTTGATGCTTGAATGAGATTGCTAGAAGTTGTAGCTAATATCTTATGAAGGGAAAATGTCAAAGATCAAACGAAAAAGACTCCTTGACTTTGTCTGGTTTCTGGGAAACCAGGACTGACAGATTCGACTAACGTACATCAGACAGTGGCTAATGGGCAAAGGTCCTACGGACCGCCCAGACAAATAAATGACGAATAGTACGAAAAAGACATACAGAAGAATAATTGGCAAATCAGCGTGGAGTGTTAAATTTAAGTCATCTCAAGTCTCAACATAGTCTTCACTTCTCGCTTAAATCTCAAAATTGATAGGGCTTTAATTCTATCAGGCAGCGAGTTGTAAACCTTAACAATGTCATATGAAAAAGAGCACTCATAATTTGAAGTTTTAAATTTAGGTAGTGAGAGATGATGTTTAAACCTCGTGTTACGACTATGCACTTCTGTGCGGGTCTTGATCTTCTTGTAAAGATAGGATGGTGATTCAGTATTGAGTATCTTGTGGTATAGTACGGATCGATGAAGGAACCTTCTTTTCTCTATATTGAGCCAACCTAAGTTCTTTAAGTGAAGAGATATCGGCTGCCGCCTTCTAATACCACTAACAAACCTGACACAAGAATTTTGAATACGCTGAAGGCGCGCCTTATCTCGATGTAGCAATGACGGGCCGTACGCGCAGTCTGCATAGCTGAGGTGAGAAAGAACTAAAGACTCTCACAATATTATTTTTGTTGTCTTGGTTATTATGCTTCTGCTATTGTATAGCAGTTTCAATGATGAAAATGCCCTTTTGGTTATAAGAGAGACATGCTGGGAAAAGCGTAGATCTGTATCCATAATAACCCCTAAATTTTTAGCGGAGTTTGTAAAAGTTATTTTGTCTTGTCCGAAATAAATGTCTAAATTATTGGAGTATAGTTCACGATTCTTGTTTTTACCAAACAGTAGAGCCTTAGATTTAGTGGCGTTGTCGGAGAGACAATATTTTTTTGTTAGCTGATAAAGAACCTGAAGGTCCTCATTGATGAGTAAAGCGTGAGACTGAAAAATTTATAGAAACTCGGTCGGTTTCAGAAGATTGTGAGATTTGTTGAGACAAGGCAAATTGGTGGAAGGGGGTGGATAACTCTTGTGAAACAGCTTTGAAACATTTGATCATTTTTTTGTTTAAATTAGTTTTTCTTAGATAGAGGGGGGTTAGGGGATCTACTAACCAGTTGCCGCGGGTACGTCCCAAGATAGTTCTCAGAAGTAGAGGTACCACCCGGCGGATCTCTAAGGCGGAGCCTGGATTTGTACTCGTACTCCTAGGATATCTGGATCCTTCTATAGTCCCACGGTACCTACAGGTGTTTAGGCCCTAGACCTGCATGGTGTCTCATCTCTAAACACAATACTGGCACTTCTACTCGCAATTCTATTTGGAATAATACCCTGAACCCACGTATATAATTTATGGTCAATTTAATCGCAATCATGATTAACATAGAAGGGAAACAAAAAGAAAAACCCACCACACACAGCGCACAGCCCATTACAGTTGTACGGGTTGACGTGCGACACATTTTTTTTTCACCCCGCAGACCCCAGCCCGTGTACAACATTGTGTATATTATGCCCCGTTCGGTCGTAACATTTAATTTCATTACATTTTTAGTAAAATAATCTTTTAGCGGCACGCCGGCGGCCGGCGACGGGTGAGTCGTCTGTGCATTCACGCAATCCGTACATTTTGCATGCCGTACACTGCCCGCACTTCGTCTAGCTTCGGCCTGACTATGGCCTTCGCTTCGCTTCAATTTAGTTCTCGGGAGTAGTAGTTTTTTTTTCGGGACCGTCGGCAGGCCGCAACCTGGAGCGAGTGGGTCCTAAGAACCGTCCCTTTGTAACGTGCCAAAATCACGTAACCTTTTTTTTTCCTATTTATCACTTATCAGTAATTTGAATTTCTCTTCATTGATAATAGAGTGCCCATTCCTAGGCCAAACTCTTTTCAATGATTTTCTTTTGGCAAATTTAATAGTTTTTGATTGTATTCGTATTATATCTTTCTTTCTCAGCGATTCAGTATGGTGTTGACGATCAGCAAAAAACTCTGTAGTTTTTCTCGGTTAGTTGGTTTCCTATAAAACATAACTTCTTCAAGGCCACTCAAGATACCTGCTTCTAGAACGTTACGTGTTCTGCGTGATTCGCTTTTCTGTTTCCGTTGAGGTCGTGGTGCATGGGTCGTTTCCTCATTTTCCGGACTCTGGCATATTAGGCCCCAAGCGCCAATTCATGGACTAGCACCTTATTTTGTGAAACTTAAGTTTAGTCATTTTGATTTGGGTACTACGTCTTCCATTTTTTTATGGGATTTTGATCCTCAGCGTCAATAGAAGGAGAAGAGAATCATCATCCTTTCTCCTCCAGTTAGTTGCATATTGTTGCAGTTTTGCAAACTGGTGAAAGCCATCCCCTTGAGAAAATATGGTTTATAGGAAACCAACTAACGGAGAAAAACTACAGCGTTTTTTTTCATCGCCAACACCATACTGAGTCGCTGAGAAAGAAAGATATAATACGAGTGAAATTATACAATTAATAATCTATTAAATTTGCCAAAAGAAAGACATTGAAAAGGGTTTGGCCTAGGAATGAGCACTCTATCATCAATGAAGAGAAATTCAAATTACTGATAAGTGATAAATAGGAAAAAAAAGGTTACGTGATTTTGGCAAGTTACAAACTGATTTTGGCACGTGATAACCCCTCCATTCCCGGATCTATCTTGGTGGACATAGTTGGGGGTTGTCTTTTCTTCTTTGTTCAATCCGTTCTTCGATCTTCTTGCTTACATCTCATATACGTGGGGATTAGAAGTTCAGGCTCCCTGCGATGCTCAGCGTGCGGTGTCCTGCTGCTTTTATGCTATCGAGGACAGTACGAACAAACGTAGCCACGACATTCCAGTTTGCTTTGGAGGACAGCATCAGCTGGACGAACTGTCCGGGCGTACATCGGCCTCCAGTCGACATCCGGGGCCTTCTGTCATATTAAAACGATGGAAATAGGCGTCAAAACATCCGTGCCCCGAGAGAAACTGCGTGAGATAGAAGTCGACCTCCCCCCTCTTTCTGGTCACCCACTGCTCCACGTTCCAGATGAGACCAGCGACCCTTCTTAGCTGCGTCCCAAGCTTCTTGCCATCGTTGGAGTAGCATCTGCTCTTGCCATTCTGTCTAGCCTATCCGATCGTACTAATATTTGCAGCTCTATGGAAATTGAAGTAACAGAAATAAAAATTATCATTAATTAACATTTAAACATGGCGGCCTCGTAGCGTTTGTCTCGAAACGTGAGTTTTCACAACGACACGTAGCTTAACTCGAATTGTCATACTTTTCTATCGAGTTTTCTACAATATCTTTAAAATGGAAGACGAGAAATACGTAGGATCCTCGGTAGTTAACTGAATCCTTGTTAATTAACTAACGACTACCTTTTTTTCGTCTAAAATTAAACATTTTAATTCAGAAATTCCAAAACCACACAAAAATGAATATTTTTAAAATCTCCTACATATTTCTTTATTCATAAACAGATTTCTCCAATATTATCATTTATTGCATTTTCTTCCGCAAAAGATGACAAACAATCACTATTTAGGTCTTTACAGAAGTGTTTGTTACTCCTTTTAATGCGTTTATTAAAACTAAAGTTCTGGACTCAGCTCCTACATAATCATTTAATAAACTAAAATTTTTCATTAGTTTAAAATCTCTCCGCATTCAGCACCGTTTCCATATACATATCCACAAAAAAAGGAGAGAAACGGTAAAGCAGCAGCTAATCCCTATTGTTTGAAGCTCCGCTTACGGTAGCAGCATCTATTATTATACGAATACGACGAATACGATGACTCATCTCACAAACCTAATGTTCACAACTTTGCCCTCTCACATCTATTTTTTCAATTTTAATGTTCAGTCAAGGTACAGAAGTACTGTCGATTAAGTTAGTGAAATACACACATGGTGGCCAAAGTATAAATGAATATTTCAACCGCAGTAAAGAATCAACGTTGGCGGATTTTGGTTCTTGACATCCTTTACGATCGGTTACGATGCCTAGAGTACGGAGACCTGTACGATTTCGTCAACTTAGTGAGTTTGATAAGGGGCCGTATAGTGGGACTTCGGGAAGCTGGACTTTCTTTTCGGGCAATTGCAGTTAGAGTGCAAAGAAGTGTAGACACTGTGGTTAGGTGCTGTCAGGCATGGCTTCGAGAAGGCCGTACGAATTAAGAATGTGCAAACAACGAACGACTTTTTAAAAAAGCGACTTTATTTAACAGAAGACGAATGAGTACTGGTCACCTTGGTTTACATGCATCTCTTACTTATAACCTACGCTAGAACAAAGGAATTGAAAAGTGCGAACCTAAGCAACTCTACATATTAGATCATCATCATAGCAGTGCCGTAATTCCTCCCTCTTCAAGAAGATTGAACCTCCTGGTTCAAAGGAAAAATCTGGTTAAGTTCAATGTCATTTTTGACTGATTGATTTTTTGGTTCTTTTTGCTTCAAAAGAGAGAGCAATTGTTTTTTTAAACAAAGTATAATTACAATAAATGTTAAAATACATAAAATAGTTACAATGCTAAACGTGGACGTTTTGTGTGAAAAATCTAAATTTTTTAATTTATCGTGTAATAAAACATTATTCAATTGTATGTCCGAATAACCCTTTACATCAGTATTTTCAAATAACATATTCTTATCATAGTTCACCATAATGTTAGGTATGTATAAAGGTTTCGAAATATCAGAAATCTTCAAATACTCAGTATGATCAATAAATGTTTTACAGTTTAAGCTGATAATAAAAGACGAATCAATTTCTTTTCTTTCTTTGGTACAATCTTCATATACTGGAATATTCTTGTTAGTATTCACTAAATAGTTATCATGTTTTAATTGAATTACTTCTGAAAATGAACCTTTTGCCAAGAACGTACAATTTTCAACTTTAAGTAAGTTACAACTGGAATGGATTAGTATAGTACAGTAAAAATATTTATTACTCAATAATTTGCATTCATCACAAAAATGTATAGTTTCATTTTCGATAATATTTTTATGTTTCAATACCAGAATATTATTTTGGTGTATAATGGGGTATATATTGGAATATATAAAGTTACCAGTAACTGTTGGTATGTGAAGAACAAATATGATTTCTTCTTCGAGGACTATAATACTTAATTCACATAATTCGAAAAATTCAAAATTGTGCAGTTTATCAAGTGGGAGAAGTTCATTTTTGTCAAATAGATCACTTAATAACGAATGGATATAATTAATTTCAGTCTTACTCAGCTGTAAGAGATTTATGCCCTGATTTGTGCTCAGGTTAATGGTTAACAGTAAGTGTGATAAATAATTAGAAAATCTTTGAATAATTATTATCTCATTCAAGACATACTGAGAATTAGCGTATTCGCTATGCAATTTGTTGAGGTTATCCAAATTATCTCTCAAATTTTTCTTTATAATTAAAGTGTTATTTTCAAACCTGTCTTGTAATTGTTTTGCTACAGAGACGGTTCGGGAATTTTGTAATGATAAATTATCTTGATTTTCCTTCAGAATTTTCATATTTTCCATTATTTCGTCTAGATCAGATTGATCTAAATTGCCTGAAATATATTTTATGACGGAACCAAGACCATTAAATAATCCACGCTTAACTCGTTTAAATTTTAACATTTCATATTTGTCTAAAAGCAAATTGTATTCATGTTCAAGTTGTGTTATCAACGTATCATCTATTCTTTGTTTTGCAAAATAGACATTTGACGTTATTTGCTTGATATTTTCATTAATGAGAGTGAGATTTATATGAAAAAATGTCTTATGGTACGCTTTTAGTAGATAGGCGTTACCTAGCTCTTGCTTAAAATATGGTGCTTTATTCTCGATCAGCTGGATCTCTAGGCCGGCTAGTTGAAGGGCCTGGATTAGGATCCTGAAAGTTAGAAATTTTGCGTTGCGGTTTCACTCTATTCAGTCTATGCTTTTTTCCTTTAGTGCGCAAATTAATATGGACATTTTCTTGTTCGTAAGAGGTCTCTTTAGAATACAGGGGTTTTGTTTTATGTGAACGATCTAATGCAGATTTAAGATATACTGGACCTTCTAAGGTTGGAATTTCCTTATTTCGATTTTGATTAATTTTTTCTAGTCTTTCCGTTGCCTTATCTAGTACACGGTTCGATAGTTCTTCATAAAAAGGTAGTAATTCTCTGTACCGTTTCTCGTTATATTCATCATATAATTTTGTGGGGGTATCGATCAAATGCTTATTCAAATCGTCGTAAGGACCGTATAATAATGAAAATGGGGTATATGTGGTCGTAGAATGGACACTTTGGTTATAAATTAAGATAGCTGTCGTCATTAGATCAATAATCGAATCGATTTTATTTTGCTGACGTAAAATTTTGAGTTTTTCTTTCAGGGTACTATGAAATCTTTCAAGAGGTGATAATGATGAGGGGTTACCTACACTAGTAACATGGCATTCAATTTTGTGCATATTACAGAATTCTTTTATAACTTTTGTGTTAAGTTCACCAGGATCAAAAGTTATTTTGTCAGGATAATTGTGATGGGAAAAGAAGTGTCTGATTTTGTTTAATATTTCGTTAGATAATTTTGATTTTAAATTGTAGGCCTGGGCATATTTACTAAATAAATCAACAAATGTTAAAAATATTTGTTGTTCGACTTGAAAAATATCTAGAAATATATGTTCAAATGGTCTTTTGGCTATTAGAGGTCCTTCCATAGGGAGTTCGATTGGTCGTCTTTCGTATTTTGATGTCAAACAAGTATTGCACTGATTAATGTAATTTGATATTATTTTTTTCATATTTGGAGTGAATGCTTTTTTCTTGAAATGGCTGTAAGTTTCATTGATACCATTATGCGTTTGGCTATGATAGAAAGACAATTGTTCTGTAAATGAGTCTTTTAGTAGGTATATAGGCTTATAAGAAGCTTTAACAAATCTTATACCGCTGTTCGAAAAATACTGTTCTAAAAGTTCGTTAAGTTTAAATTCTAAAAGTTGATTTTCATACCAAATACCATAAGTATGATCGGGCTGAAGATATTCCTTCATGAATTTCAAAAGTTGCTCTGTTTCAGATCCACTTCGGACTGTTACCATTAAAGTTCCATTGCAAGACTTTGTTATTTTGTACTGATTTTTTAACTGAAAATGTATTCGATTTTTGAAAAAATAAAAATTCTTTTCTTGATACAATATATGATTGATAGGATTTTGTGCAGATGAATGTCGAGTAACATCAGATTGCTCAACAATTTTGAGTCGTTCATCTAACGGCATTTCATCTAATAAATCAATTAAAGGTAAATTATCTTCATTCAAGATTTCATCAAGTTCTTGGGTTGTTAACTCTTCTACAGAATCTACTTGTGGTAAAATGGATAAAAGATCGTCATCCTCTAAAGCGTTAATTTCAATTCTACTGAGCGCATCGGCTACAACATTGTCTTTGCCTTTTTTATATTTAATTGAAAAATTATATTCTTCTAACTGAAGCTTCCATCTAATCAATCGCTGATTGGGCACTGATAAAGAACTCAACCAAACTAGGGGCTTGTGATCACATTCGATTAGAAAATTTTGACCAAATAAATAAGGACGGAATTTTTTACAAGAATCAACTATTGCCAATAGTTCTTTTTCAATAACGCTGTAATTGCGTTCAGCAGAATTTAATGTTCGAGAGTGGAAAGCAATAGGCTTATCATTTTGACTAAGAACTCCTGATAGGGCTATATTGCTACAATCAGTTGTCAATGTAAATTTTTTGGAAAAATCAGGATAAGCCAGAATAGGTGGGTTACAAAGAGCTTCTTTACAAAGTTTAAATGCATTGATATAATCTGGATTATTGATATTGATTTTTTCATCTTTACGTAAACATTTTGTGAATGGCTTAGTCAATTGTGCAAATCCTTTAATAAATTTACGATAATAGTTCATAAGGCCTAAAAATGACTGGATTTCTTTAATCGTAGTCGGGAGAGGATATTCTTGAATTACTTTGATTTTATCTGGGTTTGGAAGTATGCCTTGTGGCGTGATGACATGACCTAAGAATGGAACATCTTTTCTCAGGAACTCAGATTTGTCCAGTTGGATTTTTAAATTAAACTGATTCAGTTTTTGGAATATTTTTCGAAGATGCAAAATGTGTTCGTCTAGGGATTTTGAAAAAACAATGATATCATCCATATAGACAAAACAAAAAACGTTGATATATTCTAACAATACAGTATTCATCATACGTTGAAAGGTAGCAGGGGCATTTTTTAACCCAAATGGCATACGGACATATTCATAGTGGCCATTTTCAACAGTAAAAGCCGTTTTTTCTATAGACTCAGGATCCATAGGGATCTGGTGGAACCCTTGTGCCAAATCAATAGTAGAAAAATACATGCTTTTGCCTAAATTTTCCAAAATTTCTTCAATTAGTGGGAGTGGAAATTTATCTTCAATTGTTATTTCATTCAGTTTTCTGAAATCAATAACCATCCTATATTTTTTAACACCGGATGCATCCATTTTCTTAGGAACTATCCAGCAGGGTGATTGATAGGGTGAATTGCTTTGTCGAATGATTCCATCATTCAATAACTTGGAAACTTGATTTTGGATTTCCTTTTTGAGATGATAAGGATATCGATAATTTTTTACATAAACTGGGTCTTCATTTTTTAACCTAATTTTGTGTGCAGTGGCATTACAGAGAGTTAATGGTTCGTTAGGCTTGAAAAATACCTGTTTGAATTGCTTGCAGAGCTTAATAATCTTTTCTTTTTCTTCAATATTCATATGAGACGTACGAATTAAATTTTCAACACGTATATTGGATTTTTTAGTAGAAAATGGAGATTCTTTTTCAATTAGAAAATCATCAAGAGGTTCAGATAAAAATGGGTTGGAAACATCAAGAAGATTTATGTCAATTGGATATTGAATAGCATTATTTTCTACGTTACAGATACATTCGGGAAAATATTCGTCAGAATTTTTGAATTTCAAAGGTGGAATAACAACAGAACCATTATCCAAATTTCGGATAATTAATGATTTTTTCGGGTAACTATACTGAACTGGATTGTTTTCTCGAATTGGCTTAAAAGAAGTGTTATAAGTAATTTTACATTTATCAGTAATAATCTGATGTTTAGTCAAATCAATAGAGCAATTAAGCTTTTGTAAATCATAGAATCCTAATAAGCAGTCATAACGTGAATGCCAAGGAAGAATTAAAAATTCAATTTCAGTTTTATTCTTCCATTCAGAAAATATGGGAATTTTACAGGCATATTGACCTCTAAAATTGGACGTACATGAATTAATTTCAAAAGGATGATCATAAATACTATCTGGAAAATATTTAAAAGCAATTTCTGGATTGATCAGGGAGGATGATGCACCAGTATCGATTAAGATGATAAGATTAAACTGAGAACAAAAAATATACGGAAGGTGGGTTTTTTGATAATTATTTATATCTAAGTCAAATTTTGAGACTGGCTCGTCGAAGGAAAATTTTCTTCGTCATTGTTTTCAAAATAAGATTCATCGGGGATATAGTCTGAATCGAAATCTTGGGTATATTCCTCAGATTCATATTGTGGCGTTCCTGCAAAAGTTTGTTCTTCCTCATTTTCAAGATGAGTAATTTCTTCGACATAATAATGGTTTGGTTTGGGACCTACTTGAAAGGCATTAACTCTAGTGGGCATTTGTTGACGATATGGGTTTTGCTGGGGTTTCGGTGTGCGTGCTGTAGATACAGACATAGGTATAGGATTACTTTTTTGTTGACCTGGAATGGGTTTTTTGGAAAAAACATTCTGTGGTGGTCTGAAAGCTTGAATGTTTGTAGGGTAATGAGGTTTAAAATTTTGTTTAGGTGGTGGTAGTTGCGTGGGACCTGTAGGGAAGGTTTGTTGTGGCTCTAGCCAAGTTTGACTATTTTGGGCTCTAAACTGATTGGGCTTTTGAGAAAAATTAAAATTAGACCTTTGGAAATTTTGATTTGAAGCTTGTACTTTATTCTGAGACTGAGGCTGTTGTCGTTTATATAGGCTCGTTCTTAAGAAATTTTTGTAATCAACTTGCATTTGCAAATTATCATAATCACGACAATATTGAACACAAGAATCAATTGTAGTAGGATTTTGCTGTCTTACATAAGACCTATATGGTTCATTCAAACCAGAGATAAAGGAGCTCAAAGACTGTCTATCATAGTCTCTCAATTTAAAAGCGATATGATCGGGATTATCATGGTATTCTAAATTTGCAAATTCTTTCAGGCTCTGTACCTTAAATTTAATTTCTTGATAAAAATCTTCATATTTTTGGTTAGGTTTCTGAACTGACGTATATAAGGCGGTGAGAAGAGTTTCTTCATTTCTAGGATCTTTATATTTGGATAATAATAATGATTTTAAATCTGGCCAGGTTCTCGGACTAGTTAGATGCACTAAATCTCTTACTTCGCTTTTCAGCTGAGAAATAACATATTGGAAAGCATACGAGACAAAAGGTGTATTAACAAATTCTGCAATAAACTTTTCTGAATTATCCAAAAAATAAATTAGATCTCTGTGACCTCCATGATATTCTGGTACCATATATTTAGCTACATTGAATTTAATTTGTAAATCTTGAAGAGACATGGTTAACTGATTAAAATTAAGACGTGAGGGTGTCAAAATAACTTGTCTAACAGGTGTATTTTCGACTACAGATTCAAATTCAGAATCGGACATTAAATATATGCAATTAAAGTCACTAAATAAGTTTACTTATAGATAACTTTTACGAGTATATATAAATGTAAAGCAATAGAGGGCGAAAAAGTTTCGAGAAATAAATGGAAATATCACTGAGTACAGCAAAAATTGTAAATGTTGTTTCTTACGCTACACTGGGCACTAGCAGCTTCATTTGGAGAGATCTGAGATACCTCCTTGGGCCAATACAGCTCCTCCTGGTTGACAGCTTGCCTGCCGTGGATCCAGCACCTCGCTCCTGTCAGTTCCTGTCGTTTTCTCAAGTGTCGTTGCCTGCTCCCAAAATACTTAGCAAGTATTTCGGCCTGGTACTTCGATGGTGATGTGCCTGCTCGGTGTAGCCTTCGAAGTTCTTTGTGATCGACGTCAAAACGATTGAAATCGTACCCGAACACACCGGACGATTTTTTGCACTTTTTCGGTCTCGATTGAGCGATACTCGTGAATCAATACCGCCGATTATCGATTCGGTACGCCGATATCCTGTTCGCAGCGCCAATTAAGAATGTGCAAACAACGAACGACTTTTTAAAAAAGCGACTTTATTTAACAGAAGACGAATGAGTACTGGTCACCTTGGTTTACATGCATCTCTTACTTATAACCTACGCTAGAACAAAGGAATTGAAAAGTGCGAACCTAAGCAACTCTACATATTAGATCATCATCATAGCAGTGCCGTAATTTACGCAAAGAGCAAGGGGCACTGGACACCGCCGTAGAACAACAGACCGTGAAGATCGCCGCCTAAGATTATTGGCCTTAAGGGACCGTTTCTCCACTACCAGGTCCATTGCAAATGAATGGTTTGCAGAACACGGAAGACCTATTGGCATGCGAAGTGTTTACCGACGAATGAGAAGTTTTGGCTTGTTTTCATACCAGTGGCGGCTCGTGAGGTAGTGCCACGGTGCCATGGCACTACCTTGTCTTCTTCAAAAAGAATATTTTTTTCAATCTTCAATGTTTTACTTTATTTTTTGCTTTTTCATTTTTTTTTTGGTATAAATTATATGAAGTGACAACACTGACAACGTGACAACACCGCAAGCACCCGAACCACGCGACGAGATATAAAGCATGCCTTGACCTTGACGTCATCAACTTGTGCCAATGTCGGGCCGGCCCAAATAAAAAGAGAGAAATTTTACCAGCATCGCATACGAGCGACAGAGATAACGCTACAATACACATTTTTATATGAGGTGAATAGCGAAAGACAAGTATAATTTGTGCCAGGCACATCATCAGTCGTAATTCGTTATCAAATGATATCGGCGGTGTTTTTGTTCGGTCGGTCGTTTCGTTATGATTACGTCTAGTGCTGATTTCGGTCTTTTTTTACCTGAAAAGTGAGAAATAACGTTTTTGTTTTAGTACGTCTAGTGTTAATGAACTGCTCTGTTTTGTGATCATATTTTTTACTGTTTTATTAAAACTAGTGAAAATGAATAAAATCGGGATATTAAAAAAACTCATTTAGTGGTTTTTCGCTGGATCAAAAACTGCAAATTAAAGAATTAGGACGGCCAATACCCGATTTAAAAATTGAGAAACAAAGTGGTAGCGGACAAAAATCGCGCTGTCGCAAATTTAATAAAAATGTGTACGATAAAAACAGCTGGATATGTGGTTGTGAAGAAACGAATAAACTATTTTGTTTTGTATGTGTTCTATTTGGAGGTGACGAGACTTGGTCAAAAAAAGGTACAGATGATCTTATACATATATGGGATAAAATGAAGACCCACGAAAAATCTAAAGTCCATATGAATAATGTTTTTAGCTTTTCTATTCTTGGTAAATTAAATATAAGGACTCAACTCAATTCGGCTTATCGCAATGATCTAATTAAACATAATAATCAAGTGGATAAGAATCGATATGTATTGAATAAAATTATTAATTGTATAAGGTTTTGTGGAGCATTTGAGTTAGCCTTAAGGGGTCACGATGAAAAGGAAAATTCGGAAAACAGAGGCATATTTAAGGAGCTGGTGAATTTTAGCGCCGAATTAGACAACGAATTGAAAGTCCATATTCAAAGTGCCAAACTTTTCAAGGGTACCTCAAAAACAACTCAAAACGAGCTTCTTGAGTGCATGCTAGATGTTTATCATGAAGAAGTTAAGAAGGAGATTGCAAATTCTCCTTTTGTTGCAGTAATTGCCGATGAAACGACTGACGTAGCCTGTGAATTTCAGTTAGTTATTATTTTCAGATATTTGTGTAAAGGACAACCAGTTGAGAGATTTTGGAGATTTTACGTCCCCGACGGACACGATGCCAAATCAATCGCTGCATGCGTTTTAAATGTTGTAAATCCATTAATAGATCAAAATCCAAACAAATTAATAGCTCAAAGCTATGATGGTGCGTCTGTTATGAGTGGTGAATTGAATGGCGTTCAAAAGATTATTAAGGAAACTTATCCACTTGCAAATTATGTTCATTGCTATGCACACCAGTTAAATCTAATTATGACAAGCGCATGCTCTGTCAATAAGCAGGCTAGAATATTTTTCCATAATTTATCTGGATTGTGCTCTTTTTTTTCGACGTCTCCTCAAAGAACAAAAATTTTGGATGAAATAGTTAATCGCAGATTGCCAAGATCTTCCCAAACACGTTGGAATTTTCAGTCACGAGGTGTTCATACAGTTTATGAAAATAGGAAAGTCCTGATTGAAGTTATGGACAATATAGAAAGTACTTCACGCGATTCTTCGTCGATTAATCAAGCCAGTGGGTACAAATTAAAGCTGCAAGATACAAATTTTGTATTTTGGCTAAGTATATTCCATAAAATAATGCCACATGTTGAAATTGTCTTTAACCAATTACAAAAAGTATGCACCGATTCTGTTAAGGTCAAAAATGATTTAGAGAATTTTGAAGCAGCAATTCAAACTATACGAGAACAAATGGATAGCATTATTGACGAGATTGAACGAGTGCAGAGAGAAACTGATGAACCGGCAAGAAAAAAAAGGCAAGTTGAAGAAGGCAGCAAAAAACGGGAAGCGTTAGAAATATGCGATGCAGTATTATCGCAAATAAGAACAAGATTTAACTTTTCTGGGCATTTAGTTGCTTCTAATTTATTTGTGTCTGAAAAGTTTTCTGTTTATAAACATCAGTTTCCTGAAGCACATTTAAATGACCCATGCACACAATTTTCATTTTTAGACAAAAACAGGCTTAAAACTGAGTTACAAGTATTATATCAGAGAGAAGAATTGAGTACTACTTCTGGAGCTGTTCCACTATCCATTTTATTGAACGAGGAAGGATTAAATTGTACGTTTCAAGAAACTCTTAAGCTCTTAAGTATTTTAATCACTATACCGATGTCAACATCTGAAGCAGAACGCTCTTTTTCAATGCTGAAACGGATTAAAACTTTCCTCAGAAACACAATGAAGGAAGAAAGGCTTAGTGCTTTAGGAATGCTGTCTGCAGAAAAACATTTTGTTAGTGGCATTGAAAATTTTAATAATAAGGTAATCGAAAACTTTGCTACCAAAAAAGAAAGAAGAATGGACTTCATGTATAGAAAACTTTGAAGTTATAGGTACTTCTCCACACTTGTTTTATAATTTGGTGCGCGTGTGTAAATAGTTTTATTTTTGATTTTTTTTGGACATATAGATTTATTGAACCTCAAGAACTTTGACCACTAACTATCAGGGGTAAGTTATAAGTTATTCTTTACAATTTTGAATCGATTCAAAATTATGGCTTCCATTCTGGCACTACCTCACTGAATTGGCACGAGCCGCCACTGTTTCATACCGGCCACACTGGGTCCTCCCTTTAACTCGAGAACACCGACGTAATCGCCTTGAGTGGTGCAGACAACGGTCACTCTGGGATCAGGAATGGAACAGTATTGTCTTTAGTGACGAGTCTCGATTTTGTTTAGGCATGCACGATGGTCGTGCCAGGGTTAGAAGGCGACGTGGTGAAAGGAGGAATCCACAGTTTTTGTTGAAAGACATGTTCATCACACTGTTGGAGTTATGGTTTGGGGTGCTATAGCTTATGGTTCCAGGTCACCTTTAATCTTCATCAGAGGTAACATGAACGCGCAGCGTTATATCCACTAAGTTCTAGAACCCCATCTTTTACCCTATCTTGATACCCTGGCAGATCCAACTTTCCAACAAGATAATGCCCGACCACATGTTGCAAGAGTCACAATAGACTTCTTTCAACATAATGATGTCACATTGTTACCATGGCCACCAAGATCTCCCGACTTATCCCCAATTGAGCACGTGTGGGATATGATGGGTAGGAGATTGCTCAATTTGCAACGTCCTCCTCAGACTCTAGAAGCACTTCGAGAGGAGTTGGTGGTTGCCTGGAATGAGATACCACAGGAGGACATTGACCACCTGATCAGAAGCATGCCTAGGCGCGTTGGAGAATGCGTAGCACATCAGGGTGCATCCACAAATTATTAAAGGTCAAAAGGCTTTAAAGCAGTGCAATCATTTTGAAATTTTTATCATTTACTTATTATGCTTCATTAAGTACTTGTACAAAATTTTATTAAAATAAAACCATTTAAACTGGGTGTTCGGATTTATATGTCACTTAGTATATATAACTTTAATGTTAACATTCTGTTTGAAGAGCAACTACGTCCAAGTAGAACAAGAATTCTACGTACAAGAATAAGGACTGCCGGTGGGATCACCTTTGTCTCCCATTATTTGGAACCATGGAAATGATTTGCGAAAATTATTTGAACACCTCAACAGCGTACGACTATAGATAAAGTTTACGATAGAAGAGGAAGTCAACAACAGCCTTCTATTTCTAGATGTTTGGGTGAAGAAGAACAACGGCCAGATAGAAACATTAGTAAACAGGGAACCAACACACACACAGGGCAATACCTACATGGTTCTTCAAGCCATCATGTGACCACGAAGAAAGGGGTGATCCGAACTCTACTTAATAGAGTTAAGGACATCTGTAGCACACAGGCAAGTCTAGAAGAGGAGACCCGCAAGATTAAGGCAGATCTGGCAAACAACGGATACCCAAGAAAAATACGGGAAGAAGTTTTGCAAGAGCATCCCCACAAAAACCAAGCACAGGAATGAAAATCAGGACGTCAAGGGCTGCATATACCAGGTTCCATGTGTATGGGGAGAAATCTACATCGGGGAGACGAAGAGACCACTGGTTCTGAGAATAAAGGAGCACCCACTTCACACTCAACGTGCCGAATCAGAGAAATCAGGCATAGCAGAACACGCATGGAGAGAACACCACAAAATAAACTGGAAAGGCACCAAACCAAGATCATACATAAAATGAAGCACTCTGGTATCGTCGAAAATTTAAGGCAGGTCACATATCCCGCAGCAGCAACGTGAACAGAAGTGCCAGTGTAGAAATCAAACCAATATGGGTTAAAAAAACCAGCGCAGACCTCCCTAAGAACATGTCATGACCACCGCCAACCACATCACCCAGGACACGTCATGGATAACAGTATACCTGTAAATAGCCGCGGAAGGGACATAAATATATGCCAGTTCAGCTGAAAACGAACGAAAGTAACTTATCAATCGAAGCGTAGTAATCACAAAATTTTATAGACGGACAACTTTTAGAACATCTACGTTGTCTACAAATTTTAAACAACAGAAATGAAACTGCACCAAATTTTTTAAAGAAACTTGGAAAGCAAGCATAAATCAATGTTCGGGAACTTATTCAAAATATTCCCGAAATATATTGAAAACTGATGGAAAACGTAAACCAGGAAAGCTTAAAGCCGGTATTCTCGTTGCTCAAAACGCAAATCACTTTCAAGTTGCTTAGCAAATATGAAAATAATTCACACATGCTTTCGACGTGCTCGAAACATGGTATTCCCGTTGGTCTCAGGCTTAGTATTTTTGAAAATTGCTTGTCAACATCAAAACGGTTACTAAGTGGTTGCTGTTTTGCTTATCGCTGTCTATTTGAATTCATAATTATCTTCTAGTTAGTGCTAGCAATAACAACATTGTGCCAAATTCAACAAAATCGTCGAAAAGATCTTTGAGATATTAATAAAAAACTGAAGGTTTTATAAAACTCTGACAACCTGTGTCTTGGAAACCAGACATTTTAGAACACATGTTTATATGAATACTACTTAAACTTGGTTCAGAAATGCGTCCTTGTAATTACGCTCTTGAGCAACATATACATATATCAGTCACCGTGTATATTTTTCCAACATCCAACGAATTGTTAAGCCTAGCTTTTGGCCAAAAAAATGGGATTTTAATCATAACAGTTTGTTTCCAATGACACTATTTATACTCAAAATTGTAAAATCTGCGTGTTTCTGTTGTCTACTGTGAAAAGAAGTGATAAAAGTCTACTTGCATCATGACACTATCCGCTATATGCTTAATATTCTTTGATCACCAATGCTCGGAGGATCTGATGCACAGTTGGTCAACCTATATAATAAACGCGGACGACACAAGTTTCGTGCAACAACTGTACATACGTACACGTATGTACATAAATAACGGTTCAACAACCTTTTCGCAACTCACGAAAAAATAACAACAGTGTGTATGCAGTAGGTAGGGGGGGAGGAGGACGAGGAGGCAGAGTAGGAGACAACAAAAAACAACAAGCGACGGAGGCACAGAAGCGAACCAGCACGTTCCCAACGACGAATAAAACATGCAGAACTTAACACCGTTTTAAACTTATTAACAAGCGCTTATTGTTTTTCGTAGCACAATAGCATGCGGACCTAAAACCCCCCTCCCCTATCCACAGTTTGCTGAATAATATCTATTTTCTCCATACACGCCATTGTTTCGAATAGGAACAACGTTTTTGTTTGGGAACCGATACAACCAACCATACGATGACTATAATTCACATGCTCTGTCGGATAGACGATTACGTTCCAAATATTGCTTTCTCTCTCCCTATCTCTCTGATTCTCATTTATTTTGCTATTGGTGTCAACAGTTTGTTACCAATGACATCTCACTCAAATGGAACCTTGAGGCGATCTTTTAAATGTAACAAGTTGCAGACACATGTGCCGCAAGGGTATTATTAAAAAACGTCAAAAAAAACGACAAAATGTCATCGATCACGTTCAAGCATGTATTGTTGGTTGCCGAGTAGTCTGTAGTGTTTATCTTTGAGAAGATGTGAAGCAAAGAAGTTGGTTGAGTATCAAGATCGCATCTGGATGATTATATGTTTGTGTTGAAAACTAAAATAAATTTTAGTATCATCGGCAGAGTGATACATTGTACAATTATGGACGTATTGATGGAAACCATATACACAGAGAAAAGTAAAGGCCCCAATATGGAACCTTGAAAAACACCATACTTTATAGCAGTTGATTCTGACAAGTTGATTTCTGTTTGATAAATAACAGAGTATCAATTTGACTGCGGCGTCAGTAAAACCATAGTAAAACAGCTTTAGTAGCAAAATTTCAGGGTGTATCATATAAACAGCTTTTGTGTAATCTAGCAGAACCTGGTAAGTGACAATTTCCTTTGATCAAAGCCTATTACAACATCATCAGTGATATTGGCTAGAGCCGTTATAGCGCTATGGTTTTCCCTGAATGCTGAATGCATTGATGGGATTATTTCATTTATTACTGAAACCCAAACTTTGTCTGTCACTTGATCGAAGTCAAAACTGGAACTTCGATTAGTCGCCTAGTTGACTTAATTTTTAAGCTAGTTGACTTGATTTTTAAGCTACTTGACATGAGCTTGACTTCGCTTCAAGTCAAGTATTACATTTTAGCAATGTAAATCAAGTCAAATACTTTTTACGTCAAGTACTTCATAATTCAGGTACGTAGTTTTGATGTTACTTGATAATTTTTGTAACATAAATACGATCAGATTATAAATACACAACGGAAAACTGACAAGTTACAGAGAAAACAATACATATTTTACAAAATATTTTGTTCATCGTATGACAAATAAAAGAACAATAAAATTTTAAACGCGAATAGAAAATAAACATTTCTTCATCAGAGATGCCAAAAAATAAAAAATTATGAATTAGATTTTCATTCGCGAGTTAAGATACTGTAGGGTCCTAACAGATTCATCGCTTAATCGGTTGAGGGGTTCCGTAAATTTGAGTGCAGCCCTTAGAAATCCCTTTTCAATTGATGTTGTTGTAGCCATTAAGACTAGATTTGGGAATAAATGTTCATACCTTCCCACCACTCGTGATTATTTGCATCAAAATACAAAACACGATTCGTCGGTTGCACAACTAAATATCACTGAAGGTCTTTAGTAGAACAAAAATATAATTTGCTATCAAGCATCAAGTAGTTTAAATAATCTTGACATCAACTCAAGTAGAACTATAAAAAATCAAGCATTAAGTCGAGTAGTTTTTAAAAATATCAAGCAATTTGATGAATCCCTAGTCGCTAGCATTTACATTTATTTAAACTATAATAGTTTCAAGTGGGGCGAGGACTGATTCTTGTTCTAAGTACTATTAAGTACCACCGTGCCTGTCATTCCTTTTCTGGGGATTCAATAAAATACAATGTTGTGCTAATCTGCGAAGGTAAACAACTACGTTTGTAATAACGAAGCTAATTTTTGGTAAACCAGCAGCGAAAACTTGAAAAAGAAATTGAACCAAAGTAATCACTATTAATTTGACCAAAAATTTCAAGTAGTGCCCAGTCACAAGTTTTGTTCGTAAATTCTGTGTGAAGTTGTCGCCATTCGATTCAAAAACACTTCTTCGCAAATTTGCAAAGTTTGGGGATGTCTTGGACTTCTACTGTGTCCACCTCGACGGCGTTTGCATGATATAACCTTCCCAGCTTGGGACGGAAACATCCCGAAAAATGATTTGACTACACCCGCGCAGTATCAGCAGGACTTTGACGACATTTATTACAACATAACAACAAATCTGTAATTTAGATATAGTTACTGCTACAGAACTGTGCCAATTTTGGTTTTTCCAAAACCGATTTGTAAATGAACAAACAGGTTAACTTACTTGTGCCACCTTTTTACGTCGGATGCATGACGTTGGCTGACCCATATAGATTTTTTCGTTATTATCTCAGTTACCTAAACGCTTTGGTGTATGTCACTATGAAACTCAAGGCCCAACTTTAAGGACACCCTATACAAACAGGTTAAATATATGACCATGTGAACAGGCGTATCTGAGAATTTGGGCCATATGCAGAATGGGATGCTTGGTCAAATACACTGACGATAAAATATTTGTCTACATTTCGGCTTGCAATCGTTTTCTTGTTTGCACCAAGCAACATTCCGCTGTTTTATCATACAATTAATTAAAACAGTTGATACGCGAACACGTTACGTTTATTATTATTATAAAGAGGAAACGATAAAATATATCATTGAACGTGCGGATATATTTAGATTAACCTACACAAATAATAATAAAGATAGCAATTATCAAGAAATTATTATTTATATCGTGTCAGCGTATTGTCTTGGCAATTCGTTTTCCCATCGTTATAAAGATCATTACGTATGGTATTTTTATTTTGTCCAATGTCGGTTGATTGCGCCGTTTTGATAACTCATGGCTTCTCAAATTAGAGTTTTTGGTGTTACAAAAATAGCAAATCGTTAAGCCGTCCATTACGTTATTTTTTATTGGGATCGAATACGATACTTTATAAAACTTTTTCAATGAAAAGTTTTGGTGATATTGTTTGTTATCATTACTCCAAGCTGGTTAAGAAACGAATAGGTTTAGGATCATAGGATCAAAGAACGATACGTGACCACACAACCAACAAAACTAGAGTAAGAAGGTACCTTGCCACATTGCATTTGGTCGCATTTCATCGAATGATTAACAGAATTTGACCATACCGTTAAATCATCAACGTTTAACGGTTTAGTGATCCACGATTGACCATATCGTGAAGTAGGTCGTCCATAAAACCCGAGAACCTATTCGACTTTTTCACTTCGATAATCGGCCGCCATGTTGAGATGTGAACAAGCGCTCCCAGCGCCTATATCGGTAACTGAGGTAATTAACCTACGATTTGATCAAATATGCGTTTGGCCATTTCATGAAGTAGCCGCGCGTTTAACTAATCATATCGACAAATGATTTTTTATCATTGATCTGATCAAGGCACATCATATAATATGGCCTGGCCAATGGTTAATAGTACATTTCATGAAGTGGGAGATTTTACAATGTGGCGATGACACATATATGAGAAAAATCAGTAAAATTTAACCTATTTAGAACATTATCTATCTCTTGCAATTATTATTATATCTATCTTTAACCAATAGGATTTTATAACTAGGAATTATTTCAATATAACCTCAGCTTTCCAACAGGGCTCAATAAGATAATCTTACGAAAAAAGTTCTCCTTTGTGCTTCATAAATAGCAGAGCTTCTTATTTCCATAACGGAGAATGAAGGATCGTTTTGCTCCTGCGCAAACACAGTATAACAAAAATCATACCAAAGTCTGAAAATAAGATCACTTAAAGCTATCTAAGGTGGTGACTCATGTAACTGAGATCCGACGCCTATGTATTATAGTCGATAACATCATACGGTATAATCTCCCCGTTTCCTATATTCTCCCCTTGCCCCCAAGCCCCGCATATCTCTGCACTGATTGCTAATTTAATAATATGCACACCGCCAACTCTTGTTTAATATGCAAAATCAGATTTGTATAAGTTCAGTAATCGAGAGAGAGCTAGAGTGCTGCTCTGGATGCGGTCGCTCTCGCATTTCAACATATTTAGTAGGGACTACTAGTATACTGCTGTGATCGATTACACTAAGAAAAATAACATTCTATGAGAATGGGGGGAAAACCAACCCGCGTAGCTCACGGAGACGCAGGAATCGAATCCCGTCCCAAGGGAATTTTTCTCTTTGCTAATGATGTTGTCTTTGTCTGTAGGTGGTAGACGGTCTCAGGATGTCGCGCAATATTGCCGAACCTACCGATTTTTCGGTATTTCTACCGAAATGGGATTTTATTTACCGAAATACCGGAAACGTCCTCGTCGATTTTTTTAAATAAATCAGATATTTCCATGTTCTTTTTTACCCAAAAAGAGCTAAAACCAAAAATTAAGCAGAGAAAAATATAATGTAGTTGTATGCGGCATACTACGTAATCATACAAATCGTCGGTCTCCACACGTACCCGCGTAACTAACATTTTACAAATTTTACAGGAGAGCTAGAAAACGAAAATCAACAATAAATAAGATTGAAAATGACATACTGATTGTTGCCGTTTTTTTCTTAGACTAAAATTATGTAGAACTTTGTTTTAGGATGGTTTAATTTTGTAAAAGTAAAATGAGTATTAGGAAAAAATATTTTTTGTACATTTACGCCACTTTGTGACGACTATAGTTTCTTTTATTGTGTAGTTACGCCAAAAATTTAAATCTGGACATGGGTATCAAAGTATCGAAAATACTGTTTCAAAAATAAATTGTTGTACCTAAGTACAAACAAAAAGTAAATGACAAGAAAAATAAACTGTTTAAGTCGACATTCACAACAGTACAACAATATTTATAGGTTATGTTTACATATTATTAGAGAAACATGCGCCGATACGTGCTGTATAGTTATCGGTCAAATACAGATAACCAGTTTCAACGCAGAGGCGTAAATCTATTTAAGCCAGTACGTGAAAATTGTTTTCGGAATTTTATCACAATTTTTTAAGAATTTTATTTCCAACCAGCGAACTGATATACAGTTACGTCACTTCTTGAGGTGAGAGACTATAAAATAAAACAGTATGTGTAATTACGGCGTAACTTGATTTTAGATTTTTTTTGCCGTTTATGCCTGTACGTGCGAAGACAGACTGTATATGCGTACACTTAGACAGTCGGGCACTCGAGGAACGTGGATTTAGGTTCCCCATAATTACGCTTTTCCTGTATTAATTTGTGTGCGTACAATAGGTACAGACTGGTGAATTACCATCATCATTACCGTATTCCCGGACAAGAAATAAGGAAACTAAAGATGGTCTGTTTGTAATTAAATAATAAAATCAAATGCCAGGTGACGATGCTTCAAGTTCAGGGGTGGAACAAAAATATTCAATATCTTATAACCAAGAATGGAGAAAGGAGTTTCCAGGATGGTTCCAAACGAATTTGAAGTGCAATCAGTATGCTTAAAATTAAGTTTAAATAAAGAAGTCAATATTTTTTCAGGAAAAAAACAAAAATTCTTTTTTTCATAACCGGCGCCGTGTGATTCAACCACCGCTGATCTAGCGACAGCCCTGATTTTTTTTCTCCTACCGATTTTGTCCTTGAATCTACCGAATTGCAGCGGCACTATCGACCTATTTCTTTTTTCTCGGTTCAGGACCTCTTGCACGCGTGTTCCATTCCTATAGTCCATGCGACATACGCTCCTTCCCCCTGTATCCACCAATATCCCCACAGTGTTTACCAGTATATGGGCTTTAGGCCTTCATGGTGGATCAAGTATAAAAAAGTACTCTGCCTGGCGTAGACATGGAGCTATAATCAGCGAAAATGTTTAATTTTTTTGAGTGAACGTCTTGCGTGCTTTTCATTAAGATTAATAAACTTAATATCGTGCTGTTACCAAATTCTTTGTGTAGGATGGATCAACCTCTCAGGAAATTATTCCGAAGTGCTCCTTCGATTTCACCTACTGAAGAGTATCGTGTTGGACGATAGGCTCAGGCCGTGAGGATATTGAAATAAGGAATGGGGATCATCTTGCTCAAAGAACTGGGGATGAAAATCCTCTGTGCAGAGTGAGTGCCGTATTTGCGGAAGGGCGATCAAAAGCGGATGGGTAAACGACTTCCACAATAATGTTTGGACCAATTCAATAGGAATCAAAATGATTTTATGCATTACCATAAATGAGAGATGGATCCACCCCTAAAAGCCAGAAACAAAGCGGCAGTCGAAGAAGCAGTAGGTGGAAGGGAAGCCGGTGGTTCAGCGTCAAAGGAGAAAAGTCAATTGCAATGGATTTTCGGCTGTCAAAGGAATTCTGTGAATTGATTTCCTTGAAAAGGGCACAGCAGTTACGGACAAATACTAGTACAACTTCCTTGGTCAAGTGAAAGCCAAAGTCCGTGAGGAGATGCCTGGCTTGAAGAAGAAATCTTTCATCAAGACAAAGCACATGAGAAAGAATTCTAAACGTTGGACCAGTTCTGCTAAGAGTCTTTCATTGTCAGTATAAGAACTTTGTACCTCACCCTAGTATTAGTTCTAATCAATGAATAGATGCAGAAGTAGCTAGCGCTGAGTGAAGTATGCCTTAGATTAGTCTGCTCGATGTTATCTCTATGTATGGACCAGTTTGAAGGTCTTGAAAACCTTGAGATTGATTGACAGAGGTCACGAATGTGAAACTGGTTATGCTGCGCCGTGCTCAGAAGATTCAGTCGAGCTAAATCGTTCTTCACGAAGCCAAGACTATATGTTAACATTGCATTGTTTGTCGCAAAAATTATGTAGTTTTACGTAGTGCATACATTTGGCTCATTTGTCTACCACTGCCTACCAAAGTGACAAGCCAATCCATCGCTCAGTTACTGTTAATAATCAGAGATAATTGAATAAGAAGGTAAAAAATACGAACAATTATTTTCATCAAACAGCAGCAATGGAAGAATACCTGATATTAGAAACAGTGTGACACCTTTCTTGAACTCTACTCGGTTTTTCCAAATAGTTTCTGTGATCCGAGTCTATCCTTCGCTAAAACCAAATACATACCTAGTTGAGCATGATATGGAAATTATCCAATAAAAATATTTGGAAGTATTTTAATTAATTTGATAATTATAGTTTTCCAGGTGCCTACTGAGCTTCCCCACTAGAATCTCGTGGCAATAAAATGAAAACGCGCGAAAATGCAACAAACGTTGCCGCAAAAAAAAACAGTTACTGGAACCTTAGGAACTCTAGCTCTCAAAATTTTTGGGCTTGATGAACTTCTCTCTTGAAGGATTTTATGAGTTAATTTCCAGTCTCATAATGTTCCCCTACCTCTCTCAACAACCTATTCTTATGGTTCCGATGGTATTGTTACGTCATCAATAGTCGCACAAATAATAGAAGTTGAATTTCTGTCTAGATGAATGTTCTCTGAGTGTAGTTACTCTGGATTTTCGTGAGGGTTGTGAAACGTAGCCGTCAACAGGAGAGGATGTCAAGGGCTCTAGGCCTAATGATGACGACATTTTACTCCGGCTAGACATGAGCATAAAGCAGAGGGAATATGTCGCAAATTTTGATGCCTGCATATTAATAAGATATTTCCCGTTGGGTACCAAATGTTGAGAGTCTTTCCTCAAACTTTTACTTGGATGGATATAATGTTTTTTTTCCTCCGATAATGATGTTTGGTTGATCTAGGTAACCACGCAATGAAGCTTTTATTAGATACTTTTTATAGTTAGGTATGTAGCTGCTCCGATTCAGGCAGAATGTTTCACCAAACCATAGCAACACCTTAGAAACAAATGAGCGGACGATGAGAAGATTTCAAAGGAGTCCTTCGATATCTTGCTAGACAAGAGTTAGATCATGGACCTCTAGACACCTGTTTTTGAACATAAGGGTGTAGAATCAGTTAAAGGAAGTTGGAGTGGTTGTCTGTCGAGACGCTTCCCGAGTTATTCTCGAGAGAAAAAGTACAAGAGTCTAACCGTCGTCCATCAGTCTCATATCTAAAGACGAAGTTCGTGGTGAAAAGTTTATTGATATGAAGAATTTATGAACGTATTATCATGCCGAGAATGAATGTATTCACAAATTAGTTTGACAAATGTCAACAGCTGTCAGACTTTGAGACCATTACTCAGGGATCCTTTCACAAGGAAGAGTATATAGTCGATGTTAGAAAGGTTCAGCCGTTCTTGAGGATATGTTTTGCTTACGGAGTATCTCAAATTCCGGTTTCACTATATCGGACTGATTTTTTAAGGAATCGTTACAGTAGTTGTGGGGGGAAATAATCCTGGCAACTAGGCTACCTTTAACCCTTTTTGCTGACCCTATAGTACCAACACTGTACTACTCCACAAGCCATCTCAATTGAAAACATTACTAAATCAACCAGTTCTTTACACCAATCTGGTACTAAATCTAGACAACACACAACACAACATCCGTAATTCGGAATTAACTTCCGAGGCGGAGATTCGAACCAGCGAGCCTTGGGTCGACCTATTAGTAGCTCGACGCTTGCCATTAAGCTATCCATGCCCCTTAATAAACGGTATAAAGTATTCAGCCAATCTACTTGAGTCTTTATTCACTCTTTTAAAAAATAAATTAAACATTCATACCACAAGCGATATACATCGTCTTATTGCTTGGTAGAGATTGTTCAAAGTTTCATTCTACAGGTTTGCGTTGATATGGATTCTGGGTTCTTAAACTTTATGAGCAAGGGCCGTTCAAGGTCGAAAAAAATGTTAACATGACTTTACCTGCAGAAAGTTAGAACCTCGACCTTCTTTGGTGGCGGAGAACTTGCCCGTTTCCATTGCATCGATGAGAGCTTACTGGATGGTTCAAAAAATGACACCAAAATTTCTCGACAGCAATTATTTACGAAAGAAAGTCATTACCGCTTTGCTTGAATTTCGTAAGAGGTTGCAAATATAAGCCCATTGGCTAGCTATTTTTAGTCTCTTACAAAATGCGAGGAACCCATTGCGCACAATCTTTACTGTAACCCAATTTGTGTACGATACTATCGACAGATCCTATACTCACACCAACATTTTCTGAAATTGCTCTGATTGAAATTCGATGATTTTCTCTAAGCATGCCTTCCTCACATGCCTCATTCGTGTCTGTTGATAGAGTACTCAACACAACTGGTCGAAGCTTATCATTCATCTCCTCTCTTCCACTCTTAAATTTTCGGCACCACTCCTTGACACCACGCAAAACACGCGTTTCCATACACTGCTTGCATTTGTGTATGAATTTGCAATGGTTGCAAACCTTCAGCACACAAAAATTGAATACGCACGCTGATTATATTTGGACGAATTGTTAACAACAAACGCCATTTTCAGGTCACAATACTTAAAATCGCAGTCCAATACAAATGACAGGAAATCAGTGTGACGTTTACAAACACAACTAACATTGCAAAACGTCAGTTAAGAGATTAGAGTTGTTTCCAAAGCTAACCTGACCAAAGATAGGTTTCAGTTGAACAATCCCTGTATTTTAAGCTTTCGTCAACATTTCTCTTTTTATTTTAGTACTTCCTTTGCTTTTTAAAGGCCCAAAGTTTACAATTTTGAAAGTTTTTCAAAACTTACTTTATATTTGACTTTTTTATTTTTATGTGAGCAGATGGTCGCAATACTTTCTACTTCAAGTCTATAATAATACACCTTAAGACACAAAACGTATCATATAAAAATCACTGCGCCCACAGTAACAACAAAAGTAGAAAAAAGTCAATATGCAATTCTAATAAAACAACTTTAGTTTTCAATATACGTTTTGTATTAGTGTATTATTATAGATTTGGAGTGTTGCGACTATACGCTCATATAAAAATATTTAAATCAAATATTCGAAAATGGATGAATTTTGAACGAAAATGTCCAAATTGCGAAGTTTGGGCTTTTCAGGGACAATTATGTAATAAAACAAAAACAAAAATGTTGTTAAAAGTATAAAATACATATGTTCCAAAATATTATATAGGGGCCGAAAACCTCGCTTATCGACCATGGTACTTTCCATATAACAACGTTATCAAATGGGTGCTGGGGACTAATTGTATGGGCCAGTTAACTGACTTGATCCACTTAAAGCCTTTATTAATGCTCGTTCGTAGTCAATTTTTTTTAATAGGGACCAAATTGTGCAGGACGTAACCTTTTATGAAATGATGACAGAGTTGCGTGGGAAGTGCTTAGGCAACCTACTTGACTCCATTTTGTTTATTTTATTATGCCTTAAACCGGGACCACCTTGTTCGTCAAAACCGCCCGTATGCGAGATTGAGATAATCTAAAATTGGCATAATCGCGAACGTGGCCAGTTGAAACTGATTATCTGCAATGGTCTCATTGGCCGGTTGGTGGTTCGTTTCATGTTCTGAGATCATTATTTTTTGCACGAAGTACGTTCGACCACCGTTCTCGTTGCAAAATAATCAACCAAAGTAAATATTGCTTTATTCATAAATAAAACATGAATTTATCCTCTTGCGAACCGATAGCAAGATCTATTATTTGCATATTTGATTCGTCCGATTTCGAAATAATAATCAGGGAAAGAAAGAGAGCAAGCAAGCCCAATGTAATGCAGCAATGGGGTCGGCCATCTTGAATGATCTCTCTCTGTGCACACGACCTATAATAAATTTAATAACTGTTAATTTCAAACAGTACGAAAAGGTACGATTATTATTTTTATAGGCAGGTCAACAACTGTTTAAAATCTGAAACATGCCTCACTTTTACTATAGTAACTTTCTCATTGTTTTTCAGCTTGACCACTAGCCAAGTTGGATTTTCAACACCCGACTCGTGATCCCCTAATTATGTCATCCGCTTCAGGGAAATGTTAGGGCCAACAATGTACAAAGAAAACAACACGAGTAAATAAATATTGATAAAAACAGACCCAGTAGGAGACATTGCCTGTACATGGGCCTATAATTTCAACCTGTAACTGTAGAATACAAATTATAAAAAAGCAAGAATTAGTCACAGTGGAATATGCATTGTCTTGATGTTAGTATTTATGTTTTATAAATTTCAGTCCTAGATATAGAATGAAGCCACATTTTCCAATTTCTGTTGAAATAATTTCCGAAATGTAAATCTTTCAAGTTTTTAGGTATTTAATTTCATAAAATTTTGGTGCTAAATAGAGATATTACCGCTGCATTATAGATTTATGTGCCACGAATTTTGTACCTTGTATAATGATTATCTTCAAGTTTCTGGTCGGTGTAGACAAAGTTATGGCAGTGAGTGATAATGTGTAAGAAACAAGGCTGTCTTATGTCATAAATTTGTACATCTGCGTATAATTCGTCAGTGGGATAAAGTTTCGTTTTTTTGAACATCATATTTAGAATAATTTTTTGAAAAATATCAAAATCGAAGATATATGGTGACCATGCCCCTCCCATGCTAATATACCATATGTGAGATGAGGCTTAATCAAGGAATGGTATAATGTACGAAGATACCTTTCTGTCACGATACACATACATTGAAGATAGGATATTGCGCATAGGGGCGGAGCTTCGTGACGTCACCCGGGGAGTTGTCGGGTCGTGGTTACCAGCGGCAGGATTGTCGTAACGTTACTGCAGTTCACGTGTATCGTGGTTAATACTATATAGTGCGTTTTGTTGGTGTTTTTTGGTCGTTTTGAGACCTGTTCTATTAGTTATACATACTTTATATAGCCTGTGTGGTTGATAAATTGTTAAAAATGCGGTGTGCTGTTGTAGGATGTAATTCCGACAACCAGTCTAAACGGAATCCTTGCAAAGACATGAAGTTCTATAGTTTTCCTCAAGACCCAAACCTTAGCAAAAAATGGCTACATCATACAAAAAGAAAAATCAAAGCCAGTGTGAAAAGCGCTAGGGTTTGCTTGAAGCACTTTTGTGAAAGTGCCTATAAGGTCAATTTGAAACATACCCTTTTGGGTTACATCCCTAAAAGATATCGTGCTCTAAAAGATGATGCCATTCCTATGGAAAATTTACCCAAGTATCTATCATCACCTGGACCTTCTACATCTGTTGATGGGGAAAAGCGGAAAAGTGCTTACGAAAAAAGGCAAAGGGCTCAACTTATCCCCTAGAGTTTAAGTACAGAATAAGGTCATATATTTTGGGGTGAAACGAAGGCACATACTCGGAGTATTGCAGCGTAGAGGAAGAGGATACTCCGGACATTTCACTAACCGCATCATTAACGAATAAACTGAATGCACCTGAAGTATCAGCTGACTATATGAGGAAGTTTTAGTGGAAAAAATGGATGAGCTCGAGTATGATGGGCTGAAAAATTTGGCCGGCTTTGTTTGCCGTAAATTGCACGATGAGAGATTGAAAAGTTCCTCAAATGAAACTTACTCCTGGATAGACCATCTTAGTGAGAGTGGATTATCAAAACCGTCCACAGCTTTCATGAATCAAATTGAGAAGCTTAATAAGGTGTTTACTACATTCAATGGGGACGGAATAGTGAAAAGCAAAATTTTATAGGCGAACTTCTGTTGAAGATCACCAACATTGACTGCCCTGAAAAAGCTTTTATTTATTTTTCAGGTCAAGGATATTCTTCCGGATCAAAGCACTGAATGAAAGTTTGAAAGACCAGAAAAATCGTGAAAGGAAATGGAGAAAAATTGTGGCTTAGACTAAGTCATTTCCATTTATTGTTATACCGCAAGCTTACTGCAAAAAGATGTTAACTCCATTTTTCTACTTTTCGAGTTGCGTACATTTTCACACTTGCATGAAGTTAGTACTTATGATGTTCTGTGAAATAAGGATGAATGCAGTATTAACGTCATGAGCATGTTGATCCTGCTCCACAGAACATACTAAAATATAGATAATGTAGAAAAATCTTGTTTTTACAGTGAAGTAACGATACACGCTCTATTGTGGAGTTAGAAAACCGTTTAAGCTATAGCCTGTGAGATAGGAATTACAAGGTTGAAATCTTTTATTAAAATCCGCCATTTTGTTTTGTATAAAATTTTAATGTATCTAGTGTCACAGGCACCGCCAAAACGAATCCAACGACACTTCATATGTGAAAATCCGTCCAGCCGTTTGGCCTGTAGGTGAAAATATGCACGTTATCCATATGAACCCAAATGATAATCACTCTCCGCGTGAGGTCATGCGCGCCGGCGGACGAAAATCGAACAGTGGAGCATCCGGCATCCTTTCTGTCAATATATCCGCAAGGTATTTAATTTTGCACGATACAAAATCAAACTTTCTTTAAAATACAACTGACATGGATGTTCCAATCCAACGTAAGTGACGACCCAATACAATTCCAAGGTATTTTTTATAATTATTAATGTTGGAGTATATGTGTGTAATTTGGCAAAGCATAAGACTCAAGTTAAAGACGTAAATGGATAAAGGTGTCATGTAATATTTTGTTAAAAAATAGCTTTTTTGCATTAAACTAACCTTAAGGAGTAATTATTTTATTCTATGATAACTTTGTTACAAAAACAAGATAATAACAAACCAATTACACTCAATATCTAAAATTTCAACAATTTAAAAAGTTCAAATAAATAATTTTTAAGGTCAATTTTCTCTATAAAATGTTTTTGTGACAACTGTACCCATTTGTGTCTCCAAATGGTAAAACATGTATTTTAGAATAGTTGAGTAGAGAATGCTCAATTTTCTGCTATCAAGCCACCGCGCAGTTTGGGCAGAATCATTTTCAATTACACTTTTAGATGAGACCAGTCATTGATTTCATTCATGTAATATTGTAGTATCATCTACGAAACTGGTTATCTTGCCAACACAATTAATTTGGAAAATTTCTTTTAAATATATGCAGTGGACCTAAAACTGTTCCTTGTGGGAATTCTATATCACTAGCAAATGATCTGGATATATAGACCGATTGTTGGCGGATATAATATTTTTCGCAAGTTGTTGAGTGAAAACCCTTTGGAGTAACAAAACAATGCTCTGTAGCTATCTCAGTGCTTCTTAAAAGTCACCGGAACTGAGGACTGTTTTACAAACTTTCATTGGATTTTACCTATTTGTTAGTATGTGCGGGACAAATCTTAGAGCTGAATTCTGAATCAGTTAACCTTAAGCAATTGAGCTGAAATTTTGTACACACGTTTCAGTTGCGCAAGATGAATTAAATGTCGCCACTTTGAGTCCAATATGGCGGATGCTACAAAATGGGTATTCATCATTTCCATAGTAAACCCTATGGGTATGAAATGAAAGGGCTTTATGAGAGAAGCACAACAACCTAAGTGACGCCATTCTAAATCCAATATGGCCGCCCCACAAAGTGGCGATCTATATTTTTTGCAGTTACCCCTATGATGTGGGTATCGAATAACAAAGGCTTGATAAGAGAACATAATAAGCAAAGTGACGCCATTCTAGATCCAATTCGACTGCGGCCGCTGAATAGCGATTTATAATTTCCGTGTTCACCGCTATGATATAGGGATCAAGGTGAAATTGCGAAATTCTCACATTTACACGAAAATATGCAATTGTGCCACGTGCGGGTGACACAATTTTCAGGAACAATCAAAATGTGCGTTTATACAAATTTTTAGTGTCACTATTCATGAAAATATGTTATGATGTGAATTTAGCCGAACGAAGAGTATTCGTATGTTGTTATTCCAGTTATATACACGGAGATTGTAGAATTTAAGCATGGTGTGCCTAAACTTTATTGGTTACCTTAATTTCATCATATCAAAATAAAGCATGTTATTTTGGATGTTTTATTTCCGCTATTTGTCTATTTACTTAAGGTTAAAAAATTGTAGAGCGTATCAACTTGTGTTCATGTATATTTGAAATAAATGTATCAGAAATAACTGGTGGTCAAAATAGAACGTTTCTACTATTTCACACGATCGCGGGGGTATGGGAAAGGGTTGTGCTGGGAAAAAGTGTAATTAATTTTTCCAGACGAATGTAAAAATCCGGCGTCGGTTCGAACCTGCCTGATGGATTTTTCCGATTGCAAATATAAATCTAAAAAATACATTTCGGTTGCTGTAATATCTGCCCTGACTGCCTGCCGGCATGTCTGGATGTACATCGATATAGCAGGGCACAAAAAATCGTATGGGGTGAGAGGGGAAGGCATATCAAGCCGTCTACGGGGGAGGTTTTTCGATTACAACCTTCACCACACACGCTACGGATGCTTTTCGGAAGTTCTTAGCGTTCGAACTGCACATAACCAGGCCTTGAATGGGTCCTTGAATGTATGATTTAGCTTACCTATAGGGCATTTCACGTGACGCCGCCGGCGAAAAAGTGAGGTATTAAAATTCGCCCTGTATTGACCCTGTTTGATCATCCAGTAGGTGTGAAAGAGGAAACAGTAGTATTTGAAATTGAGATTTTCTCGAAGAATTTTTCTATTTTTCAATAGATTAAAGCGTTTTGCATAGGAAATTTTCTGTACTATTCGAGGAAAAAAAACAAATTTAAAATTCAAAAAAAGGAAGTTGCTAAAGCGGAAGAAAATACCTCAAACCAAAATTTGGTCAACTTCGGATTTTTTTAGTTTTGAATTTTTTTTTTACTCCAACATATAGCCTAAAGTGTATTTAAAATATATAGGAAATTTTGAAATGGTATACGGATTAATTAAGGAGGTGCGTATTTTTAAGATATATCGCCCTGGGTTTAGCTTCTTTAGAACGACTGGTTTGCGAGATGTTGCACTAATAGGATTACACTATGAGTATTTTTCAGCTCTTATAATCATTTTAAATAAATTTTAACATAAAATTATAGTTTTTTATATGATATTCTTGAATAATTATTTTTTTTAAATAGGGTGCAAAAGTAAAAGCTTCAAGCCATAATTTGGGTAACATCTATTATACTTATCCTGATTTTTTTTACTCTAAAATATAACCTCAGTTCTGTTTAAAATACAGTAGAAATTTTAAAATGGGAAGCGCATTCACTAAGGAGAGATATTTTTATGTGCATACACTGAGTATGACGTTAGGCGCTTGTTTGTCGGCTAGACTGCGGAAAAGGCATATAATGTTAAAAGGAATATTTTCATTTATAATCTTTACAATGTTACTTCGCCCGCTCATACTAGTTCTTGTAACTACACGGCTTTCCGTCGTGATGAATGCATGAAATTGTTTGGACCATGGGATTGTCATACGATTAAATCAGGTTTCGATTCTTTCACGCTGGATATCTTCTTTCGAGTAGTGAAAATCGCTGTTTGTTTCAAATATTATTTTGACTATTGGTATAGTTGCCAAGGCAACTGACAGGCAGTACACGTCGCTAACCATTTAGGGTTAGTTACCACCGCACAGTGGCCTCCATAGGTCAAAAATTCCAAAAACTCATGAGCTTATAACGGTCTGAATGAGTCGCGAGGGTGTTAAAAAATATGAATAACAATGCAATTAGTTTAAGCTGTCATTTACTTTCATCCATCGCAAGTGACAGCTTCTCGAGTCCGATTACCGGGACGTGTAAGTAATTGCAAGTTATTTCCTTTTTTTTATGGATTATAATTTCAAGCCTAGTGTTTTTACGTAGTGATAATATGGAGGTGCAATATGGTGTGTACTCTTATTATTTACCTGTTTTATGTAAAAATATGCGTTTTGGAGTTGTATATAAATTTCTTACTGAAAGTTGGTTTTGCTAGATTCTTTTCCTACAAAATTAATTCATTTGGGGTTATAAACATTTGACTGTGCATTGCTGCAGCCGAGATAAATATTATCTTAAAGTAGAGAATGTCTAAATTATGGGCATATAGGTTTCATCTGCATCTTGCTGCCCCTTTGTAAGATGCCGAACCATATTATGTTCATAGTACAGAAAAAGAGGTGTTTTCCAAATCCAATTTTGTTATTCTTTTAGGTAAATTTTTTAAGTATTCTGTTTCGAGGAGCACTATTTTTGATATTTGGTACTCTAAGGAGGGTAGTGGTTTACGAAAGTTACTTGTTAAAAAAAGACATATTGTCAAAATCTGTGTTAGATTTGATAAGTTAATTGTTTCCATTATAATGTATTAAAAGTATTAGAGATTTTCAGTATACCTTGTTTGCATTTATTATGTTTTATTTTATTTCTTTAATATAAGGTTCATCCTAAAACTATATCTAAAACAAAAATACTGAGAAACATTTTTAGTACCTACAGTATTTTTTCTAATAAAGAATTTTATAAATTGTATTTTCATGTTTGTACAACTGTATTTTAAGGTTTGAAATACAGTGAAAGAATTAATCTAAGTTGTGTATTTATGGCCGCCCTAGTATGGAAGGCAAATCACTGTGCATCGCACGGCCCCTTGCTATGACAACATGCGTGAAAATCTAATTTAGCATTGGTATTAAAATCAGCTTTATAAAGGAATAGATTAACGGAATTGATTTATTTGTAAATATTGAGAGCCCCATCGGTTATATCTAGTTTTGCATGTAACTGTTTCTTTTTCTACAAGATGCCTGTGTAACAGTTTTTGGTAAGCGTAGAAACTGGAAAAATATTTTAAAAGCACAGTATTACAACAACAATTTGACCAAATAAAGGTATATTTAAAATCATTATTAGAGCTTAAGCATACTCAGTAACGCGATAACGCGATTTACCGCAAACTAAGCGCCTGACATCATACTCAGTGCGACATTTGTGTACAAAGAAATATCTCTTTAGTGAATGCGCATATCATTTTAAAACTTTTAGTGTATTGTAAACAGACTTAAGGCTATATTTTGGAGCAAAGAAATCGAAATCAAAGAATGCAAGGTTGCCCAAATGTTTTTTTAAATTTCAAATCTGGTTTTTTAACAAAAAGTGCAGAAAATCTCCTATATAAAACGCTTTGTTTCATATCCTACTATGATACCTAGAAATAGTTCATCGACAAAATTCCAATTACAAATACGGCCGCGAAAAAAATGTGTTTTCTCTTTCACACTTATTAGATGTACATATGTACAATATGAACGAATTTTAAAACCTTACTTTTTTCGCTGTTCTATTCTCGTAAAATGCCCCTCAGATAAGTTTTGGAAAGCTGACCAAATACTGTTTAAATTTGTTCGTAACCAGTCATTCTTCGAAATTGAAGTGGCTCCAATGGTATTAGGGCATAGTATTGCCGTGCTTTGCACTGTCGTTATCTTATATTGGGAAGATCAATACCTACAGATGGAGAATGTGCAACAAAATGCTGAGATACATGGCGGAAATGCATGAAGAATTGGTTTTGAACATTTTGTTTTCTAAATTTCGCTCTACTTTGTCGATCAGGGTTTACAGCGTCAACACTGCCAATTTCTATCAGTCCTCGATAAAAATCAACTTTAAATTAAAATTGTAACGTTTTCATACCGTAATCCTAACCATCTAGCACTAGCTTTGTAAGCTCAACTAGTTGAAGCATTTTTTACGTACTTTCTCATTCTTGTTTACTACAAACTGTCAATCAATACAATCCGAATTATACTAGAAAGACCGCCATGTTAAACTACCACGTCATTCGTCAAACGGGTTTGATAGCTGCAACGAACGCCAAAAAGCGAAGCAAAGCTTCAGAGAGAGAGCTACCTCTGTACAGCTTTGTCGCGCTGGGTCCGGATCAAAAAAGAATTAAGTCGAGCTTTGTAGATTAGCGAACGGCAGTTGCTGTTACAATGTAAGGATAAAGTTAATGAATTAATTGCAGAACACACACTCGCCGCTTTTCAGCATCACTTGCATGGTTGATGCCTGAATTTTGCTTGTTTCGCGGAGTGAAAAGCGTTGCTGGGGAGGCCTGGTGAAAAATAACCAGTTGACTGATGCTGTATTTGCTGCTGTGTTTTATTCTGGGACAAGAGTGATGTAAGCTGCGAGAAACGACACTGAAGGCAAAACCGTACCCCGCGTTGATTTTGTGGACGGGACATGGAAAACCATCAATTACAACGAACATCTGACCGGCGGAAGCAAATTCCGTCAACTGTCTGCAAACATTCTCTGTAAGGCCACATGAACGTTTATATTAGATTCATCTTGTAGACGCGATTTTAGAGCTGTCTAATGTTAGTAAAACTTCTGATAGAATGCTCTATACCCAAGGAACGAAATATCCCTTTTTGTTATGACGGACGTATCATTTGCACATCGAAATCAATAATAAAATAGCACTAGGCCTGTATACATACTTAGACAAGTAGCTAAAATAGATTTCCATACTTGTCCATACCGCCTCCATCAAATCCTGTTCTAAAAGTATATACCATGTAATGTAACACGTGGCCTTTTTCAAAGATCAGATCAAAATGACAATAATAACATATTTTATATTAATTGATCTGTCTTCCCGATGGCAGTTATTTTGCTGTTTCCGCTACTAAACAGTGTGTTGCAACAACAGCCTGAACAATCCTGCGTACAGGAGTAGTAACGCAGAGACTGCGCGAACCCATTATTGCAATTTCAAGATGGTACCGTACAAAGCTAGCAGAGACTGCCTGTGGTAGGTATTCTTGCATCCAAAAGCAATGCGCCAGCATGACGTCGTCTGTTCTTTTGGACGCACCAGACACGTCACCTTCACTCATCGTCCCGCAAGCGTCAAACGACTCCGAGAATTTGAGAACGATTTGTTATACCAAAGCCGCCACGCAGGCAGAACCCTAAATGCAGGAGCAACGTGGCTGTTATAATGAGCCTAAAGACACTTTATCATTCCGATTTTTGATCTGCCTGAGGTTTGTGGAACATCGAAAAGCCGCCTCAGGTAGACTGTTCCGCAGTCTCGACACCCTAAGGACGAAGGAGCTGTCGGGCTGGACTGTTCTGGATCTACGAAGTTCGACGAGGTTACGATGGGAGGCCAAAGACTGGCGGGCTCATAGCGCAGCGGCATCATACAGGAGATCTCTGAAGAGCAAAGCCCATCGACCTAGCGATAGAAAAGAGTCATGGATCAGTCGGACAACATCACGCATGGATAATGTAATCGGGGCGGCAGCACCCCAAACACGTGAGCACTGGTCGGGCCTAAGTATCATCTGGGATTTGTACGGAGTGAGGATGTTATGTGTGTGGTTAGCTGTAAACAAATAGCCTAGCTTTTTCCCAGCAGCTGCCGCGATTGATGTGTTTGTGTCAGATCAAGTCCTCGGCAATCTGGACACTGACCAGCCGAAATGAATGGCTCTTTGGTAGAACTCGGTCATCTATCGAAACCGGATGAACGCTAAGGCGCTTCATGTTAGTCAAGGTACAGTACTGTGTTTTGAAAGCATTAAACTGTACCAGAATGTTGAGATGTCTGTCAGAGAGGAAGTCACTACTAGTCTTCTTTCCAGCTCACCGGTAGAGATGGGCTTAGCAGTCTGAATTCCTGCAAATAAAGAGCAATGGAACACCAGCGTTAAAATTGTGGGATGAAGAGGAGAACCCATCAATTACAACGAAAAGCTCACACAGAAATGCTGTCGCAACATACCGATAAATTGTAACACAGTCTTCGACTACTAATGCTACATCTGCACTGTTCATTGATCCGGAATGTGCGAAAAAGTATTTTAGCACTTCAAGGGAACTATGCTGATTTTTTTGTAAGTTAATAGTTTAATACACAACAGTTTGGCCTCGAGGCGTTAAGACTTAAATAACAGTGCTTTAAAATGAACTCATACTTCTCTAAGGCTTGTAGCACAATGTCTGGCACTTTAATACAGATACTTGGCAACCTCAAAAACTATATTTTTTGGCATTGTAAATGCCCATTTTTAAGATCACCCAAAAATTGTTGTATGCAGTATACAACGTCTATACGTTCAAGTGATTGTACACGCGTTAAGGAATACCTGTGTCCCGATAGCCGGATGGCGGTACAAGTTCGCCAACGGGCTATTTTGGTCTATTTAACATCATTAGCATGCAAAAAGAAAGTGGTAGACAAGGACCAGTCGACCGAGGCGGTACCAGCCGCTAGCTCTTTCTAGAATGTCATATCAAAGTCCGCAAGTTTCCACACTTAAGAAATGCAGCCAGTAATCTCCCCCAACAAAGAAATTAATGATGATGGATCCCTCGGTACTCTGGACGTAAACTCAGCCCACTCTCGGAATGTCCGGGTGAAGTGTGGACTCGAGGGAACAAAATAGACGATAAAATTTGTTTTACGAACAATCTGATGGATTAACAGCAACATTGATGCTGCATCACTACCCGCAATCCAATCGTCCCGCCATGCTTTTCTTGACGGAGACAAAAATCTCAGAGTCTGCACCGATAAATCATCTTAGCTTCCCAAATTACGAGGTGCACTCCAATCTGAGAAAGAACCTGGGCGGTTGTGGCTTTTGTTCGCAGCAGTCTTTCCTGCTCCAGAGACGTTTCTTTGGAATCGGACCGGAAGGACATTCTGTGGCTTCGCCTTAACTCCAAAACACACCCCACATTTATTTGCTGCCTTTATCGCCCTCCCTCGGACCATAACTGGGATGACCTAATTGAAAATCTCGTTTTCAGGATTTACTTCATCAATCACTCCGCTTCAGAGGTAGTTGTTCTCGGTGATTTCAATGCCCATAATGAATGAGCCCGCCTGACTTCGGTCTCCCATCCTAACCGTGTCGAACTTCATACATTCAGAACTGGCCGATACGACCGTTCCTTTGTCCCGAGGGTGTCGAGATTGTGGAACAATCTGCAGGAGGAAGCTTTTCCCGGTTCTACTAATCTTAGGCAGGCCAAAAATCGGATTAACAAAATTTCTTTGGGATCCTATCAGCCGCGGTATACTGGCATTTAGGCTTCTGCCTGCGCAGCAGTTGCGATATAAAAAAGAAGTAAGGACTTATATTGGTCAGACTGATCCAAAAAACTTGAAGAAAAACTGTCGCAAGCTTGAAAAAACATTTTTTTGTGATTTGCTTTAAAAAAATATTGTTTAACAAACGTGATTATGAAAAAAAAACGAGGTGAAAAATTTCTTTCACTAGTTACCCGGCTGTCGTGAGGAAACACTTCCCATTGCAATTTGGAGTGGCCGACCCGCTCTCCTGAATTGTTCCCTTGTGATTTTTATGGAGTTTTTTGAAATCGCGTATTTTTGTAAACCATCGGTCTAAGGACCCTACAAGATTTAAAGACCGACATCCAGGAAGAAATTTCCAACATAACCCCTGCTATGCTGACAAGAATCATGACAAACGCCACAAATTTTACTCAAAGTATGAAGGATGGGGGATGTCACCTATCTGATTTGATCATCAAAACTTTGTAAAACAAAACTTTAAGCATGCGCCTACATTATAAACAACAAATAAAAACATTCTGATTCATACTATGGGTTTTATTACGTTTTTAAAAAAGGAAGTTATGCTGCCGCACCCTGCTGGATGTTCTAGAACTAAACCTTCTTTTGTTAAAAGCCAAAGAGTACTTCAACAAGAACGATCGGTAGATCGGTAGCGCTGCTCACAGTGTGGCCGTCACAACACTTTTATTCACTGCTACGTCATTCATGTGCTGTTACGTGTATTTAATTGTTTGGAAAATTTGAATTAAATATTATACCGTAATTAAAATACAAAGCGTTCATCAAATATGCAAATCGCATTGAAATTTTCAACAGCTGAACTTTTTTAATATTCATTTACCCGGCACTCGTGAGTTGCTATACAAGGTGATCCAAACAACAATGGCTATACTTCCAGGCTAACAGGTTCGATCGAAGGTATTCCGAAAGGTTTATATGGTTATTAAAATACGCCCTTACCGAGATCATGGTGTGGAAAGTATATTTACGATATCGAGAAAATATCGCTAGAGCGAGTTTAGACACTGAATAGCTTGAAATGCATATCCAAAATATACAGCCGTTTTCATAACTCCAACTCCACCAGTGGCATAGAAAATATGTTTTGGAGAGGAATCAACATAAACAAACATCTATTGCATTTCCCATGGGCGCAGGAAATTTTGTAAGGGGGAATGGGCGATTAGGCATCTACCAGCTGAAACAACCTTCAGTTAGATTATAATCATGTATCAGCCCTCAAAAATTTTTGAAGAGAAGGTAGGTAGGTTTTCTCAAGGGGTAGTCAAATCTTAAGAATCTTAAATATGTTACACGAAACTATGCTAAATATGCAAGCTTAGGCGGCAGCCGGATTCTCAGACTAGGCAAAGCCCCGCCGGGCCTCTTCTATCATCTCCCACGGCATCTTTCTAGAAAATATTTTATTCTACAAAAAATGCATCTATTGATAAATATTTGTCAGAAAATTCTTTTTGGAGAAGAACTGACACAAGTAGTTGAGGTAAAACTTGTATAAAAAACTGAGACCTGTTCAACTTTGAAAATACGCTGAAGTCAGTGAAATTTGAGAGTGATTGTATAAAGTATATAAGACAGAGCAAAGCGCTATCCATCATAAGAGAATCGACCACTGCGGGAAGCGCATAGCTGCTATTAGTTGGAACTATCAGGAATCTCAGTTCATGTTTAATAGCCCAGTCACCACGCTATATGGCTACGATTCTGGCTGTAAAGTAGATGTGGTTTAGTTGCCATTGAATAAATACGTATGTATGTTTTAAGTATATTAGGGAAGTATTACCACTTCGTTTATCATCTATCAGTGCCATTGAAGATTATTTTTTTTAATGGAATTTCTGGTCTAGAAACATTGGGACCGTTCACCGAACGTAAAGTGGTCCAGCGGTGCAGCGCTTTCATGCTGAATACAGCAGTACCTTTGCGAGTTTGACAGCAGTTTTGACTTGGCCATCAGATTGTATGTTGGGAACTGTCAAAGCTCGACCGCTTTACGTTAGCTGAACGCTCCCAATGGCAAAGTTTTTTGTTCCACCCTGTATATCGTCAGCTGAGTTCAAACTTTAATAGGTGTCATGTCGAACTCAATATGTTTCTTTCTTATTCTAATTTAAACGTTGGTATGATGTGCGTGTGCGTACTCCAAGAAACGTGTATACAGAATTACAAATATTATTGAGTTTATATTATCGTGATTGGAACGCAAATTGAAATTCGTAGGATAAATAAATACTTATATCAAGTTGTATCTGTACATATGTTTGAGTCATATAACTATAACGTCTGGCAATATGCTATAAAATGTTGACCTCTACGAATTTAAATTATTTTTTTCATAAGATGCGTTTTGTATTACCTCAAAATTTCAGTTTCATGGCCGCATCTACACACTGGTCTGTGGAGTTTTTATGTCAAAGCGTATCAGAACTTCTGAATACATGCCTTTTGAATCTACAATAAAGCCTGTAACTGAATAAGTAATTTTAGAAGTCAGCCTTTTTTAATTTCAAAGCAAACGTATTATATTATTCATGTTTAAAGAGCATGCTTATAGACCAAAAAGCAGGTAGATGGCAGAGCCAATGACAAAAAACTGTGTTTGCACCAGAAATTGCAGTTGCATTTGAAAAAAAAATTCTCCGTCAATAAGTATTCTATAACTGTTATTTTTTTGTAATAAAAGCCCCGCGCTGTTCTCACAACACCAAACTCAATTTATATGAAAGCAGCTCCCTCGTTTTTCCTCAAGGCCTCTCGGCCGTTATATTTTTCCATAACTGTCTTTAATTTAATTTAATATTTTTATCGGAGACTATAAATCAACTCTAATTAAGTTAATTAAAAATAATTTTAGCGCAGTTCTTTGTAATGCGCTCTGCTGGGACGAGGAAAGTAAAGAAAAAGGATCTAATCAATTTACTTTATTAGAAGTTCAGCATTTTCTACTAGAGGCATTTTTTTCTTTTTACTCGATGTTAGCCGTCTCTGTCTCCCGTGGGGATCTATAGTAAAATCAACAAGGCTTTGTCTGGAAAGGATGTCTGTGTGTTGAAATTTGGAGTGCTCGCAGTTACGTTAAATTCGAATAAGGCTTTGTATTTTTAAAATATAATAAACGACACATTCTAATAAAAAATAATATACCCGGTATCCAATTAAAATAGGCATTAGAGAGTAGCCAAAATGGACTAAAGATCTTCCGTCATCTATGTTTGCTTGCCGCGGAAGTGTAAACGCGTTCTGATAATTGATTAAGGAATCGACATCCGAACCATACACAGACAATATCTAGGTGTTCTAGTCACCTTCCCTGGAGAAGCTTCCATTGGTTCTTCTTAGATCGCTACACTTGCCTTAGCGACAAATTAGAATTATTGATCGAATTAATAAGTTTAACAAAGATTTAAATAGATTTCGAAACGACCTCTTGATTTCCTTTTTTCTTCTTGTACCCATGTCTAAATTGAATACGTAAAGGCCAAAACATTTGACCTTATGTGGCTTTTTCAATAGGTAAAAATGAGTTCTTTTCAAATTATATTTCTGAATTCATTTTTGTGGTCTGTTACTGTATTATAGATGGTGCTAGTATGTTTCAGATCCCTTTTTGTACGCCGAAATTTGCTAACTTCAGGTAGAACAAATTAATCAATGCTAGTTGTTGTTTATCCTGGTAAATACCAGGCATCGCTCACAATATCGCAAGCAATTTGAAAATTTTTAAATTGATTTTTACTAAGCTTTGACAAAACTGGCGAGGAAGTATTGTTATCGCGAAGAATTTCGAAATCATTGAGATATTATGTTTTTTGGATGTTATATGAAATGTACATCACGAAAAAACATGTCACTCAGTTCCATCGGTCTGTCTGCCTGTCGGTCGGTCCCCTAATTATATAAACGCCTATAACTTGAGGAGTCAAGTAGATTGAGTCAGCACTTATGACGCATTGATATACAACAGACACGGGCTGACAAACCAACATAAATGAAAAACACGGACTTGTGAAAGAAAATAAAACTTGTGAACTGAAGTTCTAACATTATAGTTTAATAGGTAGTCGTAGATTTTGAGAACTGATTCAGAGTCGGTAGAAGTAAAATCGCTGGAACACAGTCTTACATGGTTTCAGAGTCTCTGGCTCATTCTCAGACATTGTTTGGAGGGGATGAAAATTGTAGCTTTTCTATTATTGGGAAGCCGCTGATCTCAGTGATACTTTGCACCTATTAGACATAAGTCACGCATACTTTCCCTAAATCTGCCATGAAAATAGAAATATGATAGATTTGCATTATACAGTTTGATAAGCAAAGGTCGAAGATTCACAGTACCTAAGTGAACTTATCTAATCACATTTAGATTTGGCCTTTTGAAACGATTTTTCTTTGAAGCCGCCCACAAAGACGCGGGAAGTATAGAGTAACTCTACTTTAGGCTATTTTTTTATATTCTACCAGAACCGTGTGCATATGTACGGGCTGTAGGCAGTAAATCGTGACCCGGGCATGGCACCGTGTTGGCGAGGGGTGCAAGAGAACATATCCCGAATCGACTAAATTTGCCCGTAAATATATGGTTTTAATATCAATACGCAAAATTAATTTAATTGTTCACTTGTTCACGGATTGGAAGTTGTTTATTTAACGCCCCGTTCCAATATAGTCATACGTTTTTACACAATATTTAGTGAGGGGATTAAGTATTGGACGGTAGAGATTATTAAATTGAGCTATTGCTGAACCACAGAAATTTAACCCCCATAACTTGTTATAGATGAAAAAATCACAGTGAACTGCCATCATTGTGCATATCACGGGATGGGATCTTCTGCACTGTCATGAGAAATGGAATTCTTTACATCTTCTCATCTTCAGCACATCACCAAACATTGTCCCTAGCACGACAAGTATTATTCCTGTTAAACCACAGAAACATTAAAAGCTTAACATTGCATGTCTCTTTTTTTCAGCTATTGGTATTCTAAATTCATCTGATTACTTCATGGCATGACTATAAACAATGTAATTAAGTTTTTTTTTGTCAAAAAATGTATTTTAGTACATTTTATTGTGAATTTTTTCTTCAACAGTAATTTAATAACAGATATTAGTACGTTTTTGAATTGTAACTGAATATTCCACTTAAATAAAAGAATGAGACGGGTGATTACTTTTATCACTTTTTCTCCTCGAAATTTTTTTTCTTGAAACCTCATTTTGCAGCAAATTCAGTTTTCAAGGAAAGCAAAGATGTTTCGAAGAGAGAAAGTGATAAAAAACAAGTAATCACCTGCCTCATTCTCCCATAAAAGTGGAATAATCACATTCAATTTTAGAGCTGTGCTATTATTTGTTAACAAGTTACGATTGAACAAAAAATGCATTTAAAAAAAAATAAACTGATAATATCGTTTTTCGATACCAAGCCGAGGCTAGTATGAAAAATTAATTTACAATTTCTAACTTTTGTCACAGTTGAAAGGTCGAAGTATCTGAATCCGGTGATTCTGTGACTAGTGCCCATATCAAGTTCAAGTCAAGATTCAAACGGTGGGAGTTTTCACTGAGTATCTTCTATTGTTTTGCTGTACTGCATGTCATGTTTGTGTATTTTCTAACCATGGCACCCTTATGATCACGATAATAATTATCATAAGTCAAAAACAGTCAGATGAGATATGTTTATCAACAGTTAATATAAAGTTAGACGTAACCTAGAATCAAACTTTGTCAGTGGAAATGTCGAAGCGTTTTGGATATTGACACAACGGCCATTGGCCGACGTGGTATCCTAGGTCTGTGTGACCGCCTAGGTTCCTCTCGAGGCAATAGCAGGAGTCTGAAAGTGTCTCGATGCAAGTCGTGTAGTATAGGGATTGTTACTTAAAGTCGTCATGCTGCTCGGTTATCTCTGAATCAGAGCACAACATAAAAATAACCCGTCGTGAACAGCCAATAGATACACTTCATTGGCAGCATATTCAGTAATGATTTTCTCACACAGCAAATATCACTGATTTTGCAACCAGATCAGACAGACCTACTGACTTACAAGACTTTAACCAAGAGCAAAGGTCCTACGGACCGCTCTGACAGACAATGACGAATAGAATAGAATCACTGATTTTATACACATGCAAACCAATACACATAATCATCCAGATGCGATCTTGCTATTCAACCAACTTTCTTCTCAGAGATAAAAACTATAGACAAGGACCATTTGGCCCCACAAAACATATGCAACCAATAATGCGTGTAGATTAGTTGAGGGATTCCTCCTTAGATGGACGTTCACAACGATCCTGAGCAAACGTGGAATGACTGTTTGCGTCCTAAAAAATACATAGTTTGCAAGATGACATCTTAGAGGCCTTTTTGACGTTGTATAGGTTTTTTACATGATACCCATGATACCGTTCCCCTATTCAATGTGTTATAGTTTATAACAACCAGTATCAAAACAGCTAATCAACATAATGAATAGAGAGTTGTACGGTAGAAGATGGAAGGTACTCAAAAGTTTTTTCCTCAAAATAGGCTTGGCCTCGACAACCCAGTTCTATCGACCGTATCTCTCGCCAAGGAAGAACAGCTCCCCTGTCGTTACGTCACCAAGTTGGCTTTGAAATTATCCTGACATTGTAGCCCTTGTTAAGTTGTGTACCTATGTACTACCCTCGTAATAAAAGTGAAAAGGTACAGGGTAGTACTTCGAACGCTTGTAAGGCGGGATTGTTCACGTTTATCATTATACATATTTGTATTACCACATCTTCGTATCCTATATTATTATTATTATTTTATTTTTATTATTGCCAGAGTGAACTGTACTATACGTGTTTCTGTAAAAACATTCAAACAACGAAACCAAACCGATGACAGTATAAAAAATTAATTTGCGATTATCGCTATCGGCGTGTCGGCTAAAACACATCGCGCTACCGGCCGCACGCAGGCAAACTCTCTCGCACTCATTAAACGATTATTTTAATTAATTTAACATATTTAGCATGGCGAAAGAGAGAGAGATGAAGAGAGATCATCACAACGGCCAACCACCGCACACCACTTTTGTATCATTATCCCATGGCAGTTGATTCACGCGTTTCATTATCTGTGGTGGCAATTCTGTCATCTGACAACAGGGAGCATGATTGAAATTGTCTTCAACATGTCTAAAAAATATGCATCACAATAAAGGGTATTCTGGCTTCGGGAAGAGCCTGCTTGGCCGTCCTTAGAGCAATCACTTGAAAGTTTCATACGTGTCTACAATCACAGGACAGACAACATTTGAAATAAGCAAGAAAGAACATGAAGACTTGACCGAAGAATATTTCCTCGCAGACTGCGCTCTCAAAAACCCAAAGAAGCCAAAAGGCTTTGCAAGAAGATTCCTGGAGATCGCTGGATATACTGAAAAATTGATAGTAAGCCTGAAAGTGCGAGAATGATGACGGCAGATCTTCTACCCAGTCATCAAGGCTACGCACATTGCTGAGGTTCAATTACTATAAGATGTACTTTATATTTATAATACATGAAAAATAAATCATAATTTGTTCTAAATTTTTTTCCATTTCTGTTCCATTTGGTTATTTAATTAGATGTAGGTATGGGGGGTTACTACTAGCATTAATTCATCCTAAAAGTAATTTTCTAATACTTACATATTACATCGATGACTATGGTTAATGAACACTTACCTGGAAAAGAAAAAGATATGATTTAGAATATTTAATTACAATTTAATAACTTGCCATTGTTTAATAATGTTTAATAATCAAACATCAAAAATATTTTGGAAAGTGTTATTCCTTTAGACAAGCTAGCGATTCATTAAAACAGTCAGTTTTCTATTAATACCGAAGCAGCTGGAAAATAAGAAAATAGCAAATACAGCTACGAAATTGTCATAGTAATGTGTGTTTATATTTGAAAATATACAAATAACAATACTCGTCGAGTAGAGAAAGAAGGTCTAAATAGGTCAGAAAAAACAGATTACCATACAGACCTCGTAAGCAATGAAATATTCCGTTTCAGCCTTATTCGTTTAACACAGAAAAGTGTTCCTTGACAAATAAAAAGGTTACTTTGGACAGAGGCGCATCATTCCATTTCGTCATACACAGTGTCAAAGATCTAGGTCATACATAGGCACGGAACTATTGAAAATAAAAAAGTTGCTCTCAAAGAATGCTTGAAATTGTATTCAAAAAAAATTACGAAATGGTTATTTTCCTTACAAGTGCGGAAAAGACAATTTTCGCAACAGTTAGGAACAGCTTTTTTCTACCATCGCGTAACAATTTATTATAACAAACGAAATTATATACTTTACTAACAAAGAACGTAACATAATTAAATTTTATTTGTATTGATGTTAATAACAAAAGAGCACTTGGCAGCGTTATTAGCATTCATTTTCAGTTGCAGTTATGTTTGAAAGCAGATATTTCAGAATAGTGTATGCTGATGCATTGGATATTGTCGTATCATTTTATGTTGACAATAAGATATTGTAAATAATGATTAAATTTAACACCCGGCTAGATTTTTGCTTTTCCTGTGCCTATTATTGTAGCTTCTTCGTCTCGACGACCAATTATTGTACTGCGCCAAATGAAACAAAAAATGTAGAAGTAAAAAGTTACTAGCGTTTCGGCTAGAACATTTGATTGTACCTACATTTGTAAAAAGCCCACTGAGGTGACCGATTTATGAACTTTCATTTCTAAATCTGCCGTTTTATTTGGCCTGAAGAATTTGGAGATTTGTACAATTTGTACTGCACTTTTGTGAAAAAAAAATGGCGTCAATTAGATTGACTCTACACTTCACAAGTTAAACCTCTGAGAAAAAGTTATGTAGCAAAAAAAATAAATGAATGTCAGTCAGTTAAGCCTATAGAATTAGTCCGTAGGCGCCACCCATTTGGAAACGCTGCCCTCTAAAACTTCTTCGACTGTCCTACGGAAAGTACCGACCATATGAAAACGTTGTTAGACCAAAACATCCAGGCATGAGCCAACGCGTACATCGAAAATGTACGGAAGTGAGCGAGTTTTTTGTTGTACATTCCATGTAACATCCAAAACAATAATTACAATTTTTTCACATTTACAATACTGGTGTGGGAAGTAAAATATCGAAAAGAAACCCTATTTCCACCTCCACTGCCTCAATATATAGCGACACTGACTGCATCACAGCACAGCAGTATTTCATATCCAATATATTACAATATAGTTAAGCTTTAGAGACCCCCGTTTACATAATTTATAAATAAACATTCATAATGCATGTTATACTCTAGGCGGAGTCGACAAGAATGAGAATAATGCCATGCAAATTATAATGGCGAAGAAAGAAAATTTAAATTTTAATGCCGCTTCCAACGACGCCATTGCTGCTTGACTCCTCGCCGCTCGTCATCACACAGTCGCAGTTTCCATACTTGTTTCGTTATATAAAGAAATTCTACAGTATGAATTCCTACGTCATGCATTTCGAAAAAATATGGCAAATGCAAACTTCAGAAACTACGGGAGCTCAAAATGTTAAACAAATGGTCATTGAGGAGACCCAATCCAAATTCCTACATCATTGTAAATTTTTTTTAGGGTTAGGGAGTAAGTACTTTTACTTACTTATCAGAGCGCCTCGTGCCTTAAGCTTGCCAGGCGGATCAAACAGGTTTCAGCCTTCCACCCTAATTCTGTCAAACTTCGAACATCCAGAACTGACCGATACGACTGTTCCTTTGTGCCCAAAAATCGGAATAGCAAGGAATCTTTAGGCTCCTCATAACAGTCGTATTTAGATTAAATACGTAAAATAGACATAGTACACAGATTCAACGGAACTAAGATAAGTTATGGCAAAACTTCCCATTACATATTAAGCGGCTTAGGAAAAAACTATAAATGAATTCAAATTCAGATTTAACTGAACATTTAGAATTATTTCTCATCTTAATGAAACAAAACTCTTCCATGATTAAATATTTCAAAGTCTGCTGAATAATAGCTTAGTAAGTTGAATAATAAAACAGAGTGATTTTACGAATAAAGTATTAATACATTTCATCATTTCATATTTATGCTGACGACTTTTTAAAGCTAAATATAGAATAATTCTATAAAAAATCAATGTACCTAGCTACGGTCTCATTATCAATTATATATCTAATTTATCTATACCGGGAACAGTCGATTACTGTTATATCAGACGCAGTTTTCAATTCATTTTTTAAAGAAGATTATAAGATGTTAAAAGCTCAAGAGAAAAGGGCCCCCCTATAATAAAAATTCTATCTTGTCTAACACTGTATTTATTCTATAAAAAAACATATATAAAAGTTTCTCGAGACTTTTCAATACGAGTGACAAGACAAAATACTTGGAGTTATGACAGCTTTAATACTTCTTAGTAGTAATCACGTGAAACAATGGATACTACTATTCCTTGGTCACTCCATAGATTTACTTATAACAATTATATGTTCAGGATGATTCAGAGAAGCATTGCAATATTTCTGCGATACAGAGGCCGTCAAAAAGTAACACGGAAAGTGTTTATAAGCATGGGTCGCAAAAATGTCCCTCATCGAAATAGAAGGTGTTGAAGTTTTAATTTTGACTTACAAAAAAATCTCTCCGGATTCTGTCAAGATATTGGCTTAAATGTTTGTACATAAAGTTCTACCAGCATAGCCAATGTATATAAAAATGTTCGTGCTTGAGCCTACACTAGTGGCTAAAAATTGTGAACTTTGTTTCCAGCAGAAGGAAAAAGTAACTTATTTTCTACGCCACTGACTTTTTTTAAACATTTAATGTAATTGCATATGTTTGTCTGGTCACTAAATGAAACCATATATGCATAACGTTTACTGACGATGTTTCTACCAGCACGGTGGCCTTTTTCAAGTACAATTGAAAATATCATCAGGATAAATTTCAGGCGTTGCATGTATTTAGTATATTAGGAGAGTAATCCTATCTCACAATAGCATTATTTAAGCAATATTTATTCAGGCTGATCAGTGTCATAAAAATTTACAACAGCCTGTTTCTTGTAATGGGACATATTTTATAGAACCTTTTTTGTTATTTTTGGATGTTCATTCTACTCCAGAAGTACTAACACGTTTTTCTGAATCACCCTGAGTATGATTTCACTCTTTTCAAGTAGGACTATCTACTATAACTATTAAGACAGTTTAGATCATGAAACTATATTTACATGACTCCTTTGTATTTATATCCCTTCTTACGTAAGTCGTCAAATTGCCACTACGTGTTTATAATACTTTGATGTCACCTAAATTATTTATATCAGAGCTGTGATGAATCTTTCAGCGATTCCGTGTTCCATCTGTTATAAAAAATCTGTCACCCTGTCCAGGATTACTACAATATGTAATCAACACTCTGAATAATTCACTTGTGAGAATTCTTTATGTCGACTTATTTTCCAATAAAATCCCGTCCCTGAGCCCGCAACAAACGGCATAATGTTATGTTTGGTTAGAGGAGGGTTTGTTATTACTACTTACTGCATATTGGGGGACTGGGCTGCGACAAAGAATCGACCACTGGGAGAGTGTATAGCAGCTATCGCTCGGCGTATAGACCACATCTACTGTGCCGCCAGAATCGTCGGCTTCTACAGGTCACAGTGGTAACTGGGCTATCAAACGCAAACTGAGATTGTTACAGTTCCAACCGATAGCTGCTATACACTCTCGCAGTGGTCGACTCCGGTAATAGATTGCACTATGCGCTGCCTTAGTTCGGCCATGCGAAATGTTTAGGCATTTTCCTTGGAAAATGTCCACAAAAAATGTTAAGTCTGGATCGTTAGCCGTCGGACATCAACATCTCTAGAAATTACGCGCTCATCATTGAATAGAAAACATACCTGTGGCAATTCCAAAGTATAATACGAAGCCTTATCTTGTTGAAAGATAATATAAGGTTGGATTTCATCAGGATTGTCAAATCAACAGTCCGTTATTCTCCACCTATAGGATAACAGTCCATCAAATACAGCGAATGAGCTTGAAGTTACAATCAACAAATTTTAGCAACCAATAGATATGAAATGTTGAAAACAAAATATTGTCAAAATATGAGATGACAGCTTGTCATAGAAACATCACCAGCTTATTGAATATTAAAAAATTACATATAATTCAGTAAAAATTTTAAAACGTGTTTGATTTTTGAATAAAATTCATGTGTTTTTAATATCGTCGATTGTTTATTCATCTTTATATTATTTTCTTCAATTTATATGCGATTTTACTGATTTAACATCACCTACCGTGTGTTTTTTCCTATAGACCTCTTGCTGATAGACAATAGGTACCTTTACACTTACACTCTTTCGCGTGGGTTTTGAACGTGACGTTCCAATCGTGCGCGCAAGAACGGTAATGTAGATGTGAGTCGGGCATGTGCGCAAACACTTCGTACTTTAGTAAAGACTTGATTGCGGGAGAAGAACGTGAAGGTTTTTTGTGCATAATTTGAGTGTGCGTGAGTGATTGGCACGCGGTATAACAAATAAAATAATTACATTGTAAGTAAAGTTTATTATTGTAAAATTGTAAATTACATTTTAATTCATTTTTACAGATATTTTCAATAAATACTTATTTTGTGTGCCATGGGAGACAGTAGGTACTGGTCGAAAGAGTTTATAAGGCATTTTATTGAAGTTTATAAATCGTATCCGTGTCTATGGAAGGTCAGGTCAAAAGACTATACAAATAAAAACCTAAAAAATAAAGCTTACGAGAAATTGGTAGAGGTCTGCAAAACCATTTTTCCTGAGGCAAATAAAGACTATGTTATAAAAAAGATTCAAAGCTTCAGAGGTTCTTTTCGCAAGAAAGTAAAAAAGGTGGCAGAATCAATGCGAAGTGGAGCTGGGGCAGATGATGTCTACATACCCACTTTATGGTACTACGACCTATTGTTATTTACCAGTGATCAGGAAATACCAACCGCTAGTATAAGCAATATGGATACGGACGAATTAGAGGCAGGATGTGACAATGGGGCAGGAGAACATGCAGAGAATAATGAATGCCAAATACTACAAGAGCATAATAATGAAAGTGAATCTCAGGATACTGAATTACAAGAAAACACAGACACAGGCGTAAAAAAAATTTATTAACACAGGTGAGTTATAATAATATAAATTAAGCTTTTCCTTTCTTTATCATGTCAAGTTGCCACGGAACTTTTCCTTCCAAATTAAAATATTGTTTGTACTTCTCGCGATTACTTTTAGCGTTTATTGTTACATTTTTTTGCGTACTTGTTCGTAAACTGGTAAGTTCGGTACTGCTATTCCGCCATTCACCCATTTGTAATTCGTGAGTCGCCAAATCTTCGTGATCAAACGATCTGGGAGGAGCATAAGAAGTCGTGCGTCTTATAAGAAAATTGTGCAAAGCACAAATAGCCAAAACCACGTAGGTGATATTTTGTGGATCGGTAATGTGTATGGCTGTGTGTAAAACTCGAAAACGTGCAGCTAGTAAACCAAAAGTATTCTCAACAACATTGCGTGCACGGGATAAACGGTAGTTAAAAACTCTATTTTCCAATGATAGATCTCTTTGAGGATACGGTTTCAAAAAATTTTCGTGCAGTGAAAATGCTTCATCGCCTAAGAAAACGTAATTAAGATGTTTCTCCGTTTCATCATTATTCGGCAAATGTAATTGACCTGAAAAAATTATCGTTTTAATAAAAAAAACCTCTTGCATAAAAAAATGACCTTTATTTTATACCTTTTGTCAATTTATCATAAAATTCTGTGTACTCCAAAATTCCTCCATCGGAATGTCTTCCATTTTTCCCAACATCGATGTAAATAAATTCATAATTTGCGTTTACAAGCGCTAGTAGAACGATGCTATAAAAGTTTTTGTAGTTGTAATATTGAGCTCCCGAATGAGGAGGCGGAACAATGCGTATATGCTTCCCGTCAAGGGCTCCCCCACAATTTATAAAATGCCATTGATTTTTAAAATCCGATGCTACTTGGCACCAATCGTCTTTTGTTTTTGGAAACTGGAATAAAATAATACTTTTAATTTTTTTTTAGAATTCGCATGCTTCACAATCAAAACCACCCCTTTCCACACCCAAATCTACAAACGTGACCACAAGGCAAAAAGTCAAGAGCAACTTTAATAAACAAAATGCTGAATTCATGCAATTTTGCAGAAACCAGTTGCAAATGACAAACAATGTTATTAGTGAATATGATGTAGTTGGAATTTCATGGAGCGAAAAATTAAAACGGATGGATTCCACTCAAGCCATTTTGGCCGAAGCATTGGTTAATAAAGTTATGACCCAAGGATTATTAAAAAAGTTGACATGTACTACAACCCTGTCGGATACAGAGGAGACACGAAATACTTCAATTTCATCCTGCAGTCGATACACGGTATTATCAAATTCTTCTGGTCAGCAATGGCAGTTTACATCACCATCAGACCAGGACTGTAATCAACAGAGGCAGGTTTTATCACCTTCGGAGCAAGAATCTGATCAACAGTGGCAGGTTACATCACCACCAGTGACAGAACAAGCAATCGAGACCTCTTCAACAAATATAGTGGATTTTTATAATACTGCTGCAGATAATATAGATGGGTAAAACCCCTACCTAGCAGCAAATATTTTCTTTTTTAAAGTTGTTCTTTTCACTGTTCTTTTTTTCTACGAAACCATTTATTTTTAAGATATACCTACTTGCTGTTCGCTAAAAAATAATTATGTTTTTATTTTTAATAAACTTACCTTCTAATAAGTTTCTTTAAGAACCTGATATATGGCTTTGCATGTTTCGGGTATGATGTAGCATAAGGAAGATGGTGATATTCCAGTAGAAAATTTAAGATCTTCATTGGAGCGACCTGTCGCTAAGTAGCGTAATGTGGCAGCTAGTCTTTCCTCCGCACTAATACTTTCTCTCATCTTCGTGTTTTGTTTAGAAATAATAGGTGAGATCAATTCTAATAATATATTAAATGTATCAAAGTCCATACGAAGATAATTTTTAAAATCACTAGGATAATCTTGTCTTAGTTCTTTTAATAGTGGCATGTGACCATATTTGTTACGATCCTCCATCCATTTTTTCACCCATATGCTTCTTTTTCTTTTATTATTTATAAAATTTATTTGTACAGCCATACAAAGAGCCACTTTTAATTTATGCTGCTTTATTTTGTACATTTTTTTATATCAATCCTTTCAGAATTTCTAAAACGCCTGGAGAACGGTCAAATCCGCGCGATAACCAACACTTTTTACTTTACACTGACATGTTTTTCCTTTTACGTTATATACGCGCGGTTAAGTCTGCGCGAATGGAACGTTGAATTTTTTATTTTTCTAGTAACACACTCTTGGAACGCTACGTTCTTGAAGCGCATTATTGGCCGCACGATTGGAACGCCGTTCAAACCCCACGCGAAAGAGTGTAAGTGTAAAGGTACCTATTAGGCACCTACTGGATGACAAGCTCTACTAAAAAATAGATAAGACTGATATTCCCACAAAACCATTCAGGATTTTCGATATCCACACATCTATAAAGTCAAATATTGTTCAGGAACTGAAATAAATCCACACTATATTTACAGAGACTAAGAAATACCCAAATATATGTCGTTAAGCTACCGGCAAACCTAAAACCTGCAAAAAACCAGAATTTGCAATAACTTTCTTATTTCACATCATGTTATTTCACTGAACACAAAATGTAGACCTGGCAACCACGCTAAGATCCTTACAACAAGATATCCTAATTCTAAAGCTCAAAGACATAATATTACATCTATAATGCACACTTATATATATATATATATAGCAACCAGTTTTTTACGATTTTGTTCAATATTTCAATATAATTAGCGATATTAGGAGAGCTTTGACAGCTTCCGTCAAACTGCATTTCGATAAGCTGCTCCCTAATTGGTTGAAGACCCCGTTAGATTTAAATCATTGTGACGGCCCTAAAGTACGAGATATTCAATTAAGCCCACAAAAATTCTTATTTGCAATAACGTTCGCCGTTAACATTTACCGTTCCACCATCCCAGTTTTCTTGAACAAATGATAGTGAAGCTTTCTTAGTACATTTGCACGCAATCTATCCCGGATTTCCAGACAACGCTTTTGAAATATAAAATGCTCGAGTCGTTTAAAAATGGCGGCAAATGTAATTCGCCTTTTGGGACCCCTCTACCTATCAAGACGATTTCCCTTATTTTCTATAACGTCACCTGTATTTACTTAAGAAGGGAAGTGACATCACCCCCTCAGTTACCTCAGGCTAAATAATATTCCAATATTTTGCCCTCCCACTTTGCTCTGGCCTTCCCCACATCCGCAAATTTGTTGAGGTTGAGGGTCTTAGATGGTTCGTCTCGAATCAGCTGTCTGAGACTGGCTTTCGCGGCCATTTTGAACGGAATTCCGGAGGATGTTGATCTTTACTTCTTATCCTTCGTTTTGCACCAGGGAAAAAAGTGAATTTATCTTTCTAAAAATTGGTTTTGGGATCAGAATAAGATGATGTAACAGCTTAGCCTGTCTCGCGCTGTGTGGACATCTTCTATCGAAGATGTATCCACTAACTACTCATATGTTAAAGAAACTGTGAACAAATATCGATAAAAAATGTCATAGACCAAATGTTCAAATTGTCTCAATCCTGAAAGAATGACGCCTTGGCTCTCATTTTTCATGCCCTCTCATTTTTTATATACTTCGGACATTGCGCCCTTACTTTATAAGATGGCGTTCGTAGCCTACAAGCAAATACAAAATTCGCACTCGCAACTGTCTAACTGTCAACTATAATTATCTATTTCTTTTAAATTTTTGTAGACAGTATCTATACGAATACGTACTGTGCGTACGTTTTAAGTATATATTTTATTGAAATGCTATGTCTTCGTTTAGATCAGACTTATTCTGTCTACGTCCCACTTTGAGAGAGTCAATCAATGTCTAGCACCCTCCGAAATTAATATATTCATTTAAATAAACCTAGTGTAATAGTGTAGTAAGAGTTTACAAAAAAATATAAATTATAATTTGCATCGCCCCCTCCCCCCCCCCCCCCCCCGTACGTCAAGTACTTGAAAATTCAAGTAGTGTTGATGTTACTTGATAATTTTTGTAATACAGGTACGAGAAGGTTTTAAATAAACAATGCAGACTTTTTATCAAAAAACAATACATATTGAACAAAATAGTTTGTTCATCGAATACCAAATAAAAGAGCAATTAAACAGTTAACGCAAATAGAAAAAAAGCATTTCTTCATCACCTGACACACAAAAATGCAAAATTCTGGTATCTATTAGCTTTTCAATCGCTAACCAAGTTAAGACACATGACGGTTTTAATGAATTTATCCCTTAACCTAATGGGGGGGGTCTCGTAATGTTGAGTGCAGCCCTGGAAAATCTTCTATCAATAGGCGCTGAGGTTTCTTTATGAATTTTTCACTCTTCGTGGTTATTTTGTATTAAGTATCAAATAGTTTGAAGATACTTGACTTCAGGTCAAATAGAGCAATGAAACAATCAAGCCAAATCATGCATTGTTTCCAATAATTTTATTTTCAAGTCAATCAAGTAGTTTATAAACATATCAAGCTACTTGACTTGAATCCCAATGTAACGCTTTTATCCCCAGGGCATACTTTAGCTGTCTAGCTACTTGACTTAATATAAACAAAGCCTTTGAAGCCTTGATATATCCTGACCATAATCGTTAATATTTACTACCTCATCATAGGCGGAGGTGTCGGTAACATGATACATGAAACTCCGCCCTTCAGTAAGAAGAAGCTGAAGAAAGATCAAATTAAAATCATAGGTAAACTATATTATCAACCCAGGATTTCATACGAATCACGTGCATTTCAAGATGTACGAGCATGTAGGAAAAATGGACAGTACATAAAGTAACATGAATAATGTCAAAACAGAACAGAGAGATGTAACGTGCGGTAACTCTGTGCAAACGCAGAAATTATTATTATTATGATTTGCTCTCAGTTGCTGGCTGTTTGTGGCTTATTCTGGCTCGGGATGAATGTCTAGTCATATATATTTACGTTTTTGGGACCGTTATAATACGTTATACACTTTATTTACGACGATGAAAACCGAAGCGACTTCACTCATTTTGTAGAGGTTAGTGGATATGGCTCCAAAATTTTAATTCAATGCATTGTCTATCTGATTGTCGGTTATTTTACAGGAGTCCTTTATCAGTAATGATCCAAATCATAGATACGGAAGGCTTTTTGAAAATTGTAATCGCAAAGAATTTCAAAAATTAGATATTATTTTTTTTAGATATTATGTGACTATAGATCACGAAAGACCATGTCTCTCATTTCCGTCGGTCTGTCTGTCGGTCTGCCCAGTAAATGTTGGCCCCTCAATAACTTAGAAAGCACTGTTCTCGGATTTGGATGAAATTTATTCACAAGGTTACTACTATGCCAAGGACGAAAAGGTTTTTAATAATCGTTCCGGTGGCAGCGGAGAAAGAGACCAAGAACGGAAAAAATAAAAATCGCTCAAACGTCGATTTTATGTTTCAGATGACGATTATTTAAAAAAAATTAGGGGTAACAGATTATACGGTGCGGGCTTGTAGGGGGTGGTGGTACAACTTTTATGTCCGGTAATTCTATGCACGTTCTAGCCATAGGCCATGTTTATCATTTTGTATCTGTAATGTCGGAGTGAAACAGAATTATTTGATTTTCAATAGAGGACTATATTTTTTACAAAATATGGTGGGTGGTTATGTCTAATCATGGCATTCTCCATACTGTCTTTGGTTTATTAGAACATTTTGGTGTTATCCGCAGGTATTGTACAGCAATTTAGCAAATCTCTGAAATGAAATAAGAGCAGAGTCGAATAAATGCTTTACTCATAATTTGTACCAGATCTACACTACCTGTTTGAAAAGTTGATAAAACCTTTACAACGAATATTCATGCGTTGCTTGTCTTGAAGAAGATAAATAATGGTTATGGCATTTAACCTAAAAACTAAAACTTAGGTTATAGTGAAGTATATATGTATATATTAAGCAATGAATCTAAGCCGAGTACATCAATTTTGCGCCTATAAAAGTTATGCTATTGTTGCAAATGTATAGCCTCCAACAGTTACTGAACAACAGTTGTATAAATGCTTCCGTTGGGAGCAACTTGTTGGCTAAAGTATTAATTTTGCACATCAAAGCAAGAAGGCTAGGGTTATATAAATGTTACCATGGACAATACACCACAACCATTTCGATGACCGCGCTAATATGCCGTATAAAATATTTGTATAAACGTTTGTGCAACAGTTCTAAATTTACCCTATAAGGTGTTGTATAAATATGCGAAAATACACTAATACTACACTAATACACTTCACTTTAGAGCAAATATGCTGCAGTAGGCAAATTTGCATTTCACACAACATTAAGCCACATTTACCATTCGGCCATCTGTGCCATTGTGACGTAACCACCATAAACCGTGAATAGAGCTATATGCGTCTTTCATTGGGTTCATTCAGGTAATTGGCGGCACTGCACACGAATATGATCGCAGAAAAATGTTGGAAGTTCGGCACGGGTATCACGTATCTTGAAAAGTGACATTATGCCGATTTTTTTGGACATTATGTAGGTTAGTCTACAAGATGTTAACTTAGCACTTAGTTGTACGTGTTTCCTAAAAGTCATGAGGCTTGTTATCAATCTTTGGCTTTGATGTGATGTAAAATCTGCTTCTGAGATGGCATTACTGGAGGTCTAAGCTGTAAGTTGTGTGTGTTGATGATAATTACATTGGGTTCTTGTCTCAAATCCACTTAATTGAGATTTAAAGCTAGAAATTAGTTACGCATCCACTTTTTCTTATCCATTCTGGAAATTACACATACAAATTTGCTGAATTTCAAAAATGAGAGATAAGAAATAATTATATTCACTGTACACTGTCGAATTACAAGCCATATACATGCTAACAGTAATTACACACAACGCGGGCGCGGTGATGATTTCCCGTAATTCTCCTCAGTTTTTCGTAATTTATAACTTTGAACATAACCTCTCTTCAGAAAGCACAACATATAAATAACCCGTCATATTCGGCATATTCAGTAATGATTTTCTCACACAGCAAATAACAATGATTTTATACACATGCAGATGCGATCTTGCTATTCAACCAACTTTCTTCTCAGAGATAAAACTACAGACACGGATCACTCAGCCTCACAAAACTATACAACCAATAATGCGTGTAGTTTAGTTGAGTGATTCCTCCACAGATGGTCGTTCACAACGATCCTAGTGAGCAAACGTGGAATGACTATTTGCGCCCTAAAAACTACCTAGTCTGCAAGTTGACATCTTATAGGTTTTTTTAGCGTTTTATAGGTTTTTTTACATGATACCTGTGCGGATCACTATGGTCTGAATATAGGTTCAGAACGTCGTACCCTCATACACTTCCATTTTTGAAATGTCACCTTCCAATTCGATGCGGCTTGTGCCGTCGGCCATTTAACTTATTCATTTGTTCTGGTATTGAGTCACGGCAATTGTTTCATATTTATATACACACATTTTGTCGTCCGATGTGCAGCCGTGGCCAGACGACGTTAGACAAATTGTTGCCGATTAACCTGAATATACGAGCTCTAGTACGTAGTTTCTCTGATGTTTTACACCCACGTTACGAGCCAATAGTTTCGCTGTTATCATTAGTTTAATAGATATTTGTGGATGTACTCAATAATAACTATGAATATCTATACTGAACTATTCGTAATTAAGTAGAAAACTTATTTTTTTCTGCATTTATAAGATTTCCCTAAAGGGCCACGACTACTTCTACTACTTCACTACTCGATCAGTATTTCGATATTGATGAAACAAAATCTGTGCTAAGTACTAGCCGTCAATGATTGATGTCATGTACAATAATGGTCCTGAGACACTACCTTGTGGAATATCCATATCAGGGTTCCAGATAATCCAAGGATGTCCGTCATGAAAGGTCATGGTTTCTACTGATTTTTCAGTAGATTTTACGAATCTATCGTAGGAATACAAAAAGTCGTAAGGATCTCCACGGAGCTCCAAAGAAATATGAGCCAAGGGAATCTTTCGTTTCAACAAGTGTTGTTTGAAAAAAGCTACTGGGGCGGCTCAAAAGTCAATAAGAAGAAATTTATAATATATGGTTACATTTATCTCGAAAATCATGGAGTTATATCAATAGGATAAGTTCAAGTTATTTCATCAATGTGTACGTGGTTAGCCCCTGTGGCCATACTGATCCTTGCACCTTAGGAACCAATGAAGAAACATACACAAATGTGACCCGAGTCGTTAGACATTCTTTTAACTTAACTTTAAGCATTTTAGTGACTCAGTACATTCTTTGTAATATCCCTGTTCTCGGTCTATTTCACTGGCTTTTGTGGTCCTGGCGTGAAAAAATCCTAAAAGGATTAAAATCCCGTCTATCGAAATATTGCATTTTCTCTGAAGTCCTCTTTTTGTATTCGCTCCCGCGCGGCGTTGTTTCTGATTTGTCCTTTGTGGCCGTGCTTTGTCGGTGACTTTTCCGTAGCCTTTCGAAGCTGAAGCTGGGCGCACCTGCAGCTGCTGTCGAAACGCGATTACCTCAGCTACCGCCACCCCGCTGGATGAAGCCTAACTCGATTAAAACATCAGCTAATAGCCCCTGCAACCAGACTTCGATTGTCTCCCCATGAGGGCAGTCTCCATGGAATCAAAACATAACTGCATTTCAGCTACAATATTTTCGTCAGATATCTGTAATCGACAGGGAAGTTATGACTTTTTTGTCTTTACTTTCATCTTATCATTTTTTAATAAAAGAAAACCATTTTGAGCCAACAGTTCAAAATTTATCTCGAAAACGGACCAACATTTGTGATGACGTCACTGCTGATATCTGTCATCACCAAAGTATCAGCAGGTAGTGTAACTAGTAGACACCAGTGGCGGCTCGTGCCAATTCAGTGAGGTAGTGCCAGAATGGAAGCCATAATTTTGAATCGATTCAAAATTGTAAAGAATAACTTATAACTTACCCCTGATAGTTAGTGGTCAAAGTTCTTGAGGTTCAATAAATCTATATGTCCAAAAAAAAATCAAAAATAAAACTATTTACACACGCGCACCAAATTATAAAACAAGTGTGGAGAAGTACCTATAACTTCAAAGTTTTCTATACATGAAGTCCATTCTTCTTTCTTTTTTGGTAGCAAAGTTTTCGATTACCTTATTATTAAAATTTTCAATGCCACTAACAAAATGTTTTTCTGCAGACAGCATTCCTAAAGCACTAAGCCTTTCTTCCTTCATTGTGTTTCTGAGGAAAGTTTTAATCCGTTTCAGCATTGAAAAAGAGCGTTCTGCTTCAGATGTTGACATCGGTATAGTGATTAAAATACTTAAGAGCTTAAGAGTTTCTTGAAACGTACAATTTAATCCTTCCTCGTTCAATAAAATGGATAGTGGAACAGCTCCAGAAGTAGTACTCAATTCTTCTCTCTGATATAATACTTGTAACTCAGTTTTAAGCCTGTTTTTGTCTAAAAATGAAAATTGTGTGCATGGGTCATTTAAATGTGCTTCAGGAAACTGATGTTTATAAACAGAAAACTTTTCAGACACAAATAAATTAGAAGCAACTAAATGCCCAGAAAAGTTAAATCTTGTTCTTATTTGCGATAATACTGCATCGCATATTTCTAACGCTTCCCGTTTTTTGCTGCCTTCTTCAACTTGCCTTTTTTTTTCTTGCCGGTTCATCAGTTTCTCTCTGCACTCGTTCAATCTCGTCAATAATGCTATCCATTTGTTCTCGTATAGTTTGAATTGCTGCTTCAAAATTCTCTAAATCATTTTTGACCTTAACAGAATCGGTGCATACTTTTTGTAATTGGTTAAAGACAATTTCAACATGTGGCATTATTTTATGGAATATACTTAGCCAAAATACAAAATTTGTATCTTGCAGCTTTAATTTGTACCCACTGGCTTGATTAATCGACGAAGAATCGCGTGAAGTACTTTCTATATTGTCCATAACTTCAATCAGGACTTTCCTATTTTCATAAACTGTATGAACACCTCGTGACTGAAAATTCCAACGTGTTTGGGAAGATCTTGGCAATCTGCGATTAACTATTTCATCCAAAATTTTTGTTCTTTGAGGAGACGTCGAAAAAAAAGAGCACAATCCAGATAAATTATGGAAAAATATTCTAGCCTGCTTATTGACAGAGCATGCGCTTGTCATAATTAGATTTAACTGGTGTGCATAGCAATGAACATAATTTGCAAGTGGATAAGTTTCCTTAATAATCTTTTGAACGCCATTCAATTCACCACTCATAACAGACGCACCATCATAGCTTTGAGCTATTAATTTGTTTGGATTTTGATCTATTAATGGATTTACAACATTTAAAACGCATGCAGCGATTGATTTGGCATCGTGTCCGTCGGGGACGTAAAATCTCCAAAATCTCTCAACTGGTTGTCCTTTACACAAATATCTGAAAATAATAACTAACTGAAATTCACAGGCTACGTCAGTCGTTTCATCGGCAATTACTGCAACAAAAGGAGAATTTGCAATCTCCTTCTTAACTTCTTCATGATAAACATCTAGCATGCACTCAAGAAGCTCGTTTTGAGTTGTTTTTGAGGTACCCTTGAAAAGTTTGGCACTTTGAATATGGACTTTCAATTCGTTGTCTAATTCGGCGCTAAAATTCACCAGCTCCTTAAATATGCCTCTGTTTTCCGAATTTTCCTTTTCATCGTGACCCCTTAAGGCTAACTCAAATGCTCCACAAAACCTTATACAATTAATAATTTTATTCAATACATATCGATTCTTATCCACTTGATTATTATGTTTAATTAGATCATTGCGATAAGCCGAATTGAGTTGAGTCCTTATATTTAATTTACCAAGAATAGAAAAGCTAAAAACATTATTCATATGGACTTTAGATTTTTCGTGGGTCTTCATTTTATCCCATATATGTATAAGATCATCTGTACCTTTTTTTGACCAAGTCTCGTCACCTCCAAATAGAACACATACAAAACAAAATAGTTTATTCGTTTCTTCACAACCACATATCCAGCTGTTTTTATCGTACACATTTTTATTAAATTTGCGACAGCGCGATTTTTGTCCGCTACCACTTTGTTTCTCAATTTTTAAATCGGGTATTGGCCGTCCTAATTCTTTAATTTGCAGTTTTTGATCCAGCGAAAAACCACTAAATGAGTTTTTTAATATCCCGATTTTATTCATTTTCACTAGTTTTAATAAAACAGTAAAAAATATGATCACAAAACAGAGCAGTTCATTAACACTAGACGTACTAAAACAAAAACGTTATTTCTCACTTTTCAGGTAAAAAAAGACCGAAATCAGCACTAGACGTAATCATAACGAAACGACCGACCGAACAAAAACACCGCCGATATCATTTGATAACGAATTACGACTGATGATGTGCCTGGCACAAATTATACTTGTCTTTCGCTATTCACCTCATATAAAAATGTGTATTGTAGCGTTATCTCTGTCGCTCGTATGCGATGCTGGTAAAATTTCTCTCTTTTTATTTGGGCCGGCCCGACATTGGCACAAGTTGATGACGTCAAGGTCAAGGCATGCTTTATATCTCGTCGCGTGGTTCGGGTGCTTGCGGTGTTGTCACGTTGTCAGTGTTGTCACTTCATATAATTTATACCAAAAAAAAAATGAAAAAGCAAAAAATAAAGTAAAACATTGAAGATTGAAAAAAATATTCTTTTTGAAGAAGACAAGGTAGTGCCATGGCACCGTGGCACTACCTCACGAGCCGCCACTGGTAGACACAACTCTGTATGATATTGGATGAGGGCGTGGGATGTCCACAGTTCAGTTTCAATTAGTGTAAATTCTTAAGAATCATAAAAGCAAACTTATGTAACATAAAATCGATTACAAACGTGTATACTGCGGTTCATTTATGGCATTTTTTAAATTTTGACACCAATATGATTACAATTTAAAAATATATCGCTGATCACGTTATTTAACAAAAAAAAAAATTAGTTTTTCACTTTGTCAAATATTTCATATTAACTACATTTCCTGGGCATAGAAACAGTAAGTCTATTTATCAAAGCAAAAAAGCAGTAGTCTTGAAACTATACTGCTTTCATTCGCTGTATGATACAAGTACCTCATTGTTACCCTTTTATAACGTTTTAAGGGTTTTCATACTTACCTATTTATTTCTTTTTACCGTTCGGCATTCTGAAAATATTTTCGGTTTTTTTGCGTCTACTGTGTTGTACTGAAATCTAATATGCAGTCAGTTTCTCCCCATCACCCACAAGTTTTTAGAGAAGGCAGAATATAAATATGAAAATCCCAATTTATCAGCGATCTAATGTTGAATTTTTTAAAATTAAAAAAACTAACAAATCCACATTTTTAGAATATAAACATCTTATTGTATAAAAACAATCATTTATTTGGTTGTCTTTTTTCGCTTATATTCGCCAGGAGCGGTTTCACGTTTAATGGTCCAGCAGAAGTCCGCCAGCATGTTTGGGGTCCATTTTCCACTATAGCCGTTCTCCATCTGAGCAATTTGCTGGCGAAATGTTTCGGCGTGCTCGGGTGAAACTGCACCCAGATTGTCAGGAAAGGATTCTAAATGGGAGTGAAGAAAATACAGCTTAAGTGACATACTATAACCTAAGGCCTTATAAGATTGGATAAGTTCTTCAACTAGATCTTTGTAGTTGTCCGACTTTTTGTTGGCTAGGATGTTGCTCCATACATTTTTTAAGGTATCCCATCGTCTTTTTTCCTTTCTTGAAAGTGTAGTTTTAAAATCTTGGTCCTTAAAAAGTTCACGTGTTTGAGGTCCAACGAAAATGTCTTCTTTAAGCTTTGCTTCATTTATACTCCGGAATTTCCGTCTCAAATAAAGGAATGCATTTCCTTGGTTGAGACTTTGTAGATAAGGGACATTCCCAGATACCTCCCATGCAGTGTTGCCAGATTGTACATAGTTTCCCTACAATAAGAGAAAACATAGACCTGGCAATGTCGTAGCCCATTATGCTATAGAAAGATAAATATCACATAGGTACATTCTTACACCTGCTTAAAGCATGTTGTTAGTACTCTCTGGACGATAATTTAAAGTTCGGTGTAAAGGTTAAATATGTAGAACTTATCGAAATAACGTATTTGATTGGCGGAGAGGATTTTCGTGCAGAACAGTGAATTAGTAAAGTAGTAATTATTTGTGAATAAGTATAAATAATTGCTTTTGCTCCGAAAGAATAATTTTGAAAAATATTCTCAACAACATCTTTTTTAATTCCGAGCAGAAGTTTTTTATCAGATTCTCAATATCATGGCTAATAGAACATTTCCCCTCTTTTAAGGATTTGAAAATAACAAAAAGGCTTCAGTTCATTGTTCAGAAACAATTGAGAGCACCAAAAGCATCGTACTGTTAATAAGGGGTGCGAGTGTCGTTGAATAGTGTAATTTCCTGTAAAGAAGTTATCACTCATGGTGGCTTAGTTTCAGATCGCTATCTTCAGTTAGCGCTATCACAATTTTTTTTATACTCCAACACTACCTAAGGCCTAAATACCCATTGGTACCGTGGGGCTATACGGGGAAAGGGGGAACGCCATACGGACTCTGGCGAGGGAACACGTGTGCATGCAACATCCACACATTCTGGATCCGCCTACGAGATCCGCTGGATGGTACCTCCGCGTTCGACAGTCAGAGACCATCTATCACCTACGGACAATCACAACATCCATAGCCAAGAGAAAAGTTTTTCCTGGGACGGGATTCGAACTCGCACAGCGCACGGCGACTGATCAGGAGACCGAAGAGTCTACTACTGCGGCCACCGCTACAAAAGTGTATTATCATCTGTAGTGTACTGATATCCTGTGGTTGCGTAACAAGCATGCCGGGTTCCTTTTTCCAACTTTCAAAAATGGGAATTCCTTCCTAGTTTTGTTAACCTGTCTACACAATTACACAATTTGTTATCGTCACCCAACCTGTCGCAGAATAAGAAACGTCACCTGGTCCCAGTTTCCTGTTGAGGCGGTGGAAGTCCCGCCATTAGGTCTCCAATTCGACAATGAATTAATCGAGTTTGACGCCGCCGTCGGCCCGGCCAGGAAAAAGACCGTCCGTAGCGCCCCCTGGCGGTACTTTTCGCAACTCCGACCGCCGTCGCTATGCACAACAGGATATGGATGCATTTCCGTTCTCAAAGGGGTTGCTAATTACGGCTGATAATGTGATTACTTCATTTCTGAGCGCGACGCGTCGCCGCCAATGAGGGTTTGCCGCCCAGCGTTGTATTCTGTACTCCATTAGTGCCTTATGTCGAGGCTTCTAGCTCGACGCCGGTAATTCTATAACATTGACAGGTCATCGCATCACATAGCACACGGTGCGGTTGTGCAGTTACTTTTTCATCAGATGGAATGCTGCGTATGGGATAAGATCAAAGGACACATCAGAAACTTTTATCTATACTCGAGCATCCACGAGAGCAAATTGTGAATATTAGGAAAAGGCAGAATCTTCCCAAGAATAGGAGAAGGATTATGCGATTTTTGTTTAGTTCTCCTTACCACGCATGTTGCTGGGTAAATATTGTAATCACGAAAATTTTCGAAAATGATATCACTTCGACACAATTAATTTTACGCACCTATAAGTACATATTTCATACATCATAGGTGTTCCCTACATTTTCACTTAAAACTTGTGTGGTTAAGCAGCGTTGCCAGATGGTCGATACTTACAGCAGGAAAGAAACTAGCGTTAGCAGAGGGACGAACTTGTGCGGAACATAGTCGTTTATGACCTGATGACAACGTTGCGTGGAAAGTGCAGTCGACCTATTTCACGCCATTCTTTGATTCGACACACACCATTGGGATCTCAAAAAGGGTGAGAGTTACGTACTCAATTAAATGGGGGCCAAGTTGCCCATCGAGGTAACTAAGAAAGAAGCTCCTCAATTCAGAGTGATTGTTCGTTTTTATTTTTTATCCTGGCTTTGAGACGAGCTTCCAAAATAAAATGCATACTCACGTTTTAAATTATCCTCTACATCTTTGTATAATTAGAATTTGAATATGATGTTTGGTCTCTTGTCCTTATAGACGCTATATTGGATTTTTGCGCAGGTGTGAATTTCCTAAGTAGGACCGATATTATCAAATTGACATTTGTTTCGTTTAGTTTTTACGAACTGGGTATACGTAAACAGTCCCTAGTTTCCGATTTTAATGATGTCATAGAATGTGATGTGATATAATAAAGAACAAGATAATGCTAACTTTTCCATATCTACTATTTAAGGGTAGTAATGAAAACATTGAGAAAAAGCGCATATGTTAATGTGACATTCATTTTTAAATTCCAATTCAAGTAAAGACAGGAAAAAATTAAAGCGATTGAGAGTTTTCGTTTATCTCTGGAAATAATCTGTTGCGAAACTGTCCAAGTGTTAGCAGAGGCGTCACTTATTACTCATTTAACCGACTTCGTATCTCTTTCCGAGATCCTAATAGTGAGAGTCGAATTTTAAAACACACCGTATAGAATGAGAAGTAGAATTAATTTTATTCTGTGGTTTAAAAAAAGAAATAATCGGCTTCTTAACATTTCAAGTGGCCATATATGGACATTCCCATTCACATATTGCATTATTGCATTGCGTTACTTATCCTCCCTTCCCGTAGCCTCCCAGCAGCCTTTGGCCGTACTAATCAAATCGGATTTGTTTGAACTGTCGAGTCTCGTCCGCTGACGTCGCTAGTCGGTCGGTAAAAAGGTTTTTATAATGAAGTGCTCGGTCGGTGCTTGGATTTTTACCTACCGCTACCGCTCACATCTCGTCCGCGCGCGTTAGTGTTATTTTATGGAATATGGCATTTATATTAGAGACGGGCAGCACCGAACACTACAGCAACTCTGATGTTTTAATCGAATCCCGCCTGGCAAATTTTGTTATTGTAAACGTTCGTTTTGTGGAAGGCTTTTAGATGCGCTGCTGCTTGTTTTTACGCGACAGCTCACGCTGTTCTTTTTTGTAACAAACGGGGCGAGATGCTTTTTCCAAATGTTCACAGGGGGAGTTGATGCGATGGAAAATTCTGGCACGTTCAATAACTGTTTTGTGGTGGAAATAGGAAGCTTGAATGGAGAGGCATTTTGCCTAAAAAAAAGAGGACCTAACCAGAAGCCAATAGTCCCCCGTTGCATTTGCATAGGACCCTTATGAGGACAAGGTAAAACATTTGAAATTCCTCCATGAGTATAAATGTCATTTGTTCGTATGACAAGTTTCAACTTGTTCTCTCTAGTAGTTTGTCTACACGAATTTTTGGGGTGACCGTATTGCGTAGTTTTTCATCCAGATGTATTAGATTGAATATCATGCTAACATCAAGTTATTTATGTTTTATGGCATAAAACCTATGAAAATTCTTCCGAAGTTTACAGGAAGTGCTCCATCGATTTCAACTCTTAAAAACTGAAGGACGGCTACACCTGAAAATATCGAAAAAGTCTATCATACTGTTTTAGACCAGAGATTTTAAACTTAATTCGTCTGCTGCCCACTTTCAAGATCAATGATTTACTAGCGCTCTCCATAATTACTTTATTTAAATATACCTAGTGTGCCATATGAGCCTTAGCCATTGCATCTAAACCCCCATCCTCTAAATCAGTTCATCGTCCACTTTCCTCTAGGCACTTTAGCAAACCCGATCCCCGCAGCTTCAGAGTTTCCACAAGCGACAATAGGAAAACCATAGGACCTTGGATACTATTTGCTCGACCATTGCTTTATTTTCCTCAAAACTTCGATATGTCTCAGGACTTAATGAAATTTTTTTCTTGAAAGCCATTTGGGTCCGATGAATCGTGGAACCCACTGTGTTGGGGATTAAGTGAAAAAACGAAAGCATTTTTACCGAAAATATCAGTTCTATCCATTGTCAGGTTGAGAACTTTGCACTATACCCTCCTAGTCAGCATCATTCGTGAAAGCCAAATCGTCCTAGGCCCAGCACATCGTATACCATTTGTTTCCACGACTCTAGACTGCCTACAGTATCTTCAAATTCTACAACGAGCTAAAATATATCTGGAGGACTTTTCCTCATCACCACATTGCCCACAAAGCGCATCATCGACAACTCTCATGATGAGGAGGAATATTATTTCTAGATAAAAACGTCCCTCTCGGATAGTATGGCTCATAATGAATTGCCTTGTCTGGACCTCAGAAAGTGTTGGTTGTGAATATAATCTTCCGTCAAAGTCCTAATTTTATTCGTAGTTAATCCAAGAGCTAGTTTCGGGTCCCAGACTCCTCCATTAGATTCTGCGACTAGACAACTATTCGCCATATCATAATCACTTGTCTCCGCTAACTAATGACACCTGCTACATTATTGTGAAATATGTATCAAACGCTACCATTACATCACTGAATCTTGACAAGGGGAGTAAATTTTCCGTTGACCCAGCTGGGGCAATATATCGGTCGGCAGCTCCGATTAGCCCCCCATCCGGTGATAGCAGTGACCTCCTACCCCTCATCATGCCTTTGTACACATCGCTGTTGGAAGGGTGATCAACACGTTTCCCCATTTTCATCCCTTCACGTAACATCGATTGATAAAACCCTACACAACAGTTATAAATGTTGACGCTACGTTACTGGTTGCTCTGCAATTTGGCGATTCGTTTTCAGAAACAGCTACATAACCTTGAGATAACAAAGCTAAGGTGCGACAAACCAGCAACGAAAAAATAAAAAGTATTTGGTCTCATGTCGCTGTTCGATTCAAAAACACGAGTTTGTTAACACTTTCCTCAATTTACAGCCTTCAAGGTTGTTTGTGTCTGTTACTGTGTCCACCTTGGTGTTCCTACAGGAAACGTTTATACCAAATAATCAAACCTACGCAGTGCGAGGATGAAACGTCCAGAAAAATGATCTGAATACACCCGCTACTACGCGCCCCACCAGCAGTTGGCATCAGACGAGTCAAAGAAGCAACGACCCGATATGCTTTATCCACGGTGCGTTTTATGTGCCCAGTAATCTTTGTCTTTGTGCAGTACACGCCAAGGTATTTATTTAATCGCAAAATATTACCACCGCAGTTTTTTTCAGGGGCCAGCTTCAAGCTATTCTCCTCAATCCATATGCTGATCTTATTTTACTCTTCAGTGTATCTTCCTCCTGCTTGTTACCACGATTGCCAAGTCATCAACATACCTTACCAAGTGGATTCATGGTAGCATATTAAGCATTATGACTCCATCGTAGAACACGTTTCACAGTAGTGGCACCAAAACAGATCCCTGTGCAACTTCCACTGTATACTCATACCTGGTCTTCCCGACTATCAGCGTTTTTTCATCGAAGCAGCTTTTGATAATGCTGAGCAGGTGTACGGTTTGAGCAACCACCAGCACCTTGGAGAGGCTCACCATAGATTAACAGCAAATCCACAAGTTTGCTCCATTTTCTGATCCGAGTTATAAACAAACAGCTCCGTTTACATTACACGAGTTGAATACTGAGGCATCTTGGTAATATAGGTCATAGAAAGGATTTCGAGACGGTTTTATGAAAGATATTCCCCAGCTTTACGTCTTTGAAAGTCTTGTACCCGATACATCGTTCGATCTCTCACATGATATAGAGAGAGATGGAGGAACGAGGATAGAGGAGGGATCCTCCAGGATTACTATGCGGTACAAATACATAAGGTACACACGGCAGAGCTGCAAGCTACGAGCCGACCAACAAAGTTAAGCACTAAAATACACGATCAGCAACGGGCGACGCTTTGTGTCCTCTGCGTCCTCACAGGGATGATCGCATCTGCAAACTGACGAGACCCCTCATAGGGAGACAATAGGAGGTGGCTAGCCCCACTACCCACCACCTTCTGATTCTGATGCGATAGCGGTCGATATGAAATGGAAAACAGAACGCTGTCTTCTAATTTTCAAATTTGTAATTTACGAAAACTAAAGTCATCATGATTGTGTAACTCAAATAACTATAGTTCATGAGCATCTTGCATAAATGCTCACTTTTAACTTCCCACGCCTACTGGCGGGAAGTAAATCAGGAAAATTTTCGAATCTGCGATAGTATGCTTTTTGGTTGTTGTATGACATATACATCATGTCCGTCGGTCTGTTCGCTAATCTGATAACAGCCGATAACTTGAGAATTACCGCTTAGATTTCGATGAAACTTTTACATCATTTACTACTATGCCAGGGACGCAAAAGCTTTGTAGTTTTGAAAAATCGGTCCAATGGCGACAGATAAAATGGCCAAAACGCAAAAAAATTAAAAACCGTTCAAACTTCATTATTTGACGTTTCAGATGATCCTGATCATTTTAGGAATCTTTTTGCCGTTACCATAATTATACGCCTCCAAGCCCAGTAGTTCTTTGAACATTTTAGCAATATACTTCTCTCTTCAACAGTCGGGTGCCGACACGTGCGACGTGGTCCCCCAAAGGACAAGCGTCGTCGTCGGTAGTCGTACGTCACAGTCGGCAATGCACTGTGCATGGTGAAGGCCTATATCGTCATTCACGTGGTCATCGTAACGATAATGTGGGCCTGCAGGGGGAGGAGTAAAGTCATTTGATTTTTTGTTATACATGTTCGTAGGTATTTTTTTTTTCTTAGAAGTGCTAACTTGTGCTAAATATATATCCTTTACGAACTGATGACAGGGTTGCGTGGAAAGTATAGAGTCAACTTACTTGCCGCCACTTTTCCACTTTTTTTACTTTTTCGGTAAACGTTAGAAAAAAATATTTTTTAAACAAATTACACGAATTGATTTTTTTACTCCATAAGTTTCTATAGATTGTTTCAATAAATTGCAAGTGTTGTTGTTGTGGTTGAAGTAAATATTCAAATGTTTGAGAACCTCTGGTTGAAATGTTATGGGGCATCCAACAAACGATTACGAAAAAAATCGGGTTGGAAAATTTCCCCCACCTTCGCTCCGTCTATCTATAGATTGATGTTTCTCATCCGACTTGTGTGACAAGTTCTCTCGCCTCTATGAGGCAAATCACAAAAGATGAGAGCTACTGAAAACAGTACAAAGGAGGAAAGGAGGAAAATGAGGGAGGATATGTCGCATTGGCGGATTACCTTTTTTCTATACCGGTCGCCCATGGAAAGTGTTTGACGTAAATATTAACAAGCGGGCGGTTTTACAATATAGATCGCGGCCGTATCAGCAATGTCGAACATTGAAGGATATCCCTCCGCTCGAGTGTGATTTATTTTCCAAAGGATGATATACATGAGGGGAAGTTGGGAATGCAAAAGGAGGGGGAGGATTGTGGCAATCGCGAGCAGAAAATGAATGTTAGGTTCCCAAATTATTTTGGGCTTCAACTGAACTAAGCAAAATAAAGATTCTACAAGGTGATCCAAATGAAAGATATCTCAGAAATTCCTTTTCTCTGACCGGGAGGTAGGGTCTACCTCATAAATAGGTTTACCGTCCTCACTTTTCAGTCTAAACTACGGCAAACTTAGCGCAGTAAAGTAACTTAAGCGCTCGCTTTGTTTAAATTAACCCAGGTTGACCACGGAGTTGACAACAACGGTCCTTGGGTTTTAGGAATATACATTTATGGGAATGTTTAGTATTATTTTTTGCAATTTGTTTATATCTACTAACCTCCCAAAGTGAGATATTATGGTGCCGTGCATGAGATTTTTCTAAAAAGTTACACGTTACTCATGAACTCTTCGTAGAAAAAAAAAGAATATTGAATATTAGAATATGAGGACAAATCAACATGATAGCCACAGAGTAAGCTTTACGAATTACATTAAGAATATTCTTGGCAACGGAATTCTCTAGATTTTACACAGAAGTACAAATAAAATTTATTTATGACACATACATGGCTACTCAATATTGCATATACCTGCATTCCGTTAATGTGAATAATACATTTACTCTTAGAAACATGCCGTATATTTACGGAATAAACACTTTCCGCACCCCATCTGCCTTTTGTTTTATTCATAGAAATCATGTATACTTTATATCGCTATATCGCTCACCCAATATTACAAGGTAGTATGTAACATGAACACGAAAATGAGAAATAGAGTATTGAAAATTTGGGAGGTAAAGTTTATGATTTATATAAAATTGTTTCAAAATCAAAGTCGGGGTGCAATTCATAAGCAACTTGACATTTATTTTTCATAAACATAAACACTAAAATACTCTTTACAGAATAAAAAATGCGATTTGAAAAAAAACATACGACTTTGTTATCCTGAAAATCTTAATAAAAAAAACAGCTTGTAACATACACCTTATAAAAACGGAACAAAAAGTATCATTTTAGGTATAATGGGTTCACATATTATGAAATACATTTTCATAAAATAGTCTATCCACTGCTGGCATCCATTTAAACATAGAAGACAATGCATCTACTTTGGTTTGGGGCAATTTTGCTTTAACGTCGTGCTTTTTTAATTCGATTGGGATGTCTGCAATAAAATCCGCTGTGACAATAACATGTTTACGCAAATTTCTTGGTCTCAAATCTATAGGAACATAATCTGATTCTTCTGTAAAGGTAGTTTTGAATTTAATTTGATGAAAAGCTCTTGAAAATTGCAAACAATATACCTTCGAAAATGGAAGGTTGTTGTAGGTCATTTTGGAAGAATAAAACTGGAAATCAAAGAAATCTTTTTTCTGCATTTGCATTATTTTAAACGTCTTTTTTTGATTTACTTTAAGTAAGATCCTTAAAAGGGAAACTGGTGAATGATACTCAGTCTTTATTTATTTATTTATTTATTTACAAATTTACGGGATAAACCCATTCGGTTACAGGTTGTAAAAGTACAATCTTAACCTAATAAAATTCACACACATCTTAAATAAAGAATCTAACATATGAACATAAAGTTTGACTATTTACTAAATTAAAATATTAAAATATTAAAACGTGCATAAAAATAGTTACAAACAAATACTAAAAAAAAAAAAAAAAAAAAAAACTAAAAAAACTGAACAACTAAACAACACAGCAAACATCACCAGCAATTGAGACATTTTAAAACTTTAGCTAAGATTTCTATCTTTAAGGAACTTTTTGAGAGAGCATAGTGAAGTATTAAAAAGGTCTATATCACAGTCATTACAATTTCTCATTATCCTATCCATGCTACTATTCGAGCCATACAAAGTTCTATGCCGACAAGGTTCAAAGGATCTGCGTTCTCTTAAATGCCTAGGAGAAACATAAAAATTTAGCTTTAGAAGCAGGTCTGGGCAGTGGTAAACACCATGAATTAATTTATAAGCAAAAATAATATCTGCTGAATCTCTCCTGGCTCTTAGGGATCCAATCCTTAACTCCTTTTCAAGAGCATTATAGTCTAAATTCTCAATAGAAATGTGTTTTTTGTAAGCTATATATCGTAGAAATTTTCTCTGAACCCCGTCAAGCATGTCCTGATAAGTTACATAATATGGAGACCACACGCTGCTGCAATTTTCTAGATGAGATCGCACCAGTGAAGTATAGAGAGTTACTATAGCTCCAATGTTAGTAAATTCAGATGTATTTCTTTTTATGAAGCCCAACATTTTTAAAGCTTTATTTCTTATAACCTGGCAAGGGTCCTTTCAATGGAACTGTGGATGGCGTCTACTTCTTGTATTGCTGAATGACCCGGCACAGAAAACTTCATGGTAAGTTTTTTCAAATTAGGATGGCGCTGAATACAGTGAGCAACCGCAAAACTCATGAAACTGTTTCTATTCTGTGGAACGCAGCTGTCGCTCCACAGTATCAATTATTCAAACTCTGGGTGGTCGAAGAGTACCTGGTTTAGTATCTTATAAACAGCACTAGCAATGTCATTTCCTGAGCGTCCATGTAAAGATTCTGACCAAACAGCACAGTAAACTTGTTTGTTAACAGATAAATGGGCAGTCATATTGTATACATTCAGTTTGCTCTTGTAGAAAAAATTTTTTACTTCAGCTTTGGGACAACTCAAAACATTCTCTAGATCAAAACATAAAATCGGAACTGAACCTTGTTTGTCCTTATCTTTCTCTTTCCTCATGCTGTTCTTTTCATTTATGTGTTTTTCAAATTCACTTTCCAGTTGTACAGTGAGGTTGTTTTCCTTTCTCTTTAATCCTACTTCCTCGCATACGTCGCATCTATCTTTTCGCGGTTTATAAAAAGATAAGTTGTATTCAGTACAAAAAATTTTTCTATAAATACAAAAAGTCACTGGATTCCTTTCTTTTTCTTTCTCTTTCAAAAATTCCTTGTAAAGCTCGTACATTTTGTGAATTGTTAAATTGCCGTCTAAATATTCCTTTTTAGAATTTCCTCGACAGTAATGCGACTCCACGCGAGGAAACATGTTTATATGGGTTCGCACAAGATCTGCATCCACTGCAGCAGTAACTTTTTTCTGATGTTTCCCTTGAGTACTCGGTAAACTAGTATTGTTCGTTGTTTTGTTTTTGTGGGCTGTGTAAATTGGTTTTTCACTTATACCCAGAGTGCCACAATAGAAGAGTTTACAGACACGTATTTTATTGTTGTTAATGATAAATGAATATCTTAGAGTACATTTTTTCCTTGAATTAGTATTATCTTTTCCCTTCCTTCTTCTTTCAGGGTCACCCATGTCAGTAGTACTTAGTATAAACATTTTTTTCTCTGAAGCACTCAGCCTATAGTAGTTTGAAAATATCTCTTCTCTCTGCTCTGTGCTGATTAGTCTCCCACATTTGAATTTACATTTCTCTATGCAATCTTTTATTGTTTTGATTTTTCTAGCCGGTACGATTTTTTTTCTGACAGAAATATATTCCTGACCTCTATCAAATCTTTCTTTTCTAATATGGCTCGCCCAACTTTTAATATTTCTTTGTCTTATTCTTGACATCTTAGTAACATTTTCAGATTTGTGAGCATTGTTTCGCTCATCTTCATTATTTTCTTCAGTTTGCTGTTGTTCATTGAATGGTTGCAGATTTTCTTTATCTGTTTGATTAGGATTTTGTTTTGTTACGGTGTTTTCATTCTGCCCTGATTTGCTAGACTCGCCATACTGGCTAACTTTATTAAAACCTTTCATAGGTACAACCCTGAAAAAGTTATTAATGTTATGATTATTATTATTCAGAAACAATATCAAAATTAGCATACCTTGCGTAGTTATTCAAATTTTCTTTTGGCTTTGCAAATTTATGGCAGTCGAGTTTGCGACTACACTCGTCAGTCTTTGTATCCAGAGTCTTGTCGGCTTCTACCTCATATAATTTTCCACGAATCTTGATTCTAAAAAACATTCTAGTTTTATTTACTTTCTAAAAATCCGAAATTAAGTAAGCTTTTGTATGTATCTGGTACCACTGCAAAATAGGAGTACGTATATTTCTGTCTTATCTTATTTACAAAGAGCAATATAAAAAGGAATCGAAATGTCTACATACCTTGTTTTTTTAGGAGGAATATATTCTTTATCGATATCTGAATCGTATCCACTCCAGTACGCTTCATTATCACCTATTTGTTCCATTATTCACGAACTACTAGCGAAAATGCGGTGTCAATCCTCAGGTTAATAACTATTCCCGATTAAAAACATAACCTCAAAATATTAAACACACGAGTGCACCTTGCCGTAAGTTATGACATACTACCTTATGATTTGATGACCAGAACAATTTCAGACTACCAAGGTCGTATGTAACACATACGACATTGTTGAACCGTGACCACCCGTGACGTTTAGTTGGAAATACTGCACCAAAGTCGTATGTGATACATACGACTTTGTTGTACCATTCTGTCTGTTTGAAAACATACACCAATGAAATATTATGTTTTTAAGCAGAACCAGCAGGGTTACATTCACAATAATTTGTCGTATGTTTCTTCAGACAACATACGACTTGGTAATAGTGAAATCAGATTATTTTCAATTTTGTCACATACGACTTTGTAATATTGGGTGAGCGATATTATAAAAATAGGATGAGCCTCATACGAAATTAAATAGCTCTCAATTATTCATAATCAGACCATAGTTGTTAATTCGAAAACAACATTGTATATATACAGGGTGGCCCATCCATGGGTGAACGGAATATTACTCATAAACAAATACATTTTGGCAAAATATATTTTTGGCATGTTATTCATAACATTTGAGGGCACATTTCCAAAATATTTTTTCGAATTTTCATTTTTGCTCATACAGGGAAGTCAAAAACGCGAATTGTACTTTTTCTCAAAAATTTCAAATGCATCACCCTGTATATTTGTGGAAGTTTGGATTCAATTTTAAATAAGCTTTTTTTGGTATAAGGTTTAATTCAGATAAAATGACTAGATTTTGAGTTATTAAGGTTTCAATAGAACAAAACACCAAAATTAAGGAAAAAAATCACGTTATCCATGGAAACAAAAGACAAACAGTGGGTTAGTTCCATATTGCCACTAAGAGTACAGATTTGACGTAAAAACTAATAACAATCAGAACAGTATTCAGCTTCAAGCGTAATAGAGAAAGACAACTATAACAACAACATAAACAAACGACTATCACTACTCAAGACCTAATCTACAAAAACTGCTCTAAAATATTTCCACCATGTTGAATACACAGCCGTAGTCTTTGGATAGATGACCGTTGCACATCCCTCAGCATGTGTTCCCTTATGTTCAGAAAAGCATCCTTAATCCTTTCCTTCATATTTTCCGAGGTAGATGGTAGATATCTATAAACCTCTTGCTTAAGGTCGCACGTCCCTTTTTTTCAACTGTGCGTTTGGAGCAGTATTATGAGCACTTATTGTCGGATTATTTCATGGTGTGTATAAAAATGACTGATTTATGATAATCTCATGTTTTTTTGTCAAAATGACAACTTTTTTTGTCAATTTTTTTACAGTCCCAGCTTCGAAACAAATAATCGTAAAGACATGAAATTAAGTGATTGCATTATGAATCGATAAAGGAACGTCCTTTATTGCTCATTTTCCACATATAATTTATTCTTCGCATAAAAATTTTCTTTTTCTTTTGAAGGAAAACGATTTTTTGAAAGTATGTGGATAAAAGACATAAAGAACTGAAAGAACAAGCCATCAAAGAAAAAATCAACTCATTTGCTCAAACGGTTTTTGAGTTGTAGATGTAATTTGACAAATATTTTGGCAAAACCACGCCTCCCGCTGACCACGCCCTCGGCGGAAGATTATTGGCCCTATTTAAGACAGGTGCGTCGTTCGCCATGCTGACTAGTTACCGTGTTGCCACGCGTGTGATAATAATTTAGAACATTTTATAAATCGAAAAAATTTTGAAAATTTCTAGAATTTTGATGATTTTGAAGCTTGATAAATTTTGAAAATTTCTACTTTCGAAAATCATGAAAATTTTATAAATTTTGAGGTTTTAAATTTGTAAAATTTTGAGAATCTTAAAAATTTTTTAAATTTTGAAGATTCTAAAAATTTTTAAAATTCTGAAATTTTGAAATTCTTTGAAAATATATATTATATACATATGTATGTCTTAGTTCTCGAGATAAATTTATCAAAACGGTGACAAGAAATCAAAAAGCTGATAAGAAATATTCACCCCCCTCCCTTCCCCATCTCGAGGATATCATTTATGGAAGCCTTTGTTAATGTCAGTTTATTTTATAGATAAAATTATAAACAAAAGATACCCCCTACTTCTGGGCTATTTGAAATAGCTTAGGTTCCTCAGTACAGAGTTACCTCGCTTCAACCCTTGCTTGGGGGTGGAATTTCTAAAATTGCTTTGTGAGTGCTCATTTAATTTATATGTATGAACAAAATATATAAAAAAAACCAATATTTATATAACGAACTAAAATAATAATAGTTTCTTGATGCACATGGTCACATTTACCCCCATTTCAACCCCTTCATCTCCAAGGTCTAATCTATATCTGTTCCAAAATGCATCGGAATTGGTTCAGCCGTTTTGGCGTGAAAACGGAACATACAAACACACATTTATAATATTAGTAGGGATGCTCATATCTGTATCTAGCAGGTATATATACTTAAGTGGGATTTTGAAGTTTATTTGTCTATATGTATGCATTTGGATTGTTGGGTCCACTGAAACTGTATATATGTGAATAAACTTATACTACCTATGATGTCTATTTTTTCAAAGTAATAATAATAATAATAATATTTATTCACTCAATGTACAAAGATAACAAACAATATGAGTAAATAAATATAAAATCAAAACAGGCCCAATAGAAGGCATCGCCTGTACATGGACCAATAATTTAAGTTGAAACATGCAAATGACAAAAAAGGACAAAAATTAGCTACAGTAGATTATGTATTTAGTTGATGGTCGTATTTATGAGTTTATGAATTTCAGTCCTAGATATAGAATGTAGCCACTTTTTTAAATTTCTTTTGAAACAATTTCCGAAACGTAAATGCATTATAGATTTATGCGGTTGAGGAACTACTGTGCCACGAATTTTGTACCTGGTATAATGATTATGTTTAATTTTTTGGTCGGTGTTTACAAATTTATGGTAGTGAGTGATACTGTGTAAGAAATAAAGCTGTCTTATATCATCATTCGAACATCTGCGTATAATTTTTCAGTGGGATAAAGTTTCGGTTTTTTAAATATCATTTTTAGAATACTTTTTTGAAAAACATCTAAATTATAGATATGTGAGGAACATGCAGCTCCCCATGCTAATATACCATATGTGAGATGAGGCTCAATCAGTGCATGGTATAATGTTCGAAGATATTTTTCTGTCAATATATTCCCAAAGTATTTAATTTTGTAGGATACAAATCTAGCTTTCTTTAAAATATAATTGACATGGATGTCCCATCGTAAGTGAGGATCCAAGACCACTCCAAGGTATTTTATGTTGGGCACTCTATTAATTTGCATTTTTGATCATTAATATTGAAGGAGAAATTTGTGTAATTTGGCAGATGTCTAGCATAAGATCCAAATGGTAAAAAATGTGTTTTAGAGTAGTTAATGCTTAATTTTCTACTGTTAAACCACCGAATAATTTTGATAAAATCATTTTCAATTACATTTTTCAGATCAGACCAGCCAGTGCCTTCATATAATATTGCAGTATCATCTGCAAAACTAGTTATTTTGCCAACACAATTAATTTGGAAAATATCATTTAAATATATATTGAATAACAGCGGACCTAAGACAGTTCCTTGTGGGACACCGCACTTAATATACATTTCTTTACTAAATGATCCTGATATCTGCACAGATTGTGGGCGACAAATAACTTTCGATCAGTGAGTACGCGTTTCCTCTGAAACCAAAGTAGCTTATATACATACAGTGCTTTTCAATGGTCCCTCTACTTTTTGTTTGAACGGGTCACGTTAGCTAGCTGAAATTCATGGGTGCAATAATTTTGGAACATTTTTTAAATGGACTGAAAGGTCAGGTGCTACCTCATTCTTACTAGTGCTTTATTCTAGAATATAACCTTTCCAAGACTGGCGAACTGACAGGCTGTCAAAGTTGACGGGTAGTTGTATGAAAGGGTGACAATTTACCAAAATCCCAAATAGCCTGGCGCCGGCAGGATGACTAGGCCGGTGCGCCGTTCTGGCAACGTTGTGTAATCACACGGCGATGGGTAGGCGTCTTCAGAGACCAGTGGGCCAGGCGTTCGATTTAATCATGAATTTCGTCATTGTACTGCCACCTTGCGGATATAATTTTTTTTGGGGGGTGGGCTGAATGCCTTTAACGTAGCCCCCATAGAAAGACATCTATCGGTGTCATATCTGGTGATCTAGGAGGCCAAGATATAAGGAAATTATCAAGATATAAGGAAATTATTTCATTGGGTTTCGCCCAAAACGAACACCATATTCACCATTTCTTCTTTAGGAAAATTCATTTTCAAACACGTTTTTAATAATAATGCTTACAAAGCTAATTTTGATAGTTTGTAACTAATCAACAATTTATTTGTTTCCAAGAATGATGCGACATTTTAGGGAATTAAGCCGTTCCATAAAAGACGTACTAATAACCAAAAAATAGCCGTAAAAACCCATGTCTAGTATCAAAAAAAAGCTTATAAAAAATTGAATCCAAACTTGCATAAATATACAGGGTGGTGTAAAAACCCTTGTGTCTAGTATCAAAAAAAGCTTATAAAAAATTGAATCCAAACTTGCACAAATATACAGGGTGGTGCATTTGAAATTTTTGAAAAAAACTACAATTTCCATTTTTGACCACCCTGTATGAGCAAAAATTAGAATTCGAAAAAGTAGCAAATAAGATAAAAGCAAATATGTAATATTTATAATATCCCATAAATAGATTTTCCAAAATGTTTTTGTGTATGAGTATATTCCGTCCACACATGGATGGGCCACCCTGTATATGTGTGTGTCAAAGTACAAGACTATATTATTGTACTGTATTCTTATTAGGGGTGCCCCGAGCACTTCTTTTTTGAAAAGACGACTACCGGGTCCTCGGTTAGAATCGAATACTGGGTATCAGGTTCTCGGTGGAGCAATTTGCGATGACTTACATATTTCAACCGGTATTGGTAATAATTAGATTAAATTTGTGTTATTTAAAGGTTTCTTTATTCCCAAATTGATTTGACTTTCCAATAAATTAATATAGATCAAAAAACAATTGTGCAACTTGGAAGACATTAATAAACTATTCCAGCTGAAGAGGCCCCAATAAAATAGGCATTAGAGGAGCCAAACAGGTATGAAGATCCTAGCGCCATCTATGAGATTGTAGCAGAATCAGACACTCTAACTCTTCAAGGCAGAGTTCTAAATTCATTTTACTTCCCATGCCTACTGGCGAGGAAGTATGGTAATCGTGAAAAAGAGATATTATTATGTTTTTTGAATGGTATCAGATTTTTGGACGCCGTATATGGTTGATTATCTTCAAGTAGAATATGTTAATCAATAGCAGTGCCTAGCCAATGTTACCCTTGGCACTCCCTATGATACTTGATTTGTGTAGCACAAGCAGTAACATACTGTATAATCTTCAAAGACCGCATCATACATCCTGTAGAAAATTAACCCGTGCCGCTAGAGCAATATTAATTTAGAGATAGAGCCAACGCTTCCTATGGCGTAGCTTCCAATCTATTATCGATCCGGTAGAGGTCATGTTTTCTAATAAATCCTGGCTCTAATCTACATTTACATATCTCTATTGTCATAGGATAGCAAGTGTACGATAGTTAAATTAGTTCATAAGTTCGCAGGTTCCCTGCTCTCTGCTCGAACTGTATGTGTCTATATGTGGATGTTGCCCTCTGCTGTCTGGCAGAGTGTTTGCAGTGGTGGATGATATGTTTTCCAAAACGGTGTGCAAAGAATTGTGGACACTTTTTATTGCTCACTAGCTGTTACCTCCGAATTCGTTAGCAGAAATTTGTTAAAATATCCAACATTTTAAAACTAACACAGATTAAACCAAATTTAACATTGTAAAAATACCTGCCTACTCTCTAGCTAGAAAAAGTAAATATATATATAGTAAAATTGTCACAATATCTACTCTAATCTCTCTCTCTACTAATTAGTTCAAATATCTACTGTAAAGAATCTGATTATTGTCAGAAAAATCCAAAGAACTTCAAACAAATTCGCCTGTACCCCTTTAAACCCGGTTCCGGTCGCAAAATTCGTTCTTAACTAATACTTACTTCATATAAACTTCCTTCGTACCCAATTCTAGGTTTCTAGTAGAAAAACAAACGACTTTCGTACAAATATGTAAATGTCTTTATCCCGCGATCAAGACGTCCTGTTGTAAAAAAAGTCATAGCTGACATGTCCTGTCCCTAAGCTACCCTTCTGCAAAATTTCATGTTCTTAGGTCTAATATTTTTCGAGGTTTCATGACAAATGTGTGTGGATATTTCTGCTTCTTTAGGTATATATCTCCTCATAGCTCCCCTTAATCCAGACCTGTCGCAAAATCCGTTCTTAACATTTACTCCCTATATACTATCTTTCTACCAAATTATAGGTTTCTAGTAGAAAAGGAAAGGTCTTTCGTACAAATATGTAAATGCCTCTATCACGCTTTCATCACGCCCTGTTGCAAAATGCATTCTTAGCTGACATGTCCTGTATACACGCTACCCTTCTGTCAAATTTCATGTTCATAGATCTAATAGTTTTCTAGATTCCGCAACTAATGTTTGTCGATCTTTTCGCTTATTTATATAGCCATTATCCCTCCTTAAACCAAACTTGTCGCAAAATTCGTTCTGGGCTGACATACTATATCTCTATCACGCTTTCATCACGCCCTGTTGCAAAGTCCATTCTTAGCTGACACGTCAGGTCTATTCGCAACCCTTCGGTCAAATTTCATAGATCTAATAGTTTTAGATATTTCGTGACTAATGTTTGTCGATCTTTTTGCTTATTTATATATCAACCATTAGTTCTCCTTAATCCAGACCTGTCGCAAAATCCGTTCTGGGTTGACATAACTTGTCCAGAAAATACTTCCCTCCTAAATTTCGTATTCATAAGGCAATAGTTTTCGACATACATAAGAAATGATAAGCTTTCCCGCAAAAATATTCAACCCCCTCATACTCCATCTTAAGGATATATAATTTCTTGAATTCTTTGTTAATGCCTTTTATTGTAGAGATTAAACAATATACCAGACATACTTCTAGTAATCTAGAAGACTGGAGCAATTTGAAATATGTGAAATTCTTCAGCTTCCCTGCCCAAGCTCAACCCTTAGGGGTATGCATTCCAAAATGTACAACATTTACGAGTACATTATATCAAAGAACCAAACTTTTCTCCCTAACTTAAAAAATAATAGGTCACTTATCCCCTATTCCAACCCTTAAGTTTCATTTTCGCAATAAAATGTAACCTATGTCCCTGTCTAAGACCTAATCCATAACCGTGCTGAAATTCATAGAAATCAGTTCAGTCGTTTTAGTATGAAAATCGTACATAAAAACTTTATAATATTAGTAGATTAGTACATAGTTGGAATAGTCAAAATCAACGCCATCCAAAGGTAGGATAAAACGATGTTAACGGAAGAGAGCTTATGATTTGCACTGATAATTGTGGTATAAACATGTAGTATCAACATACGTGGGTGGATCCAATGGATTATTTGTTTCGTCATTGGGGGGGAGGACCACTTAACATAAAAGTACAAGTACAGCCGCAACAGAAAGAAAATTTCAGGCCGCAAAGAATTGTTTAACCTGATCTTTAGGATTTATTTATTCTCTTAATCAGTGACGCACTACAAAGATTTTAATCTATAAAACTACTTACAAAGTTGAAATCTTCTTTCAGTAACCCACAATTTTTATTTCTAGTACTATTCTTTATATACCGCCATGACAAATTCCAGCTTGGCATTAATAATTCCTATGACTTAAATAAAAAATAAATCGTCTAAAAATAGATAATCACGAGTTTGAGAACTTTTGCGATCCAAGTGTTTCCGCTTAAAAGTGAATGGGAAAATTCGATGCAAGCAACGTTTTTTATCTCTATACCTATACAGGGTGGCCCATCCATGTGTGGACGGAATATTACTCATAAACAAATACACTCTGGGAAAATCTATTTATGGGATGTTATACATGACATTTGAGGGCACATTTCTAAAATATTGGCCATTATTCAGGGTGTTGCAATTTCGACCTACATATCAAAGTTGTGATTTTTCAAATAGAATGCCTCAAATTTTATTGCATATTTGGATAAACTAATTCAAAAGAATCAAATTGATATAACATACTATGGGGTTTTGGTAATTAGCTATTGAGATATAAGGTGTTTTGTCTAGAAAAACCCCCACTTCGGCAACCCCTCAGTGCGCCATCTTGAAATTTGGAGTGCTGAATTTTATACCAAAAAAAACTTACATTTTTATCTTATTTGTTGCTTTTTCGAATTTTAATTTTTGCTCATACAGGGTGGTCAAAAACGCAAAATGTAGTTTTTCTCAAAAATTTCAAATACATATTTATATATTTGTGCAAGTTTGGATTAAATTTTTTATAAGCTTTAAGCGTTGGATGTTTGTACGCAACATTTTACCAATACAGTATACAAACAACATGATTCTCACTTTTAATTACTTCTTATTATTGATTCATACGGATTAAGAACTGGCTCTTAACAAAGAAACTGATTGAGCATTATGTAAAATAGGTTTTTAATGGTTGATAATATAAGGCATCATTTGTTGAAAAAAATTTTTTTAATGTCAATGTAGGAAAACTAATGTAATTATTGACCTAAGTGAGTTTCCTCACATTAAGATAGTTGATCATACGTCAGAAAGTATCATACCGGAGATGAATATACAGGGTTTCCTAAAAAAAAACTCTAAATTTGCCTTTCCTTATTTCCCCTCCTAGGTCAAGGTGTATTATGTTTTGTGGTACCACGACTATGTGATATGTGAGTCAGTATCCAAATCAGGCGCCGCGCGGTGTGTATGCTAATGTAGTGTATACACAAACCGCATTTGTAACCTGTGACAGTTCAATAGGGCTTGAAACGCCGTACTAACTGAATAGAGAGTATTTTTCTTCAATTTCTTATTCTCGTTTTCGGCACCCTTTTACCGCAAATTAACTTTGTTATTTCAAATGTAGTTGTTTCCAAAGGAAAGTCCCAACTTTCAGGACATCCCGTATAATCTTTACGACGCCACTGGAATGTGTGTTTAGCCGCGAGCAGAAAGCTAATCTTTTATATTTTAGACTTAATCAACACTCGATAATTTGGGAGCACAAATCACTTCAGCTCATCATCTTCTACCATACTGCGAGCAAGTTTATCCGATCAATACGCCACTGCTGGAAAGTTGCAGTGAAGTTTAACATTTGTTATATAAACAATGTATGCACCTAGCTATAGCTGGGTAGCGCAATAATAACTGAGCGTTCAGCGAGGCGCTACTAGGAGTACCTTATTTATCTTATAATATGTATGTGTGTGTAAAGGGCAACTTGTGTAATGTGTATAGAGCCCCCTTCCCCTTTCTACCCCTTTAGCTTGGCACTGATCTACAGCACTTGGTGAAATTGGATATTTATGTTGATAGTTGCCTGTGCTGTTATGCTATGCATACGTCTCTGTTATTTACTTGAAAGATATGCATGTGTTTTCGAAACTTAGTGCCGGCGTAGGCGAGTTTGACTTACGTTTAACCCCTTTTAATCTTTTAACTAGCGCAATCTTAACGAGCTAACACAATGCTGTTTATTTTTGAGTTCTGTGTTATAATTGCACGTTAAGTATGTTGTCAGTTAGTTGACACGTTGTCAGGTAGCAGACTGGGGCGGGGCTTATTTATAAGAAAACAATTAGGTTAGGCGACATTGTTCTTGCATTTAGCTTGTCGCTGAGATGTCGGTGTTTCGCTTTTACTTACCGTGCCACTGGTGAGAAAGCACTGTAATTGCGACAAATTTCGGAAATGAGATGTACATCATGTTCATAATGTAAAACTATGTCACTCATTTCCGTCAGACTCTGGCCCTAATGAATAAAAATGTAGGAATTGCTTTGTCTTACAAAATTAAAGGAAAAGCTTACAAGCCTATGAATAAAAATCTGAATAATTGCTTTTGCCTTCAGCAATTGCTTAAAGTTGCAGCAATTGCTTTTAGATGAAGCTTTTTCTTAAAAAACACCAGCTATTGCTTAAACATGCTTAGAATGGGATGAATAAAACACGCAATTGCTTTTTCTAGTGTAGTAATTGCTATTAGATATTTAAAGTAGGTCGATCCCAGCTTGCTTTTGCTTTTAGTGAAATTTTGTTCGTTCTATTACATATACGGATTGTTTTTACCGATTTGGAATTTGGTAATTATGGCCGAATATATGAATATTCGTGTAAAAAAAGTATACAGTGTACGTAAAGAGTGCCGAGACAATGATTTCCGAAAATTATATCGGTTTAATCGCGAAAATGTAGAGTGGTTAGCGCATTATTTTTTGACTGGCAGCGGTGAAAAGCGAGGAGGAGCATTATCAGCTGTGAATAAGATGAACATTTTTCTGCGTCAGTTGTCAGACGCTGGCTTTCAAAATGCCGTTGCTGAAGAGCTTGGTGTCCACCAGACTACGGTTTGTAAAACATATACTTCCGTATATGAACGCCGTTTTGGAGAAGGCCAACATTTGGATTAAATTCCCCAAAAGTGCTAAAGACTTCATGGATGCTAAACAACTGTGGTCCGAGAGATACCGTTTCCCAAATTCTATTGGCGCAATAGATTGTACGCATGTCAGGATTCCAAAGTTTGCTGAATTCGGTGACGAATATATAAACGGGAAAGGATATCCTAGCATCAACATACAGGCAACTTGCAATGCCAAAGAAATATTTACAAGTGTAGACTGTCAATGGCCAGGCTCTGTACATGACAGCAGAATATTTAAAAATTCCAATATATTCAACATTCTTAAAAACAGCACCGAAGAATGTGTATTATTACGGGATGATGACTATTCTATATCCCCTTGGATTATGACTCCCTGGAGAAATCCAACAACCCCAGAACAGCAAAATTATAATAACGTTTTTGTCGAGAACGAGTAATAATTGAACGATGCTTTGGGCAATTAAAAGCAAGATTTCCTGTCCTACAGTATAAAATCCGGAATAAATTAGAAAAAATACCATCGACAATAATTTCCTGCGTTGTTCTTCATAACATAGCTAAATGTTTAAATGATGAAGTTTTTGATTACGTGCATCATAAAGCTGATGCTGAAATTAACTTCAATTTAACTACAAATTTAATTCGTCAATTAGGACAACAAAAAAGGCAAATAGTGACTGAAATGCTCTTCAATTATCATGTAAGTAACAACTGGTACTTATATTACGTGTAGGTACACAATTAAAACAGAAATACTATACCGTTATTAAACAAATGGAAACAGAACAATATAATTCTTAGGTACCTATATTCAACTTAAATTCACATTTTTTCCTCCGAAAAACTACTGTTTGTTATGAAGTTACCATCACCTTGCTTCTGTCTCTTAATGATTGCTTCTTGTTGCATTCGACATAATTTCAACTGCTCTAATAGAACTAATCGCTGCAACTCAGCAGTTGATAATTTTTGGGTTTCTTCAGTTTCTGGTAAATGTGACATCTTAATTTTCTTTGCAGGAATAGTAATTTCTTTTGCACTTGAGGGGGCCAGAGTGTCACTGATGGCCGAGGTGGAGGATTCAGCAAGTATTATGCTTTCGTTGGATCCAACAGAGACACCATCTGAATGATTTATTTTGATGTTTAAAAAACCTACGATACAATAAAGTTTCATTTGCTTTACCTGGTTTTTTTTTGAAGATGGGATTCTTATATACTTCCAACATTTCTATTAACAACTTTTCCCAAGAGTTATAGATTATGGCTTTATTGCCTGTCTTATTAATATCAAATTTCTTCTTTATTTCGGTCTTCATATTACTTATTTTTTATATTGTCGTACTAAAATTTTTAAAGCGGCCTCCTTTTCTATTTTAACTTGTGGAACTTGCGATTTATTAAGAACGATTTTATATTCTTTTAATTTATGCACAAATAACAACTGCTTATCCATTTTTTCCTCATTATGGGATTCGTCACTTCCACTTGAATCAGCCATCATTTTCACTGCCTTTTTTATTTTTTTACCGAAAAATATGTTCCTAATCCCACCTACTAAGTTATGCTGAATGTAAGAAACTCGGAACTAAACTGAAATAAATGCGCGTATCGACTCCTAAACATACTTGCAAGTCTAAATGCGTTGAACACATACATATATAAGCAATTGCTTTTAAGATTCGGGAAATGCAGCATTTGCTTAAAAATATTATTCATTGCAAAATTTAGCAATTGCTTTTCCTTACAGCAATTGCTAGTTAAGCAATTGCTTTTGCCAAAAAGTAATTGCTTAAAGTAATTGCTTAGTTTTTATTCATTAGGCTCTCTGTCTGTCTGTCTGTTCGCCCATCATTTACCACTACATTTTTTACACAATGTTACTTCTTTGCCAAGGGGGTAAAAACTATAGTTATTGAAAATTGGCCCAGTGCCGGTGGAGCCAAGGGGAAAAATGAAAATAAAAACTGGGCAAATTTCGTTTTTGACGCTTAAGAGGCTCCTGATCTTTATCAGACAACTTTTTGTAAGGGTTAAACTTTGGGGGGTCGGGACAAAAGGATTTTCGGGTAAAATCATATTTTCAGACGAGGCACATTTTTACCTTAGTGGCCACGTAAATAAACAAAACTGTAGGATTTGGGGTTCGGAAAATGGTGGTATCATTGGACTGATCTTTTTCGAGGATGAAGAAGAAAAAGCCGTTACGGTCACCGCCGAACGTTATCGTGGTATGATAGCGGATTTTTTTTGCATAAATTGGAAGATATTGATGCCAACGACCTTTGGTTCCAGCAAGAGGGTACAACTTCGCGCACAGCTCGCCAAACAATCCAGTTATTAGCCGAGAAATTTCCAGATCGCATTATTTCAAGAAATTCCGACGTGAATTGGCCTCCAAGCTCGTGCGACTTAACGCCACTGGACTATTTTCTCTGAGGATTTTTGAAAAGTAAAGTGTACCCGACTGAACCACGCACGATTTAAGACATTAAGCGTAACATTCGCACCAAAATTGCAGCCGTGGACCCGTTAACACTGCAAAAAGTCATCGAAAATTTTAATGTTCGGATGATGACATGTCAACGGAGCCGCGGTGGACATACGTGCGATGTTATATTCCACATATAAATGGCAAAGACCGACCTACAATTTACAATAAACAGTTCGGTTTCTCACTCATAAAAAGTGTGCTTTTCTTTTTAGATTAAACAAAGAAGGAACGGATCGAACACCCTAGATTTGCCCCTAAAACTTACGATAGATATATCGTTTCAACATCCGCGAATCTGAATATCCCTGCGTTGCGGTCTGACAGATGGGTGTATGTGGTTCGTAGTCGGCGGTGGATGAGGTATTTCCGTGGCTAGAGAGCGGCGAGGTTCGTCATAACAACGTTGCCAGATGGTCGGTAATGTCAGTAGGGCAGGAGTAAAATTTCTAGTTCGCAACGTTTTCAAACGGGAGAGGACTACAGACTAATTGTATCGGTATATTTAGCTGACTTGGTTCGTTTATTTTTGAGGTATACAGTTTCGTAGTTAACCTTATTCTCAGAAGAGTCAACCTCCTTACACACAGGATTTTTTGATGTCAGTGTTTGAAATTGCCTCCGTATTTCTATTCAGGTGTTTCTGGATCCTACTTTTTTATGTTTGCACAATGCCTCTTATACTATAGCTTGAAATCTACCTATCCATTCGCCCATACAGAGAAACGTAGCTTGCAGCTTAGCAACAAGGATGGATGTGTCGCATGTCGTTCATGTACGTATCACAGTCCAACACCCCATCGATCTCCATTTCCATCTAGCCCTGCTCTTTCCCTCTCCTTCTCATGCCCGTTTCCCTTCCCACCTCTTTCCCTCCAGTTGCTCTGCTTGTGTCGCTGCTGTGCACTAATTGCAGTTATTGCCCGGCAAGTATGCCAATTCCGCGTGAAATACTGCCGCATCGTCCACCAACAAACGCCGCTCCTATCCACCCATCTCGCTAGCTACCCATCCTGTCATAACAATAATTTAAGTCCGACTACGCCACGCCATGGATCAACTACAACTCCCCTGGACCCCCTCAACTTCTCACTCTCCTTTCCCAGTATATGTTGATCTCGACATCATTTTTTACTAACCCTCAACAATGATCAAAAAGCACGAAGGAGCGGTCTTGTGGTTGGTCGTCGTGGTCGGACGGACGGAAGCTATAGTCAACGCCAAACAAAGTGGCGTGCACGTCATCACGATAAAAATTCCCCGACCTAATGCCTACGTTTCTATCACAAACAATTGCTCTATTGCAGTTTCATATTAATGTGATATATAAATTGTAAAATGGTCATTACTCTCTTATTATGGTTAATAGTCATATAAACATTGTTATTAAAATATCACATATAGTCAACGCCAAACAAAGTGGCGTGCACGTCATCACGATAAAAATTCCCCGACCTAATGCCTAGGTTTCTATCACAAACAATTGCTCTATTGCAGTTTCATATTAATGTGATATATAAATTGTAAAATGGTCATTACTCTCTTATTATGGTTAATAGTCATATAAACATTGTTATTAAAATATCACATAAGTTGCTTTCTGATAAATTTAGACGCATTATGCGAAATAAAATGTTTTGCAAACGCTCCAATCACTTATCGACATGTAAACGCACTAAACCGATTTCGCAGCGTTGACACATTGTCACCTTGAAACTTATTTAAACTGGGAACTGACATTTGTATTAATTTTGACACTGAATCAATTTGTGGCATTTCAAATCTTTATAAATCCTTTGGCCCCGCATACTGTAAATCAACAACTGTTTGTTTCAAAACAAAATTATTCATTTTACGAGTAGATAAAGGCAATTTTGGTATATAAAGATGCCCAAACAGTTAAATAGTCGGTGTAAGGAACTCGTGGCCTCGTTAATGCACTACTTTGAGCAAGAAAGGGACAACAACGGGCCTTTGTTGCCTTTAAATGCTGTTCAAGAGGTAGGTTACTAATAATTTATTATATGTAATGTATATTAATAATAGTGAAATTTTATTTCATTTTTTGTAGCGTGTTGCTGCTGCTTTAAAAATTAGTTTAAGGACAGTTAGTCGTATTTCCGAGGGTGTGAAAAGTGATGCAAATTTAGAATCGCCCAAGAAAAAGCGGAGTTATATTAAACGTGTAACCAACACAGCGACATTGGATACAAGTGCCATTCGAGAAGTGATCTATAATATGTATCACAAAAGTAAGATCTTATTATAATAACTTATCAGAAATTTGCATTAATTTGTTAACTAAATTATAATGTCATATTACACATGGTTTCAGAAGAACAAGTTACGATACAAACTTTATGGTCTCGATTAAGAGATAGGGCATTATTTGATGGTAGTGCCACGTCTTTAAGGCGGTTGCTTAGAGATCTTGGATTTAAGTGGCTTAAGGACAATCCGCGACGAGGGCTCATGGAACTACCAAGTATAGCTTTGAAAAGGGTGGAATTTCTAAGGCAATACAATCAAGCCAAGGTTGAGGCCTTATACCAGTTTGTCTTCCTCGATGAAACTTGGATATTTCAAAATGGGACCATAGGTCGCTCTTGGCAAAATGGAAACCAAAAAAGCGTGAAAGCTATTAAAACAGATGGTAAAAGGTATGTACTTTTACACAATTTGCACTATAAAATTTTAAACTAATATATTTTAGATACATTATATTACATGCTGGAAATGAAAATGGGTTTATTGAGGGTAGTGAAGCGATATTTTCTTTGAAAACAAAATTGAGCGATTACCATGGAGAGATGAACCAGGACAATTTTTTGAAATGGTTTCAACATCAGTTATTAGAAAAATTGGAGAGTCCATCTATGATTATACTGGATAACGCCCCTTATCACAGCATGATATTGAACAAAGTGCCCAACAATGCATGGACAAAAAAAAATATCCAAGACTGGTTAACAAATCAAAACATACCATTTTTAAACACAATGTTTAAAACAGAGCTATTGAGTATTGTTGCTCGGTACATAATGCTTCTTAATTATATATATTTTGGTCGACAGTTTATATTTCTTTTGTTTATTCCTTTTCTTAAAATAACTGCTTTTTTAGAAACAAACCACCTAAAATATACGTGATTGATGAATTGGCGGAACAACATGGGCACAAAGTTCTTCGTCTGCCTCCTTACCATTGTATATTTAACCCTATTGAGTTAATTTGGGGCATAGCAAAAGGTTACTATAACAGACATATTGGTAGAGATGGTAACAGTGAAAAAGACTGTTTGGATATGTGGAACGAGGCTCTACAAACGGTTACCCCAGACATGTGGAAAAATAGTGTTCGACATACTGAGCAAGAAATTTTTAAATGGTATGAAAGAGAACGAATTTTTGATCGACCAGACATCGAACCTTTAATAATCAACTTTGAGAGTGATGAAGATTCAGATTCAGACAGCGCTGAAGAAAGAAACTCCGACTAACTTTATTGTACAGAAAAAGCTTACACCAGTAGCTTACCTAATTTTAGAATGCATTTTTCTGTATGAATTCTGTAAAATAAATACCATGCATAAAATTTGGAGGACCCCATTTGGATTTTTATTCAGTACCTTTAAGCTATCAATTAAATATGGTAGTTTCATAGTGTCATCTGATCAATAATTGTCATACTTAATGATTATGCAAGTACAGATCTATAATTTTATTATACTATTATTTTTGTTGTCATTTGAGGTTAATATTGCTTATAAACCTAGATATGTAAATAATAAATTTTATTATTTTACAAAAAGTTTAGCAACAATGTAAATTTTTCAACACACCCACCTTGATGACGTGCACGCCACTTTGTTTGGCGTTGACTATATGTTAATAGTTTGTTCAATGGCGTATCGAGTATACTGTCAAAATCGACGGCATCTAGCGGCCGCAGTGGTGATTCGGCTGTCAAATGCGAACTTCGTCATTTGGGGATTGGGAAATCACAGACCCGTGAATCTACAAGACGTGCAAAATCGAGGTACTGGTCGCTCACTACTCATTCTGTATAATCAGAACTCGGGTATTGTACTGCTAGATATTACCAAAGCATTCGATAAGGTCTGGCATCAGGGTTGAATTTATAAGCTAATTGAATTTCAATGTCCATTTTGGTTAGTGAAACTGCTGAAATCTTTTCTTGAGGGCAGGAAATTCAGAATTAAAGTAGAAACATCACTTTCCTTTTTAAGAAGTATCCAAGCAGGTGTTCCACAAGGCTCTGTTCTGGCTCCGACACTATACATTATATACACTGCAGATATTCCTCACATACCTCACACAGACCTACTACTATATGCTGATGTCACAGCACTGATAACTAGATCTGTCTCCAACCAAGAGATTGGAGACCGACTGTAAGAGGCTGTAGAGCAGCCTCAGAATTGGTGTCTCCGTTGGAGAATTAGATTGAACGCTGGGAAAACCCAGGCAATTTTAGTCGCTAAAAGACGACAATGATTCCCAGCCGAAATAATTATCTGCAACCAAAGAATTCCATGGGCATATAAAGCAAAATATTTAGGACTAACAATCGACGCCTGTCTAACTTTGAAATCTCATGTAGAATCGATTAGAACAAAGGTTATAATTACATTTCATAATTTATACCCCATGCTCAAAGGTACTACAAAACTGAGATTAACTAATAAACTACTATTATACAAATCGATTATACGTCCAACTATAACCTACGCATGTGCACCTTGGTGCTTTGCTGCCAAGACCCACATTACAAAATTGTAAATTATGCAAAACAAGATTCTACGAACAATACTGCATGCTCCTTGGTATGTATCTAACGCGACCATTTATCATGACCTGGATATTCCTTTCTTGTCTCAATTCATTAAACAAATTGCAAGCAAAAGTTACGAACGTGCAACTTCACATTTAAATCCTTTAATAAGAGATGCGGTGACATATGATCCTGCATCCATTCAAAAACACAAAAGACCTAGATTAGCACTTCTTTAACAATCTGAACATCTAAAACTATGATTTATTCTTTATTTCTTTGCATTGACAATTTTTTTCATATAATTTTTATAACTGTATAATCTATCTTTGGCATTTTTTTTGTTACATTGATTCGCTTTTCTGCCAGTTAGAACCTCAGTAATTTTTGGGCAAAAGGCCCCCGGCCTACCCTGATGAGCAGAAGAAGTCAAGTCAAGTACTCATTCTGTTTTTCTGAGTTCCATGACTATTGATGCATATATCTTGCCAACCTACAATTGACATAAAGGTCTAGATATAGGTCACCCTAGATGCATTGTCGAGATGGGTGCGACATCATTAAAGAAAAAGCTACAGGAAGATCAAATTGTTATTTAGCAATTGACTGTTTCTCGTAGTTGGAGATGGAATAAAATACTCCAAAAATACCCAACGATTTATTTTTCCTCCAAAATATCCCCCAGAACATTTTATCACCCAAAAATTCCCCAAGATGGTAAAATCCTCCAATATGGCAACCCTGTCGCCAGTTACCTAGCAATTAAAAGTTAGATACTAGCGTATGTCCCAAAAATTTTGGCATAAAATATTTATCCAATTTTTTTGTTTAATAAAGAAATTTATTCAAACACTAACTAGTTTAGTTATCACAAATTACAACTCAATACTCTACTAAACTGTACTATCGAATTATGTGGAGTGGCCCATTCCGCTCTACCAGACGCAACTTTCTTCGAATGTCTCTCCTGGACAGATATCAGACGAATTTCCCACAAAAGGTTGTGATTCACCCCTGTTAGAAATTGCGCACCAGACAAGGATTTTATCTGCAAATTTCACTTTATGTTTGTATCTAGCATTGTCAGGGCATTTCGCTACATTGTCCGTATAAAATCCGTCGTTTCCCTTCATTTCCCTTTGGTATACGGAGGAGTTGCGCTTGAGAGTATTTGGGGCACTTAAGTCTCTTTCAATATTTGAGACCATTCCTCCCCAATTCCAACGATTTCGTACTCTTAGAATATCTGTATTGACGAGCCAGTCTCCTTGTTGACATTCTAACCTGATTTTTTGCTCTTCTCAACAACCTCTCTGACCTCTGTTAAGTAAATGCACGTGGTCTTCCACTTTTTGGGAGATTCAGACATGGTATTTCCTGCTCGCGTTCCGTGATTGTTCGATAAATGGTTCTGAGTGAAATGTTTTCATTCTGGAATATTCGACAGATTTCAACTTTGGGTACCCGCCCAACCAACTTGTAGATACTTATTCTTATTTCTAATGTATACATCTTAAAACAAAAACTTCTAAATAAATAAAATAAATGTCAACTGACAGTAAACAAACTTTTGTTTCCAAAGGCAACTTGATATTATTTTGTGTTTGTTAATATTAAAGCCAATGAATTTTGTGCCAAAACCTTACGTATGTTATGATCACTACTTGTCATCTTTTCTCACCAGCAAATATCGCCCTCCTTTCATAAACGCCTGCATGGCTTCTACAAATAGCTTGTCAAGCATTCGCAGAATAACATGCGAGTGTCATATAATATCAATCTGTCCGATAACAAGGCTGCAGTATGCAGGCAGAGTCAGTCGAACATTGAATAATAATACGTGGAATCGAACCCAAAGGGCAGTAGGTGGTAGGGGGGTGTTGGTAGTGGATCTGTTCAGTTCGAGTGAGAGAGATTAAAGGAGGGGTCATCTGGATGCGAACTAAATCAGCCCCTAATTGTAATTAGCACAATGAATCGTTATTGATGTCTCGCAGGAATTCGATGCTGCAGTGCTAGCTCACCACTCCTCTTGGTACTTCCCCGCTTTCGTATGTGTGCATGGGTGACAGAGTCGTAGATGTATTTCAGTTCTTAAGGGTTTCCCTCCAAAATTTCAACAAATGTATGAGCATAAGAAGTTTGCCCTGAAATTTCTACCCGATCTTGATGTCTATTCTACCATGACGCGGGTAAACCAGTTGTTGATTGGTGCCATTAGTTAATGTCGAATTGATTCAATATCAGTTGAGTTTAAAATTTCGTGCAAAATTGAAATTTCCAATGATATCTACAGCTTAACTGCACTTAAATTAATAGGCTACTTGACTCATATTTGATCTCATAGAATAAATGAATATTTTTTTACAGTATCTGCCTTAAGACAACGAAATAAATCCAAATTATTTTTTTAAAGCGCAAGATGGACATATGAAAAATGTTTATTGTCAATATGAAACAATAAAAACGCTATAGGCCATGATGTGACCCAGATGTCTACTCTGTTGAGCTGAGGAGCATCTAAGTACAACGCATCTGATATAATAACAGACATAAAAACAAAGAGTAAGTAATACACTTGCATAATCTTCCTTTACGCTCATGCGTTATAACCTCGGAATAATTTTATCTAATATTGTATTTCTTCTTACACATCTTCAAGCGAATCGTACGGTGATGATGCCGTAAGTTACATCCAACTTGAACGAGATGATAAAATCGGCAGTAAAATATATATGACACGAACATAAGGTATGCTCCAACCAATAAAATGTGTTGCATATATTTATTTCAATGAGCACTCTAATTCACAGCTTTTCTGGGGTCGTTGTTGATATGTTGACATTCTCGGACGATACAATCACGATAGTTACTATATTTATCATGTTAACTAGTAGAACTCATGTTTATATGTTTAAAAGTTTTAGAGGTTATGCTGCTGTCAGCTGCCGTTTACAAATGGTATTATGTCAGAACACATTATAGGCGAAACATGGCGGACAGCATTTTCGCCTGTCTAAGAAAAATATATATTCAAAGTATTACGGTCTGAAAAAATATATGTACTATTAATTTTTTCGGTCTAATAGAACAAATATTAACTAATTAAGACCTACATAAAGAAGTGTCAACCTATTGTTAATTTGTTCAGAGATGAAAATGATACGACAGGAAACTGTGAAAAAGGTATATAGTGTGCATTAATGCAAACTGGAAAACCTAATGTTTAATCACAAAACAGGCTAACAAAAGTATCAGTAGGAAGACAAGGAAACATTATTGGTTGATAAAGCTGATCAGTTTTAAAATTCGGACATCAAAATCACTAAAAAAAGAAAAGATAATTCTTAAGCATGACATCAACATCCCAATTAAAGATCATCCTACAGCCTTCCTCGTAATTGTTACTATAATATCGAATTCTCAGAATTTCTCTACATCTAAAAAGAAAATCTCAAAAACTACGGCAACAGTGTGAGGGGTGGCAATGCGGCCACCTAAAGACAATCAAAAACAACAATAGTTTCAAGCATAAGTGGTCGGTAGATTTTCGCACAACATCAGGACAACCGAGATAACATACCTAGTATAGTTTTCCTTCTGTATTTTCACTGTTTTTTACTGGATACACGCATCCATATCTTCGATAGGTGTCCTACCAATGGTCACTCCAAAAGTCAACGAATCTTTTTTTTCCAACTACCTACTCAATCTTAACGTCTGCTATGTTGAAGCCTCAAGGTACCGCAAGCATTCTCGTGGCGTAAGTGTTTTCCACCACTATTTTTAACCACCTTTGATACTCCTTTGACACCATCAAAAGAAGGTTATACGTATATAGAAATCTCATCTCTTCTAAATAACTAGATGGGAAATGGAATATGACTCCCCAAAACGAGTTAAAGTATCTAAATCAGAACAGAGCTAGTAAACCCCGATGGGCCCCAAACACCATGTATGGATAAATGCATGTGCATGTATGTGGGCAATTGATTATTATTGGAGGGTAGAAATTCAACACTGCAGAACGGCAGATAGATCCAGAGCTGCAGACCTGCTACCAAGCGACTACAAAGAACAATCACCAGATATTAATTAATAACATATTGGCGAAATGGAACACGCATATACGAACAGACAAAAGGGGCGGGGGAGGGTGGGGGTGTGTATGTTTGGTGCTACAATAGCACACACCACACTGCCAGCAAAATATCAGAGCTATTGTGCCGTAGTTGCCGGATCCGGTGCACCCACTGTCCAAGATATGCTCAGCCACCAGTGACGTCATTTCAGGTTTTTTACAAAAAGTACATTTCATACCTTAGATACAAAAAGTATATAAGAAATAACTTGAAATGATTAAATAAGCCAAATTTTCGGAATTTTCAAAGTTTTAAAAAAATATAAGTTTGAAAAACTTAAAAGTTCTAGAAACTTTGGAAATCTTGAGAACCATGAAAAATTTTGAAATTTTGAAAATATTGAATGTTTTGAAAATTTTAAAAACGGTGAAGTTTGAAAATTTCAAAATTTTGTTATTTTTGAAAATTGAAAATTTCGTGAAAACTTCAAAATGTTCTAAATTTTGAAAATTCGTGTGCTCTCCAATGAGATCCAAGGACAGCCAAAAACGGGTGCAATAAAATGTCATTGGCTAAACTCGGCCATCTTCGGTTTTCTCGGAGATTTTTTGGTTGTCTAAAAGATTGATGAGGCAGCAGAAACCCAATAAGATCTGTGCTTTCGTTTATTGGCCAAATCGGGAATGTGAATTGTTTAGAAGTGACATTTGTTAAATACTTTCTGAAAATGTGACGCTAATGTTCGCATAACAATTGTTGTGGAAATCAGTGACAAAGGGCGCAGCACATCAAGAGCAATCAACATTTACATTTAATAATATAATAACTGTTGTTGTCCGCAGAGCGCTGTAATACATCTATTATTTTAAAATTCAACTCAATGGTATGTGCATTCCAGAGTAATTTGTATTTACTCACACATGATAAATGAACTACAATTTGCTAAGGATGCCTTTGCAATTATTGGTTCAAAAGATCAACACAATATATTATATTCCAAGACATCTGTGAATGAAGAGGAACTTAAGAAAGATGTCAACATTCACCAGGTTCTTGGACTGGTACTCTGTCTAATATCCATATAACTCTAGGAAATCTAGGCTTATCGCATGTTATGGAGAAAATTAACCAGCTAAGATTGGCATTGTAGCTAATGTGTCTAGTAGAGTTTTTAAATACCAAAGTCGCATAGGCAGAAGCCTAAATAGCAGGTATCGCGGCTTTTTGAAACGCCTAAGGTTAGTAGAGCTGAGAAAAGCCTCCTTGAGGAGCGGTCATATCGACCAGTTCTGAACGTACAACGTTAGACACGGTTAGGATGCAAAGCGGACATCAGGCCAGTCTGTCTGGCAGGACATCGTGTGGCTTCATCATGGAGGAGAGTGAAAGGGTCCCGAGACTTTCTGTTAGAAAGGAGTAATCGATCAGTCAGACCTACTTCGGTTATTGTTTTTCCTATATTATAGTTATAATCTATTTACTTTTTGTATGTATGTACTTGAAGAATTATTTAAAGTGAAGCTGATGTTACAAAATGTAACTTACTGTACTGTAATTAAATGTGATATAAATATATGAGAAATAACTAAAAAAGTGGCTGCTGCAAATCACTAAATAATGAAAACATAACAAAGAACATTGCAAGTTTTTTAATTATTTGATGAATTGATCGTTGATATTGATTTAACTATAATGTTGCACGATGATAATTATGTTGGTTGGACCTGGCGAGGTGGTGCAAATCGGATATTTTCATATGCAATGACCGCCGGTGCCTTTTGTATTTTTTATGTCACGCGAGCCGCTGGTGCATTTTCCACTGCTTAGATACATACTGTTCAAAATTTCATCTAATTTTCGCTAAATATTGGGACAACTTTTCATAAAACAAGCCGTTTACAAAAAATTAAGACTTTTATTTTGCAAATAACGTCATTTCTAATTACGTATTTCTCCCAAAAAAGGTACAACTTGGCAACAATGGACATCATTTATCTTATCTGTCAAGAAATGAGCGTTATAAAATGGCTATTGTGAATTGCTTTTACTTTCAAATATTTCTTATAAACGCAAAAACTTTGATCTCATTGAAAATACGCGAAAAAAACGGTTAATGAATTTCAAGAAAAATCACAAAACATCACCTTTACACAGTAAATACAGTAAATACCATCATTTACGTATGTATTTTGATCTGTTATTTAAGCTAATAAGCTAATGTGTAATAACACGTCTGGTTTTGAACCTTTTTTTGCAAAAAACAACGGGTTTTTACAGTTTCACATCTATTTTCCTTAGTACTATACAGTGTACCTGTATGTTATATACTAATAATTTAGAGCATCCTTTTCTACAAAAAGCAAAAAAAGACAGCATATTAAACAGTATTCTATGCTATAGTATTAACCACCAAAAATGTAACTTCTATAAAATAGCAAGCAGAGGGTGGTTCCTTAAAGAAAAAATGATATTTTCGTAAAAGTTACATCTTTCATTTTAAAGTAAGAAATGAAGTATGTATTTGCGATATGCGCTAAAGTATAGTCTTACCTAAGTTTTATTGCCTTTTCTGACAGCATTTGACGTATGGTTTGACGTTTATCGAATGAATTTGTGAATGTCTCTATTGTCGGCGGAACTATGTGTTTCAAGGTTATCCATATTATTGAATATTTTATGACAAAGGTAACTTCTTCTTTAGAAATGAGACTGATGGACGATGGCGAGATTTTATTTCTCTCGAGAAAGATTCGGAGGCGGGTTATTATATTAGCGTTCAGGAGTACAGTTTCATTCTACCAGTCAAGAGCCAAGGTCCTGCGGACCGCTCAAATAACAAACGACGAGACGAGACGAGAGTACAGTGTCCCGAAAAGTAACAGAACCATGCCCACTGTCTCCCAGTTATTCCATTACATCATTTCAAGAGTTCGCTTTCTGAATGGATTTTTCTGTTGATACGACAGCTGAGAAGTCAAAAAGCAAGTGCTTTACTACTTATCTTCCTGTTCACATCCCTATATAGGAACAACCCACTCCAGTCTCATAGACGCTTTTCTTGCTGATAAACAGCCAGACCTAACATCCCAACTGTTTTTGAAGAATTTATGGGTACCTAATACACAAAAATAATTACTATAGATCGAACGTACAGTGGGTCAGAACATCGTCAAGCGGCAAAAAATACATATTCGGAGGCATCTATACTCATTGCAATAGGTTTTTTTGGGTCGCTGATTTCAAATCTGAGGTGAGTTTGTATGAGGGCATTTGAAGGTCATCTCAAGTTCATATCAAGTCACCTTCAAAAGAAGTTGAGCAGTTGAGTCCAACCACATGCCATTTACGTTTTTCTGGTTAGAAAGTCCAATTACGAGGAATACTAATATAAAGAAGTGAAGCTAAAAATAGTAATATCCGACCAATTCTCGGTGTACATGAAAACAACAATAATGACAGATTTCTATTACATAGAATGAAAGTTAGTATCTTCTTTATTATGATCCATATTTAGATGTTCAAATAGTTTCAACACGCAAGTTGTATGACACAGAAATTCTCCAATGTTTCCATTGACAATCAGTAGTATATGATACCACGGCCATAACATGATTGTTGTGTAAAGTATTTAACTTCAAATTGGGAAATAATTTTCATTCATTTTCGACACTTCGTTTTTTTTTCAATTTTTGCCAGGTTTTGGTATAAATATACCACTATGCAACGGGCGGAATGAGCTGTGGGTCCAGAATACCAGCATTTGCAGCTCTCTTGGGCAGTCAATCAGCTGTGACATCACCCTTGGAATTTGACCTTTTGACCTAGGCGCCAGCTATATCGTTACTGATGGAAATACTGAGAAGGACAAAAGGCAATTTTTACGCATCTGACTTGCCACTATTGAGCTTTCGCCTTATAATTGTTAGACCAGAACAAACGTACAGCAGAACAAAAGTAGTGACTACTGCCATTTTTAATCAGGTATATGTAAATATTTTTGAGACGTGCATAACACAAAATCGATAAAACCTTACGTATTCTAGAAGAATGATCCAATTTATATGTATAACACAGGTCTGTCTTGCATTATGCAAATCAAGGTACGCTTAGGGTAGTGGAATTATCTCAGCGTCGCCGTCGTCATCATTCAGGTTTTTATATGTATAAATCACTGAATATTATAGTGATTTTCTCTGATTCCATAGACGAAGGGAGAACGTATAGACTGGTAGACGGCAAAAATTGTTATTTATATCAAAGCTGTTTCGGATTTATATTTTATACACATACTCCCGTTCATAATAACCGAAATAGGGTGTTTTGGGTACAGAGATGGACTTGGGAAGTTTCCTTCCCCCATTTTTGTGAACGTGGTGTAGCGAAATGTATCCGAACGAACGCGAATAACTAACAGAAATTCAAAATATAACTCAGGAATTAATAAATGTATATGTCTATGAAGGGAAATTAAAAAACGTGGCAATATCTTTTGAGTAGAAACCACATCTAGAAATATCAAAAAAGTTCCAACAGACATACATCCTAAAATGCCCCATTACCAAGATACAGGGTGTTACGTTCTTACGCCACTCATAAAACTGAAGAAGGACAGAACATAGAAATTGTTTAAATAACGTTATGTTGAGTTGAGCTCCTAAAACACTACATACAGTTTTTAAGTCGTACTTCAGCCCTACAGCCGTTGCCAACCTGTCAGTGACGACCGTTACCAATATTCCGCCACACAAATTCCGTTCATTCTGCAACGCTATATAGACGGAAGTCATGGGGTCGGATCACAGGCCCAGTCACCGACAAGTCACCGAACACTGTGCGAACAAACCTTCCATCGACTCCAGCGAATTGACAAAGTAACATGGTCTCACGTTTTTTATACGATTTATGCTAGTTCAAATTGACTATGGAATCTTGGGGCCCGAAATGGAGACCGTACATCTTGACGACGACTGGTCAATTCATACGGCTCGACTAACAAATTGAGCGGCGAAAGAGAGAGAATGAACATCCAAATGTACTCACGAATAGTGCACAGGTGGTCAGCCAGAATCACCAATTCCAACATATACTAGGGTATTAAACGAGGTAACTGTCTTTGCTGTTTATATCGTACCACCTAATTAGGATCTCGCTTTTCAGTATAGGTATGTAGTTATTCAAACCTTAGGGGGTGGCATAAGGTGAAGTATTAAAATCGTCCCAGGCTTCCAAAGCGGACTCGCAGGTTAAGCTCCCGAAGTAATTATTTATACTGATACATTAATGTGAGTGGTGAAATTTTAGCTCTGATGGTGATTCGGTTACTTGGTAATTTTGCGTTATTACGCCTATATCATATGAATGCTTCTACCACTATTGTCTGTTACGAAATTTAGAGTGAGTTTGAAATATGTATGTAGGTAACCCAACTAACAATTATCACTCCTACTAGAGATGCAAGAACGATTATACAGTCTTCCTTACACAGCAATGTATGCTGTAAAAACATTGACGAAACGCTCTTAGAACAGCTATACAAGAGGATTGGGCACACCTAATAGGGCACTCCAGAGGTTGTATAAGGGCTGCAGGTAACAGTTATACAACAAAAGTGAAAACCTGTTGCAGCCGCTATAGAACATTTGCATCAATGCAAGATTCCGTTTTTGTCAACTATACAACTATTCTGTTACATGATTCTACTTTATTGCAACCAAACTATTTCTTATATATTGTATAGGCGAAGTGAGGATATATAACTAATACATTACAGTCATCTTGTTTACTTACATATCGGCCATTGTGAATTTCATACACAGGTATATGATAAACTTTCTACACTGTGATATAGGGCTATTGAATTACTTGTGATTATCGTGCAAAGTAGTTACGCAATTTGTACGGGCTTCGTATCTGATTCATATTTTAATAATGATGAAAAGAATGTTTAGATTTTTAAAATGAAAATCTGAACTTATCTGCGTTAAATCTTCCACAAATCCTATACTTAGACACAATTACACTAATGTTTATCACTTTATATCTGTAATGTCGAACTGATACGTAATTAATTAATTTTCAATAGAGGATTATATGTTTGCCCAATATGGCCGGTGGTTTTGTACAATCATGTTGCCTCTGGTTTATTAGAATATTTTGGTGTTGTCTGCAAGTGTTATACAACAATTTGACAAATCTCTGAAATGAAATACGGACAGAGTCAAATGATTTACCCAGAATTTGTACCAGATCGACATCTCCTGTTGAACAGTTGATAAAACCTTTTAAACTAATATGCATGTCTTAAAATATTGGTTATGGCATTTTAACTAAAAAGATGACAGCAGAAAGTTAGGTTATGGTGAAGTTGTACACCCACATACTTAGCAGCAAATGTATGCCGAGCACAACAATTTTGTACTATAAAAGTTGTAATATTGTTTCAGATGTACAGCCCTTAACAGTTACTAAACGACAGTTGTATACGTGCTTATGTTGGGAGCAATTTGTTGGCTAAAGTAGTAAATGTGTACACCAAAACAACAAGGCTCGGGTTTATTGTATAACCGTTACCATGGATGCCACAACACAACTATTTTGACTACTGCGCGAATATGCCGGATAAAATAGTTATATAAACGTTTATACATCAGGTTCAAAATTTGTTCTATAAGGTTCTATGCTATAAGAATATTCTAAACACCTCATTTTAGAGCAAGTATGCTGCAGAAAGCAAAAGTACAGTCCACACAACATTAAGCCAACATTTTGGTGTTCAGGAAACAACAGTAGAGAGCTTTTACGGCTGAACAGTTCTTTTACCAAAAGCTTCTAGCACTACTTTGCTAGTTGGGAATCAACTAACGACTAAAAAAAATTTCACAAGATCGCAATTTGATATAAGGAAGTGCAATCTGATATTTACAAATGGCAAAACTTGTGAGACCTAGTTGTATTGAAGCATTTTTAAGAATTTTCACTCTCTTATTCCCGCCCTGTGTTTGAAATCGCTCACCATATAATTTTGCATCATCCGTCGGATCTTTGTCTTCCCCATCTTCTTCTTATATATTTAAATCATTCCAGCATCTCTGGCGTCGCTCGGCGCACCAGTCGAAGCAAAGTGATTAATTGTACGTAATACAACATTATTAAAAGTTGCATCTATAAATTTCACAATATAATTCATCTGATGTGGCACGGCGAGATGTGGTGTTTTGTTGCCTGCCGACGCTGCAACTTAACGCAAATAGAAAAAAATCACACCAGCGTTCCTTGCTGAATGATGTTCTGTAATAACAACGTGGAACGAAGCATAATTGTACGGCATATACGGATCACACAGGACTATTTTTTTTATTTTCATTACCATTTGATGAGAATAGTTTTCAATGTTTTATCAATTAGGAAAAGGCACATATGAGGCAAAAAAGTTTAAAGCTTTACTGGAAATTTATAAAAGTATTAGGAGCCTTCAACAATCTGCTTCTGGAATCAGGTACGGCGAGGGATGTAGAAGGCGAATATTAGGCTTTGACGAACTATTTGCCGGTGGCAGTGTTGTCGCCTCTTTGGCCGCACTCAATGACCTTGCTAAATTGCTTATACCTAACAGACTGGCTCTGGTGCTCTTTCTTGAGGACCTCCCACTGTAATTGTACACGCATCGCAATTCATTTGTTTCCTATCGCCACACCTCTTTTGACATCATTATAATGAACAATTTTAACGTCTCAACCGATTATCTAACGGTTTCTACATCCAGTTGCACTTTCGCAAGCATTCGAATGGTCATCAATGCACTACCATTTACTTCAATCATATAGCTAAAGGCTCGATGTACTGCGCAGTCGTATATATTTTATTCATCTACGTATAACTGTATCGTTTCTGTCATTTGCAGAGGTGTAGATCAGATGAGAGACTTATTGGAAAGTAAATTAAGAAAATTAGGGATTCACAAAAATTGAATAGAAGCTTTTTTGTTGCAAGATTAGGGTACAATTTCCTATACTAGTTACTCAGCCATGAGGCTTATGGCTTATGGTGGACATTCAATCACAAGTATTGGAAATACGGAAATCGAACGTTTTCAAACAAATTAGACTTTTTTTTCGTTCCGTTTTTTTCTTGTTTCCTCAACCTCGGAGGGTCGTGATCGCATACATGATTGACCTAGTCTCTCCACTGGTCTCTAATCTTCAGCAATTCTCAGGGCATCATAAAAGCATTTGTTCAATGCCAGCTGAACTTTATCCGACTATCTTATTGGCGATTTGCTTCTTTCCTGGACATTTCCGGATGTGATCAACCAAGTTATAGTTTTCTCTTCTAGTTTACTAAGAATTTGAAGGTTCATCTTATGCATAAATATGGTAGATAATCCCTTATTAAATTCTTAATTCATCAATATTATAAGCAGTCATTCTATGCGTCGTCCCTTGAATATGAAACCTCCGCCGCCCCCAGCACCACATTTCGAATGCATCAATCTTGTTTATTTTATCATATCGAATGTTTGAAAAAGTTTAACGTTTTCGAGTTGAAGGCGTTTGAAGTTTGAAAAATTGTTAATACGTTCTGAAAAATGTCATTATCAAGTTAAGTCAATAAGTTCTGAGTGCAAGAGAAGCTAGCCAAAAACGAAAACATTGATAAAGAATAGTAAAGTTTATAGGGATAATCGAGTTACATTACAAACGAATTTACATAGAATAGTTGAAGAAACACCCCCACCAAGCCCTGCACCATCTTTATAGCACAGAGCAGAGAATTTATCTGCTGTCAATAGACGTAGAATGCGTCAGCGGCAAGCTGGTCTGTACGCGAAGATTAAAAGTTTGGAAAATAAAGTAAGGAACGCAGTCAAGCTTAGTGAAAAATACAACAAGAGGTATTTGAGATTGGAAACTAAAACTACAGACCAAAACTCTCCAGCAACTAAAGTGTCTTCGCTTTTAAAGAATATACAAGTTCCTGGCGTTGTAAGAAAAAGACTCATTTTCGGAGAAGCACTGTACTCGTAAAGTAGCCGAAAGCTCTGGACCAAATCCAACACGATCACGGCTCAACAGACCGAAAAACCTAAATTACATTAGAACTAGCCGTGAAAGCCTTCATTCTTCATTTTTTTACATGTTATACACAAAAATATGTGGGACCTTCATTTTAAATGAACCTCACTAAAGTAAAACTATATATTTCTGCAAAAAAAGGATATATTTTCATTATTTTTTTTAAGAAATGCAAAATGAAATTTCTAAATTTGTTGAGAAATACCCCTATATCTCATTTTCGAAATGCTTCTTAATTACAATACTTCCGCGCCAGTGTCGTAGGAAACCTATTGAGAATGTTTTTTTTTAATCCTTAGAAGGTGCTCATAGTCCGGAAAGTTAAATATCTATGGATTTTCGCATCCTCGGAACCTTTTCTTGCTATTTCCAATTAGTATTCCTGAATACTTACTAGTCGTGAACAGTATTCACTGGGATGCTTTCATTCCTAGGGGAACAGAAAAACGCCTATTTCCAACATTTTCTTTTCTCTCATGAACAGAAGGTTTGGTGATCCACTCCTGAGTTGGCAGGTTCAAACACAAAACGTATATGTATATGCCTTATTTATGTCAATATACGCACGACAATGAGTTCATCTAGTACACTTTTCAAAGAACCAAACGCGTAATACGCAGCGATAATTCCAGTAACATCAAACAAAAAGTTCAGCAAAGGCGATTATTATATTATAGCTGAAATAGGAAACGACGCACAAACGGACGATCGAAATTATATACATATAGATTTAATCCAAGGAACACATATAAAAGAATGGTCGGTTAATTGCACACATAGAGTGACGCCATGAATAAGTAATAGTACGCTTTAGAACGATTGCATGTTATGAGGGCGCTATTAAAATCGAATATGAAGCTATGCAACTGCAAATGTACAGTTATATGAATGTATATGAACAAAACAACCAAACTAATTTCTTATATAATACCATTAGGTTTTCCTTTCATGTAATATGGCCTCTTGTGTGTAATTTTCTTGTGTACTGTACAAGTATCCTACCAACGGGTAGGTAAACGTCAACTCCAGGTACAAATAATCGTCCTATATGCCAAACCAACTTTTTTTGAAAAAGGTCAGGATCCTCTTATATTTGTGGTCTGCTACTGTCCCATATATGGCGGCAACGTATTCCAGGCGTCGAAATACAATAAACTGTTTGCCAACCTTCAGATTGAATGCTACTACTTAGTTATTCACTCAACTACTAATATTTTCCCAAATATAAAACATCTACATCTGTTAGTGAATCGTTCCAATTATGATAGCGTGTTCGATTAAGCGATTTCGAATGGCCTGAGCATGAAAATGGAAAGCTACCTGCCTACCCTTTCCCTCTCAGCCCCTCTCCACCCTCCATTGTAATTAAAAGATGCGGTAATTACCCCCAAGCCGACTGCGATACGACTCCAATATCGAAATGTTATATAAAATGCTATTATGATTATTGAATATTGTGTGCCTTAGCGCGCTCTATTATTCATAGGTCTAACGGAAAAGTGGTGGAAAACACCACCTAGAAATTTCATTACGTTGAAACCCGAGACTCAATGCTGCTTTGCCATCGTATCAAATATTCAGCTGGCTACACGAAAGGGAATATTATTTTATAGAAATGGCTTTCGGTAATTATAACAACATACAATGGATTTGAAAGGATTAAGGAGAAACTGGACTACAGGAAATCGTCACATTTGAAATCTATAAACATAAACTTAGGTATATGACGCTTTATTACTTTTACTATAAATGCTTTCGATAAGCAGCTTTATATATACTTCCATCCCATGGCCTCTCAGCTCGGTAGAGCTATGGAAATAAGGGCACAGCGCCCTCTATTACCAGAATAAACCACTGCGAAAGTGTATAGCAGCAATCGGTTGAAACTGTTAACATCTCCGTTCGCATTTGATAGCCCAGTCATCAATGTGACCGCTAGAGGCTGACAATTTTGGTGGTTCAATAGATGTGGTCGACTCGCTAGTGAACAATTGAACATGCTGTTTTCGTTCACCTGACCGCAGACAGCCAACCATGGACAACTGTATCGTGCTTTTTGGCAACTTATCAGCATGATCTACATAGATGTGGTCAATAACTGCTATATACTTCCGCAGCGGTAGCCTCTACTAAAAGTTGAAGCTTTGTGCTGATGAGTTGAGAAAAAGTGCGGAGTAGATGTTTATGGTTGGCTGTGGTTGGATGGACGAAAAGAGCATGTTTATTAGCTCTGGAGATTTCTGTTATATCTGAAAGGACTCTACTACCACTCTAAATATCAAAACGGGTGATCCCTAAAGATTGCTTTTGGGCTTCAAAACTTCATGTTATACAAACCTTTTTCCAGCGCGGTATCATATTTTACTCATTATATGATCAAGTTTTTTCAATTTCCTCAAAACTTCTCAGCTACTATTCACTTCGACGTAAATAGACAATAATAATAATTCATCAAAATGAAACAACGCAATAAAGTAATAGTCCTACTTGTAGAGTAAGTACAACAGTAGCTGTACACGACAATCTGTCTCTTACCTAGCTATTTTCATTTCCAGGAAATCATGATTAATGTATTTATTTAATAATATATTTTAAGCTATTCTCATAACGGACGTTGGTATTTTTCGTGTTTATTTATTGTATACATGCGGCCCATTATTATAAATATAGTAATGATATAGGTAGTCCACTAGTATATCAAATGACATCGCATTATATGTACGGTAAATATCCAGTATGTGGCCCGTTTATCTAATAAAATGATCGACCTACATGTTTTTATTCCCAGATGAAAATGATATTAAATGTGTATTAGATGCTATATAATGAGGTAGGTAATGTACGTGATCTATGAAATAATGAATCAATGAAAGGAAGAGTCGGTCGGCAGGGGTATTATGTCATTTTGCTGTATAAACAGAAAAGAAATAAAGCTCTCTTAGAGATTCGCAAACAAAAAAAAGCGTACGTTGAATTGTTAACGGAGCAAGGTAATGCGAAAGAGTTGTGGAATGGACTCAAAAATATTGATATAAATTTTAGTAGTAAACCCTCTATACCGTCAAATTTTTGTGATCCCGATGCGATTAATGACTACTTTATGAGCGTGTACTGTGCTAATAATATTCCCGAAGATGTAATTCAATTTTATAATCGAAATAAGTTTCACCCAAACAATAACTTTTCTCTAAGAATTTCCGAACCGTTTGAAGTATTTCAGGCAATAAAAAGCTTAAAGTCGGATGCTAAGGGCATCGATACCTTATCTTTAACCATGATTAAAGTCAGTTTGCCTATAACGTTTGCTCATATTGTACATCTAATCAATTCATGTATTGAGAAAGGCTACTTTCCCACTATGTGGAAACATGCCTTAGTTATTCCTATCCCTAAAATTAACAAACCAACCCAGCTTTCAGATTTACGACCAATAAGTTTATTGCCGGTGTTATCCAAAATCTTAGAAAAGATCGTTCAGATTCAAATAACTGCTTACATTGAAGAATGCAAAATCTTATCCACTAATCAGTCTGGTTTCAGAAAACACTATAGTACAACAGCTGCCTTATTAAATCTATGCGACAATGTGCTACGTGCGCTTGATAAAAAGATCACAGTAGCTTTGATATCGGTTGATTACTCTAAGGCATTTGATAGAATCAATCATATCCTTCTTCTAGCTAAATTGAAATATATTGGCTTTGATAATACCTCACTTAAATTTTTCTGTGCGTATTTAACCGACCGTGTTCAGGAAGTTTCTCTATCTAGACAGAGCTCTGTCCCAAGTGTCATACCATCTGGAGTGCCTCAGGGTTCTATCCTAGGTCCTCTCTTATTCCTCATCTACACCTTCGATCTATATGCAGTAATGGAAAATTCTGAAATGCAATCTTTTGCAGACGATACCCAAATAGTACATTATTTTAAAGCTAGTGAATTACCAACAGCCAATATAGAGCTACAACATGATATTGACATGGTTTGTAAATATTCAGCCGATCATAATTTATTAGTTAATCCTGAGAAGTCAAAAATCATAGTTTTCTGTTCTGATAATAAAAGAAACTACGTAAAAGGTAACCTTAATATCTTTATTGACAGAAATCTTCTTCAGGTTGGTACTACTGCCAAGATTTTAGGTGTCGAGGTCGATGAGAAGTTAAGGTTTTATCATCATATCAACTGTCTTGCTCAAAAAACCTACCTCCGCCTACGCACTTTGTACTCTTGTAGGTACTTACTGAACTATAAGCTCAGGAAAAAACTCTGTGAAACGCTAGTGATGTCTTGTTTGAACTACTGTAACATCCTTTATTTCCCATGCCTTGACAAAATAACGAAAAATAGAATTCAAATTATACAGAATAATTGTGTCCGTTTTATACACATATGTGGATTGAGAAAATTTTACCATGTATCACAGAAATACAGTACGCTGAAATGGCTCAAATTTGATAAATTGGTCGCATATCACCATCTAATATTTATTCACAAAGTAATAACCACTTCAAAGCCTGCCTACTTGAGAGAAAAAATTCTATTTAACTTTGTTGTTCATGATCGGTTGCTTAGAAATAGGTTGAGTATCAGAATTCCGCCTCACTCTACAGTCTTATTCACCCGCAGTTTTTCTTATAATTCGGCAGTTCTATATAATTCGTTGGAATATTCCTTTAAATGTATGAGCTTAGCAAGTTTTCGTAAGCATGTAAGGATCAGGCTGCTTGACTGATACTATCCTTTCCACATTCATCATCCAATCAGACTTTATATTTATTACGTTGAGAAGCTAATATTATTATTAGGCGCATGATATATATGTATATATAGGTATGTGTATGTGTGTGTGTATATGTGTATATATGTGTGTATGTACGTACGTATGTATGTATATGTATGTACATGTATGTATATATATATATATGTATATATGTTTTGAATTTAATTAACATCACTGTATTTATTGATTCAGCTGGTTAAGTGTAAGAGTAGCATTGCTAAACTTCGCCAGTTGAGTCCCACTTTCAGTATGTACCATGTACATATTTTTTTGTAATAAAGGCGTATATTATTATTATTATTATATTATTATTAAAAACCTAAAAAAATGGCAAAAAACCGACAAAATGTCATCTTGCAGACTAGGTAGTTTTTAGGGTGCAAATAGTTTGCTCACGATGCATTGCTAGTTGCAGAAAGCCGACATAATCGGTAGTGTTTATCTCTGAGGATGATTATGTGTATTAGTCTGCATGTGTATAAAATCAGTGATATTTGCTACATGGTAAAATTATTACTAAATATGGCGCCAATGAGGTATATCTATTAGCTGTGATAAACAGGTTATTTAAATGGTGTCTACTGTGAAGGCAGGTTATGTTCAAAGTTTATAAATTACGATTGTTACCGTTTTTTTACGTTTTCAAAAACTTTGAGAAGCATTACGAGAAATCAGCACCACACCCGCGTTGTGTGTAATTAAGCCACATCACAGAAAAATTAGAAATAACGCATCACATACAAAACATATTCGCACTGTCTCACATCTAGGAGCTGATTTGTATTTTCTGCTTGACATCGTAAAATTAATTTCTAAAAAATTTAAATGAGTGGAAATAAAAATTAATGTTAAAATGTAATAACTTCTTTACGTTTCATAAATATTCCTGCATGTACCAAATTTTCTCACGTGTTAGTTTTAATATACTTCACTAATCAGGGCTTTTCTTTTCTTATCGATCTCTTTTTTAAAATTGAGCAAACTTGCATATGTAATTTCCAGATTGAATAGGAAAAAGTGGATGCGCAACTAATTTCTAGCTTTGAATGCATCTCAAGTGAGTGTATTTGAGACAAGAATCCAATGGAATTATCATCAACACATTATTAGCACACAAATCCTCACTATGCTCCTATGCATTGCCGTTTCCTTCCAGCTATAGTATACAACTTACAGCTTAGATATCCAATAATACCTACCATCTTTGAAGCAGCTGTTACATCACATCAGGGCCAAACATTGATAACTGAAGCATCATGACGTTTAGGCAACAGGTACAGCTACAAAACGAGTTCACAACAAGTGTACAATAGCTAATGCTAAGTTAACGTCTTATAGAGAAACCTACGTTTTGTCACAAATAACCTACAAAATGTCAAAAAAAAAAACGGACTTTGCTCCTCAGAGCTCTCTTCCATGATGCCGCCGCACGATGTGCCTGCCCGACAGACCGGCCTGACTTTGGCGTGCCATCCTAACCGTGTCGAGCTTCGTACATCCAGAACTTCTTCCTTTGTAATGAGGGTGTCGAGATTGTGGAACAATCTACAAGAGGAAGCTTTTCCCAGTTCTGCTAACCTTAGGCAGTTCAAAAATCGTATTAACAAAGTTTCTTTGGGATCATGATAGCAGCCGCTGTGTTTCGGCATTTATGCTTCTGCCTGCGCGGCTGCCTCGATATATATATCAAATGTAAAAATCTACTTTGAAAAGAGTTAAATGATTAATTTCGCTATTGTCTCACATAGCGCTGGGATCTTCAACCCCTTTTTAGCTTATTTGATATCCATTTTATCATGTGACATCTAATTTTGGATGTCACATGTCAACAGGAAAAACCTTGGTCCTTCATTGCCATCGGTCTGTCTGTCTGTCTCTCTGCTAACCATTGATTCTCTATAACTTGGACAGTACCGCTCAGATTTTGGAGAAATTTTAATACAAGGCAACGACGAAAAAGCTTTGCTTTGTAAATTGATCTCTTGGCGGCAAAGCTAAGGACAAAACGAAAAAAAAAATAAAAAATGCTCAAACTTCGTTTTTTATGTTTCAAAGGTTCCATTTTCGATTTCTTTTTTATTTGAGGGTGGTGGGAGCTGAAGACCTATTGTATGGGCCTTAGCACCAAACCTGAAGTCCTGAACATCCCGGGACTTTGACAGCTAGTCCCTAAATTTCCGATTCTGTGGAAGACTATCGATTTTCCACTTCCTATAGGCTTACATTGTATCCGTCTAGTTGAGCTTGTATCTCTGAGGTGTCAATGCATCATGTTTTGTTCCCTTCAAATCGCAAAACTGATCATCAAATTTTCCTTGTTCATGTTCTAATACGGCACTGGATATCTGTGCGTGTGTATATGCTTCAACGCAACACTCTGCCAGGAAAGAGCCTTATGGCTGCTAGTAAAGCCGTATCATAATCATAACACACTGAAATAAACGATTTAGTTAAATGTTATAAAAGTCGTAGATAATCAAGGTAGTAAAATTTAATTGGGTATGTAACGAACCTAAATGACAGATATAAATATCCTTATAGAATATCCGATCGGGGAGTATGTGATACGTTACGGGGCCGGACTCAACTATGTAACCCACACGTTACTGCTTAACGTATTCCATTTGAAGATAACCAACCGTGTAATCTACTTCGGCGTTCAAAAAAGCATTTAAGATGAAATGGCGTCATCTAGGACAATTTGTAATAGATATGTTTCTCCACTCTGCAATAATAATAAATTTACTTTGAAAACTATGAAACACCAACTTTTCCAAAGTGGAAAAGAAAAAAAAACAGCTATGACACATTCTCATAGACAAAGTCATGGTATCTCATTTCACCTCAGACAATTCGCCGATTGTCACTCTAAGACCAAATTCTCATAGAATTGTTACACTGCAGAAAAAGTATTTCATTTAAAAACCTAATAGAAATGTGTTGGTGTCATGTTGTTTTTGGCAATGATCCTTACAAAACCAATTCAAGGGCAAGCTGTTGATACTGAAGCGGATCTGGTATAGGTTGTTCGAGAATTATAAAATTAACACGTTCACGACTACGTGGTACACCGGTGGTACATCGCCTATCTTGCCAAAAATCGTCATTGGTCACCGGTGGTACACTTCCAATTGATTATTTCAGGCGCTACCAATCCTTACGGCTTATAGTAAGAAATTGTATACGGCTATAGATATAGTAAGTACACATAAGTGCGCCACCGGTGCCGCATTTGTCTATAATTATGAATTTTATATGACATTTAATTAGAGGTATAAAAATCCATGATTTTCATAAAACTTTATTTCTAAAACACACTATAACAACCATATGAAGTAACTAAACTAAGTAAGGAGTTAAAATTATTAGTGAAAAATAATTCAAACCTATTTTTTCTGCAGTGGAAGTAAGCACTTATATATTTAGGTAGGTAACATAGCTTTACTTATAAATTTCATTAAAACATTGAAGACATAGTGTCGGTTGCTCTGGACAATCTTTACAAAATATAGAGACACACTTGGCTTTATTTCTAGCCTCTTTGACACCGCTTGTGTTCTGAAGTTTTTATTTCCCTCAGTGGCCACCAGTGGTACACTACGGCTATAATGAAAAAAAGAATCATCAAAGCCGTCGTGTACCAGCGGTGGTGCATATTGAAAAAGGTATTCAAAACTCAAAATAATACTCACACATTTTCTAGAAATCATATTACAGAAAATGTACATTTGCACTAAAAAAACGAAAAAAACAATTATCGGCTACAGTAGTGTTTTACTCCATGAATTGTCGTCGTGAACATGTTAAAAAATATCGGATTCACATGAAATTTTACACCAGGTTACTACTATGCTTGGGACGAAAAAGCTTTTGGAAAATCGGTCCAGTGGCGGAGCAAAAAACACTAAAAAAATCAGCATTGCTTAAACTTCGTTTTTTGACTTTCAAAGGCTCCTGTTCAGTTTCAGAAAAAAATGTATAGGTATTGAAAATTGGGGCCTGTAGGAGGTGAAGGAATGTATACTATCATTTTGTTGGCGGCAGTATATTTATACGCTTCCAACCCCAGTAATTTCAACTGCCAGTCGGTACATATTTCACACATCAAAACTTTCCTCGTACAATTGCCCTTATAAGAGAAATGCTTATAGACAAGACACGCGATCTGGCGGGACGATGCGATGTTACGGCTACTTCCATACTCCGATCCCTGTCTTGCGCCGGTAGGCATGTTATAGTAGCGGTTATGACGTCTTTGACTGGAGTGGTCTAGCAGCGTTGCCAGATGGTCAATACTCAGGGCAGGGAAGAAACAAGCTATAGCGTTATCAAATAATGGAAACTAAGAATGAAGTATGAACTAATTGTATATGACCTGTTTCTATGACTGGGGATTTAATTTTTTTTGTTATACAAATTGTAGCTAGGTTGTTCAAAGGTGAGTAAATTCCTTATGTTAGACCGCTAGACCGACGTTTGCTTCTTGCACCGTTGCTAACAGCTGAAGTGCTAATGTAGCATTAGCACCGCCCATAAATAATATTTGGGGAATAAATCTATTAGTAAGACCACCAGCTATATTATAAAGATCTTCTAGATTCAGAACATGCTGCATTTAAGTGGTTTTCTCGAGGAATTTAAAAGTCCCTTTCATGTTGCCCTGGTTGGCATGGAAGAATAGCATTTGATGATTGTCAGAGAAGTGAAAAATAAAGGTTTTTTATTTTTTTATTATATGTACACATTCACCATCTTTGAAAATCGGCAAACTTCATCCTAGTTCTCAGAAACTAAACATAGGATTGCTATCCTCTCAAGAGAAATTTTGTTCAAGAAAGCAAAAAATATATCATACTGAATTTTAAAGAAAATCGACTGCGACCCACTTTCCATATATTTTATGTGGGGTCCTTTCTGTTATTTTCAGGGTCATAAATCCCGTTTATAGTTATATACGCTAATCCTTTACATTTTATATTTAAGTGAATTCCGTCCCTGCTAAAGAAAACCTCATAGCGTGCCGTAGCTATGGTGTGTGCATATATCATGGCGATCGATAATATCCATAAATCATACCAACTACAAAGTTATTGAATATCCTATCAGTTATTAAAGACAACAAACATAAGCCAGGCCATGCCAACCCCGTCTGTAGTAACTCGAGCGATTCCTTTGCCTCTCTCTATGTGTGTATGTGCTCGACATTGTTGTACTAAAATACTAATTAAATATAAATTATTAGAGAAAGACGGAATGAGTTGGCGCCTCGTATAAGAGGGAGAGAGAGGGGACAAACATGGATTGCCATGGAGGGATTATTAATATTGCAGGGCCTTATGAACGTTATACACCGTACTAGGCGAGCACAGGTACACATTCATTGCACTTGCTAGGTTGTTATTCCTCTTCTATTTATACAGGGTGCATCAAAATGAAATCTTTCCATGCATTTTTGCTCATTTTCTTGAGCGAAATGGAATTGGCATGGATCCAAATTTCTACCATATCTTTTTTGTGAAGAGTGGGGAGTTATATATGAAAAAATGACGTCAAGTAGGTTGACTTTGCACTTCCCACGCAACGGTGTCATCAGTACGTAACGAATAATCCTTCGGCACAAGTCAGCTCCTCTGAGACAAATGTTAGCTATGCACATGTAGAACAAAGCAATTAGGGGGACCAAATTAGTCGAACATACCCATAGACCACTCATTTTTCCCTGTTCTACCGACAGTGGCGACCGTCTCTGCTAACTACGCTCACACATCAGCCTCAGCACCATGACTAGAGACGCGAGTCTGTACATTTTTTCCACAGTAATTAGTCAAACTTTAGTAAAGGTTTTCGCATTGAAACTAAACGTAATATTTTTTTAGCATACCGTGCTAGTTTTCGATCGGTTGTCTCTATTAATTGTTGCCCAGGAAAAAATCATAGTTCTTTACAGCCATACCAGGCAAAAAAGTAGTGATTTTTTGAAAAAACTTAAAAGTGGCAATATATCAAAAAATTGAAAATTTTTACTGAGGTCATGGGGATTTTATCTGATTGATCTCAGGCCAATATTCGTCCTGTGTCACTTTGCCGTGTTATTTCTGAAGTTTGCACTATTGCGCAGCTGAAGAACAATACTCAGGAAGTTATTCAAAATATTCCTCCCGAGATCTACCGAAACGTGATCAAGAGGGCTCAGGTTTGAGAGGATTCCAGGGGCAAAAATGTATAGGATATCATTTTCAATTGGATCTATTCCATTTCAGTCTGAACATATTAGAACCAATCATTTAGTCAGTATTTATCACTACAAAACTGAGCGCTGCATTCAACTATCAACACATATCTCACCATTAAAGATGGCGAAATTAGAATTCTTGATCTCCTAATAAAAACAATTTATATTATTTCTGTGCGGTTGCATCAGCCCCGCATTCGCTTATTTGTGTATATTTGAACGCTATGTATAAACTTAATTTAAAAGGCATAAATCATAGTTTATATAGAACGGTCTGAGTTAATTTCCAGTTGTTGACAGCTACCCACGCCACCGCACAAACACGTGTTTCTATCTAAGAAACATACAAGTTATTTGTCTTCAATTCACGTTTGAGATTGAATAAATAGTATCAGGAAGCAGGAAATCTCAGTTTTAACAAAATACTCCAAATGATATGAATTCTCTTCTTACGAAAAACATGGCGATAAGTAGTTTGAAACTGCTCCTCCTACGCAACGCCGTCATCAGTTCATAAAGAATGAAGTTCAGCGCAATTTAAATCAACTGAGAAAAAATTGACTTACGGACATGTACAACAGAGAAATTATATAATAATTTGGTCCATAGACATTATTCCCCTGCCCTATTGGTAGTTACCGACTATGTGGCAACGTCTGCGAGGCATTTCTGCAGCGAGTTATCTTTCGGTCCGTGCAAGCTCCGTATGTTTTTTGGGCTTCGGTAAGAATAAATACAGGGTGTCGCATCGGGAACTCTATCGATAGATTTCTCGAAAAGTAGGTTTATGATATTTTAAAAAATTTGGGAGTATACTAATGTCGATGGGGCAACGGCAGCAAAAATATTTTGGTGACACTACCGGAAGTTGATGCCAACTTGCTTATTTTAAATTGAACACCCTATATATTACTCTACAAGTCCAACTCTTTCAAATTTTACCTGTGATATGTTTGCTCATAGATATCCAGAAAAAAGAAGACCTAACGCACATATGGCTGAACGAGAGAAAAATTTCGGTTGTGTGAAGCCTAAGGTTCAAAGAAATAAACCTTTAGTTAACGATGAAGCCATTGAAATAGCAGTTTTGGGGTATTTTTATGCTTTTCCGATGATGTCTTTACGACAAGCTGCACGAGAGTCAGGTTTTACGGAAGAAACCATTAGCAGAATTTTGCACAAACACAATTTTTATCCATTCAAGCTATCATTAGTCGAACAATTAAAAGAAACCGATTATTTTAAAAGAATTTAATTTTGATAATTGATTATTACGAGGTATCAAGAAAATGATTCTTTCCTGAAAAATATTATATGGTCAGATGAAGCCAAATGTACCAAAAATTGCCTTTTCAATCGACACAGTTCTGATTATTGAGCTAATGAATACCTTCATGTGATAAGAGAAATAAACTTTCAAGACAATTGGCAATTCAAAGTATACTGCACTGTCAGAGATAATCAAGTTGTCTCTCTACAGTTTTATGAAGAAAATTTAAATGGGAAGTTAGCAATTAACAGTTTTCTTTTATAAAAGAAACTGATAAGAATGAGCAATATGCACATTCCAGTAGTATAAGTTTTTCAACACATATGGTTATAAAGTTATATAAATTATTATTATTAATATATATATATATATATATATGTATATATATATATATATAAAATACAATTACTTGTTAATTGAGAAATTGACAAAACTTTTAGGCTAAAGTTGACTCTTTTGGCGATAAAATCAAGCTTTCGGCATTCTCTATGGAGCCATCATCAGGATTCTGAAAACACAATTGTGATGCTAGCAAAGAAGACAGATTTAAAATGTCAGACAACTTACTCGTCGGTGAGGTTGCAGCCACAAGGTGTTTCAGAAGGAACGTAGAGAAGATCGAACTTGTGTTCAGTATAAAAACAAAAGGACGGGGACATTGGGCTTGTTAAAAAACGACAGATACCTTCGTTAAAAGTTAAGAAAAATAAAAATTATATCAATAAACCCGAACAAGCTAAAAATACTGCACGTGGGGAGACATTTTGTTGAAACGATCGGAATGCAGTCCCTAACCTTCTACTACCGCTACACGTGGAGAGGGGGAAAGGGGCACGGAACGGTGAAGCGTCGACAGAAGACAAGTGGAAACGGAACGACGGAACGTGGAAATGTGCACCTCCCTGTCCAACTTTGGGTATGAAGTATACGAGGGATGCTCAGTAAATCTCCACCCAAAATTACTAAAATGCTGTAGAAGGTTAGGGACTGCATTCCGATCGTTTCAACAAAATGTCTCCCCACGTGCAGTATTTTTAGCTTGTTCGGGTTTATTGATATAATTTTTATTTTTCTTAACTTTTAATGAAGGTATCTGTCGTTTTTTAACAAGCCCAATGTCCCCGTCCTTTTGTTTTTATACTGAACACAAGTTCGATCTTCTCTACGTTCTTTCTGAAACACCTTGTGGCTGCAACCTCACCGACGAGTAAGTTGTCTGACATTTTAAATCTGTCTTCTTTGTTAGCATCAAAATTGTGTTTTCAGAATCCTGATGATGGCTCCATAGAGAATGCCGAAAGCTTGATTTTATCGTCAAAAGAGTCAACTTTAGCCTAAAAGTTTTGCCAATTTCCCAATTAACAATTAATTGTATTTTGTACCCAACTAGTCGTTGGCTTTGGCAATGACTACTTCTCACGTTATATATATATATATATATATATTTAGGTAAAGGTTATTTAAACATTCTTCGGAGTTTAGAAAACAATTACTTGGGTAATTTACCACTTGCTGATCATCGACATGACGGTGCCCCACCCCACAGCTGATACTTAATAAACAATTTCTTAGAAGCTATGTTTTACGATCAATGGTTTGCTAATAATGGACCATTCAAGTGGCCGCCCCGTTCACCAGTTCTAACAGTCTTGGACTACTCTATATGGGGCACAATAAAAAATTTTGTTTACCAGAACCCACTGACCACTCTAGATGACAGTAGGCAGAGAGTAAGAAATGCATTTGATAGTTTGAGTCCGGAAATCCCAAGAACTGCCACTCATCAGGAGTTAATACGTACATGTTTTAAATGTTTAAAAGTTAGGGATGGTCATTTTGAACATTTACCAAAGTAACTTGTTTCTTGTTTTAATTTTGTTTTATAATACTATGGATGTTAAATATAAATCGAAATAGGTTATTGTTTCCTGCTATTCATTTCACTGTATGTGTGCTTGTTTGGAAATCTACTAGCAAACTTATCATAATTCGTCTTCATATTATTCTGATTACGAATACATGAAAATTATTAATTATATTATTATTAAAAGCTTAAAATGATACGTAGTGATATTTCTGTAGTGCTCAATTGTTTATTCTCTGCGTCCCGCCGTCATAGCCAAATAATTAAAAAACAAATTATGTACGTATATGAGTTTTACAATAGAAAAGTAATAAATTGCAAATTATTCGAAAAGTAAACATTTTTGGGATAGATAACCCTGTATAAAGTTACGCTAATTTTTAATGCTTGATGCGATAAACTTATAAAAATAGGGGGTTTTCCTTAAAAAAATCGACTTTTGGTAATTTTTGACATTCAATTTTTATACTAATTTTTTGACCAGCCTGTATAAATTATTATCAAAATATCATACAAAGTATATTAAACTTTATACTATATATAACATTAAACAATAAGGGGTTCTACGTAGGGGAAATGAATAATTTTAGGGCCTGCAAACCTCATTTTTGATATAAAATTTGAAACAATACATATCAAAAACAGTTAAACTTGGGTATAGCACATTATACATGGAATGTGATTAGAATTTTATGTAGAATCCGAATATTGAGTATTATACAGGGTGTCCATTTTAAAATAAGCGAGTTGGCATCATCTTCCGCTATAACCGGAAGTGCCACCATCTTGAAAATATTTTAGCTGCCGTTGCCCCATACTCCAAATTTTCAAAAATAAATATGCCTACTTTTCGAGAAATTTATCGATGGGGTTCCCGATGCGACACCCTGTATATAAGCCGGACTGGTTCGCCAGGCAGTTCGCTTTGATAGGCAAACGTACGGGCAAATGATGTATGAAATATGGCTAATAGGTGCATAGAATTACCGGGGTTGGGAGCGTGTAAATATAATAAGATCAACAAAATTTCATATTCCCTCCCCCACCCTCTACAACACCCAACCCTCAAATTTCAACCTTTACAAAAGTTTTTCCGAAAATTGAGCAATTTTTTCATTTTTGGTATTTTTCTCCGTCATCACTGTATACCGATTTTCTCCTACAAAGCTTTTTCATCCTTGGCGTAGTGGTAAAACCTTGTGTGAGAATTTCATCAAAACGGCGGACACAAACACTTTATGTAGAGATTAGCAAACTGACTATTAAGAACATAATCAGGAATTGAAAATTATTGCCCACTTTAAAATAAATTTTTGACTACGTCCTAAACCGTAACGGGTGAAATATTCATAGAGTGGTAAGGGAGGCAAAGCTGGCTGGATGTTGAAACAATAATGATGAAATGATAGCAAACATAGCTTATAATTTAGGACACTTCAGTATTTCTACAATTGCCTACCCTAAAGGCTTTGTTACATGGTAGTTATGATACCTATATCACTTCGCAATTTCGAGAAGTAAGAAGTGGTGGTAATAAGTGCAGCATTAAACCGTTTACGCATACATTAACCTGATGATCCGGAATGTATGAATACAACAAAGGAAAAATTACGAATACGAACCATCAAATCGTCGAAGTCGAAATCAATCTACATAACAGACAATATAAAATTAACCAAATCATCGTGCCCCTTTCCCCTCCTTAGTGGGACTGTATGCATGCTTGACAGTGGCGCGACAAGAAATTTTCATGGACAATAACAGATATTTTTTCAACCGAATAACTAGTATTTTTACTTCCCACGCATACTGGCGAAGAAGTTGTAATCATAAAAATTTTAAAACTTAGATTTGTTTCATGGATGTGTATGTAAATCACTAAATACCATATCACTCATTTTTGTCGGTCTGCCTGTCTGTCTGTCACTCTGTCCGCTAATGCTTGACCCCGCTATAACTTTGATAGTGATGAAATTTAAGCACAAGGTTACTATGTCCAGGACGAAAAAACTTAGACATTGTAGTTTCTGAAAATCGGTCCAGTGGCGAAGCTAGGAATAGGAACATGAAAAAATAAAAATAGCTCAGATTTTTAATTTTTATTCATTTTTGGCATTTTTCTCCCCCGCCACTAGACCAATTTTTACAAATTAACAACGCTTTTTCATCTTTAGCATAGTCATAACCTTGTGTGAAAATTTCTTCCAAATGCGAGCAGTACTGCAGTACATAGAGACAGACAGAGCAATGGAAATGAATGACATGTTGTTTCGTGATGTACATAATAACTCGTTTGAATTTTTTGCGATTACAATACTTCCGACTTTAGAAATTTAATTGGGTACGTTTAGGTGAAATACGTTAATCAACGCCTAGAGATACCCAATTAAAATCGACATTAGAGAAGCGCCAAAAAGAGATTGAAGTTCCTAGCACCATCTAAGAGACATTAGCCGAGACAAACAAAATCTAAAAAATTGCAATTTGAGTAAGAACTTTGAATCTCACATTGCAATTGGTTGTAAAGGGAACGAGCCGGATTTTCTCTGCGCTTTGTACTGAATAAGGAAGTTATATCGCGAAAGGTAATTTTTGCACCTACAAAATAACCCAGCTGGGTGTCACGATGTTCAAGTTCATTCGGGACCCTTGACTTAGCCTTTCCGAACCTCTCGATGGGTGAGAAGCGTTTCGTTCTGCTACAGTCTCACATATGACGCTGGTCTTGAGTCCTCTTTTGGTGCTCCTCTAATGCCCATTTTAGTTGTGTTCTTCTGGTGGAATACGATAATCAACGCCTGAAGATACGAAATTAAAACCGGCATAGTAAAACAGGGATTCTAGCACCATTAGGAAAAAGAAACATAATCTGAAGAATATAAGATATCGTAATTTGATATAAGGACCTGGAATCTGACAAATGCAGTTGCTAAAAAGGGGTGCAAACCGGATCTTCTAGGATTCGTGTTATATGAAGTTATTTTGCGGAAAGAACTTCTTAGATCTACAAAATAACCCAGCTGGATGTCAGGACTTCCGAGTTTATTTCTGAATCTTTGATTCATGGCTTCGTTTGCCTTTTCGAACCTCTCGGTGAGTGAAAAGTTAGTTGTGGTCAGAAATCCCTTCTTCATGCACACCACTGGCCTTCCTTCCATCCAGCAATGACACAAGAATCACGAGAAGCCCACCTCGCAAAGACATACATTAAGATTTTTCTCAGTTGGCTATGCCCGTTTTGGTTGGAAGCAACCACCAATTAGAAGCCGTAATAAAACGTGTGTTTGGAGCAAAAATGTGATGTGATTGCTCACGCGATTGGTCGTTGCCAAGAGGTGATATTCTTCTGCTCTGTTCGGATATCATTTCGATGTCTGAGAAACGGCAAAGATGATTGGTCCGTAATCACAGAGAATAAACATCCAATGATATATCCGTATGTATATATGCGGAATCGTGCGAATAATTCTCATAGGAATTTTTGTAAGCTTGTACTGTGGAATTTTAAATCCAAAAAATCATTATACGCGTAAAATATACAGCACTTTTCGAAAAGGTCCCTCCCCTTATTTTTTGAACGAGTCAAGCAAGCAAGCTGAATCTCGGCACTTTGAAATTGATGGTGGAATACTATATTTTGGCGTAAAAATGACAGTCGAGAATTTCAACATAGCTCTAGTGCGTCATCTTTTAACATTTTTGTAAACAGTGGCTTAGAAGTCGTTTAAAACTCAACAACCACCCATCAAAACGATATACAGTGAAATCCATATACCACTGACGTCGTAATGTGTTCGAGAGAGAAGCGTGCAATACGTGTGTTGGATAGACATAGAAGCACTTTGTTGTCTAGCAACCCGAGTGAGGAGGCCACGGACGCAGCTGCGGCTTAACGCGTTTCCATTCATTCTAACATACATACTGCACGCTCCTCGCTCTTCTCTCTCGTACACATTAGGGCGTTAGCCAAATTTGAACCTCACCGTATAGTCAATATTCTTTTTCTGGAACGGTCCGACATACGGTTGGAAGAAAATGTCGAAACCTGTCAATTTTTTTAAACGGAATGTCTTACATTTTATTGCATATATCTGAATCTCAAAAAAATATTTATATATGATAATATAGCGTTTCGATAATAACGAAGTCAATGCTCCCTTTGCATTGTGAGGGCACCTGAAATTATCAGTTTGCACAACACCATTCCAAATTCTGAAAGACCTAAGAAATCGGATACTTACTGGATTTAACTCAACAAAAAATAACCATGGTATATTCGAAAAAAATCTGCAATCGATGAGGGGAAGATTAAAGCATTGCGTTCTAGCTGGAAGAAATTTTATAGGCCTTGTAGATTAATTGACTTCACATGGGATTATTGTAAATGAAAAATAATATTTTCCAAAAATCTGTTCAGAAGCTGATTATTTTTTAGTCAATAATTATTTGTTTTTATGCTAGTCAACCTTCATCAAAATGGAACACATTCAGGGTTGTGCAACGACAGGCTTTTTACTTGAGAACCGTGAGCTAAAAATTCCATTATAACTTTGGGAGATGAACAAAAGTAAAGCAAATAGGAATGACTTCTGAATACATGCAAATTATGCAATATCACTACCAATACTTACATTGCAGAAAATCGATTACCAACTATGCCTAGTTTGATTTTCACTCACCTGAAAAAGGAGAAAATATTTTATTATATATTTTATTCAAGTAATAATTAATAAAGCATTTGTCCTATATTTTTACACCAAAGCCTCATGCAACTCTCATAAATCGACGCATTATCAACAATAACTTGTCCTTAGTGCAATAATAAGTATAACTAGAAGTCTAATTATCAGCAATAAAATATGTATACGGTTACATATTCTAATTAATTTATCTTGAAACGCATGGTACATTAACTGTGTAAAATGCTGTAATTAACAATAATAGAAAAGATAAGTAGCTAATTATCTTATTCAAATTTATTTACGAGGAAACTAGAGTCGTCCAAGAAAATATTCAAGGAATTCATTAATTTCAAACTTAGCTGTAATACTTGTTCACAGTGAACTAGCTATACCTCAAAACTTTTCAAATTACTAAACTTTTTGAAGGTGTTGAACTGATACCCCTCATCGGAGACACTGTGATTCAAACATAGATAAAACGTATATCGCGAGATAATATTTTGCTTAGGCATAATTCTAGCAAGTATTTTTCTTTCTTTGACTTCGACCTTACAGGAGACATATGCTGTTTGGGATGTTATTATGACCGCATAATACGAAAAATTAACCCACTTCAGTACCGTCAGGATCTGTCTGTCTGTGGGCCAGCTAAGCCTTGGTACCCAATGACGCTAATGCCTTTGTAGTTTTGAATAATGTTCATGGCTTCGGAATAGGAGGCAAAATCATGAAAAAAAATCGTTCTGGACTCGTTTTTTTGATGATTCAAAAGCTCCGTGATCGTTTTAAGAAAAAATTTGCAAATCTCAATTTTTGACATATTCACACTTACAGATTCCTCCATACATCTGACCTAAAAACCTAAAATGATAGAGAAATCTTTCTGAATTTTTACTTCCGTTCCCTGGGTTCACCAGCAGACGTGCCGGTCCCTACGAGTGTCCTCCTACTACAGATATGAGAGATGGGCGCGGTTGCCAGATGGACGGTACTACTGGTAGGGCAGGGAAATAATGTCTATAAACTAACTGTATGGGCCTGTTTGACTGACTTGATCAACATAGGGTCTAACTTGTGCTGAACTGATGACGACGTTGCGTAGAAAGTTCAGAGTTAACCTACTCATCGCCATTTTTTAGTTTGGTCTATGGAAACGTGAAGTGGAAAGGTAGCCTAAATGATTGTGATTGACGACATTGGCTTGGCGGTTTCCAGTCTCCACTAGGTGGCCAGTACCTAACCAATATCGACATTTACACCATCTATAAAATAAATACTGGCTGTGTTATAATAGCAGCAACATTCTGTATAAAGCGTTTAGTTTATTATAACTTTAGAAAAATACTGCCATCATTAATGAATGCCTTGTAAGGCTGATGAGACATTAGTATCAAGAAGGAGCATTGCAGCTTTATAGCAATTTCCATTTCAGGATAAAATGTAAATAAGTAAGCTAGAACGGAAATGTTTATATATTTTTAAAACTGCTGTGTAAATAAATATACTATATACGAGAACGTATGCCAAATAAGTATTTATCACCAAATGCGATCCCTCAAAATAAAATGTATTAATATCTGAAGGAACTCGCATCTATTTGAACTTAGGCAGTTAGAAGAAAAGGCCTAAACATTTCAGTACTGCACCTTACTTCCACGTCCCACGGAGTAGAGTTGTGTTGTTCCGGTCAAACCCGTTCCGACCGAACGAATCCTGTGGTGGATCCGCAGTTATTACGCAATAATAATATAAATCTATATAATGTAAAAAAAAACACCGACAAAATGTCAAAACGTTGACGAGATAGCTGGAAGTGTGAAAATAGTTCATTGGGCGTCTGTGACAAGTGATCAAGAGAACGGCAGCTAGTTTCTGGCTGACATCTTGTACGAAAACCTACATAATATCAAAAAAACGGCATGGAACTTATCAAGTAATGTAATACCCTGCCGGCCGGACCGAATCCAATCTTTCAGTCCAATTGGGTCCGTAGAATGAAAAACAAAACTGGTCAACCATTAATTCTGCGAACCGGCACGGGTATTACGTATCTTGAAAAGTGACATTTTGTCGTTTTTTTTGACATTTTGTAGGTTTTTTTGTGACACAACGTAGGTTTTTCTACAAGATCTCAACTTAGGAGTAGCTGTTGTACACTTGTTGTGAACTCGTTTTGTAGCTGTACGTGTTGCCTAAACGTCATGATGCTTCAGCTACTAATGTGGTCTGAAGCGATGTAACATCTGATTTAGAGATGACATTACTGGAGGTGCTACGCTGACGTAAAAAAGACAACTGTTGAAATATACATACTCTACTAGGCTCTACAGACTATCCGTAGCAAGATTCTTCCCGAAATCGTTGCGCAACACTTAAAAAAATGCAAATGAAAATTGGAAAATTGACGCCTTGACGTTTGAAATGGCGCCGTCGGTACCCCAGGATAGACATAAGTTTTGGCAGCTTTGAATAAAGATTAAAGAATTAAGGCGTAATAATGCTTGCCAAATAGCTTAAGGTGATTCCGATAAATATTACCATATTACATGCAAGAACAAACAAAACAAGACTGGTGGTATTTATGTTTTATGAAAATTTGTATTTTTATGAACTGTTATCAAATTTTCAATCATTTATATCTCGTGTCCACAATTTGCACATAAACGCAAAACAATTATTTATAATGTAGATTTCCATTCCATGTATATAAATAGTGTGTGACTAGGTATTTTGGGGTAACATAAGGAGTAGCACGATATTTTGATTTAAATTATAGTAAAATAATAATAAAAATAATGCATTTATTTAGTATGAATATGGTAAAACAACTAAAAATATATAACCTATAATAAATTTGTACAAAAATATAGTTTTACGTTGAAGAAAATATCGCATTTATTCTACTGCTGTCACTTTAAAGAAAGTATACAAGGTCATCTATGAAACTGAAAATACCGCGCGAAATCAAAATTCCTTGCTTCCTGGGACTTGAAATACACTCACCGCGAATCACAGTAGCTTTGGAGTGAATTCTGTACAACATTCATAAAGCGATATTCGCAAAATTCAAACATGCTGGAAAATAGTGTATCCGTATATGTAGGAATATATTTTTGTATACACATACACAGTCGCCTGATGGTAGGGTGGTCTGTACGGCGGCGAATAATATCACTCGTTATTTTAATGTATTTTATTAATGGAGCATTTAATATCGAATAGTACGCCCGCTCGGCGCGGACGTTTTATCCAAATAAACATTCCACTTTGCACGGTTAATTGATGACAGTTATAATTATAAAGGCTGAATATTAACTGGAAAATCTAACGAGAGTGTGAAAAAAATGTCATTTAGGCTTGATACGCAATTAAAATTTGAGTTTCATGTAAAAGAAATATGTTCAAAATTATACAGCATTATAAAACTATTATTTTCCAAAATAACGCCAGATTCGTGATGTACGTACATGGCGGAAGACGCTGGGTGCGGACTGTGCATGGAGGGAGATGAAACGGTCAGGCATGTATTGTGCCGATGCCCTGCGATCGCCAGAATCAGGTACAACATACTTGGAGACCTAGTACTCCAAGCAGAAGACCTGAGGGATATTTCGACTTCCTCAGGAGGTCAGAGCTACTGGGAGAAATATAAATAGGTGTGAGCCACAATAGACCAAAGAGCCGCAGTGGAGGAAACCTAACCCAACCTAACCTCTACGTACACGCTTCAACCAAGAAACTGGTATTTGTCTAGGTTGTGAACATGCATCGATTTTTGCACAAGTAAATGTAACTGAATACACAGATCTTAGTATTTCCCACGACACTGGCGGGGCAAAGGACTATGATCGCGAAAATTTCTGAAATATCTTTTCGATGGTATATGAAATGAATTTTGATTTTCTCACAAGGTTACTACTCTCGCAGGGGCAAAGAAAAAATGTTGTAGTTTTTTAAAATCGCCCACAAGGTGGTGGATAATGACGTGAGATTTAAGGATTTTTTGCCAGGTGGAGGCGAATTAAAACGATCCAATAACAATATACTTAATAAATTTTCAATGTGTGAAAGAGGCAGTGTCAATGTATTAATTAACAAAGAAGGAGAAGAGTACGTCAATGACTTAACAAAAGGTTCGGGGAGTATGCATACCTCAGGATTACACCTAAGCTGTAGTATCTGACATTAGACTTTTGTAATGAGTGAAGTGGGCCGCTCGGGGTGCGATTCCATGAAGGTTATCGGCACATGGTGAATGGAGACATCGTCCCCACATCATCCCTCCCTCAAGGGTTCTTAAAGTTAACTTTTGGGACAGGGTGAAGAAAATATAACGTTGTCCAATGGAGGAGAATTTCCGGGCGTACGTAGGCTCAGTGAAGTCACGAAGAAAAAGGAAGAAATATAACAGAAAAAATAGAAGGCCTAAAACAAAATACAATAGGCTTCCATGATAATACGAAACGGAGGCTTATCTGCGTAGGAGTGTTGCCTAAAAGAGCATTTTGGCTAAGCTACGCCGAAAAGTTTGAAAAAAATCCACGACCAATCTCCCATATCCTCATAGGGTAAAAACGTAGCGAGATTAAACGATTTGACTTTTACAAACAAAATGTGAAGTTTCGGCCACGGAGAACCCAAGGCCAAGTTCACGGTGTATAATTTTCCAGTCAATAAATCTTAAATTCTGAGGTAAGAGTCTAATTTATTGTAGGCCCGTAACCCAGTGAAATACGTTCCATTAGTAACAAGTTTCTGATGTCGGTTATATCAACTCACACATTAGATATAATTGTCGTACATATTATGTACGTGAATCTTGGCTCTGAAATCAGATTCCACAAACAATGATCCTACCCACCGCTAGCCTACAGCGGACAAAAATCAAAATATTAGGCCACCCCAGTGCCATAGTCGATGTCAGTTGTCGATGCTTGTTACTCATAGGCTTAGGCGTCGAGGAGGCATACACGGACAAATACGAGGTGTGCACGACATTGAATTCCGAGGTTAATATTCCCGGGCAATTGGCAAGGACTGTAACAAAAATAAAATTCGTCAAATGCCCATTGCTGCAGTCTGAAAAACTTTTTTTTATTTAAAGTTTCAATGTACGTATCAAGAACTATTATAATGGGTTATCAAACATTAGTGCATGCTCATCCCTGCAATATGAAGATTTTTCCATGAAAAGCCCGATAGCGCATTAATAGACAAGCCTTTTGATGGCACTATGTATATACGCTATTCGTAGTCCATTTACGCCCCGGCAGAACAAAGATGCCACGCGGCAAAGCGGCAGCCGCCTAAGCGTTGCAATAGCTGTTGGTCATTCGGTCATAAAACTACGAGCAAGTTCAGGATTCGACAGGATAGAACTCAGGCTCGGGGTATTGCCGGCACGCCGACGCCGGCAGTTGCTGTTCATATTCAACTGAGACTATTTCTCAAAATGCTTCCTTCAGCCATGCTTGCTCTTCAGTGATGTCTCCTCCCCGAAAATGTAACAAGAAGGGATATTTGAATATTCAGGCAAAAGAAATTGTCCTTGACGTTTATAAGAGCGAAATTTTAGAGCATCCTGAAATGGAAATCCATAATATTGAAACACGTGTGGCGAACAAATCAGGCTTACGTCCTAAAACAATTTTCAACATTGTTAAAGAAAATATCGTAAAAAAAACAACAATTGTCTCCACCACACAAGATTCTGTATTACACGAAGCTGTTAGATACAGTTGATAACTTTGATTGGAATGTCATTAGATACAAAGTCCATCAATTTTTTGAAAGGCAGGAACTTCCCACCATAGACAAAGTATAACAGGAGGTTAATAGTGATGGAGAGTTTACCTACTTTCAAAAGCACCGCATTCTAAAGTTTACTCAAAGAACTTCATTTTGGGTATAGAAAGCGGGGCAGAAATAGTATTTTGATGACAGCCAAGAGATTATTTTATGGAGAATAAATTATTTAAAATCAATGAAGAAATACCGCGGCCAGGACAGAATGACCTATTACTTGGATGAAACCTGGATAAATGCAGGACATACAAAATCTAAAGTATGGGCTGACTCTACAGACAAGCCTTCTTAGATGGACTAACCACTGGCCCAAAGAATCTGTCAGGTACGTGTATCTATTGAATTCGTCATTTGTGTTGTAAGATTGTTGTCCACTAGACTGAACCTATGAGTCCACGTTGAAAACTTAGCTATATCTGGTAGATTTGGAACCAACACCTGTTAGATACTCTGCTTGTATTATTATTAGTTTTCTTGAATAATATATAAAATAATTATTTCTAGGAACAGGCAAACGATTTTTATCTGTCATATTGGCAGTGAAGATGCCCTTGTGCCCTCTGCCCTATGGGCATTTGAGTCAAAGAAAAGGACCGACTACCATGAAGAAATGGACGGGAGTTCAATTGAACGATGGTTTGAAGAAACGCTCCCAAAGCTTGACGACAATGCCGTGACTAATTGTATGGGCCTGTTTGAATGACTTGATGCGTTATACATGTTCGTAAAACTTGTCATTGAACTTGATAATGCTGCATACCACACTAGAAAACTATAAATTCCGACAATGTCGACAAGAAAGGCAGAAATTCAACAATGGCTCCTATCAATAGACATTAGTTTCAATAAAAATATGATCAAAGCAGAACTTATCCATATAGTTAGGCACCACAAATATAAATATAATCTTAATGTTATTGTCGAAATGGCTAAAAACCAAAGTACGACCGTTTTAAGGCTACCCCCTTATCACTGCAAATTAAATCCCCAATCCCAAAATTTGATTTATGAAGCTGTCAACAAAGTGACACAAACCATTGGAAAGATTGCATCCGTCACGATAAAGAGACAATCGAAACAAAGACGTGGGATCTGGACAATATGGTCGATATTCAAATTGAACCTGTAATAATTAATATTAGCCATTCGGCCGATGATTCAAGCACTTCCAGCGAATAATGAATTGTGAAAAGTATGTGCACTTCTTTCTTTAAAAATAATCATTTATTTTGTTAGATTATTCCAAGACCATTGAGGAAAATACAGACCTGTACAATATCGCTTTTGGGCATGTCGTGTTTTGTCTGGGCGTAAATGGGGTATAGTTAATCATTGCACTTCATGGAAAATTGTCCTAGAAGCCGTTTTGAAGGCGTGAGTGTTGAGTCAATCTACTGGACATCATTTTGTGCTAGTTAACTATGTTTTTCAACTTATATGGGCAGATGCAAAATGAAAACAGCATCAAGTCTTTCTGCAAACACACATGCTTGAATAATCATTTTGTTGCTACCCGCTTTTCTAGCTCATGGCAAGTAAATCAACTACTTCATTTCAGCTATAGAAATTCAATGAAAGCGAGTTGAAAACTCATCTATACATACTTCCCGGCAGCTACAATTCGAAGGGACTGTCATATGATACGTAAAAAATTAGATTTGCGTATAGTATATTATAATAAAGGGTCTCCCTTTGAAAAATCTCGTTAACCAACGAGTGTATGCCGCTTTACAGCCCCCCTTGTGTCGTTGATGATATATATTATATATATGAAAGGGTGACTGGAGAGCACCATCGGGGGAGTTTAAAAAATCCAAAGGCCGCTGCGATTCACCTCATACCAAGAAAACCGCCTCCTTGTGACCCCAGTCAGTATTTAATCTGATATGCATACATACACGGTGGCACGATAGCATTATGCCATGGATTTATTTTGGTAGTTCACATTACAATTTTCACAGCATCAGTAGCATGTGACCAGAATCTCGAAATGGTCGATTCTGGTAGTAGATGACGCTGCTCCGATAATATACACAACGCTTAGTCAAGAACGAATTCTTCAACTAGATTTGTTTTCGGCAGATGCTGAAAATTGGCATTGTATTGGATGGACACGAGGCTGCGGCAGCAGCAGCAAAACCAACGCGAACTCGTGGGCGTCAACGCTAGGCGTCGACTCGTATGCTCCGTTTGATTAATGAGGAACGGAATAATGGATCCCTCATATCGTACACTGTGCCCTATTCTCTTCTCTGTTTCTGCTCGATATGGATTTGCAATATAACGCAACGTGGCCGACTCCATGCCGTGACGCGTATCATGGCCGACAATGACGCTGCCCTCTCAAACGAAGTAACACCCTCAATAGGCATAACTATATCACATTCATATACCATATCATCTATTTTTTTTTAATAAGAAGAGGAAGGCAAGCTATACATAAAAAAAAATTGTCCAACAAGTCAGAAATCCAATTATAGGACAATATTTATAGGTTATTTCAGAAAATGAAAAAAAACTACCTTCACTGAAAAAGCTGTGAGTATAGAAAAGCAACAGACCAAAAATTTCAACTCTTATGGTTCCATATCTCTAAATAAAGATAACATGATAGCATATGCCTATGATGTTGATTAAACTGATAGTCAATCGAATTTATTAGTTGTTTCAATGTGATGAGATTACTGTCACGATGCGGAAAGTATTGTTCAAAGTTAGTTCACGTTACATTTACAGGTGAATTGACAGATACGTTAAATCTAGCAGACCTATTATTATAAAACGTAACACTTCGACGTGTATTAAAGAGACAATCAACATGTTGATGTAATATTTTGAAGAGAATTTACACTGGTGGTTACGTATTCTGCGTTGATATAAAGAATACATATGAAACCGATCTGAAAGCATATTAAGACATCTCCCATCAGTAAATATTTTATAAAACGCCGTTGCATCTTTTCTAATTTCTGAATATACAGGTTGTGATAGGGGTACCAGATGATTGACCAGAATTAAAGCTTTGGCCTTACTATAGTGAGATATAAAGTTTTAATTATTTGAATTATATATAATTATTATCTTTAGTTCTCTGCATAGTCTATAATCCTTGCCCTACCTAGAGTATTCTTAAAGCTTAAGCTTTCCTTTACACGGCGTAAAGTTTTTACAATGATAATTGAATTGTACTGGTGACACAGACACCAAAGTCTTAATTAAGATACCGGAGATATTAAGTTCCAGAAAAACCTGCGATACCAAAAACGCCAGCAAAGAATTAGGTAAAAATATACAATAATGCATACAGGCGCCGGGCGGTCATGTGAATCAACCGGGCTGTTTGTTTATAAATGCAATTTGAAAAAGCACGTAACCGGCATATTCGCGCAAGCTATTGGGGTTAGGACATTTCAAACTGGCAATTCTGTTTTGAAACCGAACGAAATCGTCTAATCTGACAGCCAGATGATAACTTACAAGGTGTTCGAATAACAAAAATTTGTAAATTGTCCCATAACTTTTTAGCTTGCAGGGCCCTACGAGGGAGATTGCATGTTTTAGTATCAAGCTGAAGCTCAACTTTTGCTAACTGCAGTACCCTGCGAACCCCGCTTTAAGCAATAACTTTTCGATTTGTTATTAGTTTACGGTGTCTCCAAAAGCTGCTGATGCGTCGGGGGTGTCTGTAAATGGTTTTCCTGGATTTTTTCATTCGGTGTCGCGTAGATTTGTTTATCCTGTCCAAAAGCTAAGGGATACAGGCGCCTTGTTGGAACGTCGATGTGGGAACAATAGATGACCTTGAAAGCCCAAATGTTGCATACTGAGGAAGAACAACAAACCTGCGATTGTGAACTAAAATGTGACAACATTGGACACTATTTATACATTACAAAGCGGTTGTCAAAATCTCCTATCAAATGAGTGGTAAGTACTCCTCTTTCATTTTTATTATTAGTGTTTTGCTGCTCTCACCGCGCATTAGCTTTGTTATTCCAAGCGTTGTTGTTTTTGAGAGGAAAAGCCTCAACTTCCAGAATACAGTACGACTTTTAGAAAAGAGTTGAGAGGGGAGGGACTATTAAGCGACGGAATTCCACAAGGAAGCGTTTTGAGATAACGAATATTTACAAGTTATAAATTAAAAGGGAAAGAAAACTTAGTCGCTGTTGGATAGAAAATTTCATCATTAATAAACATCAATATTTTGTTTCCACCCAGTATGGTGATTTAGAATCCTTGAACTCGTCCAAAACATATTCGCAAAGCGCAATTACTCAAGCCAAGAAACAACAGTCGATTCCTCGCAAGATTAACGATCGGTAAAGGAGTTGCGTGGAGTGATTCCACCACCAAGAACCCGGATTCGTCTTAATCCATAATTGTTTTTGTCGTCAGCCCCGATGAAGGATAACCTGAACATGTGAGGATGGGCTTTTGTTAACTTAAATTACACGCGTTTAACTGTACAAAGTCAGGTATTATTTGGAAGACAACTTGGTTTCTAATTAGTTTTTTTTTGACAGATAAAAGGTGTTATAGATACTCTAAGCCAGAAAAGCTAGACAGTACAAAGGGTCCTATAAAAGTTTTGCAATATGACTTGACAAACGGACGCAGGAGGCTGCATGTTACTGCATGTTGAGACATGTCCATGAGTGCATAGTAGCCACCAGCAGGTCTGTTGATCAGTTGTTCATTCGTATTGACAGTGGAAAGTGCAGATTATGGCATCGTGGTCACATAGTGAGATAATTGCAGTTTTACGGTCTTACGGTTTTTTAAGGAAGGCCGCGAACGTCAGTAACAGAGGAAAACATTACTGCTCTGATGAAACTGCTAGACGAATACCAGAGAGTGACATACCGACAGATAGGGGAGACCGTACACCTTCATGCACCAGCAATTCATTTAATAGATTACAGATTTACACGTAAGGAAACTTTGTTCTCTCTGGGTACCGCATAGTCTGATGGAAGAGCAAAAGACGACTTGGTGCCGAAAGATGCTGAAAATGTTTGATAAGGGACCTCTTCATTCATATACATTCTTACCTGTGTATACGTAAAATCCAGCAATTAGGTATAAACCAATTGTTATCTCCTTGGTTTTTACCATTCTGTACTTTGCTTGGCATTATCCCCTCACTATCGGTTGGTCAACCCATTTGCACTCACTTATATGCCTGGCAAAATAGTTAGCAATGAGTCCCTCGCCTAGCGTCAAAAATGTGAATATCGAACAAAATCCGAAAATAGTGAGACCACAACCTAGATCTCGATGTTTCCGTCATGATATCTTCAACCGTTTGGCCACGCAGAACCTCCAGGAAAAGACGTAGAAAATGCTACGAGCAAAGCCTGCTAGATTCATTAAGTCAAAAACATGACAAATTTCGCAAAACGTCTAAACAATATTTTGCAGGTTTGCCAATTTTCTGTTCTATAGTTGTCGGAATTATTTGACTATCTTTAATAAATCTCTATATACAAGAAACCCTTTCGTTTATATATCTTTCCTATTAATCTTTGAAATCAATGTCACCATGATTGTTTTGTTTGTGTTATCATCGATATCTTGGTATCTGGACAGCCATTCATGAATATGCCTACTGTGAATTAACTGACGGCTAATAAAATTAAGCCCATATATTTAGTAGATTTTTCCAGTATACAAAGAGTATTATTGTATATATTTATATATCTCTTTAAAAAAGCTATGTTTACAATTCAAGCTTGATAATTCCGAAAAAGAAGGAATGCTTCTAACTTGAAGTTTATTTCTGAAAATAAGGCATGGTTGATATATTTCTACTGTGTTACGCAACTGAAGAAATGTCAATGTAAAGCCACTGGGTATCCAACTTGCAATGTCATTATTAAGTCTCTCTAATACCACGTAGATAGACATAGAGAGACAGAGAGGGTACACCCCTCTTCTGAATTTAAAATATTATAACGAGCAGATAAATATTTGAGGAGAAGGCATGGCGCGCGATACAGAGCGTCATCTGGATTCCATTCGATGAATTAGTCAAGCGGAGTAGCAGGATATGCAAAATGCAAGCGTGCTAGCTCCGGCCAGTGTGCACGACACAGCTTTGCGGTTGAAATGACACAATATACGCTTTGCATTATATATAGAATGATACCAAAGTTCCTATCCTAATAAAAAAAACCAATAGCGAAGACTAGATGATTAAAAAAGTTAACATTCTAATAATAACAAGAGTATGCGAGGTCATAGATTATGGGTAAATAAGCTGTATTTGGGTTTCCAGTGTCAAATAAGGAAAGCAGCTTATTTTAATATCCTTTATACCACAATTACGAGTATGTGATACATATTTGATAGGATCAGATAGTATTTCAATTTCGACAACTTTTATAGGTACTAGGATAAAACGTGTAGCCAAGGGGGTGACATTTAAACTATGAATAAGATACTTCAAATGTAATATAATTACCGTTAGCTAGATAAATTTAATAGTTCTGTATTGAAAATAACAAGTATTTAGTTCCATCGGTCTTGAAACAAGAAAGTCAGGTAACAGTTCTGTTTGGAAGCTAGGTCTTTTCTTATAGCGGGTTCGTAGCCGTTGTAATCACTGTTTATATTTTTCATTTTAAAGAAAAGTAGATCAGCAGAAAAAACAATTGCCATAAAAATCGCCAGAGAAGTGACGCCAGGGTAGTCGTAAAAAAACGTAGATGACTTGGAAAAAATTGAGATATACGAGTATTATTACATTATTTGTACCAGTTGCAGTAATATACCATTGAAATTCACAAAGATTTACTTACCAGGCTAAATACTGTAACCACCGACACTATGTGAGAAACTGACGCATTTCTGGTTTCAGTAGGCCAAATCGCACTAGTTTCAAACTATGCAGTTTAAATTGCGCCAGGTGATGGTGACAAAACAAGAGCCACAAAAATGTTTTTTTGATGCTCTCGTATAAATTTTAACTTTCTCTTTTCATGAATGTATATTATCATATGTATCCAGCAATACAAAGAGTACTCGCATTTATACTGGTAACATATACAGAGATTTGTTGATGTTTGTAGTCGGAAATCGAGAACGGGGTTAATTTTCACACATACTTTGAATAAATTTTAATAGTTACCTGAATTTCAACATGTTCCATGATATTAGATACTTTATTTCCACAATTCGTCGATTTGCCTTAAGATTTTTTTTGGGGAACATTGAAATCCGTATATTCGTCGATATAACGGGACCATTTATTTTTTGAGCAAAACGGGACTTCGGTTTATGTATGTATGAGTCTCTAACTTGAGTGCCGAATATGGACATTAGACAGTAGATTTATTGAACACTCACGATACAGTGTACATGTGGCATGTCATCTATAGATACACATGCAATTTAGGCACTAAGCATGCTTTCAATTAAAAAAGAAACAGGAAAAATGGATCTAAATATAGCAGTACAGTGTAAAATACATAAAAATAATCTAAGCACAAGTAACAAAATGATACAATAAGAAAGATGGTTGAAAAAATTATGGTTCTATATTGGAAAATTCATTAACGCTATAGAATGGGTGTCTCAAGCTGTTAGTAAGATGACACAATTATAGAAAAGAGACTTTTTTAGTATGGCGTATAACGTGATCATTTGTTTCGAGTCCAAATCGCCTTGTTTGCGATTCCTGTTACATTTGTCTTTGAACCTGTCAACCTGACAACAGGTAACTAGATATGACAGAGTATTATGGAATAAGTATCGAATGTAGTGATGAATAGTGTCCGTAGTGAGTCAAAATTCTATAACTATCTCGCTTGAGACAAAATTCTAAAACTATCTCGCTTGAGTAGTCAACTTTATATTCATACCTGAGATAATTTGAACTACGGCTGAAACTTATGTGGAAGCATTTATTCAAATTGATATTGATCTTATTAGTACTACATCACCGAGTAAGATTTTTGAGATCACTTTGTAAGATTTCCGCATCAAATCAAAAATCAAATAACTGCTATTTGATATAGGTTCTGCAACATCGTTAACAAATAAATAAAATTGGACCAATGTGGGAGCCTTGGGTTCATCTGAAAAGACACTGAAAGGAAAGAAATAATGATCCAGCATGTCTGATACACTGTGTTCGTCCTGACAGGTAGCTTCTAAACCAGAGTGGTGGACTGCATGATACTCCGAAACTTTCTAATTTAGCCAAAAGCAGATGAAGATTCACTCTGTCGAAAGCTTTCGTATAATCCGTATAGAGGGAGTCGACTTGAGGCTTATTTTCAAAAGCAGTTATTATGAAGTTCTCAAAAATGTCATTACTTAAACGTCGAGTGTCGCATTCTTTAATACAATATAATGGAATAATCAGTGGCGTATCGCAAGTGCAACGCGACAACATTGTTTGTTACATTGTATTAATTGTGCCGGGTTGCCGACGCCGGTTGCCGTCGTTTTTACGGCCGAAAAGGATATAAAAGTTGTTTAATTAAATTTCATTTAACGGGTTGCATAGCCTATATTTTATAGTTTCATGCGAAACGACGCGACGCTTGCGATGGCGGCAAGTCGAGATATATACAACATGCGGCAAAGGCGGCGGCGGCTGCGTTGCTCTGTCATCGCGGCGATGTGGTAGTAATTAGAATCGCATCCACGAGGAGACATGAAACTGCAAGGTTAACTGATATGTTTGACAAATCTGAAAGAACTATTCTGATAAGTTAAAATTCAAGGAAGTTGTGTCATTTTCTGTTTTGGGTGATGTAGCCGACCGCCCTGGCACATTGAGGTTCGGTCGAGATGTCACATTACAAGTTCAACTTCTGGACCACGGCTCTGACACAGCCGGACAGCACGGCGGACCTTGCATATATGGTTTGCATCTTGACATAGAACTACTAGATTGTAGATATATACTCAGTGACATTAGAAGTGTTACATCCAGAAAAAATAATTTCCTCAACTTAATTTTTTGGCAATGAGGTAGTCTTACATCAACAATGAAACGATAACATGCCCACGAAACTTTATAGAAAAGTAATAAGAAAAAAAATTAATAATGTGTTGGGCGACCCCGCAGCTGAATACACTCCTGTATACGTCTAGCCATCGACAAAATGAAATGATGGATGTCTGGTTGTGGTACCTTATTCCAAGCAACTCAAACTTGGTGGATTAGATGTGGCGGATGGTGCAAGGTGGATAGTCTCCTCCCCGATCATATCCCACACATGTTCGATTGTATTTATATCCGGCGAACGGGGTGGCCACGACAAAACATTAACGCCTGCTTCTTGAAAAAAGTCCGCAGTAAGACGAGCAATATGGGGACGGCGTTGTCTTGTTGGAAAACGACGTATGGACGACCCTCTAGGTACGGCAGTAAAGTGGTTTGTAGGACATCATCAACAGCAGTGATATTGCCTTGATGACATTATGCCATTCTGCCTTCCAATGGTGCCGTTCTCTGCGTTCAATCGTTGACGACAGTATGAAAAAAGTTCACCGGCTCGAATGCGGCGATATAGTGTACGCATAGTAACAGTTCTTTCTACCTTCTCCAATTTTTCAGCGATCTGACGCGTAGTAGCAAAACGGTCTCGTAGGGCTAGTTGTGGGACAAACCTACATCTCGATAGGCAATAATTCTACCCCTGTCAAAGACGCTAACATGGTAATAATTTGGACGTCTTAAAACTCGAGGCATTTTGTTATGCTTAACACTAGTAAATAAAAGGGCAACAACTAAAAATGCCTGTACTATTCAGCTCTTAGAAATTGCTTTCGTCACGAAAACTAAGAGATAACAATTAAACTAAGGCAAACAAAAACAAAGATAAAACGTTGATATTTTTGCCACAGCATGCTTTAAATATAGTCATTATGTAGCACTTTTAATGTATACAACAATAACAATGGCCAAAGGATTCACTAAATTTTACAAAAAAAAACGATTTTTGCGTTTTTAAATGTTTTTGCAAAAATTTTAAGTTTAGTGAATGACTTTGCTTCACAATAGATTTATACTGATATTATCAGAAACGAGTTTATTCGTTTGCGAAAATCAATAAAACAGTTTTATTAGTGCTATGTGTAACATTTATAAAATTTAGTTATTAATATTTTCTTTCTAATATTATCACTGACTAAGACTCAGATTGCACCTTAAAAATTATTATATAATTATCATTAGCACCGTCATAATAAAATCTGTATATAAAAATTATAAAAGAAAAAATCTTTATAAGGAAACAAAAGCATTTATTTTACCGGATAATTCGGGAACATCATTAAATTTGTTTAATTCTAAAACGGAGTATGGAGCCATTGAAATCCACATTCTTGTCTCAATTTAACCAATCTGGAACAGTTAAAAGTTAAGGCAAGAATGTGGATTTCAATGCTTAACCATAACCCATTTTATTAAATAGATTTAAAGCCGCCCGTGAATCATCCGGAAAATAAATGCCTTATTCGTTTTATAAGTGAATTAGTAAATTCTGTTGAATCCTTACACACACTTTTTGTTTTCTATTCATTATATGTAGCTTTTATTAAGACGATGTAATAACTATATAAGGTGACATCAGACTGCAATATGCTTTAGCGAGCGATAATTCCAGAAAGAAAATATTAATAAACTAGTTTTATAAATATACCACAGAGCGCTAATAAAACAATTTTATTGATGTTCGCAAACGAATAAACTCATATCAGATAATACCAGTATAAATCTATTATGAAACAAATTTGTTCACTAAGCTTTAATGTCGTACAAAATTAATGTGTGAACGTTTATAAAACAGAATCAAATTTTTCGTAAACTTGGTACAAGAGCGTTCTTACTACTGACAATGTTATTAAAACTGCGTTCTAAGAGCAGTAATAAAGCAAATATAAAGTAAAATAGCACAGACAGTTGAAAATTATAAAATATATTTTCTAGTAGGGCATGGTTTTCGAGATTATGTGCCGTATCCGTACTTGAATACCCTGTATATCTCATGTTCGAACTTCTATTGACATAGGTCACTGATGCGAGAATGATACTGTATTGTGAAAGAGAAGCAAGAGCACATTTCTCCATCTCTATCTACGTTTCCGGCGAAATCAGAAAAAATAACCCCAAAAATTGTCGCCTGACTGAGGCCGCAGTGAATCAAGCGCGAGTACCAGCTATTCCGCACGTGTAGGGTATCTGAGAGATAGTACGAGATTAGGCCGCTTGAATCTGCAGGTATCTGTTTTTGACCCAATTTTGCCTGACCAGCCCCAGAATATTATTAAAGCAATTCTCGAAGTAAAAACCCCCAAATTTGGTAGAACGCAGCACTGGTACTCCAGGCGTCAAGTTTCGGGATCGTTTTTACGACACGGACTGAGCTGTTGAGTTACTATGAGTAACACCATTACCGCTCCACTGCACGTTGTATTCTCATGCATCGTTTCTGGAGCATTGCCGTAGTTTCTTCCGGTATATAGGCTCCATGGTTTCCAGAGTTGGTTCATACTTATATACATACATATTAACAAATACAGCATACCGGTTACGTAACAGGTTAGACATCTCTACTTTATGTAAGTGCCATTCCTACCAGCTTTACAAAAATGCGCTGCAAAAAGTCGCTTGAAGCATATTCCGTTGAAACTGTAGATAGACGCACAAATTGATTCCGTGTGACAAAAAAAAAGGTGGTTGACGACAACGTTTATTATGCATACGGCTTTTGTATTACCATTACTCTCAAATGTAAGTAAAATGCTGAAGGTCTAGTCTAGAATATAGACATAAATAGATTCCTGCATTGAAGGTTTTTACTTTCTACGCCACTGGGCGAAGTGAAAAAATTCGAAAATGAGATCTTGTTTTTTTGATGTTTATGACATGTACATCACGAAAAACATGTCACTCATTTATGTGAGTGTGTTTGTCTGTCCGCTAATCTTTGACACCTTTATATCTAGGGAAGAACAGATCGTATTTTGATGAAATTTTCACACAGGGTTACTACTGTTCCAAGCACGAAAAAGCTTTGTAGTTTTTAAGACGGTATAGCGGTGGCAGAGTGAGGGGTGAGAAAAGAAAAAATATAAGAATCGCTCCAACTTCGTTTTTTTTTTGAAGTCAGTGGCTCCTGATCATTTTCGAAAAGAAATCGGTAGGTATTGAAAATTGGAGATTGTATCAGTCAAAGATGTTCTATCATTAAGATTTTTTTCAATGATGCATTGTGAAATTTTGAAAGTGTATGCAACATTTCCCCCTGGAAACTGATTTTCATATAGTCAGGTGCAGCATTGGCAGTACCCACAATATCAACAATACTTTCCTCAAAATATTCATTTAGTTGCAATCAGTACTACTGATGTAGATACTGCTACTGCGGCGATATCGTCATCGACACATCGCTACAGAGGAATATGTATATATTTTAGGAATATTTAGGTATTGGGAGTTTATTTAGCGTTCTGCGATGCTTCTGTAAATGATCTTTTTCTAAATTTTATGATACTCGTACTTAAATGAAGTGGGTTCACCTAACCTTTAATTTGTGTTGCTTGGTATATGATGGTTCCATGGATATTTCGTCAAGTAGATTGACTACGTACTTATTACGCATACATGTACAACGAACACGGACTTGTAGGATGCAAATATCTTGCGAACTAGAGTTTGAGTATTATCGCGAGTTTAATACTTTTCAGAAATTCCTGCTCATTTTCAGACATTATTTGGAGGAGGTGAATATTGTACGTTGCAAGTTGGATGCGGTAAACGGTTGTAAATTGCTGCACGTTTGGCGTCAGTGAAAGACCGTCTATTATTGAGTGAGTCACATATGTTTTTTCTACATGAAAACAAGAATTATGATATTTTACAGGGTTTGTCCGGAAAGTAATAGGACTCATTTTCTTCCGCCATGGTGCGCGCACCGACTGGATTCGGTAGAGGGCGTTCCTAGCTAACGAATGAGCGGTTGGTCAGTTGTCTCCGAGCACTTGGAGAGTAAGGACAGGCATTTTCGCGCGACGCGTTTCTGTGAGTGGTGCAAACGAAAATGCAGCGTTCGTTAGAGCAAAGGTACGCGATTAAATTCTGTGTGAAACTCGGTAAATCTGCGACAGAGACGTTTGATATGATCAAGCAGGCTTACCCAAGTTTTGTTTAGCTAGAAGTGGTGTGTTTCAGTGGCACCAGGCCTTTTTGGAGGGCCGGGAAGAGGTCGCTGATGAAGACCGTGCTGGAAGACCTTCGACTTCGACAAACACCGATAATGTGACTCGTGTGCGCAAAGTTTTGAACTCAGACCGTCGACTAAGTATTTGTTTAATTGCCCAGATGTTGAATTTACCAAAATCTGTGGTTCATGATATTGTGAGACAGCATTTGAAGATGCGCAAGGTGTGCGCAAAGATGGTCCCAAAAGTGCTCACCAACGACCAGAAATTGCGGTGAGTGGAAGTGTGCCAAGAAAATTTGAACATGTGTGAAAGTGACCCCCAATTTTTGAATAACGTAATCACAGGTGACGAGTCGTGAATCTTTGAGTATGATCCCGAGACAAAGAGGCAATCTTCCGAGTAGCACACGACGGCGTCTCCTCGCCCAAAAAGGGAAGAATAAGCAAATCCAAAGTGAAAACGATGCTCATTGTCTTCTTTGACATCAAAAGCATAGTCCACCATGAATTTGTTCCTCCTGGACAAACCGCCAACGCCAAGTTTTACGTGGAAGTGCTCAGGAGACCCAAACGAAGGGTCAGTCGGGTCCGACAAGACATCGCAGCCGACTGCAAGTTGCACCACGACAACGCCCCGGCTCACACCGCCTTTCTTGTGAACACCTACCTGACCAAGACCGACATCCCATCGCTTCCGCAGCCGCCCTACAGCCCAAATGCGCCCCTCCCCCCGACTTTTTTTTGTTTCCTCGCCTGAAAAGACCGATGAAAGGGGCAAGCATTTTGAGAAGACAAGGGGGATCCAAGCAGCAAGCACCGCGGCTCTCAAGGCTATTCCGGAGAATGCTTTCCGTGACGCCTTCAATGCTTCTAAATCGCGCTGGCAGCGCTGCATCGACGCAGAAGGAGCCTATTTTGAAAGTTTTTAAAGAATTGTAACGATTAGCTCAATAAATTTTTTTTAAATCGACTCAGTCCTATTACTTTCCGGACAAACCCTGTATATAGTTTAATATGTAGAGGTCGGAGATTCATCGTACCTAAGTGGATCTACCTAAACGACGTTTCTTTGAAATCTACTTGACGGCATTATTTTATTTCGGATGAAATCGAATGTCCCTCGTTGTCTGAAAGTTTATACATTATTCCTCTCATACTATTTAGTTTTTGCATCCCATATTTGACTTGAGAAAAATATGACAAAGAAATGAAACCACATCAATCTATTACCGATGACAACAAAATTTAGATTTTTATATCTAGGATTCCCAGTTTTGAATTACAAATCTAATAACATCTTATCCATTCATCAATCTGCGTTTGAATAAGAATGATAGAAACTTAATCCCTCTACTTGTTCTACAAGAAATTTCTGTAAAGCAAATACATTCCCGAGCATGTCTGCGGAACGTCTTATTTATATATTTTGGACCGCTATGGCGGAGTCTCAGCCGAGGAATTAATTTGATATTTATCGATCTGGCTACGAGAAGGACGGATTGTAAGTGCGCTAGAGTGCTAGCCATCCTTGGATGGAATTACAAGCGGGAAAAGGACAGTCACACGGGGAGGGGAGTATTTAAATTTACGACTGCTCAAACATAATTTGATCTACAAATCTATCCCACTCTAGGACTTATGACATAACACTCAGGCAGTGCTTCAAATTACCTAGTATACTTTTTTCCCCAAGAAACTTTGTTAACCCGATATTTGAACTGCCTAAGATTAGCATAATTGGGAGAAGCCTCCTCTTGGAGATTGTTCCACCCTAGGAACAAAGGAGCGGTCGTACCGGTCAGTTCTGGATGTAAGTAGTTTGACAAGGTTAGGATGGAAAACGGAATTCAGGTGAGTCTGTCTGGCAGGCACATCGCGCGGCGGCATCATGGAGGTAAGCTCTGAGGAGCAAAGCCCATCGGTGTAGCAGCAAAAGAGAACAATATCTCCGACAGCCCGAAGGTTCGAAAAGTATTTCTTCGTCCCAACAAAATAGCCTAGCTTTTCCCAGCAGCTGCCGCTATTGCCAAGATGTGCTCGTGCCAGATCAAGTCCTCGGTGATCTAGACTCCGACCAGCCGAAATAAACGGCTCTTTCGCAGAACTCGGTCATCCATCGAAACCGGATAAGCGCTATTACTCTTTTTGTTCGTCAAGTTAGAGTACTACAGAAGGGAAGTCAATGATAGACTTCTTTTTTTTTTAGTTCACCGGCAAGCATCGGCTTATCGCTCTACATTCCTGCATGTAGAGTACTGTCATAAGCAAAGCTGTAGATTGGATTGATCGTACAGGAAAGGAGGTCGTTGATATGTAAGAGGAACAGTGTTGGAGCAAAGGCCGATCGCTGGGGAACACCAGCGTTGACGTTGTGGGATAAAGGGGAGAACCCGTCAATTACGATGGATATCTTGCGGCCAAAGAGAAAGTCAGTCACCCATCTGCAAAGCTTCTCTGGCACGCCTTAGGATGGAAGCTTGCATAAGAGGGCAGCATGTATTGAAGCTACTCACTGTCAATTACTGATAGGCATGTAACACGAAAATAAAAAAAATTTCATGATCAACATTTAAAGTTTAAAGAAGTATATTTTCTAGGTAGCCAAGAAAATAAAACTCATGGGAAACTGATTTTATTTGAATGAAATTTTGTAAAAATTTAGATAGAAGCAAGAGCAACTTGTGATAAACTTTTATAGTGAAAACATTTGAGATATCGCTGGATTTCCAATCGTTGGAGCATGCTTCTGTCGAAGTGATTTATACCTTCTAGTGTTGGTGGAGGGTGAGGTTCTTGTTCGCATCAATCTAGGGTTGCCCCCTTTTTTTACAGCAAACAAAGTATGTTTTCATGTTGGTAAAACAAAAGTCCGCAGCATAAAATGCATGTATTTTTTTCATTATTTGTACTCAAAAATATATTTGTTCGCGAAATTCAACAGATGTTTGCCTTTCTTGAAGATATTTACAATCAATAACTCACACAAAGGGTGGAATATATAGAAAATCGATGCACCGCGAGACTGAGAAAAAGAAATTATAACCCCTTAGTCAAGCGGAATCGCACAGCAACCCTCTGTTGCGCGAGTCAGTGGACTACAACCACACAGTCATGCAAGTTCACAAGCACATAAGGCCGCGCCTCGCACTGTAATCAAAATTATCCCTGAATTAATAACAACCCAAATTGGAGTATTTTGAAAAAATCCTAAAGCAAATATTTTTAGACCATGTCGAGTGATTTAAACAATACCTAAACGCTCCTTGCCCTGAAAGATTATCTTGTTCCTCTTAGCTCACTTCCTTTCTTCTACCATTTCCTTCCATTTTTGTCTTTAAAATGGTCTGATTTCTGGGTTATTGGACCTGACAGACTTACAAACTGACACTATGACACAAGCGCTAAGGTCCCACGGTGCAGCTCTGACAACCAACAATGACTTTTATAAATTATAGCCGCCAAAAAATTATATTTACAATGACATTTGACTTTTACTAGACTAGATTCGGCATTTCTCGTGACCGCGTTTAGACGTCCAATGTTCAAATTTTGTGGCTTTGAATACTAGTTTGCTTAGCGCCATAAGTGCTCGATTATAAAGTACGCATACATAAAAAATATGACAATACTATTTTAGATCACGGGTGATAAAACCCTAATCATATCCCATGCCTGTTGAATTGGCGAATAAAAGGTGAGGTTTTCATATTTCCTGGATAAACCGTTGAGTCGTCATACTATGCAGTGACACCTTAAAACAATAACTCCTATTATATATATTAGACGTTCAACTGAAAGGTTTACATCGTGTCTTTTTCCGAAACGGCTCTTGACTCGTGCTCGTCCATCATGCATGCCTAAAATAAAACTGAAAGGGAGAAAATTGGAATGATGGATGGTTTAACATGGTTTTCAGTGATGACATCGGTTCTGTTTAGGAGTACATCTTGCACGGGCGCGAATCAAAAGGTGTAAGACGTTATGTAGAGTTTCAAGTAAAACGCTACGTCCAGAGGGGAAAGGTTAAAAGGACTGAAGGGGAGATACATACATACAGATAAAGCTATCAGCACCTAGATACACTTCTTATTTCATGTTCTGTGCATTTTCTGGTGTTTTATTTATTTATTTATTGACATTAGGACATACAGAGTCCATGTAGCCAGACTCAATATAAATAATAAGTAAAAAAACAATGCCAAGATGGCACTTTTCATAGACAAACAAAACAGAACACGGTAAGGCGCTTTCAACACAAAGGATAAATTACAGGGCTAGCCATAGCTAAGCTAAATACGTATAATCATACTAAATCGTAGAGGAAGTAGATGCCAACAGTCGCCATTCTATGTAAGAATCGCTTACTTTCTTCGGCATTAAAAAAAATATGATCCAAAGTTGCAGATGTATTACATTCTTTGCAGGCAAGCAAGTCAATCAAATACAGTGTTGCTAACAGTGCAGGCTAAATGGTGATAAGATTTCTACAAGCGCATAGAGTTTTAAACCATGGTTTGGCTGAAATCGTTTCTTGACAGTGCTGTGCAGTGCTGTTTGAAACCTATTATTTATGAGTATCACACATCTTCCAGATATTATTTTTGATGCTGGTGATACAATCGTCAACATACATGGATTGTGTCAAAGTGTTGTTCAGCAGCTGCTTGCTTTGCCAGAGTCCCGAAATGAAGTACAAGCTCCTCAACTTATTTTCTATCTTTTCCACTGAAGCATGTGCCATCTTACAAAGTTTAGACCCTGCACAAAATAACAACATAGTGTGTCTGACTCATTATCTGTTCTAAAATCTTTGCAGTGTAGCTTGCCACTTATCCAATATAAACCCAATATTAAGTACCATTAAACAGAAGCTTCGAGTACTGAGAAGTCAAGGTAGGGAAGTTGTGTTCATCTGGGCCTAGGCACACACTGGCATTAAATATAACGAAGCTGTAGATACTTTGGAAAATCAAGCGGTTGCTGAACAACATTTTCAGACACACTCCATGTTCTGATGTTCCATGTCATAAAAGGTGATTCTAATTTCAAAAAGTGCAACCTTCGTCCGCTTCGACGATGCGATATGAGTAAGTACTTGCTAAGGTGCTGTTCTCATATATAATCAATTAATTATGAATATTTTTTTTGCAGAATGGTTTTGACAAATAAATATTGCTTGTACAATCATCAGATTTCACAATAGCTAATGCAATTTGACAATTAAATCTAACAGCATGTTTGCGAAAGAGATTTTTCTGCAGATGAGGTAGAATTATTGAAAAGTGTAGAGACGCAACGTTCCGTCCTGTCACTGCACCTTGTATTTGTATTTTATTTATAACCTGTTTTCTTCAAACCACAAATACAGTTTTGGTAAGCAACTGGAACACGGTATTTACTTGTTTAGTTCTTTTAAAAATAATTTAAAACTCATACAACTAAGGTTTTCGCCCTATATAGCTACATACCCCACACAAGAGATGGCGTTCCTAACACAGGTCCAGTTTTTACAAGGACCTATTATTCTAAAGAGAATGTTCTGTGGTCATGTGCAACGTCCACCATACACTAGCAGTTATAGATCAGGGTGTCATTAAATATGGTTCTGAGTTACTTCTAGCATATAAGACCAGGAATGACGGCGTAACGGTATACCTAGGAAATACTGGAACCATATTTTTGCCAATCTTCCCAATGCTTGATAGCCCATCCCAATATTGCTAGAGCTACAATAGACTCAAGCCTCTTCCTTGGTATCCTAGATGTCAAGTTCTCTCGCCCATTGAACATGTGTGGAGTATGATGGGAAAAAAGCAACCTTTTTCGCTTAACCTCCACAAATATCACTTTATAGGCCCAAAACTGTATGTCTTATCTTGATCAATTTTCCTGTATAAGCACTAGGGTGGGTCAAGAAATTTTTTTTTCGGTTTTGAAAAAGGCTCAGTAATAAAAAGGTGCCAAATGGTGCCGTTAGTTCATATGTAAAATTTTATTACATAATTCTGAGTTTTATTGCCTCCGGATTGTACTAAAGCATTGTGTGTACGTAAACTTCTAGCGTCTCCTCGGGCGTCACTTTACTAATGCATCTTCGATTATGGTTCCTGTTACTTTGGTTGCCTAAGCGTTAGTGTTAGCTACTGTTTGGTTGAGTTCAAGTAGCCAGGGAGAGGGAGGGGTAAGACTGGGGGTGTTAGGTAAGACACACGGGTAAGACAAGTCGCGCACAGTTCATCGCAATCAGTATCTTGCGTTAGAAAGTGCGGACGTGTAAGTTTCGCTGTCAGAAAAATGGAACGTACTCGAAATAGTTGGAAGTGTCCGATATTTGGTGATTTAAATGACTTGAAAGACAACGTATTGCCAACCTATGGGGATGTAATGCGATTTTATTAGTGGACCCGGCACAGGTTGAAATACGAGAGAGAAACAAATAAAGAGCCAACATATAAAGAAATAGAGGCCATTGTAGTTGCAAGACTGATAGAAATATGGGCAAAATCCTCTATCCCTACAGTTGAACCCAAACGAATGAAGGTAATGTTACAAACGTATCACTTAAAATGCAAAAATCTCCTCAAATCTAATCCAAGAATACCTAAAAACACGTTGGAAGGGTTTCGTCTTGGGAGTAAAGCCTTGTTTGATATTTCGGCTTGCAAGTGTCAAGAGTTTCTCAAATGTGCTTGCCCGAAAAACAAGAAAATACCTGCAAGAGAACGTGGCTTTATAACTGATCAACGAACCGCTAGGCAAATGGTGATAGGTGCCTTAGATGTTGTCACAACAACAAAAATTACAAAAACACTGAAAAGGAAGTCAATACGAGAAAATTCTAAGAGCAAACGACTGAAAAAAACCGAAACATGTACGGAAAAGCTGAGTAGCACTTCTGAATCCGAAAGTGTTCAGTCCGATGCTGAAGAACCAACACAAATCAAGTTGAGGACTTCAAGTGGTCAATCTAAGAGTGACACTAGACTTGATTATACTTTGCTATCAAAAACATGCGATAGATTCGGAGTGTCGGATAGGGCAGGAGCAGCTATCGCATCAGTTGTTCTACATGCGTCGGGTTCTCAAGTAATAGATAAAAATAAACTACGCCGAGAACGAAAAAAGGCCAGAGAAAATATAGTTTCACAGCAAACTGTTTCACAAATACACGCATTGTATTTTGACGGAAGAAAAGATCAGACTCTAATGATGTCTGAAATAGAAGGAAAAAACTATAGAAAACGCATAGTTGAAGAGCACATTTCTTTGATAAAAGAACCTTATTCGGAGTTTTTAGGCTATATTACACCTGCTTCAGGCACTGCAAAGTGTATAGCAAATGAAATATTTGACTTTTTCTTGAATGCTGATATATCCGTCGATGATTTAACTGCAATTGGATGTGATGGAACTAATGTGAATGTTGGCATATATGGCGGTATTATACGACTGCTAGAGAAACGGTTAGGTAGACCCTTACAATGGATTATTTGTTTATTCCATATGAATGAACTACCATTTAGACATCTGTTCCAATATATTGATGGTAGTACCTCTGGACCACGAACATTTTCAGGAACGATTGGCAAAGATCTCGAGAACTGCGAAAAAAGACCTATAAGCAAGTTTAAGCCTATTCCAACGAGCTTACCGGAGCTTTCTGCTAAAGATATCAGTACTGACCAAAAATACTTGTACAGAATGGTTGAAGCAATCTCAACCGGTGTATTTCCTAGCGATTTGGCTAATAAATCACCAGGTAAAATGTCGCATGCGAGGTGTCTGACTCGTGCGAACAGGATCCTCCGTCTGTATGTTTCTGTAGAGACTCCGCCTGAAAGTCTAACTATTCTTGCAACGTATGTTATCAAGGTTTATGCTCCGATATGGTTTTCTATAAAATCTCATTCTAGCTGTAAAGATGGATCGCGACACTTTTTCAAACTCATCGAGTTATCCAGATATTTACCAGCAAATTTGAAATCTATCGTCGATCCAGTAATTCAAAGAAACAGCTATTTCGCACATCCGGAAAACGTATTGCTCGCAATGTTAACAGACTCTCAGCCGCACATTCGTGAATTAGCTGCACGACGCATTTTGAAAGCTAGATCAGTAACAACTAAAGATTTGCGCATTTTTAAGTTACCACAGATTAACTTCAATGCATCAACGTATTATGATCTTTTGAATTGGCAAGAAGATATCTCTGAGCCACCATTATTGAAATCTGTAACCGAAAAATATCTCCGATTATTTATTGAACAGAAAGGAGAAAGAGACTTGGATTTCTTACGCCTTCCTTGTCACACACAAGCAGTAGAAAGAGCAGTCAAAGCTGTAACCGAGGCCTCAACCACTTTGTGCAATAAGCTAATGAGAGAGGGATTCATCAAAGCCCAGATGGACTCGAGAAAAGCAATGCCAAAATTTGATAGCAAAAAGGATTTCTCTACAAAATAAACCCCTCGCTCAATGATTATTCATTATTATTTTTGTTGTAAACATTATTTTCTGTTCAATAAACGTTTACTTACTATTCATTCAAGACATTTATTTGTAAATTATATTCATTAGTGTGACTTTGTATGCCACGCAGTTATACCTCCTTTAACCCCATCTTTGACAATTTCCACATGATTCCGGAGGCAGAAGATTAATTCTGATTGCAATCAAACTTCATAACATGTTCACACTCATGATTTAGCACCTTTTTGTCACTGAGCTTATGAAAAAAAGGAACATTTTTTTTTCACATATAAAAGTGACCCACCCTAATAAGCACCTTTGATACTATTTTGACATAGTTTTAAATTATGTGAACCCCTTTTAAGATTTTTTTATTAGGGTTGCAGTGGATAGTGAATTGGCCATATAACGGATACCGGATATTCAGTTTGTTAGTTGGCTCAATACCCGCATATCCGGCCGCCAGATAGTCCATCCGGTTGAAAGGCTTGTAGGTGCATTTTCCTTAAACTGAAAGTTCTTCTAATAGCGGATGATATACATCCCTCATCGCAAGAAGCTCACGAAACTTTTTGAAAGTACTTCAACGACGTGGTAGAAGGAAATACCTTATACCATGAAAATTTCTCTCAAAGCATGCTATTGCTAGATAACATGTATCTAAAAACGCTAGAATTAAGCGACAACTGTAAGCAATATCCAATTTTGCCAAAATTTGTCCGAGTATATCTCTCGTTTGCCTGTAATAACGTATACAGTGAGATATTGTCTTCAAAAGCCGGCATATTATTCGTGGATCAGCGATACCGACTTTAGCCAGCAAACGCAGAAAAACTCGAAATTATAAATCGCAATTCACCGTTCGTAAATTTATTTACTAATTCAGTGAAAATGACGAATTTTCTCTTTAACGTTTGATTTACCTGATATATAAAAGGACATTTCTTTACTCAGTGATTTACTTTGATTTCAAACCTTTGTTATGTTTATTTTTGAATACAAAAAGAAAATTTTGGGTCATTCTACTTTATCTTTGATGTGCTGTTAGATAAGAAGCATTGTCTGTTTACTTTTAGTGACTGAAGGCTGATAGTAGTAATAAAAATCAAATACCCATATTTCGAGTTTTTTGTTTTATTACTATCTTGCTTTCGCTGGGTACTAAAGCTAGTAATCGGTATCTGGCAGGACAATAAATTGTAGTCGGATAATCCGGATACCGGATAGTAACCAGATATCCGTAGCAACCTTATTTTAGGAGGATACAATAAAACTGTCAAATCTGTCCGGTACATAATATCGATTAAAACCGGAAAGAGGCAAACTAGTAGATTTCTACTTATAATCTGGAGAGAACCAGTGCAGTAGCAGTAGCGGCATAACATATATCTTGTATCCGACTAATTTACTAAAATGGATGTAAGTTTGTCGATGTTGTTTTGTTTGAACGGCTGGGAGCAAAAGCGTTGGCGGTCCAAGCGCTTTGGATCGGGGGTGGGAAATTATGAAACGTCTGAAAGGATTTTGACAAATTGATCTAATTTAATACAAACTCGCTGCCGCCGCTCCGCAGCTTCTAGCTCCGCAATCAATACCGAAAAGTTTCGGGCGTCGGTTTGCCGCCCATAATGCCTATAATTCGTTTCAGTTAGTGTATCTGGCAAGATGTGACCTAACTTGCACACATTTACAATTACACCCTCCATTTTTTTTAAAAATGATCAGAATCATCGGAAACGACGAATAGGGAAGTTGGATGATTTTTATTTTTTTGAAATTCGACATTTATCTCCGCCACTGGATCGATTTATAAAAACTAAAAAGCTTTCTCGTTCACGCCATAGCAGTAACGTTGTTTGAAAATTCCACCTAAGCAATACTTTCCGAGTTATGGAACAATCAAGGACAGACAGACAAGCAAGCCGATGAAAATGAGTGACATGGGTTTTTGTGATGTACATGTCATACATCAAAAAAAAAACATTTTATTTTTGAGATTTTTCGACATTACACCTTCCTCGCCAGTAGGCGTGGAAAGTAAAATGTACAATAGTGGTCATTTGGAGCGAATTCCAGCAACATTGTTAGCAGAAGTCGGAAGCGGAGTTAGATGTATCGATCACTGGTTCAACGATGATGACGTAAGCAACCAGAAACACACATCGCAGTTGCAATTAGACGTATTTATATAAAGGGTTGGCACCCAGGCTCATACATTACTCGATGCAAAGTGTACAAACTCAAGAATAGTAGAGCCACTGGAAGAAATCTTTCATGGTTTAGAGTTTAGACGATGTGCCTTGAATCTACTCGGTATTCCTCGCATTACCGTGGATCGCCTTGACTTGTCACAAATCTCTTTAGATCTTCTTGAATTTTCTTGAATCTGTTTGGCTTATCTTGGACCTCCTTGGAGTGCCTAAAGTCTTCTTGAACTGCCTCGGATCTTGTCCCACGCAAATAGAAAATCTCCTTGGATATACTTGTATCCCCTGGAGTGGATATATTCCCAGTGAAATACAAAATCTTCTTGGATGCCCTCTAATGTCCTGGAATTACCTAAGATCTTCTTCAACTGCGTCAGTTCATCTCGTAGTAGAATATAATTAAACCTTAATGAATTTTCTGGTATTTTCTTCCACGGAGACAGACAATCTCCTAGTATACCCTCAAATTTGCTTGAGTTGCCTCGTATGTCCTTAGATTGTCTTGGATCTTCTCCTTTTGGAATAAAAAATGGATATCCTTATACATACTATATTGCCTCTAATGTCCTTAGATTGCCTTAAACGCCTAGTAGAATACAAAATACGCTTGGATAACCTATGATCCATTTGTATATTGCCTCGTATCTCCTTAGATTGCATTGGATAAGTGGAATACAAAATCTCCTTGGATGTTCTCGGATGTCCTGGATTTGCCTAGGATCTCCTTCGGTTTCCTCGGATCCTCTATTAGTGGAGTGCCTTGAATTTCCTTCCACGTGGATAGAAAATTTTGGATTTTTTTGAATTGCCTCAAATCTCTTTGGATTACCTCGTATCTTCTTCCACTAGGATGCCCTTGGAGCGGATGTTCTTGGATTGACTGTGTTCTTCTTGGAGTGCCTTTAAGCTTCTAATGTCTCACATTGGGATAGAAAATGCTCTCAGTGAGGACTCTCGCTATATAGCTATCTAGCTGGCTGAAAAACGGTTCTAGGATTCAACGCACGGAGTAATTCTGCTATAAATTTCTGTATACTGCATTACTCACCAGATACAGTCTACTATGTTGTCTGAAAGATATCGATCTTTCACTAGAATTTGCGCTTTGTTCCTTTTTTGTACCGCAGTTATTAATAGATGTAATTACAGTAGTCAGTAGATTTATCACTTTCTGAAATGCGGTTATATATATTTTTCAATGTTCAATCTATATCACAGGCAATGCGTAGGTATGATCAATATTTATCTAGCCAAATATATCAATTGTAGTAATTGTAGTAAATGTAAACGGTATTTGTATTTTATTTCACAAATCCGTACCCATTGAATACGAAGAGTGTTGCAAGAGTGAAACTTAGATACATAAAGGTGTGATTGAAATAAATATAACTTTATTTATAATACTTAGATCAGCGTAATGCTCCCGTATATTTCCGTCCATTTCAAACCCTGATTTGTTCTAAGATCTGACGAACCAGAAGATCCCATAATTCCTTACATTATACGAGTATATTTTATATATCATATAATATGTTATATATATATTATATATCAGTGGTCGCCAACCCGTCGATCGCGAGCTACCGGTAGCTCGCAAAGACAATTCTGGTGTAAAAATCATAGAAGCTCCTATAAATTTTATAAATTCTCCCAATAAACACAAGCAGCGGCAACACTGCGGTGAGCGATCTGTTCGAGAACGATCTCGATTACTTTGAACGGAATAAAAACGCAAGGCGCGGCGACATTGCGCTTAGTTTAAAACTGAACGACTCAAAGTCCAGCGGTTGGGTTAGAGTTGGCCTGCAATTAAAAGCATTATGTGCAGTAGTAAGAAGATGAAGACATTTCCATTGGGAATGGGAAGACCAGTTTGTTACGTAATACATCTGTTTCTGGTGCTAAAAAAGGGAATATCGAGAGACCCTATAAAACTCTTCATTCGAATTTTGAAAACTCATTTCCGTTACGTTCTGCAACCAGAACGGAAAAACTGAAAAAATTAAAAAACCAGTTAATTGGACAACAGACAATGTTTTTAAAAACAATCGACAAAAGTAAGGCTGCAACTGAAGCATCATACCGGGTGCCCTAGATTACACAAAAGGAAAAACCTTATGAAGACGGGGAAATGATAAAACAGGCGTTTTTACAAGCTTTCATTATTTGCCAACTTTAGAAATAAAGACGAGATAGTGTCTGCTATAAAATCTATGCAACTTTCTGCTAATACAGTGATAAGACGAGTAGAAGTAATGAGCAATGATATATTCTTACACTTAAGAAATGACTTCGATAACTGTGCTTATTTTTCACTGCAGCTGGATGAATCCACGGATGTCGTTGACACCTCTCAGATGGCCGTGGTCGTCAGGATGGTTTTTAGTGATTTTACGATTAAAGAAGATCTTTTTAAGTTTATTCCACTAAAGAGGCAGGGCTTGTTTTCTTCTTTTAAAAATATTGTTTCTTCTGGGAAAATTCCAATATCCTAAATGGTATGCTTGACAACCGATGGCGCTCCAGCTATGGTGGGTCGTGATGAGGGTCTCGTGGGGTTATTACGTAAAGATGAAAGTTTTCAGCAATTTCTCTGTTACCACTCCATTATCCATCAGCTAGCATTTTGTGGACATTTTCTAAAACTAAACAACGTTATGAAATTGGTGGTAAAAATTGTGAACAAGATTAGAGTACAAGCGTTACAAAGAAGATTATTCAAAACCTTGGCCGATGGAATTGACTGTCAATACGGGGAATTACTTCTTCACTCTGAAGTACGATACGAGTGCTAAAACGTTTAAATGATATCATATCTGCCATAGTTCAATTTTTCAAAGAACGTGATAAATCTATTCCGGAACTGGAAAATTCAATCTGGCTTAGAGATTTTGGTTTTATTGTGGATATTACAGAAAAATTAAATGAACTTGATTTGCAGCTTCAGGGAAGGGACAAAGAATTAGCAGAAATAATGTCTGATATAAAAGCGTTTATCAAAAAGCTTGAGTTTTGGGAACAAAACTTAATCAATGGCGATATCAGTAATTTTCCTGTTCTTGCAGAAATTATATCTCAAAGCCCAGTAGAACCATATGACAGTAAATACAATGTAGAAATAGTCTCTAACTTAAAGGACAACTTCAAAAATCGTTTCAAGAATTTCAACAAAATTGCTATAGTGGCGCAATTTGTTGTTTCACCCTTCATGGTAATTGATATCCAACAGTTTGTAACTTATGTTACGCAGAATTTTAGCAGACATCGCCGCGACAGAAATGGAGGTGATTTCGTTTAAAAATGATTTAGCTTCAAAATCATTAGTCTCAAATACAAAATGTATCTGGTCTTCAGTAAGTAAAGATAAATATTCAGTTTTATGTCGTGTTGCGTTGAAAGTTAAAGCGTTATTTGAATGAATGAATCTTGAAATTAGAGGCATTCCGGCCACCATAAGGAGCCAGTGCATAGACCGCTTAAGCGGGCCCTTATGCACCTCTACATTCCTTAGATCACAAGCCTCGCCCTTTTAGCGAAGTTGAGAATCGCCTTGAGTCCAAGCTCCTTGACGTCCTGAGGGTCCAAAGTAATGGACCCCAGTATAGTCTGCCTATAGTAGCTCAGAGCTTCACAGCGACACAAAACGTGCGCCGAGGTCTCTCCCTCTACCCCGCAGCGTTCACACAAGGGATCCTCAGCGGCCTCAGCCACCCCCATCACGTGCAGGTCGCGCCTTAACGTGTTACGGCCAGACAACAGTCCCACCAGCAACCTTAGGTTGGCTCTATCCAGAGGTAGGCAGAAACGTCCATCCTTAGCACTGGGCCCTTCAATGAGTTCCCGTGCCTGGCGGTGATGTCTGGAAATACTTCTCCATTTCTGAGAGTGTTGTCTTGCAACCCACGTCTCCATTTTCCTCCTAACTTTATGCGTTATTTGGTTCAACCTATTTGGGTGAATCTTCTTTTCCAAATATGAAGTTTATTAAAAACAAATACAGTGATCGACTTACAGATGAACATTTGGATAATTGCATTCGAATGGCGGTATTGAATTATACTCCAAACATTAAAAAAATTGTCAGCGAGTCTGATTGTCAGACTTCTCATTGAACACACATTTTTTATCTGGACATGTTTTTGTTTAAAATGGTGCGTTTTGTTTATTTTTCAAACAACTACGTTTGGTAGGAATGGATGTAGTTATGTGGTATGTATTAGTTATTAGTTGTTTATTCAAGTTTATTAGTATGTATTAGTATTAGTACAATAAACACATGTATGTCGCATACAACTGTGAATAATTTCATTTAAGTTGGCTCACGTTGCTTACGACTAGGTAGCCTACTGTTTATTCGAAAATTATCAAAGTAGCTGAACACATTGAAAAGGTAGGCGACCACTGTTATATATTATACATTATATATTACATCTTATATATCATATATTATTATGTTTGTTACTCAATCACTCCAACGGATCAGGATAAAATTGGGTACAGAGATATACTATAGTCTGCAACAGTACGTAGGCGATTTTTTATACCAGGAAACAACTTTGAAATATCTATTTCACGAACTACCGTCCAAACAACTCAATGGAATTTGACATGTCAGTCGCTTGTCCGACCGAAGTGAGTAAGAGCTATACCGTGCATCATACATTTACTGCATTTTGACATTCGTTTTCTTAGCGTATATATACATCTTGATTTTGATTTATTTGGTGTTTTGATTTACTTCAACTATAATGTATGTATATTGTTTCTGTATGATTTTTCTAGAATTTTTGAAAGCATGGGACTTGATATTTTAGGAATAATTAAGAGCAGCCTCCACTGTTATAGGCAGACATACTTTGATCATAGTTAGTGATAAAGTGTCATTTCCCGTCCGCCCTTCCAACCACTTGTTGATCCCAGCATTCATTTGACATCGGATTTGGAATCTAGACAACCAATTTGCAAACGAAACGAGTTTAGAATAAACAATTTCCTTTAAAATGAAATGGAATCGGTTTTTATTGCTTCATCCGATAAACGTATTAAGAGCCACCGCCTTTGTGACTGAAACATATCCCTGTAAAAATGAGCGCATCTCATCTTTTTTACAGCAGAAAGCGTCGCGGCGTGAAAAAAGTGTAGAGGCTCGGCGTCGTTGGAGATCGATTGATAATTTCCGAGACAAGCGGCTGCAGGCTGCTGGCGCCTACATCCCTACATGCATATACATCTAGGCATCATATATACATATATACATCATCCACATGCACGCTACATAGACCCCACGTCACAGACAAAGAAACGCCAAAGAGGAAGCCATCAACGCTTGTAGGACGATAGAGCGGTTACATTAGATTCACATCATATTTAAAATCATTTTGCTCATGCTCTATTTCTTATACATTTCCTCTTTGAAATTCGACCGGAAGGAAATCCTATGATTACGATTCAATCAGGCTGAACTGAATAACTGAATGTGTTTATGATCGGCCTAAGTAACTATGACCAACCGCATACAACGTTATTTCATGTTTTTCAGCAATCAGCAGTACTGGAGACAGAAAAAACAGAAAATAAGTATGAGGTATGGTCTACTGAAAAACAGAGTATGTTTTGTGCACGTAATATGGTTTCTAGTTCATTTCTGAGAGCTCGTTCTCCGAAACGAACTAGTTCTAGGAACTACTTTTTAGAACAAACTATTTGACGGAACGTATTGTGCTTTTTTTGGTTTTTCATTTTGATAAGATGCATGTTTCAAGTTTAAATAGTCCACGTAAACTGTCACTCACACTGTAAATGTAGCTATATACACGTTTTCTAGCAATCTCAAATCATGTTTGATATATTTTTTTACCACTTGATTTCCAATAAATAATACATATCTTCAATTTGGGTTTGCCAGGATGTCCACCTCTTGGGAGAATAGCCCGTTTTCTTAGTATCGCGGACAAAAGCCAAGCAGAAAATAAATCGATGAGGTAAACATACTCAGACCTTTGAGGATCCACTGAAGCGGTGGCACAACAGAAATAGCGAAAGTCTATGCCAGATTATTTGAGATAGTTAAAAAAGTGTGTGTCTTATACCAACATCTGCGCCATACGAGCGATTTTTTTGAACGCTGGACAAGAAAGAAGTTAACGAATAATGTTTAATTTGTAGTTAATATTTCTACATTGCCCTCAATGTGTGACATTTTGTTTGAAAGTTAGCTAATTTTATTTGTAACTAACGGCATTTCTTATCATCAGTTTTAATAACTCGCTATTAGTTCGCTAGGATCATTGGGAACCTGTAATATCAGTCGTTCGTAGTGAAAAAGCGAACGAGTTTGTCAACGAATGCTGAACTAGTTCATTTAGTTCAGTCATAAGAATTGTTCGTTTGAACTAGTTCGTTAGCAAACTACACGTCACTACTGACAACTGCCACCTATAAATAATTCGCCGATGTTTGATACATGTTCGGCCTATGCATTGAGAATGACAGAATGCCCCGACGCCTCTACCTCCACTCAATGACAGTTCAGTTCTATGAATAGGCAGACTCAATTCTGAACCATTTTTCAAATGTGCCTGCTGCGTCTACTGTTCACTCGCAAAGAACGACTGGTCCTATCTACCTATCTACATCTCTGTTAAGAGTGACTTTTGCAATAATAGTTTCTCAGGAATCATTCTCCTCGGCGATTTCGCCATTAACCATTTTTTTTACTCAAATTTTGGGTGAGACGCTTTGAGTCGGCTATGTGTTCAGCCACGTTAGGCCCTTAAGCCTAAATCAGGCTCAAACCGTAGCGTATGGTTCCTAGCTCACGCCACACAATCATAGAGGGTATACAATCATATACTGAGTCTCACGTCATTGCTTTACAGTCTTGACAATACACAGAAGATATATTTGTTCATTTCTGTAACAGAACCGAAATTGTAGAAACGGAAACAGATAAATGAAATCGATCCCATTGTGACCAGACTATAGCCCAAGGAAAAACTCTATAGGTGGTGGAGAGGGGGTGAGTCTGGCTCCTCTTGCTCTGCTGTTTAATTACAAAGATTAAAAAAAATCGCAAACGCTAACACTACAAAAGATATGGGCATACGGCTTGCCTTGACGCCCGTATATAATGTTTGTATACATGACATTGTATGAATAATACTGAGATAGTCTGACGTGATATTGCCACAGAGGGTGTGGAAAGCGTTATAAATATGTGATTTTGGGAGGGATAGGACGCTTTGTCTCACTTTTTGCAACCTTCGTCTTGATTTTAGCGTAGACGTACCCCTTATTCTGTTTTGACCATTGTCTAATACAGAGAGATTAATAATTGGGCTTTATACGCAACAATTATTAACGTATTCATCTTGAAGATAAGTCCACCGTTTGCCAGATTTTGATATTTTAAATTAGATAGTGAATTGTGCCATAGTCATTAATCTTAAAACCTGAAAAGAAAATGTTTCGCATCCATTTTGGATGTATATCTAATAAATGGCAGGCAACCTGCACCACACATGCGCCATCTCCTTACAATTAAGTCTAGGTACTATGCGGTAAAAATATTAGAAACCTGTTGACCGATTAAACAAGAGTCAAAGACGCCACTCTTTATTTGACCTTGAACCGAAAAATATAATCATGAATAACAAAAAACGTTATAGCGTTTATAAATAAACCATACCACTTCTACTTTCAGGTTGAATACGTTAATCAGTGCATAACACACATCAAAGTTTTAAGATAACCGAGACAGTAGATTCTGAAAAAATCTACGATATCAAATGTGGATCAGCCTCCTTCAGCAAAGAATTAGATAAAAATATACGACTTGCATCGGTACCCAACCCATGCGCCGGGCGCCGTGCAGTTATTACATTACTTTAACGGTTAGTGTCTTCAACATCATTTTCCTGGACATTTCCATCCCGTACAGAAAGCTATAGACAGAATCCGTTAACAAATCTGTGTTTTTAATACACAACGAGAGGTTTTTGAAATTTCTCATCAAGTGGACGGTGAGAGTACTTTTCTTCAATTTTATTCTGCAACTTTTTCTGAACGGTCACGAATCCCAACCGCTGTTTTAATATTTTTCAAATCCGATTACACTATATGTTTTTACTCTCGCTATTGGAATTTGTAGAAGATAATAATGGATAATTGAAAAACGATCTTTGAACGCAATTAAATACCGCTTGTACTATTAGTTCCACATTGTAACATTGTATCAAATATTTTAATAGCATCGTATTTCATATCAAAATGAGAAATTGTGTGGTGTAAGCCATCGGGTGTGAATATAACATATTCAGGAGCTTAATAATTTGCGCCGGAGTGTCATATTTTATGTCCTTATGAAACCTGGGTGTAATATATTCGAGCATGCATGACCTGAAAACTTGTGTCCTTAAATGTATATAAATATAAAATTCGCAACAAACATTCAGTCTTATAAATGTGTTACTTCTACGTACGTGCACATTGAACGTAAACGAATAGCCTAAGAGCTGCTGGTTCTGTAACTGTTCGAAGTTCTCTAAAAAGTATTTTGGGCGAATTTTCTAAAGCGCCTTCGCGATCTTGACATCAAGCTCCCGTTCATTCCAATAGCGAGTGCCTGTCCAGATTAAGATTTTGTAGATCATTTTACCCATTTTATATCCCGTTGTTAACGTCGAATAAAACTTTGTATGCCTAGGTAATTTGGGGTACTGAATCCGACTTTGCAAATAAAGAAATCGTGAAGCGTGGTGGAACAGAATCTAATGTCGAAAATGGGCTGCTTGGGGCGTCCCTAAGGCACTTTTTTATACTGATGCAGCACGTAGGTAGAAACCTAAACACCAGAGCACCGCGAATGCTATAAGAATTTTATTAATCCGATTTTTGAACGGCCTAATGTTAATAGAAGTACAAAAGCATCATCAGGCAGATTGTACCACAATCTCAACACCCTAAGAACAAAGGAGTGATTGTACCGGCAGTTCTGGCTGGGCAAAAGTTCGACAGAGATGGGAGACAATAGCCTAGCGGGTGTGTCTGACTCTATCGACGCGCGGCGGTATTATGGAGGAGAGCTCTGAGGAACAAAGCCCGTTGACATAGCGGTAGAAGATAGCCATATCGTCGACCGTCTGTCGGTGCGAAAGGGTCCCGGGACTGTTCAACACAAACATGTGAGAAGTACTCGAGAATGGGTCTTATCTGGGTCTTGTACAGGGTGGGGAGGTCATGTGGAGAAAACTACTTCTCCATCATCAAAATAACGTTAGATTCGGACTCTAGGCGCTCAATTCACCCAGGAGACAAGTTTTAGCCCAAATCACAGATACGAAGTTTATGATACACTCAGTGACATTAGAAGTGTTACACCCAAAAAAAAAATGATTTCTTCTTGTTTTTTTGGCAGTGAGGTAGTCTTACATCAAGAATGATCAATAACATTCTCACAAAGTTTTATTGAGAAGTAATAAGAAAAAAATTATTAATATGTTGGGCACAGCTGAATACAATCCTGAATACGTCTAGTCATGGACAAAATGAGATGTTCGATGTCTGGTTGTGACACCTGATTCCAAGCAATTCGAACTTCGTGGATTAGCTGTGGCAGAGCCTGTGGCGGATGGTGCAAAGTGGATAGCCTCCTCCACATCATATCCCACACATGTTTGAACATTAACGCCTACATCTTGAAGAAAGTCCCTAGTACGACGAGCAATATGGGGTCGTGCGTTATCTTGCTGAAAAAGGACATGTGAACGGCCCTCTAGATACGGCAGTAAAGTGGTTTGTACTCGTAGGACATCATCGACATAACGCGCAGCAGTCATATTGTATTGCCTTGAACAAAGAGAAGGTGTTATCGGCTACCATAGGCAATAGCCCCCCAAACCATTACTCCAACAGTTCTGGGTACATGCCTCTCAACAGCAAATCCAATATCACGCCGTTCTCCATGGCGTCGTCTTACCCTTCTACGACCATCGTGCGAACCTAGACAGAATCGCGATTCAGCGCTGAAAATGACAACCGTGGACGGTATGTGAAAAGTCCAAAGGCTCGAATGTGGCGATAGAGTAACAGGCCTACCATTCTTCTCCAAAACCATTGGTCAGCGATCTGACGTGTAGCAGCAAAATAGTCTCGTAGGGCTCGTTGTCTGAAACGCATATCTTGAGGTCTGTGGTACGCCTCGGTGGACCAGTTGGCCTTCTTCGTGTTCATCTGCCTTCTTCTATCCACATACGACACACACGCATTACCGTCATTGCAGTACAATTAACACGGCGGCCAATTTCGCGATAGGACCAACGAACATCTCGTTAGGCAAAACTTCTACCCCTGCCAAAGTGGCTAACAAGGTGATGATTTGGACGTCTTCAAACTCGATGCAATTTATTATGGTTAGCACTAGTAAATGAAAGGGCAATAACTAAGAATATCTGTACTCCTCAGCTCTCAGAAACTGCTTTCTTGACAAAAACGAAGAAAACATTTTAACAAAGGCAAACAAAAACAAAGATAAAACGTTGACATTGTTTGCCACAGCATGCTTTAAATATAGTCATTATATTGGCAAAACGACAAGTTGAAGAAATCATTTTTTCTGGATGTAACACCTCTAATGTCACTGAGTATATTTTTGTCATCGTATATCAGATAATTCTCTTTATAGAGCAAAATTACCATTTTCATATTCGTTGTTACAAGTGAGTTATACTAAGTACACAACAAGGAGAAAGTTTATATTTGTTTTGTTCTGCATACCATCTCTTGGTCTAACAAACACCGTGGGTGTATCAAATAACTCAACTGTAATTGATACAGTCATACACTCTGCACTCAGACAGTAGAAACTTTCTGCATTCTACATTCTACAAATGAACTGCATATTTTTAGCATGAACTTGAATATATGCAATGATTTATCAATTCAATCTATTATTCAATAATAGCTAAGATAAAAAACGAATCTGTTGTTTTCACTTCTAAAGTGTATTTCCGTTTATTTATCAGTTAAAATAGCAAAAAAAAAATGTGTCTTAAGAATAAGCAAGTATTTAGATATTATCTACTTATATAACAAGGGGTAATCAAGGCAGTTAGTGATTACACCCTTACAAGGGAAAAAACTAGTGGGATATTTTTACTTTACACGACAGTATTGAATCGCGAAAAAAAATGGAAAATGGTTTTGGATGCTATAAGATATGTACATAACATAAAGTCATGTTACGCATTTCCGTCGGTATGGCTGTCCGATAATCATTGGCCCCGTTATCACTTGGAAAATACCGATCACATTCCTCCTTTGTCAACAATATAACGAAAGTGTTGGCAACTGCCCGTGGACAGGGCCAATAAGGGATCTTTGTATCTGGTGAGAAATATTGATAGGAGTGTTACTCAGCTATCCTTAAATTTGACTTTGACCGTGACCTTCAAGGTCATTCGAAGGTAAGGTCGATCTTTTTAAATGGAACCCCCATTTTTGTCCCCGTAAAGGAAGAGAGCGGACATTTTTGCGTTTAAATATAGACTTGACCATTCTTGAATGGTGAAGGTCAAACCCAATATTACAAAATTACAAAATTCATATGACCTATGGTCCAAAAGTCAATAGATTAATGTCTAAATGGCTTTATAGTTTACCACTTTAAATGCTTTATATCGACCACCATCACCACAATCTTACTAATTTTTATAAACCAATCTAAAACGTTTTTAAATTGGGTAATTAACAAATAAATGGCATTAAGTTTTTCTAAGTTAAGCCAAAATTTGTAGTCAGTAAGTAAGTTTCATTAAATTAAACATTTAAAACACACATGACAACAGAGCGTCGGTCTGTCATCACTCTTATCGAACCGGCAATCGATCGCAAACGGTAACAGCGGTTAGTATGTTGTTTTGTTTTTGTTCGCGTACGTCGTCGGGTTTATTTACAATGTTCTCGAATCAAGAGTTCACCCTGTATATATATATATACAGGGTGACTTTGAAGTTGAGTCATTAATTTTCAGATAATGATTGTAGAAGGAAGATAAACCAAAATATGTGTGTAAAAATAAAAAAAAAATAAAAAAAAAATTTTACCTTGTTTTATAAAGTATCCTCCCGACAAGTATTTCAGTGCGGACCTGTATTTGATCGTGAGGTCCCCTCTGAGGTCTTAAGTCACCTGATTCACGAGCCCGTTGTACTACATTAACAAAGGCACGAGGGGTTGGTTGCACTCGATTGGGAAACCGAACCGCATAAACATGTGCCATTTTTTATTTCGTTTGAGCCACGCAACAGATACCACCATTCACTGTCACTGACTGTATACAAATGAATGAGATACTTGAAAAAACATCGTTCCAAATTCTTTCGCTTTTTTGTTTCCGATGCGATGAACCGATACGGCGGATTATATCCGTTGTCGCCAAACACGACCACATAATATTGTTATTGAGACAGGGCGGTACTCAAACTTCCAAAGGGCTATAACTTTGTTACTTTAATTTTACCAGGAAAATGGTAAAGGAAAAAAACATTTCTTTTGATCAGATCTACTCACTGTTAAAATAAATGACTCAACTTCGAAGTCACCCTGTATATATATAGTTTTATCCGCGGAAATGTAGAAAACGACAAATTTTATGTTCGAATCTTAGTAACTCGACCTTGGACTTGTTGACCATCTACGTCAAATACAAGTTTACCATAATTCCTTGTTAATTGAGAAAACTGTGAAATCCCCAGATAAACTGACTTCACTCTTCTCTCAGGATTGTACCCTGGCTACAAAAATCGACTTGACCTTCACATGACCTTAAAGGTCATCATAACTAAAGTCAGATCCAAGGGTCATCATTGAATATCCGGAGAAAAATCACGAAAATGATGTCTCCGTGTTAGTTTTTGAAAAAGGTTGATCTTGAGAGTCGGGTGGTTTATGCATCAGTAGCCATTGATAACCAAATCAGTGAAGTGAGGTTTACGTTTTGCAGTGTACGTACATATCGATCGATGTATATGCAACTCCTCCTATGTCAATAGTATAGCGTAAGTGTCGGGAACCGCCTATGGGAAGGGCCGATATCGGACAACAATAGAACGAGGAGAATGCAGCAGTAGAGAGAACAGAATAGAACAGAACACGCATCGGCCTGGCCGTCCAGCTAATCCGACTAATCATAAGCCAATAGGCAATATCTTGAAATTAACGAACCGGTGTCCAGCGCTGTGGAACGCCCTGTGCAGAGCAGCGCCTGGTCAGGATCATACATAAATAATTAATTGATTAGCAGGTATCGCACTGATCTAATAATGTTACTAACTAATCAGCTAAACAAATAGATAGCGGCGGACCATAATTCACGTGAGAGGAGGTGGGAGGTTGGAGGGGAGAAGGGGAGGAAAGCAAATGGCATGGAGGCAGAGTGGTGATCAATAGCATTGAATGTGCCTCTCTCTCCTGCATCTAGATGTGCAAATACACGATGGAGGATGCGGTTAGAACGGCTGGACGAATAGACAAAGATATCTGAAATTCGTTGCTGGACTATGATGGTTAAACCGTGTGCAATACCGGGAGTGGGCAAAGCCAGAGGCTTAGAACTTGGCAGAATGTTATAAAGTTGTGTTTCTTTGAAAAGAGGCACTAGTCAACCCCCCCCTAAGCTCCACAGCTTAATAAGTTCATCATCATCATTGAAGTTGAGTCATTAATTTTCAGATAATGATTGTAGAAGGAAGATAAACCAAAATATGTGTGTAAAAATAAAAAAAAAAATTTAAAAAACTTTACCTTGTTTTATAAAGTATCCTCCCGACAAGGATTTTAGTGCGGACCTGTATTTGATCGTGCGGTCTTGGAGCACCGGCATGCCGTCCCCTGTGAGGTCTTAAGTCACCTGATTCACGAGCCCTTTGTACTACATTAACAAAGGCACGAGGGGTTGGTTGCTCTCGATTGGGAATCCGATCCGCATAAATCCATGATGCCGCGGCAGCATTTTGTAAAGACTCCCCCCCCGTAAATAAGAATCATGTCCACAAGTTCAGCATTTTCGTAAACATGTGCCATTTTTTATTTCGTTTGAGCCACGCAACAAACACCACTATTCACTCATGCGTTACCGAATGACACATTGACTGAATACAACTGAATAAAATTGTAGTAAAAACATCGTGATTAGCGTTTGAAATAAGAAGTTAACTTTTTGATGGAATCACTAGATAATGACAAGAGCATATTATTTTGAGTAAAATGGATGCAATCACAAATTTATTTGATAAACGTCAACAGCTGTCAGAACTTGGGATCACATCCCACCACCCCCCATCCCCGTCTTCGCCCCTTGATTTTCCAAAGAATTCTTGACTACCTTGAGATAAATCCGACGTGTTACCCAGAATGTAATCCACCATCCCTGTCTTTTCTTCGTAGATCTTAAACTGAAACGAGAACGAGAAAGTCGAGAACAGTTTCATGGCTGCTTGCTGCAAGGAGTTCATTGTGCCTGGGGCGAGACTACCCCCAACCTCCAATCGCCCACAGCCCCCTCAAAACTACCCCCGCTCAGCCTTTAGAGGCAACGGCCTGACCACCCAAGAAATCAATTTATTATATTATATTAAGGCCAGTGGCGACGGGTTTCAGGAATTTGTAATAAAAAGATTGGTTACTAAAATATTTAAAAATGCCGACGTCAAAATATTATAAGATGGTTCTAATAAGGACCAAATATATAGCCACACCTTGAGGCCTTCTTACTCTAAGAATACCTCATTCACCTTGTCACTTAAAAGTGTAAATCTACTTACACTTACAAGAACGGGGCTCCTAAATATCACTATAACTATCAGTGATACCTATACTTGCTTTCTAACCAAGAGTCGCATGTATGTATTTATCCCTTCCATTTCCTGAAGCATTCTTCAACCATATACACACATAAATGCAGAAGAATTATGCCTTAATATTTGCATACTTACGTTTGGCTTTAGTAGTTTCGAAGCTACATTCGTATATAACGGAGTGAGGATTTTTACCATCCTCTTTGAAATTATAATTAGCTACCTTTTGCTGTGTTGCGTTCCGTTTTGCGCCTTTTGAATTGGCAATTTACAACTGTTCTATTATATTTACATATTTATATTGCCTCCTTACCTGTACAACTTATGCTGACGATCAATAAACAAGAGGGGATTGGTTCTATTACGCCGACGGTTTCTTTGTCATAACAATAAAAGTTACAAGACAAAATTTTATTATGAAATTTTCCTCAAATTCTTCAAGAGTAGTCCAGCAATTCATTAGAATACATACAGCAACAAAAACAAGATTTAGTAGATGATTTGAGGATAAGGCAAACTAGACATAACTAATTATGAACTGTGCTAAAAGACGATAATTAGAATATTAGTGAGGCAACTCCAGTTTTCCTGGCCTATGAAATAAATCATAAGTAAAAGATCTCACACTAATAGTACCTAGGTTGAGAAGTTCTTCCAACCCCAACCTCCCCTTTCTTCTCGTCCGACTCGGTCTAACAACGCACCTTTTCTCCCTCACTACTAGGTTGGTAGAACTCTGTTATTGCGTCGAAGCGTCCAAGGACTATGATTACATATATAATTTATAAATGTGGGCACATTATCCATCAGATTTTTGTCATTTAATGTTACTGGAACCAGAGGTTACTTAACGATAGAACGTGATTCACACAACCCCCAACCTTCAGTTGTCCACACCTACAAATAGTTTTGTGAAAATGATCATTAAGAACATTCATAGCTCCGTCGCCACTGGGCCAATCTCCAGAAGCTAGCAAGCTTTATTGTTCTTGGGACAGTACTAACCTTTTATGGAAGGATTAGCGGACAAAAAAAGACAGGCAGACTGGCAGACAGACCGACAGACAGGCCGACAGATAGACCGATGGAAAAGAGTGACATAGTGTTTCGTGATGTGGATGTTATACTATATATCATCCAAAAAAAAAACGTAGAATCTCATTTTCTAAAATTCGCGATTACAGTACTTCCTCGCCACCGGGCGTGTAAAGAGAACAGAAATTTAGCGGAATGCATCCCAGCTCGTCTTTCCTCGACTTCTTTCCTAGTAGTGACGCCAGAAGCGATCTGTGTCAGCGTCGCCAGGAGTGGCATCCTAGTAGCCGTTGAAACTGAAAATGCTCGGCATGCTAGGCGCTTGACGCCTGCCGCACGGCTGCGACCTTGCAGGCAGCAGCAAGGGGCAGATAGCAGGAGCAGGAGCTAAAATACTCTCGCTGCTTCTCTGCTACTGCTTCATTCAGTTTTACAGTGCGCTTCGGGTGCAGGCTGCTGACCCATCTTTGCTGCTATCTTGTCCCGCCTAAACGATAAAGTTATTGAGATTCACGCGAGATTCTTGCCTCGTTGTCTATCACGATTTCCGATTAGGTCAAACGTGACATCAAATAACAGCTAATTATCTAATAACATTCAGAATACTCATATGATTGGCATGTGACACAAATTCTGACGGATCTGCCAACACCAGATCTGTAGACAGAGTCGTATTTTTAAGGGGTTTATTGTGTGTGTTCCCTGAATTACGTCTCAACAGTACTTAGGTAATTCTGACTTAAAAATTAGAAAAACGCAAGTAAAATGTACAACTGTTACAGGAAGTGATGAAATATACACAACTGTGACAGTGACAGTGCATTGTTTGTTGATAGATGCATGGAGCAACTGATGAGAGCACTGCGAAAACCCAGAGGAATCGAAATCATCAAGTTGCATTTAAATTGTTACGCTGATGACGGACAGATAGACAGAAATACGTGTCTATATTTTTACAGGTAAAATTACAACTACTGGAAAGGACAACGCAGTCTGTTCAACTTACCTCGTAATCAAGAAATCACAGATGTGCTGTATAATATTTTTTTAATAAACATGTTCTGATGTGTTCTTCGTATGAAATCTAACAGGATTAAGATTTATACAGGATTTAGATAATCTTAAATATGAGACGTTTAAATCGGGCCGGACTGGGTCCAGGATCATCTGCTTTCAGACTTTGGCAAGATGACAACCCTCAGCTCCGAAATTGGTAGTTCTGTTATTTAAAACCTCTCTCAAACTTTAATTTTTGCGTACAGCGTACCGTTTTATATAGAGACGGTAGTACAACCGTGATTCTTGAAACCTTTTCTTTCGACCTTATAGGAATATAATGATACAACTTTGCCGTACGTTATTCCCATTTAGATGTTACTGACCTATCATCATTCTAATATGTATATCACCATTTATTCCTCCTAAACTATACACATTTACACGTACTACCTTATCCAACAATAATTGTCTATGATTACAAGAACTGTACGAGATAGGCAGAAACATACCAAAACAAAAAACCAACGCCGCACAGTTACATCAAGTGGTAGTTGGCTCCAGTTTTTCTTTTTGGCTCCGCCACTTTCTCACGAGCACTGTTGGCGCTTGGCGCTAGGCCCAGTTGGCTGTGACCGCATGGCGTGTGTGGTAATTTGTGCTGCCGGGAAGAGAGAAAACAGAAAAAGATCATCGCTAATCAGTCGTCTCTTCTCTTATGAGCTGTTCCTGAGATCCACAGTCTCGAAGTTTGGAGTATCAACACTGTATTATCGTGATTTAGAAAGGCCTCAATTACTCATTAGGACTTGCGATGCTTGAGTATTTATTCAACGCCACATTCGATCAGCTTCCAAAATTATTCTAACGAATGTCAACAACAACGATAATGATTACGGTAAGAATAACGATAATTATAAGGATAAAGATAACGATAAAGACAACGATAACGATGAGAAAACTATCAAAAATTCTTAATTATTTGCAGTCCTGAGCAAAACCCACACTTAGGCAAGATTATAAACACTATTTATAAGTATGGTAGTGAACAGCAATCAGAAAACACACTTAAGATGTCATCTACAACTGGTGCTGACAAAATCACCATGGCAGTCGCTTATTACAGACGATATATCACCAGCATAAACACCCAGCGTCCACTTTGTACAAATGCTGAAGTGTTAAAATCGCCGGGTAACACCTAGAGATATATATTAGTTCCAACACCTCCTCCTTCTTCTTCAGGCATACGTAAGGCGAAAGCATACATAAATATGAAGGCAGATATTATTCAGGAAGATTTGCATACTTGTATGCGTCAGACGAGTGTAGTTTGTGCGTAGGGAGTTTTGTTTCTTTCGGATTTTAAGATTATCTAGCAAAATAATGAACAAGAAGTAGTAAAGGTAGTGAAAATGCCGATCATGGACCTAAAATGGTATCAAGCAAGCTGATAGCACTACTAGGTTCGCCATAGGTTAGCCCCGTACAAATAAAGTCAACTACGAACATGTATAACAAATGAATTAAATAGACCAAAGATTCAAATAGTTCAACTCACCAACTCATCCAAACAAACTAATGATATAATGTTGCATAGCTTCGCGCTGAACTGTTTTAATCCACTCTAAATGCCCTATCAGAAATTCATTGCTTGAAAGAACCTATTCTGTTATCAGTTTGCCCTCATCTGTAAAGCAACGTCAACACTGCTATCAGAATGGCTATGAGTAAGCCCCATGCTCCAGAAACATAGTCTAAGAATTATTAGACTCGTCAACGGCAGCAGCTGTTGTGAAAAAGCTAGGCTACTTGGTCAGGGCTAAGGGTGAAGTAGAAAATACAATCAGCGCCTAGATGTGAGGGATTACGAAAATGTGTGTGATGCGCAATTTCTAGTTTTCTGAGATGAGGCTTAGGGCCGTAACGTCAGTCGTTCCTACAATATTGCAGGACGCCTTTATGGCCTACTTGTTTTTCACAGTTTTCTACTGCTCCATGTCAGCGCTCTGTTTTGAGGCTATGTTACAAATATCTATTTGTATCAAATTGTTCATGCTTTTGATTTATATCATCTGTTATGTCAGCCTGAAATTTCCTACAATTCAAAAAGAAAACATAGCCTCACAATAGGAGAATGCTGACCCTGGCACCGTGACAGTGGAAGTCTAGAAATACCCCAGCCTTTCTGAAGGAGAGGAAAGAAAGACTATGAAAATCAAGGAGGTCATAAAGGTGTCCTACAATTGTAGGAACGACTGACGATACGATCCTAAGAAGTACTTTTCTCCACACGTTCCCTCACTCTATACAAGGCCCAGATAAGAACTAGCCTCGATGACTCTTCTCTAGCGGACGCTCTCGGGACCCTTTCTCACCGGCGGGTCGTCCGCGATCAGCTCTCTTCTACAGCTACACCTTCGCTTTGCTCCTCAGAGCTCTCCTCCATGATGCCGCCGCGCAATGTACCTCCTATCCAAACCATGACGAACTTCGTACATGCAGAACTGGCCGATATGACCGTTACTTTGTCCCTAGGGTTTCGAGATTATCAAACAGCCTACATGAGGAGGCTTCTCCCTGTTTTACTAACCTTAGGCAGTCACAAAATCGGATTAACAAGCTCCTCATAGCAGCCGCGGTGTCCCGGTATTTAGGTTTTTGGGTGCGATTCGGGAAAACTTATGAGTACTTATTGTCTGATTTTTTATGGTGTATATAAGAATGACTGATTTATCATAGCCTCATGTTTTTTGTCAAACTGTAATTCTTTTGTCAACATTTGGTAAACCCCAGTCTTGGACAAAGGAATATCATATATGGCCCACACTCTACATTTTTTTTCTTTTAAATGCAAACAACTTTTCGAGATAATGTTGATATGTGACATACAGAAAAAATCAATTCTTTGGTGCAATCGGTCTTCAAGTTGTAGGTAAAAATTGAGACATCTACTGTGGTGAACAGCTGATCGGCAAGAGACATTTTTATATTAGTCTGCAACGTTGGTAATAACGAATTGGGTGTAAATCTAGTGAAACTTGCTTGTGGCGTTTTGTTTTTTGTATGCAAATGAACTCTTCTAAATAAAAGAGTTGTTAGCAAGTACAAAAACAAAAACCAAAACAAAATACCGTCAGAATTATGTGTACTTTGTCGATATGGGGAATTTTGACATAATACTAGATAATCAGCTGTTATTCTACCGTAATGGATACCCGTGAAAAAGACAATAATGTTCTGTAGCATGGATGAGGTGATGTCGCGTACGATTTATTCCTCGTGTGCTTGAGTTGTATCAGTTATTATTCTTATTGAGTTCTTTTTTGTTATTTCCTTCGTTTTGTTTTTGCATTATGTTCTCAGTTGGTTAGAGTTGGTTAACATGCCTAAAGCCGGTGTGCCTCTGTCAAGAAGACAAATTTACTAGAAAGAGATGTCTTTGCCGAAAGAATAGTCTGAAAGCAAGGTGAGTATTTTACAACTTATTTATAGAGGAACTTCCCATCGGCCCCGCTAAGTGAGAATATACAGTGGTCCCTTTATGAATAATGGTTTAATTCTTTTTTTTTATAAAAGAGGTCATAACCTGTTTCGCTATAGCGAAATCAAATCATGCAATTTCTTCCGGTCACAGAAATTCGATTTGTTACGAGAGAGACCGACCGACCGACAGACAGACAGACAGACAGACAGACCCACAGACATACCGACAGACATACCGTCAGACACACCTGTAGAAATACGTGACATGGTTTTTGATTATGTAGATAACATATATTCCAAAACGTAATATCTTATTTTTAAAATGTGTCGCAACGGCTAGTTGACACTTTTTAAGTAGGACTCAAATAGTCAATATTTGTTCTATTAGATCAAAAATATTATATTTTTCAGATCTAAAGGACTGTAAAACTTTAATTCAAGAATATATTTTTGTTAGACGCCATTTTTGACCCATATATTGACGTGTCTGATTACTACTATTCGTCATTATTCGTCAGAGCGGTCCGGTGGACCTTTGCTCTTAGTTAAAAGTCTCGTCGGTCTGTTAGTCTGTCAGCTCTGGCTACCCAGATACCAAACATGTTTAAGGGGAAAAGGGAAAGAAGGAAAGAAAGGAAGGAAGAAATAGAGCAAAGAAAAGAAGTAAATCATTTGAAATAGCTTTGACTTGTAACTCCAAAAAATAATTTTGATCGGTTTTGTATACTGAAATAATTTTGGCTGGTCTGAATTTACAATCTAATTTAATACTGAATCACGCAACAGAGGGTTGCTGTGCGATTCCGCTTGATTAACGTGCCTGATGTCATACCATTTATAAACAGCAGCATAACCTCTCTAAGGTTCAAGTGTATAAACATGACTTTTACTAGTTTACATGAAAAATATAGTAATTATCGTTGTTGTATCCTCCGAGAATGCAAAACCACATCAATAAAGATCCAGGAAAACTGTGGATCAGAGTGCCCAGGGAAATAAATATATGCAACACTGTGTACTGGTTGTAGCAGAACCTTATTTTGGGGACATACTTTGTCAGTTCTGCTTTTAATTCAATGATCATATTTGTTTTTCTCAATAAAACGATAAAACCATAACATTTTCGGAGTCAGCTATCACGCCTATGTGCCACTATTTAACTAACAGACCACTATACGTAGAAACAAATAATAAGAATTCCTTCAATGATGTCATCCCATCGGGCTCCATCTTAGGTCCTTTGATTTTTAGTATCTACGAGTATACTTCCAACCTTTCCCAATATCTCCGAAATCGTCAGGTACATTCGTATGCTGACGACACTCGGCTTTATTTTTCTTTCAGTCCTAACGAGAAGTGTATTTTCGGAAAATCATGGTGTACAGATTAATGCTAGCAAATGACAGCCTATGTTATATGGCAGATTGAAACAATATTGAGCCCCATTTTTCATATCAAAATAAGTGAATGAATACCTTGTTCAGCTACTGGGAGAAATGTAAGAGTCGAATTTGACTCAAATCTAAGATTCAAGGAATTCAAGCCTCATATTAATGAATGAATCCAGAAAACTTACGGTTCTCTGAAAGTTCTATACGCTCATCGATATGTCCTCCCTGTCCAACTTGAAATGTTGCTTTGTGAAGCACTAGTACTCAGCCATTTTAATTCTTGTAATAGCGTATATGGTTTTTGTTTAGACAAGATTGACATGGACAGAATTGAGCGTGTACAGAAGACCAACGGAACAAAATTTTGTTTTTTTAAGCAACCACCGTATTTATTCGGCACTACATATGATCTGCTCCTCATCAGACCTCTTATTGTAATAGATCTGTCTCCCTTCAGGCAGCAGCGGTGGCCGCAGTGGTAGACTCTTCGGTCTCCTGATCAGTCGCCGTGCGCTGTGCGGGTTCGAATCCCGTTCCAAGATAAATTTTTCTCTTGGCTATGCGGAGGTACCACCTGGCGGATCTCGTAGGCGGAGCCAGAATGTGTGCATGTTGCATGCACACGAGTTCCCTCGCCAGAGTCCGTGTGGCGTTCCCCCTTTCCCCTGTATCCCCCTATAGCCCCACGGTACCCAATGGGTGTTTAGGCCTCAGGCCTTCGTGGTAGTTGGAGTATTAAAAAAAAACAATATTTATCGAATTTGCAATCAAATTCTTAATCACTTGAAAATTCTGCATCCAAGCCAGTTGAAAACCAAATATAAAAACTATTTTTTGAAAAACACGAGCAATCATACTAATGCAGGTCTATTTTTTGTACTATCACTCACATTTTCCTTTTCGGGGCTTTCTAAGGTAATTTTTTTATAAATATGTGATAGCTACAGTGATGAACTTAATCATTAATAAATACTTTCAGCCCTTTTTGTAACATATTTCGTTTATGTATTTGGCGGCAATATACCACTTAACTCATTATTGTTATTATTATTATACAGGGTGTCCGCAAAGTTGGGGTTTTCCTTTACACGACGTGTAGATCTTGAAAACATAAGCAATTTTTCTTAGTACCATATACACCAATGTTTTAAGGGAACCGAGATAAAGGGCTCTGCAGCATCAAAAATATCTGAATACCGTCCTGTAGCCGCGACCCGCGATATCTCAGACTGGTACCGGCTACTAGCTGAACCCGACGACAGAACTGGGTCGGGGGTCGGGGTCAGTGTGTCAGTGTGTCAGATCAGTATGCAACCTTCAACCGACGGTAAAGGGTCACGCGTATAGAGGTAACGAACCCGTATAATCGATTGCGTTTCAAAAAAAATAATAATAATGGCACACTCATACACCAATAATGAACTCGTTGATATGTTGTTAATTTATGGCGAATGTCTTCAAAATGATACAGAATCGTCGCGAGTGTATGCAGATCGTTTCCCTAGACGACATCATCCAAGGCCCCGCAGATTTGTGTACCTGGTCCATGGTCCAGAGAGTCAGGGATACGGGCCATTTGGAGGAATTTCGAGGTGGGCACAGTGGGAGGCCTAGACAACCACGAATGGTGCAAGTTGAGGAAGAACTACTGAATCGCGAGACGAGAATCCCTCAACAAGCACTAGTGACGTGGCTAGAGACGTGCAAGTATCAAAAAGTGTGGCAAACGTCCAACGTGTACAAGACCTTCAACCTGACGATTTTCCAGCAAGAGTGCGGTTTTGTGAGTGGTTGTTGCATCAACATGACAATAATCCGGACTTTTTTAAGTGCATATTGGTGACAGACGAATCTACGTTCACGCGTAATGGGGTGAATAACTTTCGATTTCAGGCAGAGACGTACTTAGCCCTTCTCGTCAACTGGAGAGTGAGTACTTTTTCCTTTATTTTTTTTTACGTGGTCGCCCTCGTTTCACTACACATTACCTTTGTTATTTCGAGGGTAGTTGTTTCTGAAAAGGAAAACCCCAACTTTGCGGACACCCTGTAAATGACATCATTTTCCTGAATCAAATACCGGAAGATATACGCATTTATTATGTGAAGTTAAATGTGAGTCAAGTAGGCTGTTAGAATACTTCCTTGCCAGTGGCACACAGTGTATACAAAGTACACGCGATCAAGTCTTCCGTCCCAAACCCCTCTGGAGTACACATAGATAGTTTGATTAAGCATCTAGCTGATCTGGTTAGAGTCGAAATAATCAACTGGGGCTGTATCGAGAGGACGAAGGGAGGGTGGGGGTTAAAATAGGGATGAGATATTCCCTCAAGTGCCGAACAACCGAACGATGCTACATCCATAGCATAGCATCAGCGACGGATACCGATCTGAACTAATATAATTATTGGATACACACAGAGACAGACGGACGAATAGAAGCACATACGGACATGCCAATATATGGACCGGATGAGCCTATATCGTAGCTGCCGCATATACTTGGCTAACAAACCTCGTTAATGAACGAGGAATCCTAGATTTTCAGTTAGAATGAGGTGATCGCTGCGATTATGGAAGGTTTTGGATTATAGAAGGTTTTTTAAAACACTTCTATTACCATAAATTTCACTGCAATCTGTGATTTTTTATTTTCAATTTCAATTTTGGCATTTTTGGGAAGATGGACGAGGGTGACGGTTTTGGTGCATTAAAAGAATGACATATAACGTCATGCTCGCTTGTCGATTTGGGAGGCTGGCCTCCGCCTCCTTTTACGAGCGGGAAAGCCTACCCCAGGCTGCGCTGCGGTTTGCTGGTTTTACGCGATGCCATCTTAAAATTGCAATGATGGGTCCGCGCAATCTCAACATATTACAGGACCAATCAAATTGTTGTAGTAACGCACTGTTTAAAATAAAAAAAACAAAATAAGTGCTCGCTGGAACGCAGATAAACAAATAATCATCAGAATTATCATTTGTACATACTTGCAAAAGGCCACCTTGATGGCCGAAACGTCGTGTTAGTAAACAGTAATTCAAACATATGTGGTTTCATTAAGCATCCAGACAAACATGGAGGATAATCGGCATAATACTCGTAGTGATGACCGACGTCTCAAAATTAGGACCCATCACTAATCTCTATTAGCAGCATTAGATCCGCGTCTACTACCATCCGCATCGTCCATCGATTGATTAATCATTTAATTCATTAACTAATTAGGGTTAGCGACCCTTATCCCCCCCTCCTCTGCAACCCCTCTTTACCCTGCGTACATGCGTTCATCTCTACGTGTCTGTTTCTATAATAGAATTAACCTTGCCGCCTCTCTTGCTCTCCCTCTACAAGTAATTTTCCATAAACTTCTTGGTGAGACTGGCTCCTATATCTCAGCACTTTTCGTTTAAATCTCTAATATGTACTTGTCGCGTATAGTTAATAAATGCATAGGACGAACAATTCTTAAAACCGTTTGAAAACATGGTTTAGGAATCTTATCTCATGACATCTCCTAGCTACTGTAATAACAATTCCTGACATATTCCTTGTAAATTCTAACAAGTACTCAACTTTATGCAAAAGTATATGCCAATAAACTTTAATGAACCACTCTTGTTCCTCAATTAAAGAAATTTCTTATGCGTACGATTGGCGGTAAGTAGCATGTGTTTTACGTACTATCCGAACCTTGAAAATAATAACAACAAATGAAAATATATACAACGAGTGCGAATCATTATGTCGACCAAGATGTACCGAATATAATAGTAGAGTCACTTAGCGGTGAAGCCAGCTTTTTCAAGTCCGGCCTCTGCCCACGAGGCAGCTACTCTGCTGCAGGGCTCGACTACCATAGCTGACCAATTGCTGCCATCTTTAAAACGAAATGGAATAGATTCGCGTGTTCAATTCAATTCTTGATCTTTTATTGAGATTTGGGAGTTATGTATGAAAAACCTAAGCTCTTTTTGTTACATTTCGCTTTATTTTATGGTTGGTACCGAAAGGAATACTGGCATTGCTTCCCCGATATTGGTCTCAAAAGACAGAAAGACGTCTGGAACCTTAATTCTAGAGAGTTTGAGCCCAAGAGTTACCGTCTAATAATAATCAAAGGTTTGCATCATACCGCTATAAAGCTCGCCAATGGCAGTAAGAATCTATGACGTCAAGTAGGTTGACTCTGCACTTCCCACATAGCGTTTATAGAGAATAATGTTAAGTTAGCCCCTCTGTGAACAAAAGTTTGCCATGAGCCCGTATAACAAAAAATTAAATGGACCAAATCAGTTAAACATGCCCATACTGTTGGTCCGGGGTTGAAAAAGTACAACTAAGCCAAACAATTGAGATTTACCCTCTCCACCCCCTGCAACCCCGAACCACCTATTTGTAGCCCCTACAGTTCACCCCAAAAATAATCAGCAGCCTCTGAAACGTCAAAAAACGAAGTTTGACCGATTTTTATTTTGTTATCTATAGGTCCGCCATCAATATTCAATATTCAATATTCAAAATATTTATTTCGTCATGAGTAAACATCATAAACAAAAGAAATTCTATATATAGAGTAATGACGAAAAAGGACAGTCTCTCGATTATAAAACCGGTACATTGGACCCTTTAATACAAAGAGTCCATGCGAGAAAGCCCTGAATACCCTAAAAGTTCTAAAACAAAATAAAAAATACAATAAAGAGGCAAATGAAGAGGCGGTGAAACACAAAAAAGGCAAAAACGAAGAGAGAACCCCCGGGAGCTGGCAACGGACGCGAAAAACAAATCTATACAACCTGTCAGCGAGTAGGAATGTAAAAACGACATTTTTGCTCACACAAACGCTGCTAAAGTAGCTGGTGATTCTGTAACAACGTTTTTGTCAGGTTTGAGAATGTTTTTGACGATGAGCTTTTAACTGAAGTTGGTAAATTATTCCATAAGTGAACCGCCACATAGGCAAACGATTGTCGGAAGGAACGCGTTCTATGTCTAGGTACGATAAACTTGAGATTATTTCTACTTCTCTGGGCACAAGGCAAAGGCACAAATCTTTCTCTTAAATAGGGCGGTTGACCTGTTTTTATAACCCTATAGATAAAAGAATACATGTGATATTTTCTGCGATTCGTCATGTTTAATATGTTGTAGTTATTCAGATAAGGAGTGATATGGTTTCGATATGGAATTCCAAATGCAAATCTCATGCAACTATTTTGAACTTTTTGTATGCATTTTTTGGTTCGCGACGATAGCGAATCACCATAGACGACATCTCCATAGTCAAAAAGTGATAAAATTAAGGTATTACACAAATAATATTTTTGTTTGGCTGATAAATGTTTTTTTAATTTGTTTATAATTTTTAGTCGCATGTAAGCTAAATTTGTTCTGTTTTTTATATGACTGCCGAAGCCAAGCGAGCTATCAAATATAATGCCTAGATTTTTTGTCTCCTGAACTATGGGGATTCTGTCATTGTTAATAGAAATTACTAAATTTTGTTCAAAATGTTCTCTTTCAGTACTGTTTTTATTCATAACCATTACTTGCGATTTTGAGGGGTTTAGTTTAAGATTGTGATGCTTTGAAAATCTGTCAATTCTTTGGAGATCTGAATTTAGTTGTTGTTGTGCAATATGGATTGTGGTTTTATTGAGAGGGAGATATATTTGTGAGTCATCTGCATATTGTTTTATCTTTGCGAATTTTACCGATTTGACCATGTCAGATATGTAGATTGAAAATAGCAAAGGAGATAAAATTGAACCTTGAGGAACTCCTCTTTTTATAGGTTTAAAATCGGTTTTGTAAATAGCAGAATCATTTGCTAACATAACACAGTTTGAACGGTTGCTTAAGTATGTTTTTATTAGATTTACGGAGTTCTGCGAAAACCCCTGGTAATGTAACTTAGCCAGTAACATTTCATGATTCAGAGTGTCGAACGCTTTACTAAAGTCGAGAAGAACCATGCACGTACTATTTTTTTGTTCTTGATGATGTCTGATATCATCCAAGATATTAACTAATGATGTACTTGTGCTAAAGTTTTTTCTAAAACCGGATTGACTATCTGGTATGATATCGTTTGTGTCACAAAAAAATCTAATTTGATTATAAAGATGCCTTTCTAAAATTTTGGATGTAGCGGGTAATATGCTAATAGGCCTCAAGTCTGTAAATTCTTTAGGTTCTGCTATTTTTGGTAAGGGTTTAACAATAGCTTTCTTCCATATTTCTGGAAATAATCCCCCCAAAATACATGTGTTGATTATATTCAGCAAGGCATTCGTACAAAATGGGATACATAACTTTAGGTCTCTCATAGAGAAACCATCCTCTCCAATGGCATTTGATGAGATATTAGTTACAATTTTGATTAGACTGGCCCCGTCTAACAGTTGGAAGCTAAGAGAATCGTTAATGTTTACATTGTTTTTGTAAAAATTGATTAATTCTTGGGAAGCAGTGTCTGGTAAATTGTCGGTCTGCTGGAAGTAATTGTGTATGTCATTTACATTTTGTAAGTGTTCGGGTATAGTTGAGTGAGTTTTCTTGCATGTTATGTTGAGCTTTTTGGTAGTGTCCCAAAATTCCTTACCTTTCTTTGTTGAGAGTAAGTTAAAGAATGTATTTTTTTCTCGGATAATTGCATGCTTTGTATAGTTCCTTAGTTGTTTATAATATTCAAAATGAGCCTGTGATTTTGATTTTTGAAATTTTTTATGAGCTTTATCTCTTAGTCTGATTAAAATTCTTATATTTTGAGTTATCCAGGGTACATAAGGTTTTTCGGTTATTTGTTTTGTTTTTATTGGAGCATGTTTATTCAGAACAGTTACTATATTTTTATTAAAGACTTCTATTTTTCGGTCGATTTGGTTTATATAGTAAATATCCTCCCACCCAAGTAGAAACCCTTCATTTAAGAAGGATTCTCTATCTATATAGAGCCATCACTAGAACGATTTACAAAAACTATTTTTCGACCTGATGTAACCACACCCAACAAACATAACATCACATTTTCGAAAATTTTCGCGGTTATAATACCAGCCAGTAGCGTGGGAAGTAAAAGTAAGATCTAATAACACGCTGTAAGAGGGCTCAGGTTTGGGCGGATTCTAGAGGTCATTTATGTGATATAGTTTTTCATACGAAACTTTCAATGAAAGATTAATGCAAAACAGGGATCTATTTCAATTACATTTTAGATATATTGGACGACCAGATCAGTCAGTTCTGTAAAAGTTGGTGGGACCGCAAGAGGTTCAAACATAAAATGTTTTTTTTTTTTTTTTTCGCCAGCGACCCTACTATTCGAAGTCTGTATACATTGGTGGCCAAGTTCGTGCAAAACAACAAGAATGTGTTGATAATTAACACATCGTTATACTCACATTAATATTACGCCAGTTCATGTTCTCATGCGTTCAGCACAAAGCCTTACGAATTTCATATTAAAAGATCTTTAAATTATATGGTTGTTATTTTTTATACTTAGACGGTATACTTATCACAATTAATTCATTATTTTATATTCCATTAATAATGAATACATGTTACTCAGCTGTCAGATTAAGGATGACGCTATCTATTTATTTTCCGGTCTGATATCGGAATATCTACTTAATCTTCTCTCACAATCTTTGTTGATTTCACGATCAATGGAAAATGTAGATAGAACAACACTATGTTTAATAATGGGTGATTTTTTTGCTAGTATCTTTTTGGCAACACTGTTTTTGACAGATGACGTGTGAATCGTGTCTTGTGTCATTGTCAAACTTGTTCAGTTTGGTCTATAATTTAACCATGAATCGACTTACGAACGAACAACGCTTGCAAATTATTGAATTTTACTATCAAAATTCATGCTCGGTTAAGAGAGTGCATCGAGCACTGCTTCCAATTTATGGGCAAATTTGGTCGGCCTACTGAGGGAGCTATTCGGAAGCTTGTGACTAAATTTCGAACCCAGCTTACAATATTGGACATTAAACCACCAACACGCAGACGTAGAGTGAGGACTGAAGAAAATATTGCGGCTGTATCCGCCAGTATTAGTGATGACCGTGAAATGTCGATTCGCCGCCGTTCGCAGCAATTCGGCCTCTGTTACTCCACTACGTGGAAAATTTTGCGACAGGATTTGGGTGTAAAACCTTACAAGATACAGCTGGTGCAAGAATTGAAGCCACACGACCTCCCACAACGTTTCCCATTTGGTGAATGGGCGCTGGCAAAGTTGGAGGAAGATCCACATTTTTATCGAAAAATTGTGTTCAGCGACGAAGCTCATTTCTGGTTGAATGGGTACGTTAACAAGCAAAATTGCCGCATCTGGAGTGAAGACCAGCCAGAAGCATTGCAAGACCTACCAATGCATCCCGAAAAAATCACTGTTTGGTGTGGATTATGGGCCGGTGGCATCATCGGGCCGTACTTCTTCAAAGACGACAATGGCCGGAACGTAACTGTGAATGGCGAGCGCTACCGTGCGATGATAACAAACTTTTTTTTGCCCAAAATGGAAGAGCTGGACTTGGCTGACATGTGGTTTCAACAAGACGGTGCCACATGTCACACCGCACACGAAACAATGGCCCTATTGAGAGGCGAGTTCGGTGAACAGTTCATCTCACGTTTGGGGCTCCTCAATTGGCCACCTAGATCGTGTGATTTAACGCCGTTGGACTATTTCTTGTGGGGCCATGTTAAGGCTAATGTCTACAGGGATAAACCAGCAACGATTGACACACTGGAGCCAATATTGAAGCATTTATTCGTGAGATACCGGCCGATATGTTGGAGAGAATGTTCCAAAATTGGACCTTGCGCATGGGCCACCTAAAGCGGAGCCGCGGCCAACATTTACATGAAATAATCTTTAAACATTAAATTATATCGACCGTTCTATCGACTCAAATAAAGATTTAATCGTTTTTTCAAATTTTTTGTGTTTTTTTTTTGAAAATCAAATCCTCTTAAAAAATCACCCGTTATTTTCAAAACTAAAAAACTACCTCAAATTATTCTCAATGGATAGAATGATTCACAAAAAATAAGCTGCTACTTACTCAATGATGTGTTTCAACTAGGTAGTATGTGAACACTTACCTGAAATAAAAAAAAATAAATATCAATATGATATCGAAGGCGGCAGATTAGACATTGTAAGGGCCTAAGCACAGATACCAAAGCGGAATGCGCTTGCCATACATACTTGCACCCACGTTCTTTGTGCGGAAAATCATGTGGTGCGTGGAATTTGTCGATTAGCGTACGCGAAAAAACGGCGCACCGGAAAAATTGTCTTTGTCCGTACATGTATAATATTTCCTGCTGATTTACCACAGTACTGTGCATTGCACTCCAACTCCAAAGGAAACCGCGTATATGTATGGTCAAGATTCGTCATGTGGGTTGAACTCTATCGTAGAGTAAAGCTAATTACATCTGGCGAGACGTATTGAGTGGTATTCTCTACTTTTTTATAGATTTGGCTTTCAATCCTTTAGAACAGCGGCGTAAGCAATCAGCAAATCTAGTTTTGTATAAACTGTTGCCTAATGTATTTATATTATCTCACGCTACTTTCACAAACACAGTTTCTGGTCCCGCACAAACATCTAGATATAATGTTCCTTTTTTATGCCAGAGAGCTGAGACGAACTTACTATCAAAAGCGCCTGATAATATGATGTATGTGAATGCTCATAAAATACGTATGCGACATATTTTTTTGTAGCTTAGGCGAACTGAAGTGCAAACAAACTACGTGCTAATTTTTTACTCTCTTATCTCTCTTTCTGTTCAGGCTACTTTCTGAATAGTACATTGTTTTTCAAGCTTCAATACATGCAAAAACATATCAGTAAGTAACGGACCTGTCCATACCTCACCCCTCGAAAATCCTTCTGCTCTACCTCCCAGTATGTGCCGCCATGTAGCTAACCCATCCTCACCCCTATAGAATATTTAAAAAATTGCCAGAATTATTTATAAACGCTGGACGCTCGACTCCTTTTTTGTTATATTTTTTTGTTAATGGGAACATACGTGGCGAGAGAGAGTGAGATTCGCACCCAGACACAAAGATCAAATTATACAGGATGGCGCTTTACTACCTTAATAATTATATATAATATGTCACTTCTCATTTTCGATTTTCAATTCCAGATTCACCAACTATAATTAAAATGTTTATAAGTAGTGTCATTAAATAACCTGAAGATAGCCGATCATATACTGAATTCCAGCAACCAAAAAGGAACCTGAATGATTCTAACGCCATCTATAAGACAGTACAAGAACTAAAAAAATATTTTTAGAAATCCACTTTGAAAAGAGGCTATTTGGTTATGCTACCATCTCGCTACTATTCGCATCCGCATTCGCGAAATTCATGCGAATAAGAAAGATAGAATTTGAAAATGGTTTTATTCACTTAAATAAAACAAGAAATATTTTATGTTTTTGCCAAAAACTTTACTCCTCACTTATTTTTTCCTTGGTGTTATGAACAAGCAGACATTTCTTATTAAAAAGGTTTGGTTAATGAAGTGAAAGTGGACAGTCCAAACAGCGATATGTCAAATCAGTGAAAGCTATCGGAACATAACCTAAAATATGGAACTTTCTTAATTTTTCATGGAGTTATACCCAAGACTAGAGCTTTTGTTGCAGTTTACTGACATGGCGAGAAAAATATAATTGTAAGCAAAGTTAGAAATCTCACAATTTCTGTCCGGTAACCGATGTAAACGTGTCAACAAAACTAACAATTATTAACTGCTGTTAGGGTTGCAACAACGTTTATGCAGTATTCTTTACACAGCATTGTAGGTTGCAAGAGCATTGGCAAAGCGTTCTTATAACAGCTGTACAAGCGGAATTCACGCACCTAATAGGGCACTTCAGTCACTTAAAATGTTGTATAAGAGGTTATACAAAAAAATTGTAAACCCTCTTGCATCTGCTCAAAAACCTTTGCGTCAGTGAAAGATTCAACTTTTGTCAAGTATACAACCATTATGATACATGTTTCTACATTATTCCATCTAAACTATTTCTTATGTTTTGTGTAGGCGAAGCGAAGAATATTGTCAAACTAACACAATTCATTCATCTTGTTTACTGACATATTGGCCATTGTAAATTTCATACACAAGTAGATATATACGATAAGCTTCTACACTGTGATATAGGGATATTGAATGACTTGCGCAGCAAATTTTTCCGCTATTATTGTACAAAGTAGTGACGTATTTTCTACAGCCTTCGTGTTCCGTTCTTACTTTAATGTTGATCAAAAATATTTCTAGATTTTCAAGATGACAATCTGAACTTATCTGCTTTAAATCTTCCACATATCCTATGTTTAGACATAATTACACTAATGTTTATCAATTTTTGTATCTGTAATGACGGACTGAAACAGAATTATTTGATTTTCAATAGAGGGCTATATTTTTGCCCAATATGGCGGGTGGTTATGTCTATTCATGGCATCCTACATTATTGGATCTGGTTTATTAGAACATTTTGGTGTTATCCACAGGTGTTATACAACAATTTAGCAAATCTCTGAAATAAAATATGAGCAGAGTCGAATGCTTTACTCAGAATTTGTACCAGATATATACTATTTGTTTGAAAAGTTGGTAAAACCTTTACAACAAATATTCATGCTTACCTTGATGAAGAATAATGGTTATGGCATTTAATCTAAAAAGATGACAGCAGAAACTTAGGCTATGGCGGAGTTGTATATCTATATATTAAGCAATAAATCTATGACGAGTACATCAATTTTGTTCTATAAAAGTTCTGATGGTGTTGCATATGTATAAGCCTTCAGTTACTAAACGACAGCTTTCGTTGGGAGCAACTTGCTGGCTAAAGTAGTAATATTGCACATCAAAGCAATAAGGCTCCAGTTTGTTGCATAAATGTTTCTAAGTTTATTCTAGAAGGTGTTGTATAAGTATGGTACAAGACTGTTTTGTACGCCTCATTTTAGAGCAAATATGCTGCAGGAAGTAAATTTGCGTTTCACACAACATTAGGCCATGTATTCGGGCAACAACAAAAGAGGTTTTAGGACTTAACAGGAGGTTTACCAAAAACTTATAGCACCACATTGCTATTTGGGAAGTGAGGACAGATTTTATTCAGCTGAGGTTATATTGAGTTTTGGGCGAAAAGGGCTTGTAATAAACCAAGCAAACTGAATTGAGTGTGTATAAAACGAATGTAGCTGTAATTATGGAGTAACAACTTCTAACAAAAAAAATATTATTTTTATTAATTATTTTCCTTAACTTGTGGAAACTGAATGTTTTTTTTAAACTAGATAAGTAGATACCTAATTTGCTCTACTCTGATTTTTTTAAAATAGCAATTTGATAATCAAGCCGAACTAGAGGAACATCAAACATCAAAAGTTAAAGCCTCGCAGTCTTCTCTCCTTCAAGTACGTTTTGGTGTAGTGTACAGAGAAGAAAAACTGAATACTCGCATTAGATATTCCTAAAAATTGACATTTGTTACATCCCTAGTACATGACTTGACCAAATTAGAATGATAAGCAGAACATTTTCATGTCCATATAGCAGGACTGAAATTCATCGCTATTATGTAGGAGGACTCAGAGAAGCAAAGTCCGTTAGGTAGAAAAGAGCCAGATCACCAACCGCTTGTCGATGTGGAAGAGGTTGGAGGCCGTCTAGTTTTCGAAAAAATGCGAGTTTTTTAAACCGTATGGATCAATTTTGACACCCCTGTATGTACACGTCCACACGTGGTGGTGTTTGAACTGACACGAATAACTTTTCATTATTCTCATCGCTTTGCCGTCTGGAAATGAATTGATGTAAATATTTCAGTTTAATAGCACCGCTTGTAATAAGTTTCAGCCGAAGCAATTTCATACGGAAAATATGGAAATAACGCAAAAATAAAATTGGATTTGATAACAAAAAAAAGAAGAGACAGCTTGCGGCATAGCCATAGGCGTAGAAACTATGCGCTCTTCAAGTCATGAATTGCAACCATTTAATGAAATGGTCGATCATTTCATGATATGGTCACGTCATCCATATTTTATAAAGCTGGAACAAAGTATTTTATGATTCCCATGCTGGTCTGGCCAATAAAACCACATGTTTTGACAGATCTTCGTTACTGGTAAACGTTTCAGTCACCAAGGTGTCTTTGTGTGACAGATAAATCAAATATATGACGTTGTAATGAAGAAGATCAGCCTTGTGATTGAAAATTTAGTACAGTAAACATCTGTCAATAAATGTGGTTATATTGGCCAGACAAACATGAGGGATTATCGATATGTAAACCGCAGGATAAGTATCAGAGTTTACATTAAAATATTATATTTGAAGAAAATTCTGTTTTAGGCAAACAGGTCAAAAGACCCCGCAGAAACAGTATGAGGGATAGCTTTCCAACTGCCAGTTCACCACCATTGCAATTATCATGTATACAGGGTGGTCCAAAGTTGCATGGATGAAATATTGCACCGAGAAACAACTTTCTCAAAAACGGTTCGGGATTATAATACACTATCCCCGAAAAAATATATCTCAAAAATGTTCAGGATTATACCAGATGTCCCACTACTTAGCTTCCAGATGAAATACGGCAATCGATGTCTGATGCCCAATTAAAATAGGCATTAGGTTCTTGATACGTGTGCGAAGTTAGTATGTTAAAAACATACAGAGCTTACACGAACCAAAAGAAACTCGCTACAGAGATGCCGCGCAGATGTGGAAAAGAACAGCGTTGCCACATGGTCGGGAACTACCAATAGGGCAGGCAAAGAATGTCTGTTGACTAACTGTATAAGCCTGTTTGATTGACAACAGAACGTTTAATTTCTCGGTTCTACATGTCCGTAACTCAATATTTTCTCAGAAAATTTAAATTGCGCCGCTCTTAATCCTTTATGAACTGATGACGTCGTTGCGTAGGACGTGCAGAGTCAACCCACTGAATTATTATATTTGAAACTATAAAAACGCATGAGGAAGAAATCTATGCGATGCAAATACTGTTTTATGATTTAAAGACCCCCTAGCCACTTTCAATGAGATGCCAATGCTGCTAGCGTCGGCAGCGTATTTTTAAATGTCATTCCGATGTTCCGGAAAACTTTTTTATCTGTAGCTATCTCTTTCTATCTCGCAGTACCGCGCCGTCGAAATTTTTTTTTCGTTTATATAAATTGCCGCGCACCGCAAGGGAAATAATTTTTTCGACTGATGGCCGTATATGTATAAAACAACAAAAAAAAATCGGACAGTGTAATCAAGTGTTAGGCTGCCATATTGGATCTGGAACGTGGATATCGTTAGGTTAAAGGGGTGAACAGAAACATAATTTTTCGAGCATGGCATAATACTTCTTCGAGAGACTGTCCACTTGCTTTTACGTCAAGAAGAATTGGAATATATAGGAGTATAGGATCACTAAACGTAACTTGTGGCACGAGGCAGAAACTAACATGCTTCTTATACCTGACGCCTAGTAGTAGTGGGGATGCGAAATCTGACAACTAGGCCACCTCTGACTCTTTTTGCCGACTACTCGGTACCAATACTGTACTACACCACATGCCAACTACTGGTGATATGACTCTGAATTAATTTTCGATGCGGAGATTCGGACCCGCGAGCCGCGTTTCAACTGATTAGTAACTTGACGAGCTAACCACTCTTCTACCCAGGCCTCCCGACCTAAGACCTAACCACCCGTGAGTACGGTGGAGCTACAGGAGGATACAGAAAAGAGGGTGGGAAGGAGCGACCTAGTAAGAGAATAAGTCTGCATGCGACATGCAAATATTATGACCCAGCCTGGTGGTACCTCCACATTCGACAGTCCAAGACCGTCTACCACCTACAGGCAATCACAACATCCATAGCCAAGACTGATTAGTGAACACCACTACGCCCCCGCGTACGCCTCCACGCTGCTTCATGCTGCTTTCGATCCCCGGATACAGTGGTGTACCGCGTAACGAGAGAGCTGATTATCTGGCTGGGCTAGGGACCAGGGGCTCCAGTATCAAGCACCAGGTCAACGCTGTACTGAAGGAATAGGGGTATATGGATCTAAGAGAACTATGACGAAAGAGATTTCTGCAGACAGATCAAGAGGTTCTTAGCAGGCCCCGATAAACATCAGACGCGCTGGCTACTGAACACATCCTTGTGCCTTCTAATGGTTACCCATGCACTGGAAGCAGGACGAGGCTGGGCTCTACTTTGTAAGCTTTTGCCCCGCATGTTGATGTCGAAGGGCTGAGATATTCGGAGCGATGGAGTCTGATAGTTAAGTTGTATACTCTGCTGAGTAATCGGACATCCTGGGCTGCATTAGGAGATCAGGAAGGCTCGATAAATTAGTGGATAAGCATGTGGAGTAGGGTGTTGATACACTCGGTGGCGGCAAAAAGAGACAAAAATTGACTACTTGCCAGGTTTTGCCTCCCCACCACTCTACTACCACTAACATGACTCTCCTGCAGGCTTTCACCGCCAAAAGATCTCCAAATAGACACTATTATTAACATATCTTCTCAAAAAAATTGATAAGGCTAGCTGCCGAGTCCAAGGAGTTGCCAAATTCTTAGAAACACTTAATTTTCCCATCGCTTTGTGACTAGAATGAGGTCCTCACATATTCACAATTTAAAAAGGATCAAATATACTCGTCCTTTAGCTCTTGACAGCCACTTAAATATTGAGTTATTGAAACATAACAAGCATAAATCTAAGCTCCATTCTACACTTATAGCACTTAAAACTGCGGTTAGCTGCACCTAAAATTATACGGCGATAGAAGAATTTGACTGTGCGTAACAATTTGGCAACCCAGTGTATTTATACTATGTGACATCTACTGTAATGGTGGTTACGCATCATTAGTCTGACGTCACGAAAGCCATATGTCAAAATACAAAATCGGGAAATTTACCTTCTTCCTTTCCATGCCCACTGACGGGGAAGCATTGTAATCGCGAAAATTTTCGAAACTGAGATGGTATGTTTTTTAATGTTATATGAGATTACGAAAACCCATTTCCGTCGATTTGTCTATCTGTTTGTCGGTCTGTCCGCTAATCTCATAAAATATAACTTGAAAAATACCGCTCGGATTTCGATGAAATTCTTAAACAATGTTACTACTATGCCAAGGAGGCAAAAGCTTTGTAGTTTCTGAACATCTGTCCAGTGGTGGCTAAAAAAAGGCCAAAAACGAAAAAAAAATCGTTCAAACTTTGTTTTTTACGTTCCGGGCAATTTTCGGGATAAAAAAATTGTAAGAAGAATTGTAAGAAATTGGAGGTTAGAGGTTGCAGGGGAGCGGAGGAGGGTATATCTCAATTTTTTGACGTTGATATATTTATACGCCTCCAGCCCATTCATTCTATGCACACATTAGGTATATATTTCACTCATCATACATCCGTACATTTACCCTTAAAACTTCAAAATATCTCCAACAGTCGGATGTCGATGACGATGGATAACTGTCATCGGTGGTCGTACGTTACAGGTGGCTATCGCTGCCGCAACAACCGTAGAAGTAAATCGAATAACCCTGAATGTCACAGTGACAGTTGACAGTTGCTGGAAATCCTACTATTCTCTGTTCTGAAAGAGTATGAACTGCAAGCAAGCAAGTCTATGGATGAATACGGCAACGTGACGCACTCAAGTCGGTTGGAATAAGAGTAGCGTAGAAGAGAATCCACAGACATCTGCACGGATAGCACACAGGCAACACTGACTCTAATGTTGCAAAGTCAAAGTTGAGTTATCTAATTCGCTGTAAATGGTATTGAACATGTTAAGAGAGCTGATGAAAGTTATAGGTAGCATATTAAATATGTGCAAATGCGAAGTGGCAAACGAACCAAAGTCGCCATAGCCTATCATGCCATGAATAAAACATGCCCACCTCGGCGAATGTGTCTCATCGACGTCGGGCCAGACCTGCGGGAGAGTCGAAGACAGAGTGGGCGGTACATTTGTCATACTCAACTTGGCTATTTCCTTAATTCTGGTGCCTTTTATGTTAATATTAGCCTACAACAACGGTACGTTTGTGGTTGGTCGCTTATTTCTAATACAAGTATGGTAATTTTAAAGCTGGACTGTTGATAACGGATAATGCAAAGACCCTTTTGCGCGGAAAGTGCTTGAAATGGCTGAAGTTAGAAGACATTATTTGTGAGAAATTTTTCATAATGTTTTGTCTATATCTATAGTAATTGCATAATGCATCACGGAGATGTAGGGATTGACACGTTTTACACATATCGGTGAAGAAATTCATTAACCTATAAATTAATACATGATTACTATTATGATGTAAAGGAAGACGAGGAATTGGTTGGAATGTATTTCATATTCTATTTTCTTGCAAAATACAGACAAATGCGCACTATTCAACAGGTATGTAGCTATAATGATAACATATAAACATTATGTAGAACTAAACAAATCCGAGATTGCCATGCATTAATAAACGTTCAAACGTACTATCAAATTTAACAGCTAGAAAATCGACCTATTATTTGCCGCATTTCCGTTGGCTAATGGGATAACGGTCTGTTATTTGTAAATTCATAAGAAGAAGCAAATTACATGAAAATGACTTGTTGTCTCTGTACAAAAGTATCATGTTAGAATCAAAAACTGTTCTTGTTTAAAATAGTTTTTTTTCACGATTTTATTCAATATTTCAATAGAAATCACTGATATTCAGAGAGCTTTGACAGCTTCCGTCAAATTGCATTTCTTTTCCCATTGGTCCAAACTGACGGTCAAGTATCAATGATGGTGAAATTGGCTCTAAAACCATTTTTCTCTCTGTAAAGGCAGCAAGTGCGAGTGAGACCATCTATACTTTCCAGGCAGGGTGTGGGACAAACGCCCCATATGGGCTAGGGGATGGGGGTTTAGTGGTAGTACAGCACCGACCGACAATAATCAAGCTTGTACTGGCATCATTCATGGAATTACGCTCGAAAATCCCCTTAGCCGAAGAGCGAGCAATAAGTGGTGTATAGGGGTTGTAAGGGGGAGGTATCAACGCCGCCACCGTGGAGGCGGTCTAATCCTATCACCTACCTCCCCCCCCCCATCTCTCAACCCTCTGGTGACCACCATCTATTTACCAAAGTGCAGTTACACCTATGCATATGCACCGTAAGGATACATCATCGGCTGGATTGCAAGCTGGTGTGTTCTCTTCAATTATAAATGCGTATCGATGGATAGGAATGAATTGAGATCGTTAGCTGTGGTGTGGTAAAATTCTTTACAAAAGCCATGGGGTTGTTTCAACAAATAAGAGCAGGATATATCATTCAGTGAACAAAAAATTAATAATAAAAGGTTCAATACTGACGCTTGGTTGCCGCTAGACAGTTTTACTCCCTACGCCTCTGGCGAGCAAGTATTGTAATCGCGAAAAACTGGATTTGATGAAATTTTCATTGCCACTTTTCTGAGGAAGGAAAGACTTTGTAGTGTCTGAAAACCAGTCCAGTGGCGACGGAATTACGGGACAAAAAACGAAAAAAATAGAAATCGCCTAAGCTTCGTTTTCTGATGTTTCGTTACGGTGCAAATTTTTGTCTCGTGAAATATAAAAATATCATGAAAAAGTTTATTCCATTGTGAAAACAGGAATGAGATACTTGAGATATTCTGAGAATTATAGCAGTGGACGAAAACTGCTTAGCTGCTGGAATTGCATTTAGCACATGTTGTTGTTTTTCTGTTGAGAACTTTAATTTGGCCAGAAAATACCGAAAATCAGCAGCGAATATTTAAAGAAATGTTTTTATAACATTCCTGATTTTCCCATTCTAGTTGTTAATGTATTTTCTCTTTCCTTAATCCAATCACTCAACACCAAGGTAACAATAACAAGGATCCAATTTTCTTCTATACTTTTTTGCTGGCACCATTAACCCGCAATTATTTGACAATGATCAATAACTTTATGAAGTACTTATCTCTTTTTCTGTCACGTTCTCTCACGTAGGTACTGTGGAAACTACTGAACCCAGAGACACACTGATTCATGTGAGAACAGTTGCATAACTCGAAATGTTTCTGAGAAATCCTCATTCTCTGTGGAAACACATCCGAGATAAATTTCTTAAGAGACAAAAATCTCTTAAGATCTTAGACTCCTTGTGTACACTTAGCTTTAGACTCTAAAAAACCTTCAAGTAACATATCGCCTATAATAAATAGTGCCCAATTAATTCATAGCCACCTTAGCGGCCAGGTCAAATTTGTTTCGACGAATGCAGCATAACCTTTTTTATATCGGATGCGCGAAGCGGCTTCAGCGTTGGCAATTTTTAAATGTTTTACTCCTTTTTTAATAATATAAAATCGATACAACGAAAGTATGCAATATGCGGGCTTGGTTTTTTCATTCGTATTTTTGTTGAGCCGACCGGGGGTTGTGCGCTAGGGGATCGGGGGGTGCAAAGGGGTTGGGTCCGCTACCCCGCGCGACGCACTACGACGAAATGCAACGCCAACGCACACATGCAGCGTTCGGATGTAGCTGCTGGGATCGGACGCAGCGCAAATAAATAAAAAATGCAGAAATAGTACAGTTGCATTAATTGTCCTACCAGCCATGGACATAGAAGCACCATGTATTTTTAGACTCAAAATTAGGCGATTGGGCATTATTTACCTCTAGGCAAAGGTGCCTCGTATGGCCGTTAGAGGGGGTCAAAGTTTTCGCTTTCTAACACATTTTTTAAGATATTTCAAGAACCGATAGTCTGATTTAAATAAAATTTCTAACATATACGTTTTACGAGACGTTCTAATATTTGATTTTTACGAAAAACTCTAGAAGGGTGAAATCTACACCCATCCCTACATAAGCATATTTTTTTGTCAACTTACCCGACCATTTTGCTTTTTTTATTAGCAGATATTGTTATTTATTTCACTTTTTCTCTCTTATAAAAATACCATTTTGGATAGTTTTCGAGGGAAAGCATGAGTTGCATCAAGAGGCTCCCAAGCATCTCATTAATTATTGTTTAAGTGTAGTTAAAGAAAATAAACAAATATATTACAATTTTATTTAATACTCGTACATGGAATAGAACGAATCTTTCAAAAAAAGTGTTCAATATGACCACCATTTTCGGTCCTGCACATAACAATACGTCGCAAAAGCTCTCTCTAGGATGTCATAATTATTAAATGTATAGTGTCCCATAGTTGACTGGCGTTGTCTACCTGAACCTAGTATGCATTTGATTTTAGTGCTTCCCATATAAAAATTCGCAAGGATTAAGATCCGGCAAACGTAGTGACCATTGAATACGAGCTTCTTGACCTCTACCAATCCAGGTACCAAGAAATTTCTCGTTCAAGTAATTTCTTATAGCACCATGATGCATAAAACATACACATAACATAACATCCCACATTTCTGCCAACTAGATGCCTACTAGGTTTTAACATTTGATGTAATAAGAAATTTTTTAGAAACCAGCACCGAAAAAAAATGTTTTTCTCGAAAACTACGCAAGATTCTCTGTTTTTATAAGAGAGAAAAAATCGCGTCAAGTAAGTTGACTCTGTACTTCCCACGCTACACTGTTATCAGTTCGTACATGATTATGTTTGGCACAAGTTAGCCCTTCTGAGAAAAAAGTTAGCTACGAACATGTATGACAAAAATTCAAATCACCTTCTCCTTCCCCGTGAGAGGAATTGCTGTCGGCGCTGCAATCCCACATGAATGACGATATTGAGGACGCTTGTCCATCGGGGAACTACGTCACACGTAACCTCACCCGACTGTAGGAGATACATGTTAAGGGCAAATGTACTGGGACATCTATGATGAGTAAAATATGGCTAACTTGTGCGTAGAATTACTGAGGTTGGCGACGTATAAATACAACAACGTCAAAACACTGAAAAAGCCCTCCCCCACACCCTGCAACAGCTAATCCTCAATTTTTTACCCCTACAATTTTTTTCCAAAAGTGATCAGGATCGTCTAAAACGTCAAAAAACGAAGTATGAGCGTTTTTTTTTGTTTTTGGTCATTTTCTCCGCCGCCACAAGACCGATTTTCAAAAAATACAATGCTTTTGCGTCCTTGACATAGTAGTAATATTGTGTAAAAATTTAATTGAACAACAATATGTTCTCGAGATCTCTACATTATAAAACGATGTTAAGATTTAGCGTAACATTAACACCTTAAAACTAGAACAAACAAAATGAGCCGAATCCAGGGTCATCTTAGCTTTTGTTCAAAAAGTTGGTCCGGGTGCCAATGCGGATAGTGTTACAAAAAAGATCTACTATGTGGGTTTTAGGTAGACTCATAGCCATCTCATTCTTTAGACCTAGGAATTTTCCAAATTCCCTGAACTAAAACACAGAACTCGAACGCGTCGAATATACTCGCTGGAAAAAAATAGAGAAAGACCTTTTAAAAAATATACAATCTATATTTTCCGTGATTTTTCGACGAAATGAAATATTCCATAATTCAGAAACGTATAACTATTCAACGGTAAATGGACGCCGGTTCTGTTTTTGCATGTGCATTTGCTTAGTTTTTGTTGGTCTCGTTGTTTTTACTAGTACTTTTTCATTTTTTTCAGTTTCAACCGTGCCTGCCTCGCTCGCTACTGTTCAATACGCCTGTTTGTATGTGTGTATTTCGCTCTAGCTGGATGTCCAAAATAATTTCTTAATTGATGATTTCGATTGTTATTTTTCGGATACACGCTCGATGCACCGCCAACTGCTGATTGGACGAAAAATGTTTCTTTGTGTTATGTTTTGCGGTATATGCGCGTCCGCATAACCGAAAAATTGGAATTGAGTGCCAGCTCCACATCGGAAATGTATTGGAGTGCCTTCAATACCCTTCACAATACAAGTTGCTTTCGTACGCGCAGCCAGTTTATTAGAAATTATAAAATACAGGTTTTGACAGCAGACGAAAGCAAAGAATCTTTATGACTACGTGACTATCCGTGCAAGTTCTAAAATATATTTCGTTAACTTATTTGAATTAATAATTTGGTCGGCCTACTGAGGGAGCTATTCGGAAGCTTGTGACTAAATTTCGAACCCAGTTTACAATATTGGACATTAAACCACCAACACGCAGACGTAGAGTGAGGACTGAAGAAAATATTGCGGCTGTATCCGCCAGTATTAGTGATGACCGTGAAATGTCGATTCGCCGCGTTCGCAGCAATTGGGCCTCTGTTACTCCACTACGTGGAAAATTTTGCGACAGGATTTGGGTGTAAAACCTTATAAGATACAGCTGCTGCAAGAATTGAAGCCACACGACCTCCCACAACGTTTCCAATTTGGTGCATGGGCGCTGGCAAAGTTTGAGAAAGATCCACATTTTTATCGAAAAATTGTGTTCAGCGACGAAGCTCATTTCTGGTTGAATGGGTACGTTAACAAGCAAAATTTCCGCATCTGGAGTGAAGACCAGCCAGAAGCATTGCAAGAGATACCAATGCATCCCGAAAAAGTCACTGTTTGGTGTGGATTATGGGCCGGTTGCATCATCGGGCCGTACTTCTTCAAAGACGACAATGGCCGGAACGTAACTGTGAATGGCGAGCGCTACCGTGCGATGATAAGAAACTTTTTTTTGCCCAAAATGGAAGAGCTGGACTTGGCTGACATGTGGTTTCAACAAGACGGTGCCACATGCCACACCGCACACCAAACAATGGCCCTATTGAGAGGCGAGTTCGGTGAACAGTTTATCTCACGTTTGGGGCCCGTCAATTGGCCGTCTAGATCGTGTGATTTAACGCCGTTGGACTATTTCTTGTGGGGCCATGACGCACTGGAAGCCTATATTGAAGCATTTATTCGTGAGATACCGGCCGATATGTTGGAGAGAGTGTGCCAAAATTAAACCTTGCGCATGGGCCATCTAAAGCGGAGCCGCGGCCAACATTTACATGAAATAATCTTTAAACATTAAATTATATCGACCGTTCTATCGACTCAAATGAAGATTTAATCGTTTTTTCAAATGTTTTGTGTTTTTTTTTTAAAATCAAATCCTGTACCTCTTAAAAAATCACCCGTTATTATTCTGCCCGGGTGATGCGTACACGTAGACAAAGAACACCGGATGAAGTATGTGTCATGTATGATTATGCGATTTGATTATGATATTGTTTCCTACATAGATAGTATTACCTCCATCACAGGAATACTTTGGGAAACAGAAAAAATGGCGTCAAGTAAGCTGACTCTGCACTTTCTTGGAACGCTGTCATCAGTACATTAAATATTATATTCGACACAAGTTAATCCATCTTAGAAAAATGGTAACTACGAACCTGTATAAGAAAGGACTTTGTAGTAGTAACATTTATGAGAATTTACTCAAAATCAGAGCGGTACTTACCAAGTTATAGACGGGCCAAGGATTAGCGGACAGATAGACAAACAGACCGACAGAAATGAGATATGATCTTTGAAAATGTGTATGTCATATAACATCCAAAAAACATATGTCATTTTAAAAATGTTTCGCGAATACCATACTTCCTCGCCCATTCTTTTATTACAAAACATTTTTCGAACACCAGCTTCAGCTTCGGCCAAAAAATTGTTATTCGATCAGACTATAGCTGTCTATATCAAAGACAAAACCTACACCGTACTGATGATCGCTAACAAGCATTAAACTACGTCCGCTCAGAATCGCAGACACGATCTGTCAGCAAACCTTGACCCGTCTATAACTTTGGAAAGTACTACTCTATGCCAATGACGAAAAAGCTTTATAGATTTTGAAAATCGGTCCAGTGGACGCGGTGCTACGAGCAAAAAACGAAAAGAAAATAAAATCGTTCAATCGTTTTTCTGTGTTTCAGAAATTTCTGTAGGGGTTAAAACTTGGGGATGGGAGAAAGTATATATAAATTATTCGTCGGAACTATTTCCATACGCTTCCATCCATTCTAATTCTATGCACTTTATAGTACATATATCACACATTTGCTTTTAAAACTTGTAAGAATATGAAATAGACGTGTCGCGTCTAAAATGCACTTGCCGTACGCTACGAGCTTTCACCTTGTACCCACAATATCCTGTTTGCGACTTTCGGTCAATCTCTCGCCACTCACCGCCACACTGCTCGAGCCAGCATAGCATGGCTGACGTTGCCAGATGGTCAATACTTTCAGTAACGTCAGGGAAGAAGTTTCTAGATCGCAGCGTCATATAGGTGCGACTATAGAATAATTGTCTGGACCTGTTTGATTCACTTGATCTATTTATTATTATTTTTTCATTAATACATGTTCATAGTTTACTTTTTTATCTTAATAATATTTTATAAACTGATTACAGCGTTGGATGGGCAGTGCAGAATCTACCTACATGAAGCCATTTTTTTTTCATTTGATCCAGACTTGTACTTGTATCTTTTCACGAAACTCATTATACAAAAAGAAACACTGACGCGCTCAAGAGTAATATCCAACAGGGCATGATGTGTATGTATACTCTCGTCTTAATATTACGAAAAATACAAAGTGAAAAGCATGAAAAAAGAAAAAGCTTGGTGGGTTTGTGCGTTCACAATAATCTGCGGGATGATAGTTTATCCCCGTCCTTCCTCATCCTAGAACGTTAAATCCTAAAGTGCGGCCCATTCTTACTTGTATGTTTTAAAAACAAAAAAGTAAAAACGAAGGAAGAACGAGGAAAGCGGAAAAGGCACGGCCGACGTATATATGTATGTATATGTATATCCAGGCGGCAACGGACTTGTTCGTCAGTATTCAATGTTCTCTGACAATATCATGGGGGAAAGTGGAGTAATTGCATAGAGACGATTTCATACGACTTAGCAGCTTTCCTCTTGCAGCTGAGCGACTGACCTCACAAATAAAGTAAAGTAATAGTTCATTTACCAAAAATTACGATATGGTAATAGAAATATGAAAGCGTATAGAGATCAAGAATGGTAAACAAGCAGGAAACCGACAGAAGTTTGTGCATGGGCTTGTACAATTCACAAAACTTAATCTGCTATGGATTAAATAATAGATATTGATATGGTATGTTTTTTTTAACTTTCCAATCCCTCACTAATTTTACTCAAGTATTGCTCTATATAATAGTTCACACACTCAAAAACAATTCCGTAGGGTAATCCATAATCGGTAATTTGAAAATGCCTGATAAAAACAAACATATAAATTCGCTAAAATCGTCCAGGGTCAGTTAACGTAAACATTTTTGATAAAAACTGACATCTTCATGTAACAGGTACATGTAATATTATTAAAATTCGGGATTGATGAAGAGAGAGAAAAAATTGATAAAAAACAAAGTAAGTATGGCATCATAGCAACAGTTTCAATAAATTTTTGAGACATATGCAGTCGTCGCAGATATTATATTACGTATGTTTTACCAAGAAGTATTTGAGATCCATAGCTTGAGTTCGTTCTTGAACAGAAATTTTTGACCGATCGTCTTAATATGCTCCGGCAAGGCATTAAAAGCTTTGGGACACAAGGACCTGTGACCCCTTATACCAACTGTCTTGTAAAATTTTAGGAGTTTTAATTGTCTTGTATTATGAAAATGATTAATGTAATCACTGCTACCTTTATGTAAATGCTGAAATATGACTAGCTGTTGGACAAATAATCGTCTGATACAAATACTTCCTCTTTGTAGAGCTCATCAGATAGTACCTACGTGATTTCCTAAGCATTACTCAAGTATCCACTTCTGCATTACTCAAAATTTTGACGTATTTACTTTCAAGGCCACCCCATGCAAGAATGCCAAAAGTGAGATGGGATTGAATCAAGTCTGAGCTGAACATAGAAACGTATCATTTGCATTTTGAAACTAAGCTTGGTATTCTTTTAACCACCTGGCTGACGTTCTGACCTTCTTAGATGACTGTCTAGTACAAGACCTCAATACTTCACTCTACTTTAGATTCCATCGTAAAATTATCGATAGTGTGGCATATAGGATTCATAAGAAGTGAATGGCTGTGCCACCAAATATATTTATATTATATCGCCGTTTCATCCGCAAAACTAAGGTAGTTTGCATCTCGAACAGATTATTATTATAGAGCAAGAATAATGATGATCCCCGCACTGATCCCTGCGGCAGCCATAGCTTTTGCTCAAATATCTACTATCAGTGATTCTTATTGTAAAAACTAGAATCCATCTTGTAGGACATATCTGAAACCTAGACCAAGGCATTGGCCTTGGTGATTAAAATGATTCTTCTCAAAGGTCAAAAGGAACGGTCAAGTGACAATTTCTTTTCCCAAGTACGGAACATATATCTAGAAGTCAGATTTTAGTATTCTATGAACGTTTTTTTATTATTATCCGTGCTTTTTTAAAAATAAACAAAACGAAAGTTTGTAAAATCCTGAACCGAAATTGACCAATCTCCATAAAATATATAAACCTAACCGACAACCAATCCCGAACAATCATCCAATCAAGTGAGACAAAAATCTCTCTGCAGCACGTAGTGAGAAGCACATGGTTCCCGTCGAGGGTAAACATTTGCTCATTTGAGATACGACAACACTAGCGCTGTAAGAAGTAACTAAAAGTAAATTTCTTATGAAACAATTTGTGTTTATATAGGCACCTCCACTCGCCCCCATTCAAACCGCCCTGACTGGCTATACACTTAGCATGATGAAATGAAGATTCGCATATCATCATCGGAGGGTGGGTGAAGAGGAGTCTGGCCACCTCCTATCCCCTGACAATCCCCTATGCAACCCCTTTCCATTCCGTGTTCCCATCCAAGGCCTACTAATGTAATAAATGCGCTGCATCGCATATTAGCCGTAGTATCTAGTGTGCGGTGCATGCCTCCGTTCGTACGAATGATAGATCCTGGTGTACTGTGGAGCTCTCGGCCCATCATAATGGCCGTGTCGATGGTTACAGGAATCATTCACTATTCCACTACGTCAAGCAAATGTTGGGTGACTCGATAGTTGCGCTACTACTTGTCGCAGTGGCGTATTGTTAAGGCTCTAATTCTAGTGGAATGTGCTTTTCCGATTCAGCCACGGGGCGAGTCTTCAGTTCCCTTTCTTCTGCTTCCGTCAGTAAGCAAAAGAGCGGAAGTGTGAAGGTCCAAACATCAGGAGTAGGCGACACGGAGGCGGTGTTTTCGCTCCCACCCCTGCCCCACCGCGACGAATTGTTTGAGTTTAAGCTGGCATCAAGCTTTCAATGAAAAAACATCCCTCGACATCCATAGTAACTATTCCTGAGATTTCGCATTCTCGGTATATTTCAGCAACAGAAACGGAAATCCCATAACCTTCTCAATTTTTCGACGTTGGTATACTTATACTATTCCACCTGCGGCATTTTTCGCTCATCATAGATTTATCTACATTGAACCTCAAAACAGAATGGTGGAGAAACATTTCCGACCCTCGCGTGTCGATCATACGCTTCGCGGTCCTGCCGATGCAGGTTTGTAGCAGCCGACCTCCGCTACAGGACCGTCGTTCGTCATTCCCCACAGATGTATACTTTATCTGAAGTCACTTGAAATAGCATAAAAACCTTTGGCCGGCGCGTCCTTTGTAATTTCATGACGTATCACAGGCGTGCGGTCATCTATTTAGAATGATAATAATAATGTTTTTATATCACAATAAATGGATTTTACTATCTTCTTATTTTTTTGATTTGGGAAAAAAAATACTTATATTGGGAGTTTAATTTATGTTGACTGAAAGTTAAGAAATGGAAAAATTACAGAATTCCAACGTTTGACATAGGCAAATATTTACATAGCAGGTAGGTATATAAAAAGGTATATAAAGACTTACATTATAGGTATTTATATATAATACTCGCCTTCGGAGCTGTCGCTAGAGTCATCTTGTAGAGAAATTACAACGGGATTTACAGGAGGCAAAACACAATATTCATTTTCTTTTTCAATAATATGCCTAGAACACTGCTTCCATAGGTCTGTGGCAGCAATATGAGATACTGCATCTCTTATTGTGGCCAATAGCGATTCACTTAATTGAGGGGTCTGATTATGTTTTCTTACTTTTTTTTTTAAAGCAGCCCAGACCAACTCAATCGGGTTAAAAATGCAGTAATAGGGAGGTAGACGTAATACTTCATGGCCATTTTGCTGAAGCAGATTGTCAACAACATACTCTTTTTCAAATTTTTGTCTTTTAATAAGATCCAATAATATGGCTTTGGTTGATTTTTGTGGTATTTCCATTCCCTTATCCTTCATAAAATCAATAATGTCTTGTTTTTTTGTGCCTGTATTCGGAATTTTGTTTTTCTGTCGGGAATGGTATGGCGCATTGTCCATAATAATCACTGAATTTGGGGAAATGTTTGGTATTAACTGCTGCTCTATTCACTTTTCAAATAAGTCGGAGGTCATGTCCTCATGATAGTCGGCACATGATTCTTTGATATTTTTGGCAGATAACAGCAAGGCATTAGGTATAAATCCATTTTCACTGCCAGCATGGAGAATAATGATTCGTTTTCCACGGTTGCATGGTGCATTTAAAATGCACTTGTTGCTGTCGTCAACCCAGCCGTACTGCACAACATCATGGGTATCATACCACGTTTCATCCAGGTAAATCAGATTTCTTTTCTGGTCTCTATAGATTTTAACTTTGTGCAAAAACTCTTGGCGCAATTCAATGATTCGAGACGACTCCATAATCACCATTCTTTTATCTAATTTTTTGTATTGAAAACCACACAGTTTTACAATACAGTGCAGTGAGTCTAAGCATTTGTAATTATAAAATTCTTCAGGATAATCTTTTAATTTATCCCGTATCATTTCCAACGTGGGCACCAAATTTTCTTTATAAAATCCGTATATCATACGACGAATATCTTCCTGAAAACCCACGTCTATTCTTTTTAATTTTTGCCCTATGCGCTTTCTGTGGAAGGAATGGTTGACTACCTCTCCCCTTTTTATAACTCGATAAATGGTAGACCGACTGATTTTTGTCAGGATACAAATTCTGTTTAAAATTTGATTTTGCGAGGAATCTGGATTTTCGTTTTTCAGACAATCATACATATTTAGGATTACTCTTTGGGTCTGTTCCTCTAAATCTTTATGAAAGAATTCTGCCTGCACAGGTTCATCAACCATCTCCTCGTGGCTTGGAGCATTTTCCCAAGGTCTCCAAAGAGCCATATTTAGGACACACAAGAACAATCAACACAACAATTAAATCAACAAGTAAACTGAGTATTCAAAAGTCAAAAACACACAAACTAATAAAATCTATGAAAAAACACGGACATACTAAAGAAAACACGTTTATTCACCGCTACAGGGCACTGGCTAAACTGTTTCAATTTTCAGTAGCCACCTGCACTTGTTCGGAGCTCTGAAATACACGCTGTCTCATTGGTTATGTCCACGCATAGGCGTGCTTTACTCCACGTGGACCGGTGAAACTGCCTTTGATCTTATACGGGGGATATTTGCTGCGAAATTTGGCGATTTTGCAGCAACAGAGCGTGTTAAATATTGATATATAAAACGCACCCGGTATTTCACAGTGTTTCAAGTGACTTCAGATAAAGTATACACATAGTTTCATGTCCGATGCCATCCATCGGTAAGCGTACCTGCCTCCAAAACTTTATGGAAAGCGACGGCGCAAATTTTCTTGCAATGTAATCATAAATATCCGACTTAGTCCAACTTATGAACTGACAACAGCGATGCGTAGGAAGTCAGCTACTTGACGCCAATTTTTAGTGTAGGTAAGTGCAGGCCAGACAGCCGGTTTAACGTGAGCGCGCTTCGTTAGAAGAAGGCATAAAATGCTTTTCGTTTTACAAGATTTTCAAGTTATTTTTGAAACCTCAGAAATGAGATAAGCGAATGTTACAGAAATATATGCTCTACAGGAAGTATTTTTTTCTTTTTCCGACATCATGCTCGGTTCTTTAACCGCAAGTTTATACAACTTTGACTTCAACATATTGTTTACTTTTTTTTCAAGTCTAATGCACTTTTCATTCATGTTCTCAAAATTCTTGTTTGTATCTGAAAAACAAATATCATAAGGATTGCAATGTTCCATTTTCAGGGGGTTTTCGTCAGATAGATCTCGTTTTTTATTCGGAGTCTTTAAAAACAAAAGCAATATCCGAATCCTAATAGAAGCATACCTTTCAAATAGGTAGTTCAAAACCGCAATCGTTATTGAAATGAATAGTAAACGAATCGGTTCCGAGCCGGAAGCGAAATCACCATCTCTATGGCGAGCGACCCCGTATAGGGCGATGATGAGGCTTTTTTATATTTTGCATTTAAATATTATCCGCCTTATCGATCCATATTAAAAAGAGGGCCATGGAAGGGAAGTCTACGGAATACAAGGGGTGTGTGGGTGGTATAAACCAAACAGAGTAGGGTAGGGGTGTCGTATTTTCATATATCACCCTCGTCTCGTGCTCGGTCTTTGAATAATATATATTTATATTTTGGGCGTGCGATTCTACGGTGCTCGGGTAGTAATGAGGAGTTATTGTACTCTGTCAGATGACAGGTACGCCACCTCTTCTCATCAGGGATTAATAGAGATTGTTGGTATGGGGATGTCATGATTTCACATTTGGGTAATACATGTTTGACGTGACCTAAAATTGCTTCGAATGGCTATACATAAGATCAGAAGCCTGGGCACGTCTCTGTTGACTATACCATTTCAGTAATTTAATAGTTAAAGTCCAACCCTGACTAACGAAACAAAGATTTGCAACATCAAGCTTCTTCTTGTGTTTTGTTCAGAGTTAAGATTTTGCTTCTCACGCGACTGCACTGGCAAGGAAGTATTGTAATCGCGAGGAACTACGAAAATGACATGTTTTTGGATGTCATACGACACGTACATCACGTGTCTGCCTATCCGCTAACCCTTGATTCTGCTATTTTAAAAAGTACCGTTCGGATTTCATGCAAATGTTCACATAAGATATGCCAAAGCCAGGAAAACTTAGTACTCTGAATCGGTCCAGTGGAGACGCAGCTAGGGGCAAGAAATAGAAAAAAAATAAAAATCGCCCATACTTCGTTTTTTGTAGTTTCATAGGCTGCTGAAAATTTGAGGTTAGAGGCTGTATGAGGTGGGGTATATAACATATCTCAATTTTTTGACGTTAGTATGTTTATACCCTTCCAGCCGCAGTAATTTTGCACACCTGATAGGCATACAGGGTTTGTCCGGAAAGTAATAGGACTCATTTTCTTCCGCCATGACTGTACTTTGGAGGGTGCGCGCACCGACTGGATTCGGTAGAGGGCGATCCTAGCTAACGAATGAGCGGCTGGTTAGTTGTCTCCGAGCACTTAGAGAGTCTGTACAGGCATTTTCGCGCGACGTGTTTCTGTGAGTGGTGCAAGCCGAAAATGCAGCGTTCGTTAGAGCAGAGGTACGCGATTAAATTCTGTGTGAAACTCGGTAAATCTGCGACAGAGACGTTTGATATGATCAAGCAGGCTTACCCAGGTGTTGCTTTAGCAAGAAGTGGCACCAGGTCTTTTTGGAGGGCCGGGAAGTGGTCGCGGATGAAGACCGTGCTTTAATTGCCCAGATGTTAAATTTACCAAAATCTGTGGTTCATGACATTGTGGCACAGCATTTGAACATGCGCAAGGTGTGCGCGAAGATGGTCCCAAAAGTGCTCACTGACGACCAGAAATTGCGGCGAGTAGAAGTATGCCAAAAACTTGTGTAAAACTGATCCCCAATTTTTGAATAACTTAATCACAGGTGACGAGTCGTGGATCTTTGAGTATGATCCCGAGACAAAGAGGCAATATTCCGAGTGGCACACGACGGCGTCTCCTCGCCCAAAAAAGGGAAGAATGAGCAAATCCAAAGTGAAAACGATGCTCATTGTCTTTTTTGACATCAAAGGCATCGCCCACCATGAATTTGTTCCTCCTGGACAAACCGCCAACGCCAAGTTTTACGTGGAAGTGCTCAGGAGACTCAAACGAAGGGTCAGTCGGGTCCGACAAAACATCGCAGCCGACTGGAAGTTGCACCACGACAACGCCCCGGCTCACACCGCCTATCTTGTGAACAGCTACCTGACCAAGGCCGGCATCCCAACGCTTCCGCAGCCGCCCTACAGCCCAGATGTGGCCCCCCAGACTTTTTTTGTTTCCTCGCCTGAAAAGGCCGATGAAAGGCAAGCATTTTGAGACGACAGAGGCGATCCAAGTAGCATGCACCGCGGCTCTCAAGGCTATTCCGGAGAATGCCTTCCGTGACGTCTTCAATGCTTGGAAATCGTGCTGGCAGCGCTGCATCGACGCAGAAGGAGTCTATTTTCACAGTTTTTAAAGAATTGTAACGATTGGCTCAATCAATTTTTCTAAATCGACTCAGTCCTGTTACTTTCCGGACAAACCCTGTATCTTACACCAAGAACATGCTATACCTGAATCGTGAGACGTGCGCCGTTCCTCCCCTATTTTATTATAAATATGTGTATCTAACTTTTTTCTCATAAGGGATAACTTGTGTCGAAGATAATCAGCGTGAGAAGTGCAGATTCAACCTACTTGACGCCATTTTTTCTTTTACCGTCATTAAGATTTTCATATATAGATGATCATTGTACTATGAAATAAATATCATTTGCGTAATGTTTCACTATTTATTATTTGCAAATCGATAAATTAATTATTAATTACCTATATATTCAACAAAAACTCCCACATATATTATCAATAATTAAGTTTTCCAGAAATTAAAACTGTGGTAAAAAATTTCTTAGAATATAATCATTAAATTTACCGACATGGATAGAAACTTGTTTTCCACTAGGCGTGTGACACCTTGACCCGACTTAATAGCATTTTTTGCAAACAATATTTCCATAATTTTAATTTACTTGAATGCTAAGTTCTAAGTAAACAACAAATAAAATGGCGAATATAAATGTTACAACTGCATTTTTCCTCTGAATTTTTTAGCAAATTGCCATACTTCAACAGCTCTAACGCATATTAATTTGATTAATTCTTTGTTGAATCAGAATGCTAGAAATAGGCTGATATAATTAGGGAAGAATTCTTGCTGCGTTCAAGTCGATACTATAGACGAGGGGTATGTCTAGATATGGCAGTGCTGGAATGAAAATGGCGGACAGAAGACAGTTAATTTTAGTTTTATCGATTTATGATTTTTTCTCTCAGAATTCTTTTGATTCTAGTCATAAGGATTTTTTAAAACGGGTTGAATATATCCTCAGCTTATGTGAGCAACAAATATCGAAGGCGCAACAGCTGAAGAATAAGAGTATTTTGATTTTGAACACGTCACCTAACAGTCCGCCTCATAAGTTTTACTTGTGGAAATGCTGTTAATATTATTTATAACTGTATCCAGTACTCACATTTATGGGAGGAGTCATATAAAATTGGAATCACACTTTCTTTGGATTAAGGAAATTTCTTACTTACTCCTTCTTAAAGTTGACGTGTAACCATATACTTAATATCTTCAAAATTCGTTTGAACTGTACATATGCAGCGTAGATCACAGAAAGGATACCTAAAGTGACGAGAAATTATAGGAAACACGAAATTCACAAGATATTTGAACAAATAATAGCTGTTTGTCCATTTTACTTCCCACACCTACATCACGTACGTCACGAAAAACTATGTCACTAATTGCCGTCTATCCTATAACCGCCTATAACTTGTGAACTACCGCTACCGATGAAATTTTTACACGATGTTACTACTATTCCAAGGATAATAAGAACGAAATAGATTTCTAGTTTTGTAGGTCAAATACGAAAAATAATCAAAAACCGATCAAACTTCGTTTTTTGACGTTTCTGAGGATCCTGATCATTTTTGAAAAAGGTAAAAAATCTGGAACTCGGTAATTCTACGCAACGAGATATACTTCACACATCACGGATCTCCCTATATATTAGCCCTTAAAACATAAAAAAATATTCTCAACAGACGGATCGCGTACCTAACGACCGCGTCTGCTTCTGCTACCCACGGCGTGCCAGTCCATGTAAGTGTTCTGGAATTACTGCCGCTCCACAGGATAGTGTTTCCTATACTTAAGCCGCGATACCACGTTTCAGCGAGTTAGGAATCGGAGAGAGGCTACGTTGCCATCCTGGATCATATTTCCCGAAACTCCTAACTGGAGGCCAGTTATATGGACCTATTTGACTGGCTTGACCCAAAGAAAATGAAATTAATTACAATGGATATGGATATTATATCCAGATACAGGAAGACATCTGGATATTCAAAGGATATCCACTGGATGTGTCTATCCATCCAAATGAAATTTATTGAAGCCATTTTTCTCCAATTATTTGGACCAGTTTTTCAATACCAGTCAAATTAATGTCTGTTTCGGCTCTAACACTGTACTCTGATTTTAGAGCTCCAGCGCTTCCTCAACTAATAGTGATTTTGAATGAAAAATGAATATTTTTTTTTGTTAAAAAACAGAGCAGGCCAATAACTCAGCCTGTGGCCTGTTGTTTCGAAAGCAGTGATTACCCTACCAATATATGAACGAAACTACTCTGGTAAAATATTTAAATATGGTAGAAATATAGCGAATAGTCTCCGAAAAAACTTCGGGGTAATAACTATTGTAAGAAATTATTTCCAAAAATTATATACATACAACGCCGGCATCTACATAGTAAATTTGATAAATATCTTATACCGAACATTATGTTAGTATAAAACGTGTAATTTTTAAACATTGTGTTTTTATTGGCTGGTGATACAGCCATATCATTATGGTATCCCTTTTTCTAGAATATGTATAGTATGATGTGATATATTATTCATTTTATTAGGCTTTCAAACTTATGCAATAGCAATACAAACATGAGATCCACGAATTTCCAATCGAGAACATTAAATACTTTTCTGCTGCTGGAGGAAAGATATTTTCAATTACTGTCAAAACTATTGTACTGCTATAAGGTTCTGGAGTATTTCATAACTAACTTTAGCAACTACTGATCTTACAAAGCATTTTTAAAAATAGTTTTTCACTTTGCAACATGTAGGAAATATTCCAACGGTACAGTGTCATTCTTTTAACTTCTTATGTAGCTCTGTCGGTCATCTCTCTGTTAAGTTATATTAGGTCTGCCTGACGCGGAAAGCATGAAATAAATAATTTATATCCGTGAGTTTCTTAGATTGGTGTTCAATGAGATATTGAGGTGATGAATCAAATCAAATCATATCATTTATTCATACAACATACAGTCATTGTATGAACACATGTCATTTTTGATACATTTCAGATACGTCCTAAAACCTTTTTAAAGACCTACAGTCATTGTATGAGCACATGGCATTTTTGATAGGTTCACAGATGTTATAAAACCTTTTCAATAATTCTCAAAAATTGAAGCCATGAATAGTTATTTAACAGTTAGTATTCTCAAAGCACACTATAGTTGTGTTATATAACAGACACAGCTAAGTACATTCAAAACCAGTATCTAAAATCTCGGATATAATATATGGAGCACACATTGCTTAACACTACTTTTGAAGTTATTTAATTCAAGACCTTTGGTCTACGGGTGTAGTTTATTGTACTTGACAGCAATAAATTCTAGACTGCTTTGATACTTCCTCAATCGGCAAATAGCTAGTGGAGGACTTCTGCGGATTTAAGGAAGAAATCCTGGTCTATTTTTTGGGCATCTGCTTGACGTATGCAGTTTGGGGATTTTTATTTCCGCTTTTTAGGATGTACGGGGCTACCTTTTAAAACTAACATTTTCCAGTTACGCAGTAATTGCTAGCATAAATTCTCTATAAACTCCATATACATCATTCTCTCTTTCGCACTCAGTCTATCTCTATTTCTCGCTCTACAACCTCTTTCCCATGCATACGCAACATTGTTATAATTTAAGGCACCCCAGTGACCCCGTATATTCATAGGGAAGTCATGAATTACGTCTAAAACAACAGTCATATTCTGTTGCAAAGATACCGTTCCAGTAAATCCGAAACGGTTAATTTGACAGCTATCAAAATGTGACATTAGTGGGGCATTTTTTTAAGGCAAATGAGATAGCGTATATGACATGTCTCAATCGTGTTTTGTTCTCCCGCTACCTGCCTCAACTTTAATTTTTCTTATAACCGCCACATTGCATTTTTCTATTTTTGAAAAGAGCGTAAAATTTCCAGCCGAGTGATGTCTCACAAGTGCATAAAGGATTGGAGTGTGATCGACATGTTATGTATCAATTTAACCTTTGAAGTAGGTATAACAGGAGCCGAGAAGAGAAGCGAATCTGAAACACACTATATACCTGCCTAGTTGCCCCTTCATACCCCATTACCGTGACGCCACTTTCCAAAGCAGTACACACAAGCGATGAACCAAATTTTCATTTGCATTAACGCCTCGAAAAATAAAAAAAATCCCCCCGCTTGCCGCACCACGCGTTTTCCCAACCAATTATTCTGAATGTAACCTTTCATGCTCTCGCCACTGTCGCTACAGTCTCCTGCTCATAAATATACAAAAATGGCGCAAAATTCGCAACGAACAGCCTCCATTTTTAAACATCATCCCCCATCCCCATCTCTTTCGCCTCTCACCCTTCGATTATCCTCGCTCTTTTTATTTTTTTCCGTTCTGTCCGAGTCCACCGTCCCAGCGACAACGAGATCACACGTTTTCAATAACAGATCCCGATTGGATAATATAGTCTGCAGGTTGACAAGCAACCGACCTTGTACAAATATATATATATATATATATCAATCGCTTTTGACAAGAAAAAAATGGCGTCAAGTGGGTTGACTCTGCACTTCCTACGCAACCCCGTCATCGGTTCTTAAAAGAGAGAAAACGTTGAGTTACGGACATGTAGAACGGAGAAGTTAAACATATTAAGTCAGTTTCCATGTCCTACTGGCAGTTACCGGCCATTTGGCAACGTTGTCCCTTTCCAAATCTGCGCGGCATCTCTGCAACGAGTTATCTTTCGGTTCGTGCAAGCTGCGTACGTTTTTTGGGCTTCAGTACAAATACCGCCGGACTGGTTCGCCATAGTCACAAGTACGCGTAAGCTTTAATGGCAAATGTACAGGTAAATCTATGGAGTGTGAAATATGACACATTTACCCTATGCTATGTGGAACCTCAAGGTTAAGTTTGATCAACAATGTTCGGCTATACAAGATGGTTATTAGACTAACAATCACTTATGAATGTGCAGCATGGCGGTTCCTCGTCAAAACGCATATTCGTAGTCTGCAGGTTCAGCAGAAGAGAACTGGCGTACTATCACTAACGCCCCATGGCAGGGCTCCAACGAGACCCTTCACACAGACCTAAGGGACTACATTAAACAAAAGGCGCAGTTACGTTATAGTCAAGCGGAATCGCACAGCAACGCTCTGTTGCGTGAGTCAGTTAACTCACAGCCGAACAAGTCCGCAACCTCACACGACCACGGTTCTGATCATACAAATTCCTAAATTAATTTTAAGATCAATTTAAAATTACTGAATACCGGTTAACAATCCCTCCAACAGACGCACTTCCTCATCTAGGCTCTTCCCCCTTCCTTCCGTCTTTCTCCTTGACTGGTCTGGGAAAGCCTTATGACCGACAGGCAAAAAGGTCAGAGTGAAAAGCTTGATAAAATCGTCTGAAGTTTCTGAAATCTTGCGAAAAAACGTTCCTTGAAGTGTTAGGAAAAGGGATGTTTCTAGTATACAGGGTGTTTCCATAATTTGTGGCAATAATTTAGGGGTAGTTATTCAGTTCTAAGACAGACTTTGAGATGCTCTTCAAAAATCCGGCTCTCTTCATAGACACATGGCGAGTTTTCAAAATCAGCAGTTTTCATCACCGAATGTTATATGAAGCTTCTCAGTCTAAAAATGGTTAAAATTGACTATAGCAGCTAGAATGCAAAGTGTTTAAAATACACCAGAATTATTTCTGATGAGTTACATATAGCAATCATCAGATTTCGTGTGACACCTATCAATAGCCCAACATGAACCTAGGTGATTCAAGCCTGGATGTCGAAGAGGTCAGGTCAGGTTAGGGCTAGACCGGTCCTATGCGTGGCTCCAACTGATTCCATCGCTGTCAAAATTTGGTTGAATTGAAGGTGTCGTTCAAGAGTTATTTGAAAATACTGATTGCCAGTGACGTGCTTTAAGGGAGGCTCGATTATATTTTTTATATGAGCTTGTGGCATTATTTTTACTTCCCGCGCCAACTGGCGAAGAAGTTTTATAATCGCAAAAAGACATATCACTCATTTTCGTCGGTCTGTCTGTTGATCTATCGCTTATCCTTGGCCCATCTATAACTCGGAAAGCATCGCTCGCTGTTGTTGAAATTTAGACACAAAGTCGCTACTACGCCAAAAACGAAAAAGTGTAGGGTTTGGAAATCGAGCCAGTAGCGGACACCAACGATAAGAAAATGAAAATCGCACAAACTTCGTTTTTCACGTTTTAGAGACTCCTGGTCATTTTGCAGAATATTTCAAAGGGGTTAAAAATTGGGGTTGGGGTAGGGAGTGTATGTTGCATATTTTGTATCGGTGATAGAAGTTTAGTCATTAATACTTAGTAAACACGTATTTTTCTTAGATTCGACATTGAGAAAGAAATATGATTAATTTTGTATTCACAAATATGGTGAATCTACAAATGTGAAGGTTCGTTCTGGGTGAATATGTATGCTTAAATGATCATATCTAGTCAAAGTTTTTTAATTCCATTTGAGTCTTCCGAATATTATTCGTATTTAGTTATACATGCATGTATTTTTTTATAAATTTTTCCCGCTTTTGTTTTAGCTTACAACAGATTACACCCCGTTATTCGAACAAAAATAAAAAATGATGGAAACTTTATTTTAGTCTGTTAGAAATCTGTTTCAAGTAGCTTGACTGCAAATTTGCATAATTTTAGTGCACACTTTTGACTCATTTATCTACCAATAATAATAATAATTTTACCAGTGGAAACATCAACCTTAATTAGGCTTGTGCCGCTCCTTACAAATTATACTTGGAATCGTCTAACATCACAATTCTAACAAATTTATGAAAAATAACACTTAAAATAGGATGTTAATAACAGAACTGTCAAAAAATCGACTCCTCTCAAGTGCACTTTGATCTTCACTACAGCCTTCGATAATTAATATATACTAAGTGACATATAAATCCGAACACCTTGTTTAAATGGTTTTATTTTAATAAAATTTTGTATAAGTACTTAATGAAGCATAATAAGTAAATGATAAAAATTTCAAAATGATTGCACTACTTTAAAGCCCTTTGACCTTTAATAATGTGTGGATGCACCCTGATGTGCTACGCATTCTCCAACGCGCCTAGGCATGCTTCTGATCAGGTGGTCGATGTCCTCCTGTGGTATCTCATTCCAGGCAACCACCAACTCCTCTCGAAGTGCTTCTAGAGTCTGAGGAGGACGTTGCAAATTGAGCAATATCCTACCCATCATATCCCACACGTGCTCAATTGGGGATAAGTCGGGAGATCTTGGTGGCCATGGTAACAATGTGACATCATTATGTTGAAAGAAGTCTATTGTGACTCTTGCAACATGTGGTCGGGCATTATCTTGTTGGAAAGTTGGATCTGCCTGGGTGTCAAGATAGGGTAAAAGATGGGGTTCTAGAACTTCGTGGATATAACGCTGCCCGTTCATGTTACCTCTGATGAAGATTAAAGGTGACCTGGAACCATAAGCTATAGCACCCCAAACCATAACTCCAACAGTGTGATGAACATGTCTTTCAACAAAAAACTGTGGATTCCTCCTTTCACCACGTCGCCTTCTAACCCTGGCACGACCATCGTACATGCCTAAACAAAATCGAGACTCGTCACTAAAGACAATACTGTTCCATTCCTGATCCCAGAGTGACCGTTGTCTGCACCACTCAAGGCGATTACGTCGGTGTTCTCGAGTTAAAGGGAGGACCCAGTGTGGCCGGTATGAAAACAAGCCAAAACTTCTCATTCGTCGGTAAACACTTCGCATGCCAATAGGTCTTCCGTGTTCTGCAAACCATTCATTTGCAATGGACCTGGTAGTGGAGAAACGGTCCCTTAAGGCCAATAATCTTAGGCGGCGATCTTCACGGTCTGTTGTTCAACGGCGGCGTCCAGTGCCCCTTGCTCTTTGCGTACGGCCTTCTCGAAGCCATGCCTGACAACACCTAACCACAGTGTCTACACTTCTTTGCACTCTAACTGCAATTGCCCGAAAAGAAAGTCCAGCTTCCCGAAGTCCCACTATACGGCCCCTATCAAACTCACTAAGTTGACGAAATCGTACAGGTCTCCGTACTCTAGGCATCGTAACCGATCTTAAAGGATGTCAAGAACCAAAATCCGCCAACGTTGATTCTTTACTGCGGCTGAAATATTCATTTTTAGAGCGTTAGTGAATAAAAAAAAAGCAGTATAAAAACCGGAATGTCGAACTGATAAGGCTAAAAAATTTTTCACTTGTTATTTACAGTAAGATAAATGCATTCACCAACTTTTATTAAAATAAAACCATTTAAACTGGGTGTTCGGATTTATATGTCACTTAGTAGACAAGCAAATCCTTGACTGGCTCTTTCTACCTAGTCAGAAATCGTTGGTTCCAGCAGTTCATGCTCCGGTTTATTTTATTGATGTTCGTTGTTCCTAGAATTTATTATGAACTAATTCGTTACTTGAAAAATATGTTCTAAATAAAATTAGGAACATTTATGGTAGATACGTTTGAGGTCTTGTTTTCTCATTTTTGCCTGTTTGGTTTGCATAATTTTTTTGTGGTTTACGTTTGAATCAAACATTTTGATTTATAAAGTGAAGATAACTATATTTGTTGTGCATTTGTATTGCACTTGCCATAATTGTTATTTTTATTATAACGTCCACCAATAAACACCAAGACTGGTAAAACCCAAATAAAATTTGCAACACAAAATCGACAAAATTTGCGTTTTGAAGGTAATGAATGTACAGGACTAGGAAAATCGATCTAGCAGGTACTATACCCTATTTCACGAGTGTCCATCACGGTAGAATGGCAGCTGGTTATCTAGTAATATCTCAAAGTTCCCCATATCGACACAGGACACATAATTCTGACGGATCCGTCAACGGCAGGTAGACAGAGCCGAATTTTGTTTTGGTTTTTTGTACGCTACAGATATATTTTATACTTGCTAACAGCTCTTTTATTTAGAAAATTTGTTTGCATACAAAAGACAAAATGCCACAAACAAGTTTTACTAGATTTATACCAGATCCATTATTGCCAACGTTGCAGACTAACACAAAAATGTTACTTGCTGATCAGCTGTTCACCTCAGAAGACGTCAAAGCGTGATGGATAGAAATAGAGTATAGTTCTTGTTTGATTCATTCATTTTCAATTTCTGAAACAAAGCTAAAAATCGATCCATAGTCCTGAGATATTCTATATCCGCTGTAACTGTACGTCATCCGCCTAGAATGCTATGATGTAGCATTGCGCTGGCCGCATTTCTCGATATGAAACGCAACGCAAAAATAATTAAACATTTTTCAGGCATGCGGAAAAAGTTTGACAGACAAATAAAAATGGCCATTTGAAATATGACTATAGGAAAATGTGTGTGTGTTTGGTCCAGCAGCAGCGCGGCCGTTCGACGGCGGCGTTGAATTTTTTTTAGCCGTTTTGCTTGTGTTTCGCGTTGCCTGCCTCCCAGTTCCCCCTCCCCCCTCTTGGAGTGGGATCTCCCACCATAGAACCCATGCCCGTTGCCGGGAATGTTTTAGTTATTTTTGTATGAAATTTCAATGCCTGTGATTGGCGAATCGCGACCAACGACGCCGCCATCAACGTTACGAAAAGCAATCATAACTGCTCCACGCATATATAGGGTGGCCTAATTTGTTTGGTTACATACATTTAGTACTAGATCGAATGCTTTCATCCATCCTAACAAACAATGTGTCCCAGAATAAGATATCAATTTCACGGGGACATATAAAACACAAAAAATAGGTATTTCTTAAACACCTATTAAACGACACTAACGGCTGGAATTCTTTCTAGAGAAAAAAGAAAGTTTCAGACCAAAATTAACAATGTTTCGTCAATAGTACGGCCTGTAAGAGCCGGTGTTGCTCAGGTTCGGTCTTAGGACCATTCCCTTATTTGCTTCATGTACATGCGACAAACGACAGGCTACAGAATGCGGCGAAGGAAGTCTGGAGTGGGTGGATCGGTGGCTGATCAAAGTTAACCATTCGAAAATGGAGCATCTATTGTATTAAAAAACGTCGCGGTGTCCCGTCAGAAATATCAGTAAATGATACTCGGATACTATGGAAACACTCTGTCAGGTTCCTTGAAGAAATCATTGACAATCGGTTGACTTGGGAAAAAAAGAAATTACTTTTCGGCAGCTGTATCATTTGTTCTGATCAATCACGATTGACTGCCAAAAAGCACGAAACGGCAAGCTTAGGTAATGCTTAGGCTTTCTCCAGCCCAAGTGATTTATTTCTTTTCTTTGCTCTATTGCTTCCTTGCTTCATTTTCTTTTTTCCTTTCCCCTATGAACTTGTCTGGTATCTGGGTAACAAGACCTGACCGACCAGACTTTTAAATAAGAGCAAATATCCACCGGATCGCGGTGACAAACAAAGACGAATATTAGAATACGACATGGAATGATGGTGTTCTTGGTAAAATAATTAATTCATCTAAATCTACAGCGATGTTTGTAGTAAGCCTCATGAAGTATTGGTGCTTGATGACTTTTATATCTTTCCTGGTTCATACATTTTTGGAAAATTTGATCCTTTAGAAAATGTTTAATTTTGGTTTTGAGAAAAACATTCTTGTTTCAATACAGTTACCGATTCACGCTGAAACCAATCAAAAAGTCAAAAAATACATAAAAAACTGTATTGGGAGCCACATTTAGAAACGCTCCTTGAGGATTGAGCGCCGTTTGAATAAGGACCTCTACGTCAATTTGAAAGAAACAGTATGGCTTAGGATTTAACATTTTTATTTCTCAAAAGCCTGTAAGTGTTGTGAACAAAGGCTGTCATCGATGTCACAAAAGATTTTTCTTTGCTGACCATATCAATTTAGAATTTCGATGATTATGTTTTTTCTGTGCTAAGTGTTACTCGGCTATGAAAAAAGGTAATGGAAAGTTTCAACTTTCTCGATTTTATAGCGAATAGCACGGCGGACTGCTAAATATAGTAAAGTAAAAGTAAAGTTTATTTACCAAAAATAACGATAATATTGTAAACTGAATATAAAAGCGTACACAGTTTAGTATAGCAAACAAACAGGAAACCCACAAAAGCAAGCTTGTGCGTGGGATTGTACAAATTACAAAAACACTAATCCTGGTATGGACATTTTTTTTAATTTCCAGTCCATTGCTAATATTAGTAAAATAAAAGTCATTCAAGTATTGCACTATAAAATAGTTCACACACTTAAAAACAGTTCAACTAAAATCGGTTTACAATACTGGTCATAAAATCGGTAAGGTAATCCATAATCGGTAATAATTTGAAAATGCATGATTCAAACAAGCATATAAATTCGTTAAAATCGTCTAGTCGGTTAATTTTACATGTTTGAGAAAAACTGGCATATTCATCTGATACCATACGTATAATGTTATTAAAATTCGGTATCGATAAAAACAGAGGAAGAGAGAAAAATTGATAAAAAGACAAAGTAAGTATACAGACATCTCAGCAACAGTTTCAATACATTTATGAGACCTATACAATCATCACAGATATTATATTATGTATGTTTTGCCTATGAGTATTTGACATCCACAACTTGAGTTCTTTCTTGAACAGAAATTTTTGACTGATCCTCCTAATATACTCGGGCAAGGCATTAAAAGCTTTGGGACATAAGTACCTGTGACTTCTTAGGCCAACTGTTTTGTAAATTTTTGGTAGTTTTAATTGTACGTCCCGTTGTCTCGTATTATGGCAATGCTTAATGTAATTAATCACTGTTACCTTTATGAAAGTGCTGAAATGTGGCTAGCTGTTGGAAAAATAATTGTCTGATATCAAATACTCCCACTTCTTTGTAAAGCTCATCAGATGGATACCTACGTGGTTTGCCAAGCATTATTTTAAGTATCCACTTCTGCATTAATTCCAATTTATTGAGGTTTATACTTGCTAGACCACCCCATGCAAGAATACCATAAGTGAGATGAGATTGAACCAAAGCAAAATACAAAGATTTCAGAATGTCTGGGTTGAATACAGAAAAGTATAATTTGAATTTTGGGACTAAGCTCCGTATTATTTTAACCACCTAGCTGACATGTTCTGACCATCTCAGATGACTGTCTAGTACAACACCTAAATACTTCACGCTACTTTGAGATGCTATCATAAAATTTTTGATGTGAAGCCTTTGATATTGTGGCATGTGGGGTTCATAAGAAGTAAGTGCTAAAAAATAATACGTTTTGTTCCAATTTACTGAGAGCTTCTTGCTATTAAAAAATTCAACAATTTTCGTAAAATCTCTTTCCACCAAAACTTTTAAACTGTGCCACGAATTATGTTTATATAATATTGCCGTGTCATTCGCGAAACTAATGATATCTCCGGCAGTTTCCATCTTGAACAGATTATTAACATATAGCAAGAACAATAACGGTCCCAGCACCGAGCCCTGGGGCACGCCATATGTTGTTCCCAAATATCTACTTTTAGTGCCTCCAATTGTGACACACTGCTTTCGGCCAGACAAATAACTAGAAATCATCTTGTAGAACATAACTCTGAAACCAAGACGTTCCAAAGTGTCTAGCAAATTTTGATGACATAAGGTGTCGAAAGCCTTGGCCAAGTTTACAAATATCCAAAAAGTTGGAGGCAACTGGTATTGCAATTATCACCATGTCAGTTTGAACCTATTATCGCTGCTTGCAAATTTTATTTTTTAATCAGAATCCATAAATCAGCCGACGGTATTGCACAATAATGAGTACCAGATACTAGACAAGGTGAAAAGAATAATTGAAGATAAAACAGATAGCTCCTCTATTTTAAAAAGCTGTGCCTGGAATGAAATTTACAAGGATCTATAATGTGGTAAGAACAGACAAAACATTTTGGGAAAACATTAAGCAAAAGTAAGTAGCTATATCAGCTAGGCAAATAAATGAAATTCAAAACGTCTCTTTTGGTAAGGCTGTTTCATAGGGAATAATAACAAGAGTTTTTCTTGATGTTTTTTAAGTGCACTTTACTGAAAATTATAAAGAACCGTAGAATGATTAAATAAAGTATTTTGAAAAATTGCAAGCTGAACAATACGGTCAAAATCAGTGTTGTAATACTAGTTGCCTATATTAAACCTAGTCCACTTTTGCTAGAACACCGCCATTCGTTATAAAACCGAGACAGCAAATATGTTTCATTACTATCTTGCATTGCTAAGTAACATTTAGCACAAAAAAATAAACCGTTTAAAGTTTATCCTGGATAGATAAAACCAACACGGCACGGGTATTATGTAAAAAACCTAAAAAAGCGTAAAAAAAACGACGAAATGTCATCTTTCAAAATACATAATTCGGGTATTACGTATCTTATGTATCTTGGAAAGTGATATTTCGTAGTTTTCTTTATATTTCGTACGTTTTTCGTGACATAGCGTAGGTTTTTTTACAAGGTGTTAACTTAGCACAAGCAGTTGTACACTTGTTGTGAACTCGTTTCGTAGCTGTACGTACATATTGCTTAAACGTCAGCGAGCACAGATCATAGCGAGCAAACGCAAAAACTACCAAGTCTGCAATATTATATTTCATGTTCTGACATCGATGCTGTGGTGACAACTGGTACAGCCTACTGAAACGCAAATGCCAAATCCTCACAATATTCGTCTAAAATCCACGGGAAGATCCCTCAAGCGGGGTTTTACGATTATCATTAGGAATTACTGTATTTTCAGAACAACGAAACCAGTGTACTGGATCCGGTACAGCCATGGCCGCCCACAGGAATTTTCCTTGCTGGGATCATCGGCAAGAGATAACTTCTTGAGAAAGGGTATTTGCCCCAAAAATCTTTTAAAGAGCAGAAGTCGAAAACGGTTTGAAGAGCGGAGAATAGCAAATTCTTCTGAGGGACCAAATCCTCAAAATCTCCAAGATTGTACACCAAATATGTAAATCTTAAGGTCCTACCGGAATCTAGGAGCCTGTAGCATCATCTTTTATATAGAGAGATTGACACTTTATACACCCTATATAACTACCAAAAAAGCGACCCTTCTAGATCTAGGTCTTTCTTAAGCTAGTTTCCTCCTCAGAAAATATCAGAAGGAACAATTGTACGTTCAACCCTAAACTACTCTGCTTAATACTGCTTTCGAAAATTTTCACTTGTAACGCCACTGGTATCGATAGCGAGCTATTTTTTGTATTCTTTCCGTTATGGAATTTCGACGCTTCTGATTGGCGAAACGACTTTACAATGTGCTTATTTTTATATTTTTTTGCCCGGTTTTAATGTATAATCGATATAAAACATATTGTGTATGTATGTGTGTGTGTGGCACATTGCTAACGGAATGGACTGTGCCAAGCCTTCCTGTGAGAATTCCCTTTCCGATATATTCACGGCACTCAGCGGAGAGAGTTATAGATCGCAAAGTCGTTTGCATAGTCACAATAAATTTAACAGAAATTTTCTGTTCGATTTGCTGTTATACTCATATTTTATATACCCAAGCAACCGCGTAAGCAAATTTTGAATAAAGGAGCGGTCATACTGGGCACTTCTCAACATCTATGGTTGTGGTTGAAATGGACATCTTTGCTTTCACTCTCTGTAATCACAGCCAACCTCAGATAGCGCTGTTTCGTGCTTATTAGCAGCCATCATTGCAATACAGGTCTAGTAGTCCGGGAGACATAGGAGCGGAATGCAAACAAGTGACTATGATCTTTGGAAAAACTCAAAATACTGTACGGAAGGAGACGAAAATCTGCCGATCTCCACATACTACTGGTTTGTCAAGGTAAACTTAGTCCTCATCCCATACAATGAAAATGACAGAAGACAGCATTTATACATAGAAAGCCATGGTTGGTCTGCTTAGTATTCCGGCTGTCTAAATGAGTCCACCCTTTTGGTGGTGCAATGTCTATCTGTGCATTGCGCAGGACGTCAAGCAGTTATGGGAGCGGAGGGGTCTTCTGTAATCTTCATCGTATGGGATGAGTATGAACATGAGCTTCTTCTGCACAGTATCTACAGTTTTGCCTGGTTAGACTGTGAAATAAGAGCCTAGCGAGTCCCACTAGCACGTTCTGGGCTGTAGCAGCATCGAAGAGAGCTCGGAGGCACAAATTCCTTTGTTATACCGATAGGAAAGAGACAGATCTCCGACCCACCCTCGATATGAAAGACTTTTGCGACTATACAAAATTTCGAACAAATGTTGCGATGTGCACTCCCTACAACAGTTTCTAGGAGTGAATCGGGTGCAAGAATCGTGAATCTAATGTCCGTTTTGCGTTGAGATCGTCAAAAGGAAGTATTTTAATCGCGAAAAAATTCAAAAATGAGTTATGCGTTTTTGATGTTATAGTAGTAGTAATAAAATAAAATGTGCATACCAAGTCAGTGGTATTCAAGTTAGATAAAGTAGAAAATAAATGACAAACAATAGGAATAAAAAACAAGCACTACAAATCATCCAGACGTAGGTAAAAAAATTCACAATAAAAATATAAAAGATTAAGTTATAAAGCAAAGTCCAAATTATTGAATAAAGATAAAATCGCAGATAAAAAAATAAGCAATGGAAAGTCGAAAGACAATAAATTAATGTAAAACATACTCAACAACGAAATTACACTTATCACATGTCACTAAAATCGTTAACTGAAAACTCATCTAAACTATAAAAAGCTTTAGTTCATAGGTACGTTTTTACAGTCTTTTCAAAAGTCCTGTCGTCAAGATTTTTACAAAATTTAGGAAGGACATTAAATAATTTTTCGCCAAAGTAATGACTACCACATCTATCTAATTATACTTAATATCAAGAAGAAGGACATAGCAAGAAGGAACTGGAAACGTGACGGTACTAAGTTTTCTTATGATCAGTTCAGTAATTTTAGGAAGCTCATTAAGAACCAGATCAGTGTTGCCTACTCCGCTTACGTCCAATCGGCTGAGGATGCCATTGTCAATGATCCTAGCAAATTCTGGTCATTTGCCCAGATCAAAAAACAGCAATCTAGAATCCCCCCCAGGAAGACGCTTAACGGCAATGTCTGCGATACGCCTCAGGATATAGTGGACAGTTTTGCTACCTTCTTTTCAACAGTTTTTATCCCGTCTGGTGTACTAGGGTCATCTCCTCCAACAAATAATTCTACCGATATCATTTCTTTAAAAAATATAAGTGAAGAAAACGTAATTAGGGCTTCGAAAAGATTAAAGAACAAAATGACGTCTGGATGTGATGGTATTCCAAGTTTTTTCGTTAATGATTGCATTCATATACTAGCGAAACCGCTGGCTTCCATATTCAACCTAATTCTAAAATCAGAGACATATCCAAATATCTGGAAGACCTCTAAAATATGTCCTATTCACAAAAGTGGAGATATCTCTGATATTTCCAACTATCGCCAAATAGCAATCCTGTGCAATTTCAGCAAGTTGTTTGAGATCATCGCTTATGAAACGGTTTACTGCTCGGTCAGGGGTGCAGTCTCTATTAATCAGCATGGGTTTATGAGAGGCAGATCTACGGTCACCAACTTGGCTCTGATTACTCAATACATTTCTGAAGTACTGGACGGTCAGGGACAAGTTGATGTCATCTACACAGATATTCAGAAGGCTTTTGATCAAGTTGATCATTATGCACTTCTGGATAAGCTTAAAACAGTGGGTATGTCTGATGCAATGCTGTCGCTCATGAATTCATATTTGAGGGATAGAAGGTTATATGTCGAATATGGTGGTCATAGGTCGAGTTACTATCGGGCCACGTCTGGGGTACCTCAAGGGTCAAATCTAGGTCCATTATTGTTTTTAATATTTATTAATGACTTGTCTTTTGAACTGAAGTGTTTCCATTTGTTTTTCGCTGATGACCTCAAAATCTGCACGTCAGTCAAGACAGTCGAGGATTGCGTCATGTTGCAAGATGACTTAGCTCTAATTTCGTCATGGTGTTTACGAAACTGTCTCAGTCTGAATGTTTCGAAATGTAAAGTTATGACTTATACAAGAAAAGTGAACTATTTAATTTATGATAATTATAACATCAATGGTCAGGTTATAGACAGATGCACCTCTTATAGAGACCTTGGAGTCATATTTGATACCAAGCTAACGTTTACTGAGCACATACTCAATATCTCGTCGGCTGCCACTCGACTACTTGGTTTCTGTATCAGAAACTGAAAGGGTTTCTCCAATGTTGATACATTAATAACTTTATTTTTTACTTTTGTCAGGAGCAAGTTGGAGTATGCAACTCTGATCTGGTCTCCTATATACCAAAATTCTGTCGTGATCCTTGAGGCCATTCAACGTAAAGCTGTAAAGTATTTTCACCTTAAATGCACAGGTTCTTATCCAGAAAGAGGTTGTGACCATAGTGCCCTATTAGAGTCTTTCAATTTGGATTCACTGTCAACAAGACGAAACATATTTGCTTTGTCGTTTTTGTATGGCCTCATTCACAACAAAATTGACTGTCAAAATTTACTTGAAAAAATATGTTTCCGCGTTCCAAGGCTAGGGAGTCGACAACAAATGGCATTCTATTGTCAAGCTGGCCGTACAAATGTTATGACAAAATCGCCAATTAATTTCATGTGCTGCGTCATGAACAGTGTTACTGAATCGTGTGATATTTACAGTGACAGTTGTGCAACGATTATTAACTGTTATAGATCATCCAATCTTATTTAGAATGTGTGATACTATAGATTTAAGTCCAAGAACCATGTCTCTTTAATTGCTATTTTTTCAGCATTTCCTGTAATTGGGTTTCACCTGTTGGAAATAAATAAATAAATAAATAAAATAAATCTAGTTTTGGAGAGTCTTGTATAATCCGGAACGATATAGTTGTAGAATCTGATACTGTATGAGTGCGTATCCTTCGGTTTTAAAATCATTATAGTTTTAACATACAAAAAACACTCCAGTATATATAAACTTGGGACAGTTAATGTCCTAAAATTAATAAACGCCTGCTTACAAGAATTTCTGAAATGCATATTACTTATAACTTTCAAATATTTCCTTTGAGACGGGAACACTTGAAGCATGTGATGAAGACCACACACTATTATGCAAGGATGAATCTTGGATTCCAAATATACAAAATCGCTGTTCTTGTTACTGTTTTAGATACGTAGTTATCCAAGCTCCGTCATGACAAGTTCATCACGAAATGCATGTCAGCTATATTGTATTTAAGAAAGTTACTTACAAAGTTGCATATCAGCGACTCCATAATCCATTGAATACTTTCGAACTTACCTGAAAAAAAAAAGAAACGAATATGATAAAAATATGAGATTATTTATCTATGTGTATGTTCCAGTTATTATTGTTGCTATATACTCGAATGTAGTTAGTAATTAACTAATACATTATTCCAAGGATGCTACGTCATTCCCATATGAATACTGACTTATAATTGCATATTTGTATATTCGTTATTGACAAAGTTTTTAAAACGGTTTACATCATGTAGATTTAGTGTTAGAAAATATTTGTTCAGCTGATTTCGTTAACATTGGAGGTGAAACAACGTTTGTTCGTCTTGCGATTAAGATTAAGAGGAAGATTATAGACAGACATCAAGACAGAGAAACTGACAGACTGGCATATAGAGAAGGGTAGAATGTACCATATTCTTGCTAGGTTGTACGAGCGTAAATGTGGCTAAATCGTAGAGGAGAGTTCAGACGAACAAATACAGATAGAAATATTTAGATATGAAGCTTGATATATATAACAAAAAACTAAGAATGACGCCAACCTTTATCATTTTTAGTTGTAGGATTTCTTAAACACGGGATGTATGAGCCATTAAACAATTGGATAATATAACAACGACTTAGTTGCGCTGCCCAAGGACTGCACTTTGCAAAATAGACATGTTTCCACATTTATTACAATTATCTGCAATTTTTTGGTATAAATAGAAGATGAGTATTTCTCATTTCCAACATACATCTGTTTAAATATCTCGAGAATCTGTGAGGAACATCATGCTACGAATGTTCCCTGGTTTTGAAGCACAGGAAACCAAAGGCACTCTAACAACAAAAAGGTATTTGAGCTAAGTGCTTTTTCTAGTGGGCTACCAAGGTCTGCCTGTTTGATGAATTACTGTCTCGAGTTCTAGAACTCAAACACTGTGATGCCCTCAGGATCATAGTGATGGTTACCAATAAGGATGAAACGACACCGAGTCAAATTAGGTCCAAAATAACCTAGTTAAATCCGATAACTACTACAGCGCGTGAGTTATCTCTGATATTCTAATCATAATTAATAAATAATTATATAAAATAGTAGAATTATTGCGGAAGGAGAAAAACCACATCACATCCGTTGTGACCGGCTCTCAATACATTATTTCATACTGCCTCTAATTAATATAATTCCAGATAACGCGTAATAACGGTGCACTGGACAAGTATAACAAAACAACTCAATGCTAATAAGTTACCTTATTAGCCCTGTCATTTCATTATAATTGCTCTCTGATCAGCCTAACAACGGAGAACAGAATTCAGATCATACTCCGTGTAGATATACAGGGTCGTCCGAATAGAGAAAATTATTAATTAACAAAAATGCAGTTGCAAAAATATACAATCTTACTTTTGTTGTAAGATTTGAATTTTGATCCATGATCTGCACACCTGGGGGTGCGAGTCATCCGTCCCTACGGATCAGCCGACACACATAACATCTGAAAAAATGACGTCAAGTAGGTTGACTTTCTACGCAAGGCCGTCATCAGTTCATAAAAGACCAAGTACGGCTCAATTTGGCTCCTTGATCCCCCATAATTCTCTGGCCAATCGAAACCATAGGTATGGGAAACGTCTTTTTTGTAAACGTTTAGGTCACAAGGGTGACATTTTTCAATACCATGACTTTGATAATATATTTCATTCATCTGTCTTTCAGGTGACACGTTTGTTTTTTCATTTCACTTTCATAATCCTAAACAGTGCAGGACAGGTTTGAATACAAAATTGGGCTGCTGAATTATGTGTAACAAGAAACATATTACGTTTAGCTTTCGTAGACAAAAAATTGCAATTCAAAAAACAATCCCTTCCGGTGGGGGATCGAACACCGATCTAATGTGTAATACGGGGATGTCTTTTAAGTTTTGCATATGGAAATAAAACAACACGGTAGGTAGTTTTAAATGACTTTATTGTTTTTCGTAGTATTCTCCACGAAGATTAATACACATCTGCATGCGCTCGAACCAATTTTCGAAGCACTTATTCCACTCGTTTGCTGGCAGATCCAAAACGGCATTTTTGAATGCGTCAACTGCTTCTTCTGGTGTGGAACCTTTAACCACGCAGTCTGTTTTTAATTTTCGGGAAAGTAAAGAAATCGTTAGGACTTAGATCGGGTCTATATGGAGGATGGTCCAATAATTCCACGTTTTCTTCCGTTAAATACTGCCTTGTTTATTGGGCAGTGTGCGAGCTTGCATTGGTGGAGGATGAATCTTCTTTCGGGGTTGATTTTTCAAAGCTCGTTGATGACTTTTGGCAAACAAGTGGTGGTATACCAATCCGCAGTAACAGTTCTTTGCTCATTAAGAGGAATTGTTGCAATATGACCCGCTTTTGACACAAATGTGGCGACCATCTTTTTCGAAACACTTCGAGAACGGATTACTTTTGTTGGCTTTTCTTCACCTTAGAACACCCAATCTGCCGACTGTCGTGTATTTTCTGGTTCATAACAGTGAATCCACGATTCATCACCACTAACTAACAATGCTGGACACATTTTTGGAGTTTCCGGAATTGAAACGGTCAAGCGTTTTTTGACACCAATTAACCCTGGCTGCTTTCTGCTCTTCAGTCAACAGGTGGGGTATCCAATGAGAAACTAATTTTCTTACTCCTAATTCTTCATGTAGAATTTTTTGAATTGAGGTCTTTGAGATCTTCAAGGACGCCCCAATCTCGCGATATGTCACATGTTTATCTTCAATGAGTTTGCGCACAGGATCGACGTTTTCCTGGGTGACTTCCGTTTTTGATGCACCCACCCTGGAATCGTCGCTAAGACTCACCCGTCCACGTTTGCATTCTCCATACCAACGGGAAATTGTCGACTGATGTGGCGCTTCGTTGCCCAAAAGAGACAGTAACTCAGCAAGGCATTTTTGTTGCGATAATTATCTCTGAAAGTTGTAAGAAATTATGGCGCGAAAACGTTCTCGGTTGAGTTTCATTTTTTTAATGACTTGGTGAAACTTAAAAATTCACTGTAGTGAGACCACTGCACGTATTGTTCTGAAACTTTGAATTTAAGTTTACTAAAGAGTGATGTTAAGATTCAGTACTGACGTTCGGTCCGCGCGGCCTACTATGTTTCTATATGCAAAACTTAAAAGACATCCCTTGTATATTAAAAGAAGTCACTGTAACGAGTCGGGTACTAATGGGTTGCTTATAGTTTGCCCAAACGCTGTAAACTATCGACTGTTTAGTTACATCAGGTTGATTGATTTGAACGAAAATCGATTATGCTGACTTAAACATAATATCTCAACTTTTTCGCGAGTACAATACTTCCTCGCCAGCGGCTTAGTAAGTGAAAATAATCTGCAAGAAATGCTCAGAATGGGGAGAGCCGGCAAAACATGGAATAAAAGAAGGAATTCATAGAGAATTTTAGCTGGTAGGAGACCACAACAACCAAGAACCTAATTTGGCACAATTGGAAAGAAGCTAGGTTACTGGTTTCGGGTCAGGAAGTAGTTGTCTCCCATAACATCCTTACTCTGTGCAAGGCTCAGACTGATCGATGATACTTGTCTAACGGACAGAGTTGGAACCCTTTCACACCGACAGACGGTCGGCCTTATTGCTGTTCTACCACTATGTCAACGGGCTTTGCTCCTATTCACTATTTATTAACAACCGGATGATGAAGAGGCTATAACTGGATTATTCGCTTCTGTGTACTAATAAAGTTATTATATGACAATATCAAGGCTTTGCCCTGTATAAAAAAACTAGATGTAAAAACAGGTATTCATTTCATCTCAGCGGATATATTATGAATGTATAATAATCTGTCACAGTTTGTCGCATGTTTGTTTTTGTAACTAATACATATCCGTTTTATTGTTAATCTCAATTTGTAAAATTATGCTATTGTATTATGTTGCGCGTTATATTTAATGGGAAAACGTGCCGCGTTGCACGATATGTTTCAATGCGCTCGTATAGTACGTTTTCTCAATTCTGAACCAAAAATGTTTAAATGAGGGAGAAAGTCGTTTATCATTTTGGTGGGTAGCCTTGTGGGTCAGAGCAAACTGGAGAGTTGCCTGACCCTCATTGGAGTGAAGAAAAGACCCCATCTGATTGATCCATGTGCTTAGAGAAAGATGAGAAATCGTACTACTTTCCAAGAGATCTAAGGGCAAATATTTTGTTGTAACTCCAGTTGAATTATTTATCTCTAAAACGTCATATGTCAAACAATTTAGATATTTCAGGAGCCAAATTGTGTCGTGTCATTCACAAATACAAAGTTTAAAAGAACCTTTTGGGATTAATAGCGTTTTTAAGTTTTTAAAGACTGTGATGTCAAATAACCTTCACAGTTTATAAATTATCACCATAGAGACAGCTTGAAAAACAGCTATTGGCCTATGTTGTTTTAGCAAGAAAATGGTTAGTCATATTAATCATATTTTTACTGCTCAGGTCACATGTTTCAATCTTACATATTTTAATATCTTTAAAGTGCACACACCGGAAAGATCAAACTTTTTGTTTTACATTCAAAAGATAAAGCAGCCACCGTGGATAAACACACACATATTCTCCAGTGAAATTGGCAATCATGTAGAAGAACCTAGGTGCTTATTTGGCTACCAGACAACAAAATATATTTTTTTTTTATCAAAAAAGAAACTGATTATGCGTAAAACCCCAATTTAAAAGATTTATGTGAACAGTTTTTTAAAATAACTAACGTAGGACTTTCTCAGTCGTACAAATGTGTCAGTGGCTTTGGAAGGAAACAAGAAAAGTCTTGAATGAGTGATTTTGGGTGAACTGGATAAGGCAAAATGGGTATTCGCCCGTAGCGTTGTTCTTGTAGTAAATTTAAATTTGATATTTTGGTGCATAATAAAGTGGTTTTTAAAGATTACAAAAAAGCAGTTTGTTATGTAACCCGTGACATATAAATTTCAAGGTTGGAGTATAATAACCGCCATTTTGATTTTAAAAAATTTTGGTATACCCAGTGTGACTCGAGCTGTCAAGACTCAAGTTTTAAAGGCAAATGTATTTTGATTTCTTGTGTTGTAGGTACTCGTGATACACATTGATACTTGGAAATAAACTATTATATTTCTTAACATAGGTTACGAATTTCAAAAAGTAAATGCAATACACATTGGGAAAAAATTTCTCTGCAGGTGTCAAGTGGCTTCATTCCAAATATATATATATATATATATATATATATATATATATATATAGGCCTTTGTTGATTAGAAAATCTCTTACCGGCATTATAGCAAAACTTTACTTAAATTTTCACGCATAGGTGCCGAGTAATTTACAAGAGTCACATAAAGTAAGGTCATATATATCCAGTTCTATATTAATTATGCGATTGATGTTAAAATTTATTACACTAGTCCTACTTGAATTTAGGATTAGCCGATTTATTTGGTACCACGATGAAAATGTATCCGGTATACGTTGAAGGTGATTCAATTTTTTGCAGATATAGTAATTGTGGTGTCCTCTGCAAACATAGTTATACGCCCCTCGAAAATATGACCGGGCAAATCACTAACATATAATATGAATAGCAGTAGTCCCAATATTGATCCCTGAGGACCACCCTGCTCAACAGGATACACATCGAATACTGTACTTACAGGGTTCACTTTCTGTCCTCCATGTATGAGATCAGCCAATTTAAAACGCAACATACAAATATTATACCCGTAGTATATAATTTATGCCTCAATATATTTTTATCTAGTGTCAAATGCCTTAGATAGATCGAAAAGTAAATCAAGTTTGTGACAACTAGTAGTTTCAACAGATCTTTCACCACAAACAACCCCCAACCCTCAATTTTTAACACCTACAGCCGTTTATGAAAATAATTTGGAGCCCCTGAAATGTCAAAAGCGAAGTTTGAGCGATTTTCATTTTTCCTGTTCTTGCCCCGCTGCTACTGGACCGATTTTCGAAAACTAGAAAGCCATTTTGTCCTTGGCACAGTAGTGAGCTTGAGTGAAAATTTTCCATATCATAGACGGGCCAAGGATTAGCGCACAGACAGACAGACACAGACCAACGGAAATAAGTAGCAAGATTTTTCGTGATGTCATGTAATATCCAAAAAACGTAATCTCTCTTTATCGAAATTTCTCGCGAAGTGGCCGAGTTGCCAAACTGCCTTCCGAATGATACTACTGTATCTCTATGAAAGCTGGCGTGGCGTCCGTGGGTAGATAACTCGCTTATTAGCGGGACGTTTTGAATATTTTCGCCGTTGACGCGGGGGCGAGTGAAACAGGGGTGAGTTTGGGGGTGGTTGTAGCGGCTTTATGGCCGGCGAATATCATCCCGCACGATCTACTACAGCATTCGTACTGATACGGAACGGCATAATAAAATGATCGGAGCCATCAGCCAATAGTGTATTGAGATCATCGAACTGCGAAACCAGCATCCGCTAAAATAGAGGGAATAAGGAGAGAGAGCAGAGGGGAAATACCGTTGTGACATGTCAAATTGAGCAACAAAGTTGGCTAAAAAGAAAATTTGGTTATTATACATTTTTGAGGTTCGCATCCGAAATCAATGGCTCAAATTAGTTTATATATATAGTTATACAAATTTTGTAGCAACGAGAAACAAAAATAGAAGTTTTACAATGAGACACTTCAAATGTTTAAAGACTAGCAATAAAAAAATGGCGCCAATTAAGTTGACTATGCACTTCCACGCCTCGCTGTCATCAGTTCGTAAAGGATTATGTTTGGCACAAGTTAGCCTTTCTGAGAACAAACTTAGCTACGAACATGTATGAACAAAACAAATCAAAATTAGCATTCCAAATCTCCCCAGGGACATTGAGAAACAGTCCGAAAGACGGATGGAGAACCCGCGTCAAGGAGTTTCATTCTATCTTGCACAAGAAACCTCATCCATTTTGAAATCCGACGATCATCTGCTAGGCCTGTGACAAAAATCTGAAGTACGCCTCTGTTTGAACGGATCGCAGACGCTGGCTGGGCCTCCTCCTAATTATTTTTATTATTTTAATACACCCGACACAAGAAAACGGGTTCATGGCCATTATCATTAAATATAACTTTTATTCCTCCGCTCGACATACACAATTTGTTCTTTTTGATTACATTGTAATCATATACATTTAATACATGTAAGTGCCCCCAAATTATGTAAGTCTAAGTCATTAAAGAATTCTGTCGATTTCTTTCTAGAGAATGTGGTCATAATGATTTCATTCACTCTACTTGTGTTTAACGTAATGCGGAAAGAGACATTTCCAATATAAGATATGTTTGGCTTTCCAATAATTGACCCTTGTTTATGTCATTGATTCACTTATTTTCCAAGAAGATACCTAACCCTATTCAGTATTCGGACGATCACCTTCAGTTTCCATCGTTGCCATGTTGCCAAGTGAGACTGCTGTGATTAATTCCTTAAAAAAAAAATTAAGTCAGACTCCAACTTCCTTTTCCAAAAATGGTCCTGAAACATGACATCAGCTTCAAGGCAAGATCTCTCCTCAACATCTGTCATAATAATTTGGAATATTTCGTAAACTTAGAATTTCTCAACGTCGGAAAAGGAAATCCCATGACGTGCGGCAACACTGGCACCTAAGGCCGGTGGTTTCAGAAAAACGTTCCAATATTCCTAGGGTAAAAAGGACTTCCAAAAATAACAAAAAAAGTTGCTATAAACATGGGTCCTTCGATGATCCCCTACCAAGAAACGGGACGATATATTTTAGTTTCCCGCCCCAAACTAAACCAGGGTCATAGAAACTGGGATTCCTCGACCTCTAGCAGAAACTGTTCTCGCCATCACTGACCTTTTCGAACAAATAAGCACTTTTTGAAAATGCCATTCAATTTTGCACAAATTGTGCCTCTTATTATACTATATCGTAAGAACCTACGGCGACAACTGGTCACAGTTATGGCTATCGACGCGAACTGAGATACCTATACAGTTCCAACAGATAGTTACTCTTCACTGTCGCAGTAGTCGATTCTGATAACAGATGGCAAGAAAACGTACTCAGAATTTTCATAGTTAAGTATGGATAAGAAATCAGAGCTGGTTAAATTCCTCACAACAAAGAAATGCGACTCACACGACTCACCAAACATAAAACGAGACCATAAGAGGACTTCCTAGTTTTTATTTAGATAAAATGGATCAAATGTATGATATTTCGGCATATTTTGAATCAAGAAATTCAATTAAGATTTTTCTCACGTAACACACTTAGGTATGTGCAAGCAAATATGTGAAGAATCGCGACATCAAACACCGCAACTGTAACTGACCTTCATATCTAAGCTACTGACCTTTCTTATAATTTCTGCTTGCGAATTCGTTTATGAAAATAGAAATATTATCAACATCATACAATATACACGGTGTTCCAGTAAAGTGACCAGGAAGTCTTCTACCTAGACAATCCAAAAACATATTCTAGCCTACTAAGAGTACAAAGTCTGGCGTAATGTAAGTAGATCCCAGTAAATTTGCGGGTGCGCAGGAGCACGTTTTGGTTGCCATTATAGTCCATGATTATTAATAGTACGGATTTGTCACTTCGTCTCAGGCATTCATTCGGTGCAGATACAAAAACCCAGAAAATCGGAAAAAATGTAAGCAATAGTGTCACACAAAGACTAAGTTGGATGTATGAGTGTCGGGTTAGGTGGAACAACATAGTGGTATTGAAACTGTAGCTTCCCCATAGAGGCACTAAAATTAAGCCAATTATACGGTGGCTAATCTGGATTTCACAACCGGAACTGCCTTATAACTCTATCAGAAAAGTTCTCCAGTATCACGTAGCTCTAGAAACATATGACATACGTTCATACTTATGAAACGTAAATATTCGGATTTCTATTTTCTTGTAATGTTGACTTATAACCACCTTGTATAATAAATATTACATAAAACGTGACAATGCGAATCATTTCTGCTATGTATGCTACATTGTTTTCATAGTACGCGCTAACCTGTTGCTATGTGAAAAATTGCCGGATATAGGATTCATAAATTCACATATTTATATTTCCTATATGATGAGTGAGAATTTTGCCAAATCACTGAAAATACTATAAGAAGGTATATAATAATATGAATATTTGACAGCTGTAGAGTCCATCGAGGTGCCGAAACTCATAAATCATTTTTTATCACTTCTATATGCTAACCCGACCATACACTTGCAGTCTAGATACAACGAGGCAATCTCTGGGGAAATATTTGATTTAACGGAGAATATTATTTCAAAGATATAAAACTATAATACCTAAGCTTAGAACATACAGTACAACTTATGTCCAAACTTTCGCATCCGGTATGTTATTTAAAACGCCACGTGTTTGCGTATTTTCTTTCTGCATATTTTATCCTATCAATGTCTGTTTATATAGTCTTTATCTATTAATAAATATATGTTAATGTATTATTAGAAATATATTTTAATGTATAATCCCACCACTCTATTGCACCAGGAATTCCATAGTTAAATTTTGTTCCTATTTGCAGTGAAGTCCTGGTAGACAAAACTCGAGTACCTACTAATTTTTTATAAAGTGGACGATAGAACAAAGTAACTGTCTACTGTAGATTTGTCTGCAGACTTTGAGGATCCTAATGAAGAATTTGAAATGAATGTCGAGTTATTTGGTTATAGAATAAACGCCTCTAAGTACGGCTCTGTCTTCGACATTACTTATGCATTACTCTTAAATAGAATCTTTTCCTGGAATACAGGCTTACAGGCCCATAATATACGAGGGATGTCTTTTAAGTTTTGCATATAGAAATGTAGTACGTCGCGTGGATCGAACGTCAGTACTGAATCTTAACCTCACTCTTTAGTAAACTTAAATTCAAAGTTTCACAACAATACGTGTAGTGTTCTCACTACAGTGAATTTTTAAGTGTCACCAAGTCATTAGAAAAATGGAACTCAACCGAGAACATTTTCGCGCCATAATTTATTACAACTTTCAGAGACAATTATCGCAATAAGAATGCCTTGATGAGTTACTGTCTGTTTTCCGCAACGAAGCGCCACATCAGTCGACAATTTCCCTCTGGTATGGAGAATTCAAACGTGGACGGGTGAGTCTTAGCGACGATCCCAGGGTGGGTGCACCAAAAACGGCAGTCACCCAGGAAAACGTCGATGCTGTGCGCAAACTCATCATTGAAGATAGACATGTGACGTATCGCGAGATTGAGGCGTCCTTGAAGATCTCAAAGACCTCAATTCAAAACATTTTACATGGAGAATTAGGAGTAAGAAAATTAGTTTCTCGTTGGATACCTCACCTGTTAACTGAAGAGCAGAAAGCAGCCAGGGTTGATTGGTGTCAAAAAACGCTTGACCGTTTCAATTCCGGAAACTCAAAAAATGTGTACAGCATTGTTAGTGGTGATGAATCGTGGATTTACTGTTATGAACGACAGTCGGCTGTTTGGGTGTTCCAAGGTGAAGAAAAGCAACAAAAGTCATCCGTTCTCGAAGTGTTTCGAAAAAGATGGTCGCGACATTTGTGTCAAAAGCGGGTCATATTGCAACAATTCCTCTTAATGAGCAAAGAACTGTTAGTGCGGATTGGTATACCACCACTTGTTTGCCAAAAGTCATCAACGAGCTTCGAAAAATCAACTCCGAAAGAAGAATCATTCTCCACCAATGCAAGCTCGCACAGAGCCCAAAAAACAAGGCAGTATTTAACGGAAGAAAACGTGGAATTATTGGATTATCCTCCATATAGTCCTAACGATTTCTTTACTTACCCGAAAATTAAAGACAGACTGCGTGGTCAAAGGTTCCAGTCACCAGAAGAAGCAGTTGACGCATTCAAAAATGCCGTTTTGGATCTGCCAGCAAACGAGTGGAATAAGTGCTTCAAAAAATTGGTTCGAGTGCATGAAGATGTGTATTAATCTTCGTGGAGAATACTTCAAAAAAAAAAATAAAGTGATTTAAAACTACCTGCCATGTTGTTTTATTTCCATATGCAAAACTTAAAAGACTTCCCTCGTACCATATACATATATACAAATATATTTAGGTCGAAGCAGACAGACATGCACATCAGTCCTTCTTAATACATACAGCGAATGCAAATTGGTGCATGCAAAAAGATATAAATATTACCTATATTATCGTTATGACTAGTCGTACATATGTATATGTCACAGTTTTTATCGAGTTTCGAACCTCTCATACTTTTTGAAGAATTGTTCAAGCTTCCACCTGAAAACGATTTTTCGAACTGCTGAAGGAAAATATACCAGAAAGACTCGCAAAAAAACGTAGAGTCATTGATTAACGTATTACTTTGGGGACAAAAAATTACCCGAGATAAAATGAGAAGCCGTAGAGTCATCTATAATAATTTTTTGTAGCTGTTTCTCGATTTACTATATATAATAGGGTGTTTAAAATTCGACCCTCACCATTGGGATCATTAGCACCGAACTTAACCCAACGCACTCCAACTCGACACTGAATTTAGGTGTTAGACGCGCGCATTCCAATACCTTCCAACAACAAACGCCAACGTCTCATGTGCAATCGTTTGCTCGGCGTTGGATTTTCGGTCTGTACGCGGCTTAAGGCAGCCTACCATAGGAATTACTGCCCAGCGGAATACATTCGATTTCACTATGGGACTACAGAATATCTATTATAGGTATACCCAAACACCTCAAACCCTTGGCAACCACGGATGTTTTACTGTAATATGACCTAGATAATGACCTCAGAACTCAGACCTCTGAGGCCAACCATATAAATTCCAATATCAACATCAACATTTTTGACTGCAGATTGGTAAAGTGTCAACAATGGTGGTGGCTATTTGAATTTGCCAACTTGACCTCAAAATCACATCTAAGGTAATTACCTAGATCATGCTACAGGTCATCAGTAAATGCCCCCATTTTATTTCCTGAAACGATTTATCGAAAAAAGGGTAGAGTTGTATCAGATGTAAATAAAATAGCCTTTATTTTTTGAAATTGACAGTTTGACATAAAACATAGTCACACTTGATCTGTACAAAGAAATAAAATCAAATCCTGGCTGATTTTTTCGGCGAGAAGTTTAGAGGATTTGTGTAGAAGTTTCAAATATTTTTTACGAAGAACTAGAAAAAAACGACGATAAACTGCATCTTTGAAAAAATTCAATAGGTCCTCGGCAAGCTTTGCGTGTCGAGTTATGAGCAATAAAGCGTACTTTTTTAACGGTTTATTACTCTTTTTTTTCTTTTTATCAGTGCCTTTGTCATTCGTATAAAATCCAATACTTCACATTCGCAAAAATATTCGTAAAAGCAAATATGCGCTACATACTCATCCATACATTGCTGTCGATATTTTTTTCGTTCATTGGGCTTGCATGCCCTGTGTATTCTTCTGTTCGTTTTGTAAAAACAAAACTTGAACGAATGATAATTTATTTTACTTTTTTCTGTTGATTTTATTCGGAAAGGCTTTGTTTGACGAGAGCTCTCGCAAAAATTGGGTTTTATTATTACAAACAACATTTGGGTTCGGAGTTCAATTATATACGAATATATTTTTATTTTAAACCGTGCCGTGTGCGCGTCTGTGTATTTTTTCTCTTTACTCACCCTCCGTCTCCCCAACCGCCCTACCCTTTTGTTGTCCCTTTCTGCGCCTCTGTTTGTTTAGCCTCTATTTATACAGCATTTCGATGACAGGCCTTGATAAAAAAATTGAATAGTATTATATTCCAGGGTAACAAATTTCTTCAACCAAAAAGATTATGTATACAAATCGTAAAATAAAAAGTGGGTCAAGTAGTTTGACTCTACACTTCCTACGCCACGATATCGTCAGTTCCTCAAAGATTATGTTCGGTTCAAGATAACTATGGACATACAATCAAGTGGAGCAAGTCAGTCGAATAGGCCCATACACATTTGACAACTTTTCGATCTAGAAATCAATCCCCTCTCTTGTAGACAGTAACGACCCTGCAGACATGTTGCGACCAGCGTTACTATGAGTAAACCGCCAGCGGTAGCAAGTTGCTCGCAACAGGTTCACATCTGATTTTTATTGAGAGAGACGCGGGTATCGAAAATACCTCTACCATTCTTAGGATCACATTGATTGGAGTTCCGTGAGGATTTAGTGCTGGTTGAGGTTGGGTTTTAAGCAAATAATAACGTTTTCTGGAGAATGCTGTGTACTTGTGTCTTCAATTATGGTCATCACAAGGGTTTTCAAAATTTTTGAAATTTCCACGCTTTTCGACATTTTCAAAATTTTCAAAAAGTTAAAGTAATAAAAATTTCAGATTTTTTAAAATTAACAGAATTTACGAAACTATCAGAATCTTCAAAATTTTAAAACTTTTCAAAACTCTATTTAGAATTTTTTTTAAATAAAATTTGTAAATTTTGATTTTTTTAAATCTACGAATTTTGATATCAAAATAGTGCAAATTTCGAAAATCCCGTAAATTTTCAACATTTTGATAACCTGTGTTACTGTTAGTTAGTTCAAAATCCAAATAGATTTCATTCCTCGAACAGCATAGTCTTCAAGGAACGACTATAACTGGCAGATATACGGAAAATCTATTCGTGAAATATGTCTAATAGGTGTGGTATTACCGGGGTTAGAAGCATATAAATATATTAACGGCATAAACTTCCTTCCTCCTCCCCCACCCCCTGCAACCCGCAACATTTCAACCCTCAAAAAATTTCTAAAAATTAGCAGGAGTCTCTAGGTTTATTAATTTTGATTCTACTTTTTTGCTTCACATACGTTATGGGTTTTAAAGAACAAAAACATTTTGGTTAAAAAGAAGCAAAACTAATACTACCGCGTTAGAAGTACACCAGCGTCTCTTAACGTCCATTTCACGTCGTTGTTTCGTATCCAATATGGATTTTGAATGAGAAAAAACAAAACTTCATTATAAACAGAGAGGCAACTTCATTCTACATTCTATTTAGATATTATAACAAGAAATCGTATTCAAAGTATTATGAATACATGTTGCAGACTTGTAAATGGTCTCAGAAAGTATGATCATTTATAGCGAATGCCATTAATGAACTCAAATGGATGCAAATTGATAAAATGTATAAGCACCAGCTCCTAAATCTGACTCATAAGGTTTTTTATTCAAAAAACACCGTCATATTTAGTAAAAAAATTCATACGTAGAGGGAATATGCATGGCATTAACATTAGATATAGAGAGGATTTTTCAATTCCATGCCACAGCACATCTCTATTTTAGAATACATATATTTACAATGCGATCAAATCATATAATTCTTTAGACCGCATTTTAAAAGAAACCAATCCATTACCCAAATTCAAGAAAAAAGTGAAAGAAGTTCTACTTGATCAGCACCGAAATCTGTTGTAACCCATAAGTGGCCTCATATTTCCCTTATGCCTTTACATAGATTATACTTTATTCTGTCGTTATTGTATACAGGTATTCATTTTCAATTATTATATTTTTTTATTAGATGGTATAATACATATATTATCTAAATCTCGCCTCCTGTAAGAATATTACAAATAAAAGACGTTAATTATTATTATTATTACCTACAGAGTGTCCAAAAAGTATTGATATATCACAATATCTCGAAAATACGTTCCCTAGAGAAAAATGTTGCAGAACAAGATTGCAAGGTTTGAAAAGGGTCGTCTAATATTGACCTTGTACGTGATCTTGATAACATTCTACGTTATTTAAAGGTCACTACAGTTTTCTTAAATGGATATCCCTATTTATGAGACCGAAAATCTAAACCTCATGACTACGACAATCAAGGTCATTTTGGAGCGTCTAAGGAGGGAACAAAATCCCGCGAAAAATATCTTAAGGAGAGAAAAACTTTGCTGAGCAAAGTTGCAAGGTAGCCTTGAAAGTGACCTTCATTCACCATTTACGATGTTAGAGGATTTACCGGGCCGTGAAATTGCTATTCTCGAAGCAAGAATATGGATATCCCATTAAAAATACATTTGAACTTCGAATGACCTGTATGACGATAGTCAAGGTGAGATCAACTTCAAGATAGTGACCTTGTCCGTAAAATATTTGCTTTTTTATTTCCCCGGCAAAAACTGAGGAGTTTAGTTTAAGTTTAATCTAAACGTCAAATGAACTTGAAGGACTTATTCAGGTGTACCCCAATCTGAGGGACAGTTGTAGCTTTTGTCCACAGCAGTGTTTCCTGCTCCAGTGACATTTCTTTGGAATCAAGCAGGAAGGACATGTGGCTTCGGCTCAACTCCAGACCATCTCTCAAATTTATTTGCTGCCTCTATCGCTGTCTCTGTATGTTTCATATTCGATATAGACTTTGAATAAGAAAAAAAGAAAATTTCGTCAGAGAGAGAGAGAGAGAACTTTTACCAAATATACACCAGACCGACGTTGCATCCGTTATTAAACGCAATACATTTTTACCAGCGGAATATTCTCCAATAATGAATTTACGGCAAAAAAATGAAGCATTGTTGGCAGCACTGGTGCAGCGTTTTGTATGCTCTCTCTCGAATATGTGATACACTCACGTATTGTAGACAGACATCGGTACTCGTACACATATTTTCAATTTTTTCAAGGCACTTTTTTCATCACAAGCACACAGCCAGACTTCAGCTACCTATTTTATTCGCTGGTTATTTTTTTTATTTATTTACAGAACAGTGGGCTTTGCACATGCATACGAATCGAAAATAGTCCGAGTGATCATACCCAAAAGTGTAAAACCCATTTTATATTGAAAAACAATCCATGGAGTCCTTCGTGAATTGAATTCATAGCCAAATTTCAAATGTATGTATTGACGTCAAATAAATTCATCCATTTAATCGTGGAAAATCAAATCTTCAAAATGATGCAGAGACAATCATATACAACAGAATTTTGATAGAACCAAACCACCACTTAGATAGCAGATTCGAGTGGGGTTCAATATTTACATCAGATGCCATTATCATAAATGAGGTCACGGAGTCCATACTGTGAAGTCTGAAAAACACAAAAGCACCATGGAAACCGGACAACCATGCATTTTTCTGAAAAACGGTTCTAGCAATAGTCGAAATATGACAAAATGTATCGGTGAACTGAAATGTAACCTAGAAAATGATTTCAGCGGTCATTTAGAAAATTTTAGAAAATAATATCTCAATTGTTTTACTTTGGTATATTTATAGGCCTTCAGCCCCAGTAATTCTACGCACATATTAGGTATATTTCACTCATAATAGGTGTACCCGAACATTTACCCTTAAAACTTAGAAATATCTCCTACAGTTGGGTGTCGATACGTGAGACGTGGTCCCCCGATGGACAAGCATCGTCGTCGATGGTCCTGCGTCACAGTCGACAATCGCTTCCACACTACTGTGGGCTGCGTGCGCTGTGCATGGTGATGACCAATATCGTCATTCTTGGGGGATTGATCATCGCAACGATCATATACACTTGCAGCAATTCCTCTCAGGGGGAGGACGAAGGTCATTTAATTTTTTGTTGTACATGTTGTGGCTAACTTTATCCTCGGAAGAGCACAAATCTTATACACCTCTTAATATGGATTCCATATAATGCTGGCATATTCATGTTTCGATCCAAAGTAAGTAAGGTGTTTTAATAGTGCTGATGTTAAAACTTTTACAGTTCGTTATCAAAAACCCATATGATCTTAAAGCTTCAGATACAGTTTTCTCAATATGTTTAGGAAAAGATTACTTACAATCGAAAATATCACCTAAATCCCTTACCTCTGTACATCTAATCAGGTTCTTTCCATCAATATTATATATCTAAAACCTATAAATTCTTTTTTTACTTGTGAAATTCACCACCATACATTTGTCTACATTTAGTGTTAATTAATTATTTGTACACCAGTTCTGAATCAGGTCAAGCTGGCTCTGAAGTTACAAGCAACTAGTGACGATAGATATTGTGTGAAATATTTTTAAATCGTCAGTGAAGTCAAAATTTACTAATGTTAGAGCATCCAATAAGTCATTTATAAAAATTAGAAACAGTAACGGTCCCAATTTTGAACGCTGTGGAAATCCAAACATAGGCTTCCGAGTTTATCGCTTTATACGACACAAATTGTTTCTTATCTGTTAAGGATGATATCATGAGCTTTACAGCTTCATCAGACAATCCAAAATCTACTAATTTGTCAACCAAAACGCTATGATGAATTTTGTCAAAAGCTTTAGCGTTTATTTCCCAACAGTTAAGGAAACCATTTACAGGAGAATCCTAAGAAAATATAAATCAAATAACAAACAGCAGGTGGGTCTATCTAAGGGAGAAAACAAACAAGAAGAAGAAGCAAAAAGCATATTTCACACAAGTGAGAAACATATCATGAATTGTTTAAGTAATTCCTAGCTACTCCCAGAATGCTGTTCAAACTGTCAACATGTATATCACAATAATTAGATATGGCATTTAAAGTTTCACACATTACATATAAGGGTGCTTTCAAAAATAAACGTCTGCGAGCCCTTTCACAGTACAAGGTTTTAACGGTACGGGTTTGAATAGATGGGACATCATAGTTTAGTTGAGCCACAATCTCATTAGCATCGATTTGATGGTGCAGCAGTTTATGAAAAATATAATTTCCGCACACTTCCTACTCAGCTCTAAAAGACTGCATTTGAGACCTAGACAATAATAAACCTTCAGATATACCCTGCTCAGGACATGCACCGTCAACCTTGAAAGATAAAAATTTGAGATACTTTCTCTGAACATACTCAATAGAATCAATGTAGCTGTTGCAAATTGGGTTCCAAATTACGTAATGCAGAATACAAAACCAACAGTGACTCTGGGCGGCTAGAGCTTCTGCGATTTCTCACAATAAAACCGTAATTCATCTTTCACTCACCTTTTGAGAGCTATCTGAAGTGAAACATTAAGTTTATGGTCGAAATCTACACCCAAATCCCTAACTGAGTCACAACGATTTATGTAAACATCCCCAATCTTATATTTAAATTTAGAAAGAGACATTTTCGTGTAAAAGCTGACTACATTACACTTAAACGCATTGAGAAGTAAATTATTCTCGTCACATCAAGCTACTAAAGCATCAATATCCCGCTGAAGTGTAACACAATTAGCCTCAGAATCAATAATTCTGAATAATTCCAAATCATCCACAACTTGAATGTTGCGAAATATAATCAATAAATAAGGTAAACAATACAAGACCAAGGTTTGAACTCTGAGGCATTCCCGATTTAGTTACATACCGGTACGACTTGAAGCCATTGAAAGTAAAATATTGCTTCCCTTCATAAAGATATACTCAACGACATAGAAAACGCAACATTGACTGGGAGTGCTGTAGTTTTGAGCATACTTTTACAAGTTTTAGGTCTAGTGATAAATAGAAACTGATTAAAAAAATTTAACTGGAAATTTCGCAAAATAGCTCAGATATCCCACCTTAATGTTAATAATGGGTTGAAGCTCCTCTGTTCGCTAGACATTCGTTAAGTCGTCGGATTGGATTAGGTGATTGATGTCTTCTTGGTGTATTGTATCCCAGGCAAGATGAATTTGGTTTCGTACAGCCTCCAATGCTTGCGGAATGTGCGGTGAATTTTGCAACCTTCTTCCCATCATGTCCCATACATGTTCGATGGGGGAAAGATCTGGAGATCGAGGAGGCCACTGAAGCAGATTTACTCCTAACGCTTCTAATAAGTCGACACTAACACGTGCGACATGAGGTTGTGTATTGTCCTGCTGAAGAAGTGGATCTTTTTTATATACATACTCCAACTACCACGAAGGCCTAAGGCCTAAACACCCATTGGGTACCGTGGGGCTATAGGAGGATACAGGGGAAAGGGGGAACGCCACACGGCGCCACTGGCGGGGGAACACGTATGCATGCAACATGCGCACATTCTGGCTCCGCCTACGAGATCCGCCGGATGGTACCTCCCCGTTCGACAGTCAGAGACCGTCTACCTCCTACGGACAATCACAACATCCATAGCCAAGAGAAAAATTTATCTTGGAACGGGATTCGAACCCGCACAGCTCACGGCGACTGATCAGGAGACCGAAGAGTCTACTACTGCGGCCACCGCTGCTGCCTTGCAATGTTTCCAAAAAGGGTAGCAGATGTGGTTGTAAAGATTCGTGGATAAAGCGCAAGACAGTCATGCTACCTCGAATGAACACGAATCGTGACTTGCTGCAGTAAGCAATGACACCCCATACCATAACACCCGCAGTGCGATGAAGATGCCATTCGATGGAATATTTCTTTCACCACATCTCCTCCTTACTCTTGCACGACCCCTCTCAAACTCGGAAGGTTGAGTGAAATTAGCGCGTCTGCTAACTCTAGACATCATAATGCAATGAAACGCCAATGAAACAAATGGAACAACCCAGAAAAATCACTGAATATTAAGTAAACATAAGAAGCTTTTACAAAAAAGTACGGCTCGGAATACCTTCAACATTTTATCAGCGTATACTTCCATAATAGCAAATATGTTTACAAGTTTTTATCAAAATTCAATAAATAATTCTGGGTGTTATTAGTATGTTATTAGTTTATTATTCGCGCGCGGTCCATTCCGAACGGATAATCGCGCGTTCTGGATTTGAGGAGCGATTTTACACACACAGACAAAAGAAAAGTTTCCACAAAGTAGTTTTCCTTGAGGGTTGCGTTGCATGGGAAGTGCAGAGTCAACCTACTTTACGCCATATCAAAGCCCCTGTCGACCAGATTATAAAGACGCATACATCTGTGCATACAGCTGAGCCAGCATCAGCAAAGCGCGCCAGCATATTCGTCAGACTGCCTGCCGTGTGTTGGCCTGTACAATTTTTAATGGAAGTGCTTGATTGAATTGATGTCAGCAGTATTGCAGAAAAACTGAAAACAGCGAAACTAAAAAAAATCGTAAAAAATAAAAAGGCCTGCCCCTCCCTTCCCTCCTACATTTCACCGTTCTGATATTTTCGAGTGACGGCTGGGTTTTGTGTTCGACGCCGAATGCGTGTTTGTATTTAGGTAGGAGCAATCCAACTTTTTTCTGCACGTAGTTAGTCTATCAATAGTTTTGGCCTTTTTCTTGAACGAGTTGACCATTTGGCCAGCCTAAGTGTAACCATACGAAATATTCCAAACACATTTTACATACGAATTCAACCTTGTAGCCCATTAGTTCTTTCTAGAGGTTTCACAAGTCTAGTTAATGTCATTAGCCTTTAGGCCTATTTATGTTATTTATACATTCCTCTGGGCGCTTGTTCCCGGGTAAGCTCTCATTGGCGTCATATACATTCAAATGGGTATAACGGTCGATCCTAAGATCAAATAGTGCGCGTTGTGAACCAAATTACAGCGCCACTGTGCTATTTTTTGTAGTATTTTGGTTGCCTGAAAGGTGAGCAATCACTGAGCATTTTCTTTATTCTACTGTACTGCATATACACAGGTGTGACGCCTCCAGTCTCGTTGGGTTGTTATAGGAGTTTCGGAGCCCAATTTTTGGGGTCCGGTGGCTGGGTTTTTTGCTGCTCGGTTTCCTGTATCATAGGAAATGTCGGAGCATTTTGGATGTTGACACGACATCCAGTGTGTGTAGGGCCGCTTAGCCCCCCTTTTGGCAATCGCTGTTTCTCATAACAGGATGTGTATAGGGATTGTTACTTTAAAGTTGTCATCTTGCTCGGTTATCTCCGCACTGCTGTGTTTGTTGTTTTCACGTTTATGTTCTATCACTCGTATTCATAAGCCATGAACTACATTCGCTACCCGCCATGACGAAATGCAACAAACTACTTTCCTCGAAGTAATACAACCAAGTGTGTAATGTATTACGCATATAGCTGAGACTGAGATGGAGATTTAATATCCATTATAAACGCACAGAGCGAGTAGTGTATTATTCTACAAGTATTTTCTATAATTTAACGTTAACATGAAACCGCCATTATGTAAAATTATTATTAATAAACATACGCTCATATATGGCCGCATTGCGTATGTGTATTATGATACTCCTAAGTATACTTTGCTAGAAATTCCTTCGTTCAATATACGAGGTGTCTCAAACTCAGTTTGAGGTAATCTGTTATTATTCTATTAAAAAATATCTAAACAGACCAAACTGACTTGTGCAAAAAAATGCCATCAAGTTGCTTGACTTTGTTCTTTCTAAGCAACGCTGTCGTCAGTTAATAAAAAATTACTATTTACAAGTTGGCCCCTCTGAGAAAAAAGTTAGCTACGAGCTTGTATCACAAAAAAATTAAACGGATCAAATTAGTCAAACAGACTCATACAATTAAAATTTGCATATTTACCTCGTATTTGTACACTTTTGGGGCTCTTTAGGATTTGACTCGCTGAGAAAATATGCTCTCCGTCTCTCTTCAAAAAGTTTTGGATGCAGTTACGCTTTCACACAAAAGTTATCTCTTGTCGATGGATGAGGATCGGTTCAGATCCAGTGTAGCAGAGGATCGAAAATATATCTCTACCATACCTTAAGGCGGCTCCGACGCAGTGAGTTTCAAGCCATTTACAAGGGTTCAGCTGCTTCAAAACTGACACTCCATTTTTCAATATTTTTGAATGAAATTCGTAAAGTATGTTGAGAAGATAAAATTGCCCAGGGTGCTATAGGAGCACTTTTTGAAATTTTGTTTTTGCACAAGTTTTATGATGGGTTGAAGTGCGCACTTTGTCTGTTCTACTTCGCGATTTTTTTAAAAAGAACCTGGTGAAAAAATGAAAAAGTGGCTCTATAGCACACTGTGGAGTTTTGTTTTCATCCAAAAATATCAAAAAATAAAGTGTCAATTTCGAAGCGCGCACACCTCTACAGATTGTATTTTAGACGAATTTTCTCTACTGTTTCGTGTATTCAGATAATTTGGTGGCCCTATTTCATATAACATCGCGTAGATAAGTCGTTCTGCAAATAGGTACTCATAATCGCGATCGCTGATACTCCTCGATTTTAAAGCCGTTTTACTTCCCACGTCATTGGCGAGGAAGTATTGTAATCGCGAAAAATGTCTAAAATGAGATGTTATGTTTTTTTAAGTCATATGACATCTACATCTCGAAAAACTGTATCACTCATTAACTTGGAAATAACCGCTCGGATTTTTATGAAATTTCTACACGGGGTTACTAGTATGCCAAAGCTTTGAAGTTTTAGTCCAGTGGCAACGGTACTATAGGCAAAAAAGAAACAGTAACAATTGCTGAAACTCCGTTTTTGACGTTACAGGGGTTCCTTATCATTGACAGAAAAAAATTGTACTGCTTAAAAAGTGAGGGTTGGGGGAAGGTGATTCTAAATGTTGCATCTTTGATATTAGTGAAACACGTTCTATTATTAAGAAGCTTCTGATTCCAGTGATTACAGGAAATTTAAGTAACGAAGATCCGACGAATAATGTGCTCACGATTTGAAAAAATCGGTACCCGCTCTATAGGTTTGACACCAAGAGCCAACAGATCTATCTGCGACTGCCGACAGTAGGGAAGAATGAATTCGGATATCACTCCAGTCAAGTATAGGGGAATTTAGCGTGGAACATTAAAATTATCGATATGTCAAGGAAATATGTTTTTGAGAACATAATAATTGCCTAAGGTGTTATCAGAGCGTTTTACAAAATTTTGTCTTTGCGCAAGAATTATGGTGGGTTGAAATGCTTACTATTTGTGCTCAACTTCTTGATATTTTAAAAAGATTATAGTGGATAAAATCGAAAAAGTGGATTTTTAGCACCCTGTGGACTTTGTTTTTAGCACGCTGCAAGAGTTTCATTTGAAAATAATGAAAAATGAAACAAACTGTGAAGTGCAAATCGGTTTTTGGGCGAAATTCGTCTACTGTTTCGTCCTGCCAGTCCAAACTACGCGACGGTGCGTTCCAACTAAGAAAAAATGTATTCAAATAACTTGATATTTTTCCTAAAATAAATTCAAGAACTCAAATTCTAATTCGTTTATTCATGTCAGTAAACACAATTATGTTTACAAGGGTCATGTGGTACATGGTAACAATTAAACGAGAGTCATAAAAATATCTTATGCCCTCAAAATAAGAGGAAACAGTTAGGTAGTTTTTGCAAAGCAATAAACAGGTAGGCTTATACCTGGATTAAGTACATTTCTTGTCTACTGTAATTGGTAGATGGAGGCGATGCTGCCAGAAATGGATGTGTGCGATCAATAAACAAACCACAAGACTGAACTGCGGTGTCCAATGATTTTTGTATTGCCTTTTTTATTGCGTTACTAGAAAACTCTGTTGGGTATATGATGGAGTTTACTAGAACTTTACAGCTTGTTGTCTGCCTTCTTCTACAAACCTCACCAAATCTAGACGCTGTCAACCTTATCCTCCGATGAAGGCGCGACAAAGTACAGTCCTGAGATTTGGTGACTTGTTCGATCTGCAAAATCTCGTCGTCACTTTTTTAGGTTTCCCTAAAAATTTTCGCTTAGCAACCTTCCAAATCAATGTAGTTAATGTAAGGTTTTTGATTGAATTCGCCATAAAACTATTACTTTTCTCTGGAATTGTTATCCGAATTGTTAGTTATTTTTATATCAGCTTTTGTTGGTCTGAGTTTCTTTTCAAGATTCTTGCGTTTGAGTCTTTGTTCCATCTTAGCGATAAGCGAGGTTGGACTAAGCTTAGAACGCAAATGTATTTAGACCACATATACAGGCTGCTGGGTATTGTGGCTCACTACAGCTGCAGCACATCTTCCATGGTATGACCTCTTCTTGCAATAATTTATTCGCCTACCCCAATGTATTTTGCTATTATAGAGTTGAACTGCTCCACACTATTGTTGACCTCATCATGAATTAAACTCACGGCATTCGTAATTAAAATGGTCGCATATGACCCTTTATTGTCCATTGATAAAAAAGGCACTCAAGAACAGTCACACCAACAACAATTCAACAACACAACATCGACGAACAGTAACAAGGGGAGAAAAATACTAAATGATCACTTGCTGAGTACCAAAATAAGAAACGATTTACAATCTAGATCGCTAATCGAAATCCGACTCTTATAAAAATTTACCTTGGTATGCACCCGCAGTTATCCTTTCCTCTTTTAAAGTAGCGCCGATGACCGCCTAGGCCCAGCCCACCCTCGTTTCCTTTTCACCTCCCCCGTTACCTCAACAGATGGTGCTCGTGATTGTAGGAGCCCCGTTAAGGATAAATGTACGGAGAAATCTGTGATCGAGTGAAATATGTCTAAAACGTGCGTAGAATTACCACGGCTAGAGGCGTATAAATATACCACTGTCAAAAAATTGAGGTATACCCTCCCTCACCCGCTTACAAACACCCACAATTTTTCTCCTTAAAATTTCTTCAAAAATGATCAGGATAAACTGGAACCTCAAAAAACGAAGTTTGGGCGCGTGAACCTTGTGGGAAATTTTTTTTCCTAGTTATAGAAGGGCCAAAGATTAGCAGAAACACCCGCGTAAATGATTGACATGGTTTTTCGTGATGTATGTACATGTCAACTAAAAAGTATAGTATCTCATTATAGAAAAGTTTCGCGATTACAATACTTTCACGCCAGTGCCGTAGGAAGTAAAGTATGGGAAAGGAACATGTCTTACTCAAAGATGGATCTGACCTGGAAAAGGATCCATTGGTAGCAAACGATGGAATGCGCTACCGAACGAAAGCACTCTGGAAGATGACGCCACTGATATTGACGTATTCACCAAAAATATGCCTAATCTTATGGCAGATTTGGACATTCACATACAATTTCAAACTAATGAAAACAGAATCCATTTTTCTTTCAAATAAAATTCTGTGCTCTTGACACGAACTTATCAACGAAAAGAAGCCTTTCCTCCCCTCAACCTCCCTCGTAATTCTCCCTAAAATTTTGTATTCCCAGATTTTCTCAGTGATGGAAAAGGAAATCAGATAACCTGCGGCATTGGTCCAAAATGTGGCAACACCGGCACCAAAAGTCACTGGTCGACACGTATACTATATAGTCGTAAGCATGAGTGGTTGGCTGCGATACGATACGTAAGATTATTATCAGGCACGTTTTTCAATTGGATTGAGTACCTTCAGGGAAGAATATTATGTTAATCAATGATGCAGATAAATATAAGTTACTGTAATGTGTTCAAACCAAAGATTGTGTTTAGAATGACATTTCGAGTAGATTGGACCATTCACATGTTGGGAAAGGAATAAATCTTGAACTATTTGGTCCACTTTGTATGTTCAGGCTGCGCGATGAATCGACTTCCAAGAAAGGATGTCTGGTATTAAGTTTCAATTGTATATTAAAATATAATTTATTAATTTACTATCCATGTATGTGTATATGTGTGATATATATCTGATATTAGTAGGAGTTCAACGTATCGAGAGGCATTAAAACAAAGAGGGAACTGAACTCTCTACCGGCTGTCTAATGTGCCTCTGTGTATACGAGGATGGATAAATATTTAGGTTATAACTTTGTATTAGATGATATGCCGTCAATAAGAACTGTGAAGTTTCAAATATATTTTCATTTCTTTGATAGTCATGTTTGGTGGTACTTTGAGCAATAGCTCAAATAGCGATAGCACTAAAATGCTTCAACTGTCGAAACTCCCCTAATTACTTTATGTAAAGTAATTTAAAAAAACATATACAGTGACCTAGCGCTATAGGTGTATTTGAACATTCCTATGGGATAAGCTATTTGTTATGTTTTTCCAGAGTAAATTTTGATATTTCCGACAATTTTTTAAGGTACTCTTGCTAATTTGGAACTTTCAGTGGATGTTCTTACGGATAGTAGTATGCAGGATTGTATCTAATAATGCAAAGTGTAAGAAAGTAACGGATCGACTCTGTAGTCTTCCAGTTAACTTATTTTTGAAAAAGGTCAAGATTAGATCTATATCACATAATTAGTCGTAATATGAAGGGTGCATTCCTGAGTAAAGTTCAAGTAAGAAAGTTATTATGAACATGTGTCCTAAAACCTCTGGTCTTCAAGAAAGAGGGTGGCGAAGTTTCAAAAAAAAATCCGTTTTTGATGATGAATACTGCTTACTGCTATAAAACGTTAAGCTAGCACTACCTAAAAAATAATTATGAATTCCAGTGGCGTCTCGGGGGGAATCTCATGAATTATATTGACATTAAATGTACGCCACTTTTTTGAAAAATCTATATTAATTTCGGATTAAGCAGCTAATAATACAACTTTTTTGTTTCTTGGTATCCTTTCTTACGTTACTTGTTTTCGTGGAAAGAATAAAGACAACTTCATAAGTCGAACATTATTAAAATAAGAATTAATTAACTTTGATCGTTGCTAGGAAGTGTTGTTATCAACATATATTTTACGTTTCCTATTATCTTTTTCCTCTGTCAAAGACCTTGGAAACCAGGCTTATTAAAACACATGTTTATCTGGTCTTCTCTACTTGAATTCGTTGCAGGAATGCGGCCCTGTAATTAATGTATATCATTAGGTAACACAAGGTATATTAAAATCTAAGATCAAGACAACCTCTTAAGGTCAAAGAAATATCAGATGGGTAAGGCTACGAAAAAATCTTCGATAGACTTATTGATGAAGAAAAGTATTATTTGGTAACTTTTTACAAGGATTCGTGACTTTGGATTCAATCGTGACCCTCACATTCAAAGTCATTCCAAGTTCAAACTTTAATTTTAATGGGCGCTTTGATTCAAATTCTAATACGTTTTTATGTACTATTATAACCTTGAAGGTGAAGCTCAAGGTCATATTCAAGGTAGAAAATGAACCCTTGTTGAACTCTGATTTTTTAATCGATAATCCTGCTAAGCATTTCACTAGCCTAATACACTTGACCTTAATAGATGACATTATTTTAGATTGTAATACATAGTCGCATTATAATTTTCCGTTCTTTAGATTGTCGCCGTCCAAACAGGAGATTTCCATATAAGAAATAAAAGTTGACCTTGGAGTAACCTTGAGGTCGAGTCCAATGTCACCATTAAACTCGCTGTTCAAAGTTAGAAAACACCTGACCTTGCCCTTTTTCAAAAGTACAGAGCAGGTTCGTCACTTATATTTCACTATTTGTAGAGTTCACAGTAATTGTTGAACTGTCCTGATTTTTGTGTGCGAATTAGTAATTAATGCGTCACCCTCGTATTGAATAGCGCTTAAGAACGTACATGGCTCTACATGTATGACGAAATAATCCATTATGTTCTGAGAAAAGAGAACCATGTATCACAAGGCATTGCTAATTTATTTTTATTACATTTTATTGACGACGCTGCGCTATTAGCCTAGCCTTATTTTTATATATATTTTGCGATGACCTCATTCATTGAAATATTAATATAAGTAACTCGAATTATTTTATAGTGTACTTAAGTGCCATATAAATCTTCATAACGTTATATAAATAATAATCGTATTTTTATGATATTTTCTATAAGTAGTATTTGTTTAAAACATAAATTGACATGTGTTTCATATATGTTTTAGGCATACCACAAACACTTACGGCATTCAACGTCTTTGATTTTTTGTGGACGAAAATACAGGGTGAGCCACCTCATCTATGATTTGTCAAAAAAGTAGTCTTATATTTGACATTTGCGAAATGGGACACAACGAATTATGTCTAGGTAGAAAGAGCAAATACAAATAATACTATTTGTTTATCACCAAAATTACGGACTCAGTAGTCACAATGCAATTTCATACAAGTCGATCCGGCATAAGTTTCTCTGCAAAAATGGTCTGTAGAGCCAGCCGTGGCAGTTATGTGAATAATATGGGGCTCCATTTCTGAATATCAAGAAGATTCGTCCTTCCAGATAAAACAACAAATTTGAACAAAACATCAGTTTCTTCTCTATAGCCAATTTCAATTTCAAATTTTAAATGGCCCACCCTATCGATATCCTCTATAACGTATATCACAAAATAGAGTACATACCGACACGAATCTCTCGCTTTTATTTGCCATCATTTAGTGCTCATAATAATGAAAGTCCTTGAGGTAATATCGTTTCGTTCCAGTTTCAATGGCGCTCAGTTTATATTATAAAGATTGTATATTTAATGTATATGAAGGAAGAGAGCAGTGTGTGGGCAGTAAAAATTGCATCCAGACAACCTGTTAAACGATTATGCCAGTTGATATGTATATGAGCAGTGGTTCAGACCGTGTTGTTGTTAAATGCATCTGCAGTCTGATGTCCGTATGTTTCTTTCATATGGAATTCTGACTTAAAGAATTTATTGAAATCATTTCACGGCACATTTAATAACAGCAGTGATAATACAGGATGATTCAGGAAACATAATGGGTTAAACAGATCATAAGACAATTAAAAAAAAAACACGAATGCACAGGTTTTTTGTATGCCTCAGCATCTGCATGAGATGTGAAAAAACTGGAGCAAGCTCTGTTACACATTTCTTCAGTACTACAGCAGGAATCAAGTCCTGACCAAGAGCTTTGGGGATATCGAGCGTCAAGGGTACCCGTCTTACAGTCTTATGCCTAAAGATCACTTCCCACATTGAATCATACGCACGTGGACGTTGGAGGGGTGGTCGTCCATAGTGGAATTGGTAGCAAAGATCTAGGCACGTCCGCCTTAGTCTTTAAGTCGTTTACAATCAGTCCATTCTGAAACGTATTAGTTAGTAGTGGTAGTCGATCCTAGATATGATGTTGTGTACAATCTGTCTATTAGGTGCGCAGACTTCCCGGGGTTGGAAGTGAAGCGTCAAAAAAATGGCGTCAAATAGTTTGACTCTATACTTCCAAACCTTCTAAAAAACTTGTGGTACAATTTTTCATGTAGTGAAAAAAATAAAAAACACGAAGGTTTTTATCAAAACCAGTGATGCACTATTTGGGTTTTTCAAAATTGTCAGATTGCAGCAATGAGTGTGACGTAACAAGGGAGTTTCAATTTTTGCAGCTCTGGCGTAAAACTACTTGTTAATAATTTTTGATAACAATAGCTCCTCATACGTAATTATATACGACTATAATGTCACGAAATCGGATAACCTCATTAAATTACACTTCAGTCATAACGATCAGAAATAATAAAATAAGTTCTTATAAATACGAGGCCACACATGCTTCAATACGGCGTGATGAAGTTTCATTTACTAAATTGAAAAGAAAAATATATCTACGGAAAGGGTAAGATACTGAGATAAGATTTTAGACGTTCAGTGGGCACATCATAAAAATACCATATCATTTTTCATAAGTTTTGTCACTTGAGAAATTTTTGTCAGATCACTCGTTTTGGTGATATTTAGATTTGAATATTTGAGGTAAAAAGATAAAATATTCTTATGAAAAGGTTTAGCCTGCCCTATTCTGAAAACACCGTGAGGCTTGATAGTGGAAACACTATATGACATATGACATGTGAAGAAAGCTATGGCACCTCATTACAACATTAATTGAATTATTTGCGTGCCTTATCCTCAATCAGTAGTGTAGAAGTTTACCATTCATTAAACCTTGTCTATGAACTGACAAATCCGAGCAGTACTTTCCAAGTTATAGGCGGTCGAGGGAGTAGCGGACAGACAGACAGACAGACAGGAAAAGAATGACATAGTTTTTCATGATGTAAATAAAAAAACTCAGTATCAGTATTTTTTAAAATAGAAAGCTAACACAAAGGATTTAGACATTCGACCTACAATCAAAAACATAATTCTGAATCTATTGACATTATGGGTCAATTATTCTGATGAAGCTTTTAAATGAATGTACACCAATCGCTGACATGGCAGACATTTTATAATAAAATTGTATAAGCAGGTTCTATACAATATATATATCCATAAAGGTATATCTACCTGCTTAATGATGAGAAAGCTTTTAATTTTATTTTCGAGTTCAATAAACCAGTCAATCATCGCGGTGGAATAATATGTATATCTATAATTATTGTTATAGCACCTGTCTGCAAGATGTTCTACAGGGTATTCCAGTTGATGGTGAGCTATTGCACTGTAAGTGCCATTAAAGAGGTAGGAAGTTGGTTAGTGGTTCAGAAATTCTGAAAATAATAGTACAAAATGGCGTCAAGTAGGTTGACTTCCCAGACAATGGCGTTATCAGTTCATAAAGTTCAGCATAAACTAGACCCTCTGAGAAAAAGTCAGCCAAACATGTCCATACAATTAGTCCATAGACATTATTTCCCTGCCCTATCGGTGGTGCATCTGGAAACATCGCCTCTCTGTGACAATGGAAATTTCATGTGAACGTCCATTTATAGCATAGAGTTGGGCATCTTGGAGAGCACGTTAGTCAATCGAGGGTTTAGTGTCAAAGGACGTTATCTAGAATTGTCTGAAATAGGGATATCACTAGAATTAGATTCTCTATACTATATTTGATGTTCAAGAACTTTATTCTTCTTATGATATCAAAGCACTGTATCTCAATTAATTCCCTGAATTAAGGATTTGAAAGTGGCTTGGTGGTGTAGTGGAAAGAACTGCTTGTTTATAGGACGCAGGTTCGAATCCGCAAGGAGTGCTTTTCAGGCTCACTGCTGACAAATTTGCCAGATATACCTTTAGTAGGAAAACATGGCGCAATGTTACCAACCATGACGTGATGCTGTTAGCATTTCCGTGGTGAGAGGTGTATCGAACGACTAAGGGGTTTAGTGAGTATGCCGCATTTCTGAAGAATCCCACACTTCAGGTAGGAAATACCGCTTTTCTGTCTAAGAAGGGCTATAAAAGATTTCCCCGATCAAGAAAAATTAACCATTAGGGTTGAGATACAATTTTTCGAGGAAATGGGATGAGGGAAGAATGACGATTTCAAAAAAATTGTAGACAACGTCTTCTGATACAAGTGCCTCGTAAAAAATGTGTTACACTCTATTTTATTCAAAGCTTTTTTAATCCAATTAACTGATGCCAGATGTTTCTACTACAAGGTGTGGCGTGCCTTTGTGCAAACGGATTCTATGTGAACTGTCCTTAAAATAGCTTTATTCTCATTACTACCATGACTTATTCTTGGTGGAGGTTTTTCTTCGGACCTGTCTGCTAATAATGCTAATCTATTCTGGTTTTAGTAAGTACGGAATTGAGTGGCCGTTTTTCGTATGGAATTATTAGCATAAGGATTATTTTGGATTATTTGAATACACATACACACAGTGCTGGTCGGTATTAAATGTGTTAAATTATGCGTCGTAAATTCGAGCGACAACAATGCTCGTACTGACCGCGGAGCTTCGCTCAATTCCGTTTTGTATTTCTTTTTTCTTTTTAATAATAACCTGAGCCATGGGGTTGCGCGGACCAGAAGATATGCCCAGGTCCGGAGTCGAGCTCTTCTCTACGATGTCACCGTGTTCTAGAGCTACCAGTTGGACCCGTCACATGTGTTTGCCTCACATGACAGATTACAAAAGAAAGGGTTTGGCTCGCTGGCTTTCACGTCACTGCAACCTTGATCCTTTAATCAGACTCCATAGCCTTGACCTATAGCCTTGCATGTAGCTTTCCGCTGTTCGACCTGTGGTTCCTACTATGTGAAACTGTAGCCTTGTCAGGCCTTCCCAGCGACCCGGGCAGATGTACTGGGGTTTCCTGATGCACTCTGCAGAAACGGCATGTGGCCTCTTCTGCCAGACCCAAGAGCCTCATATGTCGATTTAGATGTCAATGTCCTGTCAGAAGACCCACTATGGCCCTTATGGTCTTCCTATTAAATCCGAGTAGGTCCTCTGCAAATGCGAGCCTTCGATCTTTCATGGACTCTTTTGCCTACCTTTGCCCTAATTGACTGTTCCACCTTTTTAGAGAATTTTTCTTGGTCCAATTTCTTATGGTCTGTTCTGTGCGTGTTCTCGTCACGCCACAGAAGGGCTCTGGACCTATAAGGCGATTGGCTGCACCCTATCGGGCTAGCTCATCCGCCTTTTCATTTCCTTTGTGCCCTTCATGTCCTGATACCCAGAGCAATTTTACCTTGTTTCGGTTTCCTAGCTCCTTGATAGACTTCACGCATCCCATACTAGTTTGGATGATGTTTGCGATGAACTTAATACCTTTATGGCAGATCGACTGATTTATAGTCTCATTCCTTATTAGGTCTTGTATGGTCGTTACTTCAGCCTGAAATCTTGTTGCAGTACTACCTAGACATCAAATAGAGATCTCAGTTTTTTTACTTGCCCCATAAATCCCAGCTCCAGCAACTCCGTGTGCAGTTGCTGATGTTTTTGCCTCACATGTCTATCTAACAAAGGCGGTGGCTGTACTGAACCTGGTTGCTTTCCTTCTCTTTAGCCATTACCAACCGCATACAGCGTTGTTTTATGCTTGTTAGCAATAAGTCTAGTCATAGGAGACAAACAAACGGAAAGCAAATAAGCAGCTATGGGCTACTGAAAATCGTCGACAGTTCGCCAAAGTTTGATACATATTTTGCCCATATGGTGAAAATGACAGAAGGCCCATGTTCCTCAGGCTTTTACTAGAAGAAATTTACCGTTCTTTGAACAGGTAGATGTTGCCCACCTTCATTGGAAGGACGACCCGTAGATCAGCCTGGCTACGATATGGATACCTACCAATTGTTGTAGAAGACATACTATATATTCATTATTTAAACTAGTAATACAGCTTTCGTTCGTCCGACCACAGACGACCTACCATGGACAGCTGTTTCGTGCTATTTGGAAAGTTAGCATGGTCTAAGCTAATCCACTATCCAGGACATAAGAGATCTATCGAAATATTATGTGGTATAACAATAACTCAACAGTTATACATCTGAAACTACGAAAAACTAAACCTCTCACGTTTCTGTTTCAATGGCAAATGTATGGACTATATGTGTGTGAATATTATACAGGGTGTTTCACAACTTATCCGACAAATTTTCACCACATATGCCCTGTTACGAAAGTAGTTGATTTTTAAAAAATGTAATAAAAGCCCAACAGAAATTAGGTTATAAACCTGAGTGTCAATAATAAATTGAAGAATAAATACTTGTATTTTGCGTTCATCGACGTCATATTAGACCACTCATTAACCATGTATTGTAGCAAATGTTGTATCAAACAACTGATGAAAGCAAAATACCAGGAATTTATTGTTTTTTCATACTGATAAGAACGTGTAAATAAGTTTTAATCTGTATCGTGGATGATCTGAATGAAGAACGGTTGATTTTTGTGAAGTTAAATAAAAAAGTATTGTGCAAGTTTATGTTTTTAGTTATTCATTAATAAAAATGGTGTGGACATTGTTTTAGCGTACGGAGTAGCACGGAAAAATTCGCGAGGGACTTCTCATTTGTATGCATACCGATTTCCGAATATTCACATACCACATCATTTAGTTCAATTGTTTTACGTGAACGTACTAGTGGATATTTGCGCCTCAGCCGTTGAGTGGATGGGGGTCGGGTTCGTCGAAGACGAAATTTTGGATATTGCGGAAGAAAATCCGGGAATAAGCACAAAGCAGTTAGCCCAACAGGTCCCAGAAGTGTCACATGCAACAGCGTGGCGCATATTATATATTATTTTATTACTCGATTTCTGTAGCACTTTTATTATTTTTTTTTTTTGAGAGATCAACTTCCTTCGTAACAGTGCATATGTGGTTAAAATTTGTCGGATCAGTTGTGATTATCTCTATTTTTAGCACTTCTTAGTAATAGAACATTTTTCGCTGATAGCATACTAGTGATGTATCCTCCAGTGATATTATTAAAGGACGCCAAAGCAGAATCAAATTTACTTATAGTATGATACAGAAAAGTGGCGTGGAATAGGTTGACTCTGCACTTCTCATGTAACGCCATGGATTAAGGATTATGTTCAGTATTTTTTTTTATCTTTATCGCCTTTCCAAAACTACAAAGTTTGTATAACCTAAAAAATATATGTTGTCCGTGCAGACCGAGTGCCTAGATTCCGATTCTATCACAATATTCTTGAATTCGGCCCTGTACATCCAGAAATGACGATGTATACTACGTATATGAACGGAGCAGGTTTCTTCTTACTGAGGCCTCCTCTGCCGTGTTATTTATTTTTGAATAACATATACATATATATTATATTATAATAAAGAAATGCTCGTAGGGATTATTATGGGTGGATGTGTCCGTCTTGGACCGGCTTTGGCTGCCCATAAGTCATCAACAACCAGAAGAAAAGAAACACGTCTTGTTATACGCTATAAATTCAAGCACAAAACTTTCTGATTGTATACGTGCGAGATATAAATCTTGCCAGATAGAACGGTGTGCTGTATCGATGCTTTACAACATAATACTTCAATTGCTTTTAGTGGTGTCAAGTAATTTGATTTCGATCTTCACGCACAACGCAGTAGCATTAGGTAAAAAATGAATAATTTGATTAGATCTTCCCAAAGAGAAATAAATTTAAAAAAATTAAATATCTTCTGAAAATGGTAATCAAAAATGTCTGTCTCCCAACATAATACTTGAATACGTCAAGTTAACTGATGAAATTCGGGGTGGTTGATGCGTGGATACTATAAATTGAAAGTGACAGATGTAAATATCCTGGGCAACATCTTGCAACATTGTTTTAGATGGGAATTAAGTGAAGCTCCTCATCAGTACTATATGACCTTATCTTTTAAAATGGTAGACTGTGAAACCGTCAAGTTGAGCATTTTACATCCTACTATAATATTGCAATCACGAAAAATTTCAAAAGTCAGATATTTCGTTTTTGATGTTACATGACATTTTTATCATGACAAACCATGTCACTCATTTTGATCGGTCTGTCTGTGTGTCCGCTAATCCTTAACCTTTCTGTGACTTAGAAAGTACTACTCGAATTTTGAAAAAGGCTACTTTTAAGCTAATGATAACTAGGGCTTTGTAGTTTTTGAAAATCGATTCTGTCACGGCAAAGTTAAGAGCAAAAGGAAAAAAAATAAATTCTCAACAACTAATCATCAAAACACGATAGTATGTGGTATCAATCGTCTTCTAGTGGAAGGATATATCTGAACATATAATAAATTATGAGATCTTTCATTCAAAAAATTGTCAAGAGTTTCACAATTTTCATTATATATTTAATATATGTCCCGAAAGTTGGAACTTTCCTTTTCAGAAACAACTACGTTTGTACGAATTTGCGGTAAGGCAGCCCCGACAACATAAAAAAGAAATTGCAGAAAAATGCTAACTATTTATTTAGCACGACATTTTAAGTACTACCCTGACACATGTTTTGTTTGTAAATTCATGCTTGCAGTTGTCGTTCGATTCAAAACCACAAGATTGTTTACTTCTTTCTAAATTTGCAACATTTGGGGCAGTCTATGCCTTCCGCTGTGTCCAACCAGATGATTTTTGTACGATATAAACACAGCATAGCAAGTTTCTGTTTTCAGATGCTGCTTGTTTATAAACTAGATTAGGCAACGCATCGAGCAGCACCTGATTTGGATCCTGGTCATAGTACTACAAACCATTACACTCTTTGACGATGTTATCTTAAAGCTTTGGTATATGTGTTACTCAGAAAACCTGCTTATTATTGCCTGACCGATACGCTCTGTAAAGAGAAGTCCCAGCTTTGAGAACACCCTGTATTATACATACGTATAATAAAAAAATTAAAGTGCCTGGCGCTTGACATATGCATCGATACCTCTCGCTTGATGCAATACGAGTACCTCTAGTTCATCTAAATTTTTTGTAGCTCTGCATAATTTTGACCTAAATTAAGTAAACTTTATGAATTCCTAATTCCTAGGTAGAGAAAAAGCGTGCAAAGCCTACTGATAGTATCGATCTTCACTAACGTAAGTTCGTTCTAACCATGTGAACATAGGATGGGACATGCAACTCGCCTGATACAATTCGCGTCAATAAAATCAGGCACATTGCTAACGATGTATCATTGAAGAGCTCGAGGCTGCCCGTGCATAATGCAGTAGACCATGGTCTGCACTGAAATAACCACTGTTCGCTGTTCTATCGAGCTCACGAGAGGGAAGCTTTACTTATAAATAATAATATAGTTAAAAGAAGTTGCACCCATTAAATAATGATTGAATCGATACCGCGGTGTATCAAGCGATCATTTATTTACTTCACAGGAACTTTTTTAGGATAGGAAAAGCTTTAGTAGCCCTTATCAGAATGAAAGGATTGATGAAGTTGCTCCAAAATCCAAAAAAAATCCAAAAAATGACAACGATTTAGAACTAAGCCCAAAATACGAGGGCCACACCGTCGTGTTTGTCGATTCCCTCACCACCGATCCCAACAAGAAGCGCCTATTGGCGACGCTCAGTACCGGCCTGACACTTAGCCATATAAATTTCATCACCAGTTGAGTGAACTATATGGGAAACGTCTATAAGTAAGCATTCGTCATGTCTTCAAATGGTGAAGACAGTTCTTTGACGGCCGCGAAGCGAGAGGCCGTCGATCTGCAAGGAAGTTATCGCGAAGATTGAGCAAATCTTGCCTGAAGATCGGCGAGTCACGATTCGGGAAGACGCGGTTGACGTTCTTGAGGCTTCTGAAAAAACTGAGACGGGTAATCCAAAATCGTCGTAGGGGAAGACTCTGCAATACGTAAGACTGTACCACGACATTGCACATCCTCATGTCTCACAACAAACAAAGGACTGAATCGAGCGATTTGACTGGGAAGTCATTGCCAATCCCCCTTACAGCCCTGACATAGCGTCTCAGAAATTGGAGAAACACCTAGGCGGTCAACGGTTCTGAGTTACAAGGAGTAGTTACCAAGTTTCCAAGCAGGCTGGCGACGGACTTGCTTGAGGTGGGAATGAAAAAAAAAGATTCCACGACTAAAAGCATTCTTAGAAAAATAGCGATTATGTAGAAAAGGAGCTTAAAGATCAACGTTTCCAATGGTAATCTAGTTTTTCAAGTACAAATTCCTTGTGCCAGAAAAAAATGTCGGCACCCTATTTATGAGACAACCCTCGCACTCTTAGAAATCCTGTAAGGGAAGGTTTGGACTTTAATTTGTATGCTTGGCAACCTCAAAAACAATGAACGAATTTTCAAGCATTCATAATGACCGTGTTTTCAGTTTTTTAAACTGTAAGTCACTTATAACTCGAAAACGGTGAATTTTAGAGAACAGTTTTAAACGACCTCATTTCACAATGAAACAAAAAAAACTGAAAACCGTTCGGTAATTTGTAATTGTAATTTGTTTAAATAAATTGATCAAAGTTACACGAACTTACCGCCCGACAATCTCTCGAATCGTGTTAAGAGGCACACACCAAACGTGATTATGGAAAAAAAATTGGAAAATTTCTTTCATCAATGTGAGGTTTTGGCCTTGACTATCAACTTCAAGAAACTAACTTCCGGCTCGTTTTCAGAAATCCATTAAAAACGGTAACGGAAACATACGAAAACTGAGTCAGATACACATGGTGCATGTTCAAACTCCATCATTTAATTTTTTTTAATCAACAATTCTCATACGGTCTTACAAATCCGCTTTGAATCAAATAGGATAGTTTCAAATTTAACTGGCCGCAAGCCAAATATGACAACCTACTCTGAGTTGACCTGGCTAAGAACCATTCAAGAAATATAAATAATATAAGATAAACCTAAATTGTAGTCGCGGGTATAATGGTTCTTCCGAAGGAACAATTGAGTCGTCATTTCATGTTAATAATGACATTTTTTCTCAACGAAACATTCCAGTGGAAAATAAAATTTTCCATTCCACCATTATTATCTTCTAAAACAATCAAATGCCCTGCATAGCATTCTATCCGACAATCTTCAATCTAATCGTAGACGTCAGAAAGTGGATAACTGGTAACTGCAGCTCCATACCACCAAATAGAAACACAATTACCACAGACAAAGACATTATTACTGAATTACTAGAAGAGAAAAACAATAAAACAAGAGAACGTTATACCAACAACGTTGCTTCGATCTCTCTTCTGCAGAGGAAGAAGCATTGAGACGTAATCGTAAGGCGCAGTCAAATATTTTCAATCAGTCCGGTCATTTTGGTGAAAATATAAAAAATCACAATGGATAACAAATATGACACTTATGTAGACTGACTGTGCCAGAGTACAATTCCTCAGGTCCTTAAATCTTATATCAAAATCATTTAACCACATCATAAAATGTCAATGAGTAATACACAAAAATAGATACATAGATACAAAGAGATTTTTGAAGCCGTTCGCTTGGTTTCTGAGCCAATGAATGAAGGCACGGCAACTATCCTCTATACAAGGTACGAGATCTATTGAAATACGACGCAGAGGTCAATTCTGCCTTGGGTTTTCTTATTTCGATAGATCGCATACCTCAGATAGAGGATAGTTACGTGCGTTGTTCCAAAGGCCAGGCCGAGACCATGCTGATAAGTACGAGTAGACAGCATCTACTATACCACCAGAATCGTCAGGATCTAGCGATCACAGTGGTCACTGGCTACCAATCGCGAACTGAAATCTATGCAGTTCCAGCCGATGCCTGCTATACACTCTCGCAGTGGTCAATTCAGACAATAGATGACGCTTTGAGCTGTCTTATTACGATAGATCTCATATCTCGGAACATCGGATAGAGCATAGTTACTGTGCGTTCGTTCGTTGTCTCAGAGATCAAGCCTAAACCATGCTGGTGAGTTGCCAAAAAACGCTAAACAGCTGTTCATTGTTAACTGTCTATGATCGGACGGACGAAAGCAACGGGTTCAGTTGAAGCTAAATATTGTAAGACTTTCTGGGGTGAAATGTTCATTTTAATCTCCCTTTGTTAAAAATAAAACTTGGTATTCACAGGTAGTTTGGTGCGCTGAGATTGGGAAGTTTGCCCGTGAGTCAGCGTCAAAGTATTCGTAATCTACTTATTCAAATTAAACAGTTAAACTAAAAGCGAATTTACGGTCAGATCACAGTAATGCAGAATGTTATAATAGACATAATTTAAATATATGATTGTAGGCAAAAATTTAACTTTAGTTTCCCATTGCTAAAAGGGGGTAGAACTTGGTTCACTCACGTAACTTGGGGCAGACGTCCAATATGAGCGTCAAGAAATCGTGATGTGCCGTGGGGTCGATTTATTTAGAAAATGGGTCGTTGTCGTGAATTTAAGCGAATTCGGAATAGTATATTTGGTATGGTTTGAATGCATTGATATAACAGAGCAATATTTATGAAGCAACTCTTTGCCAAAAATATACTGAGTGACAAAAAAAGTTAAACACCTACGTTCAGTGTCCCTTACTAAAATGCGGAAATTTTCAGCTTGATTCGTCAACTGACTGCAAAAGCTGGTTCAATAATGTGTTGAGGATCCACGATTTCTTATACACTCATTGACACCCCTGGGCATCGTGCTGATAAGGTGGTCGATATCATGTTGGGGTATCTCATTCCAAGCTACTGCAGCTTCGTGAGTAAGAGCTGCTAAAGACGGTGGAGGGTGTTGCAAATTCAAGAGCCTGGACCTATCATGACATGTTCAATTAAAGATAGGTCAGGCGATCGTGGTGGCCAAGGTAAACGGTTGATGCGATGTTGACAACATGCGGTCTGGCATTGTCTTGCTGAAAAATCGGGTTTTGGATGGTGTTTAGGTACGGAATAAGATGAGGCTGCACTACTTCCTGAATATAGCATCGGGCTGTCATATTGCCTATTGAAAATTAGTGGTGATCTGCTACCATAAGCAATAGCATTCCATACCATAACTCCCACAGTGTGGTGAACGTGAAGCTCTCTGTCAAATTGTGAGTCACTTCTTTCACTACGTCGCCTTCTCACGCTTGTCCGACCATCGTGCATCCCCAGACAGAAGCAGAATTCGTCACTAAAGATTACATGATTCCATTCCCGATCCCATAAAATTCGTTCTCTATACCAGAGCAAACGGTTAAGCCGACGTTCAGCTGTGAGAGGTAACACCCAATGTGGGCGATAAGAGAAAAGGCTAAACTGCATACCAACCATCCTTTCATGCTCTTCAAACCACTGATTAGCGATGGCTCGAGTACTTACTGATGAATCTGTCTCTCAAAGCCAGAAGTCTTAACCGGTGGTCTTGTCGCTCTGTGGTCCCTCTGGGACGTTCAGAACCCTCGCTCGCTGTCCTTGGTCTTCCTGAGTCCACGCTAGTTCACACTCTGGCAATTTAACTTTTAACTGACAACGTAAATGTACGAAAACTGAATGCTTCTTTATCACCAAACAATACACGTAGCCACCTCAAAAACTTATCAGAAGAACCTGACCATTTTACCCTTTTTGTCACTCAGTATACATTGAATAGTATAGATATATTCTGATAAGCAATTCCCTAATTCAACTGGGCCATAAGGCGTAATGCTAAGGCCAAGCCAAATATTTTCATTTTTATTTTTTCGTTTACGGCACGACGACGCTGTGTAATCTTGTCGACCGTATCAATAATAGTAATGATAATAATAATCGAATATAATTCGAGAGATCGATATTTGAGTCGTATCATTACCGGTCGAGATGCGCCTTGCTTTGCCTTTCTGGCTTCATCTGACCAAATATAATTACATATGGCCTACCCGCACTCAGCCGACATACTATATAATAATACCCATGCATAATTTCATGTCTGATCGAAAGAAATATATATGATGAAATTTTCGGAGACCAATGAGACGAATTTTGAATATGATTCAGCCATCAAAATTTAAATACCTTAGGAAAAAAATGGTGTCCAGTTTGCCGAATTAATAGAGGAGAGTGTCCAAAGCCCAAAAGCGGGCTACCACTTCGGCATTCGTTTAAACAAATATAAGAGTAGCAAAAAGTATGTTTTAAAGTGTGCGACAGTTTGTACTAAAGGAGAAATTTCATTTCACATCGTGTAGTGTACTCGTGGAACTATCTTAGTGAAGAAACACTGGGTACAACAACTGTCAATTTATTCAAGAATAAACTGGATAAGGAACTAGAAGACGAAACAGCATATTTCGTAGATTATCCGGGAAAAAAGACTATTGTTGTAGTGGTACAATCCTCAGGCAGTTTGTTCCACAACCTAGGAACAAATCAGCGGTCGTATCAGCCAAGTTCAACAGAGTTAGGATGGGACGCAGAAGCCTGGCGGGTCTGTCTAGCTAGCTCAAAACGCGACGGCATCACGAAAGAGAGCTGCGTGGAACAGCATCGTGTATAAACAATGTAGTCGGCGCGGCACCACCCTAAACATGTGAGCAGTACTCGAGGCTGGGCCTTGTACAGAGAGAGGAGGTTATGTGGAGAAAACTACTTCTTAGCCTTAAACAAATAAACTAATGTTCCGAGCAGCTGTAGCGATTGATCAGATGTATTCATGCCAAATCAAATCCTTGGGGATCTGGAATCCGACCAGCCGAACCGAAAGGCTCTTTAGTACTTAGTACTTTATAACAGAATTTTTTGGCCTAGAAATAGCGAGTTAATCATTATAATACGGTCCTAGACACGTGGAAGAAAAAGCAAATTACTGATGATTATGAACTTTGGAATTATTTATTATGAATATATAGAAAGCTGGATAATATGTTTTTTTATTCTTTGACTGCGCCCAAGACAGACCTGTCTTTATATTTATTTTATATAAAGAAAGCCAACAAATTGAGCATGGTGTGTGGGCCGACAACAAATGAGATGTGTCAACACTGTCCATAAATATAAGGAGTGCTCGCTTCGGATGTCTGTAATAACATATATTTATACATACATGCACACATACACAGACCGACAGAGAAAGAACGATAACATCATCAGAGACATACATACACAGTGACACAAAAATACGTATATTAGAAAATAACATGAGAAGTTCTTATAAGTATAGATCCTAAAACATACTATTAGCGAGGATCACACTACCACACACAATTTCCAATGTCAAAACTTTAATAACTCCAGCGTGTTTTAGAAGCTTTTATTTAACTTAACATGTGTGTTGGTTTGTATTATGTTAGATAATATGTATGTCTGGTAAAAATCTTGGAACTAATTTTTGAGCCAGTTAACCTTATCCAATTAAGCTGAAGTTTTTTACACACGTTTAGTTCACGTGGAAATACAAAATGAATCAACTGTCGCCATTTTGAATTCAATATGGCGAATGCTACAAAATGACGATTCATCATTTCCATAGTTACCCCTATAATAAGAGTATCAAAGGAAAGGTTTTTGATGACAGAAACACAATAAGCAAATTAAGTTATTCTAAATTCCATTTGGTGATCTCCGCAAGATATCGATTTATCATCATAGGATTTACATCAGTCAAGATTTTGTAATAGAGATAAAGTCAGAAGTTTTATGTATAGTGATAAAATGTATGAAAATTATATGGAAATTACCAAACTACTGATGAATACTAGAAAGTAAAAAAATCAAATAAAAACATGGTTTTGGCAGCAAGATAGACAGGTTTTTATTTGAAAACTTGAGATGAAGGAGCTTCATTGCCGTTTAAATGTTTCCAATCTGTAAAAATTATCTGTAAATGCTTAGTTCACTTAATTAACAGCTAAATGAAAACTTGTTTTTGAAAATGTATTTTTAATTTATTTACTGAACTCAATAATCAAAAAATGCGTTTGACCGATTGAGCCTATACTTCCTACGGCTTCATTCAACGTTTCAAAAAAAAAACGATGGCATCGAGACTTGTCTAGGAATGTTTGAAACCAGACGTATGGAACAAATATGTATAACTGTTATGTCTAACGGGTGCGTAGTATTACCGGGACAATAACCCTAATAACAGAACGTCTGAAGCAAGGTTGACAACCTCAATTTACTATTTTTTTTTGCCTGTAGCTGTGCCGCCACTGGGTCTGAAACAATTTCCAAAACTGCAAAGCATCTTCGTCGGCATAGCAGCATTCTTGTGTTAAAATCTACTGAAAATTTCAGGAAATTATTTTTTTATACCGAAGCAGCCGCGTAGGCAGAAGCCACAACACCAGGGCACCGCGACTGCCTCTAGTCCTCGGAGATCTGTACTCCGACCAGCCGAAATGAACCGATTTTTTGCTCATAGCATCTTTCAGCGTCATATACAACCGTATAATTTTGACACTCTTTTCTTATTCACCCTGTCTACAGGGTGTCTGCGGAAGGTTGGGAAATTTCGAAACTGGAGATACTACAGACCAAAATATGTGAATTGACCTAAACATACTTTAGTCCAAAAGTTGATAGTTTGCGAGATATAGAAAGTTAAAATTTTATTTTCTATTTTTCCTTATTGCTTGAGATTTTAGCATAAAACTCGGTATAGGGAGGTTTTCTAGTATGAGAAACAAGAATCCGTTATTTATTATGGCCAAACTTCTAGAGGGCGCCACTTACAGCACTATTTCGGTAAATAACATAACTTTTTTGTGCTACCTTGTATACAACAACTGACCGAAAAATCTTATTTTCTCGTATTTCCACACTGAAAAAGGTTTATTTGTTAGAAGTGTCTAAAGCTAACAGTTTTCGAGATATTTGTTTTTAAAAGTTCCAATGCAATGTTTCTACCATGTTGATAAAACATTTGTATAACATAATAATCAAGTTGCTTTGGATAATATTTGATTAGCGTTGCTATGGTTTCTAATGTTTGTCATAATAATGCTTTAACCTTCATGAATAATTTCAAGTTGGTAATAAGTTGTCAAACATCATGGAGTGTGATGAATATTCTGATATGCATTTAATATACAAGCTGAAATGCTTTGAAATTGAATGTCTCGAAAACTATTAGCTTTAGACACTTGTAACAAGAAAAACTTTTTTGTTGTGGAAATACGAGAAAATAAGATTTTTTTGGTCAGTTGTTGTTATACGGGGTAGCACAAAAAATTTATGATAAATTATTTACCGAAATAGTGCTGTAAGTGGCGCCCTATAGTTTGGCCATAAAAAATAACGGATACTTATTTCTCATATTAGTAAACCCTGTATCTCGCAAACTATCAACTTTTGAACTAAGGTATGTTTAGGTCAATCCACATATTTTGGTCTGTAGTATCTCCAGTTTCGAGACTTTCCAACCTTTCGCAGACACCCTGTATAGATAGACAGGCAGAAAAAGAACGAAAACAAGCATGGATATACATATATGCATCTCTACTCGTCTTCCTCAAAAAGAAAGAAAGAGGACCGAAAAAATCGTAAATATAATATTTACTTTGGGTAGAGACCCACAAAAATAACTTCGGTCTTTCACAGCAGAGAATCCGTCTCTCTGTGTGTTATTTTTATGGTTCGAAATTTCTTAGGGATGGCCTCACGTCTTGTGCTGTTTGAACAGTAACGGACGGATACAAGGTACAGCAGTGGCAGCCGAAAAATGATGAAAAGTTGCAGGCACATGTACAGGACACGGGTTGTACAGCAACATGTTATAGTCTATCAGAACGACTGCTAAGTATAAAAAAGTAACAAACGCCTATGCGTGGTTCTTGGACCGGTCAACCCCCGTTTATATCATCATCTACCCTCTCAAGTGCCCTTTCAGCTATTTACACCACTCCGTGTATTTACGGCTATGAATAAGATGATGTAATGTTAGCCTTTAAGAATCATGTCAAGTGAAAATTCGTTTCATTTATTTTATTATCCATTCGACATTCAAAATAATGTCTTGGATTTGTCAGACATTCCAAAAAATACATACATAGAAATATATACAAAATAAAAAAAAACAAAAATAATATTAACAGATTTAAAAAAACTAACAACATTAAAAAACAAGCATTTATATACATATAAAATCATCGACAGAATACAGAGTTTCATCAACAAAATAGCCTTTCAACTTCACCTTAAAGACATTTAAGCTTTTTATAGTTTTAAGATCAATGGGTAATTTATTGAAGATTCTTGTGCGCAGGATTTTAGACCTGCAGCCAACTTTGTATTCATAAATGGTACCTACAATGTATATCGAGTTACTGTCGCGTATTGATACCATTCACGTCTTTATCTAGATTAAAGATTTCTTGGTTAAGAAAAGTGCAAATTTCCCATTTTGAAAAGAATAGTCCGGGTTTTGTACGAGTTTTCTATATTTTTAATAGCTCTTTACAGCTATGTGTACTGTTAACTCCCACCATACATCGAATGACCCTCTTTTGGCTCAAACATACTTTTTGAGCATTAGCTGAAGAGCTCCAAAAGCATAACGCATAGCGCAGACCAGACCCAGTTTATGCATAATATAACATTAATAACTGGATTTTTGGAATTTAGCTTGCTGCTTACATGTTCACCATGCGTTTGGAAGCTAACACAATCATCCAAGTAAAGCCCCAGATACTTCGTTTCGTCATTAGTACTACGAGTACTGTTATTCAAGGTTAAGTTAAACGGTGTTTACAATCTTTAAAGATTGTTAAACTTTGGAATTGGATTTTTTTCCCTGTTCTAATGTTGAACCAGTTACTGATGCTGTTGAGTAGACTGTTACTGATGTTCTTCAAAATTTCATGTTCTTTATCTAATATAATAATTGAGGCACAGTCTGCATATAATGTAAAATCAGCTGTAGGGAACGAGATTTCAAGGAAATTGATATACAGTGAGACTCCTGTGGGACGCCTACGTTTACACTTGCCCTATCTGATACCGCATGTTTAACCTCACAGCCGCTGTTATAGGTAATGGAGACATATTCCGTCCTATTTTGTAAGTATGACTCTATCCAGAGGTAACAGTTCCACCTACTCCATATCTAGCTAACTTCGATAATAATAAATCGTGATCAACACACAAATTCACGAGATGTAAATTGCGACACTTGCCGAGAATCATGTTCCGCGCCACATTTTCATCCTTGACGCTTGTTTCTCAACATGTTGCGTCCGTACAAAAGATTTAATAATTGCATACCCACTTTTCACGTGCTTTCTGCTTAATACAAGTCAAGCTATATGATCATATATTAAAGTAGTTTCTCAGATAAGTGCAAATTTCCTGGACATTTATTGGTCTCAGAAAAGCCTCTAAAATACGACAGTGAATCATCTTATCGCCTCTACACTTTGATTTATTATATTAGGTAATAATATAATGATGGGAACTCTTAGATTTCTGCGTGTAAACGCTGTATAAATCGTTTAGAATTATTTGACGTCCACACGCGTATTATTATGTCAAAATTCAACATTTAAGCTGTAAGAACTGACCATGTATATGAGAGAAGGATCAAAGTGGGCCTTGCAGCGAGGTTAGATCGGTATGATTAATAGTTCGGCCGATCATAACTCTCTGAAAAGACCAGGTGGTTCGAAACCTTCATTCAGACCGCATGAGTTGTTTATATCAACGAATTTTTCTAAACTAGAGATCGTCGTTCTGACTTTACAATCTGTTGAATAATGTATTGATTGACAGCAAATCATATTATATTCCTGAATTGATTTTAAGCTAGGAAGTGAGCTCAAGATAATTTTTCAGCTGTAACAACGGTATCAAACACACTGCAGTCGATCTCAATATCAGAAGCTTATGAAGAGTCCTCAATTTCCTAAATTACATTAAAATATGTCAAACCAACGAAATACTATATACTGAGTATGTCTAACAATTGATTAACTCATAAACTCAAAATACTGTGCAGTGGTAGGCAAAACATCTGACGATGTCAGATGAGTCTGCGATAACCAAATGTTTGAAACTTTTGGCCTAAGAGATAATCGCTTTGAGATAAAGTAATCTCAAAATAGTGGGAGTCTTGTAAAGCAAAGTTGAAACCTCAATTTAGATGCTTAATTATAATTTTTAACCGAGTTTTCAAGCTTCGAATAAACCCTTTTTTAGCGCTCTTCAGACATTAAATCGCTTGTAATTCGAAAATGGTAAGCTTTAGAGCAAAGTTAACTGGAGCCTTTTTTGTTCGGTGCCTAAGGACAAAAAAAGCTGAAAAAAGTTGTCCCGGCAAAAATACTGTAATTTATTTCAAAAAAAAAATTGTTCAAACTTTGATCTGGGTTACCGTGCTTAAAAACCCTATTGAAAAGTTAAAGTTAAAACCTTGTTCTACACGACCTTAAAAGAGTCTGTTAGATTAGTTTATTTTAAAGCGATTTCAACCTTCTTTTTCAGGTCATAATTGGCCAACTTTTGGTTTTCGCAGTCTGTGTACATTCACTTCATCAGAATCAAATTATAAAAAACGTTTTATCTTTTCTGACCAAATGAATACTTTAGAATTCCCATTTCGATACTGCTTTTCTAGTTGTGTCAGCTCGTTGGACCTCTCGATCGATTTTCTGGTCAAGACCTACTTCTATTTGTCTGTTCGGTATAATATAAAAATTAATTGTTTTTAGACATCAACTATTCTTCTTGATCTCAGCATCCCATAGACAGTTGAAATTAAATTCTATATAATATATCTCACATGACTCGTGGGCCATATTCAGAAGAAACGTTCTCCAAGGCCATATCATAAAAGGAGAGTTTGAAATAAGCAAGAAGTGAAGTATTCGATGTTTGAGTTTTAAAGTTAGATGCGATTTTTGACGTTTTTCCGTGGTGTGTGGAACCGAAAAATATTAGAAATACATAATGCAAAGGACGTTACTGAGTTCAAGGAGACATACAATGTCCAGATCTATATTCATACATGTGAGATGAAACGAGACATTATTTGCAAACATTGTCCGGCAAGATCCTTTGTTTTGCTAAACGGGAAGAGAGTTATTTTATTCTACTATTATTTGATTTATTTTATTATTCGCAAATCTAACACGCCACGTTAAATTCGTTCCATGTAACTTCTAGAACGCATCGTATGATCTATGATATTTAGGGTATCTCATAGAAATCTTCAAAATAGGCCAGGAAATATGTAATTTTTTTGTGGGGAATTAAATTCTTTACCATTTTGCTTCTTTGAAAATATGTCGTATAGTCAAAAGGTTACGAGAAATGAAAGGGTATGTAAAAGATATTTTATCTTGCAAAGGTTAAACTAACAACCTAAGCGAATAAAGACTACCATCCTTTTTGTAGAGAATGAAATTTTCTACGAAACACCTTTGTCGTTCCGTTGGGAAGGGGTTGTCTGTTCATAAAACCAAAATCTTTCATTTGCAGTGAATATTAAGTCAACTTTATAAATACAAACAAATTAAAATACATGGTTTATTTTACTTAAAATCAAAAAATCTGTCAGCACCAAAAAAATCATAATTTTTATCAACCCTGAGTTTGATGGAGAACGATAAATTTTCTGGCTACTTTCGCACAGTATTTTAAATGTAAAAGGTCATACTTGTTTGCTTTCCGCTCATCTGTCTCCAGGACTACTAGACCTAAACCGCACTGACAAATTGCTAACGAGTACGAAACATCTGCGGTTACGCATACGGAAAGCAAACATGTTCATTTAAGCCGTGTCCAACCAAACTGTTTGCGCCAAATATCGTCTGTGTTATAACTGACGCCATTTTTTATCCATAATAGATCCGATAATCTCATTTAGCATTACAAATATAAATCACCATTATGGATATTGTGCGTTTTATAAGCTTGTTTTATAAATAATAAAGGTAACGCGAGCATATAGTATTGAAATAAATTCAGAGCGTTGTACTGATATTGCGTGTATTGTCGAGAGTGTCCATAATAATAATTGCAATTAATATTATTCCATGCATTTGAAGCACTTTGGAACACATGTACCATGCACCAGGATGATTTGTTATTAATAACATATCTAAATATGAACTTACACCGTTATTTTGTTCGAATATTTAATGTAAAATGGTGTCATATATTCCATAGGAGAGAAAATTGTTAAGTCTGACACAAGAATTTGCAAATAGGAAAATAAAAATTAAATTGGTTATTACAAAAACCTCACAAGTCACTAAAACTGTGACAATGACAAATAAACCAGTTTCAAATTGCTTTTTGAGCTTAGTAATTGAGATTTAACAAACTGAAATTTCAAATAACCTTCATAGTTTAATAATAATAAAATAATAATAATAATAGAAAGGCCCAAAAACTGTTCTGGACTTTTTAACAGGAACTAAGGTAGTGGTATATAAGTGCATCATAAGAAATATAATCATACTTTTGACTGCTTATTATTGAAAATTACACTTAAATGTTGACTGATTAACACGTCACATGTTCCTATTGCGAATATTTTAAAATATTATGTCATCTAAGGTACATAGGGAACATCCAGCTAAAGCGAACACCCTGTGAAAATCAAATCTTCCGTTTGACACCTTATCCGTACAGAAAGGAATTTGTTGTACCGATAGTGCATCTGGAAACGTGGCCTCTCTCCGATTCCTAGCTCGGGCAGACGTGGCAACGTGGTAGCGCGGTTAAGCATAGAAAAACACTATGCTGTTGCAGAAATGCGTGTGATTCCATACCAGAACACTCTCACGGTACGCGCATGACGCCAGCAGCCGCGGCCGGTAGGTATGTGATCCGTCTCCCGAGAATATTTTTTTGTTTTCAAGGCTAATGTACAGAGAGATCCATGGTGTATGAAATATGTCTAATAGGTGCATAGAATTACAAATGTTGGGAGCGTATAAATGTATCAGCATCAAAAATTGATGATGAGATAAACCCTCACTCCCAGTTTTTTTTACCTCCACAATTTTTTTTCAAAAATGATCAGGATCCTCTGAAAGGTACAAAAACGAAGTGTGAGCGATTTTTACCTTTTTCGTTTTAGGCTTTTTCTCTGCCAACACTGGACCGATTTTCAAAAACTACAAAGCTTTTGCGTCCTTGGCATAGTAGCGGTACTTTCGAAGTAATAGTCTGTTATACGGTTAGCGGACAAACCGACAGGCAGACAGACCGACGGAAATGAGTGACACGGTTTTTCGTATACATGTCATATACTACCCAAAAAACATAATATCCCATTTTCGAAAATTTTCGCGATTACGCCAGTAGGCGTGAGAGGTAAAATGATATTGCAAGATAGGTGATGGGCGTGTAATTCCATTCCATTTCAAACTATCTGTACGTCCAGCTTCTTAAAATACTTAGCGCTTTCTCAGTTATACAAATGATGAGGGCCGAGTCATTCGTTTTATTAGACAACAAAAAAACTCTTAAATAAATGATTTTGGAACAAATGGATGAGGCAAAGTGGATTCTGTATTCTCCCACAACCGTATTTTTGTAATTAGTGAATTTAAAATTAGTGTTTTGGTAGCATACAGCACATAAACATAAAAATGAAACAAAACAAGGATTCAGGTACTGTTTTTGAAATAACCCATTCAAGCACCCACCGTCGTGAAATGCATGCACAAACCATCTATGTCCCAGACTTTTCTTTATGCAATAGACGTCGATTACGCGATTTTAATTGAAATGGAAGGAATATATGGACTTACGAGATGTACACCCAGAATATGCATTTACCTTTAATGCAGTGTTATCAATACAAAAAGCATGTTGGAAAAAAGTTGACTCAATTGAATTTTGAAATAAGTGATTAAATTGCATATACGCATTACAGTGCCGAGGTAACCAAATCATTGTCGTATAGTGGATGGCTAACCTGATAGGGTAAATCGTTAGTTTTCGGACACCTGACAGTTATTGGACATTGCTGCTTCAAAACCGAATAGCTAAACTTGACCGTCCAGTAGCCGAGTTCGGGTCTCTAATATTTGGTCTACATTTTAGGAACAAGCAATATGCCGAAATTAAGGCAATACGACAAGTCGAAACTTGAATACGCTCTCAGAGACATACAAAACGGCTCAGAATCTTACCGAACAGCCGAAAAAAAGTACGGAATTCCGAAATTCACTTTAGAATTTAAACTGAAACATTCCGGTCATAAAAAAGCCTTGGGTCCATCGCCAATTTTAACAAGTGAAGAAGAGGCTTTGTTAGTTAGGTAATTTGTATTTTATTAGTGTTTAATAACACGAGACTAATTTTATAAATATTTATCTGCAGCTGGATAAAAGGTAATACTGCAAAGGGTTTTCCAAGAAAAGCCAACGATTTGAAGAATAGCGTACAAAGATTTTTGACTGTTAATCCGCGCCCACACAAATTCAATGATAATCGACCTGAAGATGGGTGGGTTAAGGTATCCCAGCAAATAAGTAATATCTAATTAGTTACTACTTATAGATATTTTCAACGTTACAGGGATTCTTGAAAAGGAATCCCGATATCTCTAAAAGAACAGCTGAAGGGGTTACTTGGTCCAGTGCATGTGTCTCAGAACAGGACATCAGAAACTGGTTTGTCAATATCCATGACTACCTCAAGCAAAAAAACCTAGAAGATGTGCTTAAAGATCCTTCAAGGATTTTTAATGCTGACGAGCCAGGATTTGATATTTGTCCTTCCACTGGGAAGGTGTTTGCAGCAAAAGGGACAAGAAATGTGTATTCTGTAGAACGCGATTCTTGCAGATGGTACGACTTGCGTGCCAATGGTAGTTTTCCCTTATCAACGCATTCCTGAAAAAATAACTAAAGGTATTAATCCTAAGTGGGGCGTAGGAAGAAGCGACAAAGGATGGACGACATCCGAAACATTTTATCAATATATAGCAAATGTTTTCTATCCCCATCTGAAGGAAAATGCCATCAAATTACCAGTGATCCTCTTTCTCGACGGTCATAAGAGACACCTGAATTATCATCTGAGCATTCTATGTAATGAACTACAAATTGAAATCATTTCACTGTATCCTAATGCTACAAGGATATTGAAACCCTGTGATGTATCCATTTTCTGGCAATCAAAGAAGCTTGGCGTCAGTCAGTACGAAAGTGGGCAAATAGTAAAACAAAGTCGTTTTTGCTGGTATTCTAGAAAATGCTGTTTATAAGAGCTTCAAAGCAGAAACAGTTGTAAACGGGTTTAAAGTCTGCGGTTTGTATCCTTTCAATCCAGATAACGTTGTCTATACAAAATGTCTAGGAGTGAGGACCATGCAGCAACCAAATATTGGTGTAGAAAATCTTACTCAGAACAAGATGACCTACGACAAGTTCGCAACAATAGTTGGTCCCAAAAAAATCGAAATATTCCAAAATATTGATGGAAAAACGGCAGAAAATGAAATTTCCGATGAAAATTTGCGTCTATTATTCAAGACTTGGAGATTCTTCCGAAACGGTGATACAATACCTACGGATATCACAGAGCGAAAAAATAAAATTAATATTGTACAAAATACAATTATAATGTCCCCAACAAAAAATCCTTCACTTGCTTCAAATTCTAGTGAAACTGAACAAACTGCAACCGAGTACCAGCAAAGCTACCGTCAATGTAATGTGTAAGCAAATAATTCCTCCCCACCGAGTCGTAGTTACAAACAATTTGTTATGAAGCTTCCTAGAGTCACCTTCTGCACCAGCAAGAAAGGGTAAACGAAACATAGAGAGATTCCCTTTTGCTATAACATCTGAGCGATATCAGGAGATGTTCAGGAAAAAAGAAGAATTAAAGAAACAGCAGGTATAAGAGAAGGAAAATAGAAAAAGGAAGAAGCAGGAATAACGAAACGAAAAACAAGGTAATGGTAAGAATTCACAAGCAGCAACACAGTGCTCTGCCTGCCTAAAGGGCAACAGATCTGGTGAACTACAATGTGATGACTGTAAACGATACTATAATCAAGACTGAGTTCCACAAAGCCACGAACATAACATACCTAGCGATGACGATTTATACATATGTCATAACTGCTACAGATTGAGTGATAGTGACAAGGATTGTGAAGATATTGATGATCAGGAAGTCGATGAATTATACGACCAATATAATCAGACAAAAAAGCATTTTACAAATGATTATACCACATTATATAACGCCCGTCCAATAACTGGATTTTCAGTGTCCCATATCTACGTATAAATGATGCGTCCAATAGTTTTTTGCATATGTTCAAATTATCTTTGTTAGTGTAAATTCTACAAAGTTATTTTCAAATATGTTCTAGCAGTCTAGTTAATAAAGCCTCTAACTTCCTTTATATGTAGTTTCCATTGTCTCTTTGCCATAATTGAAAGTTTGGCTCTCATTTAAAGTTGTCTAAACCTTAACTGTCCAATAATTATCTGGTTTGCCCTACTAATATATTTGCCCCTTTTATTTTTAACCTTAAGTACTTAGGATACCCTGTACACCATACTTGACAAAGAACAAATTTAAACGTAAATAAATAAAAAATCCGATGTACACAGATCTACACCGTAAGAAGGGGGATCAACATTTTTTACACAAATATCAGTGAGAAATAGCGCCAAATCAGGAAGTAAGCTCATGAACACACCACAGGTTGTCAAATGTAAAAAAGATGTTGATATCTTGTTGACGTTTGTATCAAGAATCATACAAGCTGAATAAAGCGGGTATATATATATATACGTATATATATATCCTTTTGACCCGTGCAGTTCAATATGCTAACCGAATAATTCAAAGTAATAACCAATCCAAATATATCTGGCAAATCGTCAAAGAAATAAATGGTACTCGAGGTCAACAGCACAGCCAAAATATACGCTTACCTGGTAATCCACAAGATATATTTAATGCAAATTGATTCTTGAGGCTGCTCCAAATGGGGTGAATAGTCGGCCGAATCACAAACGCTTCTGATGCAGAATAGCAAACAATGTAAAATCCTTGTTCTTGCCACCAGTGACAGTAATTGAAGTTTTAGAAATAATTTTCAACCTTACTAGAAAACTATAGTTTAATAGCAACTTTTTCAAAAAAATTCCGAGATTGCTTATGTATACTCGAGCTTTTTTATGACATGAAACTTATGAGTAGATCACAACATATAGTAGGTATCTTAAAGATTAATAAGTAGAATCAGCTGTGTACGAGTTTGGTGATAAGATACTGACTGACAGGCAGTATTTGAATGGGCATGTTTTTGGATCTATCCAAAGCATTAGACAGCCTAAGCCATCAAATTTACTAGACAAACTAGAAGGGTATGGTATCCGTGGACCAGCTTTTGGGCGGATCTAGTCATGCCTTGTTAATAGATACAGAGGGTTTTTATTCAAAAGGATGAAATCAGCTGTTTTCAAAGGGGGCCAATTTTTATGGGTGTTCGACAGGGAAGAGCTATCGGTCCCCTTTTGTTTGTTTTTTATGTGAACAATCTGGCTGAGGAGATACTCGCTGATATGTCTTATCTGAATTTTACGGATGTCACAAATATTCTCACACTGGGAGCAGCACTATTTGAGCTTCTAGAAATGTCCCCTGAACGTTTAACGGCAACCATAGAATGGTTCACTAAAAACGAATTGGTAATCAGTAATCATTTCTAAGAAAACAAATTTCTTGGGTTTCGAACAAAATAAAGAGACAGAAAGATCTCAGATATCAACGAAAACCAAAAGCTAGCGCGAACTACAAAGTTAATAGGTTTTCACACTAACCAGAATTTAGATTGGGGAGATCATATCATGAAGATAAGATTGTTTACTACGCAAAAATTTATCCCATCCTCAGATATGGAATAATATTTTCGGGAGGTAGGAGTACTATGTCAGGGCTTTCAGAGCACTAAAAATATCAGTGCGCACTATATGCTATCTCTGCGAAGTAGACACACTTGTAGAGGAATTCAGTGCCTATGAAAGACCTGGCAGAAAACCAAGGCCAGTGGCCTCGATTACCCTCATCACAGACTCACCACAACCGAAAAGGACAAAACCTACTCGTATATAATTTTTTTTAAAATACCGTAATCACAGGGTGGAAAATAATTTTAATATTTTTGAGAATAGCTTAAGGAATATCCCTATAGAACTGGAAGCTTATACGTTGCAGCAATTTTTAGAACACAAATTTTAACCTGTTTTATTTATTAAGAGAAAAGCAATCTGCTTCATTTGTAAGCTAGTATTTTTCAATACTTCAGTTTGTGCATGTATATTTAGTACGCTTTTGTTTTTTTTTTTACTGTTATTACATAGTACCTGTTTACAGGTTTTTGTGTACTGACGAATAATTATTGAATTGTTACAATGGATTACTTATAACTGTTGTATACAATTTTACTAATTACAGGAATTTTGAATTGAATTGAATTTTGTCCTCCATAACTTCAGCCTAAAGTATATGGCACACCCTGTATGATTCACTTGGCAAAGGCCAAATTCAAAGGTAAATAATTCACTGCGGAAAAGAAAACCGTTCAACACAAAGCAGAGTTCGCCGCACTCGAAAAATAAAAGCGTACTTCACCCTCCCGCAGCCCCGGTTTCGCAGGCCTCCCTCTCACCCCCCGCCAAATAAAAAATAATAGAATATTATATTAGTATAGCACGGTTGGCCTACCCTGCTGTCTCCGATCCCTTACCCTCTATACCCCTTAACGTCCACCCAGAAGGTTGTTATATTTATATTCGGTATCATGTATTCACGTAAAATTAGTTTCCTTGGGCGTGGAATTTTGAATGAGAAATGCCAGAAGGTCATCTCTCTATGGTGACGCCAATTGTAGGGTTATGACAAATATGGCTGGCATTACTTGAAAACAATGTTTTGTATTAGTAAGTTTCAAGCGTACGAAGTCGCGGGTAACAGTAGGTGCAAAACAGAACTTCTGTATCGTTTGACGGTCACAGGTTAGTGGGACGAACCTTCATCAACAATTTTTTTAATATATGAAATAAATGGTGGTTAAGATTTAGGTTAGATATATGAGAAGATTAAAAGTTAAGAAAGATGGAAACAAAATCCAGCTTACCACTATGAGCAGCCCATCGACGCTATTTAGTCATTAAACGCGCATGCAAACTTTTAGTTCTCTCTCATAACTAGAGTTGTTAGAACGACTTCAGAACCTGTTCAGAATCAGTTCGGAATTTGTGGAAACAGAGAACTGCCAGTTACTGAATCAGTTCCATTTTCTCTTGGAACGTAATTTCGATCTGCGCATTCTGTTCAATTCATAACTAGTTCGATGGCTTGTAGGGCGACAAAGGTTAGACTTATGAACTATTTATTTCTTTAGGTGCTGAAAAATCAGCAGAATCAGCAAACCTGAATTAATATTCTCGTGACCAAGAAAATAGAACATCACTAAAACTGATTTGGTTCGAATGAAATTTTGTATACAGTTAGACATACCCAAGAGGAAGTAGTGATTAAAGGAGGGGGGTTAATAAATCCGGTTTTCGGACTAAATTTAATTTGGATGAAATTGTTCAATTTCACCGGTCACGGACTGACACGAGATTTTCCGAACATTTCTGTCATACATAAAAATGGTAAGACATAAAGCATTAACTTTATCTGCTATGGATTCGGCACATTTTTGAGGAACCAAAAATAAATATAATAGGATTTCTTAGTATAAAGTTATTGTGAAGGTAGAGTCATCACAGACTGACAAAAAAAGGAAACCCGAAAAATTGTGCTGTAATCATTCACATAATTGTCCGAAAAGAAGGGAAGAACTGATGTTCTGTGAAATGTGTTGTCTGAGTGAGAGTTATTTCTGTAAAATGTCACAAAAATAGGAACATCCTATATTTAAATAAATGCTAGTTAACAACAAAAAAACCAGTATATAACGGACCGATCTACAAATGTCACTGACAGACTTCATTATTAGCATTATTAAAATTTTAAGGCTAATAAATGCATAAGTCCAGTGGCTTTAAACAACAAACCTTACAGAAAATGCTTTGCGAGGGGGCGTCATGAAAAAAAGTGACTAATGACAAAAATAAACACAATGGCTTGCTACAACGCGGTCATCGTCTGCATGTATCAAAAATGCAGCTGTCCATTTTGCATTTAATACAAAGTGATGTTTGACAAGAATATATGTCCCAGCAGTGAACGCACTCGGTGCCTGCATTTGTACTTTCCTCTTTTTTCAGTTTGTTTTGGCTCATTAGGCGCGGGTAGTAGAGTCGCTCGTTCATGCGAAATCGCCACATTTGTTTACAAGGATTTATTATAAAAAATCACAGAAACGGGACATGCCCACATGCACTATTAAAGTGTACAGAAATGATAAAGAGGTCGAGTCAGATGAAAGAAAGAAATGTTTTGATTGCAGAAAATGGCGTCAAATATATTGACTCTATAGTTCCTACGAATTCTTTGGAGGTTTCAAAGAAAGGGGATGAATCAAATCGTTTCAAAAGGTGAAATCGAATCGTGATTAGGTAGGTTCACTTAGGTATGATGAATCGTCGACCCATATCAAACTATATAAAGCAAATCAATCATATTTATGTTTCCATGGTAGATGTAGAGAAAATATGTGTGACTTTATATGTCTAATAGATGCATAGTATCACTGAGATCAGCAGCTTCTTACTAATAGAACCTACAATTTTCATCCCCTCCCAAAAATTGCTGAAAATGCTGAGGAATCTCTAAAGCGTTGTAACTCTATGTTCCAGCGATTTTATTTCCGGTACCTCTAAAGCAAGTTTCAAAATCTACGGCTACTTAAACTATGAAATTATTAAACTTTCGATAACATTTGAACTTCGGTTCACATGTTTTCTGTTGCAAGATATCGGCATCACACAAGTCCGTCTTTCTCATTTATGTCGGTTTGTCAGTCCGTGCCTGATATATATCAATGCATCATAACATCATAAGTACTGAGTCAATCTACTTGGAGAAATATTCAGAGAATTATCATAGTCGGAGAAACACAAACTAAAGGTTAGGCAAAATGGGTGGTACATTTAAGGATCATAAAAGCTCAGAAGCTTCTTAATGATAGAATGTATCACAATTTCGAAATTTTTTGCGATTACAATACTTCCTCGCCAATTTTGGCATAGGATGTAAAACTATAAGCATTGTTATGAAAGATGCAATATACAGGGTGTACTGAAAGTTGGGACTTTCTATTTCAGGAACAACTATGTTCGAAGTAACAAACTAAAACAGAAATCGAAGAAAAATACTTTTTTGGTATGGCGTTCTAAGAACTGCCCTGCCACATATTTTATTTTCACTTACTGCTTGAAGTTGGTGCTGTTCGACTCAAAAGTACGAGTTCACTTCTTCCTGAATATGCAACATTTGTGGTCTAGGCCTTCTACGGTGGCTTTTGCAGGGTATAAACAAATCTACGCAGCTGTAGTGGAAATACTGAGGACGACGGCGATGTTCTGAATACTCTAATGCACTCGCGGAGTATCAATAGAATCTTGATAACGCTTACAGTACTCTAACATCAAATCGGTAACTACGTAAGTGATGTAGGTATGCGCCAATTTCGGTTTTCACATGCGGTTTGTTTGTAAGATATGTTAACATACACACCGCGAGGTGCCTGATCTAGAATCTGACTCATAATCATAGCGCTGCAAAACATCAAATTCTTTGACGTAGGAGGAGAGGGCGGCAGGCTTAAGGCTTATTTAAAGTTTTTCGGAACTTGATATCTCAGGTATTTGGTGTATGTGTTAGTTGGAAAATTTGCTTATTACTGCCTGACCTATAGGTGCTGCAAAGGAAAGTGCCAACTGTGAGGACACCCTGTATATTGGGAGAGCCGGTGACACTAAAAGTAAACCCTTAAGTATCTGTTGGGAAAAATATTTTCTACTCCCAGGCATACTGGGTGCTCGGATAGCAATTAAAGATTATCAGGAGCCAAGGAAAAATGGTCCCGCAGCCCATAGCTCATTGTAAGCATTTTTGGGGGAGAGGGGATAATAAACGTTGGCAGACATCCCCTCCTCCCCCCCCTCCTTTCACGATGCCCACCGCATTTTAGTTCGCCCCTGCGAGATGGGGAATCGTACCTTCATGTTAGAAAAAAAAAACAAAAACAAAAGATACTCTATGTTTTTGCATACTGCTCTGGCGATGGAAGAAAGTTCGCAATCTATTCTTTATTGAAAACAATATTTTGTAAAATTGGAGACGGCTTTTTTGCCGATTTGAAGCTGCCTTGAGAAACATTCAACTTTCTAGCACTATTCTTGTTGCTATCTTTCTGGCTTTTAGTTTTTCTCCAGATAATCTATTTGTATCCGAATTTATACAGCATAAAAAGAGGTACACTCTGGATTCTGGATATTTTCCCTGTCGTATTCTGTATATGAAAAGCAGTCGGTTCATCGATAGAGTGTCACATCGGCTGTGAGTTTACTCGAATGGCGGCGATATGAGAGAGACAGATACAGTTTCCATTTTTTCCCCGCTGCCGCCCGGCCGATTCAATTTTTTTTATTTTTATTTTTTTATATTTGAATCGATACGACGAGTTGGCTGTGGGTTGAGGGGTGGTGCTGCCCTGGACGGACGGACACGCTTGTGCTGACTCAGTGGCGCACCTGAGCAGGAGGGGGCCTGCTGTACTTGTGCTGGCAACGATTCGGGAATCTCACTCTCACAACTAATAGAGATACAAGCTAAAATAGCATCAAGTAGGTTGACTATACACTTCCCACTCATGGTTAAGTATATAAAAGATTACGTATAACAAATCAGTTAAGGAAATGGATCAAGACGGTCAAATAAGCCCATACAATGGGTCCCCAGTCCTCACTGACTTGAAAACGTGGCGGTTTAGAAATTTCTCCTCTGCCCTACCCACTATCTGACAACGTAGCGACACCACAGGCTTATTTATTTTTGTTTCCCTCGATGCGGGTATTGAAAATATTTCCATGTCTTAAGGGCAAATATATATTTGTAATATATCCAATAGGCGCGTAGAATACGTTTAGAAGGACCTAAATATATTAACGCTAAAACCTGAGATATACATTCCCCTACCTCCTGCAACCCCCATTACCAATTACTTACCTCTAAAAAACCTCAAAATTGGGCAGGAATCGCTAAAACGTCAAAATAATAAAGAACTTTGAGAGGTTTTTTTTTCTTTTGTTACCCGTATCTCAGCGGCAACTTAAGATTTTCCAAAACTACCAAGCGTTTTGATACTTGGCATTCTAATAACCTTGTGTAATAAATTTCATCCAAGCAGTACTTTCCAAGTTTAAGAGGAGCCAAGGTTAGTGGGCAGAGACAGATAGACAAACCGGAGGAAATGAGTGACATTGTTTTTCGTGATGTACATGTAACACCCAAAAAACATAATATCCATTTCGATTTTTTTGCAAATACGATACTTCCCCGCCAATTGGTGCGGCAAGTAAGACAAGTAAGTAAACTATGTAGGGGGATAGAATCATGATCCTAAAGCATAATTTTTTGGGCAGGACCTTAAGGAGATTCAGGCACGGCCCTGTGCTGCCGGAACTTCACAGGGAATGAAAGGATGGGGAGGGGTATAAAGGGTGGTTTATAGGGGGTCAATACCTGCTTGCACATCACTCAAATTCCAACCATCCGATCAGCGGAGGAACTGGACAACGCAGTAGAGGAGCTGGAGAATGCTGTCCTGCGAGCGCACGAGGACAGCACCCGCTCCGAAACTACGGCAGTTCCTAGATACCTAAATGGTCCAGCACCGCACCATATTAGGCACCTGATCAGGGAGAACAGAAGACTCAAGCGAGAACATCTCCAGCTGTTGACAGAGGAGTCGAGAGTTGCGCGAAACAGAGCATCGTTAGCTCTGAAGAACGCACTCGCGGAACTCCAAAACAACAGATGGAATGCAGCCTGTGCAGAACTAGAGACCCAGGATGGTACGGCCTGGTCTATGCAGCGAAAATTTCGTCGTCAGCGCACCACGATCCCCACTCTTCACGGCCAACGCGGCTTGGCCTACTCCAGTGAAGAAAAAGCCGAAGCATTCGCCGATTCGCTAGAATCCGAATGCAGACTCAACTACCATGAAGACGAGGACGACAACCACGAGGAGGCCGTGGAAGTCGCAGCCGAAAACATGAGGAGCCGACCACCTGGCCAGGAGACGGATCACCCCTCCAGTCCAGAGGAAATCCGTCTGATCATCCGCAGGTTGAAGGTCAGAAAGGCGCCGGGAAGGGACGGCATCAACAACAGGATGCTGAAGAACCTTCCCACCAAAGGCATTGCTGCGCTCACCAACATCGCCAATGCCACTCTGAGACTTAACCACTTCCCGCGGCGGTGGCGGGAAGCCCAGGTTATAATGCTCACCAAGCCAGGCAAGGACCGGAAGTTGCCCCAGAACTACCGGCCCATCAGCCTGGTTTCCTCGATGGGCAAAGTAGTCGAAAAGGCTATCGCCGTTCGACTAGAGAAGCAGGCAGAAGAACTGCAACTTCTCCCCCCAGAGCAATTCGGCTTCAGATCCTCCCACAACACGGAACTCCAAGCGCTACGACTGACGGAAAACATCACCAGCGGCTTCAATCTCCAGGAGGCAACCGGTCTCGTCCTGCTGGACGTGGAACGAGCCTTCGATCGAGTTTGGCACGATGGACTCATCGCCAAAATGGAAGCCGCCGGAATCGATGCGAGCATGTGCCAACTGATCCAGAGCTATCTAACACAAAGATGGTTCACGGTGAAGATTGGTACATGCCACTCAACAAGACGACAGCTGGAAGCAGGCGTGCCCCAGGGGTCAGCCTTAGCCCCCCTGCTCTACAACATCTATACACACGATGTGCCGAAGACAGCTGACACAATGCTGGCCCTATATGCAGACGATACTGCTATAGCCGCCAAGCATAGACGGCCCGAGATCATCCGTAGGAGACTACAGGATGAACTGGACCACATCCAGGACTGGTGCGTGAAATGGAAAATCCGCATCAACGTCCAGAAGTCGCAGGCAATCTTCATTCAACGAAGAAGGATTGCAAGACCTCTCGAAGCATCCATCTTCGATGAAGATATCCAATGGAGCGACAATGTCAAATATCTGGGGATCGTTTTTGACAAGTCCCTCACCTGGAAAGCGCACATAGAAGCTGTCATCGCAAAAACCAGAGCAGCCATGGCTCAACTCTATCCATTACTGGGTAGACACAGCCAGATGCCGCTAGCGACCAAGCTACGGCTGATCAAGGCCATCGCCAGACCTCAGCTCGCTTACGCCTCCGCGGTCTGGGGGTACGCTGCCCCCAGCTACCGCAAGCGACTTGCTGCTCTAGAGATGAAGCTACTCCGGATCGCCACCAATGCACCTTCCTACGTAAGGAACTCAACCTTGCGTAGAGACCTGCATTGGGATACCATCCACGAGTACATGAGGAAAAAAGCGGAGAAGACCTTCGAGAAAGCTCAGGACCACCCGAACGAGCAGCTACGATTCCTCATGGACTACGATCCGGACGAGAGGCCTCGCAACCGCAGAACCAGGTACCCCAGACCAAGGTCCCAGTTGGCACCCGCTAACTGGAACCTTGACTAGGAGACTAGGAGAATTTGCGGCTGCTCCCCCCCCCCCACGGCGTGGATGCAGAGGACCAGGAACCACCGGGACCAGGACCCACCGGGACCAGGACCAACCAGGACCCGCCACGACCAGGACCCACCAGGACCAGGACCCTTCAGGACCAGGACCAGGAACAACATATTGGTAAGATGACTTGAAACTCTTGATTTTTCGAAAACAAGAGTTTCAAGAGAAACTAGCAGACCCTCTATCGATGATCGCTTAACGACATCGATAGAATGTGCGAGGTAAAGGGAACCAACCCGGCGTTCCCAGAGACTGAAACACATGAGGAGACGTTGTAGCAGACCGCAGGTCACGCACAACACATGGCCTACCGAGACGCTGATGAGTCGGGCCACGCGGAGGTTTAGGGTTTAGTGGGTATTAGGTGATCTCTTCAAGACCCTGGAGCCCCACACACGTCGTAGCTCGTGCTATGGTATGGTGCGTAAATGCATTCCCCCCTCGTTAAAAAAAAAAAAAAAAAAAAAAAAAAAAAAAAAAAAAAAAAATACCTGCTTGCAAATGTGGGTTGCTTATTGTTCGCGATTCAACTATATATGCAGGTTTCATTAGATTTTTTATCCACCGTACTAGGCCAGAAGGCCAAGGCAATTTGAAGCTTTTACTTCCCACGCCATTGGCGAGGAACTATTGTAATCGCGAAAATTTTCGAAAATGAAATGTTTTTTGGATGACATCTACAAAAAAACCATGTCACTCAGTCCCGTCCGTCTGTCTGTCCGCGAATCCTTGTCCCGTCGATAAGTCGAAAAGTACCTCTAGGGTTTTGATGAAATTTTTAAACAAGGTTACCACTACGCCAAGGACAAAAATGCTTTGCAGATTTTGAAAATAGGCCCAGCAGGAGCGGGCTAAGAGCAAAAAATGAAAACAAAATCGCTCAAAGTTCATAATTATTTCTGATTTTTTTAATGGGCCATTGGTGGGTGGAAGATTGTAAGTAGTGGGGGAGGGTGTATCTGCATTTTTGAGCGGTAGTATATTTACAAACTTTGAATTATAGTATTCTACGCGCCTATAAGTTATATTTTACACAAAGATTTCCCCCAAAATATACAAGATTTAGAATTGCAGAAACATTTTTTTAAGCAGATGTGGGCTAGCCTCTGCTACTGTATCTTGGGCGACAATACACGCGATAAATGATTTACCTGAATAGCTCAGAAGAGGGCAGGGCAAGATGATTTATTGAAGATAAATAATCAGATATGATGAGACATTAGGGTTGTAATAATTCAATAAAATAAATAAAGAATACACGTTCACTAGTCTTCTGCAAATATAAATATATTTTTAGTATATGTTCCTCAAACAAACTCACATTACCGCGTGTCTTTATATACACTTATAATGGTCTTCGAAAAGTAATAATACCAGAGCCTGCGAAAGTTATCCTCAATTTAAAAAAAAATAAGCTGACAATACTTTTTCTTTAATTATATGCATTCTATTGACATCGCGCATGATGCATATTCAAAGTATATAATTTCATTCTTTTCCAAATCAACAATACTTTTTTCAATGATATTCATTCTACTCTAAGGTCTTATATTGAGGTACAACGATTTTTATAGCCGGCGAATAATATAATACTTAACGATACCAAAGAGTATCTACCTACAATATTTGACTCAGATACAATACGTAATGCACATTCAGAGTCCATGTATCCAAAATTGCATTGGAAGTACAGAGCCAACCTACTTAATGCCATTTTTCACAATTGTTTTTTCGAATATTGTTATTGAGTCAGATTTCTGAAATAAATGCAATCTTGAAAAAAAAACAAATGGTTTGAATTTTGACTTGATTTGTCCAAAACAGGACACTCGCCAATTTACGAAAAATGATTTTTATTAAAATTGCTTTTATGCAGCAGAAAATAGCGTCAAGTGGGTTGACTCTGCATTTCCTAAGCACGCCGTCTTCAGTTTATATGAGTTATGGACGTGTAGATCAGATAAGTTAAATGTATTAAGTCAGTCAAACAGGCTCATCCAATTCTTTCCCTGCCCTACTGGTAGTTACTGACCATGTGGCAACATTGTCCCTTTTCACATCTGCGCGGCATCTCTGCAGAGAGTTATCTTTCGGTTCGTGCAAGCTCCCTAGGTTTTTGGGCTTCAGTACGAATACATACGAGGTTGTTTCAAAAATAAGGTTAACAACGATCTCAACAAGAAGCGCATATTGGCGACGCTCAGTACCGGCCTGGCAGCCATGCGCAATGGAGCTCTTCATCGCCGTCACCGCCAGGTGGGAAATCCGTGCGGTAATCCATTTTTGCACCCATAGAAATTCATCATCATTTGAGTAAAGTATATGGGAAACGTGAATAAGCATTCAACGTGTCCTCAAATGGTGAAAAGAGTTATTTGACGGCCGCATGGATATCCACGATGAACAACGAAGCGGGAGCTATGGCGAAGATTGAGCATATCTTACTCGAAGATCGGCGAATCACGATCCGGGAACAGGCGGTTGAAATTCCTTCTTCTTGTGGCTGAAAAAAATGTCGAAACTTTCGAGACAAACCTCGTTGATGAACCGAACTGGTTTTCCAGGCGGTTCGCTTTGATAGGCACCAGTACACGAATCGAAAAGATTTCTCAATCATTGTAAGACTTAAAACCAAATGTATGGACAAATCTATGATGTGTGAAATATGGCTAATATTTACAAAGAATTAACGGGATTGGGAGGGTATAAATATAATAAACTAACTAAACTACAAATTACTCACATAGACTCCCCCTACATCCCCTAACCCCCAAATTTCAACCTCTACAAAAAAATTTCTGCTAATGATCAGGACCATCTCAAACATCAAAAAACGAAGTTTGAGCGATTTTTTTTCGTTTTGGTCTTTTTCTCCGCCACCACTAGACCAATTTTGGAAAACTTTTTTAACCTTGGCAGTTACCTATAGGCGGTTATAAAATTAGCGGACAGTTAGACAGACGGATGGAAATGAGTGACATGGTTTTTCGCGATGTACACATGTCATATGATATCCAAAAAACATATCTCAATTTCGAAATTTTTACAATTACAAAACTTCCTCGCCATAGGAAATAAAAATGGGTCTCACCTCTCACTAGATGAACAACGTGCCGAGTATAAGTTAATAATAAAGAACAGAACTTCAATAAAAACATAATGTAGGGAGCGAGAAGGCAAGAGCCTGGAAGAGAATTACTACAATTTTAATGTTGTATTTGCTTTCGAACAAGAGTATACAATTAGAAGTCTCCGCGAACGAATGCTCGTCGACGAAACTCGACTCGCTGGCTATAATTGTGAACTGTGTACACGCGTAATTACTAATAAAATTATTTATTTTAATAATTATATGGCAGTCGTTAATTTCTTTTGTTTTCGTTATGATGGCTATGGTATCACGGTCGATACTTGTCGAAGCGAGTCTAGATAAGGCGTTCACATTATATCGACAAATCGGCATAATAAGTCGAAGTAGTTATGCATCCCAACAAACATCTCAAGTTATAATTACGATAAATCGACCACAAAATAAGTTAGAAAGGTTGTACGACCAATTAAAAAAAGGTCACGTTTACTTCCAAGCATTTACCTTTTTCCCAAAGTGAGAAATAAAACGAATGTAATTCAGAAGTCAATATTAGGTGGATGAGGCATTTATTACTAATTTTTCGAAGGATATAAACAACTATTTGGGTCATCTTATGGTAAAATCGTAGTAATTTTGCCCTATAAAATCAGATGAGTCTTACCTAAATTTAACAACAAAGAAAACATACTATGTAGCTCTCTCTTGCCCATACATACAGTTGGTAACATATTGGTTAAAAATAAAAATAAGATTATCTGGCAATGCACTTGTATATAGCCAAGAGTGTTAAAGAAATGGCTTCCATTCCATTTCGAAATTAGATTTTTGGTCGCAATCTAATATATAAGTGCAGGAAATTTTTTAGATAAATGTGGCAACAGGAATAAGCTAAATTAACGAGTTTTGTTAACAATATCAGGAAGATACGATGATAACATATCCTCAAATCATAAGAACGCTTTGTTTTAAGGCGCGAAGTTTTTAATTATACGCAAAATAATGTGTTTCTGTGTGACCGGAATTTTTGGAAAAAGTAACGTAACACAATATGTTAGTGTTCATGCTTTGATATTAACAAGGGAATATACCAAATATAGCCGTTTTCAGAATTTTGACCTGTAGGGATATTTTATTGTCAATTCCAACCGGTAGTATAGTTTTACTATGTTGGCTGGTTTTTATTTTTTTACAAACAATTTGATATTAAATACATTGTCAGATTGATGTATGCAGGCTTTATCAGTTTCTCGTGGCTGAATTATACTACAATCTCACCTCGAATTGGTTGTACGCGATAGGATAAAATCCTGACTGGAATCGTTTTCTCTTTTTAAATTACAGTCGTTGTCTACTCCAGAGAAAGAGAAAGAGGTGGTCGTATCGGGGTGCGTTCATCAGAAGCATTTGTTTGATTTTGAGAATTCGGTGGTTTATACACTATTATAGTAGGAGAAGAAAAAAATCACTTCAAAATTACGCTCTGCATTCTTCAGTCCAAATGTTGAGCGGGACGCACCATTACTACAGTACTTCTGAATTGAACGCCCATCCGCATTTTAAAAATAATCGTGATAGCCCGGTAGTATTATGAGGCATGTATAAACCTTAGGCCTCTTCCGGTTTAAATTATCAGACATCTTCTAAATTAGATTTAAATCTGACACCAGCACGTTAGGCAAGCACGTTGCAACTTGAAACACCCAACCAAGAACCAAACAGTCATCAGTAAGAGTGAGGGAGCAACCAAATTGAAGTGAAAGATTAGACTATAAAAATGAAGATATTTTTGTAATCGACTTTAACGTCAGTTAATGTCGAAATATGAACGAACATTTAATAAACCAATCCTTGTAACCTCAAAGTGTACAAAAGGTTATTTAGTAAAGATATTGACTTGTTTTTTACCAATCTATGTTGCAAGCTCAAATGAAATATTTATTGGTTATAAATAACATAATTTTAATATGCCCAAAAAGGAAAATAACAATGAGGGCATATTTAAGATTAATATAAGGTAAGCCATAAGCTCTAAATTTTTCTTCGAGGTCAATAATTCTTTAAGTACTTTTTAGAAGTGTTTTTAGGAGTTTTGAACCAACCAATTCCACCGCTTGGTCAAACGTCTATTAGGGCCCTAATTTGGAAAGAGTTACCAAATTTTGACAGACTTCAACTCTCAAAACAATTCAACTTTTGAGAACATCATTCAAAGATATAATTGATAAAATTTGACAAATATAGGTAGTAGCCCTTTTTTTAAAATGCTAGTTGGGATGTACGACTCACCCGCTCCTCCTCCCTGATCATCTCCGCAATGCCCGGCTTGATCTCCAGATCGTCCGCCGTATTTGCAGCTTGCGCCACCGCAGCCGCCGCGGCAGCCGCGATGGTCGCCGCAGATGACGATGAATGCGCCATCTGCTGGTGGGCGGCGGCGACTATAGCCTGCTGTTGCTGTTGTTGTTGGTGATGATTCTGTTGTTGCTGCTGGAAATAAAAGAGCGGTGTGAGGATTGCAGGTCATCGAATTATCAAGATATGTGATGCCTGTTCGCCTTCTCTCCATCTCAATCGCTTCCTTGTTTTGTTTCTTACTCAAAACGAGTCAATCATGGGGTTTGGTGAATTAAAAATCAGCCATTTATTACGCGGTTTCGGTGCAATTACGTGCCAGATTCAGGTTGATTTCGAGATTGTGTGAAAATATTAATATAACTGTATTATCAATTCGATTTTAGGATGGAGACTGGCAAAAATACTTCTATCTTACACAAACATGGTTTGGTTCTGAAGTCCCACCCCACTCCACTCATCGTCTCTTGAACATTCTCCTTTAGGCTCATATTATATCTTTCTTTTGCTCTTAACTTACTTTCCTATGCAAGCATGGGTTGATTCCTAGGTTTCCAGACCTTACAAGCATACGAACTAGCGTAATAAGATAAGGTAAAAGATATCTCCTGTAATATTGCAATTCCTTCTTTCTTTTATTCTTGCCTACTTTCCTTCGTAAACAAAGTTTGGTTCCTAGGTTACCACTGGTGCCAGACCTTACACACTTATGAACATGACGTTTATAGTTCCACTATCGCCTCGACGCCTCAAAAGATTCCCTTTTACTGGTCTCGGTCCTAATCTATTTTTCTCTTACCTACTTTGGTACAGAAGGCTGGTTTAGTTCCTAGTTTGCCAAATCTTATACACATTAGAACCAACACTATAACACAAGATCTGAGGTCCTATTATTGCTTCATCGCTTCCTGATGATCCATTTAGGCTCATTTCGTCCCTTCTTTATTTTCCTCTTACCTACCTTCCTATGGCTTGGTTTCTAAGATTCCAGACCTTACAGGCATACAAACAGCACTATAACATAAGGCCTAAGTTCACACCTCCTAAAGATTCTTTGGCTTTTCTTCTTCTTGTCTCGTTTCAGCTTACCTTCTTTCCTACACTAAATTACAGCACTTGACAGTAATCACTATAATACAAGAGCTCAGGTCTCACCGTTCGCCCTCATAATGGACAGCTCTGGGAACCATCAATATCACTAGCGATCATTTTCCTTCTTTCGGCTTTCTTCATTTCCTACACAAACATGTTCTAGTTCCTAGAGTCAGTCCTACTTACACAAAAGACACTAGTGAATAGAGACGTAGGAAACCACCATAAATAACCAATATACGATTACCGCTAACCTACCTCTGATGTACTTTCTCCTTTTCTCCTTCATGCTCAAATATAGCATTTACTTTTTAATTTTTCTAAGTAACAGTAAAAACTGGAATAGTTCCCTAATTTTTGTGGACTACTAAGCCGTCTGTCTGCACGGGTTGCAGTGTGTGAGCTTGTTGGGCAGTGGCCGGCACACAGAAGACGGCATCCGGATGTCCGTCAACTCATCTTCCTGCCCTTGACCCCGCCCCCCATCGATCGCAAGTCCGGCCCTGTGCGGCAAGTGCCGTTTGCGGCGCTACTGCCGTTGCTGCGTTCGCCAAAAAGATCAAAAACAGAAATAACTAGAATATTTCCTTTACCTGTTGTTGATTCTGTTGCTGGGCGGGTTGTACTGGTTGCAGCGTGAGCTGGAGCGGCTGTTCGGCTTGCGCCTGGGGAGTTGTCGGCTGTTGGGGCGTGGCCGGCGCAGAGGAAGCGGCGTCAGGATGTCCGTCAACCCCTACCCCCACACCTGGTCCCGCCCCATCAATCGCAACTCCGCCCCCTGCACCACAAGGGCTGCTCGCCGCGCTGCTGCCGCTGCCGCGTTCGCCACTCACGCGCCGTCGTTTTTTAGCCCGCCCACTGTCTTCTGTATCGCCGCCGCCGCCACCACCGCCTGGTCGCTCCCCCCACTCTCTGGGCGTGGGCGTCGAGGCAGCCTTCGACGCACTGCTCGGTCTGGCCGTCAGGTCACCTGTAACATCGGAAAAAGTCCAGTGGTACAAACGGTTTGTAATCGTCAAATCAAAATGAGCAAATATATTGTCAAAAGAGTGTTGCTTAACTCTGACACTCTAAATATGTAGGATGTCAATAACCATCAGTAATTTGCTTAATCCTAAATAAATCGAATACCATGTTTCGAAAAAGATTAAGAAAGTAATGTAAGTATAATTCTTACCTGAAGGCGCAACAACATCCTGTTCTCCGTTAACGTCAGCAAGTCCCCTAATTTTGAGAGACTCAGCCACTTTGAGAAGTGGTCCAATCTGCTCTTGAGACACGTTGATCTCACCTTTGTACATAAACTCGACTGCGGCCTTTAATTCGGGCCACTTGATGTCGCGCATTATGACAATCGGGTGCTGGCAGGGGTTCTCGAAGAACAGGCTTTGGAAATAGGGACTGCAGGCGCTCAGCACCTAAAACAACAAAAAATTCATCTATACTATATTCAAATCTCAAACATCGGCACACGATTTTCTTATTCCCGCGCTTCTTTTGGTCAGCGGGCCCCAAATGTCTGGACCAGCAGCCACAAAGGGATAGAAACAGCGATCGAGATATGAATAGGGTGGTAGGTTGACATGACAGCAGTAGCAGTAGTGGTGATTGGTAGGCAAATCCTGGCAGGTAGGGCACCTCTGACCCTTTTTGCCGGCCCCGTAGTAACAACACTGTACTACTCCACAAGTCATCTACTGGTACCCGATTATTGAATCAACCATCTTAGCGATGCGGTGTACTATGTTGATCTTGCACCGATATGGTGCGTAATATGGACAAAACAAACAACATCACATGGCTCGAAATTAACTTCTAGGCCGGAGATTCAAACCCAGAGCCTTCGAGTCGACTAATTAATAGCTTCACGCGGTAAACACTTGCCCCCTAGGTTGACGTGGTCGTATAATAGAAATCTCCGTAATTTTGGTCGTGAGATCAGATAAAAATAGGTTTTTCGTAGCAAAACCAGGTGATTTGAGAAGAACTTATTGATTTAATATGAGGATTAGAGGCCCTCCTGACACGAATTATAATATATATATTCAATAGTTGATATTTTTCAAATTTGCAAATTTCTTCCAAAATCAATCAAAACCTTTCAAAATGATTTGCCACAAAATAATTCCGTCATAATCGAACCTCATCAGTCCAGTTTTTTATTCGTCGACTATGTGTTGTTCCCTTCACTGTTGTTTTAAAAACAATTTCAGCAACAATCTCGCCGACCTAGTAAGTAAATATTTTTCTCCTAATTGCTATTTGTTGCTATTGTTAATAATTGTTTCCAGCTCCAGACGATGAAGACATATAGATCTTCGAATGCTTGAGAGTTTAAGTTATAAGAGTGTACTTTTGCAATACTTTGCCTTCTACCCAAAGAAATTCGAGGATATTATCTCCTAACAGTTAAGACAATTAACTATGAATACTATACAACAATATATATATACAGGGTGACTTTGAAGTTGAGTCATTAATTTTCAGATAATGATTGTAGAAGGAAGATAAACCAAAATATGTGTGTAAAAATAAAAAAAAAATAAAAAAAAAATGTTTACCTTGTTTTATAAAGTATCCTCCCGACAAGTATTTCAGTGCGGACCTGTATTTGATCGTGAGGTCCCCTGTGAGGTCTTAAGTCACCTGATTCACGAGCCCGTTGTACTACATTAACAAAGGCACGAGGGGTTGGTTGCACTCGATTGGGAAACCGATCCGCATAGACATGTGCCATTTTTTATTTCGTTTGAGCCACGAAACAGACACTATTCACACGCGACACTGACTGTATGTATAACTGAACTGAATAAAATAATAAACTGTACACAAACATCCTTCCAAATTCTTTCGCTTTTTTGTTTCCGATGCGATGAACCGGTAAGGCGGATTATATCCGTTGTTGCCAAACACGAGCACATGATATTGAGACAGGGCGGTACTCAAACTTCCAAAGGGCTATAACTTTGTTACTTTAATTTTACCAGAAAAATGGTAAAGGAAAAAAACATTTCGTTTGATCAGATCTATTCACTGTTAAAATAAATGACTCAACTTCGAAGTCACCCTGTATATATATATATATATATATTTTGAGACGTGGTCATTGTCGTCTAGACCAGTTAGGTGAAAAATTAAAGCTTCCGCCTTTTGTTGGGTACTTGACAAAATTTAAGCAAAGAGGACTCTTTATACTTTTTTTTAATTCTCTCTAGCTTTCAATGGACTTTGCCATCATCATCAGGAGCTGCAATTACAATGATAACAGTAGCAACAAAGGTGTACCTTTGTTTACACCTTTGTTGCTACTGTTATCATTGTAATTGCAGCTCCTGATGATGATGGCAAAGTCCATTGAAAGCTAGAGAGAATTAAAAAAGTATAAAGAGTCCTCTTTGCTTAAATTTTGTCGAAGTACCCAACAAAAGGCGGAAGCTTTAATTTTTCACCTATATATATATATATATATATATATATATTGTTCCTAGTTTAAGAGATATTTTAGAAGAAATCGACAATATTCATTAGATCCATAACTTCAAAAGCGCCTTTGGATTGGTAGAATTTCCTCCCTAGGAGCAAATGTTGATCCCCAGATAGTAAAATTGGGCCAAAGAATAGGAGTTGCACAATGAGGTTTTCCATATCGTTTACAAAAGAAATAATCTCTTATCCTAGTGGATGTTGTTGCTATTGGATGGGACATGCAAAACACGTCCCAAAGGAAAGAAACAACCATTAGGTAGTTTTTTATGTTCTATTCTTTATTGTCATAGTTAATCTGAAAGCCTTGAGGAAAGCGTAAAAATAAGTGCTGGAAGGTTGGTATTTTGAGTAGACATTTGTTGATTTATCCCAAGAATCCGAAGAAATTAAAAGCACAATCTTTTATGCCACGTCCGGACGCTTGGCATTGTCCGCAAACTCCAAACCTGTGCAAACGATGGCTTTTTTAAGGACGCAAACGTCGCCATCCGCACGTTTGCGGGTTCGGTAGTGTGTTCTGAGGTGGAACGCGTGACGGACATCGAACGTGTCGGAAAAAACATTTAGATAAACTAACTTAAAAAACTTATTATCGCTTATAAAAACAAAGAAATAAATCAAAGAAAACGGAAGGTACGGCCAAGATGATGGTGGATGTTACAAATTCATAAATTCCGGATCAAATAGAAAGGAAAAAGACAAAATGTCAGTTCTTCACAGGAATGGAAACTATTGACTAAGATTGAAATTAAGTAATTTCCTACTGAATCGCTAATCTTTTTCATATGTGATTTAAAGAATATATTATTTATTGAATAAATTTGGTTTTTTTATTTTTATTCTTACAAATGTACTATAAAATAGAACTACAGCGTAAGTTCTTGCTGCTGAGTTAAACAACTAAAAAGAGGTAACTCATTGATTAATTCAATTGAACCAAGTACCTAGTGAGCTGAGCTAAATGAAATTCAGATGAGATCAGAAGGTCAGAGGTCAGTGTGACCCAGATTACTACTGAATAAACCCCTTTGATTTGAGACCAAAGGCCGACACTCGATAGGATCGACCACGAGCGCATACAAACCTACGCAAACCAAGCCAAACGCTCTATCCGCAAGTTTGAGTTTGTGAAGGTTTGCCATACGTGCGGATGCGGCATTACATAAAAAGATAAGTCTAAAGAGGTCTTCTGGGAAAAACTCTTGCTTACCATTTTGTGCGCCTTGACGGAGTGTCCGTCGCATGCCAACGTGACATCGACGAATGATTCGCTTTGCAGCAGTTGGTCGAAGACATTGGTGAGATTTGATTGGTAGTTGTTCCATCGCAGACAAAACTGCTGAGGAGACGAGGTCGTATGCTGCATGACGGCCTGGAACAAATGGAATAAACATGGAGTCAAGTAGATATTTTCAAGCTCCGAATGTCTTTTGGGCTTCAGTACTAATACATACAAACCCTGTCTCAGTGAAGTTGGCCCAATGCCCCAAAGCATATTTGTGAATTTATTTAGGGGCTAATTAAAATTTTATTTCAAATGTAAAATTTTTTGTTTCTTTGAATGTTTATGGCAAGATGACCAAACCGACGCAGCTATTTTTAAAGCGTTTTTATTCCAAAATTGTCTTCTTCGCAAATTGATTTGTGTATACCAAAATACATGATGGAGACAACTTAAGTTGAATGGTCTGTTTATTCGCTTAAATAATAAAGGTAGGCTTTGTAAAACAAATGATAACATTTCACGTTGATAAGAAGCTGGTTCTTTGACGTTTAAATCAGCTTTCAAATCATCGGTGTTGTTATTAACAATTAAAAATGGCTTGTGGTAAAGCAGTTTCTGACGAAATAAGAAAAGTGATCATTCACTTGCATTTAAAAGGCCAAAATGCTTGCCAAATCGCTAACAGTGTTAACAAATGGAGGTATATTAAATATTATTAAATGGTACAAAACAACGGGATCTGTGCTAATTATAACGAATGGAATCAGCCAGCCAAAAAGTTTTCAAGAGCAGCTTGTCTCAGAGCTGCCCAAAAACTGTGATTAAAAACTTGCAAGTTAGGTTTAAATTATTTTTGTATTATTCGTTTTTTCTAGGCCATTTCTAGGCAAAAGACAAACCCTTACTGACAAAGATTAAGAAGAAAAACAGACTAGCGTGGGCCAAAGAACACAAATTATGGTCTCCGAACCAATGGAATTCCATTATTTGGGGTATTGAAGCCAGATTTGAACTATGCGTTGGTGATAGTAGGAGTCGTGTTATAAGAACTAAAGAAGTGTTTCAGAATAACTGTCTTAAAAAAGTCAAGTTTCCGGCTTCTGTTATGATTTTTGGATCCATGTCAGCAAGTAGAGTGAGAAACTTACACTTTGTGGAAGGTATTATGAATGCTGATAAGTACATTAATGTGCTTCAAAATAACTTAATACCCCAAATTGAACAAATAAGTTTAAACAACATATTGAATGAATATTGAATGTATCTTCCAACCAGATGATGCCGCTTGCCATAACGGTAAAAAGTAAAAGATTGGATGTTCGAAAACAATATTTTAGTTTTAAAATCGACGTCGAGTAATCCAAATAGCCGATTGAAACCGTGTGGTATATCATGAAGAAAAAGCTCCGATCGAATCCCGCAAGAACCGTTCCACAATTGCGAACCCGTCTCCAAGAAGTTTGGAACAGTTTTACACCAGATGACTGCCAAACATCAGTTGACACTATGTCAAGACGTATCGAAGCAGTTCAGTCGAAAAGGCGATGTAATGCAGTTGTGATTTGCTGCTATTTGGTTTCGTTGATTTTCATTAATCGGCAGTTTTTTTTAATTTGTAAGATATTTTTTCTTTGTTACAAAAAAATGTATTTTAGGCTAATATTAAATAAAAATATCTTATGTGATCAGAAATACATTTTTGTTTTCAATACGTTTCCGATAACATGACAAATTTCATAAAAAGAAAAACGTAGTTTTGAAAGTGGCGAGACATAGCTCGTATATAAGCAGGACTGGTTCGCCGGGCGGTTCGCTTTGATAGACACGAGTACGCGGACCGAAACATTTCTCTATCATTCGAAGTTTTAAAGGCGAATATACGGGTAAATCTATGTTGTGTGAAATACGGCTGATAGGTGCATAGCATTGTCGGAGTTAGGAGCGTATAAATATACTAGGATGAAAAAAATCATATTCCCTCCCCACCTCCTACAACTCTTAACACCCAAATTTCCCTTACCAAAAAGACCCTCTAAAACGTCAAAAATCCTAAGTTTTAGCGATTTTTATTTTTTCGTGTTTTTGCCCATAGCTCCGCCGCCACTGAACTGATTTTCAAAAACTTCAAAGCTTTTTCATCCTTGGCATAGAAGTAACCAGGTGTGGAAATTCCATCAAAATCCGAGCCGTGCTTCTCAAATTTTAGGTTATAAAATTAGCGGACAGACCGACAGACACACTGACGGAAAAGATTGACATGGTTTTTCGTGATGTGGTGTCATATATAACATCCAAAAAACATAACATCCCAATTTCGAAATTTTTCGCGATTCGAAGATGTAAAAGGTTCGTTCATTCTAAACTGCTAGGATCATAACATCCCCCAAAAGATTGGTACGACACTGATCGCAGATGGTATGTCAAACAGAGAGAGTGCAGGTAGATTTACTAGTGGTGGCGACAAAAAACCTACCGCTACTACTACAACACATTTATTCCGCTTTGCAGCTTGGCAGGCACCACGTGAAGACCAGGTTTTGATTGACTTAGGTGACCTATCTGGGTTTTTGTGGACTGGTGTAACAGAACACGTTGAAGAAATAGGGTGACGAATTTTTTGTTGGAGTATATTGCTATTGGCTGTGTACGCGATGGCAGCGCCATGTTTGTGCTCGACACGTGCAATATAGAAATAAATGGATAATAATGGAAACAATATATATATATATATATACTTGAGTTGTGGTTAGGAAGTATTTGAATTCCATACTGACAATTCTCTTTTGATCCCACAAGTGTTGACAAAATATTTGCACCAATGGTTGACCCCACATGGCAGTTCTGAGTACCACCTGACTGTATTCAAAAAATATTTTTATTATATTTTCGATACCGTTCGGATATCAGTCATCTGTAGTATACACACACGCGTATCTCTTATCAATGTCTAATGTATCATGTGACTTCGGCGAACATGAAAATTTCCGAGCTACGCCAATCTAACCAGTGCCCATATAATTAACAAATCGGACTTGGAATTAAAAATAAAACAATTTCATATTTGCTAGTTTCTCATTTAATTTGAAGTTGTTTGAAAAAAATATCCTCGAATGTCAATCGCAATGTAGAAGTGGCAGGTAAAAATCAAAACTCAACTTTCACCACATAGTAATGATGCTACTTTTGTTCCTTAGGCGAATGTCACACGCTCATTATTTTCTGGATTCCTACGAAACTTTATGTTCAGGGCTAATAAATATCACATTCCATGATAAATACTGACGGATCACAGCAAATACTGATCGTGTGACTTTTGCCTTATGTCACTGTCAGGAAGTTTCTTGATACAATATAAGATATGTCGATTAACTTGGCTGTAGGTTTTGGAAATAATCAAGAAGGAATATATTTCAGAAAAGCTCCTAGTATAAGAAATCGAGAATTACTCAAACTAGCTCCTGTGAAACAAAGGTATCAGTTGGAGTGGTGAGGGTGCAAAATATCCTAGACAAACTAGAAATATGGTTCAATAACTGTGCTTAAAAAGTATGTGTAAGTCGTGTCATAGTCTACAGAAACGACAGCAATGAACCAAATAACAGGAGGCTGCTTCATCAGTTCCAGATACCAAAAACTGGATTGAGCAAAGTAAATGCTACGTAAGACTGCTTCACCATTTACAGTGCGTCATGGCACATGTGAAAGCTACTTGATGATAAGCAAAAAGAATTCCAAACTGCAAGGAAGCTCAGGGGCTACGGCTGAAGGGGCCATACTTTGTCACTAGAGACAATTTGAAAGCGGGGCAAGGGCCGCTGACACATTTTTTGGAAATCTCGTCTTGGCTTTGTGCGTTTTGGAGACCCAAATGAATCAGGCATAGGTACGTAGAAAACCTATATAATGTCAAAAAACTCAACGACCTGCCAGCGTGCTTTGTTGGTTGCAGATTGCCGAGATTGTAGAGTATGTGTCTCTGACATGTGAAACAAAGAAAATTAGTTGAATAGCAAGATCACATCTGGATGATTGTGTGGTTATTGTGTATATTGGTGTTCATGTTTGTGTATAAAATCGGTGATGATAAAATTATTACTGAATATGCTGCCCGTGAAGTATATCTATTAGGGTTATTTGTGTTGTCCTTTCTGAAGGCGGATTATGTACAAAGTTACAAATTAGGATTTTTCCCGGGTCCAATGGACTAGATTCCTGTACCCGAACTTGACGGTTTCGATACCAGCTCGAACAAAAGCCAACAGGGTTAATTTTTAACTAGCGGTTCAAAAGGCGCTCTTGTTAGGATTCAGGTACTGATTTTAATTTTAAAGACTTCAAATTAAGAACGATCTACTATCCGTAGTATGCCAGTGGTCTGTGGATACATTTTGCTGTGGCGCGGCCATGACGATTGTAGCATGAAACTAGAGGGAATGGGTGTTGATGAGTATTAACTGATACCCCTCCGCAAGTGCTATATCGACTAGAACCTTTTGGCACTTTTATACAACTTCTGATGTCCTACTGGGAATTATATATAAGCTTTTTGGACAAACAGTGTGCCTAGACTTGAGTTTGAAGGGTTTTGTGATTTGGATCGGTCTTGGGAGTAACACCACAACACCCAATAACGGAGATTTAGTTTACAGTTTCCCTTGCCACTGTTTGAATTAGAGACAGCTTGTCTGACTGAAGTTTGCTTTGTTCTATATCACTAAACCTTTTTTGACATATTTAATGCTTCAGTACTATTTTTACTCCCTAGGTTTCGTCAACTACGATAAATTTAACGTTTAAATAGCAACATGAATCCACAAACCGTTTATACTCCAAGTTCCACACCCCGATTATGAACTTGTAGATCGTTGCTAGAATTAAAAGTCTTAACAGGATTCGTATTGCGGTAATGACGATATTCGAATCCGATAGATATCATTTCTTTCAACTAGTTCATTCAAATACAACCCGATTTTAAGCGCTGGTATCAATCGGTGGATCCCGGATTTAAAAATCGGAATCTAAACTACCAGAATCGGAATAGAAACCACCCAATCCTTTTTATAGTATCGTTCCTTCCGACACACTCGTTCAAAACCGATCCAGCTTTAGCGTAGATAGGTCACTAGTTCTCAGACAAAACACAGCGTGTTATGGGGTAGACAAATGCCAAAAAAAACAAGTTTCTAATGATCTTTTATATACTACGTGCCTCTGTGGTTAAACGAATACCCAAGTCTGCGTGGCGCCTCATCTTCCCTTTCGGAATTAAGAATTTTATTTGGAAGAATATAATGAGTTGACAGCTGACAGATATCAAATATGAAGAATTGTGGACGTATTTATATCCAGTTACGTGTTGGATATTCAACAACCGATCCTATATAAAAAGCTCCATGAAATCGTAGTAACAGAAAACGATTCAGAAAACGGGTATTAGTGCCTTGCCTGGTTCATGGCGCGTAGATAGGTCGGGGTTCGCAGAGGAAACGCGGCGTGGGGGAGAAGAATGCCGCGTCGCCGCCTGTGCCGCTCGTTCCCGCCGCCGCGTGGCATTTGTTTCACTGCCGCTGCCACCCGCCAACTCGACGCCGCAGCGTCGACCGTTTTACACGTTTTCCGTAACGAGCCATGTGGCCCGTGTTTTGCGTTATGCTTGCTACCAGACGACTTTTTTAAAGGGGTAGGAAAGCATTGTCGGCAATTCCGGCACCCGATTTTTTGGTAAGTTCGTAGTTTGGGACCTTACTGAAATCCTTGTGAATACAGAGGTTGATTGAACTGGCCGGTGTATGGTTCAGAACAATTGTAAAGTCGGAACTGTAAAGGTGTAACCTTTCGTTTGTGTATTGCACATTCTATCTGTCTGTCTGTCACGACTTAGCTCTTGAGTGTGGGCCACCGCAGTTCACACACGCAACTGGGGACACCGTGGATAGCTTTCCCATAGACCTATACCTGTTTTCCATTACACTTTGATGCCGTGTGTCCAAACAACTGACATCTGAAGCAGCGAAGCGGGGCAGGAATGTATGCGCCCACTGCAAGATTATAGAAATCTATTTTGCAATAGCCGGGAAACTTTGGTGTATTAAAAATAAGTATATGGTGCAAGAAAGCTTTGCTTAAATGTAGCATACTCAGAGGACCTTCAACAGTACCGAACAGAACATACAAGTACTTATATGCACCGCCAAGTAGCCCTGGAGACGGGGGTATCTCAAGGAACAAATCGACGCTAGCTTAGCCTAGCCCAACACAAAGAAGTGGCGGTGAATTAACGAGAGAGTATTTGACTAGGCTGGGGACCAGGAGCTTCTGCATCGGTCTCGAGCGTAGGTTAGATATAAGAAGTCACCACGTCATTGCCACACTCAATGAATGAGCGTAAGGGACCTAGAAGATTATTGCGAGAGAAGGAAAGAAATATGATTGCAGGCATACCAAGAGGTTTATAGCAGGCCCGGCAAACATCAGGCGCGCTGGCTACTCAACGGAGGTCAATCTCTTGGTGGGTGTTCTCACCCGCCACTGTAGACTGAAGAGTCACTTGTCCCTTCTAAGGGTGAAAAGAGGTTATATCCGCCGCATGTGCTGGGAGAAGGATGAGACAGTGTTCCTCTTTCTAGGATTTTGCCCCGTATATGCAGCCTAAGAGCTGAGATATCCAGAACCATGAAGTTTGATAGTGAAGTTACATACTCAGGGGAGTGTTCAGGCATCCGGACCTCCATTAGGAAGGTTCGATAGATTAGTGAATGGGCATGTCGAGTAGAGTATTGGTACACTCAGGGTCGGCAAAAATGACCAAAGGTGGATTACTTCCCAGCTTCGGCTCCCCAGCACTATTACTACTACTAAAGGCATCTCAGTTCGCTTTAATACTGATGTGGTGTACTTCTGGTTGTGACTGGCACCCATTTCTATCCATCATAACTGTAATACGAGTTATTTTGTTCTGCTTTTGTCCATTGTTCTGCCTGGACCGTGCTGATAATTGCCAATAAACGTGACACGAAAGCAGTCTTATTAAAATAGCACTGTCTATCTCAAGACCTTCCGTCTTTGACAGCTTCTAAGTGACAAGATTGATAAAACTGCATCAAACTACAATCAATTCGGCCATAAGAGAGCTAACTACACTAAGTTTTATCTAATAAGTATTAGGTTTTATCTGTTAGACTGTAAAACAGAAAGAAATAGACCAACTACCACATTTTGATTAAATAGATACCTGACAGTGTAAAAATACTCCTCCTAAACAGAAAGTATAAAAATCGACTGGCTTTTTGATATCAGCAGTAAATAAAAAATGCTCTATAAAATTGTTATTCTCCCAATATTTCATTAAAAAAGTTCTTTTATTACGTCTAATAACATTAGAGGCTGATTTTTCATTGTTCAAAAAGTTATATAATATGAATTGATAAATATATCAAAATTTCTAGAAATAGGTTTTATGAATTATTATTTGTAATTATGGAAACTTTTTATATGAGTAATAACTAGCGACAATATAGGAAATGGTTTCCATTAAATGCAATAGTAAAGATAAGTAGATAGATTACTTTTAGATATTCTATGATTTTTACATTATTTTATTGCCAATAAAATAATATATGATTTAGCATCATATCAAAATATATCTATATTAATTGATAAAATAAATATTGGCACAAACCTAACACAGAGTAGATTTCATCAAAACTAGATTTCATTAATCAAAATTGCACAGCTATACTAGATTCATTTGGTATAAGATGAAAGGTTGATTTTTTAAAGAATAATCTGTTTGTCTGTATGATAATAAGACCCATCCAGCAATAAAACACATTTCCAAGGCATAATCTTTGAGCTTAAAGGCACAATTTTAAACAGCCTAGGGAATAATCTGATTGTACATAGGTTCAAATCAAGCAAATATACAATTTAAGACAAAGCTTGATGAAATGATTTTCCCCAACTGTTGATCATTTTCGTATTTTTTATCTTATGTTGGATTTTATTTCTAGGATTTTCAATATACACTTTTGTAAAATCCTCCTTTAGTATTAACAAATAAGTTTTCTTCCAAATAATATGTCAAAGATCAATGTTAGGTGTATTTATTTATTCATAGGTACCCCACGTCAAAATGTTCAACTATGTATTTTGGAATATAGGTGTGATATCCAAAGTTCTTGTTCTTTGGCTCGATATTGTTTGTTCAACTGTTTGATGTATGTGGTTGCCACTGACCAATACCAAGTCATAAGAAAAATACCACTACACTTTATCACTGACCAGTAGCTAAAATGATTCGGCTCCCAAGCCCAAATGAGTGTTAACATCCTGAATGATTCTATTCAAAGGACCAAACAACAAAAGCAATGATGTTAGCGAGAATGTTGTTGTTAATACGAGTTTGTCGCTTTTCGGATCTGAATATAAACGATAAAAGTAGCAATATATAAATATATGACAGCCAGAAAACAATAATTTATTTACCAGAGACAATTCCCAGCGCAATCACAAAACCATCAGTAGCATAATATCCCAGAGAGAACCAAAAGTTTACACAAGTCCAGGGGGGAGCAAGTCACAAACAAACACGCACTTTGAGCGCATCTAGTCACAAAATGTCACGACGCACGACGCTCGTTATACCCGAAAGCCGAAAAAGTGGATGCGTGGTCAGCGCACACACGTTTACCACGGCTGCGGGAGACCGACTGAGGAGCGGCGAAGGCGCGCAAAGCAGCGTGTGCGACAGGCGAAGGGAGAGGAGAGAGTGGAGGCGGAGCCGATCGGAAGACACGCCCACGTCCCCCACCCTCCGCAAACGCCTCTCGGAACACCTCCGTTGCACACGCGGTCGCTCCCGGTCGGTAGGCCGTCTTCAGGTGCATGCTGGTGCAACGTGGTTGAAAGAAAGAGCAGGTTGGGGTTGGCGGGCAAAACATTGACGGTGGGATGAAAAGAGACTTCTGGTTGCGGATTAATGTCAACTATAAACAACTTACGTAAAATATGTTTCAATAGACAGATCAACGATTTAGTTGCAAGAGTGTTAGCAAAGTGCATGTGGGCTCGACGGAATTTTTCTCAGTGCTAAATATACAAATTGTAACGTCCATTGGTAGGTGGAGGTGGGCAAAGGAAGAACTGACAACCGTGGAAGGAAATAGACTTTCATCTGTAACGAAAGATAATCCACCTAAAATGATGATGATTGAGGGATCAGAGCCTCTACCACAAGGTTTTCTACAGTTTCAAATAATGTAGGAATGAAAGTCATTCATATATGAGAGGATGAATTATCGGAGTTGGGGTATAACAGAAAATAATTATTAGGAATGACTCAATTGTATTTTAACCCATTAACGCCCAAATTAAGTTTGAACATGGAAAACGGATATTACGTATATAAGTTAGGTTATTAGGACTAAAATAAAAACTGAAGATAATAAAACAATATATATTTTATTATTTTTTCCAAAAAAATATTTGTAATCATTTGAGTACAATGGGCGAAACCGTTTATTTTGTATGATGTAACTTGAAGCATGCACGTTCAATACATAGTGTTGACAAACCCTTGAATGGCATACTGCACATCGTAATTGCTTCTCTAGCGTCGCAGGAAAATGTCCGAATTTATGAAGGTTTTCATTTCTTCTTTGGTGGTGATGAAATTGTGCCGATTATTTTGAGATGCCTAGATATATGATCGACAATATGCAAAACCGTATCATCAAAGAAAAGTTCAAATAGTTTAGGATTCAAATCTCTTCCGCTAGTTTATCCCTATTGGCATTCATTTCACATAACGGTGGCGGCTCAGACCAAATGGAATATTTAGGATTGCATTTCTCCCAGTCGAAGTCATCGCGTTCAGATTCATTTATTTTTATACGTTTCCGCACTTCACTTGAGGCTCTTCGTAGCTGCTGTAGAACTCGTCATTAGCTGAACTGTGGCGAAACAGCTATAAACGACCAAAAACATCTTGTGGCATTCCATTTGCCATCAGTTGGTTTTCGTCCAATTCCTCCTCGTCAGTCAAAATAATGTGCGTCTGGAGGCAAGACCACAATATCATCGTTATATTTTAAATCATCTAGAGCATCAGGCAAAAAAGTGTAATAACCTTAGGTTTTAACAAGATCATCAAAAAACGGTTTACACATATCTAAAACAAAAAAATAGCATTAGTCGAATGATAATGAATTTGCCCAGTATACTCATTTGAGTACAGTCAAACTTGAACATACATTCTAATTACATTAAATCAGTTAAAATAATTTATGCCCGGCAAATCAATCAAACAACATTTACATATACATAATAGAAAAAGTTTAGCTTATTAGATGGTCACCTCAATAAAAAAAAAAAATATGTTAAAGCCGAACTTACCTTAGATCAAATAATAATAATAATAATAATAATAATAATAATAATAATAATAATAATAATAAACGTCTTTATTAAATAATATATACAATACATGTGTATATATATAAAGTGTAACTATAGTGGCGAAGTTTAGCAATATGCTACTCTAACAAATAAGCAATAACTTCTAACACTCACAGAATTTATGAAAAATGGCTCTTGCACCCTGTCGCATGTACCATCTACAAATGTTTATAAAAGGTAGTATTTCTGTGGTTGACTCAGGGATGGCTCTGATAGGAACAAACACGAGTGTACTCGCTTGAGTACAGCGGGCGTTAATGGGTTAATAAAGAAATACACTGAAAAAACAAAACAAACGAACTCTCGTCTGGAAGATAAATCAAATATAGGGCATTGTACTGAAAAAAGTCCACCTTTGTGATTGAAGCATTTATGTTAAAGAAGATATTCATAGACGTACATACATAGGGGTTTTATTGGCCAGACAGGCATGGGGGATTATCGACATGCAAACCACAGGATAAGCTTCAGATGTTACACTGAATCAGTTGAAATGTACTGAATCTAATTCAAGTGCCTCAACTCCCGTTAATCTGTTTATAGTTATTTGATTTTCATCTTAATTGGTGTCTTCAATCATTTGTTTGCATGCATTGAATCCAAATTACAAGTATGTATTAAAATTAATAGGTGTAGTACTAAAATAAATCTGCACCGTAAAAATATATATTATATTTTATATATACCTGTATAATGAAGAATAGCTGAGACATCACGTTTAATTTCATCTCTTCTTTCAAATGCAATTTACTTTCTCTGGTGGCAGTATGAAAGCGGGAATTATTTGAACGCACATTCGTCACTTCATCTAAGAAGCTCTTTCACCATTTTTAAAGTACGTTGGGTTTATCTATGTTGCACACCCGGCAATTGTTACAATTTGTTGAAATCTTGAGGCACGCTGGACATTCACCATATTCTCGAGAGATAGGCTGGCAGGGTTATTACATAAAAAATCTATCTAATGTCAAACCGACAACATGTCAACTTGTTGGCTAGAGAGCTGCTAGATTGCAAATATATAGTTCATTCCGCGTTTGTTCGCTGTGAGCGTCATCCATAGCGTCATCTATGGAGGAATGATTGAATAGCAGAGAGTATAGTTGTAGTCACTGTTCTTGGCGGGTCAAAGCAAGACTACCAGTATCCCTTTATCTATCTCCATCTCCCTCATGCAACCTACCCCTGTGTGTGAACCTTTGTTCGGTAAGCTCAAAGACATTTACATTTTTTAGTTGTGTGTCTCCGTCTCGAACACTTTGTCGTTACGTATCATAAACACAAAAGACCTAGATTAGCACTTCTTTAACAATCTGAACATCTAAAACTATGATTTATTCGTTATTTCCTTACATTGACTACTTTTTGCATACACTTTTTATAACTGTATAATCTATCTTTGGCATTTTTTGTTAAAGAGATTCGCTTTTCTGCTAGTTAGAACCTCAGTAATTTTTGGGCAAAAGGCCCCCCCCGGCCTACCCTGATGAGCAGAAGTCAAGTCTAGTCACTTTGTCGATACGTATGAGTGTCCTTCAATCATATTTGTCAGAGAGACAACTTACTTGACATCGGCGTGCAATTTTAGTCGTCCTGTTATCAATCTTCAATATAATTGTACAAAGCCCGGAAATACGATCAATGGAGAAGGCCGATAGCTTGTGCTAAATTTATTAGAGTATTTCCAGGAAGAGAATGGAAACAGCGGTCCCCTGTTACCCACTTTATGAGTACTTGAGAGAGTAGCAGATACGCTGAAGATTTGTCTGAGCAGTGTTCAGCGAATAAAATCAGAAAATAAGAAAGGTTTATGTACTAGATTAGAAGATGAGAATTACGATTAGTAGATAATTAATTTTAAATCGCTTTCCCTCAGTTAGGAAAATTAAGATCCGCCCATGGTACGGGGACTCGATCTGATTACTTATTTCATATGCCGTTGATGACGTAACCACCAATAACGGCGACTACAACTATAGCAAGATCACATCTGGATAATTGTGTGGTGACTGTGTATATTGTTCTGCATGTGTATAAAATCAGTGATATTTGCTATGTGACAAACTTTTAACAGAATGTCCTGCACATCAAGAATATTTATAAGGTGTAACAGTCGGGTTATTTGTGTTGTACTTTCTGAAGAGAGGTTATTTTCAAAGTTAGGAATTGAAATGTTCCACGGTATCTTGCGTTTTCAAAAACTTTGAGAAGCATGATGGGAAATCACCACCGCACCCGCGTTGTGTGTTGTGTGTAATCAAACAACATCTCAGAAAATTAAAAATGACGCATCACACACGAAATATTTTTGCAGTGCCACACATCTAGGCGCAGATTTGTATTTTATACTTGACGTCGCAAAATAAATTTCTATAAAATCTAAAGTTAGGAATTAACATGTTTCACGGTTTCTTGCGTTTTCAAAAACTTTGAGAAGCTTGACGGGAAATCACCACCGCACCCGCGTTGTGTGCTGTGTGTAATTAAGCCACATCACAGAAAACTAAGAATGACGCATCACACACCAAACATTTTTGCAGTGCCTAACATCTAGGCGCTGATTTGTATTTTGTACTTGACATCGCAAAATGAATTTCTATAAAATCTAAATGACTGGAGATAAAAAAGAATGCAAAATGTAAAAACCTTTTCACGTTTGATAAATACTCCTGTCTGTAGCCTATTTTCTCGCCTGTTAGTTGTAATATCCTTCACCAACCAGGAATTTTGTGTTCATTTCTCTCATTTTTGCGATTGTGCTATTTGATGAAAATAATTGAGCATCTGAATATGGATCACAATAAAGATGGTACGAGCTTTCATTTGATGTTATATAAATCTGTCATTATTGTTTTCATGTACACCGTGAATTGAAAGGGACATTATTTTTAACATCACTTAATAATAATAATTATTTATTCACAATTACACTGTAGTATAGCCAAATGTCAGAGTTACATGGCGAAGGTTAGCATGCTGCTACTCTTACACTTAACCATATAGTCGCTAGCAAAAGTTCAAAACACACACAAACAGATTTGGTTCATTACGTCGAAAGTAAAAATAAAAAAATAAAAAGGCATACTTTCCAAACCCAAGTACAAAATAATTATTAACCTGAATTAAAGAAGGAATAAAAAAGAAATGCATGATTACGTAAATTATATGTTTGGAGGGTTGAGTAATATTGTTTTAACTTAACAGGTAATGAAAATTCTTTATATACTTTAGGAAGATCATTATAAATAATAGCAACAGGAACAGGAAAAACTGCGTTTAAAAGGTGTAGACGTATTTTGGGGTATTCTAATATTATTTTCTATGAAAGTTCTACAGTGAACATCATTATTAAATGAAAATTTTTCTCTCAAGTAAGAGGGTTTAGATATGAGCAGCAACTTGTGAACAAAAACTGAATAGTGATACTTGACCATGTCATTAATTTTTACCAGTTTAGAATGGGACATTTCGCTGATACATGATCAAATTTACGTAAGCCAAAGATGAAAAGTATACAATTGTTTTGAATAACTTTTGGATAAAATTGGTAATAAACTGATAGGTCTGAGATCATTATAATCAGTGGGTTTCATTTTTTTGAAATTGGAATAATTAGAGCTTGTTTCCATGTGTTTGGAAAGTAGCCTTTTTCCAAACAGTCGTTAAAGATGTGGACGATGTGACGGAGGCAAAGCTGGATCATTGACAGGGATATACTATCAATTTCCTTCGCATCAGATTTTAGGCTCTTATATTAGTGTGATTAATAGAATTTTTTTAAGGTTCCGAAATTTGCTTCAAGTGGTATAAATTGTATGTGAATCCTAAAGTATTGCCGAATGAAACAATGTCAAACTACTACATCAAACATCACAGAATTGCTAAAACTAGAAGTGGCGTTAACTGTCTTGGCTTGAAACGTTAATGCCTTATCAGATAAGAGCTCTAGATATTGACGATTTAAGTGGGTTTATAAAGAGTTTTCTTTTATCAAGAGCTTTATATGACATCCATGACTTTATGTCTTACGACTTCTCGGTCTTAACACAGCTTTCCTTTTTTTCTATCCTTCTAGTCACCATATTTTGCCCTTGTTTATCTTATTTATACTGTCGTTCTTTGGCCTGTGTAAGTGCATCATGACAAACGATCATTATTATAGTGCCATTTTTACTAACTTTTGCAAATTACCGAGAAATATAACCTTATAGTCGTATAGTGCCATATTATGGCAGGTGGTCGGGAATGTCGATACAAGTTTTTTCAGTTTGTCCTTTGGGATGCTTTAAAATACTCTTTAAATGCCTTCCTAGAGACAAACGGATCACGAATTTGGACTTATTTTACATTTGTCGTTGAAGAAACCGTGATATGACCTGCAGATGTCCTCATAGTGACTAAGTAAGTCAAAGATGACCTCCCGTTCGGCAGATATTTCATTTGGTTTATCTATCATAAGATTAATTTCCTTCGTAGAGATGGTCCAGCCTAACCGCCATATAAATAGAATTTGGGTCTTTTAATTGGTTGGATAGGCCTTTGGATCCAATTTTCGATATATTGCCATTTTCATGATACTGGGGGGCGGGTCATGTCTCATATCGGGTTCAAATTTGTTCCCTGAAAAGAACCTCTGGAGGCATGAGACTTTATAAACTCAAAAGACTCCTATGTCGAACAGTACATTCTGAAGACATGTGCAAAATATCAAGATTTGGAAAAATGTGAATTTTAGCCTTTTTGGTAATATTTCCAATTTCTGGGTATTCCTGTCATTGGAAAGTATTAGGCCTACCAACTTGTGATCATTCCGATATAAATTTGTCCGAAGAATTCAAAAATGCTCTTCAAATTGCAATCTGATGATTACGGACGGATATTTCCGTCAAAAGACCTCTTATTACTTTCTTAGGCTGATGTTTAGGCGAGTTTAGTCCTGGTGATAAAACAATTATGTATACTCAGTATATCCGTCTAAACAAAATGGCGGATTAAATATGTTTTTAACAACTTTTCCGATATGGATTATCAAATGAAAGAGTTTGGCCAGGAGAACGCTGTACATTATGGCCGCCACAACAAAACGGAGCATCAGATAAGGTACTTGACCCAATTAACGCCATATTACCGTCTTATTTTGCATAGCTTCCTGAGTAACCTTTAACATTTTATGAACCTTGGTAATTATTATCTCTACATATATTAGAATAAAAAATATAGAACCATGTTTTTTATAACAATTCAAACAAACAAATTTTCATTTTTTGATATACATTGCAGTTGGAGCTTTTAGGAACACCTTGTCCCAAATAACGCCAACTATGGTTTTATTTAAAACTGATTATGTAGGTATATAAAAATAGAAAATGACGAGTATCAACGTAAGTTTTTATTTAAAGTTGATTGAGACTGACAATCAATACAAACAAATGAAATTTTATCATTTTACCATAAACCTACACACTCTTCGTGAACATAACGATTACAAATGACACATAGACGCATATCACAAATCCGATCTTCTTGACAAATAAAGCAATACCAACTCTCTTGGAGTGAAACTTTTACTTTTTTCTTCGAATTGATTTTTTCAGTAGATGTTAAGAAATATCTGACAACAACTTGTGCCGTTGATTTAATTGCTTTGCGCTTTTTCACACTTGTTGTTGTGTTAATATCAGGAGGTGGAAAAAACTCAGTCAATCCTCGGTTATTTTCATCATTCTCATTATAATTTTGTATCCCTTTTTGGTCTTTACTTTTTCTGTTATTATTGCTTTTGGTTTTTCTTATTGTTTTGTTTTAACGTTTACATCGGTATTTTTATTTTCTGTATCAAATTCTCTCCTGTTTTCTTCACGAATTTTATTCGCTCCCTCTTTCGGATTCATTTTGATGCCTTCCATAATGTTTTGTGCCTCATTTTCCTTTCTATCAAGATTATTTTCAAATTAATCAGCTTGTTTTGAAGAACAGGGCAAATTTAAAAAATCTATTTTCCTTCCATTCTTTTGGTGAATGTCATTAGCTTCCATACTCCTTAGGTCTTACTTTTCTTTTTTCAATTTAACGGCTGGCTTTATTAGGCGCACTTAAACTAAAATTTATAGTGCCGATTTTACAAAAACTGCTTACGTTTTGTACGAAATTTAGCGTACTAAATTTAACACAAAAGTTCGTATCTTTGCAGACGGCCTTAACACAAACATATAAACGTAAGTTATTTCATACATAGAGTTTTGCTTGATACAAAGAAAATTGAAATATTTTATGGTGTGTGAACGCACTACTGGTAACACACTGTTTTATTTTTGATGATATTGTACAAAACATGAAATATATAAATAAATGTTACATTACCTCCTTAGTGCTTTATTAGCATGAGCAATCAAAATGTGACCTTTATTATCATAATTTAGTTCATTTATATCAGGAGCAAGATTTCTTTAAATCATTGTTTTAACAGTTTTTAAAAGTCGCAAAGCTATATAATATTTGAAATCTGCCTGAGAAATGCTTTAAGTTGAGAATTTTATAAATTTGCCATGCGTTTGGCGACTAAGTCGCCCAGTGAGTTACAAAATAAAGGCCAACACCATTTTTCTCCAAATACTTGGCATCTAAGATTAGAAATTCCGATGTCATGCAAATCTACCTCAACCATATATTTATTGTAGTGGGAAATTACATAAGGTTGGGGTGTATGTTCATGTTTTCGTTCTTTTCTGTTTTAGCGTTTAACATTTTGGATAGGCTCTACACTATAAATATTACTTGCCACCGTTACAAACATGCCAACAGGCAACAGAAACTTTAGATACATGATTTATAATTTCCGATTGTACACTTATTTGTTCTATTTACTCACCAGTGGCAGAATAAGCATTATTTTTTAAATGTTCGAATAGTCTGAAGGATAAAACCACAACAGAAAGTAGACTCATGACAACGTCACTGCCAAGACCTAGGTCAGAATGAGTATGATTTTGAGCACCACCGTAATATGAGAGTGAATCAAATACCATTTATAAGATCGATTCCTTTGTCTTCGTCAGTAGACCAATAATGCTGTATCTGCTGTAATGAATAACCTGAGAATAGCAAAATTCCTTATAAAATTTAAAAGTTCGTTTTCTGATAATAAAAATTCATAGCTGTTATTGTTTTGCGCATATTTTATCGAGACATTTAAAAACCGAATCAATCACTCCGTTATAAAAAAAAATATATTTCAAGGGGACTGTTGCCCGAGAGTTTTTTAGTTCCTCGCGTGATCGAAGTTCATCGAATATGAGAGTGTGAGTACATTTAATCGGACCTTTAACTTGCATTTTACTATAGAAGCAACCTCTCAACCTCTCATTTGCAGAAAGCATACATCTCCTTCTGGATTCCAGTGTTTCATCATGTGGCTAATCACCTTCAGGCTCAGTAGACGACAAAGTACAGTGCTGATCAGAGAACTCTGTAGATACTGGTATATACAACTCGAACGTTCCAACTATATCAGTTGGTTCCACAAACTATTGTCGATTGCTTTCTCCGTTCATACCCTCCTCGTCGGTCAAAGTATCGACTTCGGGAGGAATATAAACTGCGGTAATATGTTCCGTAAATAAATCATTATGTTAATCTTAGCATAATTACGCATAATATTTACTTACGACTTTCATCATTATCAGCCAACTCCACCACGACGTCCTCCAGAGCCGCATCTAATTGCTTTTGAGAAAGAAACTTCGAAAATGGAATATTTTTCTGATCAAAATTGAATTTTACATGAACTACACAAGAGGTAAACGAATACTAAATTATAACCAACACGCTGATCGGCGACTGCTGACGCAACGTACACTTGTCGAGACAAAGCAATAATTTGCTTTTGTTTCACAGATTATACCAGTGGTGCGTGCACGCACCAGCTAATATTTGCAAAATTACCGTTAAAGTAGAGCAAAATAGAATTTTATTTTAAATTATTACAATCTAGGCCTCGGTATTCAGGAAATGAACAAAGATGGATCACCAAGAGAGTTTTAGCAGCAAATCCATCCATAAAAATGTGTCTTGGGTCTAAACAACTCAAACTGATAACATTCACCTTATTCTCGAGAATTTACGCGTACATTCACCATTTCTATAAATGCTGTTCTGACATCAGCGCATTCATCAAACATTCTAATTTAGACCACTTCTATTCCAGGATATCACATCTAAAGTGCTGGCCAAAGTGGTTTCCCCTCTTACATTTTCATGTGTACCTACGCGCGAGAGAGAAACAACTGTCGTTGTGTCCTTGTCAGGCAACGTGGTGACGACACTGATATAGCGCAATCTTTCTAGCACCCTTCTCTCTCTTTCTCGTACGCATGGGAGTCTAAAAGGGAAAATGACACTCCAGCCCTGTACAAATATAATTCGGAAAATATTCATTCTGAAATCTGAATCACTACTCTACTGAATTTGACCCAACTCGTAAGCTACACATATGAATTTCGCAATTTCATTAAGAAATCTGGTTAATTTGTTATATTGGTGTTTACACATGAATTCCTCAATGTGATCTCTAAATGACTTACTTGAAATATTATAATTTCAGTGATAATTTGGTTTCGGAGAAAATTTAATGTACATATCTTGAAGTCGGATCTGTCTGGCAGTGCAAAATTACGAGAACTTTGTTATACCCTTTTCCATTAAGAATTTTGTCAGTCCTAGGCAATGGAGATTTAGCATTGAATGAAAGTGCTCTAGAGATCATTATGTAACCGTGTTTCTACACAGGATTATGCAGATGGGTATCGCCGCTGGTCGCGTGCTGGTCTAAGTCGTTTTCCCTTTAAGATTTCCATGAGTAGAGAGAGAGAGGAAGAGAAGCGAAAAAAGCGTGTTAAAAAGAGTGCGCCGTATTATTAGCGCCGTCACCGGGTCGCCTAGCAATGACAGTGGAGAAGAGCGCGGCTGTAACTCCCCCCGCCACCCAGTGAACATGATGATCCCAAAATGACGTCATTATTTGGTCAGGTTTGGTCGGAAACGTCATTGACTAAAAAATGACGTCTTTATTGACGCCATTTTTATGACGACAACAAGATGTCTTTTAAAATGCTGTCATTTTGACGTCTCTTTTAAGACAGTCAGTACTGAAAACTCAACACTTATCTACAAAGAAAATATAGACTTTAATGAACAGTAAGGTAAACTAGATATTTAAATACTAAATAACTACTGTATTGGTATTTATAAAAACGTATCAGGAATTCTTCGACAAAAATTATTACTTTCCTAATAATAATATTCCATGTTCAGATATTTCAAACCGCCATTTTGCGTCATGTTTTATTCCCGTAAATAACAAATTGATTAGAAACTCCTCTGTATAACAATAAACAAGTTTTACTAGAATATTTGTAATAAGGCGCGGTAAAAATTCGAATTATGGAACGGTATATCATTCAGCCAATCATTAGCGATCATTTTGTTTTATAAATCTATGGGTTTGACCGACATCACGATGGCTTCGTTTTGAACGTACATTGTGGCACAATTTAGTAGGGACGATAGTATTGCCCCACAGTCAATAAGGCTTGGGTAACCCAATAAACAAGAAATGTTTTGGTCTCCTGTGAAAAAGCAACGCGATTTTGATAAATTGCTACAAACAAATTCTGAACCATGGGTGGACTGGAACGTGTTTGGAATCAAACGGTGTTTCGATACACTTTGTACAAATTAATGCACCTGAAAATTGCGGACGTGATAACGATGTTTCGGGACGAGAGGGTTCAGGAGTGGTAGGTTAGTAAAATATGAGTTTCGGCGACTGTACGTCATATCGACATCACATAGACTACATATCTACCTCAGATAGACGTTATATCCACGACATACAGACGCCATATTGCCTTTGTAATTGGTCCTTTATACCCCATACTGTGACGTCACATAATGAAGTCAATTGGATGTGACATTAGACCGTCATAATGACGTCATTTATACGTCATTTTTGTTGGTCGGCGTTCGTCAGTAGTGCCCTAAAAATGCCGACATTAAGACGTCACTAAGTTCACTGGGCACTGTCATTACCATTCAACATGGTGACGACGATTATAGGGACATTTCTTCTGACATACGTGTTACATGGTGTTGCACGCCTCTCTCTCTCCCTCTCTCTCTCTCTCTCTCTCTCTCTCTCGTACACATTGAAATCTAAAAGGGAAAACGGTCAGGACTGTATTTGATCTCTTACTGATTCTCTTGATTTCGAATTAATCCTTTCTGAAGGACATCAAGCAGATGTTGAATCTATATGTACACACGAGACCAACGTTTAAGCCGTCATTCTCAACAAAAAATGATTGTCTCTTGGATTTCAGTGGACCAAAAGCAAAACAACTAGGTTTTTGTGACACCAACTGAACAGACCAATCCAAATTGAACAACCTCAATAACTGAAGAAAATCGTATGCATGAGGCCCGGTTCACAAAAGAGCGATTTTCTACTGCATAATGTACCATCCTTAAAACTTGGATACACTTCTGTAATGGTCTTAAGAGGTTTTTTTATTGTATAGTGTTTCTCTATTGCATAGTAATTAATAGGATTCTTAAGGGAATAGGGAATCACAAGCTTTGTTAACCTAGTGGTTTCCACGGGGAGCAGCTAGAATTCGTTATCTAACCAAAAAATGATCAGAAACACTAATCTGAACCTTGAAAAAACTGTTTGTTCAAAAAATAATTGGGCACAATTGAGGGAACCAATGCTAGAACCAGTCAAGTCCATTTTTTATAATTTTACAGGAGACCAAAAAAATGTCTTGTTTCTGCAATGTTTGAGAAAGCAGGCAACCATCAAATACATTTATAAATTGCTTATTTTTAGGGTTACATACCTCGTTTTTGTTTAGCCCGATAGATAATTTTAAACTGTGTAAAAACATGATGCTAACTATATTTGTCTAAAAAATGGACTTGGCCGGTTCTTGCATTGGACCCTTAAATTACAAACCAGGAGTTCGCTCTTCTGAGTCCGCAATCCCAATTTGATCGAATTTTATTGGAAAGTTGATCAGGAAGTCATAAAACAGTGACCAACTCATAAAAAGTGCTCTTAAACGACGCGGAAAAGCAGTTTAAAACATATATTCTTGCATAGCACTTCACTAGAATAAAATGTGAAAAGAGGGTTTTTTGATCAGTGCGATGTGCAAATATAACTTACGTTGCAAAAATATCTACAGTTATTATTTGAGATACTACTACTATTTGAGATAAACAATGTTGGCTTGATATTTAGTCATTTCTTGGGTGTATTATCCAGCTTCTATTTCTTTCTATGTCATATACCATCTTTTTTAGATGGTACATGACATTTACATCACGAATAACCATGTCACTCATTTCCGTCGGTCTGTCTGTCTGTCTGTCGGTCTGCCCGCTAATCTTATAACCTCCTACAACCTGTGAAGTACCGCTTGGATTTCACTGAAATATTTGCAAATGTTACTACTATGCTAAGGACGCAAAGGGTTTGTAGTTTTTGAAAATCGATCTAGTGGCGGCAGAGAAAAAAGTTAAAAATGAACAAAAAATGAAAACCGCTCAAACTTTGTTTTTTGACGTTTCAGAGGATCATGCATATTTCTCAAAAAAATTTTAGAGGTAAAGAAACTTGGTGATGGAGGTTGTGGGGGTGATGGTTTATATAATTTTTTGAAGTTAGTACATTTATATGCTGTCAACCTTGATAATGCGACGCGCCTATTACACTTATTTTAAAGGTATATTGTAATTTCTCCGGACATTAGCCCTTAAGGCGGCTCCGACGCAGTGAGTTTCAGGCCATTTACAAGGGTTTAGCTGCTTCGGAATTGACGCTCCATTTTTCTATATATTTCAATAAAATTTATACAGTATGTTCAGAAGACAATTGTCCAGGGTGCTATAGAGCCACTTTTCTAAAAAAAAATTTTTTTCAGGAGTTATGGTGGGTGGAAGTGCAGATAATTGTTGTTCGACTTCTCGATTTTTTTAAAAATAACCCAGAGGAAAAAACGAAAAAGTGGCTCTATAGCACCCTGTGGAGTCTTGTTTTTAGTGCACTGTGAAAATTTCATTGAAAAATATTCAAAAATGAAGCGTCAATTTTGAAGCGCGAAAACCTCTGCAAATAGGCTTTTACACGAATTTTATACACTATCTCGTGCTGCCAGTCGAAGCAACGCGGCGGTGTGTAAGGACTAAGAAAGGACGTATTCAGATAATTTGTTGTCCCAAGTTAAACAGTAGCAGTTTTAACGTCGGTCGTTCGAGATAAACATCGGACCATTAAGTGATATTTTTAATAGACTTCAATGAAAGAGGGGAAATTTTTAATCGATTTTGATCATTTCTTTTTATACAATAGGCCATGCTTCAGAGGTGATACCACAAAAAATCATTTTTGTTCAATCACTCCAATATGGATATCAAATGGAAGCACTTGTACAAAACAGTAATACGAAAACAGTTTCAAATCAAGATGGCGGCCGTTACAAAATGGCGGATAACATACTTGCTAATATCTCAAATAAGAGTCGTCGCCTTGTAGAATACAGTACTTCACTAAAAATTTGATTCCAAGATTGCCGCCGTTTCGAAATTGCGAGTTACATACTTTTGTACAAAACCCCCAATTTACATATCAAATACAGAACTTTGTGACCAAAAGTTTCCAGGTGGTTCCAGGGTCATTGGAGGCGGTAATCTTTTTAGTTAAAAATAATATAGTGAACGCATTTACCACAAATAAAATGTCACTTGCTGTTTAGCTTTAACCTTATGGAGTATCGTAGAATAAACTTAACACGATAAGCGTCATGAGATATAATGCGTGTGTCGCACCTCATTTGGCGCTTTGGGCCTCGTGACACACATGATATGTCTCACTGCTGGCAGTTATATTTGGCCGCGTAACGTAAGACGTGTGCCATGCTGATGTGATTTTCTTACGGGAACCAAGAGTCCGTGGCCTGAGGGACCAAATTATACTGAATTGGAAATGAAAACATTAAAAAACACGTTGTTTATAGAGTTTTACAAAAAGAGGATATTCTACAAATCTAAAACAAAAAGCAAATCTTATAAAATAATCAGACATTATCATTCAAAAATGAAGAAAGTAATTTCACAGCAAATCAGTAAGTTATGGTAAATGTCGATATTCTAACGAACACAAACATGGAGGAACTCTTATAAACTAAACAGATTGACAAAGTCTTATGCAGGGATAAACAAAATACTGGTATAAATAAACAGTAATACAGATAATAATGGAATTACTACAACTACTATCTGATTCACTACCACTTGGAGAATACGCATCAGATAAGTATACATCCCCACATAACTCAGTACTGCCACTCTCTTCATCCGATAGTATTTCATTACACAATTGTTCAAGCCTTTTTTGCTCCGCTTCGTAATGCGACATCACAAATTTGGTATTCAATAATTTATAAACAGTAAAGCAATTTGGACAAGATGACGTACAATACCAACAACGCTTCAATAATAAATGACACGAAACAGTGCTCAACGCGCGACATGATGCAAGTCTTGACTTGCAAAAAACGCGACGCGACTTATGTGCCACGCGACCCGACTGGTCTGTGGGCCACGCGACATACAATTAGTACCTCAGAAAAAAAATCAAAAAAGGGGAAAAATCATAGGATTTGAGAAAAAAGTCAAGTCAAAATATTAAACCGAAACTTCAAACAAGCTAATTTGACAATAATAACAGTTTGGCCCAGTGGACTGGATTTTCAGATTCTACTGTGGCGCTTAACGTGTCAATGTGACATTTCAATATTCGCCATCTAACAGACTAGATAAAGCTAGCCGATGCTACGTGCTATTGAGCCTGACGATTGACTTTTATTTAAATAAACAATATATACATAATATACAATAAATAGTGAACATCTGGTACTAGTACCAAAATGGAAAAGATTAGCATAACATCTCGCACATCGCTGCTAAAGCGAGATCTGCACACCGCATTTGCCGACACGAAGGGGTTAGTAACGGCGTACAATGTAATATGCTAATCTCTTCCATTTTGGTACCCGAGTACAGCAAAAATAGCCAATTCTCAAGAACTCTTTTTCTTGTTCAAACGGTTCTCTTGTGCCTTCAAGATGGGATCGCGGATTGGCATATTTCTGCTTTTTCTGGGATCGACCAGTTCTGGGAGCAAGCAGTTCATGTAGAAGAATTTCAATTTCTCTTCCATTTCATTTTTCCAGAAAACGTCATCCTTTCGAATGACGTCTATTTTCAAACCATACGGGGTCCAAACACCAAGCACACAGTACTCTCTTTGTGCAACGTGTAGCTGCCCTTGAATTTGGCAATACCACTTATGCTTTTTATTTATTTCATCGTTTATCCAAAACGTAATTTTTTTGTTCAGAATGCCCTCTTCAGGGGCTATTTCTCTAGCAGACCATGGACATTTAATTTCTAGCAGACCTTTTTCGCCTATCAAACCATCTGGCGATGCTGCCAGAAATGGATGGGTCCTATCAATAAACAACCCGCAAGATTGTACTTCTGATTGCGAATATGATTTCTCTATTTCTGATTTTGCCACGCTTTCATGCTTTTTTCCATAGTCACATGCATTGCTAAAGAATTCGGTTGGGTATATTATGGCGTTTACTAGAGCTCTGCAACTTGTTGTATCTCTTCTTCTACAAACCTCACCAAACCGAGACGCAGTCAACCTCATTCTTCGATGAAGACGCCACAAACTGCAATCCTGAGATTTTGTGGCTTGCTCGATCTGGGAAATTTTGGAGTCGGTTTTTGCAAGTTTTTTCAAGAATTCTACCTTGGCAGCCTCTATATCGTCGTTGCTCATGTCAGGCTTCTCACAGAATTCCCCATAGGATGCGTTCTCTTTAGTATCACTATCTCTGATTTTAATTTTCCTTGGTTTCAGCTTCCTTTTCAGATTTTTGTGCGCTCTCCTTTCTTCAACTTTAGCAATCAAAGAGGTTGGACTGAAACTAGGGAGTAGCCGCTTTTGGATCACACAAACAGGTCGCTGTGTATTGTGGCTCACTACGGCTGCAGCACATCTTCCTTGGTAGGATCTCTTCTTGCAATAATTAATCCGTTTACCCCCAATGAATTTAGCTATGATTGAGTTAAACTGCTCTACAATACTATTATCGACGTCATGAAGTAAACTTACTGCATTTTTAATCAGAATTGCCAGAAATGATATCAGCCTCTGGTGCAAATCTAAAAAAAAAGGGTATACACACCTGAATTTGAAGATCCATGCCATCTGTCTCTGTTAGAGAATGCATATGCGAAACCTTGCTGTCATTTTTAAGCTAAAATAACATATAAAATATAGTTATAATAGTAACTACGTATAGTCTAATTTATTGGCAAAATGAATGCTAAAATTCATAATTGTTTTGGTACCTACTTTTCTATCTGGAAAACGTTTTTTTTTTCCTGTGCGTATTTAAATGCGGCTTCTTCGAGACGCCACGTTTATTTCTCTTATTGTTCATTTTTGATACCTTGATAAGAAAGATACTCAACAATAACAGCACAACAATAACAACACAACAATAACAACACGATAATACAACAATACAATAACGGTAATAAGAGTAATAAGGGCTGAGTATACTATGCGCCAAAATAGGGAAACAGTCGTACGCTAGATCGTATATCCAAATCAAATCCGACTCTGTGCAATATGCAAATTCAACCAGGCACGCGAACAGCACACCTCTGCGTATTACTATCCTTTTCTAACGTAGAGCGCTTGCCTTGTCACAACGCCGTCCTACTAGCCTTTCCCTATCACCCCCCCGATTCCCCTCAGAAACTCTGCTTGACTGTGAGAGCGCCGTTAAGACTCAGCAAACGGATCGCGTACTTACCGGCCGCGGCTACCGCTACCAGCGATCCGACCTGACGCCGGCATTGATGAATTCTGTTGTTCTGGTATGGAGTTTGGGTTTACACGATATCTCTGGCATCTGACTAGTGTTATTGATTCTCGTTACATTCGAGTATTCGTTACTAATCGTTATTCTTCTACAAAGTGATCATTTATTGTATTCGTTACTTTGATTACTATGAGTAGTACGAGTATAACGATTTGGCAACGTGCGTCGTGGATGCCCTTGGACTAATTATATGGACCTGTTCAGAGGGTCTAGTTTGTGGTGAACTTAATCCTTTATGAACTCATTAACGGCATTCCGTGGGAAGTGCTGAGTCATCCCACTTGACGCCATTTTTTATTTTTAATTATCGACCATCATGTGCTCGGAAACTTTTGAAAGGTGGTATATACGTTTCAGTAAGTGAATCAAACAAATATTCCTGACCTGACGCGTACGCATGTGCTTCGAAATAGTAATATCAATAATACAGGTTGACCAGCGCGCCTCTTTTCCACGGTAGCCTTGGTCCTTAAAAATTGCAAACGGTACCCCTTAGCAGATCAGTATCGCGGTACGACTCTGCTTGGGTTTCGCCGCCAGCCAGCTGATCAAGTGGCGTGCAAGTTGCGCGCGCATCCATGGCCACCGCTGATTCCACCGAGCCGTACCTCGTCGTGGTGACGGACGGGATGGTCAAGACGCCGACGGCTGACGACGTCCCCCCTTCCCCTCCCCCCTCCCTCACAGGACATCGTCGTACCAACACAGACAGCGGCCGCTGATGCAGCTATGCAGTTAGGCGTTTATGTTGTGATGCAAATTACTTACAAGTCGTTACTATTTCTTTCACTGTATAATAGATAACTATTTTATGTGTCACAATAGTACTGCTGTGGCTCCGATAAAAAACCCTGGCAGTCCAAGGATAAAGTTTGATGCTAAGAATAGAATCCTGGGCTACGAACCCGACTGAACGCCTAATCAAAATCATGAAATATCCAAAAAGAACACAACACTTCCACTCAGAAAATATGAGGGATAATTCTTCTGGCTGTTTATACTCTTAGATAACCCTGATAAACACAGGATTTGTGACATAATTTTTGGGTGTATCTTATGTATTTTACGACCCTTAAATCATATCTAAAAATAGAATTTTTCTATCACCCACAGATATTCGGTAACATCTACTTTTATGAATTACAATACGTAAAATCTCATATTGCTGCATTTCGCGGCGTTTATGCGATGACGCACATATATAATGTTAAGACCTGTCTATTCCTGATATGTTTAGAGAGCATATTGCGTTTATTAGTAGACTAATAGCAGCCGAGTCAGTTACGTTTTCTGTGTTGAAGAATTTCGAGATATTCTGAGTACTGTTAATTTTTGTTAAAACGGTGTGTTGTTTTTAGTTTGTGATCGAGACTAGATTTATGGACAATGCCTAGAAATTGTGTGAATAGTGGGAACAGCTTTTGTTATGTGTGCGAAGAGCTAACTTTGAAATCCCAAATACGTACTTTGACTCCCCTATTATACCAAATATTGTTGTTTTCTTTGTGAATTGGACAGTCGTGCGCGAGATCGTCATTATGAACAGAAGGAGTGGCCACTACGTCAGGTATTAACTCCGAGCCTCAAAAACATTGCTCATGAACCACTAGTTGATCCCAAAAACGTGTTGCTTCCACCTTTGCATATTAAGTTGGGACTGATCAAAAATTTTGTGAAAGCTATGGATCGAAATGGAAGAGGGTTTCTGCATTTAAAACAAACATTTTCGAGACTTAGTGAGGCAAAAATTAAAGAGAGCATATTTGTTGGTACACAAATACGGAAAATCATGAAGGATGACGTATTTGACAGTGCTCTAAATGAAACTGAATTACGAGCTTGGAATGCTTTTAAATCAAATACTGCAACTGTTTTAGGCAATGTGAAGGAGGACAATTATAAAGATATTGTGAGTGAAGTAATTAATGCTTGTAACATTTGGATTCTCATCTCGATTTTTTTCCGGAAAATTTATGTGCGGTAAGTGATCAACATAGCGAACGGTTCCATCAAGACATTTCTGCTATGGAAAAACGGTATCAAGGCACATGGAGTGTCAATTTGCTACATCGCCAACAACATTCTGAGATTAACGTTCATTAGTACTCTTACGCACATATCCTTATATTTTACGAGTATAAGCAGCAAATAAAATGCCTTATTGCAAGAAAAACGTGGGTGATAGAAAAAAGTCGAATGCTATTTATGGCTTTTTAGGTACGTTTTACATAATAACCACCTTGTTTTGTCCATGTCATCAAATTATTTTAATTTTGTTCACCAGTGTAATTGTTGGGTAACGCTTCCTGTTTATGTTCATGCAAAAGACTTGCATTGACAATGGCCAATAAATGAAGATAGGCGACACACATCCAGAGAGAAAACAATACTTCCACTCAGAAATATGTGGGATGATTAGCTAATTGTTGGGTAATGCTTCCTGTTTATGTTCATGCAAAAAGACTTCCATTGACAATGGCTAATAAATGAAGATAGGCGATACACATCTGTATAAGGCACGATCAGCGAACCAAGCCCTGACGAGTTTCAAAAAATGTTAAGGGACTCTACATGCTAAATAAGTTTTATATATTTGACCGATTAGATAAACTGGCCAAAAGCAAAGGTCTCAGACCCAAAGTCTGCCCTAACGACACAGGATAAGGCTAGTGAAATAATTTATGAAGCGTGATATGACTGTCAAATTGAAGCGACATTGCAGAACACATATATTTCTCAGTAAGAGGACGTTATTTTCGTTATTTATTAAACTGTCCACATTGTTCAAGTCATGAACACTATACACGAGACCGTGTAAAAAAGTATAGGGGAATACAATCGTGCCATATAATTGATCAGGATTTGATTCGGCGATTGGTTAATGGCACCTTAGAGTTATGCTGGTAGTGGTAACCAGTGGCGTGGCATCTTAAAAATGGACGGGTGAGTAATCTTCCAATATTATATGGGCAAGTTATCGATGCAGCTGACGCCTCCCGCCCTAAAAGCAAATTTGACAATCCTTTCACGAAATACTTGGTGCCTACCTCTCGTACTAATATGACTTACCGCTGACCCACAGCTATAGCAAATTGCAAAACACCCTAACCCTCCGCTACTGGATAATGGATACTGTGCTGTATTCACAGCGCCTGGCTAGAGGATAGGCACACGCACACGCAGGCCACTGAAATATGATTGCAGCGGCCGTACCTCTGACGCTGCCACGTTGCCATACTTTAAACTTTCTCCTCCAACACAAGAACAGAAATATGGATGTTACCAAATTGTGTCCATTGGCTGATCCAGGACGAGTCATGATCGAACACTGATATTTGTTTTTTCTTATAGAAAAATGCGATAATATATGTATCCCAACAGCAGAAAGTATTTAGGCATTCTTGCTAAGCTATAAAGGTGCCGTTAAAGTATTACGTAAGCAGATTTTTTATAATTATGAACCCTCCTCCTCCTTTTCAACAAAAGTAATCAAATCTCTGCCTCCCCTCCGATGCTTACATTTTAATACATTTTACAATTTAAGACAATGTATGGCTTTCACGCACATGTTTTGAATACCATTTAATGTCTTAAAAATCAGTAAGATCTGGCTCGCCCAACCCATCATACATACTTTGCAGCAACATCATCACCATCAATTTCCATTGAACACCATACCTCTGCTTATACATTTCCGGCATACTCGATATTGGATCTTTCTAAATGTACGTCAACTGTAACGCCGCTTTTCTCCAAATGAGACACAAAATGGTCATAAGATCTAGTATCAAACCAGCCAGTTCCCGACTGAAAGGAACCATTCTGCGCTCTACCGGCTCTAGTCGGTTATACTCGTGACTATCAAGGGCATGTGTAGCTTAGGTTCTAAGCGGGTAAGCAAATCCATATTTGGGAAATCTCTGAGGATAAATTTCTCTTTCGAGCATATTATAGACAGTCACTATACCCCCCATCCCATCCCGCTGGCTCAAAGGTGATTGCTCTGACCCTGAGACTGGATGCACTCTTACTTGGATCCTTATGTACTATAAAAAATATCCCGAAAGTATGAAATATCAAAATCAAGTGAATAGTAAAAAATTTGATATTATTTATTAGTACCTAAGAGTAAGTCCATAGATATAAACGTTTGTCATTTTGAAAGGCCAGCTGCATTTTGTGAATAGAAACTAGTATAATTGTCCAAAAAGCATTCAATTTGTAATAATTTCACTATGGCGTCATACAATTGGGCCAACTATATTGAATAATGCCTTAAATTCCAAATAATAAAAATGAATTTCTATCATATTTTGGGGCGATTTTGTATCAAGTACCTTTTAGTGTTCCACAAAACATGACAACAGCGCGGGCCGCCACGACGCTACTGCCGCTTTCTGGTGCGCCGAGCGGTGTTGTCATATCCATATGCAAATTTCGCTAACATAAGGAAATATTATTGATGTCGCCAGTGGGGAACTATTTCGAATTCGAAATTAGGAAACGTTTTGGCTTGACTCTCTTCATCAAGAAAGCTTCGATCACTCATGCCTGTTGCGTCGTCTGCCTAATTTTTCTTATCATAACATCTCAGTAATCTCGCTAAACCCATTTTCAAAATTTGTGATTATAGTTTGTCCCAGAATACCCCTTTTTCGAGACACATAACGCGAAATAGAAGAAAGGCCAAGAATAAAAAAAAAATGGAATCCAAATACATGTTGTTTCTCGAAATAAATTATTTCCATTTTATGACAAAGCATGTTTTTTTTGCAAAAATCCCTATTTCATCAGTTTAAAGCAAAAAAAATATCAAACATTTAGCAACTAGCTTAGTATATTCCGGAACGATGTAGTTGTTAAATCTGGTATTGTATTTATACGTATCCTTTGGGGTCTAAGATCAAACATTCCAGTATATATGAACTTGGGACAATTAATATTGTAAAATTAATAAATGCCTGCTTACAACAATATTTGAAATGTTACCTATAACTCAAACATCGCCTTTGAATCATGAACACACACACTAATACACAAAAATGAATCTTGGATTTGGAAAATATGTATTGTTACGCTGTTTTTAACACTGTTTTAGATACGCAGTTATCCAAGCCCCGGAATACATATATTAGTGTTGAAGGTCTTCTTTCTTGTCAAGCGAGCTTCCCAAGTCAATTTTTAAGTGAACGCCAAGGAATTTAATTGGTTGTATCCATTCGCTATTGTGTGGTCGAGTACTGATCACAAGCGACTGAGATTTTGTGGTGTTAAGGGATAACCTGTTAGCCATGAAACAATGTTGCATATAAGTTGAATGTTTCTAAAAATCTAGGGTCAATAGTTAGAAGTGATGGTTGTGGTGTAATCAATAAATAGTATTTTTTATACTCTAACCACCACGAAGCCCTAAGGTCTAAACACCCAAGGGGTCCCGTGGGGCTATAGGGGGATTCAGGGGAAAGGGGGAAAGCCACACGGACTCTGGAGAGGGAACACGTATGCATTATTGTCGATGCAGTTCGGTAAGTAATTAATATATATTAAAAAGAGAACAGGCTCTAAAACTGTGCCTTGTGAGACTCTATACCTAATAACTTCTGTCTTGGATGTATAGTTCTGGTAGCTAACGTATTGGCGCCTATTTGAAAAGAAGGAACTATAAAACCATAGATGGAAAGCTTTTTCATCAAAATTGAAGGCTGAACACAGTCAAATGCCTTATTCAGGTCATATAAACATGCCAAGGTATACATATATATTAAACTGCCTCTTGCATGTCAAGTCAAGACCACCATGAAACTCATTCATATAATACCCGACACCGAAACAACTTGTACCCAAAGCAACATAGACTTGCTAAAACAAGAAATGGGGTTAACTACCATGGCATAAAATTCTATATTTTACCTAGGGAACTAAGATCTCTAGCATACAATGAATTCAGTAATGCTGTGAAAAATTTGCTCTTGTCGACAGCTTTTTTCACCATTGACGAATTCCTCCACCACAACTTCGTCACGGATACTCAATAGTTATATTTCATGCCATTTTTTCTTTTTTTTTCTTTTATACTTTTTATTGTCATCCTTTTAACCATATTTATGTGTGTTTGTTATTATATGTATTGTTTGTCATTTATTTTCTTTTTGTAACTAAGCGCTTCTATTATTATTATTATTGTTATTATCATGCCCTGCTCATAACAGAGATTAATAAAATTTTGTTAGAGTGCATGAACGATATCCAAACGGAGTATTTGAAAACAAATCATTTGCTCCAAAATATTCACTAATATGATGTTTCATCAGTATTCCAAAAACTTTGGTTAGAATGATAGAAATTGGCCTGAAATTTGATGGATCATCGGATTATTCTGTTATTGGAGACTGTATAATTTCTGCTGATTTTAAAAAATCTAGGAATATCTACTATAAAGTTTTTCAAAGTTTTTATTATATTAACATTTATTTCGGAAGGACATTTACTTTTGTTTTTCAATCTACCAACAGCATCACGAACTTCGTTGATACTGACAGGGCGGAAACTAGGAAGCGTATTATCCATACATAATACCAACCACCAGATGGAATTTGCAAACCAGCCGCCACGTAAGCTTGGCAACACTGGCAGGCGCCGAGTCGCCTGCCGTCCGTATAACCTGTTGTTCCTCTGTTTACAAACTACCAAAGGCACGCTAGATTTGCACTTACCGGCTGTTCTGCCATTGGGAAGCCACTCTGAAAAAGTTGAAGACACTATTCACTAAAGTGATCACAGCACTGTCAGCGGGAAAACCCCTAAGCATAGGGTTAAAAAAGGGAATTTACTAAGACTTGTTGAGAAGATTGCGACATGAGCTGTCGTTAAACAGGGTCGGAGAGGCGACTGGCGGCGCGGCGGCAGGCATCGGTGCGGCGACGAAAGGCGCCGAGACGGGGACGCGTACTGATCAGGGACGGAGGTACGCGGGGGCCTAGTATATATGAGGGCATGAGCAATGTTTAATAAGAATTTTTAATACTTTTTTAAAAATTCCTTATGGAAAATCATACAGGATACAGGTGAGGTGACGAAAGACCTTAAGACGGGGACGCGTACTGATCAGGTACACAGGGACCTAGTATGTCGGGTATTTGAAATTCGACCCTCACCATTGGGATTTCGGAAACGTTAAGAGATACTAAGTGACTTAAAGCACCGCAAAGTTGAGTATTTAGTTAATCATCAAAATGCCGCTTAGAAAGTTTTGAAATTCAAGGTAATTCGGAAGAGAGACAGAATTTTCCAAATATTCTTTTGTTTTTTTTTATAGTGGGATTTCAAAACAAATTGCACATTACCATTGCCACTTTTTCTCTTCTACCAGATGGTTTAATGAGAAGTGCAGTATGACGTTTTATTTCTTGTCCTTCAGCATCAACTTTATTTTTCCCAGTAGACGCCTTATTGAATTTTTTCAAAGATGAATAGAGTGTTTAATTCTGATTCCAAACATTATTTAATTTATTTTTTAATCTCACTACAAATAAAGTCAGGAAAAAATTAAAACGAGTCTGGAAAAAATGTTTTTCCGCCTCTCTCCGGTAGTACTTTGATTTTGAAACTTTCTAAGCGGCATTTTGTTAGTTATCTAAATACGCATATTTACCCAACGCCTTCGTATCTCCTACCGATTCCAAGATCCTGATAGCAATATTTTATAAGAATTTTCAGAACTTTTTTTAATCATTCTTGAATGTCATACAGGATGCAGATGAAGTGTCGTAGGGCGCTGAGACGGTCACGCGCACTAACCAGGGACAGTGGTGCAGAGCCTGAGAGGGGATTAAAAGTACTTGTAGAGAAATATGAAGTAGCATACTTTTAACTCATTTGTTTACCAATACCTACCATAGTGACAGCGTTGTATCAACATAATAATACCTAATGTCGTCATAAAAGCCCATATTTATCTAGTGAACCTGTCCAAAAATATTGTATAGAAAATTATTCTTCTAATGATCCTTTTTATATAAATTCCTTGTAATTAATTGGATTTGGGGTCCAAGGAAACACAGTTGCCGACGTTTCGAAAAAAAATATTTCCTTCTTTAGGGCTGTACAAAAGAGAAATTAAAACAAGCTAATAATATGTAAACGTTTATTATATACATTAATTAAAATTTTAAATAATAAGATCGAAGTAAAAGATATTTGTTCTGGTTAAAATATTATATAAAATTAGCTACTTCAACTCATCCCCGAATTTCATTAACAAGATAGCAATTCCCAACATTATACACAAAAAAATAAAACAAAGATTAGAAAGGTATATAAAAAACGAATAAAAAGTTCTTTCCGTGTTCGGTTATCAGAAAAGAAAGGGAACTATAGGGTACTCACCATTTTACTTCGAAACTGTGGTAATCAGAAAATAATCCAACGTTGTGTACATCTTAGACATCATTTAGACTGCAACTGATTAATATAACAAACGAAAGACTATTACGAGGTACAGCTAGACAGATTGATGGAAAGGGGAAAGATATTTCTAAATAGTAAAAATCTGAGCTATTTTTGTTTATAGGTATTTGAGGTTTTGCCCTTTTTGTTGATAAATATTATGGTTATGTTGGCTTCATGAAATTAGTATATATATATATATATTTATTTATTTATTTATTTATTTATTTATTTATTTATTCATTTCCAACAGGTGAAACCCAATTACAGGAAACGCTGAAAAAAATAACAATTAAAGATACATGGTTCTTGGACTTAAATCTATATTATCACACATTCTAAATAAGATTGGATGATCTATAGCAGTTAATAATCGATGCACAACTGTCACTGTAAATATCACACGATTCAGTAACACTGTTCATGACGCAGCACATGAGATTAATTGGCGATTTTGTCATAACATTTGTACGGCCAGCTTGACAATAGAATGCCGTTTGTTGTCGACTCCCTAGCCTTGGAACGCGGAAACATATTTATTCAAGTAAATTTTGACAGTCAATTTTATTGTGAATGAGGACATACAAAAACGACAAAGCAAATATGTTTCGTCTTGTTGACAGTAAATCCAAATTGAAAAACTCTAATAGGGCACTATGGTCACAACCTCTTTCTGGATAAGAACCTGTGCATTTAAGGTGAAAATACTTTAAAGCTTTACGTTGAATAGCCTCAAGGATCACGACAGAATTTTGGTATATATGAGACCAGATCAGAGTCGCATACTCCAACTTGCTCCTGACAAAAATAAAAGAGCGAAAAATAAATGGAAACACTTCAGTTCAAAAGACAAGTCATTGATAAATATCAAAAACAATAATGGACCTAGATTTGACCCTTGAGGTACCCCGGACGTGGCCCGATAGTAACTCGACCTATGACCACCATATTCGACAAATAACCTTCTATCCCTCAAATATGAATTCATGAGCGACAGCATTGCATCAGACATACCCACTGTTTTAAGCTTATCCAGAAGTGCATAATGATCAACTTGATCAAACGCCTTCTGAATATCTGTGTAGATGACATCAACTTGTCCCTGACCGTCCAGTACTTCAAAAATGTACTGAGTAATTAGAGCCAAGTTGGTGACCGTAGATCTGCCTCTCATAAACCCATGCTGATTAATAGAGACTGCACCTCTGATCGAGCGGTAAACCGTTTCATAAGCGATGATCTCAAACAACTTGCTGAAATTGCACAGGATTGCTATTTGGCGATAGTTGGAAATATCAGAGATATCTCCACTTTTGTGAATAGGACATATTTTATAGGTCTTATATATATATATATATATATATATATATATACAGTATTGGCCAAATTGTATAGACAAATATGAATATTTACTTAAATACCATTAGAAAACTAATTCATACTTCATTGCTCCATAAACAAATGCGTTGTTAGTAGAAAAATTAAATTCCTCGTTTTTACATTATCTGCAATGAACACAATACAAGTCTGAATATAAGCACTTTTTTATGAGGGACAAAAATATGTAGACAAATTCTTTTCAACATTAGTTTAGTACAGTTTCGTATCAGAAGAGGATTAGTTTGTGTTCATCAAGTATTGTGGAATAAGTTGAGTGATTTTAAGAACATGCCGCGTGGTCCAGAAATTACTTTCGATGTGAAAACTCAGATCATTGAGTCATACAAAGATGGCTAACGTCGACATTGCCAAAAATTTGAAGATGAAGTGTAAAGCATATATATATATATATATATATATATAACAAAAAGGTATCTTGGAAGCCTCTAAGAGAAGTGGTCGGCCTAGAAAACTAAATGCTAGATCAGTTAGATTAATAAAAGTAATTTCGTCCAAAGATCCGTTTAAAACCACAAAACAAATAAAAGCCGAAATCGAGGCAAAAGGAATTGCCAGTGTTTCTACGAAAACTGTAAGTAGAACATTAAATGATTTGAAGTTATTTGCACGTCGCCCGAGTAAGAAGCCACTAATCTCGAGGAAAAACCGTAAGGACCGATTACAATTTGCACGGTTGCATCTTGATTGAAGCATCTGTGACTGGAAGAGGGTATGTTTGACGAATCCAAGTTCAATATGTTTGGATCAGATGGTGTTCATTACGTTAGACGTCCTAGTGGACAAAGATTGAACCCCAAGTACACTTTGCCCACTGTCAAACATGGAGGCGAGTCTGTTATGGTTTGGGGGTACTTTTCGGGGTTTGGGATGGGACCTTTCCATAGAATAGATGGCATTATGGATGTTTGTATACACAGACATACTAAAGCATGTCATGTTACCCTATATGGAAGACAATATGCCCTTAAGATCAATCTTCCAGCAAGATAATGACTCGAAGCACACTTCAAATATGGCAAAGAAATTCTTTCTGGATGAAAAAATACCAGTTCTTAAATGACCTTCACAGTCTCCCGATATAAACCCCATTGAAAATCTATGGGAATACTTAGATAAGCAAATACGAGATAAAAATTATTCAAACAAGGATGAACTTTTTGCCGCTGTAGAGACAGATGGAGACAGATTGATGAATCTTATATAAAGAAACTTCTACAATCTATGCCGAAACGATGCCGGGCGGTGATTGATAATAATGTTTATGCTACAAAATATTAACACAAACATGGTTGGTTTTCTATAATACAATGAACTTTGCTTCTTTTTTCTATAATTGTTTTGCTTTGTCCTTCATAGTTCCAGTTTGTTTCAATTAATTTTTTATTGAAGGGAGTCTAATGAATTTATTATTATATTATTTATAACGATTTATGTATACTGGTTGGTGTATTAATAAAACAAGTTAAAAAAGAAATAATTTGTCTATATACTTTTGTCCATTACTGAATATATATATATATGTATATATATATAGTACATGATAATTAAATCTACTATGTATGTTCTTTTGTCTACTGCAGTATTTCATGAAGACAAAATAACCACCACAACATAATATTTTTGAACAAATATAGCAAGAAATAGCTCAAATGTTTACTATTTAGAAATACCTTTCTCCTTTCCGACAGTCTGTGCTGTCTAGCTGTACCTCGCCTAAGTGATATCTAAGATGTACGATTATTTTTTTAGTCACCAAAGTTTCAAACTAAAAGGGTTAGTTAGTAAAAGTTATGGTTTCTTTTTTTTCTGATTATCAAACACGGAAAGAACTTTTTATTCTTCTTTTAAATAATGTTCTAATCAGTTTATCTTTGTTTTATTTTTAGTTTTGTGTATATACCTGTATGTTGGGAACTGCGATCTTGTTAATGAAATTCGGCGATGAATTGAAAGCCCATTTTATATAATGTCTCAAGAAAAATAAATATCTTTTACTTCGATTTTAATTGTTTAAGTTGTTGATTAATGTATATGTATAGTGTTTTGAAAAAAAAATGTTGGTAGAGCCCCGAGGAAAGAAATAAATGTTTCCGAAACGTCGGCAACTTATCTGCACTCGCACTTTTGAAAAATAACTCTAAGCATACGAACTTAATTACAAACCTGTCAAAAAATCGACTTATATCAAATGCACTTTGATCCTCACTGCAGACTATGACAATTAGAAGACAAAGAAATCCTTGACTGACTCCTTCTCCCTAGTCTGAATTCGTTGGGAGGAGCCCACAGGAGTAAAAAATTATGAAAATCTGTTTATTGGTCAATAATGTATTCAAATCCCATTCAAGTTTTGTTAAAACAAATACCAGCCCAGGATGTTAAAATGCGCGCGTTCCTATTGACGAGAGCAACCCATAAATGCCTGGACGTGGCAGCGACGTGCGAAAAGAAGGGACGATCGAATTTTCATATTTAATTTTGACAGGGCGTAAATGAAATTTGAACTCATTATACATATCAAGCAGACTGTAGAGACAGAAACTGAATAACGGTTGAAAGTAAGGATGGCACAAGGGGATTCCGATATCAATTTGACGCTGGAACCAACTTGTGGTCCCAGACTGTTCTACCCAAAATTCTACTCTATGATATTTTGAAACTTTTTAATGTTCGTATTTAAATTCAGCGATCCAAATTACTCATTTGCAACGAGTAGGGACAGTAGGGACAGAATAAAAATCGATATCGAGTCCCTTTCGAAAACAACCCTTTTACTTCTCATCTACTGGCGGGGAAGTATTGTAATCGCAAAATTTTTCGAAAATGACATATGTTTTTGGATGTTATATGACATCATTTTAAACTATCTCACTGATTTCCGTCGGTCTGCCTGTCTGTCTGTCGGTCTGTCCGTTAATTTTATAACCGCCTATAACTTGAGAGGTACCGGTCTGATTTCGATAAATTTTTTTCTTGAAGGGGCCGCGGGAAAAAAGGCCAAAAACAAAAAAAATCGCTCTAGCTTCGTTTTTTAACGTTTCAGCTCATTTTCTGAAACATCTTTGTAGGGGTTGCAGAGGGTGTATCTCAATTTTTTGACATTGGTATATTTAAACGCCTCCAATACCAGTCATTATACGCACATATTAGGCATATGTCACTCATCATAGATGGCTCCGTGCATTTACCTTTAAAACTTAGAAATATCTCCTAGAGTCAGGTGTCGATACGTGTGATCCACCGATGGACAAACGTTGTCGTGGGTGGTCGTACGTCACAGTCGGCAATCGCTTCCACACTGCATGGTGAAGGGCAACATCAGCTATTTTCGAGTTCTAAATTCAGTACTATCACAGAACGTCACGAGTATTATGTAAAAAACCTATAAAACGTCAAAAAAGACCTATGAAATGTCTATAACTTGAGAGGTACCGGTCTGATTTCGATAAATTTTTTTTTTCGAAGGGGCCGCGGGAAAAAGGCCAAAAACAAAAAAATCGCTCTAGCTTCGTTTTTTAACGTTTCAGCCGATCCTGCTCATTTTCTGAAACATCTTTGTAGGGGTTGCAGAGGGTGTAACTCAATTTTCTGACATTGGTATATTTAAACGCCTCCAATACAAGTCATGATACGCACATATTAGGCATATGTCACTCATCATAGATGGCCCCGTACATTTACCTTTAAAACTTAGAAATATCTCCTAGAGTAAGGTGTCGATACGTGTGATCCACCGATGGACAAACGTTGTCGTGGGTGGTCGTACGTCACAGTCGGCAATCGCTTCCACACAGCATGGTGAAGGGCAACATCAGCTATTTTCGAGTCCTAAATTCAGTACTATCACAGAACGTCACCGAGTATTATGTAAAAAAACGTCAAAAAAGTCCTATGAAATGTCATCTTGCATGCTAGGTAGTTTTTAGGGTGCAAACAGTCATTCCACGTTTGCTCACTAGGATCGTTGTGAGCGTCCATCTATGGAGGAAGGACTCAACTAAACTACACGCATTGTTGATTGCATATTTTTTGTGAAGCCGAGTCATCTGTAGTTTTCATCTCTGAGAAGGACGTTCATTGAATAGCAAGACCGCATCTGGGCGATTATGTGTATTGGTCTGTATGTGTATAAAATCAGTGATATTTGCTCTGTGAGAAAATCATTACTGAATATGCTGCCAATGAAGTATATCTATTAGCTGAGCCCGACGAGTTTTTTGTGTTGTGCTTTCTGAAAAGAGGTTATAAATTACGAAAAACTTTGAGGAGAATTACGGGAAATGACCAGCGCGCCCGCGTTGTGTGTAATTACTGTTAGTATGTATATGGCTTGTAATTCGACAGTGTACAGTGACTATAATTATTTCTTATCTCTCTCATTTTTTGAAACTCAGCAAATTTGTATATGTAATATCCATAATGGATAAGAAAAAGTGGGTGCGTAACAAATTTCTAGGTTTGAATCTCAATTAAGTGTATTTGAAACAAGAACCCAATGTAATTATCATCAACACATACAACTTACAGCTTATACCTCCAGTAATGCCGTATCTGAAACACATTTTACATCACATCAGAGCCAAACATTGATAATTGAAACCTCATGACGTTTAGGCAACACGTACAACTAATTTCTAAGTTAACATTTTGTAGAAAAACCTACATAATGTAAAAAAACAGTATAATGTAAAAAAACAATATAACGTCACTTTTTAAGATACGTAATACCCGTGCGGTTCTGGAACTGCGCAAGACTGAATGCGTAAAGGGGAAGATCTCTGGAGAGGTTATGAACAGTTCGTGAACTATCAGAATCTTGCCAAAACCCTAACCGCCTGAACCGAGGACTACGGCAACAAAGAATATAACTGTGCGAAGAGAACATTTGTCAGAAATAATAACCACACTTTTTTCTTATAAAGTTTTCACAAAAGTTTTGTACGCCAATTGTTTTGTTTGTCCACTTTTTATTAATTTTAAATAAAAAGCACTAATAAAACCGCAAAAAAGTAAACAGCATTTAAAGAAAATCACGTCAAATAATTTTAATGACATTGGCAGAACTTGAACATCAAATTTCAGTTCTACAACGGTACGATAGAATCCTACAAAAACCTATCGTCATTCAGGCGGGATGGGTCATCGCAACGATCATGCGCGCCTGGCAGCAATTCCTTTCAAGAGGAGAAAGAAGGTCATTCAATTTTTTATAATACATGTTTGTAGCTAACTTTTTTCTAATTTGTGCCAAACATGCTCCTTTCCGAACTGATGTCACCGTAGCGAGGGAAGTACAGAGTCAAGTTACTACATGCCACTTTTTTCAAAAGATATTCAATTCACATGTGTATAGAAAGCTAAAAATATGTTATCTTTGAAGAACGTACCTATACATATACAAGAACATTTCATCTTGTCGTACACAATGTACAGCGCTTGCATAATATCGAGACTATTTTTTTAAAAGAAATATTGACATCGGAGCTACAAATTCAGCTGCTCTGAGATTATTGAAGTTGAGTGCCTTGAAGCCAAAGCCCGAATGGCTGCCCTGGAGTTATCACTACAGTCCTCCCTCTAACTACAAGATCTCATTTAATAAATCTAATTCTGACACGAACACAACTCGCTCACACGCATATACAATACGCATATATTATTTATCAATGCGATGATGCAGCCAGCATCAGGACCTACTGCTGCTAGTGCTATATCTGATTTGGCAGGGACGGACATCATTATAATCATCTACTTAGATTTCAAATATCCACATCATAAGATCCTATCAAAACAATGATCACGCCTCATGGCAGCCATTTCCGATTTTGCTCCCGAATGGCACATTTGACATGAAGGGGATCGAAAAAAGAGAAATTTGATAGAAATGTGACCTATTTTCAAGATTTGATGTGAACTGTTGACTTGAACTTAACAAATTGACATGCTAGTCTGTTCATAACCTTAGATATGACGGATATGACCTCCATATGTAACCAGTGTAATCTGCTCCTAGCTTTTCCCTCATTGTCATGGCAGCGATGTCCAATTTTGCTCCCGCTAGACGGCGCTCTTATCGTTTAAAGTCAAACTGGCAAAAATTGATGAAAACAAGACAGGCAGATAACCTTGAAACTGACATCTTTGTCTGTTTATAACCTCAGACATGACCTCCAACCTAACTAGCGCCCTCTATTTCTAGCTTTTCAGGTTATCCCCCCATTGTAGATGACACCTAACAATAGAGCCCCTGGCTGTCTCTTGCTTGTTGAACATGTCCGGGGATTCTAGTCTACCTCAAAAAGTATAGCTCCAAAGTTCTGTTTGCGGCTTCCAACAGAAGCTGCGTTTACAACATATCCATAGTGCGTCATCTAAGATCCGCCTCTGCCTGAGGAACCGAGCGCTGAGACGTCGTTGAAACAAAATATTTCTGCAATGTTATTACGTAAAAAACCTATATAATGTCAAAAAACCGACAAAATGTGAACTTGCAGACTAGATAACTGCTAGTGTAGAAATGGTTCTTTCTGCATTTGCTCGCTGTCACCTATGGAGGAATGACTCAACAACATTTCGCCATCATACTTTTTTGGTTACAGAATGCCGAGAGAGTCTGTAGAGTGACAAAAAGAAAATTGGTTGAGTAGCAGTATTTCAATTGTAGGGACGACTGACGATACGGGCCTAAGTATTTCTTTGTGGGCAAATTTACATTCCATGGTTGCTCGTTATGATCGCTGCGAGCGCCCTCAGCGACACGACATGCATTGTTGGTTGCTTGTTAGGTTGCTGAAAGCCGAGTGTCCATCTCTGAGAAGATTTCAAAGGAAGAAAGCTGGTTTAGTAACAAGATTGCATCTGGATGATTATGTGTACTAGTCTGCACGTGTATAAAGTTAGTGATATTTGCTATATGAGAGAATTATTACTGAATATGCTGCCAATGAACCTTATCTATTAGCTGTGCCCGACCGGTTATCTATATGTTGTCCTTTCTGTAATGTAATAACTTTTTTACGTTTCATAATTATTCCTGTCTGTAGCATATTTTCTCACCTATTACTTGTAATAGACTTCATCACCAGGGATTTTCTTTTCTTATCTATCTCATTTTTTAAATCCAGCAAATTTGCATATGTAATTTCAAGAATGAATGAAAAAGTGGATGCGCAACTAACTAGCTCTGAATACATCTCAAGTAAGTGTATTTGAGACAAGAAATAAAATAAATGGAATTGTCATCAGCACAGATTATTAGCATACAAATCCTCACTAAGCACCTATAGTCGAAATCACGAAAGATGACGACTACGTCATCATTTTAGTCTGTAGTAAAGACAAACGACAGCGATATATATGAATATATTTAATGAAGTTTCTGATATGTCAGACAGAGACAAACAGAATTTTATTGTCTAAACAAACTGTATTGCTAATTTGTATGTATCCGACAAAGATAGATGATGATTTCATGTTGCATGATCGATCATATTTGAAAGATGAATAGTTAGGTTATGTTAAAGCAGGTTATGTTGTTTTCGAATAATACTTTGGTCTTTGGTGTTCCTGTCCTAAGGTATTCTACTCATAACTGTTTTTTCAAGACAAAAATTCGCGCTAAAATTATTATTAAGGTATCACTCAACACCATGAAATAAAATGAAAATAAAAATAATCAGTGAATAACCTAACTTCGCAAAACTTAATATAAATTTGTTGTCATTATGTTTCTGACTCGTGATTTTATCATCGACGTACGTCTATTGATTACTTCAGTACAATTTATGGTATGACGTAATAGTCATCTTTCGTGATTTTGACTATATGCACTGCCGTTCCGCCCGTTTCTTTCCAGCCTAATGTACACAACACACAGCTTAGACCTCCAATAATGCCATTTCTGAAGCAGATGTTACATCACATCAGAGCCAAACCACAGATTGCTAAACATTGATAGCAGAAGCATCATGTCGTTTAGGCAATACGTACCTACAGCTACAAAACGGGTTCACATCAAGTGTACAACCGCTAGTGCTAAGTTGACGTCTTATAGAAAAGCCTACATTATGTCACAAAAAAGGCTATGAACATCTCAAAAAATCGACAAGTATCACTATACATAATACCCATGCCTAGGGGAGTTATGTACAAAAACCTAAAAAACGTAAAAAACCGACGAAATGTCACCCTGCAGACTAGCTAGTTTTTAGTGTGCACGTTTGCTCACTAAGTCGCTGTTCGCTCACGTTTAAGCAACACGTACAGCTACAAAACGAGTTCACAACAAGTGTACAACAGCTTGTGCTAACTTAACATCTTGTAAAAAAACCTACGTTATGTCACGAAAAATCTACGAAATGTAAAATAAAAACCGACAAAATGTCACTTTTCAATATACGTAATACCCGTGCCCGTCACATATTCTGGAATCTCCTTGGTGACCCTTGGATCCCCTTGAAAGTTTATGAGTCTAATTGGAAAACCTTGTACGAGTATATCATCAGATTTCTTTAAATTTTCCTGAATCTTTGTACCTCCACCGGACAAAACCATAACCACGACCTATACGCCTGCAGAGAGCTGATACAGTGATTCAAGGACCAAAAACCTATTCAAAAGTACTAAAAACTTAAACTTAGTTTATGTTTACCACTTTCCGTCTGTAATTTCGGACTGGAACAGATTTACTTGACTTTAAATAAAGGACTATATGCGTATTTCTAACCCAATATAGCGTGTGGTGTGATCCGCAGGTGTTATCCATTAATTTGACAATCTCTGAAATGAAATGGGGACAGAGTCAAATGCTGTACTCAGAGTTTGTAACAGACTTATACTTTCAGTTTGAAGAATTGATAGCACATTCAAAGCGAATATTGCTTTTCATACCCGTTTCACATTGACAATAAATCCAAGAATTTCTGCATGGCCAAATTTCAAAATATAAAACATTTAACGTCAAATAAATCCATAAAGTTATTCGAAAAACTTTTTCATGATTTCAGAACTTGTTCTAATTTTGCTTTCCAAGTTGGGCGTCAAATTTCATGGTGCCGACCTTATTTTCCTTTCCATTATATTTAAAAACTTTTCAATTCAGGCATAGAACTTTGATAGAACTACGGTATCCAGCAATTTGGATTTGTTTATGAGATTCGCCTGAAAATCAAAACCACAATACATATAAAAACTGAAAATGTTTCTAGCGACAGTTTGTTGTGTAGTTGGAAGCACTGCCTAGTGTCAGATAATCTATGAATTGGTCAATGGATGTAAACACCTCAAAACATAATCAGGATGACCTTGAATAAACCCATCTGAATAAATTCGTGAAAAAATTGTTGATGTAAAACGCGTAGAAGAAAAATATTGGTTATAGCACATAACCTAAAGAAAAACTTGGGTTATGGTGAAATTGTATAATCTATAACCGTTTGTTTCAAATTCGACCCTAAGCATTGGGATCTCGGAAACGTAAGGGATACGAAGTCGCTTAAATGGGGCAAAGTTGCGTATTTAGGTAATTAACAAAATGCCGCTTATAAAGTTTCAATATTCAAAGTACTTCCGGAGAGAGACGGAAAAAACCGAATTTTCACAAAAGCAATTTAACTGGACTCCTTTTATATTTTTGCACAGTTGAATAGAGTTTTTAGTTCTGACCCAAAAGATGTATAATATGTCATACAATGATATTGCCAATCATTTATTTTAAAAAATAGAATTTTCTAGGTATGCACGGGTATTACGTATCGTGAAAAGTGATAATGCGTCAGTTTTTTTGACATTTCTTAGGCTTTTTGTGTAATGTCTAAGATTTGTCAGAGCAGTTCCTTGTATATCTGTATTATAGTATCATTTAGTAAAATGCATTTTTTTTTAATTTCATATATTATCCAAATATCCTCCTAAATCTGAATAAAATAATTCATTAAGACCAGGCAAACACTTTCTCCGAAGCTAATTAAACAAATTTATTAAATATAAATAAATTGTTTTACTTGGGGCAAATAAACTCATTTTATTGGTTCATTAATTTTAAATAAATTGGTGTATTCAATCTAAGTAAACGGCTTAATAAATTTAATTAAATGATTGCATTTCATTTAATTCAACTAGTTTAGATTCAAACAAACTGATTTAGAAATCGGAGTTCAATTAGACTAATCAAGCCTGTTAGCTGTTACATAGTTGATTAATTTTTTGCCTAATTAAAATTTTAATTGGTGTAATTAAACTTTTTTCTCGGTGTGAGAGATCACTTTTAAAGAAGAATTTCGATCTTTGCATTTAACATGTTTGGTGCTCGTTTGACACCCTCTATAGTTTGTCGATTTTCAGTTAAATATATGATTGTTTGCGAAATTCCGTCTCTGTATATTTCTGTTTCTGTGCGGTTCATATCCATATCCTATGCCGAGCTGGTGTATGTAAAGCATATAGTAGGACAATTGTAGTTGACAAACAGCACACCACCAGCGAGGTAGGAGGGTGACCAGCAGCGGCATTATTTGAATATAACATCATGATCCACCTATCGGCTGCATTATTAATTAATACAAAATACACAACATACATGTTTGTGTTGCATAATTGCAACTAAATTTGCGCCACTTTCATAAATTAACTGATATTGATATTGGCTTATATTTTGTTTAAATTCGCCCCGACAACGTAAATTAACTTCCTATATGTTGCCTATATACACCGGTCACTCGTAACTACCGTATACTCAAATACGCGACTAGTTTAGGGTTGATTTGTCTCTCTATTGTTATATGTGCATCCATTCGGATCTATTCTTTGAATAAACATTTTGGTGTATTGGTTTAAGAGATAGCCAGAGTGCGGAGTAAGTTCAACCAGTCGTTCCTGGAGACCAAAATTAGGTACTGAGTAATCAGGTTACAAGTAAGGGGCGTAACAAACCGCCGTATCAATCATACAACTTACACGGGCCCCGATATGAGAAAAAATGCGTTTATTCATATCCACAATCTCACGCAACTTTTCACGCCGTACGCTAAATCCCAAATTCTCAAGCGCTAGATCGTTATATCCTATATTTTTTATCCTCCAGACTACAACTGCAACAATTGAAAGAAGCTTCCCTAAATTAGCATTTTTTGTAGTTTTTCAGATTTTAAGTTATGGTCGCATCAAATGAGAAAGTCGTACTCATTAATCTTAAAAACACAATTTTGTTATATGGTAGTAACATTAATCTAAAATATAATATAAATTCTCTTGGACAGCCTTTAAAAGACCCTTTGTCTCAAAAACCATATATTTGCAGTTACATCAGTATTGAATTCTGGGTGCGATATACAAATTATGAAAGTAGGTTTCTACTAACAATGTATACGACATATGATTTGCAGGCATTTTTTATTTACATATACTCGTACATTACATTTATATTTACATTCCTCATAAGTTTTTTCTTTCTACAGTTCAACACATAGCATTTCTAAATCCTTCTTAATCTGTCCTAACTATAACTTCTATACAATGCTAAGCCTTGTAAGGTCTTTTCTCTCGACAATCCAACATACCTGTAAGTTAGACCAACACAAGTTTCTTTTTCTCGTATGTCTACAACAATTTTGTCCAACGTTATTCCTTGTGACTTATGAATGGTAATTGCGAAAGCCAACTGTAACGTAAATTGTTTTCTGGAACTGTTCCGATTTTACAGAATTTGACTATGAGCGGTATTGGAATACAGCCGCTATTGTCATATGACTGAGACTTTTCACTCGAGGAATGACATTCCACCTCTCGAGCTCCTCTATGACTATTCGTCACTATTCGTCTGGGCGGTCCGTAGGACCTTTGCCCATTAGTCACTGTCTGATGTACGTTAGTCGAATCTGTCAGTCCTGGTTGCCCAGAAACCAGACAAAGTCAAGGAAAACGAGAAAGGGAAAGAGAAGAAAAAAGGAGAAAAGCAAAGAAAAACAGATATGCTTAGTTTAAGAGGAAACACCTAGGCGTTTTGACTTGGTACACGGATTAATTTTGAGGTGAACTAAACAAATTTTTTGATTCGGTTTTGTTAGAGTGTAATTTTGAGTTTACTAAAGATTCACGCTAACTTTTGATTACAGTGCGAGCCGTGGCCTTGAATGTTTACGAACTTGCTCTACTGTGTAGTCCACCGAGTCACGCAACAGAGGGTCGCTGTGCGATTCCGCTTGACTATAACGTCGCTGCGCCTGAAGCTTGACATAATCCCTCAAGTAAGGAATGTCAAGGTCTCTGTGTAGTATATTATTTGAGACATACCATGGAGCGTTGCAAATTGTCCGCAAAGTTCTATTTTGCAGTAATTGAAGACTTTGCATGTGTGACTTGGCAAGAAAACACCAAGCCGCACATGCATAAGTAATGGCTGGTCTAATAATCATTTTATATAGTCGAACTTTGTTTATCAAACTCAATTTGGAGGATCTCCATAACAAAGGATATAGTTGCCGAAACGCAATTTGGAATTTTGTTTTTATGGATGCTGTATGTTTCTGCCAGGTCATGCCTTTATCAAGGTTGACACCGAGATACTTGGCAGAATTTGTCCATGGTACACGATTTCCGTCTACAGAAACCTCTGCTGGGGGGCCGCGACGTTTTTTGGTACAATAAATAGCCTGCGTTTTCGAATGATTAATTTTTATCAGCCACCGTTCCGCCCACTCTAGAACTTCGTCCACCGCATTCTGCAACCCATCGTGAACCAGATCACCAGTACACGATTGGCGACAAGTGCAGTGCCGTCAGCATAGAGGTAGACTTCACAGTTGCTGGGGGAAGGGACATCATGGATGAAAAGCGAATAAAGAATTGGTCCTAGGACCGAACCCTGAGGAACACCGGCCCGTACTGGCCGTGTTGTTGACAAAACATTGTTAATTTGATCCGAAACTTCATTCCTTCAAGAAAGGATTTCAGTAATTTTATAAGCCAAAAAGGAAAACCCTTTCGGATTAGTTTATAGAGGAGGCCCGCGTGCCACACCTTGTCAAAGGCTTTTGAGACGTCCAAAAGCAAGATGCCAGTACTCATGCTGAGGGTGAACCCTCTGGTTACATGCTCCACCAGCCTGACTGCCTGTAGCTCGGTGCTATGCTCGGACCGAAAACCGAATTGGACGTCAGGAATCACATGGTGATTTGACGAAAAATTCTCAAGGTGACGATAAATCACCTTTTCGGCGAGCTTAGAAGGAGCAGACAGCAGACTTATGAGACGGTAATCCTGAGGAAATATCGAACCCATCTTCTTTGGAATCATGATGACCTCAGCAGTCTTCCACCCAGCAGGGAAGTACTGGATTTTGAGCGTGGCATTGATTATTGTCACCAAGTATGTCAGGGCTTTCGGCGAGAGCAGCTTCAACGCCTTGTTGGTGATTTGATCCTCCCCAGGTGCTTTACGCACCTTGAGGTCTTTAATATGACATAGGAGCTCCACTGGTGTGCAATGTGGAAACTCGGAGGGTTCCGCTAATGTGCTATGTGGAGCCTCGGACGACCTGAAGAGGATTCAGTGTCTCCGCTAACTCCGTTGACCCTAAAATATCTCCTGACGGATCGTACGATGTGCTGTTCCTCGTCGAGGTCATTATCGAGATCATAGTTGGGAGAGAACTGTTTTTCCATGGCATCAGCGAAAACCTCGACCTCATCCTCTGTTCTGAAGACTATGCCTTCAGGACCGTGGATGTGTGGGAGTTGTTCTCGCTTTCCGTGTCTGAGTGACTTTGTGACCCTCCAGAGAGGAATACTTGAATCAAGCATTCCCGCCAGAAAGTCGCCCCATTGCTCGTTGCGGAGTTCGTGCAGTGCGTTTCTCACTTCATACAAAACCTTGGCCGATGAAATTGACTGTCAATTCAAGGAACTACTTCTTCACTCTAAAATGCGATGGTTCAGTAGGGGACGAGTGCTGAAACGTTTTAATGATATATCTGCCATAGTTCAGTTTTTCAAGTTTTCTTGTGGATATTACCGAAAAATTGAATGAACTTAATTTGCAGCTTCAGGGGAGAGACAAAGAACTAGCAGAAATGGTTTCTAATATAAAAGCGCTTATCAAAAAGCTTGAGTTTTGGGAACAAAACTTAATCGATGGCGATGCCAGGCATTTTCCTGTTCTTTCAGAAAAGATATCTCAAAGTCCATTAGAAGCATATGACAGTAAATATCATATAGAAATAGTCTCTAACTTGAAGGATAACTTCAAAAATCGTCTCAAGGATTTCAACTAAATTGCTATAGTAGCGCAATTTGTTGTTTCACCCTTCATGGAAGTTGATATCCAACAGTTTGCAACTTCTGTTACGCCGACAGAAATGGAAGTGATTGCGTTTCAAAATGATTTAGCGTTGAAATCATTAGTCTCAAATACAAAATGTATCTGGTCTTCAGTAAGTAAAGATAAATATTCAGTTTTAAGTCGTGTTGCCTTGAAAGTGAAAGCGTTATTCAGTTCAACCTATTTGTGTGAATCTTCCTTTCCAAATGAAGTTTATTAAAAACAAATACAGTAATCGACTTATAGATAAACATTTAGATAACTGTATTTGAATGGCGATATCAAATTATACTTACTTAAAAAATTGTCAGTGAGTCTGGGTGTGTCAGGATTCTCATTGAACACGCATTTTTTATCTGGACGTGTTTTTGTTTAAAATAGTGCGTTTCTTTTTTATTTTTAGTTACCTTTATTGAATGGTATGTGACATGCCATTGTAGCTGACGAAAAATTTTGCTATTTTTCAAACACCCACGATTGGTAGGAATGTATGTAGTTATGTATTAGTTATTAGTTTATTTAAGTTTATTAGTATTTATTAGTATTAGTCAAATAAACCATATGCATGTCGCATACAACTGTGTATAATTTCATTTAAGTTGGCTTACATTGCTTACGATGTAGCTCACTGTTTATTCCAAAATTATCAAAGTAAGCTCAGTCCACTGAAAAGGTTGGCGACCACTGCGCTAGTAGATATAATTTTTGACAAATGGTGCCAGTAGCACAATAATACAGGAATACAAATTATTTAAGCTTTGTTTTTAATTGTGTATTTCACTGATAGGTATCCTACATATGCCTATAAGGTAATATGTGAAAGACCAACTTTAAACGGTAAATAGTTTTTTAACAAAGTGTACCACAAGATGTAACGATTGTGGGATAGAAAGGTTTGCTTCAGGTTATAAAAGTATACAAAAACAAACTTTGCGTACTATTTATCGAAATAAGACAGCACAAAGTACCATCTATTACCATAATCGACCACTGACAATGCGAACTGAGATATAGTTCCAACAGACAGAGTTTGTTGTTTTCTGTTTCGCAGTAGTCGATTATGGTAATACATATAGATGGCACTTTGTGCTATCTTATTTCGACAAACCTTATTCTCTGATTAGAGTGGAGCTACTCAGCTTTCGTTCGTTGTCCACCGAGACCAAGCCTACACCATGTTGAGGAGTAGCCAAATAGCACGAAATAGCTGTCATGGACGAACGGAAGCTGTATTACGACTTTGGGGACAATCTGATTCAGTTTCGTATTTTGCTCATAATACTGCTGCCATTTAAACGATTTTTAAAAATACAGCGACCCCATACCATGCTGCTTCCCAAATGTCATCCAAATCGGCGCAGCCATTTCCGATATTATGGGAGTAAAATAACTGAACGAGGTCGATTAAACAGTTTTGCTAGTAATAAATTTTTCAATTACTGTAAGTAACTAAATTCTAAATAGTAAACTGAATCTACTGGATCGAGTTTAGTTGAAAGTAACATACTATTAAACAAATTTGCTTAAAACTAGTAAGTATAGGTAATTCAATTCAAGTACAAAATACTTTTTTCTTATTCTGAAGCAGCCACGCAGGCAGAAGCCTAAATGCCGAGACACCGCGACTGCTATGATGATCCCAAAGAAATTTTGTTAATCCGATTTTTGAACTGCCTAAGGTTGGTAGAACTGGGAAAAGCTTCCTCTTGTAGATTGTCCTACAATTTCGATACCCTCGGGATAAAGTAGCGGTCGTATCGGCCAGTTCTGGATATACGCAGTTCGACACGGTTAGGATGGGAGGCCAAATTCAAGGCGGGTCTGTCTGGCAGGCACATCGCGCGGCGGCATCATGGAAGAGAGCTCTGAGGAGCAAAGGCCGTTGGTGTAGCGGTAGAAGAGAGTTAGAGAAAAGGCATCGATCAGCTGGACAGCCCTCCTTTGGACAGCATCGAGCATAAATAATATAGTCGGCAGCACCCCAAACGTGTGAGCAATACTCGAGGCTAGGCCTTATATGGACCTTATATAGAATGAGAAGGTAATGCAGATAAAAGTACTTCTTAGCCCTAAACAAATAGCCTAGCTTTTTCCTAGCAGCTGCCGCTATTGACGAGATGTGTTCGTGCCAGATCAGGTCCTAGGTGATCTGGACTGCGACCAGCCGAAATAAATGACTCTTTGGCAGAACTCCGTGATTCATCGAAACCGGATGAGCGCTATGACGCTTTTTGATCGTCAAGGTACAGTACTGTGTTTTGGAAGCATTAAACTGTACAAGATTGTTTCGTCCCCAAGCTCAGCGGCAGAGATCGGCTTGTCACTCTGAATTCCTGCATGTAGAGTGCTGTCACCAACGAAGCTGTGGATTGGAGAGGATGTCGTTGATATGTAAGAGGAACAGTGTCGGAGCCAAGACATTGAGCAGCCCACAGGATAATGCTACTTTGGAAGTTTTCAATCATAATTTTTTGCAAAATAGTGATTGTACGTATACGCGTTAAGGAATACCTCTGTACCGATTGCCGAGTAGCGGTACCAGTCCGCGAATGGGCCGCTTTAGATCTACCCAACATCATTAACAAGCAAAAAGGTGGTAGACAAGGGCCAGTCGATCTGGGTGGTACCACCGCCAGCTTTTTCCAGGGTGTATTAAGAATGCCCACAATTTTCTACACCTAAGCTACGCAGTCGGTTTCCCTTCACAATAAAGAAATTATGGATCCCTCGAGTGTATTCCGTACGTAAACTCACGTCATTTTCCGAATGTCCGGGTGGAGGGTGGACTTCTACAACGTACGTGCCAGGATGGAATGATTGTAACTGACTCAAAGGCTTAGGCGAGAGTGGTTGATCTTTGCTGCTAGCTCCTCGACGCCCGAATACCGTCAATTCGAAGGGTTCCCTACACTATGCCGGAAGTAACAATCAGGCATAAGACCGTAAGACGGGTACTCGAATGACATCAACAAAGTTTCTGGGCCAGACTTGATTCCCGCCGTTGTATTGGTGTACAGCGGCGCATGCTCCAGTTCTTTCGCGTCTCCTCAAGATATCTTACGAATCCGACAATTTCTTAGAGAACTGGAAATTAGCTCGTATCCAACCCAAAAGGAATCTAAAACAGAACCTTACAACTGCAGGTCTATAGCTCTACGTTTTGTTATAAGTAAGGTAGTATAAGTGGCTAAGTTGGTAGCTTCTGAAGTACCTTAATCATGTCACGGCTTGATTAGCGACATGCAGTGTGGTTTCCGACACCAGCGATCCCCAGGGGACCTCCTAGCTTAGTCACGCAACTGTAGAGTAAAATTATCCGGTCTTATGGAGAGGCTCATGTCGTTGCACCGAAGTGTTCGATCATCTGTGGCATGCAGCGCTCATATGCAAATCTCTATCGTATGGCGTTGCAGATGGGTCGCTGCCTTTCTGTCTGGCCGCAAGATATCCGTCGTATTTGACGGGTTCTCCTCTTCATCTCACGAGGTCAACGCGTATGTTCCCCAAGGATCGGTCTTGGCTCCGACACAATCCGGTCTACAGCTTTGCTGATGACAGCACTCTACATTCTGGAATTCAGAATGACAAGCCAATCTCTGCCGGTGAGCTGGAGAAAAGGCTAGCAGCGACTTCCGCTCTGACGAGAGATCTGGGGGTTATCACTGCTTGGGGACGCAACAGTGTAGTACAGTTTAATGCTTCCAAAACACAGCACTGTAAGATGGCGAATAAAAAGCGTCCTAGCGCTCATCCGGTTTCGAAGGATGGCCGAGGTCTGCCCAAAAGCCGTTAATTTCGGCTGGTCGGAATCGAGATCACCGAGGACTTGACCTAGCACTAACATATCTCGTCAAAAGCGGCAGATGCGGGGAAACAGCTAGGCTATTTGTTTAGGGCTAAAAACTACTTTTCTCCATATGACCTCACCCTGTACAAGTCCCAAAAAAGACCTTGCCCCGAGTACTGCTCACATGTTTGGGGTGCTGCCGCCCCCACTACATTAACAATGATGCTGTTCATAGGAGGTATGTTCAACTGACCGATGACACTTCTCTAACGAACAGTCTCTGGACCTTTTCCCACCTGCGGTCCATCGACGAACTAGCTCTCTCCTACCGCTATACCAACGGACTCTGCTTCTCAGATCTCTCCTCCATGATTCCGCCGCGCGATGTACCTGCCAGACATATCCGCCTAAGTTCGGTCTCACATCCTAAGCGTGTCGATCTTCGTACATACAGAACTGGCCGATTCGACCGCTCCTTCGTCCTAGGGTATCGAGAAGCAATCTACATAAGGAGACGTTTGCCAGTTCTACTAACCTTAAGCATTTGAAAAATTGGGTGAAAAAAGTTTCTTTAAGCTCATCATAGCAGCCGCGATGCCCTGGTATTTAGGCTTGGCCTGCGCGGCAGCTTCGGTGTAAAAAAATAATTTTAAGCACTTTCTCTTGGTCGCTTTTATAACAAAAGTTTTTAACCGATAGGTCTAGCTTGAGCGGTTGCCGAGATCCAGCCGGAGTCCTTTAATATTTGCCTACCTCGTACATGTGCATTTGCGAATATGCGAAAATATGTAGAAATGCATCATACAGAGCGGATGGATGAATTGGCGTCGCTTTGCCGGCCAAATTGTTTTGGGTTCTTTGAGAGCGATGCAGAGGCCTTCGAATCAGCCCTGATGCGATTACCTTCACCAGAAATGGACTATTTCAGATTTGTTGAGAGCACAGCCAGGCGCCCCTGAAGGGAATTACCGCCAGTCCAGAGAGATTTTCATTTTATCGTTTTCGTTTTACTTTTAGTTAGTACACGGACGACCTATGTTTGCAGAAGAGAAAACATGCTGGCGACCATTTGACTCATAGGCCAGGGTATCTAGTAGTTTAAAAAAAAACGTTCTTTTATTTATTCATACAATTAGTCCATACACAGTATTTCCATATCATATAGTAGTAGGGTAATCTTTCGTTCCGTGCAGAGTTCATATGTGTTTTGAGCTTCAGTACGAATAACTATAAAGTCGGACTGGTTCGGCCAAGCGGTGCGCTTACATAGGCAGGAGTACGTGAATCGAAAACATTTCTAAAGGAAAACGTAAATCTACGATGTGTGAAATATGCCAAATAGGTGTATAGGTGTTGTTTCGAATTATTGAAAAAATAATTATGGACGTTGGATTCTTAAAAGCAGAAAGCACAAATTTGCCTAAGATTGACGCATTGATGGTTGGTAATTTTTTTGCCTTCAACCCAGTTTTCTGCTCTGCTGACGCGAGGAACATCAATTCTTCTATTCTAAGTCCAGTGCATCTGATATGATGACAGACATAAAAACGACAGAATCAATATTACATAATCCACCTTTTCAGAATTTATTCAAAGTTACGCTCATGTGTTATAACCACTGAATAATTGTATCTAATATTGTATTTCTTACACATCTGCAAAGGAATCATACGATGATGTGATGCCGTAGGTTACGTCCAATTTGAACGAGACGATAAAATCTGCACATTAGAATGTAAGGTATGTCCCGAACATAAGGTATGCTCCAAGCAAAACACACTGTTGCGTATATTTGTTTCCCTTGACACTCTAATCCACAGCTTTCCCGGGATCTTCGTGGATGTGTTTTTGCATCCTCGACGATAATTATTATATTTTTCATGTAAACTAGCAGAAGTCATGATTATATGTTTGAAAGTTTGAGAGGTTATGCTGCTATCAGCTGCTGTTTACAGATGCTATAACGTCATAGCACACTAATATAATGGCCAAACACGGCGGACTGCGTTTTCGCCTGTCTAAAAAAAATATATATATTTTTGAATTAAAGTTTTGTGGTCTATTAGGTATGAAAACATATAGTATTGGTTTTTATGGTCTTATTGAACTAATATTAACTATTTAAAACCTACCGTAACTTCACACAAGTCCAATTTTTTGTGATTTTTTGGAATACGCGTTATAAATTACAACCTGACTTACTTTAAAACATTCTTATGGAGTAGCAAGACTTAAAAGTTTTTGAGAAGTTAGTTTTTTTGTTAAATTTTGGACCATAGTTGTGGACTTTGTACACATCTACTCGTATGGTCCATAAGGAATTTATTGCAGTAAGTCGATAGGTAACTAATGTTGGAAGGATATAACCCAACTATAGTGTCAAGCAATTAAAAGTATACTTGAAAAGAAATATTTGACTCACAAAAACTTCAAAACTCATTTATTTTTCATATTTAAATAAAAATAGTCACTCAATAGGTACAATTTCTATGGTAATAAAATAATACAAACGAAAGATTAATACTTAAAAATCCTTTTGTAGCACAACTTATCGAAATAAAAGGTAATTTAAAAAATTTAAATAAACAAAACAAGACTTTATTAACTGTTATACCTAATTAAGCAATCTCAGGGCAGGGACACTGAAAAGATGACGTTTTGTTGAAACTTGCTTTGGAGCATTTATGGAAAACTTAATTTCGTTTTTGGCATAAAATATGCAGTCATGCTTTTCTGGCCATCTCCACAGTTTTCCACATTTTGCCATGCATTTTATAAAGGCTCCTGCTGTAACCACCTGCCCGGGCCAGTAATCACCATCGTACTCAGCTGCAACAAAATCATCTTTTTCGGGTAGAGAACCCTCGAAGCTTCTGAGGTTTGCGCTTGTAGTATTTTCGGATTTTTCTTCTTCTGAAGAAGAGAAGCCAAAAAAATCGCTCTCTTTTTCTTGATGACTTTCTCTTTCGGGGAGCCAGAAGGTAAAAGCATATTCTCTATTTCCTCTTCGTTTCTGCATGGGCTATCTACTACCACTTTCTTTTTCTGCTTACGATCGCGTTTCTCGCTGTTATAAAGCCAAAATAAAGTCTTTACTTCATCAGCAGAAATGCTTTTTCCTGCTACTATATCAAGTTGTCTCTTTTTTTCTCCAGTTTCGTCAACGGCTGTTTTTCTTTTATTTTCAATATATTGTTTAATGGCATCCGAAACAAGTACGGGAGTATTTTCTTCGACGACAGGGCAATTATAACCTGGTAATCGTTCACAAAGTGGAAATATACCTTTAAATTTTTTCAGCGGTTTCATGATTTTTTTTTCATAGCTTATTCAAAAGATAGAGAAACACATCCTTTGGTATGGTTGGCATTCTCTGACCGACTGGTGTAGCTTTCCAGGAATCCAAAATTTTCTTCCAATGACACTTGAAAGGTCTGAAGAACGCAACATCCAACGGCTGTGTAAGATGTGTTGAGTTAGAAGGAAGAGCAATGAATGCGATATTGTTCTCTTCGCAGGCCTTTAGGACCTTTACACTTATATGAGAACTTAGGTTGTGTCCTATAAGAATTTTCTTTCCGTTCTGCTTTTTTAAAGTCGGTGGAACCAAGGAAAAAACCAGTCTTCAAAGCTACTGCCTTCAAACCACCCAGATTTTAAATGGTTATATCAGGAATTTGGGGGACCACCTGTTGTCCAGGTGTCCTACATTATTTCCGCTTTGTAATTAACGTAGGGCGGCAAGACTTCTCCAGCAGCATTTCCACATACCATAAGACTGGCTGTTTTGGTCGAGTTTTTAATAGCTTGTGGATATTTGCACCCACGTTTTGAAAGAACTCTTTTTTTTCCAGCGTCATGGAACAAATTTGTTTCATCATAATTATAGATACAGTCTGGGGGGACATCTTTAATTTCAGTTGTCAAATGCTCAAAGAAGTTATTTATTATTTCTGCATTGACAGCTGCACGAACTCTTTTAATATTGCTGCAGAATCTTTGAGAAAGTTCTTTTTTATGGTGCTCTACAAAGCACTCGGTCCAACGCCTTCCAGCAAAATTGTTCTTGAATGCATTTATTGTGGTACCATGGTTGTCCAAATACATCTTAACAACACAATACCACAGAATACCTCAGATCAAAAAAAGTTAGGGGAAATCCATAATCGCACAATAGAACAACGTTATCGACGAATGATTTTTCTTCTTCTGGACAAAAGAAACATTTACGACCTGGAACATGTACGTTGCTATTACGATGACCTTTTAGCTTCAGTATTATCATACTACGAGGTATCTTGTACTTTTCTGAAGCGTCCCGTAAAGTTAGTATGTGATTTGTGACGTCATGTAGACATCTTTCCATTGCATCCGTGCTGTACGGGGTATAAGGTTTGCCACCTACTGAAACACAATAGTTCGTGATAATAAAAGGTATAAACACGGTAATAAAGTCTATAAACAAGAATTTTGGTTGCAGCTATGGTAAGAAAAAACACGAGAAGCTTAACAAATAACTAGTTGCATATCGATATTATTAAACTAAAATAATTAAAAAAATCGAAGTACTTACCACCTGCAGTATCGAGTGTTTGCAGGTAAACAAACACCTTGTACTTGATAAATATGATACTAAGCGTCAAAGCGAAATGAAGATTCCTACGAAACGCGATGCGGGCCGGAAATGTTTTACTGGAGACTACTAGCTTCCGTCTAGTCTCTTTACTTAATAATAGATGTCGCCATAATATGATTTACAAATGTTTTAAAAATATACTGCTTTGAGAAATTAGTTGTGGGGCAGGATTATTGTTGTGTGAAATTACGGTACTTGTCGCAACCTAGCCTATTATGTGCCTAGCAAGCCAAAGAAGCTCGAATGCGCATATGCAATTTTATTATTCAACTAGGGATTCATGCATTATCATTATTTACCTATGGGGAAAAATGTAACTTCTCCTTAAACAATTGCGGTTAGCAGTGAATAAAAGAAATATTTCCAGAAAAACCTGGCTAAGCTGTGCAAAATATATAAGGCATGTTTCTTTAAGAGATTTGTACAATAAAAATCTTGGCCAGACTCCGTGACCAAAGACATTATGCCACACCCCCTAGAAATTCTACATCAATTCTCAAAACACGTAAAAATTCTCAATACAGTTAGCCCGGCCTATATTACGGACAACACGGTATGCAAAAGAGAAAACACGAGTGCCATTTGACTCACATCAAATTCCCGAATGCGATGTCCGGCTCCAGAACCCCCTTAATTGACAATAAATGGGTTGGGGCCAAGGGGGGAATATGGAACGGCGATTCGAACCAATCATGTAGCCTTTTCCGCATTGTGAAAGCTCAAAGGATATAATGGCATTTGTACTTGCAGATTGCCGAGTGATTTCTTTATCATATGAAGGTTTTGCTAGACATCCAACACACAGCACTAATAAAGAGGAACTAATATTAAAGCAAAATTGAACCGATAAACGTTCACACATCTTCATTAGAAGTATTCTACATAGATGCTCAAATTAGCTGGCATTGTTTATTTATTACTTTTTACTTCCTATGCCAATTGGCTAGGAAGTATTTTAATTGCGAAAATTTTCGAAAAACCATGTCACTCATTTCCGTCGGTCTGTCTGTCAGTCGGTCTGCCCGCTAATCTCAAAACCGCTTATATCTTGAAAAGAACCGCTCGAATCACAAGGTTACTATTATGCCAAGAGTGAAAATGCTTTATAGTTTTTGAAAATCGATCTAGTGCTGGCGGAGCTATAATGCAAAAACACGAAAATAATAAAAATCGCTCAGACTTCGTTTTTTGTAGTTTCAAAGGCTCCTGAACATTTTTGAAAAATTTGTTGTAAGGGTTGAAACTTGGTAGTTGGGGATTGAAGGGGGTAGAGGGTTGTAAATGTTACGTCTTTAGTATTAGTAAAGACTTTCTATCACTGAGAAGCTTCTGATAAAAGTAACCGACGTATAATGTGCTGCTCATAATATAATAAATATCTACGGACTTGTATGATACAGATATCTTTAAAGACCAGAAAACTTGTAAACTGAATTTCAAATATTATCAAGTTTAATACATCCATCGTTAAGATAGTCGTATATTTTGAAAATTGACTCAAAGGCGGCGGATTATCGACAAAAGAATGAATTTGGTGGAACATAGTGTTTCAACGGTTCAGAGATTCCTGTTCAATTTCACTGTTTGGAAAGGATGAAATGATGGGAATAGTAGGTTGGAAGCTGTATGCGGTCAATGGCTGTAAATTTTTGCATATTTGGCGTTAGTGAAAGACTTTCTATTATTAAGAAGCAGCTGATACTTTGCAACTATTAGCTATAATAAGTCACACATATCTTACCTACATCTGCCAAGGAAACAGACATATATGATAGATTTGCTTTATATATTAAAATTATTATTATTATTATTATTATTATTATTATTATTATTATTATTATTATATCCAGAACTCGAAGGCCTAATCACGATCGATTTCCCCTTGTGGAACGACTTGACTCATCCCTTTGCTTTAAAACCTCCAACGAATACGTAGGAAGTATAGAGTCAAATTATTTGAATTTTCTTTGAGTTATGTAACCGATATTTTATTATCGTCTGTCCATCTATCTGGATCACGTGAATCTATCTATCATTAGATTGATCCTGAACAAGCCGCCACCATTTGATCCACAGCTCGTTTCCGATGTAAAATTATATTTACAACCCCCACCCCTTTTGATCCCTTTCTATCTTCGTCGCCACCGCAACACGTTTGCAAATTGTTGATAATAAGATTTTCACTCCCATTTCCTGGTTCGATTTGTCAGGGTTGGGGGCTTTATGGGGCAAGGGGGTGTCGTGGTTTTATGCCTGGCTGTTTTGCTATCATCCCTGTCTACCACCATCCTTCGCAGGGGGTGTAAAATGCAAGGCGTAAAAATACAAACGGTTGATTTGTCAATCAGACGAGGGTAAGAATGCTTAAGGGTGGCGAATCTGTTTGTACATCTGCATTTTGTAGGTGTTTATTCGGTATGTTGCATTGTAATATTTACAACAGTATTACGAGAAGTACGATTCCACACACACACTCTCTGTCTCTCCCTCTCCCTCCGCCTCTTTGAAGAAACGGCATAGTATACTTCATAGTTCAAGATCCTATACATCACGAAATATCCATCATACGGTAACAAAGACAAATTAGGCAGGTTATACAATCAAAGGAACATCTGTGAACTTCGATTAGAATTATATGAGTCATCCATTCCGAAGATATCATATAATTAAAAATATTTTTTATCCTCTTGTACGTGCTGTTCCTGCTTTTGCTCACCAGGTTTATAGAAAAGTCGGCTCTGCTGATTCTTCCTGTCACTAATTCCTGTTATTTGGTTTAAAAGTGTGAGTGTTTTACATATTTTGGAAAATTTGTAGGGAAAAGGGGATTTTGTATCTTCGGAATGGACATTTCATATAATTAGCATCGAAGCTCACAGGTAAGTCCCTTTGATTTTGTAATTATATTTCGGCGTCTATTCCTCGATATCACAATTCATTCAATTATTTACCCTGTAGATGTTCGGAGACAAGATGTAGGTAAAACATTCGTTTTGTAGACAGTTTTTTATCCATCCAGACACAACAAGGAAAACAGGTTACTGAATAAAAGAGTTAACGCCACATGTGAAAACTAGAGCTCCTTTGACAAGCAAAAATTTTACATATACAGGGTTACAGGAAAAGTCGTGCTAGATCCGTTAAGGGCGTGTAGTACCCATCATTTCTGACTTATTTCATTATGAAACACCCTACCCTAAACTTAACCCTTTTCGAGATATTCAACTTTTAATGTTTTTATTGAAAATTGCCGATTTTTAGGCTACTAAATGTATTTATTTTTATTTTGTGTGTGTTATTATTACTATTATTGCATTTTAACATGTGTAATAAGATGCTTTAGGTCGTCAATCATTAAAATAGTCCATAAGTTAATTGAATAGGCCGTAGTAGATAAGTGAATGTTAAGAAATTGAAAAAAATATCAGAAAGTTTATTTTTCTCGGAAGGGATATCTAAAAAAAATATTATGGCAATTGTTCGGCAGATGTGTTTTAAAATATCTATGTTTTATCAGCTATCTAACGAGGTATAACAATCTAGGATTTGTATTACATTTCGTAGAAAAAAAGTAGTTGGGACGCTCCAGTAGCAGTTCCCACGCCAATTCTCCTTCAAGTTTAGACGCACCGTGCGAGCGAGACATGACGATTTAATGTGGGTGCGAATGAAAGAAAACATATTATAATAACCGGTTAGGGCTGGAAATCCAACACGGGATGTTGTTTTGGTTGTCAGTCTGCTTTTGTGCTTCGTACATAGTAGATGTGATATCGTTTTGCTCTTTTCCTCGACTTGGCTACGATTCTGGACTATTTCTTCTGATTTGTGAATACTGTGCTTGTTCACTGGACTCTGATTTGTACTTGTGATACGGAAGTGTTGAAGATGACGTCCTACACACCTGAGGAATATGCTGATATGCTTATTTGTTACGGATACTGCGATTGTGTATCTGCGCAAGCTCGCAACGAATACAGAACTCGCTTCCCCGGTCGTCGAGTGCCGGATGTGGCCGTTTTTAACAGAGTTTATCTAAGACTTCGAGAAACTGGCTCTGTTTTGAGACGAAATACAGACCTGGGAAGACCACGAATTTATGACAACGAAGAACTGCAGGACAATGAGATAGTGCAACGCTTTCGAGCGGATCCGACCATTTCCACTAATCGTGTTGCCCGTGATCTGGGACTTTCGCAATGGAGAGTGTGGTTTACAGTGCATACTGCTGGCCTATACCCGTACCATTACACGCCGGTACACACTATTGAAGAAGGAGACCCCGCGAGAAGGTTGGACTTCAGCAGATTTATGCTAAATGCTGACGTAGAAGACCCAGATTTTCTAAGAAATATCTTATGGACAGATGAATCCAAATTTGATAACGATGGCATAACTAACTATCACAACGCCCATTACTGGGCCCCAAAAGTACTAAGGAATCCCAATAAGAAAAGAGTGGCGAGGTCCCAACGAAGATTCAGCGTGAATGTGTGGATGGGCATTATCTCCAACCATTTGATTGGACCTTACTTTCTCCCGGACAATCTAAATGGGGAAAATTACGAAAACTTCTTGAGAGGACACTTCAGAGATTTGCTGGATGATCTGCCACTCAACTTGAGAAGGGACATGTGGTTCCAACATGATGGCTGCCCTGCCCATTTCAGGAGAAGTGTCAGAGACTGGCTGGACACAAATTATCCAAACAAATGGATAGGACGAGGTGGGCCGTTGCCATGGCCAGCAAGAAGTCCGGACCTAACCCCCATGGATTTTCATGTGTGGGGGTGCATGAAAAGTCTTGTCTACAGCGAGCCAAATCCAGTTTCGTCTGTGGAAGAATTAAGAGAAAGGATTGTCGATGCAGCAAATCAACTAAGGACAACGTTGACCACTGCAGTTGTAAAGACTGGACTCCGTCGAAGGATGCGACAATGTATTAGAAACAGAGGCAGCCATGTTGAACATGAACTGTAGAGTAAGAAAAAGTTGTGTGAAAACCTGATTTAATAAATGATATTTCATGCTTACCTATTGTTTTATTTTACTTTTTAGGGCTAAGTATCAATTTTCTTCTCCACTGTCGCCTAAGAAACTAAGTTTTTTCAATGCATTTAAATAAAATCCTAGATTGTTATACCTCGTTAGATAGCTGATAAAACATAGATATTTTAAAACACATCTGCCGAACAATTGCCATAATATTTTTTTTAGATATCCCTTAGAGAAAAATAAACTTTCTGATATTTTTTTCAATTTCTTAACATTCACTTATCTACTACAGCCTATTCAATTAACTTATGGACTATTTTAATGATTGACGTCCTAAAGCATCTTATTACACATGTTAAAATGCAATAATAGTAATAATAACACACACAAAATAAAAATAAATACATTTAGTAGCCTAAAAATCGGCAATTTTCAATAAAAACATTAAAAGTTGAATATCTCGAAAAGGGTTAAGTTTAGGGTAGGGTGTTTCATAATGAAATAAGTCAGAAATGATGGGTACTACACGCCCTTAACGGATCTAGCACGACTTTTCCTGTAACCCTGTATATATATAAACATGAAATTAATAACAATCAAACATCGTTTCCAAAAGAATGTTTGCCTCCTTCAGCTGTCTATTACAAACATGTTGGAGTTCTTAGGCCATCTTGCTGCAGTTCGGATGGATTCATAATTTATCCCCTTCCGATATGCTGTATAAGTCGAAGCATGTCTCGTTGAATGTTGTGGATACAGTGTGTCCCAGATTCCCTTCTCTATACAGCGACCTCGGCTCCTGTTCTACCTACACTAAATGTTAAATAGGAAACTAGCGTGTATGACATGTCTCAATAGTCTTTTGCTTTCTGGCAACCTGCCTCAACTTTCATTTTTCTTTTGGCCGCCATCTGGAATTTTTCGACTTTTGAAAGGGGCGTAAAATTTCCAGACTAGTGATGTCTCATAAGTTCATAAAAGATTGGAGTATCATCGTTATATCATCACACGTATTAATGTTATGTATTAATTTTTTCCTAAGGAAACCATGAATTATTTGTCAGAAAATAAAATTAATTACTAACGCATTTTTTTTCATCTAGGAAGGTACTGACTTTGACGTTAAAGGATTAAAAATATTAAAATTATATTTTAATAAGTAATAGGTACGTTTTCTCTCATTAAAATCATAGATCTGCCAAAAAAAAGTCAACCAACTGGTTGTTGAAAGATTACAAAAATTGAAAATTTTCAAAAACATATGATTTTCGCTTATATGTGGGATGAAATTTGATTTATTCTGGCCTCCGATCAGGTCCTAAACGGAATACGTTGAATAACCAGTAACCCTATACGAGGGATGTCTTTTAAGTTTTGCATATAGAAACCTAGTAGGCCGCGCGGACGAACATCAGTACTGAATCTTAACCTCACTCTTTAGTAAACTTAAATTCATAATTTATTACAACTTTCAGAGACAATTATCGCAGCAAGAATGCCTTGCTGAGTTACTGTCTGTATTCGGCAACAAAGCGCCACATCAGTCGACAATTTCCCGTTGGTATGGAGAATTCAAACGTGGACGGGTGAGTCTTAGCGACGATCCCAAGGTGCGTGCACCAAAAACGGCAGTCACCCAGGAAAACGTCGATGCTCTGCGCACTCATCATTGAAGATAGACATGTGACATATCGCGAGGTTGAGGCGTCCTTAAAGACCTCAAAGACCTCAATTCAAAAATTTTACATGAAGAATTAATAGTAAGAAAATTAGTTTCTCGTTGGATACCCCACCTGTTGACTGAAGAGCAGAAAGCAGCCAGGGTTAATTGGTGTCAAAAAACGCTTGACCGTTTCAATTCCGGAAACTCACAAAATGTGTACAGCATTGTCAGTGATGATGAATCGTAGATTTACTGTTATGAACCTGAAAATAAACGACTGGCTGTTTGGGTGTTCCAAGGTGAAGAAAAGCCAACAAAAGTCATCCGTTCTCGAAGTGTTTCGAAAAAGGTGGTCGCGACATTTGTGTCAAGAGTGGGTCATATTGCAACAATTCCTCTTAATGAGCAAAGAACTGTTACTGCGGATTGGTATACCACCATTTGTTTGCCAAAAGTCATCACCGAGCTTCGAAAAATCAACCCCGAAAGAAGAATCATCCTCCACCAAGACAATGCAAGCTCGCACACAGCCCAAAAAACAAGGCAGTATTTAACGGAAGAAAACGTGGAATTATTGGACCATCGTCCATATAGTCCCGATCTAAGTCCTAAAGATTTCTTTAATTTCCCGAAAATTAAAAACAGACTGCGTGGTCAAAGGTTCCAGTCACCAGAAGAAGCAGTTGACGCATTCAAAAATGCCGTTTTGGATCTGCCAGCAAACGAGTGGAATAAGTGCTTCGAAAATTGGTTCGAGCGCATGCAGATGTATATTATTCTTCGTGGAGAATACTTCGAAAGACAATAAAGTCATTTAAAACTACCTGCCGTGTTGTTTTATTTCCATATGCAAAACTTAAAAGACATCCCTCGTATTTGCGACGGTAACCCCAAAAATAAGGTCTCCTATTTTTTGATGCATGGGCTCCAGCAGGGGGCTGCCAGGGTGCACCGTGGCCTGTACTGAGAATCCGGATAAATCTTAAAATTTGTATATTTCTATTTTATGTACAAATTTTGGGGATTTTATGGTTTACCTCACCTCCTGGAGAAAATTTGATACCCTCGCTCACTAAAAAGTGTTAGTGGCATGTATCTGTATACTACTATAAGTTATCTCTTGCCGATCATCATCCCCAATGATAAAAATTCCTGTGGGCGTTCTGAGCTATGGTAGTTTGTATATCGATATACTACAGACCTCCATGCCGGGTCGTTGAGGAAACGCTGAACATCTTCTTTCACATCGTCGTCGGTACTTACTTATTCAATAATAGCTTATAAATAAAACCTAATAGTCCTTTTATCGTGGACTACTGAAAATTGCACCCTTCTCGTTCGAAAGCCCGTTAAAATGCACTAGTTAAAAATAAAATATGTACGAATCGAAATGAAATTTGTATGTAAAGACAACAAGGGCAATCTTGGCTGTAGAGCGAGCTGAGTCTTGCCTTGCCGTGCTGGAAGCCTTCTGGCAGAATCATAAATATTTCCCTGTGCATTGTAAATAACCTTAAACGGGCAGACTACAAACTTATGAATTATTTCACTTCATTTATGTAATATTCAAGGTGCAATTTGAATAGAGAGAGAGTTCGCTCTTCTCTCCATGCCAATGCCAATCTGTCTGGTGAATAATTGAATTGTTTCAGAATGGCCTGAGAAATGCTCCGCTCTGACTCGATGCCTGTGTATAGAGCCGCTGCTACTGCTTGTATTGTCTTTAATATTAACATTGCTGTTTAAAGTACACTTTAAAGACGCCAATTTTATATTACACTGTGCCTTCGAGTTCACTAGCAACCGGTCTCACAGTGGCGTAACCTGAAGCTCCAATGTTGAATAACACAGACCGACAAAACTGAGCTGACTCAGAAACCAGAGTATACTTTCCCTAAGGCTTTTGATATGCTGAATCCGTATCCGTGATCCAAATCTCTCAGATGGTTCTAGTTTCCGTGCAAAAATAGATACTTTTGCCTGTATTTGAGGTTATGTAACATGGCAATTACTTGTAGACATATTATAATAGATAGGAATATAATTGTGAAGATTGATAATGTGTTATCAGATAAACTCCCCGTAGATCTGGGCGTTCACCAGGGGTCCGTATTAGGTCCTCTAATGTTTATGCTTTTTGTAAATGATTTATCAGATTTCATTTCACAGGGAAAAGTTACAATGTTTGCTGCTAACACGATAACTGTTTCTGGAAGTTCTGCCGACAAACTGCATGAAAACGCCGTAGTTGTTTTTGAAGAAGTGGAAGTACTAAGACAACATTAAATGTGGATTACAGTTAGTGAATAGAGTGAAACTGCTTGGTAGCTGGTTGGATGCAGATCTCACCTCCAGCACCCAAATTGAGAATGTACAGTAATGGACAAAAGTATATAGACAAATTAATATTGTGCTGTATTTCTTTTTTAACTTGTTTTATTAATACACCAACCTGTATACATAATTCGTTATAGCATAATACTCACTTATACATAAATAAATTCATAAGACATACCCTCTTGAAGTCACAGATGCTCCAATCAAGATGCAACCATGCAAATTGTAATCGGTCCTTACGGTTTTTGTTCGAGATTAGCGGTTTCTTACTCGGGCGACGTGCAAATAACTTCAAATCATTTAATCCTCTACTTATAGTTTTCGTAGAAACACTGGAAACCTTTTGTCTCGATTTTGGCTTTTATTTGTCTTGGGGTTTTAAACGGGATGTTTGGACGAAATTACTTTTATTAATCTAACTGGTCTAGCAGTTAGTTTTCTAGGCCGACCACATGGCTTTAATGATAATTTCTGAGGTGTGTGATGAAGATGATATAGAAAGTAAAACGCGTAAGCCAAAAACATGGGTGAAAAAATGGCTTTTGGAGAAGGAAACATTTTCAAATGGGAGATTGTTGACGCACCTTAAGGGAACTGAACCGGTAGATTATAAAAATTACTTCAGAATTACCTGTGCAACGTTTGATGAACTTCTCTACAAAGTTGGACGTTTTATAAAGAAACATAATACTTTGATGCGGGAAGCCATTTCCGCAGACACAAGATTAAATATTACACTCCGATTTCTAGCAAAGGGAAATGTTTTGGAGACTTGAAGTTTTTTTACGCAGTGTCTCCACAAGCTATAGGAAAAATTGTCATTGAAACATGTCAGGCAATTATCCATGTATTGAAAAATTGTATTAAGGTAGGTATTCCAATTTCAGAACAAATATACTACAAACTTATGTTGTTCATTTCATTTTAGTTACCTGTAACGCCTGATGAATGGCGAAAAGAAGCGGAGCTATTTGAAGACGTTTCTGGTTTTCCAAATTGCATCGGCGCTATAGATGGAAAACATGTGGAAATAAAAAAGCCAGCACACTTAGGATCTTTTTACTTTAACTATAAAAGGACATTCAGTATTGTTTTGATGGCAGTCGTGAATGCTAATCTGCAATTTTTAATGGTTGATGTCGGGCAAAACGGTCGCGTGTCAGATGGAGGTGTGTTTTCTAATACACAGTTTGCCAAGTTATTATAGGAAGGGGATCTTCAAATTCCACTAACTAGAGTAGTGGGATCTGGAGAACAAATCTTACCATTTGTGTTTGTAGCAGATGATGCATTTCCGTTAAAGGAAAACATTTTAAAGCCGTATACAGGATATCATATAAGTAGGCAGCAGGAGCTTTTTAACGCGAAACTCAGTTCAGCTCGTGTTAAAGTGGAAAATGTATTTGAAATGCTGGCCAATGGTTTTCAAGTCGTAAAAGTAAAAACTTATGTCCCACTAAATCAACGACTATTGTGCGGAGCTATTGTTATTTTGTACATAATTTTTTGCGACAACAGGATACACCACATTCAGTAAATGTAACCGGTCCATCGCAAGATGGACTTAACATGGTACCTCCTGAGCCATCACATGCCAGAAATTCAAGTAACTTAGGAAAAAGAACAAGGGATGACTTTTGTAATGTAATCGATCATAATAATATTGCCCAATAAAATATAGTCAATGAACTCTGTTATTTCTAGATAAACCCACATACATTTACAACTTAAACAACATAAATAATAATAGATAATACACATAATTCTTCAATTTTAACTAAACTATACTCAAATATTATTGATAGGTTTCACACATAACGTGGGTCGCTGAACAGGTCTGTTCTGCTACGCTTTCATATCTTTCAACGGGTTCTGTTTGTTAAATTTTTTGATGTTGAAATCCTGTGAATGTCGGTGGATGACTAGATAATTGCCGAAGTACTATACCATTTGAAGGTATTGAAGAAGGATGAGGAAATGAATTAGGTGTTGAGGTGCTAGAAATTGAAAGTGAAGAGTTATTTGATGTTGGTATCGACACAGTATTTAGTATAAGCTGATTCAATTGCCCCAACAAAAAAAATGTCGTCTATAGCTTTTCTGTCATACAATTGTTGTGTATCTGATAGTTTTCGTAATAAACAGGCCTCTGTACTCAGAAAAAGTCGCTTTTTGTAGAAATCTCTCTTTACTTTCCGAAGTATTAGCCTTACTTTTTATAGGCTGTGGTGGTATATTTGTTGTTTCCCTGTTTTCGCAATCAATTGAATCAACTCCTGGAGACTGTACCTCCTGGTCCTTCAAAAAATTCAAGCAAGAAATATACCAAATGGATGGTACATACACATCCTCTTCACCTGCTCTGGATTTCACAGAATCGATTCTCGTCCATAGGTAGTTCGGATGCTCATTTTGGCTTTTAATTTTTCCACAGTACCTTCAGAATCGATTTCTTTATATTCCAATAACAGGGTTTCCCATGCATTGTTTTTCTTCGATTTATTTTGAGTACACATCGCTTTCAATTTGCCATATTTCGGGCATACTTCGGTATACTTCAAAAAAACTGTGCCACTTTTCGTTGTTTGGAATCGCCATATCTTAAGTTAGTACACGTCTGAACTCGATCAAAGACAACTCCTCAAGACGCGACGTGAGGACACAGCCTACTAGACTTTGTCGAAATGTTTTCAAACAACGCCACACGCACGCAAATTCTCAGCTCTTGAAAAGGCCCCGCCCATACAAAATCAAAAACTTTTAATTTGATCAAATGTGTTTGCAAAATTTCAAACTTGTTTGAAAATAACGTCACACACGCTCAAATATCATTTATTTGCAAACATATTTGCAAATAAATTTGACCGTGTATGGTTCACTTAACAGGTGCATAGTATCACTGAGATCAACAGCTTCTTAATAATAGAAGGTCTTTCACTGATACCTAATATGCAACAATTTACAACCATTTGCCTTGTACATTTTGTTATAAGTAGTTCCGCCGCCACGGAATCAATTTTAAAAATCTAAGGCTACCTAAACAATTAAAGTATTAGACACGGGATAATATTCAAACTTTAATTCGCAAGTTTTATGTTGCTTAAAGATATCTGTATCACACAAGTCCGTTTTTCTCATTTATGTCGGTTTGTCATTCCGTGTCTGTTGTATATCGATGCGTCATAAGTGCTGAGTCAATCTGCTTGACGAGATATTCAGAGAACCATCTTAGATTTAGGAGCACATACTAAAGGTTAGGCTAAATGGGTGATACATTCAAGGACCTTGAAATTCAGAAAAATATATGTGTAGATATAAAAGCAGTCAAGTCATCATTTACAAAAGCATCAAAGGGCGCTAAAGTGTAGCGCTGTCTCAGTGACGACATCACCGCGGATTGACCAGTTGGAGTTTGTTATCCATTGCACAGTCGGCACTGGCCTTCACGACGATTCAGCATCGCCAGCATTGCAAGTTGTTTCGAATTATGAGCACATTATACATCGGATTTCAATTTTAGCGTTGTTACCGAGATCAGAAACTTCAGTTTCAACACCTACAAAAAGTTTTCCGAAAAAGATCAGGAGCCTCTGATACGCCAAAAGTTTGAGAGATTTTTTATTTTTTTTTGTTTTTGCCCCTGGCTCCGCCGCCTCAGGACTGATTTTCAAAAACGAAGCTTTTCCATCCTTGGCATAGAAATAATCTTGTATGAAAATTTCTTCAAAATCATCATACATGCGATATAACATCCAAAAAACGTAATTCAATTTAAATCTTTCGCGATTACGCCAGTTGGTGTAGGAAGTAAAATCAGAATCAGATGGCAAAATTATCATGACGGGTCATATGTATGAAGGCAAGGTGACAAACAAACATGGCGGGTCGAAATACACTTGAAATCAGGCCCCAGAATCGTACGTAAATTAAAGTAATAGAAATTTTCTTTTTCCGAATATTCTGCGATTTTCAACATTTTCTAGGTGCCGCTATCTAATATACTCGTACATGTTAATATAAAGCGTTACTCCAATTTGACTGACATCGGTCACCATTTCCGAGATCTCTCACTCTCCCAGCACTGGTATTTCTAGGCACCTATTAGACATTATTTCACTCATCATTGATTTCTCTGTACATTAGCCCCGAAAACTTCAAATATTCTCTGGATATGAATCGCGTATGTATCGGCCGCGGTTGCGACTGGCGTCATGCACCGACCGTGATGAGTGTTCTGGTATGGAATCACACGCAGCAGCATAGAGCTTTCTACCGCTACCTCGGTGCCTCGTCTGCCTGAGTGAAGTATCGGGGAAAGGCGACGTTTCCAGATGCACTACCGGTAGGGTATGGACCTGTTTGACTGACTTTTTTCTTCAGAGGGTCTAGTTTGTGCTGAACATATTCCATTATATAAGGGCGTTGCGTGGGAAGTGCAGAATCAAAGAAGTTTTTTTTTCTGGGGGTTGTAGGGGGTGGGGGAAAGTGTATCTTAATTTTTGATGACATAATATGTCTATTCTTCTAACTAACGGTAATTCTACGCACCTATTAGATATATTTCACACAGATTTTTCCGTATTTCTGCACTTAAAACTCACAAAGTAGAATAGTTTTTGACTCCAGTGTCGAGAAATGAATATAATCGTAGTTGCTACCGCAGAGCTGGTAACATGGAGACTGTCTGTTTCGGTGGTATCGGGCAACGTTACCAGATAGAGATAGAATATTTTATCGCCCAAAAATTCCTCAAGTGACGTTAGAATTCCCCAATATGGCAACCCTGTTATCCGGCTTACTCATAACCAATCGGACAGCAACATTGCCGTTGCTTGTCAAATGGATGAGAACTGGGGGCGAATTCATTTACATTGGACCAGGTTAGTTCAGCGCAAAGCTAGACATATCGTTAATTTATTTGAATGTATAAACCCGTGTGATTCACTTGATCTCATAAATTTCGTCGTTATACATGTTGGTAGCTTTCAGAAGAAAGCGGCGGACTTGCGGCGTCCATAGTTTTTCATGAACTCATGATAGCGGTGTGTGGAAAGTGCTGAGTCTGCCTACTTAACGCCATTTTTAGGTTTTATATGCATACGTGAGACTTTTGTTCTGAGAAACCCTGTAGGAAATATATTTCCTCATCTAACCCAACCTATAATACTACTCTCATGTTTATATGTTTACCTAATTTCCCTAGCACCCCTTTCCATTTATTTTAGTTGACGCTCGATGCTTTCCGCTGGTTTATTAATAATTTTTATCGAGATTGTCGACCACCGAGCCACAGCCACGGCTACCTGGCGATTTCACAACCTAAATTATTCACCAGTGCTGCCAATAATAAAATATCAATTCCACTTAGAAAGCCACCCCCTTTAGGATGGGCTTTGTTTCTAAATAAATACACAATGGCTGCAGTCACGCTTACCTTACTTTTTTTAGGGTAACATGATTGGTTTTTAAAAGATTGAAAGATTAGTCCAGCTTAATGCAGTTCATTGTTTTACAACCCTTCAATCGAAATAGCCAGTATCTCCAGTTGCTAGGTTTTTTCTTCGTTTGTATAATGTTAGGCATCAATTCGAGATCTATTAACTGGTATTTAAAAATTGTTGAGATGATCATTATTTCCAGGCATATTAAGAGATTATTCTTCGTTATGTGAAGTTATACCACCCCCTCCTAGTACGAACTATGTGGTTCAGGTCCGTGCTAGCCAAAGTCGTTTTCCTTTTTAGATTCCATGTATACGAGAGAGAGAGAGAGAGAGGAGAGAGAGAGAGAAGCGCAAAGCGGCAATGCCTAGCCTCATAATCCTGTGAAGCAGAAATAGGATTATATGTTGAATGGGCCACAGAGCACTTTCATTCAATGCGGAATCTCTGTTGTTGCCATTTCATAGAATTGATCATACCGTAAAATAGAGTGTTCATATAATATTTAATAAAAATCCAGAACGTATCTTACGGACTTTGTTTATTGTTCAAGTACGACAATCATTAAATTAAAATAAAATGATTAACATGTTATATTAAAACATTCTTAAACTGCCTTACATGATACAAATAATCACACAATATCAGATATCACAAATTAAGTTATTACCTCGTGTGGTCACCCTACTGTGCTTTATTTGACGTATAACTTGAAAATGAAATGAAAATTACAATGAGTTTTACATACGTAGAGTAATATAGAAGTTAAATAGACAATCAATATTTTAGCTGACCTACGATTGTGACTTCAAATACATTACTAATAATGTAATTTGAAGTATGAGTGAAGTATACTAATACACTAACCTGTGACCTTTCGACATTTTGCTTTATACTTGCGTAAGCCGCATAATACTCGAAAACTCCAGTACCTTTTTGTCGTAAAGTCTTTTAATCTCACTTTCATCGTCATTTGATAGCGAGTTTGTTGATAACCGCTGTATTGAAATGAAAAAAAAGCGCTGCCAGCGGGTCTATTGGTGATCAACGTAAATATTTTGCGATTTGATCAAACATGGTTCACGGTTGCATGAAGTAGTCGCCCGTTTAGTTGATCATATCGTTAAATGATTTGTTGTCATTGATCTGATCAACACACATCATGATCTGACCAATAGATAATGATACATTTCATGAAAAGTCAATTTTAAAAATTATTAAAATGGTTTCAAAAGATTCTCGTTCAACAAGAGATTCTCGCGGGGAGATGACGTACAAGAACAGGATTCGTTGTACGATAAAGAACAATTAGCATAACCCATTCAAGTTATGGAAAAAAGTATTTGTTAAAAAACAACTGGAAGGTGCCTTAAGATTCGTACAGTTCTCAGAAAGTGATAAAAATCGTTCAAACTTCGTTTTTTGGCGTTTCGCAAGCGCAACAATTTTTTTGTAGAGGTTAAAAATTTTGAGGGTTTTAGGGGTGGATGAGGAGATATCTTATTTTTTGGCGTAAATATATATTTATACCCTCCCAACTTCGATAATTCTAGGTACCTCTTATACTTACTTCACAAATCATAGATTCTCCCAAACATTTGCCTTGATATTAGTAATAATAAGCAGAAGAACAGCCTCAAGCATACATGACAAATATAACATACAATCGACTCAACATGGGAGTACTACAGAGGAGGCACATGATACTGAAAGGAAGTTACGTGTACTAAAAAAGAATATCGAACAAACAAGAGAAGAATGAGTTAACAGCAAACTCCTCCGTGGCCACCGAACTACAGTATATTCAGATAAGAGATAGACCGGACATAAACAAGACCACGTGATCATCGAACGCTGTAACATTCGGCAGGGACGTATTAAGAGTCACGCAGTACTATTTTAGATAGTAGATGCTGCTTTGCGTAACTTTGTAGTAAATTAGCACAATTCGATGTGTATACGATTGGTGATGGATATAGGATCATGTGGGGGTGGGGTAAGAAATATATAATGATGTAAATATACATAAGGGTTTCAAAATTTTCGCTTCGATTTCCAGCTTCGGATGCCGTCTGATGTTTGGTGAAATACAGTCGAATACAATCTCAAAATGGCGTTTAAATTAGCCTAAATTAAAAATAATCGTATATCTCTTAAAATTGCTTTTAGAATATTGATTAGTATATTTTTTGATTTCTAGGTAAATATGTAACCAAATTAAAACGTTCAAAACGTAAAAAAATGTGCATGGTTGAACATTGTCAGAAAGTAGATTCTTGAATAGGTTTTGCCAAAATGGGTTCAAAAATGTCAATAATTAATTAAAAAACACAGTAGCTTTATAATTACTTATAACTTACCGAATTTGATGAACGACATCTTTTATTGGAAAGATGAGCTTGATGAGCTTTCATCATCGCTACTGCCTGAAGCACCAACGTCAATAATGAATGGCTCGACTTGTTCATCTAAAATATTGTCCAGTTCCCACATTCTCTTTTCAACTTTGTCTTTCACGTGCTTAATACAGTTTTCCCATTTTTGCGCTGTTATTAATTCTAGTGCTTCTTTGAAAAGTCCTTTGAGGTCACAAAATTTAAAAGTTGTATTGTGCTTAGCTATATAATTTTTAACCTCTGCCCATATGAGCTCAATGGGATTGAGCTCGCAATGGTATGGAGGTAAACGGAGCACAGTTTTATTTTGACTTGCTGCCATTTCGTCAATGGCGTATTTTTGATATTCCGCCTTGTGATCCTTGACAATTCTTAATAATTGTACTTTCAGCATTGCTTCTTCAAAGTTGATATTTTTCGAGCGGAGCCAATTTTGAACATCAACTTTCCTTGAAGCCGTTGTTGGGACCTTCTCCATTCTTCGAGAATGATAAGGCGCATTATCCAACACAATTACTGCGTTTTCCTCTAAGTTCGGTAAAATTTTTGAAAACCACTGTTCAAACGATTCGCCATTCATTTCCTCGTGGTAATCTCCAGTTTTCTTAGACTCAAAGCACCACAGACCGTCAACAACAAATCCATCCTCACTGCCAATATGGCAGATAATGAGCCTTTTCCCTTTACCTGGAAATCGAAGTACTAACTGGTGTAGATTTATTTCAATAAGCGAACCTTTTTCAAATGTTTTCATCACATTCAGCGAAAAAACATTGAGACATGAGTATCAGATTGCTATAATTGGGATTATTTAGTCATATTGAAAGAAAGAATATTGAACGTCGTATGATTACTCAGCGCTTCACAATTTAATTTAAAGTTATAAACCTCTAAAAAATGAATGATCAGGAACCTGAAATACGCGCAAATATTAATATTAACAAATTATAACTATATAGAGCTTAAAGTATGAATTAAAATGATTAAAAATATTAGGAACGGTACACAATATAAAACTTAGTAACTTTTTTTAAGTTTATAATATTCGACATATTTTAAGATTATATTAGAAAACTATTGAAATATCAAAAAAACATAAAAACATGGCTTAAAAAAGTTCTAACAAATGAAAATGACAATAAAACATCCACGCATTTTATCGAAAGTTATAAAAGTTTTGTTACTTGTAATATGTTTTATCTGCCCCCTGGAATTAATGTTTAGAACCTTGTTCCCAAGGTTTGAAAAACATCCGATTGTTGTCTATTACTCGTATTTACCTGCTGGATTTTTTAATCCGGTGGACAGTCCATCTAGAAAGGCCCTCCTGGATGAAGTTACAGAATCATCAACCCATACATTACTTGTAGTGTGTCCTGCGTTTACCCATGTTTCATCAAGGTAATAAATCTTCCTGTTTTGATTTCTATATTTCCCAATTTTTGTTAAATAATCCCTCCTCCATAGCACAATTTCTTCTCTATCCAGTAGTAAACTATTACGACCTCGTTTTTTCCATTTACCTCCTGCAGTACTTTATCTATAGTAGGTATTTCATTCCCAAAGAAGAATTCGTGCACTTTCCTCCTAATCGCATGCTTATCAGCTTCATCCAATGATTTAACAATACTTTTGCGATGTTTACTGGTCATTGGCTCAGAAAAGGTGTGATTTTTTTTGTATTGTCTTAACACATTAAACACTGATGCGCGACACACTTCAACTTTGTGAGAAACCTTCACAACAATTTCTTTGATGGTTGATGCCTCGTTCTCCTCGCGCTCGATCTTATATATATTCAAAATGACCTCTTTCATTTCTGCACTCAGGTGTCTTTTTTTAGAGCGTTTCCTAGGTGGACTACAGGAGTTTACAACTTCATCGGCAGTATCTGTACTACTGGGCATTTTGCGCAAGCAGTTGATAACAATAACAATCAATAACAAGGTATAACAATAACAACGACAAAACTCAACAACTTAATAAGATAACAAACGAAAACGTCAAAAGAAATATCAAATTGCAATGATGCACACGACATACGTAACACGTCTGAACCTGAATGTGCCTTGATACGACTGCTCTGCCGCTCGGCATAGGCATTTAATTGCGAATTGACCAATGAGGGCTCCTGTTTTACGTCGAGACGGCGGCGTTAGCGTGAAAATCACCCGAACCTTTTGTTTACATCCGGTCTGTCTCTTATCTGAATATACTTTAGCAAAGTAAAAGAACCGTTCAGCCATAAAAGCTCTCTATTGTTGTTGCCTGAACACCAAAATGCTGGCTTAAGTTTGTGCGGAATGCAAATTTGCTTTCTGCAACATATTTGCTCTAAAATGAGGTGTTTAAAATATTCTTATAGTATAGTTATACAACACCCTATAGGACAAATTTTTAACTGTTGCATAAACGTTTATACAACTATTTTATACGGCATATTTGCACGTTAGTCAAAACTGTTGTGTTGTGGCATCCATGGTAACGTTTATAAAACAAACCCGAACCTTGTTGTTTTTCTGTGCAAATTTACTACTTTAGCCAACAAATTGCTCCCAACGGAAGCACTTATACAACTGTTGTTTAGTAACTGTTAAAGGCTGCACATATGCAACAATATTACAACTTTTGTAGTACAAAATTACTGTGCTCGGCATACATTTGTTGCTGAATGTGTTGGTATACAACTTCACCATAACCTAACTTTCTGCTGTCATATTTTTGTTAAAATGCCATAACCAATATTTTAAGACAAACACCTGCAGGCAACACCAAAATATTCTAATAAACCAAAGACAACATGGACGATGCCATGATTATACACAACCACCCGCCATATTGGGCAAACATGCATTTATTCCTCTATTTAGTATTAAATAATGATGTTTCAGTTCGAAATTACAGATATAAAGTGATAAACATTACTACAATTGTGTCTAAATATAGGATTTAACGCAGATAAGTTCAGTTTTCCATCTTAAAAATCTAGATATACTTTTGATCATTATTAAAATATAAGTGAAACACGAAGCCCGTAGAAATTGTGTAACTACTTTGCACGATAATCACAATAAAATTTGCTGCGCAAGTAATTCAATAGCTCTACATCACAGTGTAGAAGTTTATCATATACCTGTGTATGAAATTCACAATGGCCGATATGTAAGTAAACAAGACGACTGTAATGTGTTAGTTATATGTTCTTCACTTCGTCTATACAATACATAAGAAATAGTTTGGTTGCAATAAAGTAGAATCATGTAACAGAATAGTTGTATAATTGACAAATTGACGCAAATGACCTATAGCGGCTGCAAGAGGCTTGCACTTTTGTTGTATAACTGTTACCTGCAGCCCTTACACAACCTCTTAAATGACTGGAGTGTCCTATTAGGTGTGCCCATTCCGCTTGTATAGCTGTTCTAATAGGGTTTTGCCAATGTTCTTACATTATACTATGCTGTGTAAGGAATACTGTATAATTATTCTTGCAACTCTAATAGGAGTGATAATTGTTAGTTGGGCAGTACTTCAGAAACTTAGAAAAACTTCACATAGATCGAGTAGCAAGCCTCGCCTTGCTAAATAGTCCCAACTTGAAAGGAGGTACATGATCAGGCGTTGAATATCAAATACCACCAGAAGAGAATATTAGGTATGGATGTTTATAGCAAATGTAGACTGTACCATGGTAAAGACGAAACAGTACAGCATGTACTTGCAGGATGTTCAACGCTAGCACCCAGTGAATATACATACCGACATAACAGTGTTGCTAGTTCTGTGCTTTGGAAGATCTGCAAGGAACTGCAAGCAGAAGTCTCTAGTAATTGGTACGATCACAAACCTGAGCCTGTAGTCAACATCCAGCAATATACCTACTGTTTTAGGACTATCCTATCATCACAGATCACACTAAATGCGCAAACCGTCCTGACATAGTGGGGCACAACATTGCAGACCGAAAATGTTTCATCATTGACATAGCTGGGAATGGCGACAACAATGTCACTCTGAGGAAGGCAGAAAAATTGTCTAAATACAAAGACCTACTGATTGAAATCCAGCGCATGTGGAACGTCAAAGCCAAGACAGACCCGCACATGTAAAAAACCCATGAAGCGTAAAAACAACCTATTAAATGTCATGTTGCAGACTAGGTAGTTTTTAGGGTGCAAACAGTCATTCTATCTATGGAGGAATAACTCAAATAAACTACACCCATTGTTGATTGCATATATTTTGTTAAGCTAATTAATCTGTAGTTTTTATCTCTGAGAAGAAAGTTGGTTGAATAGCAAGATCGCATCTGGATTATGTGTATTTGTCTGCGTGTGTATAAAATCAGTGTATTTGCTGTGTGAGAAAATCGTTACTGAATCTGCTGCCAATGAAGTATACTAAGTGACATATAAATCCGAACACCCAGTTTAAATGGTTTTATTTTAATAAAAGTTGGTGAATGTATTTATCTTACTGTAAATAACAAGTGAAAAATTTTTCAGCCTTATCAGTTGGACATTCCGGTTTTTATACTGCTTTTTTTTTAATTCACTAACGCTCTAAAAATGAATATTTCAGCCCCATTAAAGAATCAACGTTGGCGGATTTTGGTTCTTGACATCCTTTACGATCGGTTACGATGCCTAGAGTACGGAGACCTGTACGATTTCGTCAACTTAGTGAGTTTGATAAGGGCCGTATAGTGGGACTTCGGGAAGCTGGACTTTCTTTTCGGGCAATTGCAGTTAGAGTGCAAAGAAGTGTAGACACTGTGGTTAGGTGTTGTCAGGCATGACTTCGAGAAGGCCGTACGCAAAAAGCAAAGGGCACTGGACGCCGCCGTAGAACAACAGACCGTGAAGATCGCCGCCTAAGATTATTGGCCTTAAGGGACCGTTTCTCCACTACCAGGTCCATTGCAAATGAATGGTTTGCAGAACACGGAAGACCTATTGGCATGCGAAGTGTTTACCGACGAATGAGAAGTTTTGGCTTGTTTTCATACCGGCCAAACTAGGTCCTCCCTTTAACTCGAGAACACCGACGTAATCGCATTGAGTGGTGCAGACAACGGTCACTCTGGGATCAGGAATGGAACAGTATTGTCTTTAGTGACGAGTCTCTATTTTGTTTAGGCATGCACGATGGTCGTGCCAGGGTTAGAAGGCGACGTGGTGAAAGGAGGAATCGACAGGTTTTTTGTTGAAAGACATGTTTCAGGTCACCTTTAATCTTCATCAGACGTAACATGAACGCGCAGCGTTATATCCACGAAGTTCTAGAACCCCATCTTTTACCCTATCTTGACACCCTGGCAGATTCAACTTTCCAACAAGATAATGCCCGACCACATGTTGCAAGAGTCACAATAGACTTCTTTCAACATAATGATGTCACATTGTTACCATGGCCACCAAGATCTCCCGACTTATCCCCAATTGAGCACGTGTGGGATATGATGGGTTGGAGATTGCTCAATTTGCAACGTCCTCCTCAGACTCTAGAAGCACTCCGAGAGGAGTTGGTGGTTGCCTGGAATGAGATACCACAGGAGGACATTGACCACCTGATCAGAAGCATGCCTAGGCGCGTTGGAGAATGCGAAGCACATCAGGGTGCATCCACACATTATTAAAGGTCAAAGGGCTTTAAAGCAGTGCAATCATTTTGAAATTTTTATCATTTACTTATTATGCTTCATTAAGTACTTATACAAAATTTTATTAAAATAAAACCATTTAAACTGGGTGTTCGGATTTATATGTCACTTAGTATATATCTATTAGCTGTGCCCGTCGGGTTATTTGTGTTGTGCTTTCTGTAGAGAGGTTATGTTCAAAGTTATAAATTACGAAGGACTTTGAGGAGAATTACGAGAAATCACCACCGCTCCCGCGTTGTGTGTAATTACTGTTAGCATGTATATGGCTTGTAATTCGACAGTGTACAATGAATATAATTATTTCTTATCGCTCTCATTTTCAAAACTCAGCAAATTTGCATACGTAATTTCCAGAATGGATAAGAAAAAGTGGATGCGCAACTAATTTCTAGCTTTGAATCTCAAGTAAGTGTATTTGAGACAAGAATCCACTGGAATTATCATCAACACATACAACTTACAGCTTAGACCTTCAGTAATGCCATCCCTGAAGCAGATTTTAAATCACATCAGAGCCAAATATTGATAACTAAAGCCTCATGACGTTTAGGCAACACGTACCACTATGGGCTAAGTTAACATCTTGTTGAAAAACCTACATTATGTCACAAAAATTTGCATAATGTCACTTTTCAAGATACGTAATACCCGTGCCGGTAATAATTGGTACACTCGGGACCACTGAAAAGGGAATGCATACATATTTAGGACAGATCCCGGGGCACCCTAGTATGTACTTTTATATTATACAGGGTGCGGCAGAGAGGCTGGACGGTTTTAAAAACTTGATAAAATAGTTAATTTTTACTCGAAAACAAATTTATTGATGGAATCAGGTTCACAAGGAAATAGCATTTGAGACAGTCAAGTGTGGAAAATCACATCAGGCATGTGGTGGCCGAAATCGTTGATGCAGTGCTGGAGGCGTTCTTGGAAGTTCGCGTAGACTCTCTCCAACATCGCTCTCTCAACTTGGGCGACTTCCACGCGAATTTCGCCCTTCAATTCGTCCAGAGTTCGGGGCTTGTTCGCGTGTACTCTAGCTTTGAGGTGTCCTCATAAGAAAAAATCGTATATGGATAAATCTGGGGACCGAGGAGGCCAATGAACATTGCCAAACCTGGAAATAAGGCGACCAGGGAAGAGAGGGCGAATAACGTCCATGGATGCTCGGGCTGTGTGGGCGGTCGCCCCATCCTGCTGGAACCACACACGTCGAATTGGAACACGTCGCCGTCGTAATTCAGGGAGAAAGAAGTTGGTGATCATGTCGACGTAGCGCTCTGAGTTCACGGTAACATCACGACCATTACCGTCTTCGAAGAAGTAAGGGCCAATGATGCAAGTTTGCGATACAGCGCACCAAACCGTTACTTTTGGGCTGTGCAGCGGTCTTTCGTGTAAGTGTTGCGGATTTTCATTAGCCCAATAACGACAATTCTGCTGGTTAACCATGCTGTTTAGGTGAAAGTGGGCTTCGTCACTCATAAACAAAATGAGGTTCTCATTTTGATCGATCAGTGCTTCCATCTCACATGCGAAGTTCATTAGTTGTGCATAATCTCCGGGCTGTAACTGTTGCACAATGGCCAACGGGGTGAACGCTGAGATCCATATGCAAAATTCGCCTTACCGAACGATCACTAAGGCGAAGTGCAGCAGCATGTTTCCGGGCAGATCGAGTCGGACTGCGAAGAACGCGTTCAACATTTTCAGGAGTTCGAACTGTTCACGGCGCTCCTCTTGGTCTTCTGTTGATCAGTTCACCACGCCTGCGAAGTGATTCAACCCAACGAGAGGGAACAGCTCTATTCCGATGAATGTTGAAGTGGCGACGAAACTCACGCTGTACGACGATGACTGACTCATTATTTCGGACGAAACAATCATAGGCGAAAACTCGGTGCTCCACCATCCAAGGTTCCATAACGACAACTGGTAAAATAATGCTAGGATCTCACGAGTCAAACTGCACCCTCCCCACCTCTCTCGTAGACGGAGGCGGAGAGTACTACCCATCCCAAAAACGTCCGTCCTCTCTGCCGCACCCTGTATATATATATATATATATATATATATATATATATATATATATATATATATATATATATATATATATGTATATAAAATGTGCTAGTAGGGCAATGATAAATTGAAAGTGTTTGACCTCAATATGTACAGTAATGGACAAAAGTACGTAGTCGTGCCATAAGTTCTGTCCCATGATAATCTCATGATAAAAATGAAACAAGATAAGATATATTTATATGAAAGATATTATTTATTCGACAACATTTTTAGAATTCATAATCAAACAGTTTTATTCAAAATGTCCCCCCTTGGCCTTCACACACTGCTTCAATCTCGCGGGCCACTCATCTATCACTGCACGCACAGCTTCCAAAGGAATAGCTGCCGCTGATCGGATCAAATCCGCTTTCAGGGACTCGATATTACGGTGGGCTTTGGAGCAGGCCAACTGCTCTAGCAGGTCCCACAACTTGTAGTCTAAAGGATTGAGGTCCGGACTCCCTGAGGGCCAATCTTCCGCAGCAATGAACTCTGGCACATTGCTTTCCAGCCAGCGCTGCGTACTCTTAGCCTTGTGAGCGGGGGCGGAATCCTGCTAGTAGACCCAGTGTTGGTTGGCAAACAATGTACCACTTAAAGGCTTGACGATAGGATCCAGTATGTCGCTCTGATAGTTTGCCGCTTTTGTTTTCACGCCCTGTTTACAGAAATGGAGCTTAGTGACCCCTTCGTAGGACACCCCCCACCAAACCATGACTGACGCAGGGTGGTGGCCTCTCTCAACTCTCGGAATGATCTCCGAAGCTTCCTGTGAACTCCTTGCATACACTTTGTCATTTTGTCGGTTGAATTTTTCTTCTATGGTGAAGATTTTCTCATCCGTGAACAAAATCTTTCGGAATCCCCCAGCTGCGTACCTCTCCAAGAGCTTCTTGGATCTTGTCGCCCTGATGTGTCGCAAGGTGGCCGTAAGTCGCTGGCCCGTACGTCTCCGGTAAGCCCCTAGCCCTAGGTCTTGTTTAATGATGCGCGACATCGTCCGGACAGGAATCTTCATTTCCCTGGATAGGATCTTCTGCTTCCGGAGTGGATTCCTTTGAATCCTGGCTTTTACGGCTTTGATGGCTGCTGGAGTCCTTACTTGACGAGGTCTTCCGCTTCTTGGCCTGTCATCAACAGAGGACGTCTCATTGTACCGCTGAATGGTCCTAGACACAAATTTACGCGATATTTGAAGGCCGCGTAAGAGTTCAAAAATCTGACTAGCACTGTGATTACACTTATGTAAAGCTATCACTGCAATACGGTTCTCTGCCTTGCCCCACTCCATCGTTATGCTTCGAGAGATCAATACAAACTGAGGTATATGTAATTACCCGAAAAGCGCTTAATCAACTGACACCACAATGTAAACAATCGGACAAGTATTAACAGGTCTACACTTGTTTGAAAACGAGGGACAGAACTTATGGCATGACTACGTATATAGACAAATATGAATATTTACCTAAACGAATTCATACTTCATTGCTCCACAAACAAATGCGTTATTAGTAGAAAAACTAAATTCCTTGGTTTTACATTATCTGCAATGAACACAATACAAGTCTGAATATAAGCACTTTTTTATGAGGGACAAAAATATGTAGACAAATTCTTTTCAACATTAGTTTAGTACAGTTTCGTGTCAGAAAAGGATTAGTTTGTGTTCATCAAGTACTGTGGAATAAGTTGAGTGATTTTAAGACCACATCGCGTGGTTCAGAAATTTCGATGTGAAAACTAAGATCATTGAGTTATACAAAGATGGTCAACGTCAAGTCGACATTGCCAAAAATTTGAAGCTGAAGTGTAAAGCAGTTTGGACAATATTGAACAGATATAAATAAAAAGGTATCTTGGAAGCCTCTAAGCTAAGTGGTCGGCCTAGAAAACTAAATGCTAGATCAGTTAGATTAATAAAAGTAATTTCGTCCAAAGATCCGTTTAAAAGCCCAAGACAAATAAAAGCCGAAATCGAGACAAAAGGAATTGTCAGTGTTTCTACGAAAACTATAAGTAGAAGATTAAATGATTTGAAGTTATTTGCACGTCGCCCGAGTAAGAAGCCGCTAATCTCGAGGAAAAACCGTAAAGACCGATTACAATTTGCACGGTTGCATCTTGATTGGAGCATCTGTGACTGGAAGAGGGTATGTTTCAGTGACGAATCCATGTTCAATATGTTTGGATCAGATGGTGTTCATTACGTTAGACGTCCTAGTGGACAAAGATTGAACCCCAAGTACACTTTGCCCACTGTCAAACATGGACGCGGGTCTGTTATGGTTTGGGGGTACTTTTTGGGGTTTGGGATGGGACCATTACATAGAATAGATGGCATTATGGATAAGTTTGTATACACAGACATACTAAAGCATGTCATGTTACCCTATATGGAAGACAATATGCCCTTAAGATCAATCTTCCAGCAAGATAATGACCCGAAGCACACTTCAAATCTCGCAAAGAAATTCTTTCTGGATGAAAAAATACAAGTTCTCAAATGGCCTTCACAGTCTCCCAAACCCCATTGAAAATCTGTGGGAATACTTAGATAAGCAAATACGAGATAAAAATTATTCAAACAAGCATGAATTTTTTGCCGCTTTAAAGCAAAAGTGGAGACAGATTGATGAATCTTATATCAAGAAACTTCTACAATCTATGCCAAGACGATGCCAGGCGGTGATTGATAATTAATTAATTATTAATTAACACAAACATGGTTGGTTTTCTATAATTCAATGAACTTTGCTTATTTTTTCTATAATTGTTTTGCTTTGTCGATATATTTTTGTCCTTCATAGTTTCAGTTTTTTTCAATTAATTTTTTATTGAAGGGAGTCTAAGGAATTCATTTATGTATAAGTGAGTATTATGTTATAACGAATTATGTATATAATAATAATAATAATAATAATAATAATTATTCACTCAATGTACAAAGATAACAAACAATATGAGTAAATAAATATAAAATCAAAACAGGCCCAATAGAAGGCATCGCCTGTACATGGACCAATAATTTAAGTTGAAACTGTAGAATGCAAATGACAAAAAAGGACAAAAATTAGCTACAGTAGATTATGTATTTAGTTGTTGTTCGTATTTATGAGTTTATGAATTTCAGTCCTAGATATAGAATGTAGCCACTTTTTTAAATTTCTTTTGAAACAATTTCCGAAACGTAAATCTTTTAAGTCTTTAGGTATAATTTCATAAAATTTAGGCACTAAATAGAGATATGATCGCTGCATTATAGATTTATGCGGTTGAGGAACTACTGTGCCACGAATTTTGTACCTGGTATAATGATTATGTTTAATTTTTTGGTCGGTGTTTACAAATTTATGGTAGTGAGTGATACTGTGTAAGAAATAAAGCTGTCTTATATCATACATTCGAACATCTGCGTATAATTTTTCAGTGGGATAAAGTTTCGGTTTTTTAAATATCATTTTTAGAATACTTTTTTGAAAAACATCTAAATTATAGATATGTGAGGAACATGCAGCTCCCCATGCTAATATACCATATGTGAGATGAGGCTCAATCAGTGCATGGTATAATGTTCGAAGATATTTTTCTGTCAATATATTCCCAAGGTATTTAATTTTGTAGGATACAAATCTAACTTTCTTTAAAATATAATTGACATGGATGTCCCATCGTAAGTGAGGATCCAAGACCACTCCAAGGTATTTTATGTTGGGCACTCTATTAATTTGCATTTGTTGATCATTAATATTGAAGAAGAAATTTGTGTAATTTGGCAGATGTCTAGCATAAGATCCAAATGGTAAAAAAATAGGTTGGTGTATTAATAAAACAAGTTAAAAAAGAAATACAGCACAATATTGATTTGTCTATATACTTTTGTCCATTACTGTATATATATATATATATAGGTATATAAAAATTCCCCCACGCACAAGCATTTGCTTTCTGTGGTGTTGTGTATGTTTATTGCCATATATGCTTTCTTTACTTTCGGCCCTATATTGTACTTTTCTTCAATAAACATTGTTATTATTACTATTATTTTTTTAACTGATCTCACGACGGGAAGTCGGGGTTTTGATGATAACTCAAGACTTTACCGGAGTCCTCAGAGTTTCTCACGTTATGATCTTCCTGAGAATGTATGCGGATCCTAATAGTGAGATCTTTTGGACTTCGTATATACAGGCGTCCCTCGTTTTACGCGGCATATTTATACGCGGTTTCGCTTATACGCGTTTGTGCTTTTGACACCAGTGATTTATTTTACGCGGTTCACTTATACGCGGTTTCTCCCCGCCTTTCAGCAGCCTTCCGATGCATCGCGACACCGCGTGGTTTCAACGTGCAATCGGGCATGACCTGATTAGTAGGGAATATCCTGGGCAACTTTTAAAAATCATTGAAGAAGAAGGTTTTAAACCTGAGCAGGTTTTTAACGCGGACGAAACTGACTTGTTTTGGAAAAAGATGCCAAACCGTACATGTTTATCAAAAGAGAAGAAGACCGCACAGGGCTCTAAAGTAGCAAAGGATCGTCTCACACTTTTGCTGTGTTCAAATGCTTCTGGAGATTGTATGATTAAGCCTTTATTAGTGTACAAGTCATTGAATCCCCGTGCTTTAAAAAACAAAGATAAAAATAAATTGCCTGTGTTTTGGCGTGCCAATGGTCATGTATGGGTAACGGGAGACATTTTCTTAGACTGATTTGAGAACTGTTTTATACCAGAGCTTACTACACGCGACGCACGTTTAAAATGCTGTTAGAAAACTTGGAACGAGTCCCTACAAAAACATTAAGCCAATGCTGGAAGGGTTACACAATTGCAGATTGCTGGCATAGTATTAAAGAATCGATTGGTGAACTTAAAAAATCGACATTAAATGGCTGCTGGAAAAACTTATGGCCAGAAATTGTGAAGTCTCATGCGAAGGTGCCTGATATCAGAGACGAAATCAAAGAAATTGCTGATTTAGGAAAGTCATTACCTGGAGAGTGATTCGATGATATGAATGAGGACGATATAAATCAGCTATTTGAATAGCATAATGTTGAACTCACCGAAAGAGAACTCATAGAACTGAAGGAGATTAATTACGAAGCTCAAGAAAAAGGTGAAGATGATGAAGTAGTCCCGGCACCAAAGGAGTTGACGAAGAAAACGCTTAATAAATGTTTTACCATGGCACATGATCTCACCGAGCTGTTAATCTGGGAAGATCCTACAATGGAAAGAAGTTTAAAAACTAAACGAGAGGTTTTTGCAGCATTGGCACCATACAAGGAAGTTGAGAAGTTACGCAACGAAGCTAAACAGTCAAAAATTACTAATTCCCTAATTATTTTTCTAAAAATTAATATTTTTGTTAAAAAATTAACGTTCAATGTTCTCATACATAATATGTACAAACATACCTATGTATATTATGTATTTAAAAAAAGTTTATGTAATAAAATGTTTTTGTTTCGATATACGCGGTTTCTTTTTACGCGGTGTTTTCAAAGAACGTTACCCCCGCGTAAAACGAGGGACGCCTGTATTACCTTACCACAGTTTACTGGTCAGTTAAAACATCTATATTTTTTTAATGATACTTAAGACAAAGAAACAAGAATAATGAGCTTTATCGACAAAAAGCGTAATTGATGAGTCACCATTTATATTATATACTATAAATAAATTGGTAACAAACTTTTTTAAATTTCAACATGACACATTAATTGTAAATGTAAATTTCACCTATTTTCTATGAACGTGTTGTTTTAAATTTTGAAACCGTAGCTATTTTCTTATTTCATAGGGCAGAATGTTATATGGTGAGGTTCAAATTCAACTGGCGTCGAAATGTGTACGAGTGAGAAAGACGAGAAGAGTGCAATATGTATGTTAGAGGCGCCGATGGCATCCGTGACCCGTGACCTCGTAATCGGGCTGCTAGTCAACGAGGTGCTTCTATCTCTGTCTAACACACGTATTGCATGCTTCTCGCGCTTCTTAATCGTACACATTACGTGTGGTATTTGGTTTTCAGTATATAACCAACTGACGAGATACGTATAGCATCTTTGTCCTATTTGTTTAGTAGACAAGGGAGTCTTGCTTATTTTATTAATTTTGTTTCTGGTCCTGAAAACCATATCGCAATCTTCACTCCACGAGAGCTTGGTAAATAATTTTCATAGTTTTTTGATCCAAATAATTATTTAGATATTTTTTTTTGAATAGCAGACGTCTAGAGTTCAAGGTAATATGAACAATATGATAAATCGATTTCGAGTGCTAAATCAAAAGTACTCCCATAAACATAAACGTCGTTTTTTGGTCATTTCTAGTGAGGCACTTTTGGTTAAACCAATCGGAAATTATAATGAAATCCTTTTCTACCTTCTCTTAAGATTAAACCAACACGATTCATCTGCATAAAGAATAGCGGTGATATCAGCAAAACAAACGATAGCTCTCTCTATTTGTAAATCTAGTAAACTATTCACTTATAATGGCACGGGACCCCAAAACTGTAAATTGAAGTTCACCGCAAATAATTGTTTTCCTTCGCTGAAAGTAGAATTTATTTGGACTATCTGTTTTCTTTCCTCAATATAACTTTTCAGTAGATTACCATCTTACAAAACGCCTAACAGCACAGAGCTGGCTTGCTCTTATATAATCTAGATGTGAGAAAACAGATTGCATCTTGTGAAATTTTTTTCCGAATCCGAACCGGGTTTTATTGAGTAGGTTATGTTTGTCAAAAAAATTTCATGAGCCTGTGTAATAAATAAAACTTTTTCAAAAATTTTGGCAAATACGACAGTGTGCGTAATAAGTCTATAGTATGTAACTTCTAAAGGATCGCATGTCTCATGTTCAGCCCGAATAATAGGTTTTTTGTTGTTTTTTAAGGTTTGATAGACAAATATTTTCAAGGCAAGCGTCTCCGGTCATTCATGCGTCGCAATCTGATCAATGGGCGGCTTACCACGGCTGGCAAATCACGAGGTTAGTCATAGCAACGTCGCAGATGATCGGTTCTGTCGGAACGTTAGGAGAAATTTCTAGATCGCAACGTTCATGGAGGAGAGCTCAGGGAACCAAAACCCGTTGACATATCGGTAAAAGAGAAAGAAAGCCCGATCGCCGAACACCCAACATGTGAGACAAACTGGGGACCGTCTTTTATAGAGTTACATAATTTTATATCATAATTTCCACAGGTACATTCCAATAAATTAATAATAAAAGCTTCAAAGCGTTGGGAGTCCCATACTGCATTAAAATCCAGAGCAAAGCAGCCGGCGAGCGTTTTATTTCGTGAGGGTTAATTATGTACGCATTTAAAATAATACAATCAGCGCGATGTAAAAGAGCGTAAAGCGTTTGAAAATTATATAAGCTAGACTTAGGGGCTCAGAACGGATGAGCTGAGGGCTGAAGTGATGTAATTAAAAACGTTCGTGCAGTATAGAGGATAGGTAGAAATGTTAATTTTTTGTAAAGTTTATATGTCGCATTCTTTTTGTTTGCCTGTTCGGTATAAGCTTAGTTAATGGATTTCAACCATTGATACCTAACTATATATTGATTTGCGGAATCATAGGCCACCTATGAAACAGCAGCCGAACACAAAAATTTAGAAATCTGATCTGCAAAGGGTTTCCGTATTCCGTTTGGCTACCGTCTGGTAGGTGGCGCTAGGATCTTCTTTCCATTTTGGCTTCTCTAATACCTATTTTCATCGGGTCCCTTCAGGCATTGGTTAAGGTATACCTCCTGCCATAACGGAATTGCAACAGATAGTAGCAAAACAAAACACTACCTTCTTTGAAAGTAGATTTCTTAATTCATTTTTGTGTTCTGGTATCTTATGGATCCCTTTTTGGATGTAGTACACGATTCAGTTAGAATACGTTGCGTCAATGATTTCATTGTGGTGAGTATGTAAGGGATTTTCGATTTCTTGAAACTTGTACTTTGTATTAATCGAGAATGAAGCTCCAGGGTAGCGTTGCCAGATTCGCCGCGATAAATAATCGTACAAGCACGTCGAAACTATCGTACATTATTGTGTACTCCCCTCCACTCTCTGAATGTCCGGGTGGAGCGTAGACTCGAGGGAACAACATCGATGACAAAATTTGTTTCACGGACATCTGCCGGATTAACAGCAACATTAATGCTGTGCATCACTACCTACCACTCGTCCCGCCATGCTTTTCTTGGCGGAGACAAAAATATCAGAATCTGCACCGGCTAATCATCTTAGTTTCCCAAATTAGGAGGTTAACTCCAATCTGAGAAAGAACGGGGGAATTGTGGCATATGTTTGCAGCAGTCTTTCCTGCTCCAGAGGCGTTTGGAATCAGACCGGAAGGACATTATGTGGCTTCGTCTCAACTCCATAATATCCCCCAAATTTATTTGCTGCCTTTATCGCTCTGCGTGGGACCGTAACTGGAATGATCTTGAATACCTCGCTGTGAAGATCGACTTCCTGAACATCAATCACCCCGCTTCACAGGTTCTCCTTAGTGATTTCAAATGCCCATAATGAGCTTTGGTTGGACTCAAACAAATACCGCAGCAGGTCGTGCAGCTGAAGCATTCGTTATTACCTATTACCTATGTCCTGTCTCTCCTGGGTAACTGAGACCACGGTGGAGGTTAGGTTTCGGCAGAAGCCGCTGTGGCAGCAGAGACCCTCCGAGGCCGCAAAATTTGGCATTAGGGGCATGCCGACTAGGAGGGGCTCAGAGACTTCACTTTTCTTCAGAGAGATGTTTGTTTCACGTCGGCTCTCTGTTCATCGATCACCGAAACTGTCCACGTTGGGATGGAAGAATACATCCATCATACAGTGAAGGCGCCTAAGCCAGGGTCCAACGACTGGTTCAACAAATCGTGCGACACTGCTCGCCAGCGGAACATCAAGGCACACAGAATCTTCTTATAAAACCCCACTGTAGAGAACAGACAAGCCCTCGTCGAGTCCAGAAGCTGATGACAACCCTCTACATGCAGTAATTCAGAGCGACAAGCCGAACTCTGCCGGTGAGCTGGAAAAGAGAAGACTAGCGGCGACTTCCTCTCTGACAAGAGACCTGGAGTTTACTAAAGCTTTTTCACGCAACAATCTTGTACAGTTTAAAGCTTCTTAAACGCAGTACTGTAGCTTGCCAACAAAAGCATCCTGGCGCTCTTCCGGTTTCGATGGATGGCCGAGTTCTGCCAAAGAGCCGTTCATTTCGGCTGGTTGGTGCACGAACACATTTCGTCAATACCGGCAGCTGCTGGGAAAAAGCTAGGCTATTTGTTTAGGACTAAGAAATACTTTTCTCCCCATGACTCTATACATACCCAGATTAATATTGCCCACAAGTTTGGAGTGCTGCCGTTCCGACTACATTATTTATGCTTGATGCTGCCCAGAAGAGAGCTGCCCGACTGATCGATAACTTTTCTCTGACAGACAGTCTCGGGACCCTTTCGCAAAGGCTGGCCGCTATACCAGCGAGCTCTCCTCCATGATGCCGCAGCGCAATGTGCTTGCCAGTCAGACCCGCCTAACTTCGGCCTCCCATCCTAATCGTGTCGAACTTCGTACATCCAGAACTGGCCGATACGACCGTTCCCGATAATGTCGAGATTGTGGAACAATCTGTAAGAGGAAGTTTTTCCCAGTTTCACTAACCTTAGGCAGTTCAAAAATCGGAAAAAATTTCTTTGTGGTCCTCATAGCAGCCGCGGTGCAGTCTATAGGTGTCAACTTAAGACGGGGGAGGGGCGGTGCACGCTCATCAAGCCTGTTAGTAACAATTGAAGAGCGGGGGATGTAGAGATGTATAAAAGTAATTATTGGACTCATTTCACACACATTTCAACATCTGAGACAAAAAAGCTTCTTCGCTAAACTATTGTACATTTAGCTGTTATCGTACAACTAGTATCGTACATCGTACAGGACTTGAGATTATGGTATACAAACACCCTTCAAGGGCCCCAAAACAGACAGAATTTGTGTTGTCAAATTGTGACGTGAAAACTAGTTTACTTTTCGTTACCCTGATGAAAAAAAGTGAGTTGACTCTGCACTTCCTACGCATCAACGCCATAATCACTTCATAACGGATTAAGTTCAGAGCAACATATATCCTCTGAGAAAATGTCTATCAGAGAAATTAAACGTATTAAGCAATTCAACCAGGACCATACAATTAGTCCATAGACTTCTGGTAGTTATCGACCAAGTGGCGACGTTGTCCCTTTAAGCATCTGCGCGGAACCTCTGCAGCAATTTATCTTTCGGTTCGTGCAAGCTCCATATGCTTTTTGGGCTGTTTTTACGTCAAATCTGTAGTCTCAGTGGCAATATGGAACTACCCCACTGTTTGTCTTTTGTTTCCAAGGATGATGTGATTGTTTTCCTTAATTTTGTAGTAAAGTACAATTCGCGTTTTTGACCACCCTGTATGAGCAGAAATGGAAATTCGAAAAAGTAACAAATAAGATAAAAGCTTAGGTGTGTAAGTTTTATTTGATATAAAATCCAGCACTTAAAATGTCTAAATGTTGAATTGAGGGCTTGCCGAAGTGGACGGTTTTTCTGGACAAAACACCTTACATCTCAGTAGCTAATTACCGAAACCCCATAGTATGTCATATCAATTCTCTTCTTTTGAATTGGTTTATCTAAATATGCAATAAAATTTGAGGCATTACATTTAAAAAATCACAACTTTGATATGTAGATCAAAATTGGGACACCATATATAGATTTTCCCAAAATGTATTTGTTTATGAGTAATATTCCGTCCACACATGGATGAGCCACCCTGTATATAAGCCGGACTAGTTTCTCTTCTTTCTCTTTCATTCTAAGTCCTAAACGCAAATGTATTGGTAAATCAATGATGTGTGAAATATGCCTAATAGATACATAGAATTACCGGGGTTGGGAGCTTGTAAATGTACTAAGATCAATCAAATTCATATTCCGTCCCCCACCCCCTACAACCCCCAAATTTCAACCACTACAAATGTTTTTTTTTTCTGAAAATGATCAGGACTCTCTCAAGCGTCGAAAAAAAGCTTGGACAATTTTTAGTTTTTTTTTTCGTTTTTGGTCTTTTTCTCCGCCGCCACTAGATCGATTTTCAAAAACTACGAAGGTTTTTCATCTTTGACATAGCCTTGTGTCAAAAATCCATCAAAATCCGAGTAGTACTTCTCAAGTTATAGGCGGTTGTAAAATCAGCGGACAGACCTACAGACAGACTGACGGATTTGGATGAAATCTTTACACAATGTTACTACTAGGCCAGGGGCGCAAAGGTTTGTAGTTTTTGAAAATTGGTCCAGTGGCCGCACAGAAATAGGCCTAGAATGGAAAAATTAAGTCGCCTTCGTTTTTTGATCTTGCAGAGGATCCTGATCATTTTTCAGACAAATTTTAGTGGTAAAATACTTGGGGGTGGGAGTTGTAGAGGGGGAGTTTATATCAATTTTTTGATGTAAGTACATTCATACGCTCCCAATCTTGGTAATTCAAATGTCACACATATAAATACTGTAACCCTCAGCAGACGAATCGCGTACATACTGGCCGCAGCTGCGAAGTGATCTGTTGTTTTGATATGGTGTCATACGTGTTTCTGCCGCGTCCAATTATAGTGCTTCCTAGACAGACTTAGTACGAGTATAAGTATTGGGAAGAGGAGACGCTTTCAGATTATGCAGTACCGGCAAACCTAGATGACGCCATTTTTCAGTTCAGTTTTGTTTTGAGAAATTATGATTTAAGTTTTTGGCAAGAAAGCCTTGAATGTCTTGATGATTTATTATTTCTGTTACTACAAAATATAAAAATGAATTAATGTCATTTTTATCATATCTCTCGAATCACCGATTCAGATTTCCTAATATTATATTTGACATTGCAATTTTCATTATGAAGCCTCACATCTTTTTGGCACAAAGTTTCATCATCGCACTCATAGATTCTATCTTCTTCGGCCACATTCTGTAGAATATAAAGAGTTTCTGTATTCATTATATTTGTACCTGCAATGTCGCCTGATATACCTCTCTGTACCTACAAAATTTTTTGAGTTAGGATTTATAAATGAAATAATGAAATATAATCTTTGAAGATAAAGCAAATTCTAAGGCAACTTGGACTAATCACAGAACAGATATATGCCAGAAGCACGTCAATTTTGAGGCGTATTAACATTAAATAATATTTAAAATAGAAATCAATATTAAAAATCTGGAAATATTTTTTGAAGGATCCATAGACTGCAATCATGATTTTTATTTGTAACCTGGTCATTATCGCTGCTTCTCGTCGACACCAACTCAAATTCGTCTGCTAAGCAATCAGTACAACCTTCACCTTCTTTAATTATTTTTCTATCACTTTCACTCCTCAAATAGTTAATGTTTACATCGATCCCTTTTTCTAGCCCATTTTCACACTGATGCTCCAATCCAGTTCTTATTCCATCATTTTCAGTTCTTAGATAGTTAATTTTAGCTTCAACCGCTTTTTTTAACCCATCCGTCACTTTGAAAGAGTCCTTCGCGGCCTTTCTTGCTCCATCATTCTCATTTGCCGAACTGGTAAGATTGACATCAGCCCTTTTTTCAAATCCTATATTATCAAAGTCCTTTACATCAACACCAGAACTACCAGATTCGGATCTAGAGTGTTTGCAACAATTCTGTGACTGGCAATATTCAATGGTGTTATTAAGCCCCGTATCGTCAGTCGTCCCTACAATTGTAGGGCGCGTTTATGGCCTCCTTGAATGCCATACTCTTTTCTCTCCTTCAAAAATTTCTAGATTACACTCGTCCCGTGTCAGCGTCAGCGCTCTCCTATTGTTAAGATATGTTTTCCTTTTAAATTGTAGGAAATTTCAGGCTGAAAAAGCATGATAAAACTCAAAAGCAAGCACAATTTGATGCAAATAGATGTTTGTGACATAACCTCAAAATAGAGCGCTGACACGGAGAAATAGAAAACTATGACAATCAAGGAGGCCATAAACGCGCTCTATAATTGTAGGGACGACTGACGATACGGACCTTAGACATGAAACTTTGTTGTAGTTGCAACAATATTGGTTGGTAGGGCTGGACTGCTTGCAAGGATTGTATGGACAACAAAAATGATTACTACACACATCATCAAAAGTGTTGGACCCCCTGGCGTACTGGGAAACTATAGCCTTCTAATTTCAATCTTTGATATATGTATTTTAAATTGGGGATATTTTTACTATATTTTTTTAACAAAACGTTAAATTAGTTTCATTAATATGAAAAGTAAAGTTGAACAAGTAAGGTACCAAAAATTTTATTTTTAAAAATAAAAATTAAAGAAAAATAGTTATTCTAAAGAAAAATAAAACATAATTAATAACCAGTTCGGTGTCCTCTAGATCTTAGCAGTGCGTTAACACGCCTTGGCATTCCTATTATTCGGTGGTTAATGTTTTCTTGGGGTAAATTATTCCTCTCTTCATTTACTGCTGCAGCCAGCTCATTTAGGGTTGTAAGTGGATCTATTCTGTTCCGTACGGCTCGAGCTATAGTGTCCCAAATGTTTTCAACGGGGTTCATGTCTGGGCTGTTCGCAGGCCACGGCAATCTGACTATTTGGCCCCTTTCTAGAACCCGCTGGTTCCTTCTCGATATATGTGGCCATGCATTATCAGCCATAAAAATTAAGTTGTTACCGAATTCATTTCGCAAAGGTTTAATAATGGGTTGTATGACATTTTCTTCATAAATTTCTGCAGTCATTGTCCCCTGGATCTGAAGTAAAGGACTCCGGTGGTTAAACATTATGCCTCCCCCAAAACATTATTGATCCGCCCTGATTTGGGACAACTTCTCGGGCCAAATTTAGTCGCTGTTGATGTCCTGGTTCTCTCCAAACCCTTATTCTACGGTCATCACTCACCAGTCCAAACCTAACCTCATCTGTAAATACCACATTTCGCCACTGTGGCAAAAGCGACTCCAGATGTTCTCTAGACCACTGGAGACGAGCAGCAATTTGTCTACGAGTAAGACGTGGAACCCTTAAAGGTCTTCTAGGGCGAAAATTTGCCATTCGCAATCTTCTTCTGATGGTAGAAGTGGAAATAACTCTTCGAAAGGTAGTTGAATATGCGATCTGATAGCTGTACTTGTTGAAAATCTATTCCTTCGGGAAAATAGAGCAATGTAACGATTCTCCCTATCATCTGTTACTCGAGGACGCCCACTGCGTGGCCGATTTTCAACTGAGCCAGTTTCTTGGAATCTATGAATTGTTCGAATAACCGAACTTCTTGGGATACCCAAATCCAGTGCTATTCGGTGATTTGAAAATCCAGCTTGGAAGATGGCTACTATTCGTGTTCTATCAAAACCAGAAATTTCAGCTGGCGGCATTTAAAAAGTTACAGTATAAAATTTTATTTTAATACTTTTTGCTCAAACACTACCGTTAAACTGACTTTATTTCTATAAAAATCCAAACACATTTTTATCTCAAAGATTTTTTGCGATTTTTGCTTGCCAAATAATGGGTGATTTTTTTGCTAGTATCTTTTCGGCAACACTGTTTTTGACAGATGACGCGTGAATCGTGTCTTGTGTCATTGTCAAACTTGTTCAGTTTGGCCTATAATTTAACCATGAAACGAACAACGCTTGCAAATTATTGAATTTTACTATCAAAATTCATGCTCGGTTAAGAGAGTGCATCGAGCACTGCTTCCAATTTATGGGCAATTTGGTCGGCCTACTGAGGGAGCTATTCGGAAGCTTGTGACTAAATTTCGAACCCAGTTTACATTATTGGACATTAAACCACCAACACGCCGACGTAGAGTGAGGACTGAAGAAAATATTGCGGCTGCATCCGCCAGTGTTAGTGATGACCGTGAAATGTCCACTACGTGGTAAAATTTTGCGACAGGATTTGGGTGTAAAACCTTATAAGATACAGCTGGTGCAAGAATTGAAGCCACACGACCTCCCACAACGTTTCCCATTTGGTGAATGGGCGCTGGCAAAGTTGGAGGAAGATCCACATTTTTATCGAAAAATTGTGTTCAGCGACGAAGCTCATTTCTGGTTGAATGGGTACGTTAACAAGCAAAATTGCCGCATCTGGAGTGAAGACCAGCCAGAAGCATTGCAAGAGCTACCAATGCATCCCAAAAAAATCACTGTTTGGTGTGGATTATCGGCCGGTGGCATCATCGGGCCGTACTTCTTCAAAGACGACAATGGCCGGAAAGTAACTGTGAATGGCGAGCGCTACCGTGCGATGATAAACTTTTTTTTGTCCAAAATGGAAGAGCTGGACTTGGCTGACATGTGGTTTCAACAAGACGGTGCCACATGCCACATCGCACACGAAACAATGGCCCTATTGAGAGGCGAGTTCGGTGAACAGTTTATCTCACGTTTGGGGCCCGTCAATTGGCCGCCTAGATCGTGTGATTTAAAGCCGTTGGACTATTTCTTGTGGGGCCATGTTAAGGCTTATGTCTACAGGGATAAACCAGCAACGATTGACGCACTGGAAGCGAATATTGAAGCATTTATTCGTGAGATACCGGCCGATATGTTGGACAGAGTGTGCCAAAATTGGACCTTGCGCATGGGCCATCTAAAGCGGAGCCGCGGCCAACATTTACATGAAATAATCTTTAAACATTAAATTTTATCGACCGTTCTATCGACTCAAAAAAGGATTTAATCGTTTTTTCAAATTTTTGTGTTTTTTTTTAAATCAAATCCTATATCTCTTAAAAAATCACCCGTTATAAAAAGATTTTTTGTTCACAAACAGCATGTAGATAACGTACCTCTAGACGGATTTATACAGGGGCTCCAACATTTTTGATGATGTGTGTAGTATACCTACAACATGAACCTCGAAATTTGCAAGAAAATAGATTCATGTGTAGATATCTAGGAAATTTTTTGCAATAACTACAATGATTTCTACAACGACATAATTTTTCGAGCTCATGTATTGAAACTTTGCAGTGGTTATAACAGTAGTTATTGCCATGATTTACACTGTTCGAATTATGGTCACAGTTAGTCCAATTTTGGGTAGTCTTAACGGATGTTGGGACTTTTGTGCTATTATTTTTTGAAGAAGGTTTTTTGGGATTTGTTTTGGGGTGCTTAGAGTGATAATGGCAGCTATGAGGATGCTGCCATTCACAGCCTGAAATAAAAAACCGAATTTTAAAATATGAGCTACAAAGTGTTCCAAAAAAACGAGAGGTGTTCCAAAATACTGGAAAACGAGGGTTTGAAACAGCATGCTGACTATAAATACTTTTTTATTAGAGTTATCGTTAAGTACTTGAGAAGTGCGCTGAAAAAGCGAGATCGTACTTACCCTCAACACACATTGTCGCTGTATTTCACCGTATCACCTAACTTGAACTGAATAACTGAATAATAAAAAAAACAATTCATGCGAAATCCTGATCTACCGCAAACGTTTATCTGGCGACTATAATAGTGTCGTGTGCAAGGTCGTGTGGAAAGATACTGAGCGCAAAATGGAAAGTGTAAGCCTACTACAAAACTCTGAAATTTCCTGTTTGAAGTCACGTATACAAAACAGATAATCTCTGTACTACCTACGCCTTCGTTTTAGGTTTAGGCCAAATCTAATCGTGATTAGGTAGGTTCACTAGTACCGTGAATACACTGGTACCTCTGCATATCAAACTATACGTATATCCAATAAGTACTACGATAAACTTAGGGAGAAGGTAGGCTTTGGACTCACCTCGCAAATAACAAAAACTTACGTATATAAAAGTGTCACCGTTTTTGAGATATTGATTTTTTTCTTAAATTTTAAAGAAACTAACCTTTTCATCTGTGGTCTTTAGCTGCATTTACAAATAAGGTTATACTTTGTTCATTTTTTCTATAAAATACTTCTATCATATACAAATGATAGAAGTATATCATATACAAATGCAATGTAGTTGAAAGATATTAAGGAACCATGATCAAATAATTATACTAAGTGACATATAAATCCGAACACCCAGTTTAAATGGTTATATTTTAATAAAAGTTGGTGAATGTATTTATCTTACTGTAAATAACAAGTGAAAAAATTTTCAGCCTTATCATTTGGACATTCCGGTTTTTATACTGCTTTTTTTTAATTCACTAACGCTCTAAAAATGAATATTTCAGCCGCAGTAAAGAATCAACGTTGGCGGATTTTGGTTCTTCACATCCTTTACGACCGGTTACGATGCCTAGAGTACGGAGACCTGTACGATTTCGTCAACTTAGTAAGTTTGATAGGGGCCGTATAGTGGGACTTCGGGAAACTGGACTTTCTTTTCGGGCAATTGCAGTTAGAGTGCAAAGAAGTGTAGACACTGTGGTTAGGTGTTGTCAGGCATGGCTTCGAGAAGGCCGTACGCAAAGAGCAAGGGGCACTGGACGCCGCCGTAGAACAACAGACCGTGAAGATCGCCGCCTAAGGTTATTGGCCTTAAGGGACCGTTTCTCCACTACCAGGTTCATTGCAAATGAATGGTTTGCAGAACACGGAAGACCTATTGGCATGCGAAGTGTTTACCAATGAATGAGAAGTTTTGGCTTGTTTTCATACCGGCCACACTGGGTCCTCCCTTTAACTCGAGAACACCGACGTAATCGCCTTGAGTGGTGCAGACAGCGGTCACTCTGGGATCTGGAATGGAACAGTATTGTCTTTAGTGACGAGTCTCGATTTTGTTTAGGCATGCACGATGGTTGTGCCAGGGTTAGAAGGCGACGTCGTGAAAGGAGGAATCCACAGTGTTTTGTTGAAAGACATGTTCATCACACTGTTGGAGTTATGGTTTGGGGTGCTATAGCTTATGGTTCCAGGTCACCTTTTTCATCAGAGGTAACATGAACGCGCAGCGTTATATCCACGAAGTTCTAGAACCCCATCTTTTACCCTATCTTGACACGCTGGCAGATCCAACTTTCCAACAAGATAATGCCCGACCACATATTGCAAGAGTCACAATAGACTTCTTTCAACATAATGATGTCACATTGTTACCATGGTCACCAAGATCTTCCGACTTATCCCCAATTGAGCACGTGTGGGATATGATGGGTAGGAGATTGCTCAATTTGCAACGTCCTCCTCAGACTCTAGAAGCACTTCGAGAGGAGTTGGTGGTTGCCTGGAATGAGATACCACAGGAGGACATTGACCACCTGATCAGAAGCATGCCTAGGCGCGTTGGAGAATGCGTAGCACATCAGGGTGCATCCACACAATATTAAAGGTCAAAGGGCTTTAAAGCAGTGCAATCGTTTTGAAATTTTTATCATTTACTTATTATGCTTCATTAAGTACTTATACAAAATTTTATTAAAATAGACCATTTAAACTGGGTGTTCGGATTTATATGTCACTTAGTATATTTTTGCTAATATGTAATGGATTTCAAACTGGTAAAAAATCACCAGACTTGGTGAAAAAACACCATACCAGGCAACCCTGATCAATTTGTAAACGCTTCGATGATCACGTGAAAATAAGAGGTTTGCGTGAGTCTGGTTGCCTATAAGTTCAGCTTGATGCAAATATAAATACAATGGTGATTCTGCGTTTTTAGGCTTAGTATTACTGCATGTCCGTTAGTACATTAGTAGAAATTGAGCTTCATGATTAAGGTTGTTAATTGAAAATTCAAACATTCGGACAGGAGTATAAGAAAAGCGGTTTTAATAGATTGAAAGAAGATGGTACCTGCGTAGTAGGAAGTGTATTTTCAGAGGGCTGTGCACATCCGCTTTCTAGACAATGTAGTCACTGATCTTCCGGAGCCACTACCGCAGAGACACTTTATTCATTTAAGTTAGGTGTTCTTAGTCCGAGAGTCACTTATACTAGTGAATATCTAGAAACCGTTAAGCCACTCACAGTCGACTACCTTCCGCTCTTGGACAATAATATGCCAACTTCAATAAATGTGAATGAATATCGGCTGTGGATGGCAAAATGACAGCGAGTGCAGAATATTCCGCAGCCGATTCCCACTTTTATTGAAAATTACGATGCCAAAGTGAATCCTGGCATCAAAAGTTCTTATGTATCCTTGCTACATTACCAGTTAATGTACCGACAGTAGACGCTCAGGAGGCTCAAAACGTGGTTGCGAGCGTCTATGGCAGAAAATCGTCTAACTGTTACTTTTATATGTCTGTAAAGATGTACATGTCGATACGAAAGAAATCATTAATCGATTTGCAAGAAGACGAAAAAGCAGAATTCAATTTTGTTATTTAACAATAAAACTTGCCTTTTAAATTAAACTTATTGTTTAAATCACATTTAGGAAGCCCCACTCTTCAATTCTTAATCGCCCCCCTCTCATAAAAAAATACAAAGCATACTTGGCATAGTATTAATCTTGTGTGAAAATTTCATCAAAATCCGAGCGGTATGCCTCTTTATACAAGGTGTTACATTTTTTCAATAAATCGGTAATTCTATAGTGCAGAAAAATCCACGGAAAAAGAAATTTTGAATTTGCAGAATCCTGAGGCATCATTTCTTAAGAAGGTCCCATTGATACACATTGAAGAAGGCTCGCTGGTATGGTTTTTGCATACAGCGCCTTAAAAAATGTTCGCCTCTATGGCAACCTCGAGTCCTATAGTTACTTTCACCATTTTCGCCAAGCGGTAAAATAGTTGACTGTACTTAGGGTGAAATTTCGATGACATTTGATAATTATACACCGAATCAACCAAATTTTGCAATTAAGTTGGTTGGTCACTTGAACATACTACGAGCCTCGATTAATGACTTGCCCCCCTTTTCCCCTCGAGCAGCACCGTACCAGTGTTGCCATCTACACCTCCGGTAATCCAATAAACACTATGCAGGGCAGTATCGGACTATCGAATTTGTCGGATTATAGAGCACTGCCTAAGACCCCCTATAGTCCGGAATTTTTTACAAAAGAGTACCTTGTAATTCGACAAATTACATATCCAATGGTCAGATTATATATGTTATGTATATGTATGTACTTTGAAGTACAAATCATACATAGTTTATGTATGTCGAATTTAGTAAATTAAATAACAATAGAGAGCTTACGTTTTATTATAAAATTAAGCATAAATGCACATACATACGTACCAAAATAATCAAGAATTATTAATCAAAATCATTAACGAATTTATCAAATTATGAAGCTTGGAAATATTCATCAATTTTTTTTGTTTGGTTGTTATAACGTGATATCAGATCTTTGTCCCTCAGTCTTCTCAAAAGTAAAAGTTCGTTGTAGGATGTACTCTTTGGCCCATTATAAACCTAGCTCAAAGGCGTTAATTGCGTCTTGTGCTGTGACGTCGTCGTTATTTTCCTGATTGTTTGTTGTATAATTAGAAACCTCTTTTATAATCTCTTCGTCAGACATTACATGAAAAACATTTTCCTCTTTATCCATTCCACGGCACCAGATTTCCAAATCTTCCGGAGTTATCTGTGTTTCTGTAGCGACTTGTTCTATAACGAAGTTACACTGATTTGTGGAACGTTGCTAGGAGTGGTGACTATATCTGGCCATAACTTTTTCCAAGACGATTTAATAGTTGATGACGGTAACGCATTCCACGACTGACAAAGAGCAAAAACCAAGTCTTTCATATTAAATTCTTTTAAAGTTTTTTCTATTGGTTGGTCTTTTGATACGGCTCTCAGAAGTAGGTTTTTCTTATAGTCTTGCTTGACAAACTGAATGATATTCTGGTCCATTGGTTGAATCAGTGCAGTGCAATTTGGCGGAAGAAACATCGCAGTGATGCATTTATCCTTAGTTGTTAGTTCTTCTTCAGACGGATGACCGGGAGCGTTATCAAGAAGCAACAACGCTTTTTGAGGAAAATTACGATCTTTTAACCATTTTCTAACTTCAGGTACGAAGCATTCATCAAACAACTTTTTGCAAAGGTCTTTTGTCATCCATGCACTTTTTGTCCGTAATAGTGTACAGGTAAGGTAAATCAGTGTTTTTGAATGCCCGTGGTATATTAGATTTCCCAATGACTTTCATCTTAAGCGCGTGTGCGCCCGCAGCGTTAGCATAGTATGGTTACACGCTCCTTACTTACTTTTCGTCCAGGTACGGATTTTTCGTTACAAGAAACGAAAGTTTTGTTAGGCATCACACACCAAAGAAGCCCTGATTCGTGTGCATTGTACAGCTGTGACGGGTCAAGATTTAAATCGTTCACCTTTTGCAAAAATCTTAATTTAAAGTGCTCTATACAGGTGGCATCGTTAGAAAGTTTCTCTCCTGTAATAGTCATTAACCGTATGCCATGACGACTTTTAAAACGTTCTAGCCATCCTTTGCTGGCCACAAAATCATCTTTTTTTATTTCCTTATAAAAAAACTTAGCTTTCATGGCCAACGTGGGTCCTGAAATTGGTGCATGCCTATTTCTTTCCTGAAGAAACCACATGTACAAAGCTTCTTCCACTTCTGGATGTTCAGCTTTCTTGAGTGTCTGCCTCTTGCCTGGTCCGCAGTCAGTAGTTGACACGAACTTCTTGATCTTCTCGTGGTTTCTTTTAATATCATAAATTGTAGATCGGCCTACGCCGTATTCACTTGCTAAACTACTGAAAGTTTCATTGCAATTTAAGCGGTCTAAAATATCACATACTTCTTTGATTGTCAATGTTTTGTGCTTCCGCTTCTGAGTTTGTGATGACATTACTAGGTACTATAGGTACTTAATAGGCCGTACCGCTATCACAAGTAGTCAATTTCAAACTAAGTAAAACAATGCTTACGCGTCGAGCACGATAGCGGTGGCGCGTACAAGTTGTAACCTGTTCAAACCTGCGTGGTCTACATTAGCGAAGATTCTCAAATACGTATGTATGTACAATTCAAAGACATTTCGGATTACAGGGGGCGCCGGATTAGACAACGGCCGGATTATCGGGGGTCCACTGTAATATAATGCCTGAATTGTATAGTATCAGTGGTAAAATATACTAAGTGACATATAAATCCGAACACCCAGTTTAAATGGTTTTATTTTAATAAAAGTTGGTGAATGTATTTATCTTACTGTAAATAACAAGTGAAAAAATTTTCAGCCTTATCAGTTGGACATTCCGGTTTTTATACTGCTTTTTTTTAATTCACTAACGCTCTAAAAATGAATATTTCAGCCGCAGTAAAGAATCGTTGGCGGATTTTGGTTCTTGACATCCTTTACGATCGGTTACGATGCCTAGAGTACGGAGACCTGTACGATTTCGTCAACTTAGTGAGTTTGATAGGGGCCGTATAGTGGGACTTCGGGAAGCTGGACTTTCTTTTCGGGCAATTGCAGTTAGAGTGCAAAGAAGTGTAGACACTGTGGTTAGGTGTTGCCAGGCATGGCTTCGAGAAGGCCGTACGCAAAGAGCAAGGGGCACTGGACGCCGCCGTAGAACAACAGACTGTGAAGATCGCCGCCTAAGATTATTGGCCTTAAGGGACCGTTTCTCCACTACCAGGTCCATTGCAAATGAATGGTTTGCAGAACACGGAAGACCTATTGGCATGCGAAGTGTTTACCGACGAATGACAAGTTTTGGCTTGTTTTCATACCGGCCACACTGGGTCCTCCCTTTAACTCGAGAACACCGACGTAATCGCCTTAAGTGGTGCAAACAACGGTCACTCTGGGATCAGGAATGGAACAGTATTGTCTGTAGTGACGAGTCTCGATTTTGTTTAGGCATGCACGATGGTCGTGCCAGGGTTAGAAGGCGACGTGGTGAAAGGAAGAATCCACAGTTTTTTTTTGAAAGACATGTTGCGTAGCACATTAGGGTGCATCCACACATTATTAAAGGTCAAAGGGCTTTAAAGCAGTGCAATCATTTTGAAATTTTTATCATTTACTTATTATGCTTCATTAAGTACTAAATTTTATTAAAATAAAACCATTTAAACTGGGTGTTCGGATTTATATGTCACTTAGTATATAATCTCTCGATATAAATTATACGATGAAGAATAGTTATTAACAGTCTATCGAGGGTTATTCAGAAAAACATGGCAATATTTGTATAGGAGAAAGTACTTACATCCAAAAATAACAAAAAACGGTTCGCATAAATATACCTAAGTCACGAAAAAAAAAATGTCCCATTATCAAGCTAAATGTATAATAACAAAACATGAACACGATTCCAATACTACTGGGCTGAATTACTATTTCTCTATTAATATACTGCATATACAATTTTTAAGGCGCACCTTTTTTCGTACAATGGCTGGGGACTGTGTCAAGGTTCCGGCCGCATGAATTTCGTCTATACACATATAGGGCACCAGAATGAACGGAATTTATGTGGCGGGATCACTCACATGTAGTCTAATCATAGACAAAAATACCCCTAATTGTAAAGTCTGGTTTTATTGCTGCAAGCTGTTTGAGGGGGTATTCTAAACATGGACGCATAAAATGGGTACACCAATGATCGTGGGAGAACTTTTTATTTGACAACAAAGACTGAGAAAACGTGTTTTTTGGGATTCAATCGAACGTGTTGGCAGAAACGAAAAATCTCTTCATATAGGATTTTTTGGTATTTATGAGACCTACAAAATGAGACCACACGTAAACAGATTTGACTAATAGCAAAAGTTATGACCGGAACCTAGGCAAACTGCATGTTTTGGCACTTGTTGGTAATGCGACGATGGTTTCTCGCAGGTATTTGAAATTCTCCAAATTCGTATGATTCGTACTTGTAAATAACCACAACGAAATTGGAGTAGATTGGTCACGTAGTTTTTGAAAATTTCTAATTGTTTATCCCAAAACTCCTGTTTTCCGGCCATCACTACTAGTCTGCGCCGATTCTCGCGCATATAATATAGAACGGGTTTTATATTTTTACCATGAAAATTTTCACAAGAATTCTTTTACGTGTAATACGAAAGCAAAAATTTTCGGCATAATTATGACCATAATTTTCGGAGTAATTCTCTTGTGTGTAAAACGGCTCTTAGATAAAAAAATATATCACGCATTACAACCACAAGTATTGATGCACTGTTATGAATGTTATGATATTGTCTGGACTCATGTCTCGTGTGTCACGTTTGAATTTTGCGCTCAGCACCAAACCTTGTAGACACACGGTTCTACAACACGCCACAGTTCACACGGATAAAGTATTTAACTGCGTCGCTTTAGACAACCATACAATCACTAAAATTGCGCCAAACAGCAAAGATTGATTTTGAAACGAATACGAAATTTTAAGTGGATTAACCAACATGGAATCAAGTAAGTCCATCATAGATCTCATATTTATCCTTATAGTTATAACTGTTCGTTATTATATTTGATAAAAAAATTAAAAGCTCCTTTGAAAATTGAATAAAAAATACAATGACATTGCAGAAAATAAAATACCACCATTTGGAAAGGAATTATCAATTTTCATTGGATATTTCATGTTACAACCTTTTGCCCAATCTTAGCAAAAAGAGATGATATAAAAGGAGCTCATAAATAGATCAGTTCATCCGTAAATTTCATTCAGATATAGTAGGTAACATATTTCGTTTGATCTCGTGTGTATAGTGTGTTTTCTGTATTTAGTTTAGCTGCTACTTCTAGTAATACCCAATGCTTTACAAAAAAATGATTTAAAATGAATCATACCTAAGCTAGACACCAAAATCTTTTTCATTTTCAAAGGATGATGCCACAAATTGGATGGAATCTGGAACTCACCATCAATAGCTATGTGTAGTTTGTCATTTGGTTGCTCCTTTTACGCTAAATAGAAGTTATTATGGCGCCTAGTTTCAAATCTTAGTCCGTTCAGAATTATGTAGTTGCGTGAATGTGACAGTAGTGGGACAGTTTAGCCAAAAGTGGAATACAAAGTGTATCTAACTAAGAATTTTCTGTTCAATGTAACACAACGAATGTTTTGGAGGTGACCATATAATATATTGTTAACTTTTCGCGGACCACACATTGCTAATAGATGTTCCTGTAATTTTATAAAAAAAAATATTAAACAAAAAGCTGCTATTTTGCCAGTACCCGGGCAGAAGGTGCTACTAGTCGGCCATCGGACAGCATTTGATTGGAAAGTTTTAGACAGAACCGTATTTAAAAATATGTGAGAGTCGAATAGAAATGTCAAATCAGTTGTCATTAAGACTTTGAGGAAATGAAATTAAACACACTCATACTGAGTCAATTTAATATAGATATGTTTATCAAAAATACATACAAACTAGGTAAAAATGAACAAGAAATTATGTTTTTCCTTTAATCCGTTCCTGGACTGTTTACTTTGAACTACCATACTCTTTACATATTTCAAGCAATTTCACAACATTTCTTACAGCTTCTACTGTCTCCTTTAGGCTGCCTTCACTATATATACCGAATTTGTTTTTCCTCAGTATCCATTCCCGAATGAAGTGGAAATGTGAAATTTTATTTCACAAACTCGTGAAAAAATGGCGGGAAAATGGAAGGTTATTGGGATGGTATGAAAATTCGTTCATTCCCGTAGTCGGGCACAATATCACTGGTCATAATCCACATTATTTGTGATCTTTCGGTGTCCGTCCACTGGCTGGGGATTCAGTCGTATTTTGGTTTATTTAATTCCAAGAGAAAAGTTTGATAGTTTCTATGTTTAAAGAGAAAAAGATAGATTGAATTTCGTAAATTTTGGATGACTTCTGCATATACGTCTATAACAAGAACAATATTTATATATTGTCAGCTGACGATTCTACTTGTATTTAAAGTTTATGTCACTAACTACACAAATAGGATTTCAATATGTGTCCGGTAAATAATACAACATACCAAAAAATGACCCTAGTAAAAGTTTCCCTCCTTTATGACATTAATCTTTTTGTTTCTCTTTTTTTAATCTATCTTTTGTTGCTGTGAATAGAAATAACAGGACATCTGTTTGTTTTTTTGTTTCAAAATATTCTCAGATAGTTGGTCTGCCATTTGAAATATTATTTTCGATAAAGTAGGTAAATTTGACAAACTAATTTCTTCTAAATAAAAATGTACTAAACTGCTACTGCAAAGTACTGTGATAAATTACCTGCTTAATCAGCAACGAATAGATCAAACGAGGAAATTTATCGAAAAATTCAAAAAAGTTAATATCTCAAAACCAGTGAAACTTTTACTAGGGTCATTTTTTGGTATGTTGTAGATCTGCCTTTCGCACATGTTCCCCATTTTTTTTTCTCACTCTTTACCGGTATATTCAATATTCAAGTTTTTACCAATAATATAATTTGTCGGTTTCTTTCTTATTGATGTATCATATACTTCAATTATGGCGGATACCAAAGTATAGAATGAGGAGATTCCTCAATGTTTATCATTTGTCTAGTGAGTGATACAAACTTTAAAGGCAAGTAGAATCGTCAGCTAACAATATATAAATACTGTTATTGTTACATGTGCAGAAAACATTCAAAATTTACGAAATAATCTTAATAATTTATTTTGAGGTCAAACTGAAGTGGCCGCTGACGGATCATCATACTAGTTAAAATGGTGTGGTCCTTATCAATCTATCTTTTTCTCTTTAAACATAGAAACTATCAAAATTTTCCCTTGGAATTAGATAAACCAAAATACGACTGAAGTCAATGCCATAGGACATCGAAGAATAACAAATAATGTGAATTATGGCCAGTGATATTGTGTCCGACTACTGGAATGAACGAAATTTCATACCATCCCAATAACGGGCCACTTCCATTTTCCCGACATTATTTCAGTCGAAGATGTGAGAAATGTTGGGAAATTGCTTGAAATATTCAAAGAGTATGGTAGTTCAAAGTGGACAGTGCAGGACCGGATTAAAGAAAAAAAATAGTTTCTTGTTCATATTTACCTAGTGATAAAAATATCTATATTAAATGGACTCAGTGTGAGTCTGTTTAATTTATTTTTCTCAAAGTCTAAGGACAGCTGATTTTAAATTTCTATTTCTTTTTGCGTTAGAACATGCAGCCAGTCACTAGATATTATATAAATGATGGATCGTCGGTATGATTTTGAATTCATCTTTTTCCAAATTGAAAGTCTTTAATGTTAAAGTGGTATGATGCTAAGGAACTCAACGGACACTTCTTCACGCCTCAGTGGTCGGTCAGGTGACTTGTTGCACTAGCACAGGTAGACCACGGTAAGATAAGTGATATAACAAATAGAATAGAAATAAAGGTATGTAAGGTTATCATAGTTTACTTTGATTGAATGGATAAATTCAGCAAAGCTATCGTAGATCTCTTTTCTATGTAAGCATAATAGATTCATGACGTTAAAAGGAGTCGGTATGTTTAAATCCGTTATTCTGTTCAATCGTCGCAGAGATTCATCTCTAGTGTCCTGGAAGCTGAAAAAAACGTGGTCAAGATTTCCAATCTCATTACATTTTGTGCATAGGGAGGTATCCAGTACGCTAATCCGATGTAAATGCTCTGGGTAAGATGGGTGTGGGTTTTTACCCATACTAACTTTATCTTGTAGTTTTTGTCTATTAGTTTGTGTATTATTTTATTTTCACGACGTTAGTATAAGGATTCTTTATGTCGACTGGGTTAGATATAACATACTTTGCAGGACTGACAAACTGCCTGATAGTATAATTCCTTTGATAATTACCTTGGAAGCTAAGTACTCCAAGGCTTTGAGAATAGCAATGGCTTCAGCTGTGTATATAGATGTAAGGCTGTTCGATCTGAATTTTGCTGAATGCCCACTGAGTTGTAAAAATAAATGCACCGCCTGTTCCCTCACTGTCCTTGGAAGCGTCCGTATAGAAGTTAACATATTCTGCATACGGATTCAGCAATTCTGTCAAGCAGTTTTCTTCAGCAGAGGAGATATAATTTGGTAAAGTAAAGTTGTATTTTGAATTTAAACATTTTGCCTATACCTAGTCTGGTTTTCCTAAATGCTTCACACAGGGGGAGTGGTGTTTTTTTCTAACAATATTTATTTGTGTGGTCGTGGGTATTCAGCGTGCTTATAATTTTTTATTATATGGTGTTACTTTACTTCTGACTTGATGACTTGTTTTTTGACAATACATATGTAATTGTGTGCTTAGCTGAATAGGTGGTTCAAGGCTTTCTACTCTAAGAGGTTCAATTGGAGTGGACCTCTTTGTACCCAAATACAGTCTTAATGCACTGTTTTGTAGTGTATCTAGTTTTTTAAGGCTTTGTGACTGGTAGATCCATACAAAGTGCATCTATAATCGATGATTGATCTAATGTATGAACGATAGAATGTTAATGCTGTATTAGGATCCCCTCGCCACCACGTACCTCTTTGACACTATAGTTGATTTGTGTGGTGATAGGTCGAATCCCAATGAGTTCATTTGACTTTTTACAGAAGTTATTGCGCTTGATAAAGATTCCTTGCATGACTGGTATCCTCTTCTATCTAGGTAAATGACTAAGTCATCAGCATACCGTATGAGATTGTGTGTTGGATTAATTGCGTGGATATCCATAGTATATGGTATATGTTAAACAGTACTGGTGATCAAGCTGATCCCTGAGGGAACCTACTGATATTTCTCTAGGGCCTAGGTTTTGGATCTGAGAAAGATTGTTCTATTTAGGAAAAATGTTATGATAGTCCGGCAGGTATTGCTTGGCAAGAGAATATCTTCTAACTTTTCTTTTAGTATTATGAACAGGTCAACGCAGCCATATGCCCCTTTGACGTCTAAAAATGCAGCTTCCAGGTATGCATTCATTGAAAAGCAGTTTTGAATATCTGTGACTACATTAGCTACAGCATCTATAGTTCCATATCCTTTTTTGAAACCAAACTGTGACTTCGGGAATAAATTTCGTGAGAAGAGAAACCATTCTAGTCTGTGCTTTATGATTCTTTCCAGGGTCTTAAGGATGCACGACAGCAAGGAGATTAGTTTGTAGGATTCACATAGATTTGGTTTAAGCACAGCAACAACGATTATTTTTCGCCAGTCTTCATGTCTCCATTTTCTAGCCATACCTCAATTGTATAGTTCTAGTAATAACTGTTTTGCGTTCAAAGGTAAGTACCATAACAGAGTATGTTATATTATCCCAGCCAGGAGAAGAGTTATTCGAATTGTTCATAGCATTCAAGTTCAGTGACAGTAACGGGATGACTGAAAATATTATTAGTCGAAGGTTCAGAATTTTGGCTACCGGTATATTTCTGACAAGTCTAGTGTAGTCGAAGATGGAGCGATTTTATCTAAAAAATGCTCTTCCCAATCCAAGGTCTTGCATTTACTATGGTTGACTTGCATTCTCTGCATTTTCTTGGCCTGAGACCAAAGCTCAGTGCATGGGGTGTTATTATTTAAGTTGCAGCAGAAGTTTTTCCAATGCAATTTTGCTTTATTTTTTAGTAGTATTTTTGTTTTTGCTATTATTGCTCTCTTACAAGCAATATAATTGACTTCGCTGGATATCTGTTTGTACTTTGCAAGAGCATCTTTTCGCTTATTAATCTCTACATCGCATTCTCGATCCCACCAAGGAGCAATGGTCTTGTTATGTCTTGTAAATGGTCTATATCGCGGGATTGACCTAAGAGCGGACTCATTAATACCATGAATAAAAAACAGATATTTGTCATTTATAATACTGGGAAGGTGGATGAGAGTTTGCAGAAATAATTGCCAGCATGTGCATGAAAATGATCCCAATTAGCTTTGCAGGTATTCCATGTGTATTTTGGAGTTATTTTATAAGTGACATGTGATGTAAGCGTTTTTATTTCTAGAAGGATAGGATAATGATCTGATCCCAGGGTATCAACATGAGTTTTCCATTCAATTATGTTAGCTAGGCCCGGAGACGAAAAAGTTAAATCTACAACAGAATTTGTTATGCAATCTAGTAGATGACCCATCATTCTACAATATCAAGTCTATTGAGTTCAGTGCCTCCACAAGTGAAAACCCATTACGGTCCTGCTTGTAGGAGCCCCACAAACTATGGTGGGTATTGAAATCGCCCCCTATAATTGCATGCTGACCGAAAGAGGATAGCAAAACAATCCATTCATTCGTGCGGATTTTCGCACTAGGTGGGACATATATAGATAGAAGAGACAGGCGGATCGAATCTATGACTTGCACCTCTGCACCGCATAGTTGCACGTCATCAAAGCGGGATATACACATTATTTCTTTAAAATTTAGACTCGAACAAATGTCGCGACACTCCTGTCTTTCCATCATGTCTGTCCCTCCTGATAATCGAGTATCCTTTAAATTTCGCATTAAAACGGAGCTTAAACCAGGTTTCGGAAATCAGGGCAATATCTATGTTGTTATTATACAAGAATTGATCAAGGCTGTGTTTATTTGCAACTGCAGACCTAGCATTCCACTGTATGATTTTCAATTTAATCTTGGTCACTGAGCTGTTCATTTGGGGGGAGCTGTCTATAAATATTTTTCAGATAAGTAATATCAATATTAGCCGATTCCTCAAATGATTTTACTTTACTTAGTATAAGTTGTAATGTTTTGAATAGAGCTTCGAGAAACCCCCCATCAGTGGTTTCTGTTGTATCTGCGTTCTAGGGAGTAGGGGGTTACTGGGCCCAAATGAAAAAGGAAACAGGGGGAATGGAAGTATCATTAATTAGGGATACAAATTTTTTTTACTCTGCTTTTCTTGCTGAGGTAGGGGCCTAACTATTATGCCGCGTAACTGTATGAGAAGAATCTGTTGGTTGCGACAATGAAAGGTTTGCTGATCGACTGTGTGGGGGTTGTTTGGAGGGAGAGGGGGAAATTCTGTATTACACACCTGGCCCAACACTTCAAAGCGATTGTTTGAGTTTAATATAGAGGAATTAGAGTTGCGTTGTTTTCTTTTAGCCTCCAGGAACGTAAGATTTTGTTCAGCCATAATTTTTTTGATTTCTTCCTGTTCCACATAAGATGGGCAATTTTTAGACGTTGATTTGTGATCGTTGTTCTTACAATAAACACAACAACTATCCTGAGAATCCCTGCAATTGTGTTCCGAATCATTTATTTCACTGCAATTGATGCATAAGACCGATGAACTTTTGCATTGTTTTGCCAGATGCCCATATCTCAAACACTTAAAAATTGGACCACTCTGTATATGAACGGTTCTACTTCACAAATGACAATATTCAAAGAAATTTAGGAAGGTAAAATATTGCCTTCAGAGGTAATAGTCTGCTTGGAAACTTGCCACTTGCCCATCAATGTCTGCGAGTACCTTACGTTTTAACCTTTGTACCTCAACGATAGTTACAGGAGACAAAAAAATTTTAAATAAATATCTCCCGTCAAAACTGGTATCAATGTTTTTTATCACTGCTTTCCTAAAAAGTAGATTACTGGGAATAAGTGCTCTTAAATCTTCATTTTTTAATGACTGGTTAATAACTAATCGATTTGCGTTCTTCAAACTTTTTAGCTGAACCTTGATTCTACCTACTTTTTCGATGTTGAAAATATTTGGAACGTTGAGGTTTTATGTTGTATGTGGCCTACGGCCATTGGGTAGAGCGTACCAATATTTTGAGTATATTATTTTCTCGACAAATACATAGATCGAACCTGAATATTGCATAGGGTTTTGTAAATTGAAAACAGTGAACTTATCTCTTGTAGTGTTGGTTGCGATCCTTGTGTTTAGGGTGTCTCCTTGACGATATCCTACTTCATTCTTGCTACCTTCTCCTGTGGGAGAGATGTCCATGTTAGCTGATCCCCCATCAGGGGGGTCGTTATCCGTAAGCATTACACACCAAAATACCATATATGATGGTTATTATCACTAGTTGTACTAGCGAGAGACAAAAAAGAAGGAATTTTTGTATGTATATACATACAACTCTGTGCAAAACGCTCCGTACGATTTTTCGTCTATGAAGGTCACGACAATACTGAAATTTCTATTCTACTATCACAAATTTTTAAATACGGTTCTGTCTAAAACCGTCCAATCAAATGTTGTCCGACAATTGGAAAATAGCCGACTAGTAGCACCTTCTGTCCGAGTACTGGCAAAGTAGGACTTTTTTATTAATATTTTTTTATAAAATTGCAGGAATATGTATCAGCAGTTGTCGGCGAAAAGTTAACATTATGATCACCTCGAAAAACATTAGTTGTGTTATAATTGTAGAATATAACACAAAAGTCGCAAATACATTTTGTCATCCGCTTTTGTCTAAACTGTCTGATCACTGGCATATATTCACCCTACCTCAGTAGACGTCAAAATGTGATGGATACACGCGAAAAATAATATAACTAGTTTTTATAAAGAACTGTATAACTGTGAACAGGCTAAGATTCGAAACTAGGCACCATAAATAACTTCTATTGAACTCAATAATAGCTACTCAAAGATGCATTACTCGTAGCTATTGGAGGTGAGTACCAAAATTTACATCATCCTTTAACCGCAATCTATGTGTTTCATTTATAAACAAATCAATAAAAATACTGAAACGCCAGAACAATGTAACACTGAATCTCGAATCATACCGCCTACTACATACCTACGCTTCAGAAATAGTAAAACTGATAAAACGTAAGTTATAAACGTTAAATAAAGTTTGACTTACCAGTTTATTTCTTCTTTGTCACCTCCCTGAAGTGGAGACGTTGAAGAGGATTCTCCAGACAGGATTAGTTACTGAACACATTAACCACAAACACAGAACATTTTTCTTGTGAGAAGAAAAAACGTCCTTTTGTTTTTTTACAATAATCTAGAAGGCGTCGCTTTTAAAAATCCGTCCACGGGCATCGCGCATCGTCTGGTTTACGTCCCGCGCAAAATTATTCAGTTAGATGGTTATGACGTTCAGGCAACCAGTATTACAGCTATTTTATTTAAGAAAGTTTGGAGTTATTTTTCAATAATTTTTGTTAAGACGACCTTTTGACTTTCCACATCATTGTTAGTATCCGATCAGTTAAATCATTCGTTGTGTTTTTTTTACTGAAACCGCTTTATGAAAGGTAGATGCGTTTTCTTTGTATAATCTCGTCACTACATTCCTTCTGCTTCAATAACAACCACCTAAAACACGTTCAGTGCAAAAACATCGAAAAGTCCGGGACACGGTTTTTGCTCGCACTACTCCACAGCGAGCACTTGAATGGCTCATTTCAAAAACAGTACCATTATCCTTGCATTATTTTACATGTGCCAAAATATCAATTTTAAAGTCCATAACAGTTTTCCGGGAGTTTACCATTATTATCAATAAACTATAAAGGTTATTCGAAATTTCAATCTTACAGAACTCAAATACTACATTAAGCCAAAAAAGGTACCTTAATACTGATCTATTTGGCAGTGACAGTTTATATTATCTCCAGAAAAATTCCAATTATGAAATAAAAGATACAAGCTATGTTTTCAATAAGGTCTACTAAAGCGAATAGCTTTACCGTGGTTTGATTTTTTCTTGAACGATATGACAGCGGGCAAAAATGAGAAAAACGCGTTTATACTAAGTTTGAGTAGACCAAAGTTTCTAAAATATAATTCAGAGTTACGATAAATCTGAAAGATAGTTTGACTTTCCAATACATTTTATAAAGCCTATCTAGCAATCTTTATTTTCTCTTTGCAGCGCACTGCAAAAATCATTCTGCTGCAACTTCAGGAAGCTGTTGTTCCTCGAGAAGCCAATGTTGTCGAAGTAAGCCAGAAAAATGCTGTTCTACATCAGCATGTGCAGAAAGCTGTTGTCAAAGAAAGGTGAACAGCTGTTGTGGTAATCAATGCAAGATATCTTGCGCAGAAAGTTGCAATAAATCTTGCGCCAAGAAATGCTGTGAAAATAACAAGGATCAATGCAACAATTGTTGTGGACACGAAGGCAAAAAATCCTGTGGAAAGAACTGCTGCGGAGCTCAATGCCAAAAATGTTGCGAGGAAGATTGCAAGAGACGTTGCGGCCAAACTTTCAAAAATTGCATCAGGGATCAATGCCAATGTTCTTGCAAGAGTTGCTGTGGAGACCAAGGAAGCTGCTGACTGAATAATGTATATATGCATATTCTATAGTAATAATTTCATATTATAGAGATGTTCAGTCCTTTTATCTACAACAATACATGGATAGTTTGTTGTACCATTATACTTTTAGCAGTAAAATATATTAATCAATGTGTAAACTAGATACGATTCTATGTTTGTAATTTGATATGAAACACAATAAACTAAATACCAATGGGACATGAGTTCGGTATAAGGGCTTTTCTCATAGTGTGTTGTTGGGTCTCAAACACGCAGATGTTCTATTTTGTCATCTCAAGGCCAAACTGTTGTGTCTTATATTATTTTCTCAAAGGACAAACAACATAATTCCCTTCAGATGCTGAAGTACTTTTTCTCGCGTTTTAGATGCAAAACAACGCTCTTACAACATTTCAGTCGAAGATTGCATATCAGTTAACGTTAACGGATGTGTTGTGGGAATGGCTCTGGAAGGGTTTTCGCGTTTTTTGGAGGGCTTTTGGTACATTAAAAAACGACAGGTAGCCTCATACTCGTTTATCATTTTGGAGGGCTTAACGTCCTTTTTGGGAACGGGAATGCCTACACCAGGAGGTCCCGGGCTATGCTGGTTTTACGTGGTACCATCTTAAAATTCGGAATAATGACTTCCAGCAATCTGAGCATGTTACGGCAGTTTCAGGCTATTGTCACCTGGAAGACATAAATAAATTGTCATTGTACTGTAGAAGATCACCTCTATGATTGAAACGCTTACAGTAAAGAAGATTATATCAATCCATATGGTTTTATTGGCCTAACAAGCACGGGGGATTACCTACTTTTGAAATGTAAATTCCAGTCGGAATCATGATTACTGAGAAAAACATCTTTCTCGCGTCTTTAATAACTAATATGTTTAAAACTAGTGTCAATAATAATAGTAGTAATAATAATAATAATTTATTCACATCAATGAACTCGCATTCCTCATAATAGTCGCTATTCGGCTGTTCAAGATATGCCTTACTGCTTATTCATATGTAAAAATGCAGAAACAATCGGCATGTTGGAGCTGTAGTGCTTTACAGGCACAAAGTATGAGGGAAAATAAGGTTTCACAGACTTTCATAACAGTGTTCCTGTTGAAAGATTTTTATGAGGTCCATGGGTCACAGCGATGAGGAGTCTTAGCTTTAACCAATCTCAACCAGCAGGGGTATTATGCAAAAAAACAAACAAAAAACGTTTACACAAACGACAAAATGTCATCTTGCAGACTAGGTAGTTTTAAGTGTGCAAAATAGTTCATTCCACGTTTGCTCGTCCATCTATGGAGGAATGACTCAACAACATGACATGCATTATTGGTTGCTTGTTGTTTGCAGAAAGCCGAGTAGTCTGCAGTGTTTATCTCTGAGAAGATGTGTATAAAATCAGTGATATTTGCTGTGAGAAACTTATTACTGAATATGCTGCAAATGAGATATATCTATTAGTTGTGCCCGATGGGTTATTCATATGTTATCCTTTCTGGAGAGAGAGAAGCGCGAGACAATTATTGAAATATGCTCTACTAGGCTCTATGTTTTACGTTTCATAAATATTCTTGCTTGTAGCATATTTTCTCACCTGTAATATACTTCAATAACTAGGGATTTTCTTTTCTTATTTCTCTCATTTTTGAAATTCAGCAAATTTACATTAGTAATTTCCAGAATGTATAAGAAACAGTGGATGCGCATCTAATTTCTAGCTTTGAATACATCTCAAGTCAGCGTATTTGTGACAAGAACCAAAGCAAATATCATCAACACACATTATTAGCACACAAGTCGTCACTATGCACCTATGCTCTGCGATTTCCTTCCAGCTATAACATACAACTTAGACCTCCAATCTTATCTAAACAGAGCAAAGTTACGAGCACATCCAGATAAATTCTTTGATTTCCACAGGATGTCAATACAATCTTTGGATGAACTTCATAATGGCATACGTGATAAATTACGAAAGTAAGATACCTGGATGAGATTATCTCTGGATACACAACATAGATCTACAAACCGAGGCCGAAGCATAAGAGACATGTTTGCTCTGTACTTCATGACACCGGCGGGAGAAATATCATACCTATATAACGAAAGGATTACCAATTTACAACAGTAAAAGTACAGTAGGCAATAGTCTAATCTTTGACATCTCTATTGTGGTAGTCCTTGTCATGAATATCCCACAAGCAGGAGTGCTTTTCAGCCAATGTTAGTTCTTCTGCTTCACACATTGTCCTGATGCGTTCGAGCTCTTAGTGAAGGTGCGGTACTGTTTTGGAAGCATTAAACTGTATCAGACTGTTACGCCCCCAAACAGTGATAGCTTCCAAATCTCTCGTCAGAAATGAAGCCTTCCCACCTCATCAGCAAAGATCGGAAGTTTTTTTTAGCGTTAGGCAAGTGTCCATCCTAGGCACAATGTTATGAAATAGAGACAAGACCAATTGAGGGAGTGCAGCCTCTGCAATCTGAGCATGTTACGGCAGTTTCAGGCACTTATACCTAGTCGCATTTTCTACTTGGAATTTTAGAAGGAAAAGGGACATTTGTAAGTAATGTAAAATACACAGGCGCAGGTTTCGCCTACAAAAAATCGGCAGGACTTTTATTCAAAACGAATATAACATAGTGTTCAATAATGATAATGCAATTATCATACGTTTGTATATAAAAATATTAACATAAATGATTCATTCTCATGATACTACAAACAAAAAGAAATGTGAAGATTTCACCGTGTTTAGATATCAACTCTGGTTGCTAATCCACAAAAATTGTCCTCTTCATTATAATTTCTGAATCTAGCAAATGATTAATACGAATTGTTATTCTATAAGCAAGGTATTATTTTCAAAAGCCCATTTTTTAGTAGATTTGCAACCATATTAGTTCAGGCGATTGAGCATGTAAAAGTAAGACCTAGTTACAAAAATTAATTTGCCCACTTGAAAAGAAAAAAAACATATGCTCAAAGGCTTAAACTAATTGTGTAACAAGCCTTCATACCTATTCTATCACCATACTTCAAGAAAAAACAACTAAAATCATTTTGTGTTTTATTTGTATAATTTACACAATGTGACTGTCATTACAGACAGTCTCATTTTCATCTCATCATATTCTTTTATTACAAAAAAAACTAAAGAACATACTAACTATAATTATTACAACGAACTTCACTAGCAAGGTTTTAGTTTTACATTTAAGAGTTTTAATTAAACCTTTCCCTCATTCCAATCATGTTTCCCACCACTTAACACTTAACAGAGCATTTAATCTAAACTTGAAACAAGATGTTTATAAATATTTGTCTCCAAAAAATAGATTCATGTAGATTTGCGAAATCGCAATGTTTGAAAAATGCAAATTCAGGAAAAGTTCTTCCCAAACTGAAGGATAACGCAAAAAGGTGACTTCAAATGAATATGTCTCAAAAGTTTAGCTAAGGTACTTTCAACATCTTCAAACACGCAAAATTTTGTACACCTGATCTAAATAAGAACCTAAAAACTAACTTAAATTTGGCACTAAAACTTGCTGACGCTTCAAAAAGACTGTTCTCACCTAAAAACAATAAGCAAACACAAGCAGCATAGAAAAATGAGGTTTAGCGATGACTTGAACAGTTTTAGAAATCAACGACTTTATATATTTTACATTTGTGAGTTATGTGGTTTAGACAAATATTCGGAAATATCATATTTTAGAACTGTTTCATCAAATTTCAACTATCCAAACTCCCCTTTAATTTGAATTTCCCCCGATTGTTTATACCTTTGAAACAACACTTTATGTGAGAAGATTTCATACCAAGAACATTACGACAATTGGAAAGTAAAGATGAGATAAAGTTAATTAAGGATGTCTTATTGGAGACTACAGGTAGTTCAAGATCACATGACAACGAGTTTTACACCAAATATCCACTATTCTGGATGTGTTATTTTGAAATACAGGAATCATTTGCCTCTGATAATGTCAAACTACTTGTAATCTAAGACCAAACCCTCAGATCGATGATTGATTGTACCCATCTCTCAAGTAAAGGTACTGTACAAAACGCAACTTAAGCAATGTCAAATGTCAATGCACTCCATCACTACCACATTGCAGTCTATTATTTATCGCTGCTGGTGTCCCGCAGGGACCTGATTGGAGGCGGTGGTCCGACACGCCGCGGGCGAACCACCAAAGTTGGTGTTCTGTGATGTTCCAAAAGAGTTGTTCTGTAGCGTGCCAAATCCATTACTCTGTGGCCCTACAGATGTGGCTGGGGATGTGTTGTTGTTGTTACCGTTGCCAGCTGACATTTTGCTGAATGCCAACAATGTATCTGGGAAGTTTGGTGGAGTTGCTGGGGTGTTGCAAGGTGTCATTACCTGGAACAGTGTTGCCAAGTTGTGGGATATGTCTTGAGAGCCGAGAGATTTTTAGGTCCGTCAGTAGCAAAGGGTTTATGTGATCTGTGTACACCAACAAATTCAAACTAGGTGGAGGGAGCAAGCCAACGATTTGCTTGTCTCCAATATCTCAGTCTGTAGTCAGGATGAAAGTGCATACTATAAGTCGACTTGAAATAGGTTAATTTTTTTACACTTGTCATTAAATTAGTATTTTTAGTGTAATTTTTTGAAAGAGTGACTGTTTGCAGATAAATGTTGTTATACGATTTCAAGACATGATACTTTTTGCATTATTTTGACAGAGCACAAGCCTAAAAAAACGTAGATCTTCCTACTTGTTAGGTTTATTATTATGTTGATACAATGTTGTCACTTTGGTAGGCATTGGTAGTCAAATGAGATAAAAGTATCCACTACAACTAAGCAATTTTGGAGACAATGCAATGTAAACATTATAGGCTTCTAGGCTTGATTCCTTCTAATATATTTGAATTTGTTGGTATATACCCCTATAGATCAAGTTGTGCAATTATATGAGTTTCAGAAGTTCATATAAACCATGAGAAAGACATTTCAATAATTCCAAAGGTTGAAAACCAAGGATTATACAGGGTGTTCCAATATTCCGTGGACATAGAAGTATCACGCATTTTTCTTACACAATTGGGCATGATTTGCCTCTATACAAAAGTGCTTCGATTGTCCGTTACGAGGGCGTCAAAGTTTTCTTTTTAAAATACTTGTTTTCGGATATTGTTAAAACCGACAGTCCGATTTGAATGAAATTTGGAACACGTGTTTTCCTAGGGTCTGAGAAGGGTGAACAAATTGTTTTCCTCTCTCAACGACTCTGAATTTTATTGAAAAGATCCTTTTGCTTACTACATTTTTTGTCTCTTGTAGAAACAGGTCGACTCGCATACTTTTCGAGAAAAAAAATGTTTTTCGAGGATGGCTTCTAAAAAATGTTCTCATTACATCAAGTGTTAATTCTAGTAGGCATCTAGTTTGAGGAAATGTGAGATGTTCTGTCAATATCAGATTATTTTCGACAACAAGCTTCATAAAGTTTAAATTAATAAGTAAAGTTTAAGTTTATTTTTGACTCTTAATTTTTAGTTTGCTCTTCATAAATTTTAAATCATTTAATGTTAGGCATTATTTTTTATTACTTTGTTGTTGTTGCTTGTTCTTCTCGTGAGTATTGAATATTCTTTCCACAAACGGACTGATATGTTGTTAGTACTTGGTTTCTGCGAGGGTAATTGCAGAAAAAGTGTTCCCGTGTATCAAGAGAAATATCCGAATCGACGAATTCGAAATCATCAGACTTTTGAGAAATTGGACGATTCCAACCTCTAAAAATAAATGATGAGAAACCGCAGCAATCGAACACCGCTTGTGGGAGAAGCTGTTCTTGAAGTAGTTGAAGGATATCCAGGTATCAGCACTCGCAGATTAGAACATGAACAAGGGGTTCAAAAATGCACTGTTAACAGGATTCGTTCTTTTCACGTTCAGCCTGTCCAGGAATTATTGTCTACTGACTATCACTCACGTTTGAGATTTCTACAAAATGTGTCAGAACGGAGAGCAGATCATTGGTCATTTCAGAAGAAAATTTTGTTTACAGATGTTTTACCTGACATGGTACGATTTTTCAATGGGAATTTAAAATTAACGTTTGAATGGGTATTATTGGTAACTTTTTAGTTGGTCCATATAGGTTGCCTGATAAACGGAAATAGCTATCTTCATTTTATAAAATCTGTTTTACCTAAAACCTAAATTATTAGAACTGACTCTGAATGTAAAAAGGGGCATGTTTTTATGCATGATGGTGCTCCAACTCACTTTGCGCGTGGTATAAGAAATTACTTGAACGAAAAATTTGATGGTACATACACTACCGCTCAAATATTTTGGGACAGTAAGTTTTTTTAAGAGAACTTAAAATAAATAATGCATATATGATGTTGATTGATTATAACCATCTATAATACGACTTTTCAAGCTAAAGATGTATAAGAATCAGTTGAAACACCCCTTCAAAGGGAGTAAATGTAAGCATCTTTAGAGATGCCGATATTTTTATTAGTTCATTGCAGTCATAAATTGGCCGAATTCCTGTCACTGCTTACTTTTTTTTTTGTACTATGTATTATGTTCGGCCTAATATGATACATAATCATTCTGGCTATTGATGAAACAAAGTGAAAATTGTATGTAGTTTAGTATAAACTACTAGTCGATGTGCTAGGGTCAGATTTTGTCAAAATAATCGAAAATGGTAAAGACGGGTAACGTTTCTCTTGAAAAATGGGGGGCAGTGTGTGCCTTACATGATGAGGGATTGCCCATTCAAGCGATTGCTGAAAGGCTGCATATAGGACGGAACACGGTGTTTCAAACATTGAAGAAAAAGAGAGAAACAGGCAGTTCAGTAGATCGTCCACGCTCTGGAAGACGCAGAGCTACAAATGTTCCTGAGGATAGGCGTATAGTAATAACAAGTAAACGAAATAGACATTTAACTGCGCCTGAACTCACACACAGCTTGAATAGAACGAGGGAAAACTCTGTGTCCGTCTCCACGATAAAACGCCGCTCACAAAGGGCTACCCTTAGAGGATGTGTAGCAGCGGTTAACATGGGCTCAAAAACACATAGATTGGGCCATTGACGATTGGGATCGAGTCCTTTGGTCGGATGTATCCAAATTTGAAATGTTCGGATCTCGACGACGACAGTTTGTACGCCGCCAACCCCATGAACGCATGGCTCAGCAATGTTTGCAGCCCACTGTTAAACATAGAGGTGGGAGTGTAATGGTTTGGGGATGTTTTGTTGGAAATCGACCAGTATATTTGGTTCGTATTAAGGGTATAATGCGAAACGAGCAGTATTTGAAAATATTGAAAAACCATGCTGTTCCCTCAGGACAAAGGATTGTTGGGAAAAATTTCGAATTTCAGCAAGGCAACGACACTAAGCATTCATCTCAACTATGCCGCAATTATTTGGACCAGCAGCAAGAACTTGGTGCAATGAAAATCGTGATGGGGCCTTCCCAATCTCCAGATTTGTCTCCTATCGAGTATTTGTGGGATGAATTGGACAGACAGGTGAAGCAACAAGAGCCTACTAGTGCTGCAAACTTGTGGGCTAAACTGCTGGAAGCATGGGTATCCTTATCACAACTATTCTTGAAAATTTGATACGTCAGAGGATGAGTCGTGTCTGTAATGCAGTTATTCGGGCTCGTGGTGGACATTTCGATGAATCACGAATTTGAAGTAAATTTTGATAGGAATAAGTTACCAACCAATTAAGTTTCAGTGGAAAATAGTTTCTTTTTTATTTTTTTGATTAAAAACACTCTAAGGTTTGATTTCCCTCAAAAAATGTACTGTCCCAAAACTTTTGAGTGGTAGTGTAGATTGGTAGAGGTCAAGAAGCTTGAATAGGTCAATGGCCACCTTGTTACCTGGATCTCAATACTTGCGATGTGGAGCATTAAAAACAAAAGTAAGCACACCAATCAACTATGGGATAAGATTCAAAATGCCGCAAATACATTAATGAATAATGACATATATATAATTTTTTGCGCCACATTTTTAAATGATAAAACTAAAATGGTAGTCCATTAAAAATGTAATAAGTAAATATCATACTTGTTTATTTTGCTAACTACACTTAAAAAATTAACAAGATGCTTAGGAACCCCTTGATGCAACTCTTTTTTTTACAAAAAAACTATCAGTATTCATCAGGGAAAGTTGCCAAAAAATTTTACTATAATTTAACCCTTCTCGAATCCTTTAGAGTCTTTTGTAAAAGGCATATATCAAACCATCTAGCAAAACACATATGTTCAAAATTTCATTCAAATTGGACTATCGGTTCTTACAATATTGCAAAAAATGTGTATTTAAAGAAAACTTTGACAGCCACTAATGGACCAATGAAGCACTTTTGCACATAGGTAAATCATGTCCAATCAACTCATTTTGAGTCTAAAAATATGTGGCACATCTATGTCCACCAAATATTGGGACATCCTGTATAGTTGAAATTGAAAAATCATTGATTGAAAAATGTTCTTTGATTTGGAAAAAGAACATCATTTCAAGAAGGTTATGAAAAATATTCACTTTACCTGTCCAAAATGTGCTGTACTACCATGAGGGAAACCTGGTAACGCAGCATCTTGGAAAAATATACTAAGGGCAGTCTGTAAAAAAAACACAAAGTTCGAGTTGTTTCCAAAATAATAATTAAAGTTTGTATTAAAAAGTTAACTGTTAATAGAACCATGAAGAGCCCCTTTAGAGTATTCTAAAATCTTGACACCATATGAAAAAAGGGGTGGTCATACAAGCCTGAGTTCTCAAAATTTACTGTTTCATTGACCTTCTAGGGTCATATTGAATTTTTAGTGGACCTGAACCCAAGGCTGTAGGTTTGACCTCCTGTAAGGTCTATCAAAAATCAAATACAAATCATATGAAGTACTTCAACACCTTGAATGATATTTTTATGTTGATCAAGAAGACAGTTGCACTAAAACTACAATGAGGTTCAAATTTGGCTGATGTCGTGGTGTAGAGTGTGCTGATGGAGTCCGTGGCTTCGTCGCTCGGGTTGCTAGGCAACGAGGTACCTCTATCTCTTTCTATCACACGTACTGCACGATTTTCACGCTTCTCTCATACACATTACGACGTCAGTGGTATTTGGTTTTCAGTGTATACCATCAGCTCCTATACTATAGGCAATTACTTTTATTTAAACGTAAAGTGATTCACGAGTTACACGACTCATCATGTACTTTTATAACAGGAAATGTAAACAATAAACATGATAAATGTAGTTCGGGACACTAGCTACAAACAGGGCCTGATGATATTTGTATCAGGAAAATTTTTAAATCTTGAGAATATAAACTGATCGATAAATTGGTTGTTTATTTATCTTAGGAAGCATTCATGGGTCAAACATCGCGGCTGTTGCATCAGCAGCATGCGTGACCTTTGAAATTCGAAAAATAAACAGAAAAAAATCAATGGCATAACCTCAAAAAGGAAAAACAAACCACTACCACTACTGCACATGCGCCTTTGCCTATCCCAAATATTTCAGGAAAATTGTTACATAAACGGCTACGAGAAAAGTTTAATTATGGAAATAATACGTCACGCGTTTGCCGGATGTCGCTCATATCCCGTATTGTTCAGACTGAATAGGCTATCATCCAAAGGTTACCAAAAGCCTGATAATAATTTGCAGGGGGTCTTTGTTTACATATTTTTCTGAATCAACGTACCTCGAACTGCCAGTGGGCCGACTGCAATATCTGTTTGGCCTGCTCGTGAGCACAACCTGCAGCCAAAACGAATTGGTTTATCATCACTTGCTCGCGTAAAGGAGCATCCATCGTGAAAATAGATACACCGACACTAGATTACCGCGATTTTCTATTTTACTGCGGTCGTTCTTCACTATTGTGGACTTCTGATGATAACAAACAACTATTAATAATCCCTAAAGACACAAATACAAACAAATACCTACGGCCTTGAAAGTATTTTCAACGTCATTACATTACTTGCGTACGGTGTTGTACGAATGGAAACAATGCGACGTTGCCGATGTCATTACCGCGACGTCATTTTGGATTTTCTTGAATAAAATGATACTTTCAGAGAAGTTATAATGATGCAAGCTTTCCCAAACCTTCATCAACAGTTTTAAACCAAGTACTATCAGTAATATGAAGTAAAATTACGTACAAATGTTTTCATGAATGAACTTCATGAAAGAACATCTGAATCCTTGCAACGCTGCATTAGGCAGCCTTCACATCTGCAACTTTCGAGTAATAGTATGTCTGGGACTTGAATACTGTCGCCACATTTAAGAAATGGTGCGTCGGTATTGTAAAAAACCTTCTTTGCTTTCACTATACACTTCTCATTCAATAAATGAGGATAGTATTGCAGCATGGATTTTTTCATTTTGATATTACACTCATTCCCATGTACCTCTATCCTGTATATCAACAAAAAGGACTATCAGAGTCGGCCAGTGTGTTGATGTTTTATTAGTTCGTAATTCCAGCAAAGCAACAGCTACACTGATTTGATGTTCAGCTATATTATTATTATTATTATATCGTACTTAAGCGACAGCATTTTTACAAACATACAAAGTGGCTCTCTATATATTTAGCATGTCTCAAATGATGTTATGGGATACATATACGAGGAGGTACCAAAAAATAACCGGAATAGCATTGCAGTGGGTGGAGCTTGTGTAGTACACATTTCTACCCCTACAGGCATACAGCGCAACTCATTGCCAGTTCAGTGCCACCTGATTTGTCGATCTGACTTGTTTCGTTCCTCTGTAGAGCTACAGCTGTTTCGTGCTTGTTTCGTTTTTTACGGTGGCAAGCTTCAGTGAGCAATGTGCAGCTGTGAAATCTTTCTTTGTAACCGGTAAAAATGTTGCTGAAACTGTTTTAATGTTGAAAATAGCTTACAAGATGTTGCTATGGGAAAAACTCAGGTGTACGAGTGGTTTGCTCGATTTAAAAATGGCGACATGTCGATTGATGACAAACCTCCCTCTGGACCATCAACTGCCCGAATTGAAATGTTGAAAAAAATTCAAGAGCTTATGCTATTGGAGGTTTTAAGGCGATTAGGAAACAGTGTTCGGCAAAAAAGGCCCGATTTGTGGCAGTCAGGAGACTGGTTCTTCCACCACGATAATGCACCTGCGCACACAGCCGTCTCTGTTCGACAGTTTCTGACTAAAAATGGCATGGTTCCGCTGCCTCACGCACCTTATTCGCCTGACCTGGCTCCGTGCGACTTTTTCTTATTTCCACGGATGAAAAGGGGCATGAAAGGACGCCGCTTTGACGACATTGAAGAGGTCAAGAAAAAACGAGGGAGGAGCTGTCAGACATTTCTAAGGAATACTTCAAAAAATGTTTCGAGCAGTGGAAGCACCGGTGGGACAAGTGTATTTAGTGGTAGTGGACAGTATTTTGAAGCAGATAAGGTTACTTTGTGGAAAAGTTGAAAATAAATAGATTTTAAAAAATAATTCCTGTTTTTTTTTTGCACCCCCTCGTAGATATATATATTTAGGCTTTAGGAATCTTCATTGATTTTTATGAATACCCAAATTTAAGACCACTAGAAAAATCGCATCATATAAATGTAGAAGCTTGTCCTCCCTCTCTTTCCTTGTCTAAGGAAGCAGACTTTACTGTCATTTTAACGTCATTTGTCATTTAAAGGACAAATACGTTATCGGTTTTTGTTACAATTCTGTGGTTCCTTGCCTGAGCTTGGCCCATGTCTGATGTTGTGTGACGATAACGCCTTTATTTTTCCGGAACATTTCTCGATAATTTACTAAAAATATCGACAAGAACATTATATACAGCATCAGGATTTACCCTGGTAAATAAGGTAAGGATCAACGACGGTACGCGGCAGCAATTAACGAGTTCTCTTTTATATTTCCCCAAAGATGTGTTTGTACAGTTCACTCGACAATTCGGTAAATAGTCACAGTTCGAGTAAAAAAAGTCGCGAGAGACTGATGTTCAGTAGTTTGTGTTGTGAGTTTCAGTCCAGTAAAAGTAATGTAAAGTTAATCAGTATGGGATAAAATGTATTTGGTGAAGAACAGTGCTTTTATGGTAGAGCAGCCTGACACGGTCCGAAGGTAAGATAGCAATAAGCGGCTCGAGAATTCACACTGATGAGATGTCCCTTTGCAAATTGCAAGTAAATCCTGCTCCTTAACAAGAATGTTTCATAATATTTTCTTTTCTGTAACTTTTTCTAGCTGCCATGGAATCCGAAGACTCCAGAGATGATTCCTCTGGATCTGAAAGTAATGATGAGGGGCCTAACAGCCCTGATAGTGGAAAATCTGACTATGATGCTGATGATGGAAAATCGGACAAGAGTAGATCTAGGTCTGGATCATCATCATCAAGCAGACCTGTTTCAGCTCAATCTCATAGATCATCAGAGAGTTCCCCAGAGGGGAAAAAATACGGTAGAAATAATATAAAGTCCCCAGGTTCTGAAAGGAGTAGGTCTACCAGTTCAGAAAAATCTGGCCAAAGTAGATCCAGTTCACCTGAACAAAAAGATGAAGCGGCATCCAGTACAGAAGAGGAGAACAAGCTACCTAGAAAATCAAGAGCTGAGGAAAGAAGTAGGTCTAGTTCTGTTGAAGATGATAATGCTAGAAGCAGATCTAGCTCTCCAGAAGTAGAAGAGAGTCAAGTGAAACATGGTTCCATAGTAAAACAACAAAGCAGATTAAGCTCATTAGAAGATAAAGTTCAGGATTCCAAAAGTAGTAAGGTTATGAAAGAAGGTAAAGCAACCATAAAAGATGAACAAACTACTGGATCAGTTTATTTAGAAGATCAGCTGCAAAGCAGATCCGCCTTTGAAGAAGCAGAATCAAAAGTTACACAAAAAACTGTTGAACATTCTAGCTTGAGCCCAGAAGTAAGAAAAAGCACTAGAAGTAGATCAAGCTCTATTGAAAATGAGAATGTTCATTCATCATCAGGATCTTCAGATAAATTGAAGACTCGAAGTAGATCTAGTTCTATAGAGAAGGAATCATTAAAAAACACACCAAATGAGAAACTGCATGGTAGATCAAACTCTTTTGAAAAAGAAAAGATTAGAAGTGGACCCAGCTCTCTGGATAAAAATGACAGATCAAGTGATAGAGAAATAAGAAGTAGGTCAAGCTCTTTGGATAAGCAAGAATATCAGTCAAACCCTGTAGAAATTAATGACATCCCAAGAAAATCAAACTCTGATGAAACTGTTGCTATCTTTGATAGACCTGTACCAGTTGAAAAAAAGAATATCAAAATCACACTTCTCAACAACATAGAAGTTGGCAGACCACAATCTCCCCCAAATGATTCCCCACATAGTCCACCATATCCAGATAGGGAGCAAATTCGATCCCCTGATCCACCAAAATCACCAGATGAGTCTCATTCTTCAAGAAGTAGTTCACCAGATCACCACTCTGGTCAGAAATATAGATCTTTCAAGTCAGGGGGTGACTACAGAAAATGTAGGGGATCTCGTAGATCTGGGGGTTCAAGAGGTAGAAGCAAGTCATCATCATCTGATTCTAGCAATAGCAGTGTTGATTCTTCCAGTAGGAAGAATAAGAATTTCGGAAAAAATGCTGATACCATGCCTGAAGCCATATCTGATGGTAAGTTTATGGATATACTTTTTAGTTGTGGTATTTAGAAATTAAAATTAAGTTTGTCCAACTCTTTTGCTGAGTTCACACAAGATTACAATTCCCAAGATAGAATCAGCTAGTGAGTTTTGTTACATAGTTTCATAAATATAAAAGATCTGAAAGGATATCACATGTTGCAGCTAGCTATAAAAGGCTCCTTGTCTATCTAATTTCATAGTATTCTATGTAGTATTTCTTATTTCTTACAGTATTTGCCTTAGGAAATTGAGATATATTATAACAATTTTTGAAAGTGCAAGATGGATATATATAGATCCAATTTTAAAAAAATATTTATATACAGGGAAAACCAAATTTATCTGATGGCTGTTACATTTTGCTACAGCGAGTGGTCGGAAAATGTAACAAATACCATTATGCAATACAAATTATCACTGCCTGCGTGTACACATGTGAAGACCATTTTCGATGCAAGATGACACTCGCCAGTGAGCACTAGATGGGTACCAATGAAAATCTCTCATCTATGATTATGGAGGTGGAAACCTTGCCTTGAAATGTACGAGATGCGGTGTTGCCAAGCGTACCAATGACGCAATGTTGCAGAATTTGCGGCGAAGCTGACCTTTCATTTCATCCTAAAATGGAGCCCCGTTAGGTCCGACTCGGAATCAATCTTAAACAGATTCGACACAATTCAAAAATGTGTACGCTCAAAATAATACTATTATTTGGGCGTATAGGTTGAACTAACGCACATTTTCAACAGTGATCTTAATTCAAGGAGCTGGTGTAACATGTTGGCAATGCGGCAGATTGCCGCGTCAGCGTTTGCTAAGCAGCGCGGTGATGAGTTTCGCTATCCAGCTGGCTTGTATCGCTTTCTAACATATGTGTCTATACACACTTCTCTTTTGTACAAATTGAACTCAAGCCACCAGACAAATTTGATTCTCAGTGTATATATTTTTCATTTTTAATACGAAATGGTGAGAAGAGTATGAAGTTTGAGTCGCGGCCGACCGCTATCACGTGTCAAATCTACAAATATTTATCCAATTCTTAAGGGGAAATGTATGTTGTGTGAAACATGTATTGATAAGTGCGTACAATTAATGGGTTTGAAGTGTATAAATATACTGCTCCCTCCCCCATCCACTACAACCCCCAACTCCCCAACCTCTAGCAGTAGGCGTGGTAAGTAAAAAAAAAGGTCTGGAAAAATATTCTATTAGTTTTTTCAGTCTAATAGATCAAATAACTATTTAAGACCTACTTAAAAAAGTGTCAACTAGCCTATTGTCAGTGACAAGTGATAGATTATTGTCACTTTTTTATAGCTAATTGCCAATTCTAGTTCTTTGCAACTTTAAACTAACAACTGTATTTGTAACTGACAATTATAGCTAATTGCATCATTAACTGACAATTATAGCCATCATGTAGCTGACAAGCATAGTTTATTGAAACTTATGAGAGTTATAGTCTATTACCAATTCTGGCTATTTGCAACTTTTAACTAATAATTATAGCTAATTACAAATTATAATTGACAATTATTGCTACTTGGAACTTGTGAGCGAAGGTTATACCTAATTGCTAGTTCTAGCTATTTGCAACTTGTAATTGGACAATTACAGGTAATCAAAAATTGCAACTGACAGTGATAGCTAATTGCAAACTGTAACTGATAATTAAAGCTAATTGTGCATTGTAACTGATAATTTATCGGGAGTTATAGGTGATGTCAATTCGACCTATTTGAGACTTGGATGTTTTTATTGCTTATTATGCAACTGAGAAACAGTCTTCTAATACTTCAATTTACTTCTCTTCCTATAATTTTGAAACTCCTTTACATTATAATTGCATATTACTTAGCACTTTATTTGGTAACACAATTAAGCTTTGTGAACTGAAGAGATAAATTTTCTCAAAACCTTAGTTTTTGAAATACTTTTTTTTATAAATTGGACCATAGGTGACATGGAAATTGAACAAGAAAAAGATACTGCCAAAGGTAAAGAAAAAACTGGACAACCGAAATCTGGCAATGAAATCAACATTTCACATGAAGACCTTTCTGATGTATCTGACTTAGAGGACTCTATGGGGGCCCATTTTGATCAAGAAGATAGCAGGGATAAACACAAAAGAGATAATAATGAAGGAAGGCAGTACCACCATATAGATGACAAACCTAACAGCAAGAGTCCTGTTAACCAAGACGGTTTAGCAAAGAAAGTGGATTCAAACTCAAGACAAGATGAAGCTGAAGAGCAACTGGATTTTGAAGCTGAAGATGGAGAATGTGGAGAGACAGATGTAAGTTTAACCTCATATTATTTATCTTGAATATCATCATCAATTATAGATTCCAAATGTTCAGTTCAGCATATAATGAAGCATTGGACCAAGGTTTGAAGGTTTTTAAAACATTTAGTGCTAAGATTGTGCATTTGTCTTTTGAAATGCCTTCTAAATAGAAAAAAATAGCTGCAAGGACCAATTTTATTCCATATCTTGTACATCTCATATGTTTTGTTTTTTCGAATTAAAATTGATTTTCTTTTTTTAAGAATAAAGATGAAGCTGAGGAGAGAGCAGCAAAAGAAGCTGAAGAAAAACGAAAGGAAGAGGAAGAAAGGAAGAAAAAAGAGAGGGAAGACTTGGAGGAGGGTGAAGTGACCGATGAGGATGATGTCAGACCTGAGGAAACTGAACCAAGACCAGTTTGCAGGTTTTTCTCTAGAGGGCAGTGTACTTGGGGGGCCAGTTGCAGGTTCTTGCATCCTGGTGTTACTGATAAAGGTAAATATCACTACCTTTAGCATGGATGAACATTCCACCAGAAGGTAGCCACTCCATTGGAGCAGTTTCATAATATTCAGTATCAAATAAGTAATAACATACCAACAAACAAACTATAGATGAAATATAATTAAGCAATGAAAACATCATTGAAATTGGTCAATAAGTGACAGAGAAATTAATGATTGAAGTTGGTGTATCCTAAGACGAAATAATTGCAACCATCCAGAATTAAGTGGGAGGTTCATAGGTGATCTTACCTTGGAAGGTTGTTGCTATTTTCAAGAAAAAATCTTTAAAAGGAAAATAGAGTCTAATTTGTTGGTTCTAGGAAATTTACTGTGATTTTGACCCTACTTAGCAAAATGGATGAGTTTATGATTGTATTTAGACTATACAAATACAGTGCAGATTTGGGCATCTAGTCATTATGCCAAAAGATACAACATTGGACATATTAACGTTTCTGAAGCACATTAAAACCATACTGACGTTCTGAATCACAACAAATGACATGTCATTTCTTCCAAAAGGTAACTACACAATGTTTGACCTGGTTCGTCCACTGATGCCAGGCGAATTCAGAGACGATAGAATGTACGTAGGTGCTAAAATAGAGCCTCCTGTTGTTGAGTCTGCTTGGGAGAGGGGTCTTCGGACGGCCAAAGAAATGGTCAGGAAGTCCCTAAAGAGAAAGGAGCAAGACATGGACTTTGAAGAGAAGAAAATGAATTTGAGCCTAGCACAAGAGGAATTTGATAAGGAAAATGGGTATTATGGTAGAGTACCATCGCCAGAACCAAGGTAAGCCTGTAGGAAAAAGTTTGTGTTTTTCTAACAAATCGTCGATGTGCTTAGTTTTGATATGATGATCCAATCATTCTATCCACAATTTAATGACTCGAAATAAATTAGAGGAAAGTTTGGTTATGTCTAAATTGCTTTACTGTTTCATCCTATTTTACCCTTGGCTTGATTCCATAACAAGGACCAGATTGCAGAAAATTCAAAACTGTTGCTGGCGTTTTGTTTTCGGTCTTCATAGGTACAGCCGTGTAACATCTATGATTTGTGCGTTGGGGCGACTGAAGCTCAGAAGCTCAAAAACTGTATTGACTTTTTAATGTTAGTTGTTATACACAAAATAATCATCACCAAGAGACCTATGTACCTAGTTTCTTGAAGAAATCTAATTACAAAAAGATTACACCAGTTCAATATTCCTCTTTACAGTACTTCATTGTATCAAAGATCTTTTACATACAATGCCATTCAGTTATACAATACACTCAGTATGTGAAACAAACAAAAAAGTTATCCTGCTATTAAAAAAGCAGTTAGAAAACAGCTGTTAGAGATGCAATATATATATATACGAGCAGTAGTCAATTGCCATTGCAAACGACCAGGTGGGCAGAAAATACAACCAATTGTTAATTGGGAAATTGGCAAAAATTGTTTAGGCTTTAGTCAACTCTTTTAACAGTATTAACAAATATGAAGTTAGCAACCAATACAGGAAGGGTTTAAATTATCAGACATTCCTTCGCGACAATCACCTGTCATCTGTCGACGCATCACTCTTCCGGTTTGCTCATTTTCTCCACGTGAAACATGTAGGAGGTTAGAAGGGAGGATTTTCCCCCAAAATTGCTTTTCGATAATTTTTAATGTGTTCGGGTATATTGATATATAGTTTTAACACCTAACCATGGTTTCCGTCATTATCAATAAACCCAATGTGTCCGTCCGTTTGGTTTTATATTTGTAACAAGTGCTCTCATCCACGCGTTCGTTTTGAAACACCATTTGGCTGCAACCTCAGCGACGAGTAAGTTGTTTGATAATTTAAATCCTTCCCGTAATGGTTGCTAGCAGCATATTTGCATTTTCAGCTCCTGAAGATGGCTCCATAGTGTCGCCGAAAGCTCGACATTACCGTTAAAACAGTTTACTAAAGATTAAAAAAAATTTGCCAATTTCCATATATATATATAGGGTTGGCCATATTCGACGAAAATATGTGGCAACAATGTAACTTTTGACAGAGATGATAGATCGAGTAATGACGTAGCGCATTTGAAGCATCAGTCTAAGGAGATTTTTGCAATTGAGCAGTACACTCCACGCGAACGCTCTCAGATTGTTGAAATTTACATTCCACAAAACAAGTCAATTGTGAAAACTCAGCGACCAAAGCGATCTGATGAAAATATCGCACTCATACGGACCAGTGTTCAGACGTCTCCAACAACATCTCAAACACGTCGATATGAGCAGTTGGGCATAAAACGAACCACTTTACGTCACATATTGCGTCATGATTTGCATTTGTTCCCATACAAAATTCAACTGACGCAAAACCTGTTACCTGCCGATAAGACACGTCGAATGGAATGTGCCCAAAGAGTCATCGAAATGGCTGAAAGAGACGATCATTTTTGGCAAAAAATCATCATGAGCGATGGTGCGGTATTTGTGCTGGTATGGTCATTGGGCCCTTATTTTTCGAAGATGAAGCTGGCAAAGCGGTTACCGTCAATCAGGAGCGTTATATATGATATGGTAACAGATTTTTTTGATGACAATTGTTCGTGACAATGGTATGGAGCATTTCTGGTTTTAACAAGATGGCACTCCACCACATACAGCTCGAGCTATCGATGTTTTGAAACGATTGTTCCCTGGACGTCTGATGTCGAAAAATGGTGATTTTGACTGGCCACCGCGTTGACCAGGTTTAACTGCTCTAGACTTCTTTTTGTGGGGCTTCTTGAAATCGAAGGTTTATGTCAACAAGCCGATGACCCTAGACGCACTTAAGGCCAACATCCGACAGGAAATAGCCGCCATATCAACCGAAGCATCGGCCAAAACGATGGAAAATGCTGCATCACGGGCACTTTTCGCTGTACAGGCTCATGGCGGTCATTTAAGAGATATCGTGTTTAAAAAATGGTGTTCACAAATCTCCTTGAACCCAAATAAACGATTTTTGAAATGAACAGTAAAAAATGTGTTTTTCCTATGATTTAAAAAAAACATCTTTTCGTCGAATATGGCCAACGCTGTATAGTATAGTTCTTTTGTTTTAATGGTCAAGTTGGGAAACGTATCGGATTTCGCTCTGCCGTGGACCCCCTTCTGCTGTGGGTCCAGGAGCCATTACACCACTTAAGACAAACTTGTACTGTAATAATTATGTATTCAGGAACCATTGTCTTCTAACCTAATCATTTTTCCAGATACGTCCGCCATGTGGAGTACCCGCCGATGACCCGCCCGCCGCCTCCAGACGACTACTATGCCCCCGTAGTGATGCCACCCCGTCGCCACGTGATGTACGAACCCGAGTACATGGGACGCGAACGACCTTCAAGGGGGCCGTACAGAGAACCTCCAGTGGCTGCGCCGCCCCCGCATCGTGGGGCGCCGCCCTCGCATCACACGTCTCACCATCCCCCTGATTATTATGCGGATGAAGGAAGGGGTTCGGAGTCGATTAGAGAGAAGAGAGAAAGACCGCCACCTGTCGGCCATCCAGGGCTGCCAGGGGAGAGGAGCAGTAGGGCGCATGCGCCTGTACCTGAGGGCAGGTCCAAGAGAGAGGTAAAAAATGTGATTATTTCAAGTTTTCAGCAAGCACTATTCACAGACTAAAGGATGGTAGAGCTGCAGGACATGTTGTGCCAAACCAGGACCAGAAGTATCGCTCTTTAGATTAAAAGCAATATGTTATCAAAAGGCTTCGATAAATTATGTTCTATGTCAAAAGTCAGTTCGTTTGTGCGAACGCTTTAATAATGATAGTTACATGATCAAACGAACTTACCTGTGAGCGATGTTCGATCTTAATTATGTGAAGACCTCTTCGAAGTAAATAAAACAGGTGTAGTCCTCCGTTTCCTGGCGAAACCCAGGAGTTCAAAGCGCGCACGCAGCGAAGTAAAGCGACAACCTCTCCGGCCCCTGGCCTACAAACTCATTTTCTTCAAAACCAAGTTATTGCAACAATTGGATGACAGGCAGGAAGAGAGGGGGCTATTTACTTCGACGAGGTCACCAGCAACTCCTCTAGATGGTTGATAACAACGACAAGTGAGGCTATATTTCGGTTGAGATGGTCTCAACCTGTAAACGCCATAACTAACATTTTGGGTAAAATACATAGGTGACTTATAGCAGACATATATTTCTTCCCAATATGATGGATTGTAGATGCTGATCGGAATGCTAGCTTTTCAGGGTCGACAACCAGGGTAAGCTTCAGAATAAGTGATAGCAGGGTCCTGCGTCCCTCCACCAGGATACAAAGGCTTCACACTTTGCATTACGTCTAGAAGCGAAATTTCGGGGACACCGAACACATGAATCAATATCAGTCACAGGTGTAGCTCCCACTCTGTTTCCACGACCCACTGTCGCCAAAGCTCGTCTGTGTCAGTATTACTTCTAGATTTTATATTTGACGTGAGGGCAGTAATATTTCTCTCTTTCCACAACTGCCATGGCTCTCCGTAAACCTGGTCCAGCTGTGTAAACTGGAAGCTGCCAATTTTATTGATGTAGGATATAATTCTCGGATTATCAATTGGGTATAATATTCGAAAGTCCCTCAAGTCATAACATTCCCGACCGAAGAAAACTGCCAGTAGTTCCAGATGATTGGCATCCAAGATCTTCTCCTCTAGTGACCAAGACCAAGACTTTTGTCCTGCCCAGAGAATGTCCCAGCCCGAGAAATTCTACAACTGAGAATTGGATGATTCAATATCGCTGACCGCATCTGCCATACATACTGCTGGTATGCATCTGGATGTTGGTTGCTGTCCATTATTGCCCTTACTGAGCTTAGTAATGTCTGCCTCTTCCACTCAAGTAAAGATACTTCCTTTCTGTCGCAATCGAATCCTGGCCTAATAGCGCCCAGTTTTGAGTGGAGGTCAATCAGCTTTTTTGTAATTGATTGAAAAAAAGGGGTGTTAACCGTTACCCGGATATTATCCTGGCAGTCTCTCAGCTTATACCGAACAGAAGGAAATACAGACAAAATGTCTTTTTCCTTCAGGTTTTATTAAATTTGTGAACACATGAGGGCACAATCTACCCCAAATGGCACGGCATTTTATTGGAAGAGCTATCCCTTGAATATTAGTCTGAAATATATGCTATGACTCTTCCTGATGGGTACCAAGTCGCCGCATCATCGTGCTTATGCGTCATTTATTGAATCAGAATACTTGGGCTTTATAACATCAGAATCCACAGCCCCTGCTGCTCGACTGCTACCTATGCAAAATATAACGCTAATCGGGCATAAAAGTACCTAATCTCCGTTATTACTGATAATTAGTACTTCTAACGCAAGCAGTGATAATTTGTATTGCGTAACGTTATGTATGACAGTTTTCGACGCCAGTGGTGGGCTGGTGGGGTAGTCAGGCCGACCCTGGACCGTATAAGTAGAGCTGACTCTCCTGGTAACACGGTGCATCAGCATGAACAGTGCGTCATCGAGTGGTTGCACGGACTACTCAAGTCGTGATAATTATATAGCGTGATTTAAACTTAGCAACGTTTTAATTCAACATATTTCAGTATAACAAAGCGGTTCGGAATGCCAAAAACCAGCACTATATAAACATGAGGCACAGGGTAATGTCGCAGCGCAATGGCAGGCGGTCTTTCTGGACGCTGGCCAAACAGATGAAAGGAACTTCTCAGAGTGCCTTCTACCTCTTACGTGCCAGGATGGAACAAATGTAACCGACTGAAAGGCTAAGGTGGAAGTGCTTCCCAAGATCTTTTCTCCCGATTCGATAATTTGCGTGCGAAGTAAAGAGATAATAATTAATTCACAAAGGGTTGATTCGATAATGTCGGGGATTTTTTGAATTCCAATCGATACTTGATCACAATAAGGATAGATATCCTGGATAAATCAATCAAAATTGCCTACATCAAGATCATTTTAAAATTACTTTTGACTTTCAGGTAATCGTACAAAGGGCTGAGGAAGTAAGAGGAAGGGGTGACGAATGGCAGGACCCGTGGATGAGACTCAAATCTCCAGCAGGCAGAAGAAATAAAGAAAGGAAGCGATCTTACAGCTCAGGGTCTAGTTATTCTTCAAGCAGGTATGTACGGAGATGGCCCTTTGAAAGCTCGCGAGACCACTTAAAAACGCAAACTTTCGATATTCTAAGTGTGTACACCATACAATTCTTATCTAATAATACTATAGTATGACGAAAATCGTTTCCAATCAATTGAGAAAAATAGTCCTATTTCAAATTCCTAAATAACTTGCTAATATGATTGACTGTCGCCCTGGCTAGCACTCTTCAAAGCTCTTTCATACTAAATCCCAATGCTTTTCTTAGATTGAATGTTTCCCACTATTTTGTCCAACAATTTTTGTTTGTTTGTTGAAGATTTATTTAGCAGTAATGCTACAATGTCAATTTTGTATAATTATTCATTAACACATTTTTTTGTATGAATTTTCTGTAATTTTACATTCTTGTCTATTAAAATTACATCACTATGCATGTTAAGTACTCATAAAGTGTCTTTTTAATTTCACCTTAAACATTTTTAAATTCGAACACTATTTAATGTCATTATTCAATTTATTAATTTCAAATACTCCCTGTTGAAATACACATTTGCTAGTTATGCTACTATCACAATTGATGTAAATCTATACTGCCTGTAGTTTCGTAGTTATGATAGCTATTTAACTTTGTGTAATAAATGATTTTTTAATTTGAATACGAAAATTGAGAATAAAATATGAAATTTTTTACATTTAACCACTGTAGTTCTTCTGACATAGACTTAATCCTAACATATGTGTTTTTATTTAAAATGATTCTCATATAGCTTTATTTTGTAGAATTTGTAATTATGAAAAAAAAATTCAATTTGCTGAACAATATAAAAAATTAGGAAGAATTATAGTGTTATGCACAATGTTTTTGAAATACTTACTGAGATTATGGGAAACTCTATAGAAATAATTTGTCTTTTTTGATATCTTTGATATAATATATTCATAATGCTCTTGAAACAGTACTATACTATCCACACATACCTATACCCAGATATGTTAATAATTCGACAACCTCATTTTTTTCATCATTAATCATACGCCTAATTGTATTGCCGCCTATGTTTCCCGATTGACATAAATTTTGTTTAGTATTAAATTTAGGTTTATTAACATTTAACCAATTCAAAATTTTTTTAATTTCACAATTTAACAGTTCTAAAGCAGTGTTCAAATGTTTATGTGCTATATATATATATATATATATATATATATATATACGCGAGTAGTAAAATTACAATTAAATTGTTTATTGGGAAATTGGCAATGCTTAAAGCTTAGTAAACGCTTTTGACGGTAATCCCGAGCTTTCGACAAACTATGTTGTCATCTTCTGGAGTCGTCGGTGAGGTTGCAGCTAAATGGTGTTTTAAAACGAAAGCGTGGACGAGAACACTTGTTGCAATTATAAAACCAAAAGCCCGGACACATTGGACTTGTTGCTAACGACGGAACACAGATAGCTGGGTGTTACAACCATATAACAATAAACTCGAACCAATTAAAAATTGTATGACATACTCAAGTTGTTGAAAACTAACACTTTTAGGGATGAGATCAAATATACGATGTTAGAGAAGAGAATTTGCGGTTTCCTCAAAATGTGGTTAGTTTTTAATAACTTGAGTATGTTGTACAATTTTTAGCAACAAGCCCAATGTGTCCGGTCTTTTGGTTTTATAATTGCAACAAGTGTTCTCGTCCACGCTTTCGTTTTAAAATACCATTCAGCTGCAACCTCACCGACGACTCCTGAAGATGATAACGTAGTTGCTCGAGATTACCGTCAAAAGAGCAGCATTAAGTTTTGCCAGTTTCCCAATAAACAATTTAATTGTACATACAGGGCGTAAAGTTAGTAGTGGATCAACGGAAGTCAGGTGATAGAGGGCATCAAAACCTATTGAATGAACCCTTATATGTGTGGTCCGAAATTTTATAGTTCAGGAGATATTTGCAATTTTGTGAAATTAGGAAAAAAAACGGGATAATGAACTTTCAATCGCAATAATAACTAAACCATTAGGTTTAGGGCTGTGATTTTTTTTCTGAGATGAGCTAAATGGTTGTTTTTAGCAATGGTTATGTCACTTTTTAACAGAACTTATTAGAAATCAACGCAAAAAATCTTAAATTCATTTTTTTGTGACAAATCTTTTCCATCCCTCAACTTTGGAGAGTAGGTAAAAAATGAGGTTGTATTTCATTATTCATTTTATTATAAAAACTATTTCACAACATGTAGAATAAACCCTGAAAATTTCAGCTTGCTACGATGAGTGTATCATGTCACATTGTTATGATGCGATAAACGTAAGAAACGCAATAGAATCCTTACCACCTACAAGTACAGAACCTATTGTGTTTAGCCGCTCTTTATGGCAATTTACCGACAAATGTGGAAGATAATTTAATTTGACTAACTTTTAAAGAACATGTTCGAAATGGCCTCCATTATTTTCTATACACAAGCGACACCTTCTAATAAAATTGTCCTTCAGTGAATTTGCGTTTTCCATAATTTTTATTTTTTTGTATATTCATATGTACAGATTATCCCCCTATAAAACCCCCATATAAAAAATCTAGAGGATTTTAATCGGATGACCTCGGAGGCCATCGTATGTGTTCACCTCTACCTATCCAACGCCCAGGAAAGGCACTGTCTAAGTAATGCCGTAAATCCCGTGCAACGTGGCATGGGGCACCATCGCATTGAAAATACATGCGGCTTAGAACGTAAAAAGGTACATCCTCTAGCAGCTCATGCAAACAGCTTTGTAGAAAAGCAAGATATGACTGACCAGTTCATATGGTCCAATTATTTTTTTGTTGAGTACTCCAGCCCATGAATTAACGCCGAACTGGCGTTGAAAGCTGTGTCGGCAATAGCGTGTGGATTTTCCACACTCCATGAATGGAAATTGTGCAAGTTGAATATTCCATTTCGGTTAAAGTTGGATTCATCTGTCCATAAGATGCTGTGAAAAAAGTTTCATCCTCCGCACCTTCTCAACATTCAATTCAACCCGTTGTGCATAGTCGCTTGGAAACAATTCTCGTACTTTTTGTACGGGACCTCGGTTGGCCGCGTGGGTCAGAGTGTCGGTCTCCTGATCAGCCGCCGTGCGCTGTGCGGGTTCGAGTCCCGTCCCAGGAGAAATGTTTCTCTTGGCCATGGATGTTGTGATTGTCCGTAGGTGGTAGATGGTCTCTGACTGTCGAACGCGGAGGTACCACCCGGCGGTTCTCGTAGGCGGAGCCAGAATGTGTGCATGTTGCATGCACACGTGTTCCCTCGCCAGAGTCCGTGTGGCGTCCCCCCTTTCCCATGTATCCCCTATAGCCCCACGGTACCCAATGGGTGCTTAGGCCTTAGGCCTTCGTGGTAGTTGGAGTATAAAAAAAATAAAAAAAAAAAAAAAAAAAAATGTTAAGGATGCATGTTCTCCGAGCGTAGTATTGTGCGCACTGAAGTATGGGATGTGTTTCTGCAATGGGTCTGGTGCTTAAAGAGGGATCTCTCTCGGCTGCTTCTATTATATCATCTATTTTTTTTTTGGGGCGTATCCTCGGCGCTCCAAGCTGACCTTGAGTGCCTAGTATGCGGCCGTCCATATTCGCATTATGGACGGGTAGAAAAATGCGGTAGTCGGGATATACCGTCGGTTGTGGTCCACCTCTTCTAACCACAAACTCTCGATATATATATATATATATATATATATATATATATATATATATATATATATATATATATATGTATAGAAACTCGTATATTGAATATATTGTGTTACTTTACGTAGAAACCGAATAAATATTGTTTTATCATAAAGTGTATTTTTCGTCGTAGATAACCACCTGTTAAATAAAATTAATATTATTTACGACTTATTTCGAGTCCCTTCCTTTTTCATCCCACACCTGGTCCTTATTCTAATATTCTTATAATCAGAATGAGACGTGTCATCATCATCAACAATGGGTATTTGTGTACCTCATTTATAATTTCTTCCGTTTCCACCATACTAATGTAAAAAACACAGATTTTCTCAACAAATAGTAACTGCGTGCAGCGTCCTAACGTAACAAGCGCGAAATGATCGCCGACGCCACGTGCAGACGCTGCGGCCAATCAGAGGACGCATCGATGTGAACACGTCGCTAAAAGTTTGTACGCAATAACTGATCGCCACCATGCACGCCATCGCGAACGCGAGCTGAGCGCGTTGGTTTGGCCGAGCCTTCATGGAGTTCTGGCATTGCTGCTTAAAGTCAAATATGAGACTGAGTTCCTCGACTGCTCTTTTCGCTGCTCTAAAAAGAAAAGTTCCTTTACCCGCATGCTCGTGATCACGCACAAAGCGGATGTCAAAAGTGGCATTTCGTCATTTTTTTGACATTTCCTAGCTTTTTTCATTTTTTAGATTTTTCTACCAGATGTTGACTTAGCACAAGCTGTTGTACACCACTTGTGAACTCGTTTTATAGCTGTAAGTGTTGCGTAAACGTCAGCGAACAGCAATCGTAGCAAGCAAACGTGGAATGAACTATTTTGCACACTAAAAACTACCTAGTCTGCAAGATGACATTTCGTCAATTTTTTTTACGTTTTTTAGGTTATTTACATAATAGCCGTGTGGTACTCCTCACATCACAGGCAGTGCTCAGTACCGCTTTGTCATATAGACGCTCCAAACTCAATAGTCCCTTCCCTATCTTGAAAGGTATATACGTGGAACTGAGGTCTTAGGATGCAAGCTTCTATGTATGTATGTTCGTTTTTCGGGTTTTGGTGTCGATTTGTCGCAGCTCGTACACTGTCTAGTGGATGCATGGCCGCCAAAGTGTACAATAACATTGGTACCGCAACAATATTATTATTGTTAATCAGTGGTGTGATAGAGTTCGTGTCAGAAATTCGTAGTACAGAGCTAGCTGTGATTTTAGATGGTAATATATTTTCGCTCATTTTTTTCAGTTCATCGAGTCGCTCTTCAGATTCGAGCCACAGTTCATACAGGTCTAGGTCTCGAACACCACGTCGTCGTCACAGGTCAAGATCAAGACGCAGCAGACACGTGTCGCCATCTGTGATAGTTTCCGAAAGGAAGGCGGCCAATGAGCGAGCGGCACTCATGAATCCGCCGGCGCCTAAGAGGAGGGCGCCTTCGCCAAGTAAGTACCTCAAAATATTCTTAAATAATAATAATATTTATTCCAAGGGGATACACCCAATTAAAGGAACAATACTATTAGAACTAGTATTATAAAGGCACCAGAGATAAATGTATAAGTAAATACAAAAAAAAGAAAACAGAGACAAAATACAATAAAGCGTTAAATGTGGTTACAGAGTTACTATATACACCTAAAACACTCATAAGGAAGGTAGAATTTAGTAAAACATTATACATATACGGTTACATATGGTTACCTTATAAAAAACAAATAAAGAAAACGGATGAATTCCAATTACAGAACAGTTTAAGAATACTGTATTTAAAGCTCTTGTCTGGAACTGATTCTATCGCTGAGGTTGCATTTTGATACAATGGTGACCAGATTAATGAGGCATACTCTAGTTTAGCTATAATAAAAGAGGCATATACTGTTTTGAGACTTCTTATATCTGCAAAGCTCGACCAATTTCTAGTACAATATCCCAATACCTTATTTGACTTTGCAACCATTTCTCTTGTGTTCCACAAATGTGAGCCTACTATCAAAAATGACTCTTCAGTCTTTGAAGGACTAACATCTTGCTGTGTTAGTGCCGTTGATATGATACGAAAAATGTATGGGGTTGACCTTAACGAAAAGCTTGATGTTTTACATTTGCTTATGTTTATGTCGAGTTTGTTGCTCCCACACTAATTGCATAAGCTATTGAGATCTTGTTGCAGTGCAAAACAATCATTGTCATTTTTCATTTCACAGACTATTTTCAAATCACCAGCAAAGATTAGGTACATTTTATATAGTCGTAAAAATAATAATCAATATAGTTCCCATAGTAACAAGACTTTCCTTTAAAGTTAAAAACAAGTCTCCGAGTGATAAAGGAAAAACAAAATACAACTTACACTCACATTAAAGTAATAGTAAAAATTAATTTGCTATTAAGAGGTAGGTTAATGTGGTAATAAGTGCTGAAAGTGGTTTCCATTTACCTCCATGCGGTAATGAAAGATTCTCTTCGAATCTATTCCTCATATTTTCAAGCATGTCTTGAGTTATTTGACTACATTCAGCTGTAATCCGCTGACGAAGATCTTGAATGGAATCTGGCTTCGTACTAAAAACTTCCATGTTCAAGTACCCCCAAAGAAAGTAATCTAAAGGTTCCGAGATCTCGGCGGCCACTCTATGGGGTCTCCTCTGCCGATCCACTGATTCGGGGAATGAGTGTACAAAAACTGGCGTACTGGAGCAACATAGTGCAGTATTGCACCATCTTGTTGGAAATGAATGAAATTTTTATTATAATTAATGTCATTTTCTACTATTTCGTGGCTCAATTGTATTTTCTAACATGCCCAAGTACGTGTCGCCCGTCAAGTTTCCAGGAATAAAGAAAGGTTCTACGATATAATTTCCGAAAATGTCGGCCCACACATTTATTTTTTCGGGATATTGCGAACGTACCTCTCGAAACAAATGTTCATTCGAGTCACTCCAATATCGACAATTATGTCTATTTACAGCACCATGTAAATAGAAAGTACACACATCCGAGGAACAAATACAGTAGACTCTCAACTATCCTGCCTAAGGTGGCGGACAGCTAGTCCGGATAACGAAAAAGCCGGATAAGCCGAATCAATGTCCAAACATACGCAATTTTATTAAACGTATGTATTTTAACGCAGAACTTTGTACATATTAAGGCATGAGAAACTGCATAATTATCTATAGTACAGTATACAATACATACATAATAATATGTATATTAAATACGTTTTAATAATCTACATATATGTTACTTTTTAAAAAAGTCTTCTATTTTTACCTGCTTTGCCCTCTTTTTCGCTGACAAGTTCCTTCGCTTTCTTAAACTAATGATATCTGCTGGCGTCGCTTCCTCCTGTTCAATCATTTTTAGACCTTCAGAGTGTGGAATCCGATTGATTTGTTCGTCTTCACTATCTTCGGCGACGGTTTCGTTACTAACCACCATTGTAACAACATCATCGACGGTTATGTCGTCAGCTCCATCATTTTCTATCCAGTCTGTAACGTCCTCCAAATTCACGCTCTCACACGCCAGTCCACGAGTGCTTTGGGTGTTGTCAAGTGATACGTGTCCCAAAAACTGCTATTTCTGCAGCTCCTTTTCTAACTGGTCGATTTTCTCGATGGCGATTTCGGCGAATATTAGACACAGATCCAGTTTCTTCAAATTTTCTTATCAACTTAGCCACATAGTTATCGTTAATATTTTTGTCTGGATGTAACGCATCAAACAATCGGGCAGTACCTCTTACAATACCCCCACAGTTTTGTTATTTGATTTCGTTTTTTCATTTCTTTATTAGTTCTGTTAGACTATCATAAGATGACATAGAACACGTCAATGGAAATAATAGAGTAAAAAATATACAGAAAATAAATAATAATAGTAATAATAGCGTTTATTTGCAGTTAAAAAATTAGATAGAATACAAAACACTACAATAAGTACATAACACACATTAGTGTAAGACAGTCAAAATTGAACATTGAAATATGAAATAGACAAACATTTAACTAAAAACAAACATTGAAAAAAAATATATAAAGAAAATAGATAAAATTCAAAAAACCAATAACACTGCTAGGGATGATACTCAATACCAGACTAAACTGGACAGGCCGCTTAACAGATGCCTCGATAACCATACTTTGTACTTCAGCATGCTCATAGTCACATTACATATTGCACAATGCTCCGGGAAAGCTCAGTGTCTAGCAAAATTTTCATTCTACAAAAAACGGATTTGAGTATAATTAGTAATTCCAGCTATTGGTCAACATGCAGAAAGCACCTCAAAAATCTATAAAGATCAATTTATATTTCTATGCACAGAAATCTAAACAAATATCAGACCTTTGCAGAAATACACAAATATGCACTATGTAATGTAAATGACCCATACTAGTGACTGAATATGACTAAAAATAATAGACCTAACGTTAATTTATATAATTGATTCGTCAATGCAAATAAAGAACGTAATTTTGAAAATATGTCTAATCACTGCTTCTCAAAGTTTATTAAAAAAGCATTGCTTAACCAGTGCTTCTATTCAGTTGATGAATATGATTACTCAGATAGATTATAAAATTCTCACATGAAGATTGTGTATACATGATGTAGCCAATAAATGGTATTGTATTGTAAATACGAAGTGAATATTGAATAACATTTAAAAGAACCTCATCTAAGATTGTCCGAAGTCATCAATGCTCTAGGAGTTTCGTGCAAGAATCTTGATGTGGCGTAAGAAGAATTTGAAGTGATTCCTAAAAATGTGTCTAAGATTATCTTATATCTCTTCAGCACTGATGCGCGTGAGCACAGCAGCCAACCCGCCAGCGCCATCCCGTAGCGGTGGTAGCAAACTGGCGATGGCAGCGGCGTTGGCCAGAATGAAGAGTCGCGGTGTTGCCAGATCGTCGAGGTCATCCTCAGGCAGCTCAAGCAGTTCCAGCGATTCAGAAGATTCGTCGGATTCAAGCAGTTCTAGCAGCAGGGATGGTTCTCCCACGCCTCCGCCGCATCATGGGGCGTCTGGTATCAGGAGGCCACCAGGTAACAAAGCGAGTTGAAGAACTTACGCCTTTTTACTTCCTATGCCAAAACTGGCGAGGAAGTATTGTAATCACGAAAAATTTCATAAATGAGATATGTTTTTTGGATGTTAACATCACGAAAAATCATGTCACTCATTTCCGTCGGTCTGTATATTTTTCTGAATTTTATAATCCTTAAACCCATTTCGCCTAACTTTTAATTTGTGTTATTCCGTCTATGATGGTTCTCTGAATATTTTGTCAAGTAGATTCACTCAGTAGTTATGATGCACTGATATAGACACGGACTTAACAAACCGGCAATAAGAAACACAGACATGTGTGGTGCAGATATCTTTAAGCAACAGAAACGTTGTGAGCCGAAGTTCGAATATTGTCTCGAGTTTAATACTACCATCGTTTAGGTAGTCGTGATACGACGGTTCAGAGATTCCTGCTCATTTTCAGTATGCAGTTAATGGTTGTAAAGTGTTGCATGTTTGGTGTCAGTCAAAAACCTTCAATTATTGAGAATCTGCGGATCTCAGTGATACTATGCACATGTTAAACATAATAAGGCAGGCATATTTTCTCCAAATCTGCCATGGAAACAGAAATATAATATGTCTGCTAATCACGATCCGATTTCGCCTTTTGAAACGATTTACCTCATCCCTTTTCTTTGAAACCACCAACGAAGGCGTAGGAAGCATAAACTCAATCTACTTGATGACTTATTAACAAATAGAGCAGTGCTGGTATTATCGTTCTTCTTGGTCGCACGCTAAGCGTTTTTGTAAATCAATTCCAACTTAAAACTACCACTGTCTCGGTTTTATTATATTATATAGGGGTGTCTGCGAAAGGTTGGGAAATTTCGAAACTGGAGATACTACAGACCAAAATATGTGAATTGAACTAAACATACCTGAGTCCAAAAGTTGATAGTTTTGCGAGGTACGTTAGATAAGTTACAATTTTATTTTCTATTTTTACTTATTGCCTGAGAAGTATTCCAGATTTTGGCATAAAAGAATCCGTTATTTTTGATGCCCAAACTTCTAGAGGGCGCCACTTACAGCACTATTTCGGTAAATAACTTATCATAACTTTTTTGTGCTATCCTGTATACATCAACTGCCCGAAAAATCTTATTTTCTAGTAAATCCACAACAAAAAAGGTTTACTTGTTAGAAGTGTCTAAAGCTAATAGTTTTCGAGATATTTGCTTTTAAAGGTTCCAATGCAATTATGTCTACCATGATGATAAAACATTTTTATAACATAATAATCAAGTTGCTTTGAATAATATCTGAGTAGCGTTGCTATGGTTTCTAATGTTTGTCATAAATAAACTTCATGAATAATTTTAAGTTGACAATATGATGTTAAACATCATGGAGTATACGTTTGTTGAATATTCTGATATGCATTTAATGTACGGGTTGGCAAGATGTAATGCTTTAAAAGCACGAAGATTGTACGCTGACAAGAATAAATAAATAAGAAATGATTATAGCCTTATTTTGAGAAGTAAAAAACATTTGGATTTCAGGTAGTTTTGCTCAAAATATGGGCCGAAATAGTGGAGCTGCCCAGAACTGTACGTGCAGTGGAAGTTGAAGAAAATGTTTTAGATGCTGTCTTTGAAAATCCTACAGTTGGGGTTAGGAATGTAGCTCGAGAATTTCAAGTTTCCAAATGTACCGTAAATACCATTTTTCAAGAGCAACTGCTCCATCCATACTACCACCAAAAAGTACATGGTTTAAGCGCGGATGATGAACCCGCAAGGGTAGAATTTGGTACATGGCTCTTAAGGAAGTTTAACCACGACGATGGTTTTACTTCGTTAATATTATTTTTGGACGAAGCCGGATTTGGAAGGGATGGGCCCATGAACTCGCATAATCTTCACATTTATGCAGACGAAAATCCTCGTGCAATAATACAAACCCGCCACTAAGTACAATTTCAAATTAATTTATGGGCAGGAATTATTGGACAATATTTAATAGGACCCGTTGAGTTACCACATAGACTAAATGGCCAATTTCCTGAATAACAATCTCCCACTCAGCTGGAAGATCTTTTTCAAACACGCATAAATATGTGGTTTGTGCACGACGGCGCTCCACCTCATTTCAGTATATTAATTAGAGAGCACCTAAATAGAGTTTATCCAGACCAGTGGATAGGCCGATCAGGCTAGATCACCAGATTTAAATTCTATGGATTTCTTCTGGGGTAATTCAGAACGACGCGTTTACAATCCGCCAGTGGAAACTGTAGATGATCTTCGACAAATAATTTTCTAGCCTGGAAATGAAAAATAACATCCAAATGCTTTGGAGAGTGAAGCAAGGATTAGTTCGTCGAGCTCGAGAGTGTGTGTTAGGCAAGGTGGTGCTCATTTTGAACAATTTTTGTAATTATTATTTCCGTTTATTTCCGTTTTGTTGCCATCCTCATTTGTTATTATTAAAAACCATAGCAACGCTACTCAGATATTATCCAAACCAACTTGATTGTGTTATAAACAGGTAAAAATAATGCATTGGAACTTTTAAAAACAAATATCTCGAAAACTATTAACTTTAGACACCTCTAACAAGTAAACCTTTTTTGTTATGGAAATACGAGAAAAAAAGATTTTATATATATATATATATATATATATATATATATATATATATATATATTCTTGTGGTTTTTGAATAGTTAATTTCCCAGTACCTAATGGCATACCAGTTTATTGACGTTAGTTTAATCAGGCATATTGAAAACTTGGAGAGATACAGATTTGGAACTGATGATCCCTTTGAATTCTCGGGAGTTTTATTTTGTAGAACTATACCGTCTCAGAAAACAGGATGTTCAAATGTTGGAGGAAATGCTGCAACCCTGTTTGCCAATGAATTTTCGCATGCGCATGCGAACTTGCCCAATATATGTTGTTCAGGTGTGGCTTGAGAATGGAAAATCGAAATTTTACACCTTGAAACATTGCAATCCAAAGGCGTGTCATTAAAAAAATCGGTTCTGCATATCTACAGTTTTGATCAAGTCTCATTTCTTGGATAGATCTGATGCGTAAATCACCAATCTATCGTCAGTATTTCGTTGATCCTGGCAGTAGGCTCAAAAAATACTAATACTCTTAAAGAAATCCTTTTTTTTATTCGAAAGATTTATGTGTTTTATCAAATATTTCCAGGCATGGACATATCGTTAGCGAAGGCAATGGACGCACTGAAAGGCAGTTCCATGGAGAAGAAGCAGATCAAACTGAACCTGAAAACGCCCATGGGCTCGAAAGGGAAATCTGGTGATTCAGACGTGAGGAAATTGGAAATTGCTGCGGCCGCAGCGGCGGCCGTCCAGGGCAAGAAGAGGGGTGCTACCTCGCCACCTCAGGGGGAGAGCAAGTCCAAGAAGGCTACCTCCAGGTATGGGAACTTCATCTTGTAGAGGAGAATAAGAAACAATGACAACATGCAATATATTTTGAAATCCCATCTCAAATAAAGTCAAGAAAAAATAAAAATGATTTTGGGATAAATCTGGTATGCGAAACAAATTATATCTGATAATTTCAATGCCTACTTAGGAAATTCTGTTTTCTTGAATATGGCGAAAAAATGAAGTTGGTGCTGGAGGACAACAGACGAAACGTCATATTGAAATTCTAAGTATGACATCTTGTAGAGGAGAAAAAGTGGCAATGTTAATGTGCAATTTATTTTGAAATCGCACTATAAAGTCAGGAAAAAATTTTGGTAAAATTCAGTTTTTTCCGTCTCACTTACCACTTTCTTAGATACCTAAATGCGCAACTATGCCGCCATTTAACCGTCTTTGTATCCCTTACCGTTTCCGAGATCCCAAAGGTGAGGGTCGAATTTGAAACACCCGGTATAGTAAATAGAAGAACTGCTGTGACACATCCTCATAGGTGTGACTTGATTTTATATCGGATAATTTTTTGAACGCGGAGCTGGCCGCATTAGGTTCGCATCCTCAGTAGAATACGTTATTCAATGGTAGAACATGGAAATTATTTTTAATCATCATGTCCGTTATTTGACTTGCAATCACTAGTGTTTTCTTCCCAAAACGCACACATTACCGAAAAACTTCTGTCAAGTATTAAATTAAATTGAATATTTTTCTAACATGGTTTTTCTTTTTGTTTCAGAAGGGAGGAATTGCTGAAGCAACTGAAAGCCGTGGAAGACGCTATTGCGAAGAAACGATCAAAAGTTAATTGAACGCTCTGTTGTTGCAGTGCTAATTAGGTGTTAAGTGGAAAACTGATTATTGATAATTTGGTTGATTTGTTTATTGTAATTAATGACTTGAGTATCTCGTATTTCTTTGTACTGCATTCATTGGATTGTTGCAATACCATTGATTAATGTATTATCTTCGGAAGATGGCTGCATTAGTAATGTTAGTAGAAGAAAAAGTGGTTTTAATGCACACAAGCAAGCTGTCACCTAGTTGAAGATGCATTCCCGGTCTCGTGATACATTGTATCATATCCACTAACTTTCACTTCAAGGCCTCATAAGCATAAAAACTGGAAACAGGCAAACCCATAGAGGGAGTGTTGAAGCCAAAAGAGAATGAAGGTGGGCTATCTACTTTAACCATTGTGTCAGTCGTGCATTTAAAGTTCTGCGGATGTCATGTCATGCTCAAAAGCTCTACGCGCACTACATTTCCGGGAGCTTTGCCCTCCTTACCCCCCAGTATTGGCTTTATATGATTACCTGTGTTTTACCTTGTGCAATCTTCATGCTCTCAGTAGTACCTTTGATAAACGTATTCTAACTGAAGATATCCAACCTGATGCTTCTTTTTTGCGTCCAATAAATTATCCGAGATAAAATGCGATACCGTACCGTGATTTACAATTTGTCACAGCTGTTTTTCCAAAGCATATATTGTAAATAGAGAAACAGATGTGACAAATTCTCATAGATGACGCTACAATATCTCATTTTATCTCGAACAATTTATTGGGCGCTGGAATATAGCATACGTTAATCATTGATAGTGTTTAGTGTTTTAATGCATCTAGATACTTTTTATTATCTAAGAAATATTTGGAAAGTTGATACAAATCTCTTCTCAAGCTTCTCTCGTTAGATGATTATACTATTTTCTAAACTAATGCATTAATCAGTGACAAGTAACATTTTCCTGATGTTATTACGCAGCAAGTGCCGTCGATTTTCAGACGGAATTGAAAAGTATCCGATACTTTCATAAAACAGTGTAAGCTTAATGAAATAACAATATAATATTCATTATCTGTTATATTATTGTAGCTATTATGGCCAAGGCTCTTGTAACTATTACACATGTCCAATCAAGTAAAACATTTCTAACAGTTATCGTTTCATTTAAAAGGCGAGAGTAACATCTAGGCATTTTATCTTGGTGGAGTACTGGGAGTATTTCACAACAGCTTGTAGCAAAAACAGCAATTTATAAAAATAAAACTTAGCCTAGAGGTATTTGTGTAAGAACAAAGCATATATGTATATACACATAATGGTAAATTTAACTTGGGAAACTCAATTTATTCTTTATCTCATTGAAACTGCAACCAAAAATGTCAGAGTCGTTAGCAATTTTATTAGCATTGTCACACGTCATATTAACTGGTGCTTTTGATAAATTAGTCTGTGCTCTTTGGCTTAAAAAAGGTTAACTGGTTAACTAGTTTGTGAAGCTAATCATGGCACCAGAAAGTGTACAGATTGAAAATCATACTTTTTTAGAAGGTCATTATAATCGGAACCTCTTGCAGGGTATATTCCACCAGTTTGAAACTAATAAACTTCAAAAATTACTTCTGAATTTTATCAACAGCATCAACATATTGTTTATCAACAGGGCTTCATATAAGAGACCCAAATTTAAGTTTTAACCTTATCAGGCTCTGACGTGATGTCAATGTATAGACATTGTCAAAGTTCATACAGCTTCTTATTATAAAGCCACAAGTTTTAAATGCACTAGAAATGATTTGGTTACTATGATCATTGAAGGTGAGTTGCGCGTCAAAGTAGACACCTGAATCTTTCAGTCTCACAACGCTACAATACACAATCATCCATTGTGTAGTTGTACCATATAGGAGTTTGTCTTTGGAAATATTTAGAAAAAGATTTATTATTTTCACACCATCTTAAAATATTCATTTGTCCTCGTAGCACCACACAATCCCCATCGAGGAAACAGTAGAGAAAAATATGCGACATGAGCTCGTTTTCTGTTGCAACTTAATATTGGTGCTAATCCCCATTTGATTGAACCACACATTCCCAGTGGCGCTTCCACATCCTAAAGCAGCCCTCGAACGCAGATTGTTTAATGGTCTTTACCTCGCACGTCGTATTACACTGAGAATCGTCTCGATGCCGTCGAAGCACCTTGCTTTGAACGCCATTTACAATTTTGGGAACATTCTAAAGTCACAGCGAGCTGTGTTGGGACTGAATGGCGGCTGGCAAAGCTATACAATCTTGTGTTTTGCCAAAAATTGCGGCACAAAGTTCGATGAATGCGCTGGAGCGTTATCGTGGTGAAGAAGCCAGTCTCCGTTTGACCAGTAACGGCATCACACAATCTTTTCCGAACATCAACGTAACATTCTTTGTTGATCGTCTCACCTCTTTGAGCTAATTTGTAGTGCACAATACCTTCACAATCGAAAAAAATAATCAGCCTTGACTTGACATGGCTCCGACTTTGACGTACTTTTTTCGACCGTGACTTGTCTTGACTCTTTCACTGTGAAGATTGTAGTTTATTTTCAGGACCGTAACCATAAACCCATGCTTCATCACCAGTAATAACCTTAACCTTTCAGTGGTCGCGCTAATTTTTAGCACACCAGTGGTCGATGCGGACTCCTAGTCCACAGGTAAATAATTTCTTTTTTCTGTGCCCAAAAACAATAATTATGATATTAAAACAACTTCATAGTAGAAATAACTTTATTATAAACTATTTATATTACAACTCTGGAACTAATTAACTAAATAATAATAATAAAAAAAAGAATGTTATCTTTCATTGTTACTCACAATATATTGATTGATGCATTTCAATATGGTTTTATAACGAACAGTAGCACACTTAGTGCGGTTGTTGATTTTGTGGACTACATTTTAATGGCTCTAGATAAACAACAAATAGTTGTAGCTGTTTTCATTGACCTAAAAAAAGCTTTTGACGTAGTAAGCGTAGACATTCTTTTAGATAAATTGTTTAAAATGGGATTTAGAGGTGTTTTGTACAGCTTGATTAAGTCTTATTTATATGACAGAAAACAGTACATAAAGCTTGGAGACATTGATAGTGAATGGTTATCTAGCACCTATGGAGTACCACAGGGGTCAGTTCTTGGACCTCTGTTATACAGTCTTTATGTACTGAATCTCAAGTTGGCCAATCTGAGGGGAAGATATTTTACCTTTGCAGATGACACTGTACTGGTATATACTGGAACAGACGAAATTGCTTTAACGAATCTTATTAATGATGACCTGAATAGTTATCTTAAATGGCTGTTTTCGAATAGATTAAAAATTAACATTGAAAAAACAAAATACATTATATTTAAACAAAAAACAAGATAGTTATCAATAATCTAAATATTAACATAAATAATATAGCGCTAGAAAAAGTGTCAAGTATTAAATATTTGGGATTACTGATAGATGAAAGTTTAAATTGGTCACTTCACGTAAATGGAATTTGTGATAAAATAGTTTCAATGCTATCTGCCTTATATAAGAGTCGAGATTATTTGTCCAACAAAAGCAAATTTCAAATTTATAATGCCTTCTTTCTTACACATTTTAGGTACCTCGTGCCAGTATGGGGTATGTGCGGTGAAGTTAATTTTAATAAAGCTCAAGTTTTACAAAATAAAGTTCTGAAAATATTGTTTAATTTTGATTGGCTTACAAGTTCTAATACACTTTATTCAAATTTAAATTTAAACAAATTAAGAGTGTTATTGTAGGTGGAACAATGTAAACTTGTTTATAAAATTATAAATAATCTACTAAAAAGTAACATAAATATTAGGTTCTACCATAACGTGCATGATCACCAAACAAGATCACTAAATAATGTTTATCAAATTTCCACAAGAACTAACATAGGTTTAAAAAATCCGATCACAGACGCAATTAAGAAATTTAATAATTTACCTCATTGTATAAAAGATTCAAATAACTATAGAAGTTTTGTTAGAGAATTGATAGATTGTAAAAATGTTAATGAATTTATTTGTTGAAATTATGAGCAACATTGCAGTGTACCTGTAGTTCATAGATTATTAATTATTGTCTTGTTATTCTCGGGGCCAGTGTTTGCAAACACTGATTAGGGAATTATTGTTATAACTGGTTGTACTTTTGTATTATTGTGTTTAAATAAATTATTTCAAAAAAAAAATAAATAACAAGAAACAAACTGAAAAACATATACAAAACATGAAAATAACAATTTGACTTCCCACGAGGCTGTTGGGAAGCACTCTTGACAAATAGTGAAAGCGTGCTGTAGACATAAAAAGTAACATTTCTTACAAAAATATCGGGTACGTCGATTTCTTTTCTGTCACACATAGAACACGTTTGATTTGCTTGAGAAGTTTCGGGTGTCTCCACACATTATATATCAAGAATCTCTCCAATTCTGTATTTTATTAATCTTTGTAAGTTAGACAAATTGTAACGATTTCTTATGTGATCATGCAGTAAGTCGAAGGACAGTCTCCGCAAAAATTCTCTCCTCAAGATGGTTTCGTCCATATCATTTGCCTTGTATATAACTAGAGAATTTATGCCAGCAGTGTTCAACTAAGAGTAAAAAACAACCATAGCCAACCTTCGAGTGCTTCGTGTGCAGTTATACATGGAGCATAGTTTGTCTACTGTATATACTCCTCCCTTTGTCTGGTTGTGAGTATTATGTCTGGCTTTGCTGGTTCTCTATCAATAGCGTCATCAAGGTGTAAGCTTGACATAAGCAAAACATTTTTCTGTCTTTTTGGGATATGGGACACACGTGTGATAGTCTAGAAACAGTGATAAGTTTTCTGGGCGGTTTAGTGGTCGAGCAAAATTCATTAAGAATCTCTCTTTTATTTTTTTAACCGTTCCAATGAGAGTTATCGGTAGTTACGTTCCTGCCAGTTCCTTCAAAGGTTCGCACATCCTTTCCACTGCGGCATCTGGAGAATTATTGACTTCCCAAGGACCTACTGGCTGTTTTCCAATATGCTGCATGTACAGATAAGGTTATACTTTGTTAATTTTTTTCTATAAAATACTTCTAGATAGTTACTTTATCATATACAAATGCAATGTAGTGAAACCATCTCTGGTGAAACAAAAGTGTACTGGGCTATAATTGCATTTATTGATTAAAAGATTGCTCATTGAATACATATTTCAGAACGGCGCCACTCGTACTATTTGGAATAGAAAAAGTGATATTTGTAAGTGTCTGACACACACTACAATGTAATTATTGGATTTAAATTTAAGTTCCCGACCAATGACATGCTAAATAGTACAACCATATTATTAACTGCTCCTGATATTATTTTATGATATCTACTGGAATTCGGACTACAGTCAACAAAACATATCAGAAGGTTATAAATCCCAAAATAAATTAAAATTACATTAACCTAAACGAATTGAAAAAAGAATGACTTTCGAGTACATATTATTATGTAAAAATATTCTTAAAACACTCTTAAAACAAACAACAAAAACGTAAATTTGAACAAACTCTTAAAAGAAGCCACAAATACAAAACCATCAGACAAAAGCAACAAAACACCAAATATATTTCAATGTTTAAAAACGAAACTGAATATAACTTATTTAAAACTACATTAAAATAAACAAATTTAAAAAGAATGACATTCTTACGAGTACATATACTAAGTGACATATAAATCCGAACACCCAGTTTAAATGGTTTTATTTTAATAAAAGTTGGTGAATGTATTTATCTTACTGTAAATAACAAGTGAAAAAATTTTCAGCCTTATCAGTTGGACATTCCGGTTTTTATACTGCTTTTTTTAATTCACCAACGCTTTAAAAATGAATATTTCAGCCGCAGTAAAGAATCAACGTTGGCGGATTTTGGTTCTTGACATCCTTTACGATCGGTTACGATGCCTAGAGTACGGAGACCTGTACGATTTCGTCAACTTAGTGAGTTTGATAGGGGCCGTATAGTGGGACTTCGGGAAGCTGGACTTTCTTTTCGGGCAATTGCAGTTAGAGTGCAAAGAAGTGTGGACACTGTGGTTAGGTGTTGTCAGGCATGGCTTCGAGAAGGCCGTACGCAAAGAGCAAGGGGCACTGGACGCCGCCGTAGAACAACAGACCGTGAAGATCGCCGCCTAAGATTATTGGCCTTAACGGACCGTTTCTCCACTACCAGGTCCATTGCAAATGAATGGTTTGCAGAACACGGAAGACCTATTGGCATGCGAAGTGTTTACCGACGAATGAGAAGTTTTGGCTTGTTTTCATACCGGCCACACTGGGGCCTCCCTTTAACTCGAGAACACCGACGTAATCGCCTTGAGTGGTGCAGACAACGGTCACTCTGGGATCAGGAATGGAACAGTATTGTCTTTAGTGACGAGTCTCGATTTTGTTTAGGCATGCACGATGGTCGTGCCAGGGTTAGAAGGCGACGTGGTGAAAGGAGGAATCCACAGTTTTTTGTTGAAAGACATGTTCATCACACTGTTGGAGTTATGGTTTGGGGTGCTATAGCTTATGGTTCCAGGTCACCTTTAATCTTCATCAGAGGTAACATGAACGCGCAGCGTTATATCCACGAAGTTCTAGAACCCCATCTTTTACCCTATCTTGAGAGTCACAATAGACTTCTTTCAACATAATGATGTCACATTGTTACCATGGCCACCAAGATCTCCCGACTTATCCCCAATTGAGCACGTGTGGGATATGATGGGTAGGAGATTGCTCAATTTGCAACGTCCTCCTCAGACTCTAGAAGCACTTCGAGAGGAGTTGGTGGTTGCCTGGAATGAGATACCACAGGAGGACATTGACCACCTGATCAGAAGCATGCCTAGGCGCGTTGGAGAATGCGTAGCACATCAGGGTGCATCCACACATTATTAAAGGTCAAAGGGCTTTAAAGCAGTGCAATCATTTTGAAATTTTTATCATTTACCTATTATGCTTCATTAAGTACTTATACAAAATTTTATTAAAATAAAACCATTTAAACTGGGTGTTCGGATTTATATGTCACTTAGTATATTATTATTATGTTTTTTATAATGTCCCTTGAAATTGGAAAATTAAAGCAGCTTTTATCTTCGGCATTAATTAGTCTTTTGCGTTGCAAAATTCCGCTTATTGTCGTAGCACCCAGTCGATTACGCAATTTTGTTTTGTTTAAATTAATGTAAAAAAATAATCTTTCTACACTTGCGCTACTGTGTGGCAATGTAAATAAAATTTGAACAAAATTGGTAAGCTCTGGGTATGCAAGACTATCATCCCCTTTTTTAATATTGCTTATGTTTTTCCAGTATTGAATTTAACCAAGCGAAACATCACTTTCAGAAAACTTTAACTGCCTAAATTCTTTATCTAGATTGTTAATGTCTTTAACTATATTTGGAAACCTACTAGCCAGATGACCTATACTTTCAGTTGATTATATATTTGATGGGTGCAGAAAAGTTATTAGTTTGCGAATCTGTACTTCTAGGGAATTAAAAGGGAAGCGCTTCCATACTTGGCTTACCGCTTCAATATAAAAATCCAGACATTTCAATCCGAAATTATGTTTGGTATTTTCGGTAAAAAAATGATTTATTTCTTCTAATACTTTTGAACCCAAGTACATTTTTCCATTGGAAGAAAATGTTCTGGATTTCGATATTGAACATTAACTATATTTGTATTTCTTAAATATTCTGATTTTATGAAACAGCTTAATAATAATTTACACGCGTCAATAATCCGGGGGTAAAGGTTATGTACCTTGGGGGTTTCAGACTGGAATTCCAAATTCATATCCGTAAAAGTCGGTAATATAAATTGCAAAAAAAGAATATATAGTTTATTTAATTTATTATTAAGCATGTCTTGGATTTCCGCTGCTCCTGACGCTTCATCGAATGCTTCAATTCTAAAATAATTCTCTAGAGCAGGGCTGTCCAACTCCTTCTCCTTTCTCCGCTTCACGGGTCATGTATACATCACAAGTATAAATTACTCTCAAATATCGAATATGCATATACCTATTAAAACTCAGTAATAATGTTGTATAGAAATTTTATAATGCGGCCCTCCAAACTGCATTTTTTTTTGAAGTGGCCCTTGGGCCACATTAAGTTGGACAGCCCTGCTCTAGAGCATCATATTGCTCAATAATTCTACTTCCAGCGGAAATCAGTGACAGCCACCTGGTCTGTGATGAATGCAATAATTTGTGGGGTTTGATGTTAAAAATTGTTTGAAATTCTTGAAATTCCGAAAATCTATTAAAACTGCAATGCATATAATTGTATACGCTTCTTGCCAAATTTTCTGCGTTGTCCGGTAATTTTTCTCAAGCAGAAGAGGCACAAAGAGCTAAAGAGTGGAATATACACTTCATGACATATAAATCCGGTATATCGTTAGTTAAAAGAGTTTTAAGCGCATGATGTGCTCCCATCATAGCATTTGCCCCATCTGCTGCAAATCCTACTAAATTATCTTTGTATGGTAATTTATTTTCGAAAAAAATAAACGTTTAATGGTATAAATTTTGGGCTGAAGCGTCTTCAACTAAAATACGGCCGAGAAAATGATCTTTTATATTAAATTTTTTATTGTTCTGGACAACAATTGCTAAATGTTTTTCGAATGACAAATCTGTCGATTCGTCAACCAATAATAAAAATTTATAGCAATTTAAGTCACTAATAAGATGTTCAAAACTTATTTTCCCTAATACATTGTTTATGATTGCCGTACATTTAGTTCGGCCTACAGACATTTTTTCGCTTGGCTACTCTCCATTCTAGACAAACAAATAGATTTTATAAGTTCATTAAGATGATCTGACACATTTATTGCGATATTATGCTCTGAAATAAAAGCTGTAATTTTAATTTCATTTTGTTTTACTATATTATCAGAAGAAATTTGAAATACTTTTTTTGACAAAGTTGGCTGCTTAAACATAATATTTAAAAATTTTATATTCTTTTTTGAATAACCATGTTTTTTTAAAACTCATATGCCGCCTAAATAATCACAATTGCAAACCTTGCAGTGGAAGAAATAGCTTCCACGGGAACTTGGCTGCACCCAGTTCTTAAAATTTTCATGCTGCTCCCACTCAGCCTTGTATTTTTGGAAATATATTTTTTTCTTTCGAGGTTGGTTGGTCTTCTGGATCTTACTAGATACTGAGAATTATCAGAATCAGAAGTGGCATCTAATGCATTTGTTGTACTCGGTCTCGATTCCTCGGATTCTTCTTGAACTGAAGTAGACGTTTTGCTTGGACCTGGTTGTGGAGATAATGGCCGAACTGCGTCATATTTTTTCTTAATTACCAAAAATGTTTCCATTATTATGGTATCTGATGACCTGAAACACAAAAAACGATTTTAGCCTTTATTACAAACTAAGTTTTGTCTCAACTAGATATAGATCAGCAATTTTTTATTGTTAACGTTACCTCATAAAATATTTTGTAAAATAAATTGTTTTAAACAAAAAAAAACTCAAATGTGTCCCAGTTTGCTTGTAATTGCAGGGTATCTTGGATATTTTTAAAGATAGAATTTTACAGTTTTCGGGAACATGTGCCACTTTTTTGTGCAATATAATAATTAATGGTGGCATAAATACAAGGTGCTAACATTTTATTTCATACTCATATTAATGTTCATATTCAAAGGGCAAATACAGGGTGTTCCATTAAAAAAACTAAGTTAGGGTCATAACTCTTGAACGACGCCTCTGATTTTTTTTCGAGCACGCCACTGAATACGCAGAAGTATCTATCTAAAGCAGTTTTCACCTTTTTCCTATCTTATACAGGGTGCGAGCTATGATAGTGCCCTAAAAAGTGAAATTTTTCGTTTCACCCTGTATTTCAGTGGCAAAACGAGTTAGCTTAATTCTGTTTGTAGCATTATTAGTTTCATAAAAAAGTGGCGTAGGTTCTCGAAAACCACAAAGTTCTGTATTTGAAAATAACCGAGATACCCTGCAATAACAAGCAAAATCGGACACCCTGTACTCACTAACTACAAACTATTTAAGCTAATAATACAGCGAATAATAATATGTATATATAATAACTAATTTTTCTATAAAAACCAAATTCGTTAGAATAATAATTTCACCTACCTTCTTTTTATTTTTCACTCACTTAAATTCAGTGGTCTGTGAAACGTACACGTAAAACGTATAACTAATGTAGACGTAAATCAATAAACGATGTTACAAAATAATGAGTAATGTTCACTAAAGAATGAATATTAAGAATGAAACACCCGTTGCGAAGCCTATATATAAAAATAAACTATGTGAATCACCGAGAAATCTTATGCAAATCACCGCGCCAAACAGGTTGACCACTAGTCTAGATTCATTTCTTTCTTTCTTTCTTTGCATTTGCGGGGTTTCACATAAGTTTCTTTAGCACCCCTGTGTGAATCCCCGCACCGAACAGGGTTGACCACTCGTCTAGATTAATTACTTTGCATTTTGCACAACACGCAAAGTATAATGCGTCACCTAACTTCTCACTGGAAATTTGCAACAGGTCATCAATGTAAAATCAAGTCAACCCCCAATACTTTGTGCTGTTATGCAAAGTGCAAAGAAATGAATGTAGACTCTAGTGATCTGCGGGTTAAAGACTATTTAAATCTTGTCGTCATACAACCTAACCAGAAAAGCCAGAGATACCTAATTTAAAATATTTTTTTCTAATATTTTAACTTTTTTGATATTATTTTTTGCTTAAAAGGATGCATTTCTATATTTTTTCATTGTATCTTTATTTTATTTTTTTTACTACAAAGTTTTCAAAAAATCACTAGAAATATGACATTTAACAAAAGTTTTCACTTACTAAACTTGTTCAAAATTACTAGATCTAGTGAAATCTCACTAGATCTGGCAACATTGTACTGACCCTAAATTCGTTATTTAACATGCCCTTAAAAGTATAAATAACCTACCTTAACGACTGAGTAGTGAAACTTATGCTTCTTAAACAGAAAACACCTTTATCGACTAAGTTTTGCGCATGCGCAGAGACGTATTGAATTGACACTATTGACGTATTTGTCTAAAATGTCATTCGCATTCTTTCTGTCAAAAACTTTACTGTTGTCGTCGGTAAGTTTATTTTTGGTGTTAAAAATCTATATTCATCTTGGTATTTAGTTTCCTTTCCTTCAGTTTAACTGCTTTGTTGTGATTATTTGCCAGCTATGCAACGCTTGCACAATATATTTTTTCGCTTATAAACAGATTTATCTCGAGAAATCACAAAAATACTCTCTTAACCTACATGAACTCATGGATGCTCTGTTTTGTATTTCAGGAGACTAAACAACAGTTAAGATGAAATTCAATAAACTGGTAACGGCTTCCAGAAGCAAAAATAGGAAAAGACATTTCACGGCCCCTTCCCATGTTAGGAGGAAGTTGATGTCGGCCCCACTCTCTAAGGAACTGAGGCAAAAATACAATGTCAGGACCATGCCCATTCGTAAAGACGATGAAGTGCAGGTAAATCTACGTTCTACAACATTTGAACAGCTATGTTATGGAGTATATACCTTCATATTTATTAGATTTGTGTTGTTACAGGTTGTAAGGGGACATTACAAAGGACAACAAGTAGGCAAGGTAGTTCAAGTATATCGTAAGAAATTCGTTATATACATTGAAAGAATACAAAGAGAAAAAGCTAATGGAGCCAGCGTTTTTGTAGGCATACATCCCTCAAAGGTGATTATTCAGAATTATTGAATACCTTCAACGTTATATTTATACACTAAAAATGAAGTACCACTGACTTTGTAGTGTGTACCAGAAAGAAGCATGCAATATGTGTGTTAATAGACCCACCTAACAACCCAAGTACAAGGTTACAGATGCCATCAGGTCACTCACTAACATACATGCAGCATACCTTTCTCATACACATGTTATTAGCTAAATTTGAACCACACTATTTATTTTTCTTTTCGTAATTAAAACATGTTAATTCATAAACTTACATGATGAACCAAACCATTCGTAGACTACAGTTCAGTCAAATCTTGGTGTCAATGCTGTTGCTAGAGTTTTTTTAGCAAATGTGCAGTGCCGCCTTGATTTACCTGTAGTATGGTGAAAAACTTGGCACTGATTTTTCTTTAATTTGCAATAAACCTTGGCTTTTATAAAATCTGTTCTGATATGTGTTAAACTTGTTGCAGGTTGTAATTGTCAAGTTGAAGATGGACAAAGATAGGAAGAAGATCATTGAGCGCCGGGCTGCAGCACGTCTTGGCAAAGACAAAGGAAAATACACAGAAGAATCTGCAGCATCAGCTGTAGAGACATCTTAATATGTTTGTATAAAAAATTAATAAAAATAAGTACAAAAAAATGTTTTATTTCCAAACATTCCTTAACCTACATACATTTCAATTTAGTTCCTTTTTTTTTGAGCTTGACTTGAACCTTTTCCTCAAATTATTGTTGATACCCTCTTTATTTCTTGCTATCTCTATTGCTAGAAATTGTATCTTTGTTACTAAGATTGAATTCTTTTCACTGTAGTCATCGGAAGCATCAAGCCTTAACAAAGTACCAAAACTATAATCTTCAATGATATTTTTGAACTGTTCACAGAATTGTCTCCATTTTTCTTTAGCTTTTGAGCTCTTTAGATCATCTTCATTCAGAACATCTATTTTGAGATCGTGAAACTGTTCCCTGAATACCTTGTATACCAGCTCATCTTGAGGCGATAGTTGTAGAGATTGTGGATCTACAGAACATAGTAGCTGAAATAATTAGAATTAGCGAATTTTCTTAATGGTGAACAATTGCTAGGCTTACGTTGAAGTGGACTTCTGCATGTTCGAAGGCTTTCATAGCCCACATTGCTTCAATTGACTGGTCATTCTCAAATTCTTCGGCAGGACGGGATAAAATATCCTACAATTTGATTCACAACAACAAATTCATAAATCCAAAGAAATAATACATACCATTTTAGTGAAGTATGATAGCAAAGAAAACTGTAACAATAAATACCTTGAATACTTGATTTTATAAACAAATAGAAAAATGTTCTTTTTAAAATTTTAAGGTTAATCTCTTGATTTGAGTCATTGTGTCATTTTGACGTATGCGATGGGGCAATAGTGATGGGCTCAGTAACAACGATCAAATCGACATTTAATGCGGGTCCCACACGACGTTTCCAGTGCTGTTTACAAAGTTCGACACCCCACAATTGGCATGGTGGCGCCAACATATTATCGGTGTCAGTGTTGCGCGTGAACCTTTACAACTCAAGGAAAAATTACATCAAATGAACGATGGAACAATTTTTTCGAGCGCCGAAAAATAATTTCAGATCTGTCTTCAGCGGTCAAAACTTAAGTCTGTCAGAAGCCTCAGAATGTCGAAAAACAAAGTTTGACCGTGTTTTATTTGGTTTTTGACGCCGCCACTGTACCGGTTCTCAAAAATTGCAGAGCTTTTACGTCATTTTCATAGTAGTAACTTAGGGTCAAACACATGACATCTCGTGTGGGAGCGTAACGCACCATGCTTTCAACGTTGTAACGTCCTGTGACGTGGGTCAAATTTACCGACAAGAGTCCGTCTTATGTGTTTTGTGGTACGAGCGTGCCATGTGGCGAACGTTGGACACATGCAATCTGTTAGCGCTTTCCCACACGATGTGGCGAATGGCCATGTGTCCAACGTTATAAGGCATTCGCCACATCGTGTGGGACAGGCTTTACTGTTATCATGTAGTAAACTCGTCTCCATTTTTCAATATGACAGAAGAGCATTTTCAAAATATCAGACATGTCAAGCAAATTTAACCAAAATTTGGACGATTTTAAAATAGTGGCTTACAAAAAGAAAAATTCGAAAATAAGGGCACCACCTGCCACAAGAAACTCTATAGAAGATTCATTCGTAGACTGTACAGTAGATAAAGAAACACTCAAAAGGTAAGCCCTTGCAAATCATGTCAATTATGCATTATTTCTTGAAATTCACCAGGTTATTCTATTATTATTGAGGTGCATCAGGAATTATAAGTAAAGTTGCTAACCAAAGTGAACTTCATAAATCACGTTACCATGATAAAAATGGTGCTATAGTACTGTAGTACCAGTATTCTTTACTATATTCATTATTTACTTGATAAATCCTCAATTTTAGCGTTTTATCTACATTCTTTTTTTCCCTCTATTACTTTCCTGATAGTGTTGGTGAATCCATTTTTACCATTGAACCATTTATTTTAGGCGAATTTTGGATGCCAAATCTGAAATCTCGACAAGTGATCTACACGAGTCTCTCTTATCATCGCTGCAAGAATCATTCAACACCTTAGAAAAACCCCAAATATCAGAAATTGTCTGTTTTGGCCTGGGAAGGTTTACAGAGAGTCTTACTGCCAGGTACCAGCTTGCACTCCTTCTCTGTCTCAAAGATTTTTATAAAGTAAAAGTTAGTACTTATGATCCCCGTTTCTGTGAGAATGAAATCACATTATTAGAATGCTTTGATATCAAAGTCTTGGAAAGGAATGTGGAAGGAAAGTACAAAGTCAAAACAGGCAAATATGTGTTATTTTATCTTCCACACTGTCCCAAACAATTGTCTAACAACTTGCTTTGGTCTAACTGGGGTTTAAGCTTATGCCAATGCATTATAATAGCAAATAGTTTCAATTCAATTGTAGAAAGGTTTTCATCAAAAGTACTTAAGGAAAATGCAGAATATATCTCAAAAATAACACCATTTGTGCTGGAGGTAGCTGTAATCAATAACTTCAAATTTTATGAAGTTTTTAATGACACAGCAGTACATGTGTTTCCAAAATTATCCTTTGTACCTCAGGACTTGTGGCTGCAGAACAAGGAGCCTAAGTATAGTGAAACTGATGTGGAATTTGTGACTGTGAATGAAAATTTGAAATCATAATCCTCAAAAGCTATGGTCTTGTCAGAGATGGAATATTGATACTGGTTTCAGAGCTCATGCTATATAAAATCGGATTTGTGAGACAGGTCTTGTACTGAATTTAAAGACAGGATTATCTCAAAGACTGTTATAACAATTTACACTATAGCCTTTATAAGATCTTAATATAAACAATATTCCTTTGTTACATATTTGCATTATTTTAAACATGGACAGAAAAGTGTCAATACTATGTATTGATAGGAACAGTGCCAAGTTTATGTAGTAGCCATGTTATTTTTTAAGAATAAACATTCTTTGTTCACTAAATCAAATGCTAAAAATTTTCTTTGTAAATTGATAATTATGTAAATGCTCCAAGATCTGTATATTAAACAATTTAAATTGTATTTGGATTACAGACTGGTAAATATAATAAGCATATGAATATGAATATATTTTTGTTTCTCATATTCACATCAGAGCATTTCAAAAAATGGACAGTGTTTTTTCCAACATTTTTCCAGAAAAGAAACTATTTTTATTATGGTCATTAAAATCTTGGAATTCACTAGCCATATTCTAAAAAAATACTTAAAAATTTGACGCTTGTCCCTATTTGGCAAGCCATAATCATGTTGCTACTATCATTGATTAACATATTCCACCAGAAGATACCCAATTCATTCTAAATACATGCCTGCCTGAAAATAATCTGCCAACCACTTACCTTTATATATACTGTCAACCTTCCTCTTTAGGCGACAATGTTGTCACCTGTCAGATTGTTGCCCCGGGTTATGGGATATCCTTTCCCATCATTGAGAAATTCTGGGAAAATGAAGTCGTAGAATAACTACACGGAAGGTTGAGGGTTGAACTTGTCTGATGAGATTGATATAGGAATAAAATATTTACTTAAAAAGGAAAATTTAGTATATTTTTATTAATATAAGGGAATTATTGCAATTCTACTTGGCAACATGTCTATAATGATGAAACTTTCATGTCAACATCCAAGTATAGCATCTTTTTGAAAAAAAATCTTAATCAATACTATTATCAGCTTTATATCATCAGAATCAAGAGTATCCTTTATTGGTTGATCCAGTTGTTCAGAACTACAACCATTGATGAAAACACTCTGCCTGAAGATAGCCAAACTTATGCTATATTCGCGCGTCCAAAAAATTATCCGAGATAAAATAAGATTCAGTAGAATGCATTAATGAATGTTACAACCGAGATCTTTCTGTAGACCAAATGCAACACCTAAATTATAGTAGGTCCTTTAAATAACATTTGAAAACCTGAGGTAAATTCCCTCTGCCCTAGAGATGCGTGGGAATCTGTCTATCCTCCGTCAGATCATATCAGAGTTGCGCTATGGCCTACCAAATGGCGTTAGCAGACAAGAGCCCACATTGCAGTACATACTGGGCCAGTACAGGAAGTATAAAACCACGGATGAACAACTGTGTAAAGCCAGGGAAGAGATGGAGTACATAGCTAAGAGCTATCTTTGTTATTTGAAGAGTTCCAGACTGGAGAAGGAGATACAGCAGGAGTTCCATGGAAAAGGAGAAAGGAGTGTGCAAGATACTGCTAGGATGGTTGGATTTAAGTTGCCATATGATCCTCAGTGAGGCATTGAAGTTTTGTAGAGAATTTGTAGGATTAGGTTCAAAGGGGTTTTATTTTGTAGACAGGCAATAGACATATGTATATTCTAACAATGAAGGTGATTTTATTTTGTTCCACCCACTTATTTGAAATGAAGACTCTTCTAATAGGATCATGTTCAAGGGAAGGATGTGTCAAATAGCTATTTCACGAGTATCCATCACACTTTGACATCTACTGAGGTGAACAGCTGATCAGTAAGTGACATTTTTGTGTTGGTCTGCGACGTGGGCAATAATGAATCGGGTGTAAACCTAGTAAAACTTGTTTGTAGCGTTTTGTTTTTTGTAAACAAATTAACTTTTTTAAATGAAAGAGTTGTTAGCAAGTACAAAATGCATCTGTAGCCTGTAACGTACAAAAAATCAAAACAAAATACGGCTCTGACTACCTGACGTTGACGGATCCGTTAGAATTGTGTCCTGTGCCGATATGTGGAATTTTGAGATATTACTAGATAATAAGCTTTCATTCTACCGTGATGGATACTGGTGAATAAATAGTGTAAACAGTGATGGATACTCGTGAAATAGAGTATAGGTTAAAGAATGATTAACCTATAAAAAATCTGAGGAATAATGAAGGGGCATACATAATTTCTTCAATAAATATTTATTCTTATCTATGATAAAAAGGGTTTTTGTAAAAAAATAAATGCGTTACATTCTTTATGATCGATAAACATCCTGATTTTTTTATTTAATTTCTGTTGGTCTTTATGAGGAATTCGATGAAATCGTAGGAAAATTCGTATCTGGCTGAATCAGGGTATCAGGATCATTTTAAGCCAAACCCAGACCTAAGCACGTAAAAAATATGAAAACAGAGTTTAGATTCGGTTCCATGGTGTTAAAACGTATGTTTGTGATTCTGCTTGAAAAGTGCATTTTGGAGTTTATGTTTGCTAAGAAAGTGCCAGCTCAATTACTATCTTTTAATAACTATAAACATGAACTGCAGGTTAATATAATATTCATTTTGAATACGGCGCATCTGAGAGAGTTTCTGGGTAGAATCAATCAAGCTTCAAGATACTAATACTATTTTTTGCTTAAACCAGCGGTGTGCCATTTCGTTGCTAAACATAGTCTTGCCAGCGTGGATGTCGCTGATATGCTTGAAAAATATTTTTTACATATTAATGTTACGATTGATAATACATTCGCATATACTAAAACTCATGCCTATATGTTACAATCTGTTTTCGATAAATGGGAGATGAATTTTCATGGCGGAGCAGGTTTAAACACCTACATTATTCAGGTGAAGCTTTTGCGGAATTTAAGAACGCTTTTTAATGCTCTGACGTCTTGAACCTGCTCTTTATTTTCCCTGAAAACATTCTGAAACACTATTGAACATACCTCGCGACAGTAGCATGTTGGATATAACAAGCACTCTCAGAGGTGCTGGCGATCTTTCAGTTGCTTTACTTAATGATAGGCCATAATTACAAGGGCGCATTCCTGTACCAAATTTAAATAGAAAAGCTCATATAAAAATGTGTCCTAAAAGGTTAGCTTTGCGATTCACGGTATCAAAGTTGAATAAAATGTTTTTATATTATATTATTTATTATTATATCAATATCTCAAATATCCTTGTGCCGAATTTAGGCAGTGTTGTTCACTGCAATAAGACAGTAAGTTAGCACTTACTCATGATAACTCGAATTATAGTATCATGGTACTAATTAGAAGGTAATTATGACTTCCATTGACGTTTCAGGAAGCAGTCTCACTAATATTATTGACAAAAAAATATGCCATCGATTTTTTTTAAATATATATTTTCTTGGATCGCGCAGCTTATGATTTTTTGTCTCGGTATCTTTCCGTATCTTATATCGTTTTCGAGGAAAAAATAGAAAGAACTTCATTAGATGTCTAAAAAATGTTGAAATCAAATGGTTGCTATGGAGTATGTTCTGTTGTAATGAACATATTTTTGACTTTCCGTAACGATTTGCTATTACTTTTTTTCTATCAGAAGGTAGATTGTACTATTGAAAAAATATTAAATATACTAATAGTAAATATATGATACACGTTATGAACTTTTCTACTTTAATTGGGGTCAGGAATACATACCTGTCTTTAAGTCATATCATTGAGTAACATCCTTTAGAGCTTTTCCTGGATAAAGTTTTTGTCGAATCTAACCCAAACACACTATTGCTTAAACTCTTGCTGTATATGTCTGGCAATAGTAGAAAGCTGAATATTGTAAGTCCCCTCATAGATACTTCCGATCTTACAATCCCTATAAAACTTCTCCTGAATGAAGTCCTTGGTGAATCCGACTCCTCCCAACCAATCAATGCACTTGATGCAAGTGCGTTGTGCCACGTCTGCCGTGTACCATTTCGCCATAGCCGCCTGTTTCGCGAACGGTTTTTTCTGCTCGACCAATCGGGCGGCGTTGTAGATGAGAAGCCTGGCACACTCGATTTCGGTTGCTATTGAGGCTATCTGGTGCTGCATAGACTGTGAAAGAAAATCATTCGTAACATCATGATTTACTGGCAACCGTAACCCGACGCCATTCCGACTGGGCACATCTCTTTGACTCCTAAGGATTTACCAAAGCGACTGAACCCCGATTACTCGCTTAACGGCTGCTGTCGGTGTAGAGTTGAAAGATGTCATTTATGGATGCCATTGTCACACTTTAGCTAACGTGATTCCGATCGTACCCTCAAAAAATAATCGATAATCCAATAAAAATACTTCTCCATTGCATATTTGTCTTCTATGAAGATAATCAGTCGGAACGGTAGTATTTAAAACCTTAAGGAGAGCTACAGTTGACACAAGAAGTGTGACAAGCAAGCTAATAGTGTAGGAAATGACGTTGCGAACTGGTCATAAAATGACGAGTTAAATGACCTAAATCAGTTTTAGCTTTTTTAAAAAAATGTGTGTTACTAGTGTAGTATTACACAAACGGATCAGCATATGCATATAAATGAATGTAGCATTGGCTCGGTGCTGCTCGCTTAGCAATGAAAGATGACCTAATATTGTCATTTTTACACCCAATGAGTTGTGTAAGACTACGGGTAACACACATGGTATTATACACAACATGCTAGAGAGAATTGAAGGCGCGTTTTCAAAATGGTACATTTCTCTATAGTTCTGGGAATGCTAATTTCGTGGAAGCTGGACCAAAAAGACGCGAGCACCGGGTACAAATGGCGGAGCGGGAAGGAATAACGTCGATTGTAGCGATCCGCGATTATCGTTTACTGTCAATTGTCACTCGATACAGCGTTATCAAATTAAACGCAAAAACATTTTCAAGAGTAAATTACACATTGAATAACTAAAATGTAATATGTACTCTTTGTTTTTTCATGTTCTATATAAATATTGTGGCCAATAAGGTAGTATTTTCTTCATTTTGCACTCACACTAACTTGTTCTCAAAAATCATTAAATATTATACATGGTGTTAGGAAAATAATAATCGTAACTTTAAGAGGTGATTTCCTGCATTACTCTAGGCAAAAATTCATTATAACCTATGTCCGAAAATCAACCGTTTCGGATCAAAAAAATGCTGAACTTATTTCTTTTTAGTAATGAAATAAATTAATTTCGCACCTTAATAATTTAAATTCATATGCCTAATAGCGTAAAATGTATCAATACATCTATTTATTAATTAACTGTCTCTAACAATATAATTTTCTTGCTTATTAAATACAATTTTCCGAAGAAAAACAAACAAAATCCCTCACACAACTGGCAACATCGTACTCCGCCTGCAGTGCATGTATCATCGCGACCGACATCGTGCCGGTAGGCAAAATAATAAATATCTACATCGGGAAAAAATATTTGATAGTTTCTTGCATACGTTAATGCATGTATGTAATATTTACCCGACTTGATATCACATTTTATTATTCAGTATGTATTAATGTATCACTGCGTGCATTTTGATACGAAAGAGATGTTTTCGGTACGCGAGTATCACGATATGCTTATTATTTGCGGAGAGGCTCATTGCAATTCTGAAGAGGCTAGGCGCATTTACGAAGAACGTTTTCCTGATCAAAGGCTACCAGCTGGAGGAACATTCGTAGAAGTATCCCAAAGACTTCTGGACACAGGGAGTGTAGTGCCTAATTTTAACAATCGTAGAAGACATCGTGAAGTTGGAGTGGAAACCGAAGAACATATATTGTGATTACTAATACATTTAACTGTATCTTTATGTGATTTACGGATGTTTTTTTCTTTTTTCGTGCATCGCATCGTTTCAAATAATTGACTGATAATCGTGGGAATTGGTCGTGTGTATCGCCACGTACCGGTAAGTTCTGTCATTTTTTTAAGTAATTGTACTGTACTGAAAGCGTTATTAAATAAAAAATATTAGCCACAAAAAATTGCGTAGAAGTATTCAATACTCGTAATGCAAGGCATATTTTCAACAAAAATATCATACAAACGTAAACAATTCCATGAATCAGTTGCGGTCGTTGTGCGTTCGTTTCGCGGTTGCGTTGACAAATGTTTGAGAAAATTTAATTATTTGCAACTCACTTGCCTCGAAAACGATGGGTTTTATATAATGAAATATGTTTGATAATGGAATTTTTTGCTTAGAATAATGCAAGGAATCACCTCTTAAAGTTTATATTACTTCCCTAACACCCAGTATATCGGAACGCTAGAAATATAAAAGAGAAATGGAACATTATACGCAACGCTTGGTTGACTTGATTCGTTTTGAATCGGACAGATTGATTCCGAAGTCAGTAACAAAAGCATTGTACACACATCGCAATACGTTGTTAATAACAACGTATCGCAGTACACGTAAACAACTGGACATTTATTAGATGTCATTACAAGATCGATATTTGGAACCTTAGTTTGGAACAATCACATAAAAGTTGACGAGTTATCACCAAATTTCGACGTCATTACAGGGTTTGTCCGGAAAGTAATAGGACTCATTTTCTTTCACCATGACTGTACTTCGGAGCGTGCACGCACCGACTGGATTCGGTAGAGGGCGTTCCTAGCTAACGAATGAGCGGCTGGTCAGTTGTCTCAGAGCACTTGGAGAGTCAGGACAGGCATTTTCCCGCGACGTATTTCTGTGAGTGGTACAAGCCGAAAATGCAGCGTTCGTTAAAGCAGAGGTACGCGATTAAATTCTGTGTGAAACTCGGTAAATCTGCAACAGAGACGTTTGATATGATCAAGCAGGCTTACCCAGGTGTTGCTTTAGCAAGAAGTGGTGTGTTTCGGTGGCACCAGGCCTTTGTGGAGGGCCGGGCGTGCTGGAAGACCTTCGACAAACACCGATAATGTGACTCGTGTGCGCAAAGTTTTGAACTCAGACCGTCGATTAAGTATTCGTTTCATTGCCCAGATGTTAAATTTACCAAAATCTGTGGTTCATGACATTGTGACACAGCATTTGAACATGCGCAAGGTGTGCGCGAAGATGGTCCCAAAAGTGCTCACTGACGACCAGAAATTGCGGCGAGTGGAAGTGTGCCAAGAAAATTTTGAACATGTGTGAAAGTGACCTCCAATTTTTGAATAACGTAATCACAGGTGACGAGTCGTGTATCTTTGAGTATGATCCCGAGACAAAGAGGCATTCTTCCGAGTGGCACAAGACGGCGTCTCCTCGCCCAAAAAAGGGAAGAATGAGCAAATCCAAAGTGAAAACGATGCTCATTGTCTTTTTTGACATCAAAGGCATCGTCCACCATGCATTTGTTCCTCCTGGACAAACCGTCAACGCCAAGTTTTACGTGGAAGTGCTCAGGAGACTCAAACGAAGGGTCAGTCGGATCCGACAAGACATCGCAGCCGACTGGAAGTTGCACCACGACAACGCCCCGGCTCACACCGCCTTTCTTGTGAACAGCTACCTGACCAAGGCCGGCATCCTAACTGCTTCCGCAGCCGCCCTACAGCCCAGATGTGGCCCCCCGGACTTTTTTTTGTTTCTTCGCCTGAAAAGGCCGATGAAAGGCAAGCATTTTGAGACGACAGAGGGGATCCAAGCAGCATGCACCGCGGCTCTCAAGGTTATTCCGGAGAATGCCTTCCGTGGCGCCTTCAATGCTTGGAAATCGCGCTGGCAGCTCTGCATCGACGCAGAAGGAGCCTATTTTGAAAGTTTTTAAAGAATTGTAACGATTGGCTCAATAATTTTTTTTAAATCAACTCAGTCCTATTACTTTCCGGACAAACCCTGTATGACGTCCTTGAGCTAGCTGGGGTGGACAGTACCATGGCTATTTACTATTAGTCATCACTATGAGTCAGTGTCAAAGGATTTTGGTATAAGGTATTGAATTCTATGGTAGATATTGAGGGATCAAATAAATTTTAGTGTGAGGACGCCTTACATCAATACCTTTTGAAATAGTGCATACTTACTTGAAAGTTGAAAATGGGCTGACCAAATTGATGCCTTTCGAGAGTGTAAGGTATCGTGGCATCAAAACACCCTTGGGCTAGACCTAACATTTGTGCTGCAATTCCTGCGAAGATTTAAATAATCTGTATGGCTACGTACATAAAAAATACAATAATTGATTAATGCTTGATCCTTGCATACATTTGAGTCCATTGAGCAAGTGCTGCTCACTCGTGTCAGAGTTTCGTTTTACTGATTTGTGTTTTGAAATCAATTAATTAATCTAGGTTTTTTATAAGTTGTGTGATACACAAGATCTATCAGAAAAAAATTATAGGTATCCTGAACAAAAAATATCTCACCTATCCTACCCTCATTTAAAAATCCTATTGCAATTTTATATCCCTGTCCAACTTCACCAATGATATTGCTGTCTGGGACCCTGACATTATCGAAATTTACGGTACAGGTTCCAGAAGCACAGATACCCAATTTTTTCTCTGGCTTGCCAACACTGAGGCCAGGTGAGTCTCTGTCCACTATGAAACATGTGATGCCTTTGTACCCCTACATTGATGCCACATAAAAAATTACACAAGAAAACAATAACAGTACATACAATAGTATTTCAGGTTATTGTCCTGAACTGGGTTTAAATTATCGGCAACATCTGATACTTATGTGGTTTTTCTGCTGACCGAACTCCATTATTGTCTGCGCATAGGAAACCATTATATGTAAATAAAAAATTAATGACAATACATTCCATATTTATCTGACTTCCAGCTGACAATTCAATTTGTCAAATAGATCATGCCTTTGCCTCGTAAAAAATAATGAAAAAAATTATGTAGATCCTTGTTCAACGTGAAGTTATGTTTGTTTTTGTATACATATATTGCCAAATCGTATATAAATAAAGTAGGCAGTGTTAGTTATAGTGCAGAAAAAGCTCCTTACAGCTGTGAGTTGTATCAACACCGGTCATACACCTTCACATTCTTTTCTGGCTTAAGAAGACCTGACGTGCATTTATAGACGCACCGCACCCCAAAAGGACAGTGCGTATCTGAGCCTGGATTTTACTTGTGAGTAATAAAGTGAAACTAACTAGTCTGCCAAAGTTGTTCGAAAGTTCTTGAAAATATATGACCATATGAATTCAGTGAGCTTTAAAGCTGAGGCACTCATCCAAATATAAGCCTAAGAATTTAGTTTCTCAATGTTGTTTATTTGCAAATTTGAAGGTGTTAAATGTTTTTGTGCATTCTGATATCTCATGATTGATGCTTTTCTAGATTTAAATCAAGATAGATATTAAAAAACCATTCATGGATCGCGTTCACAGTCCTTATGTAATATGACGTCGCTTTTGTTAGACAACACTATTGCCACATCATCTACGTAGAGCCTAAAGTCGGCCGGCCCAAAATAAAGTGCTATATCATTGATATATAAAGTGAACAGCACTGGCCTTAAAATCGATCCCGAAGGGACACCAGCGATTATATCCACCACATCAGATTTCGAGTCTGAAATGAGATTGTCAAAATTTTGTGATAAGCACACAACTGACCAAAATGACCAAATCGTCATGAGGTGGACCAACCATACTGAACTAGTTTACTTAGAAGCAATTCATGCATTACGCAGTTGAATGCTGTGGCCGAGATCACTGAAGAACCCTACAGGCCACTCTTCGCCTTCCATGAACTCTGTAAGTTTGCCAACAAAATTCAGCAAGGCCGTATGCGTCGATTTTCCTCTGCAAAACCCATGTTGTTTTCCCGATGTGACAAATAGTACTGTTGGCGCCATCTGTTGGGCGAGTCTCCTACCCGCCGGAGCTTCATGGCCGATCTCTGCTTTTACACGAACCACGACAGCACAAGCCGCTTGGCGGCGCCTGTGAGGACCGTGGCAGTGTCTCACTTTCTAGATCGACGCGAAGTGACCTCCAATATTCTAGATGCCGCTTTGTGGTTCACAAGACCCTTACCGAAGCAGCAATGGGGACTATATATAAATCGGCGGCCGGGAGAGTACTGAATACGGTAGAGTAGCAGAGCGGAGTGGAGAATAGTGCAGTCAAGTGCAGCAAAGGTAAATAAATTAGTGCATTTCTTTTTGTGGAACCCAGTGTTTTAATCCACACCCAAAAGGATCCAGAAAAACGCTACACCGTTAAATCATTTATAACCCATAAACCGCACCAATCTGTCCAAGTAGCAGTACTCAAAAGCTTCCGAGAAACAAAAAGGAACTATGGCGGGTCTATAATTACGTCTATCTGAAGGATCACCTTTTATAAAGATTGGTATTACTTTACCATGAATACTAGAGGCTTAACTATATATCTTAATACTTTTTCCACTAGAAATCCAGTCTTCTACTTCCAGGTTTTATCTTATGATTTTTTATTGGATCCCAAATACTGTACTGTGACAAAGGAGTGGTGGCCAAAACGTCAGCAAAAAAGTAATTTATACATATATATAGTTTCACTTGGCCAGAAAATCATAGAGTTCTATTAAATTATCAGATTTCTCTAATCTAACCATGGATATTATAGTGATTAAATATACCTTTGACGGATCCACATTTGCCATAACTAGAAAGATCCCCGCGATATCTGAGTTTGATATCCACATTTTCGATCCATTAAGTAGATAGGCAGACCCATCCTTTTTTGCTGTCGTTTTTAAAGAAAATGCATCAGTACCCGAACTTACTTCAGTCAGGCAAAAACTGCCTGCCTAAAAAATATTCTTATAAAGACTCAAATCCAAAGGGTTTAAAATCAGGAATAAAATTATGAGAAACGAGTAACCTCTTTCCTTGAAATTGTAATTGGACATGAACGTTTAAGTACACCATATATGATTGGGCATCTTTTTGGAGAATATGTTGATCAGTGCTTAAACTTATTTTGAAGATGGTGTCTTACCGTTTCTGTGGCCAATTTTGGCAAATACCTGTCCTTCTGATCTTTAGTACCGAGTTTCATGATGACTGAATTAACAAGAGTATTCTGAATATCTACTAAAACTGCCACAGCTGGATCTACTTTAGCTATTTCCTCTACTGCGACTACAGTTGTCGTAAAGTTGCACTCAGATCCACCGTAATCAGAATCTATTTCGATGCCCAACAGCTAAAAAATGTACATAGGAAATAATGTATGGCACTGGTACGTATACTCGTACTTAACATTTTTGTGTTTTGTAGATACATACATCATAACCAATAGAAAGTTTGAAGAAATACATACCCCATTTTGGAACAGCATGTCCAGCACAGCATCATTGATTCTGCCATTCTGTTCCATTTCCCTTACATGGGGCGCTATTTGTTCCTTTGCGAGGCGAGCAACTGAAAAATATCCTTCATTCTACAGGGTGTTCTGAAAATGCATTAGAAAACTTGACATCGGTTAAGCTCCTAAAAGCTTCTTGGCCACAGAGAAATAAATTATTTTATTAAACATTTAACTTTTTCGATTCGTGTCTCGTTGCATAAAACCAGTGATTTCGTAACCGATTACATAAATAACTGTATACTACGGTTTTTTATTACCTCCATTATTCAGAGCAATCCAAAACAAGTATTTTAGTTTATTCAAGAGGATATTCAGAAAACAATGACAACATTTCTAGGGCAAAAAGTAGATCCAAAAAAAGAAATATTCATATAGGCATAAACCCTAAAATGTCCTATTACCCAAACACAGATTTTTGAAGCAATAATTTCTGTATCTGAAAAAATGTGTCTTATACATTTAAAATGTTTCGTGTCGGAGAATATACTAGTTGCGTAGAAATTTGTAATATTTTACCCCTACAGAAAGAAAAAAAATAATTTTCTGCACCTCTGAGTTTTTTGAAACATCTATTGCATTTTTCAATAGGTTAATTAATTTTACATGAATTGTCTCCCTTGAGAAAATTTTGTCACACTACTGTTTTGGACGAAAATTGGTCTGGATGTCCGAGATAAAAGAACTAGAATCACTTCTATTTGAAAAACACTGAAGCATTGATACTACCTGATTGTAATTGATGGCTGAAGTAGGTGAAGTTGGAAAATTATTGTATTGGGAGAGTAAGCCTATCCATAGCGTTCTTTGAATAATATTCATGCTTTGTTCTTATTATGGCGTAGAAATTTACCACACCCTGCTTTTTTGTACTTTCTGCTCTAGAATCACCCCGTATAATTGCAAGTCAGAAAAAATCAATTGTCCTACCTGTTTCTTTCATAACCTTCTCATCATCAGATAATTCAGTAACAGGTAGATGACCAGTTGAAGTCATGCGTTTTGTCAGATTGACGATATCTTTGAACCTGAGAATCTGAAAAGTTTTCCGGACTAATACTCTATACCTCACCTCACAATTTATAGGAACTTACCTTTCTCGTGAGACTATTCATTTTTTCTGTAGGTGCTAATACTTACAAATTCTTCAAATAGTTACTAATAAATCACAGCAACTAAGTCTTTATGGTTACAAAATATCGTCACATGTTTTTTGACCTGTGACCTTGTAACCATAATTGTTTAAGATATCCATAATCATCATTGATATGTTGAAAATCTACGTTAGGCTGGGAGATATAGCTTAAAATTTTTAAAAATGTAATAAGACGTGTCAAATCGAATAAATGCAGTTTATAAGAAACTTAACACAAACAACCCCACGACAACCCGATTTGAACTTTGGTAACGTTATTTTTGCGTTCTTATCGAAAGCACCTCCTGAGCTAGAAAATATAAAAAGAATATTTTCATTCCTAAAAATCTTGACTAAAAGAAAATCGTATAAGTAATGTATTTTACAAATAATAAAAAAGAACGTGTGAGACTGGTCCTGTATACGTACTTTCACCGCCTGCGTATCTGCTAAGTTGGGTCAGCCAATTTGGTGGTACCAGGTCAGGAAGGCTAAGCAAAAATTAGAGTATCATCATTTAAATTCTAATGGCTGATTTTTATATTCAGGGTTGTTATTGTTTTAGATCTATTTAGCATTAATGCTACAATATCCATGTTACACAATATAACACATAATATATTATGTCTTTAATTAATAATTAATTGTATTTCTTGCCCAACTGGTCGTTGGCAATGACAATGAATACTACTCGTATATACATATATACAGGGTGGTCCATCCATGTGTGGACGGAATATTACTCATAAGCAAATACATTTTGAGAAAATCTATTAATGGCATGTTATACATGACATGTGAGGGCACGTTTATAAAATATTGGCAACTATACAGGGTGTCCCAATTTTGACCTACATATCAAAGTTGTGATTTCTTGAATGGAATGCCTCAAATTTTATTGCATATTTGGATAAACCAATTCAAAAGAAGAAGATTGATATAACATACTATGGGGTTTTGGTAATTAGCTATTGAGATGTAAGGTGTTTTGTCCAGAAAAACCGTCCACTTCGGCAACCCCTCAGTCCGCCATTTTGAAATTTGGAGTGCTGAATTTTGTATCAAAAAAAACTTACACACCTTGAATGAATGAATGAATCTTGAATTTTAGAGGCATCCCGGCCACCATAAGGAGCCAGTGCATAGGCCGCTTAAGCGGGCCCTTATGCACCTCTACAATACTTAAATCACAAGCCTCGCCCTTTTAGCGAAGTTGAGAATCGCCTTGAGTCCAAGCTCCTTTACGTCCTGAGGGTCCAAAGTAATGGACCCCAGTATAGTCTGCCTATAGTAGCTAAGAGCTTCACAGCGACACAAAACGTGCGCCGAGGTCTCTTCCTCTACTCCGCAGCGTTCGCATAAGGGATCCTCAGCCACCCCCATCACGTGCAGGTGCCGCCTTAACGTGTTATGGCCAGACAACAGTCCCACCAGCAACCTTAGGTTGGCTCTACCCAGAGATAGGCAGAAGCGTCCATCCTTAGCACTGGGCCCTTCAATGAGCTCTCGTGCCTGGCGGAGATGTCTAGAGATACTTCTCCATTTCTGAGAGTGTTGTCTTGCAACCCACGTCTCCATTTTCCTCCTAGCTTTATGCGCGGTTACTCCTAGAGCTGGCTCAGGACCAACGAGCTTGCTGGCTGATCCTGTTTTCGCCAGAGTGTCCGCCGTCTCATTGCCCCTTATCCCAGCGTGCCCCGGTACCCATATTAACGATACCGGATGCCTCGCTGCGAGGCAATCCAGAGCCTCCCTGCATTGCAATACAAGACTCGAAGTAATCTTACATGCACTTAGTGCTTTCATTGCAGCCTGGCTGTCGGATAAGATTGTTATTCTTCTCCTAGGCCCACCCTCCTCCAGAATGTGAGATACACAAGCCAGAATCGCAAAGATTTCCGCCTGGAAAATGGTGGTGTACTCACCGAGAGGCAGAGATAGCCTAGTTCTAGGTCCAGAGACCCCAGCACCTGAGCCCTCTTCGGTGACCGAGCCGTCCGTGTACCAGACCTGCCCGCTCACTTCGGAGAGTCCTCGGCTACCGGCGTCCCACTCCTCCCTCGTTGGGTACTCCACAATGAACTTGCGGTTGAAGCGATATTTAGGGGTAATACGATCACCCCTGCTTAGAAGGACGGGGTCCTCCCTATCTAATTCGACTAATATGGCAGTATGCCCCTTGACCGGATTCAAGAAAGCCCAGCTGCCCTGACTCCACAGTCGATGAGCGACTACTCTCGCTTCACCGCGGATCACCAGATCCAACGGTGGGAGATCCAACAGAGCTTCCATTGCACTCAATGGCGTTGTTCGCACTGCGCTTGTAATGCTAATACAGGCCAAACGCTGAATTTTATTGAGTTTGGCCTTAGTTGACTCAGTTCTAATGCAAGGCCACCAGACCAGGGAGCCGTACAAGAGAGATGGACGTACTATCGTCGTGTAGAGCCAGTATACCACTTTGGGTTTAAGCCCCCACCTTACACCGACAACACGTCTACAAGCCCACATCGAATTGCGAGCCTTGCTAACCTTGTGTTCCACATGCTCTCTCCAGTTCAGTTTGCAGTCCAGGATAATTCCCAGATATTTCACTGACTGGGACAAAACTAATCTAGTCCCAAAGAAGGTAGGCATGACCAGTCCGTCAAGCCTTCTTCTCCTAGTGAATAGGATCAGCTCGGTCTTTTCAGCATTAACAGAAAGATCGACTTCCCTACACCACGATTCCACGGAGCGCAGAGCGCCCTGCATAATTTCCGAGACTGTTCTACAGAAACGCCCCCTAACCACTATGCTTACGTCATCAGCATAGGCTTGCACGTAGACACCCATACTGTTGAGCCTAACGAGCAGTTCGTTCACCACGATACACCACAGTAGGGGTGACAGAACTCCACCCTGAGGGCAGCCTCTAGCTACGTTCACGCTGCAGCTTACGTTATTCAGCATAGCTGTTGTTACCCGACCCTCCAGAGTAGAGAGGACCCAATCTATTAGGATTGATCCAACCCCGTGTCTAACCAAGGCCTGTCTGATAGAGTCGGTTGTGGTGCAATTAAATGCACCTTCAATATCTAAGAAGGCCACGAGTGCCACTTCTCGCTGATCTAGAGTCTTCTCCAGCCTCCCAACCAGATTGTGTAAGGCCAGATCAGTCGATTTTCCAGCTTGGTATGCAAACTGATTTGCATGAATGACACACCTTTCCAGTGGGCCATCCCTTAGGTATCTATCAACTATCCTTTCCAGGGTCTTAAGCACAAAAGATGAAAGAGTAATCGGTCGAAAATCCTTCGGGCCAGTATATCTATCTCTGCCCGGTTTAGGAATGAATACCACTTTAGCCTGCCGCCAACTTCTAGGTGTGAAGCCCGTGGCCACACATGCTCGAAACACATTCAACAGGTAAGGAACAACCGAAATCCGTCCCTGCTGTAACATGGCCGGAAATACGCCGTCCAGACCTGGACTTTTGTATGGGGCAAACGAATCTACTGCCCATACCGTCCTTTCGAAGGTGACAATCTCCCTTGCCGTGCGCCAGTCCTCCCTTGAGGGCCTGCGCAACTGCATGCACTCTGTGATTGATCGCGCTACTGTGGAACCGGGAAAGTGCGTATCCATCAGAAGCCTCAGAGTATCTTCCTCGGAAGTAGTGTTCCCTCCCGAGGGATCATGCAGAGATCCCAATCTTGCTTTAGTGTCTTTGCATAGGACTCTGTGTATTCTTGCAGTAGCAGGAATGTCATTTATGGACTGACAGAAGTGCCTCCAGGATTCTCTGGAGGCCCTTCTAATCTCCTTTTTGTACTCCTGCAATGCCTTTTTGTATTCTTCCCATAGAGGAGAACCTCTCCTGTGCTTAACTCTGCTAAGAAGTTTGTGCACCGCTCGTTTTCTATCCTCTAAATCTTTGGTCCAGAAGGTTGCCTTGCCCTTACCTTGTACTTTGCGTAACGGGCAGTTTTCCTCATATGCGGCCGTCAAGTCCCTGCTCAGAGACTCGACAGCTGCTTCTATGTCAGAGCCCCTGCCAAGCCTGTATGGGACCGCTCCAAGCTTACTGTCAATGTCTGCCCTAAAGGACCCCCATCTAGTATGCCTGGGATTCCGAGCATATTTATCCGGAATCTCTCCATCAGTCTTGAACAGTATATACCTGTGATCCGATAGAGAGGGTGTTAGAGACACTTTCCAGTCCCTGATGTCCTGAGCTAAGTTAAGCGTGCTCAGTGTTACGTCGATAACCTCTTCTCTTACACTATTGCTGAAAGTGGGCATGTTACCGACATTCAGAACCTCAAGGTTCGATGCCCCAAGAAACTCCATCAGGTCTTCGCCTCGTCTGTTGGTGTTCGAGCTGCCCCACGCAACGTGATGGGCATTACTGTCGCATCCAATCACAAGGTCGAGTCCAGAATCCCTACAGAATGCGACAAGGTCCCCCATTTCCTTAGACGGAGGAGGGTCTCTTGAATCGTAAGGAAGGTAAGCCGAACAGACAACCAAGTCCCTGTCACCGCCTTCCTTCTTATATCTAATTCTGACTGCAACTAAGTCTCTAAATGTAAATTCTTTAAGTTGCCATGAGTTGACGGAAGTCATTACGCAAGCTCTGGGCTTAGTGTCCGGAGTATCGCTAAAAAGCGTATAGCCCGGTATACTAAGCCCGTTTACTGAACCGTTTCTCAGCCAGGGTTCCTGGATGAGAGCCACGTCATGTCGGCCTCGAGTGATCTCCTGAGTAAGGGCCCTCGAAGCCGCTATGCAGTGTTGTAAGTTAATTTGGATGAAATTAAAACTTACCATGGATGTTGAGAGGCCCTTCCTACACCTTCTCGAATGACGGTATGTAACCCCTATTCGGGCGTACCGCCGTCGCCGCCGCAGTCATCGCTGCCACAGCCGCCTTCATCTCCGCTTCCACGGAGGAGTTCTCGGACTCGGTTCAGGATTCCATCCTCGTCCGAGTCGCTATCGTTTTCCTCTGGGACCAGATCCATCGCAGGGTCCGCCACGATGTTTTCTGCGGATATCCCGCTTGGACCCGCCGCCTCCACGTCCGTAGCCTCCGGTGGCTCCAGCGAGAGCTGACCCGGCCGACCCATCCCCTGTGAAGGAGCCTGGTCTACCGCCACAGCTCCCGTCGGTCTGGGCTGGTCCGACTCCTGGTTTGGAGCCAGGCCAGTTCCAGCAGGTGTCGCTCCACTGCTCTTCTTCTTGCTCAGGAGTGTAAACACCCCCGAACTTCCACCGCAACACAGCCTGTTGCCGTTACCTACAATGACCTTCCAGCTTATGGAATCAACTGAGAGGACAAGTCGGACACCTATCGGCTCTTCCTTCCTCTCAAGTATCCTCCACGCGCTGGGAAAAGTCCCAGGATTGTGTCTCCTGAGTCTCCTCGTGATGACCCCGTTGTCCAGGTTGGGACCCGGAAACCAGGCCATCACGCGGTGGTATATGGGAAGGTCTCCAAAGCTCATCGTAATGAGCCTTGCGCCTTCCCACGGCCGCAGATCCCCCACGTGGGCCTCCAACCATGCCCTAGAGGATTCGTCCTCGCAGACAAAGATGGCTGCCCCTCGAGAGAGGTAGCAGTCAATGTACCTGGGAAGGGTCACCTCATCTGGGATCCCATCTATCAGCACACTGACCGCCTCCTGGACCTGCTGCACCTGTACATTAGTAAGTTGAGTCCCAGGATAACCGTCGGACACGACGGCCACCCTGAGACCCGCTTGGGACGCTCGCGCATAACTAATTTGCGCATGCGTCGCAGTGCGAGGCTTCTTCCGCGAGGATGCGCCCTCCGGTGTCCCACCGGCAGACCTCTGCCGCTTCCCGTCACCGGGCCGCTTTAGGGTCTCCGCTGACACACCGAATTGCGCACCGTCTAGCCCAGATGGCGGTTGGGTCCGTCCAGCCGGGGTCCCAGAAGTGGTGCCCCGACCTTCCGAGCCCTCCGTCATCTGCGCCTCTCTCCGCTTCCGAGCCCTTTTCCTTTCGGAACCTGGCCGAGACTTTTTCTTAATCTTTAGAGAGCCCACCCTTTCCGCTAGCTCTCTCGCTAAGCTTCTGACAGATTCCTCTGTCAGAGTACGATCAGGGTCCCCTGGTGAGGGGTCGCCTGGATGTTCGGGGTCCCCTGTAGGGGGGGCCTCGGGTTTTTTATTATTGTTTCCATCGTTTGGTTCCATAATGTTCCCACGAGTATAGGGGAAGTGGTGATCGACGTCCGCGGTGCCCCTACACGGACGCAAGGCTGGATACTCTGGGAGGTCGCCCGGTGTCCCAGAGGCTCCGTTTAAGACGGTGCATCCCCACCGCCACGCACCCCTCGGCACGGAATCGCTTAACACCTTGGGTTGGGTAACGTACCATTGCCCATGATGACCGTTGAGCTGCAGGCGTCCCAGATATACATCCGAGACACCTGTGGCTCAACGAATCATTCGATTGGCCGGGCTACCGGCTTTCCGGCGGGTCTCCTCAAAAACTAATCGAGGCGGTCCACCGCAAGACCGGCACCCCGTTGCCCCCCCTACACGGTCGCACACGGTTCAGCGCCCAAGGCCGCCCCGCAGAACGAACTCGAGGACGTACGGGTTGGATTTTGTAGGGGTTACACACCTTAGCTTTTATCTTATTTGTTACTCTTTAGAGACAGGGTGGTCAAAAACGCAAATTGTACTTTTTCTCGAAAATTTCAAATGCATCACCCTGTATATTTGTGCAAGTTTGGATTCAATTTTTTATAAGCTTTTTTTGGTATGAGGTTTCATGCAGATAAAATCACTAGATTTTGAGTTATTAAGCTTTGAATAGAACAACCCACCAAAATTAAAGAAAAAATCACAGCATCCATGGAAACAAAAGAAAAACAGTGGGCTAGTTTCATATTGCCACTAAGGCCCGTATCGTCATTCGTCCCTACAAGTGTAATCTAGAAATCAAGGAGGCCATAAACGCGCCCTACAATTGTAGGGACGACTGACGATACGGGCCTTAAAGCGTATAACGTATATAGTCAACGCCAAACAAAGTGGCGTGCATGTCATCACGATAAAAATTCCCCGACCTAATGCCTAGGTTTCTATCACAAACAATTGCTCTATTGCAGTTTCATATTAATGTGATATATAAATTGTAAAATGGTCATTACTCTCTTATTATGGTTAATAGTCATATAAACATTGTTATTAAAATATCACATAAGTTGCTTTCTGATAAATTTAGACGCATTATGCGAAATAAAATGTTTTGCAAACGCTCCAATCACTTATCGACATGTAAACGCACTAAACCGATTTCGCCGCGTTGACACATTGTCACCTTGAAACTTATTTAAACTGGGAACTGACATTTGTATTAATTTTGACACTGAATCAATTTGTGGCATTTCAAATCTTTATAAATCCTTTGGCCCCGCATACTGTAGATCAACAACTGTTTGTTTCAAAACAAAATTATTCATTTTACGAGTAGATAAAGGCAATTTTGGTATATAAAGATGCCCATACAGTTAAATAGTCGGTGTAAGGAACTCGTGGCCTCGTTAATGCACTACTTTGAGCAAGAAAGGGACAACAACGGGCCTTTGTTGCCTTTAAATGCTGTTCAAGAGGTAGGTTACTAATAATTATATGTAATGTATACGTATATTAATAATAGTGAAATTTTATTTCATTTTTTGTAGCGTGTTGCTGCTGCTTTAAAAATTAGTTTAAGGACAGTTAGTCGTATTTCCGAGGGTGTGAAAAGTGATGCAAATTTAGAATCGCCCAAGAAAAAGCGGAGTTATATTAAACGTGTAACCAACACAGCGACATTGGATACAAGTGCCATTCGAGAAGTGATCTATAATATGTATCACAAAAGTAAGATCTTATTATAATAACTTATCAGAAATTTGCATTAATTTGTTAACTAAATTATAATGTCATATTACACATGGTTTCAGAAGAACAAGTTACGATACAAACTTTATGGTCTCGATTAAGAGATAGGGCATTATTTGATGGTAGTGCCACGTCTTTAAGGCGGTTGCTTAGAGATCTTGGATTTAAGTGGCTTAAGGACAATCCGCGACGAGGGCTCATGGAACTACCAAGTATAGCTTTGAAAAGGGTGGAATTTCTAAGGCAATACAATCAAGCCAAGGTTGAGGCCTTATACCAGTTTGTCTTCCTCGATGAAACTTGGATATTTCAAAATGGGACCATAGGTCGCTCTTGGCAAAATGGAAACAAAAAAAGCGTGAAAGCTATTAAAACAGATGGTAAAAGGTATGTACTTTTACACAATTTGCACTATAAAATTTAAAACTAATATATTTTAGATACATTATATTACATGCTGGAAATGAAAATGGGTTTATTGAGGGTAGTGAAGCGATATTTTCTTCGAAAACAAAATTGAGCGATTACCATGGAGAGATGAACCAGGACAATTTTTTGAAATGGTTTCAACATCAGTTATTAGAAAAATTGGAGAGTCCATCTATGATTATACTGGATAACGCCCCTTATCACAGCATGATATTGAACAAAGTGCCCAACAATGCATGGACAAAAAAAAATATCCAAGACTGGTTGACAAATCAAAACATACCATTTTTAAACACAATGTTTAAAACAGAGCTATTGAGTATTGTTGCTCGGTACATAATGCTTCTTAATTATATATATTTTGGTCGACAGTTTATATTTCTTTTGTTTATTCCTATTCTTAAAATAACTGCTTTTTTAGAAACAAACCACCTAAAATATACGTGATTGATGAATTGGCGGAACAACATGGGCACAAAGTTCTTCGTCTGCCTCCTTACCATTGTATATTTAACCCTATTGAGTTAATTTGGGGCATAGCAAAAGGTTACTATAACAGACATATTGGTAGAGATGGTAACAGTGAAAAAGACTGTTTGGATATGTGGAACGAGGCTCTACAAACGGTTACCCCAGACATGTGGAAAAATAGTGTTCGACATACTGAGCAAGAAATTTTTAAATGGTATGAAAGAGAACGAATTTTTGATCGACCAGACATCGAACCTTTAATAATCAACTTTGAGAGTGATGAAGATTCAGATTCAGACAGCGCTGAAGAAAGAAACTCCGACTAACTTTATTGTACAGAAAAAGCTTACACCAGTAGCTTACCTAATTTTAGAATGCATTTTTCTGTATGAATTCTGTAAAATAAATACCATGCATAAAATTTGGAGGACCCCATTTGGATTTTTATTCAGTACCTTTAAGCTATCAATTAAATATGGTAGTTTCATAGTGTCATCTGATCAATAATTGTCATACTTAATGATTATGCAAGTACAGATCTATAATTTTATTATACTATTATTTTTGTTCTCATTTGAGGTTAATATTGCTTATAAACCTAGATATGTAAATAATAAATTTTATTATTTTACAAAAAGTTTGGCAACAATGTAAATTTTTCAACACACCCACCTTGATGACGTGCACGCCACTTTGTTTGGCGTTGACTATACTCCATGATGTTAAACAACTTATTGTTAACTTAAAATTATTCATGAAGTTTAAAGCAATATGGCGACAAACATTAGAAACCATAGCAATGCTACTCAGACATTATCCAAAGCAACTTGATTATTATGTTATAAAAATGTTTTATCATCATGGTACAAATAATGCATTGGAACTTTTAAAACTATTAGCTTTAGACACTTCTAACAAGTAAACCTTTTTTGTTGTGGAGATACGAGAATATAAGATTTTTCGGTCAGTTGTATACAGGGTATATGGATGAAATGTCTCCTTCCTCATTCGATAAAAGCTTCGGAATTTATTATCACCTTCTGAAAGTCCACGTGCCGCAACAATCTTTTCTTCTTATTACTTGCGATGTATGGACGGGTCCAATGAGCACGTTGTCATCTACTTATAACATAATCAAACAATAAAAAATCCTCTTCGCCTGAAGAAAATGTAAGATCATCAATGGATACACCAGAAACATCTGGTACCGTTGACGTCATGATTTCAACTGAGATCCTACAAATCGATACGAGTACGTGACGATGCGTGTGTGGAACACTGCAGGTCTCGTAAGCGTTGCGTCGTAACGATACGGTTACGAAACGACTACGCTTACGATGCGTGTACGAAGGCCCTAAGTCCGACGCACGGTTTTCACCTAAAATAATAAGAACTGTCTTCATGGTGATTAACGATATTGTTATTATCATGCAGACAAACGGTTTTTATTTTTTAAGCGAAAATCGTGCATCGGATTGAACAAATCAAGCGATCAAATTTACTTTACTCAAGAATAGTTTTTATTTTAAGAGAAATCAGTGGCGTACCATCAATGTCTGCCAAAATAGGCAGTTGAAATTTCGTTCGAACGCCACTGGGACAATTAAAAAAAATGCTTCGAGACAAATTGCCAAAGGCGGTAGCCCGGTAACAATACGGAATCGCTCTTCGCACCAATTTGGCTGATTTTCACCCTATAGTTGGCTCTGTCACATTGAAACTTGTCAATATCAGCTTTGAATAACTGATATTTTTTTTTAAGAACTACTATTCCGAATTGTATGAAATTTACATATGTTGTAGAGGCACCCAAAACCTATCTACGACATTTTCAAAATTTCTGGTCTATAGGAAATTCGGTGAATAACAGTAAAACCAATTTTAAAATAAAAAAATACCTTATACAGTTGGGCACTCACCATTATTTATGGTATATATCTCATACCCATACCTCATATATAGGTCCCCCAATTTTCGGAGTGGTGGAACATATATCGAGTGCTTCAAATTCGACGCTCACTATTGAGATCTCGGAAACGGTGAGAGATACGAAGTCGCTTAATTAGGGGCAAAGTTGGGTATTCAGGTAATACTAACAGAATGCCGCTTAGAAATTTTCGAAATTCTCTCTTTTCAAGTTATAGGCGGTTATAGGATTAGCGGGCAGACCGACAGACAGACCGATGGAAATGAGTAACATGTTTTTTTGTTATGGACATGTCCATGTCATATAACATCCAAAAAACATAATATCTCATTATCGAATATACTTGATCTCCAGTAGGCGTGGGAAGTGAAAATAATGTTGATGCTGGGAGGCAATAGATGAGACGTCATATTGAAATTCTTATATTGATGCGCAATTTATTTTGAAACCCCACTACAAATAAAGTCACAAAAACAAAACGATTTCGGGAAAATTCGTTTTTTCCGTCTCTCTCTAGCTGGGGTTATTATGCAAAAAACCTAAAAAAGGCCAAAAAAACTGACAAAACGTCATTTTGCCGCATATGTAGCTTTAGAGGGCAAATAGTTGATTCCACGTTTGCTCGCTATGATCGCCATCAAAAGCGTCCGTCTATGGAGGAATGACTCAATGACACGACATCCATTGTTGGTTGCTGTCTGTAGTCTTTATCTCTGAGAAGATGTGAAAGAAAGAAAGTTGAGTTGAGTAGCAAGATTTCAGCTGGATGATTATGTGTAATGGTTTGCATGTGTATAAAATCAGTGATATTTGCTCTGTGATATGTGAATACTGAATATGCTGCCAATAAAGTATATCTATTAGCTGTTCCCGACGAGTTATTTATATGTTGTCCTTTCTGGAGAGAGGTTGGCTCGAGTAAAGATAATGGCCACGCAAGGCATCTGTTGAAATATACTCTACTACATTTCATGAATATTTTTGTCTGTAGCATATTTTGTCACCTGTTACTTGTAATATACTTCACCAATCAGGGATTTTCTTCTCTTATCTATCTCATTTTTGAAATTCAGCAAATTTGGATATGTAATTGAAGTGTATTTGAGACAAGAAATCAATGAAAGTATCATCAACACAGATTATTAGCACACAAATCATGACTATGTATCTATGCACTACCGTTCCCTTCCAGCTGTTTACAACTTACAGCTTAGACCTATAATGCCATCTCTGAAGCATATGTTAAATCACTGAAGATAGCTGAAGCATCATGACGTTTAGGCAACACGTACATCTACAAAACGAGTTCACAAGTGCACAACTGCACAACTGCTAGTGCTCAGTTGACGTCTTGTCACAAAAACGTATAAAATGTAAAAAACGACAAAATATCGCTTTTCAAAATACGTAATACTCGTGCCGAAGTACTTTGAATTTCGAAACTTTATAGGCGGCATTTTGTTACTTACCCAAATAACTTTGCCCCCAATTAAGCGACTTCGTATCTCTTACCGTTTCCGAGATCCCAATGGTGAGGGTCGAATTTGAAACACTCGGATAATATGGGCACGTATAAAGAATATACCATATAAATGGCGATTGACCCCCCAGGATATGTTTTTTAAATTTCAAATTAATTTTACCGCTATTTCCTGTAGAATTAAAATGATGAAAAAAAATGTGAATAGGTTTTGGGTACCTATATAACGTACTTCAATTCCATCCATTCCGGAACAGTAGTTCTTGAGAAAAATATAATTTTGATAATCAAAAAAAAAATTTTTTTCTGCCAATATCTTTAAATCGAAGGTGAAATTGGGAAAGTTCCAATGATACTTTGAGACACAACTTTGAGGTGAAAAACAACCACATTGGTGTGAAGTTCAATTTCCCATTGTTACCCGGCTACAGCGTTTCATTAAAGAAACTAAGGTGGTACTACAGATCTTGATAATAAAAAAAATGTTCTTCATAAAATGGACCCGAAACGCTTCCTTGAATATTGACATTCAATTATTAAGCACCCTATAACTAACTGCTGTTAGACGAGATGCTCTAAAGGTGTCCACTATAGACTTATCTCTAACTAGTTTATAGGACGGTTTACATGATAAAGTTTCATATAAACATTATATGGCCTAATATAAAGTTCCTACTGATAGTTTTTTTGTATACAGAATTTCTTTAAAAGGGTCACTTTTCGATAGTTTACAAAAAGGTCAATTTATAGCAGGATACCTTGTCTAAATCATCTGGTAGAAGTAGGGGCTACTTTATAATAATGTTTTACGGATGATATATAAAAATCAACCTCCAGAATTTAATAACCTTCATGCCTGTCTGGCCGAATTAAAAAACACATGTTTAACATTTCTCTTTATTGAACGACGTTTCATCCATATTGAAATTCTAATTACGAGGGATGTCTTCTAAGTTTTGCATATAGAAACATAATAGGCAGCGCGGATCGAACGTCAGTACTGAATCTTAACCTCACTCTTTAGTAAACTTAAATTCAAAGTTTCACAACAATATGTGCAGTGTTCTCACTACAGTGAATTTTTAAGTGTCAGCAAGTCATTAGAAAAATGGAACTCAACCGAGAACATTTTCGCGCCATAATTTATTACAACTTTCAGAGACAATTATCGCAACAAGAATGCCTTGCTGAGTTACTTTCTGTTATCGGCAACGAAGCGCCACATCAGTCGACAATTTCCCGTTGGTATGGAGAATTCAAACGTGTACGGGTGAGTCTTAGCGACGATCCCAGGGTGGGTGCACCAAAAACGGCAGTCACCCAGGAACACGTCGATGCTGTGGGCAAACTCATCATTGAAGATAGACATGTGACATATCGCGAGATTGAGGCGTCCTTGAAGATCTCAAATACCTCAATTCAAAAAATTTTACATGAAGAATTAGGAGAAGAAAATCAGTTTCTCGTTGGATACCCCACCTGTTGACTGAGGGCAGAAAACAGCCAGGGTTAATTGGTGTCAAAAAACGCTTGAGCGTTTCAATTCCGGAAACTCAAAAAATGTGTACAGCATTGTTAGTGGCGATAAATCGTGGATTTACTGTTATGAACCAGAAAATAAACGACAGTCGGCTGTTTGGGTGTTCCAAGGTGAAGAAAAGCCAACAAAAGTCATCCGTTCTCGAAGTGTTTCGAAAAAGATTGTCGCGACATTTGTGTCAAAAGCGGGTCATATTGCAACAATTCCTCTTAATGAGCAAAGAACTGTTACTGCGGATTGGTATACCACCATTTGTTTACCAAAAGTCATCACCGAGCTTCGAAAAATCAACCCCGAAAGAAGAATCATCCTCCACCAAGACAATGCAAGCTCGCACACAGCCCAAAAAACAAGGCAGTATTTAACGGAAGAAAACGTGGAATTATTGGACCATCCTCCATATAGTCCAGATCTAATTCCTAACGATTTCTTTACTTTACCGAAAATTAAAAACAGACTGCGTTTTCAAAGGTTCCAGTCACCAGAAGAAGCAGTTGACGCATTCAAAAATGCCAGTAAACGAGTGGAATAAGTGCTTCGAAAATTGGTTCGACCGCATGCAGATGTGTATTAATCTTCATGGAGAATACTTCGAAAAACAATAAAGTCATTTAAAACTACCTACCGTGTTGTTTTATTTCCATATGCAAAACTTAAAAGACATCCCTTGTATGTCATCTTATAGAGGAGAAAATTATTGGCAAATAAAGACAGGAAAAAACTAAAACGATTTTGGGATTTTTTCCGTCTCTCTCCGGAAGAACTGAATTTCTAAACTTTCTAAGCGGGATTTTGTTGATTTCCTAAATACGCAACTTTGTCCCATTTAAACGACTCCGTATCTCTTACAGCTCCTGAGATCCCAATGGTGAGGGTCGAATTTGAATCACCCTGTATATATGTATAATTATATTTTTGCTAACCTTTCTCACCTGGTACCAGCAAATCAGCCCTTTGCTCATCTTAGCAGATACTTACAAACGCTATTAAGTGCCCCACGTTTTGTCATTCAGAAAATAAATAATGTCTGACGGCCCTGATTCTTGGACTATGTGTGGTATTTCCTTATTTACCAAAAACTCCCAATAAATCTATACTCGTATACATAGATATAAATGTGTATGTATATCCAGTCTGCCAGTATCACATATGAAACGTAATTCGTAGAGACGTGAAAATTTGTACACATACCAATAAATTGATAACAGTGGAAGGTTTTAGGTATGGTTTTATCGGCGATATACAGGGTGTTTCAGAACTATGTGATCAAACTTGTAGGGGTTATTCAGTGTAACAGTAGAAAACATTTGAGTATAGGTACCCATATCCGGAAAAGTGTCACTACGGCCCTAAGACGCGTTAAAATTTAGAAAGACGATGAATTTCCTAAATAGGCACACATTTAATTTTTGCCTTTTGTACATGATATCATCACAATAATTGTTCAAAATGTCTTCCACCAACCTGTATACACCGTTCATGTGGGGACATGTAAAGTCTTTGGTTTACGAAACTCCAGTAGAAACAGAGCAAGACTTCATTGGACGAATTACGGCAGCATTTGAAATCATTCAAAAGGAGTATCAAATTTAGTCAAGTCCGCCGAAATCATGTGCGACGTTTAAATCGGTGTATTCATGTTGGAGGAAGACATCTTCAGGCAGCAGCGGTGGCCGCAGTAGTAGACTCTTCGGTCTCCTAATCAGTCGCCAAGCGCTGTGCGGGTTCGAGTCCCGTCCCAGGAGAAATTTTTCTCTTGGCTATGGATGTTGTGATTGTCCGTAGGTGGTAGACGATCTCTGACTGTCGAACGCGGAGGTACCACCCGGCGGATCTCGTAGGCGGAGCCAGAATGTGTGCATGTTGCATGCACACGTGTTCCCTCGCCAGAGTCCGTGTGGCGTTCCCCCTTTCCCATGTATCCCCCTATAGCCCCACGGTACCCAATGGGTGCTTAGGCCTTAGGCCTTCGTGGTGGTTTAAGTATAAAAAAAATCTTGAACAATTGTTGTGATGATATCATGTACAAAAGGTAAAAATTAAATGCCATAAATCGTATTTAGGCAATTCATCGTCTTTCTAAATTTTAACGCTTCTTAGGGCAATAGTGACAATGAATTAATACAAAATACATTTTCTTTAATCATCCTGATGATGTACGCAGAGCAACGAATCTTATTCATGAAGTAAGAAATGCTCTCCATGAATTCCGCAATGAGCAGTGAAACAACATTTTGGGGGGATGCTCAAGTACCTACTCATCTCTGGAAGGTGGCGAAGTCGCTTAAAAATGGGAAGCGAGAACAATTCCCGCGGATGCGTGGTCCTGGTGCACACTACCTAGAGGAAAACGTCGAGGTTTTCGCTGATGGTGTGGAAACACAGTTTTCTCCCAACTATGATCTTGATAATGATCTCGACGAGTAACATATCATAAGATCCGTCTGAAGATAGTTTAGGGCCAACGGCATCAGTGACCCCGGCGCCGTCATTAGTGGTCCTTCCTCAGAAGATTCTTTACCTGAAGAGCTGCATAAGACATCAGCTGCATCTCCCGCGAACTCGCATTACACACCAGCAGAGCTTCAAGGTCATGTTAAAGACCTTAAGGCGCGTAAAGCGACTGGGGAGGATCAAATCACTAATAAGGCACCGAAGCTGCTTTCACAAAAGTCACTGACTTATGTCGTGGCTATTAATAATGCCATGCTGAGCATCCAGTACTTCCCATCGGCGTGGAAGACTGCGGAAGTTATAATGATTCCAAAGAATGTGGGTTCGATATTTCCCCAGGATATTGTCCTATTATCCTGCTGTCTGCTCCGTCTAACCTTGCTGAAAAGGTCAGATCACCATGTGATTCCTGACGTGCAATTTGGATTTTGGTCTAAGCATAGTACAGAGTTACAGGCGGTTAGGCTTGTGGAGCGAGTAACCAGGGGCTTCACCTTGAACAAAAGTACTGACATTTTGGTTCTGCATGTCTCGAAGGCATTTGACAAGATGTGGCACAAGCTCTATAAGCTAATCCAAAAGGGATTTTCATTTTGGCTGTTGAAACTTTTGAAGACCTTACTTGAAGGTAGGAAATTCCGGATCAAAATTAATAATCTCTTGTCGACAGTAGGACCTATCAGAGCTGGTGCCCTCAGAGTTTGGTTCACGGTGGATGAAGTATTGGAATGGGCGGATCGGTGGCTGATCAACATTAATTATTCGAAAACGCAAGCTATCTTGTTGTACTAAGGATCGTAGCGGCACCCCGCCTGAGTATCTTGGTGCCACTCTTGATCTGGCAGAAGCACTCTGAAGCGTTAAACACTAAATTTCAAATTATGTCTCGGCAACTCTACCCTATGCTATGTAGAACCTCAAAATTAAGTTTGACCAACAAAGTTCGGCTATACAAGAGAGTAATTATGCATATGCATACTCTGCAGGTTTTGCAGAACCTCGGATACTATCACTAACGCCTCATGGTATGTCTCCGACGAGACCCTTCACGGAGACTTCGACATCACTTACCTACGGAACTACTCGTACATCAAACAACATGCGCAGTTACGTTATAGTGAAGCAAAATCGCACAGTGACTGTTGCCTGAGTCAGAAGACTACACAGTCGAGCAAGTTTGCAAGCACACAAAAACATATATTTCTTGAAACTGATGAGCACTGTCGTATACTATTAACTTGATTGCTATACTCTTCCATCAACCGTAGCTCTCCTGGAAGGATCCCAACACTGCTGCTCCAAATAAAGCACTTCAAAGAACACAAAAACACGATGGGTAATTATTTTTTATGATTATCAATGATTTCTTGAGGATACGATCGGACAGTTAATTAAACTGTCACTATGCCGTTCCTATAACGTAAAATTAATTCCAATAATATTTAGCAGCGAGGTAGTATGATTTGAATATATAAACGTTTGTTAACAGCATGTTTTATTGGTTAACAAAATAATGAACAAACAAATAATGGAATATATAAATCACTTGGCGTTGACTTGAATACTGTTGATCGTGTTGACAATAATGTCAATGCTCTCTCTGAGTTGTTCTTCATTGATACACAGTGGTGGGGCAAATCTGATGATGTCTTCGTGCGTATGTTTGGCAATGACACCATTTTCTTTCATGCGCAGACATATGTCCCAGGCGTTGGCACAATCTGCAATGCGTCACAGAACAAACAATTTAAGATTACGAAGACTAGAAATAGGCGGTTAATCTCATGGAGTGGGGGTGAAGCCGGAAGTATCGACAATGAAGTCGGATCACTCTCCTATGTACACTGCGCAGGAGATGAATTTCAGGTACTGCGCATGTGGCACCTCTCGTATGTACGGGGTGGCCCAATAATAAAGGACGCCGACTATATCTCAGCAACAGCTCAACCTAGAGTCACCCATTAAAAAATTTCATAACAAATGTAGCCAAAGGATATTGCTGGAAATTAGTCTCAGATTACTAAAATGGCCGTTCGGCGGCGTATTTTCAATTTCAAAAGTTCAAACGCCATGATTTAGCAAAAAAGCGTAATTAACGTATTCATTTGAGAACTCTGTTATGTTGATATCTTGTTTCGTTTAGGGTGGGGGAAGGGTTGAATGCCATTTCAGAAAAAGCCTCAAACGAATTTCAGGTTCTGTACATGTGGCATCTCTCTCATATCGAAATTCCTCTGTTGCTGTCAAACTGAACGTAAACATCTCCAATTTTAGCCTTTCAGACGCATTGTAAGTAGAACAATTGCTTAACATTAATAAACCAACAAAGCATGGCAAGATGCGAGTGAATTTTCCAGTAGTTTTTCACTTAGAATTTGAAACAGGATACAGGTACAGAATCAAAATATACGCGATGATTGTGATACGAGTTTGAAAGGAAGTGTTGAGAAATTACTAGATATACATAATGCCTAACTTCTCACTTAACTGCAGATGCTGTAAGTTAAAAGGAAAATAACGAAAAACCATTACCTATGTACATGAAAACTAGAGATAGGAGGTTAAACTCATTGAATGGGAGTGAATTCAAAAATGTTGACGTCGAAGTGAATAAGTACATTGCACAGGAAATTAATTTCAGGTTCTGCGCATGAGGCATCTCTCTGTGTTGCTGTCATCATGATTGTAAACCACTCTAATTTTGCGGGTGAGTTCAAGCAGAAATATTGAATAATATTAATAATCCACGAAGTAAAAAATCTACAAAGAATCAAATGTGTCCAAATGTCCTCAAAAATCATGGCAAAACTTCAGAAGAGGATCATCAACTGAACTCGAGCACATGATTATGAAAAATGCAATTAACAGGTCGGCTAATAATGTTTTTGGTCTAGGAAGGAAATTACAGGAACAAAATGTACGTGATGATTGTGATATGGGCTTGGAAGGTAGTATTGAGAAGTACCGATATATATATATATATATATGTATATATATATATATATATATATAATGCCTACCTCACAGTAGTGCCAATATGTAATTGACTGGTTTGTATCTTGCATATTTGTGAAAGGAAATAAAATAAGTCCATTTTTTCATCTTAATATTTTATTGAAACTCAGAAATTATGTTTGAAAAATATTATCAGACAAACGTCCGACTCTAGAAGCCGCGCAAGCCGGAGCCCTCTTGATTACATTTTCCATCAGTTTTTTGTAGGTTTCGGGAGGAATATTTTCAATCGCTTCCGTAATATTGTTCTTCAGCTGCTGTACAGTATTTGGTTTATTCGCATAAACCTTATTTTTCTAAAATCCCCATAAGAAAGTCAGGAGCCGTTAGATCCGGTGACCTTCGTAGCCAGTTGACATCACCAAGTCGAGAAATTAAACGTCCCGGAAATATTGCTCGCAAAAGATTCATTGTTTCCCTAGCTGTGTGACAAGTTACTCCATACTTCTGGAACCACATGTTTTGCAGGTTAAATTGTTAGATTTGAGGAGCCAGAAAGTTTTGCACCATATCACGGTAGCGCTGGCCAGTGACAGTAAGATAATTACCCACAGCGTCTTCAAAGAAGTAAGGTCCAATGACACCTCCATACCAAACATCGCACCAAACTGTGACTCGACGAGGATGTAGTGGTCGTTGACGGATGACACGAGAATTCTCTAATGCCCACATTCAATTCTCCTTATTAGCAAATCCGTTTATATCGATGTGGGCTTCATCGCTCATTATCAGTTGTCGGTAAAAATCGTTATTTTGCAAATGCAAGTCTTTTTTTTAAATAGTGCATAATGACGTGCGACGAATACCCAGTTCTTGAGAACGATGTCTGGTAGACGTCTCAGGGCGCTCCACTACACTTTCACGAACTCTCTCGATATTTTCCCGAGTACGAACAGTTCAAACACGGCCCGACCTTGGCAAGTCTTTAACTTCACCTGTTTGTTCAAATTTCGGCAGCAATTGACGAATGGGCACACTATTTCGACAGAAATCTTGTCGTATCTTCCGAATCGTTGCAACAATCGACTCATTATTTGAGTAAAATGTTTGAACAATACGGACGCGTTGTGGGATCGTGTACCGCTCCATCATGAGTTGGACACAAGCGCTTTAAACAACTACTACCACTACAATTTAAATCAGTCAGTAGACGAACTATCAGATTTATTGAGCTATATATATACATATAAAGAGAAAATGATCATGCGGAGAAAGGTACATAACAAAAAATAGGAAAATAATGGACAAAATCCGCAACAAGAAGGAAAGTGGGTTCGAGTAGAAAATATGATAGGTAACCCGAGCGATACGTATTTCTGCTCATCAGGCCCGAAATGAATGATCATATGCAACTACAAAAGTAGATACACATGCCTATACATACGGATACGGGTGCAACCCGAGTAAACGAAGATGGAGAGAGGAAAAATCACACAAGCATTATTTTGCTTTTCGGGCCTGATGAAGCCAACCAGCAGAAATACGTATGTATCGCTCGGGTTACCTATCCTATTTTCTACTCGAATCCACTTCCACCTTCTTTTTGCGGATTTTGCCCATTATTGCCCTATTTTTTGTTATAGACCTTTCTCCGCATGATCATTTTCTCTTTGTAGATCCTTTGGGCTTGACGTACCACAGCAAGTGGCTATAACCGGCAGCGTGGTTGTGGTTAGATGTCGCCTTGAAAGTTTGAGTTCTTCTAGCCATTTTATACCACAATGTGTAGGTTGGCTCTTGTTGTGGACTTCATGAGTGATTTTTTCCCTCTCCATCTCCGTTTCCTCAGGTTACACCCGTATCCGGATGTATGGGCATGTGTATCTATTTTTGTAGTTACATATCTGCATTCATTTCGGGCCTGATGAAGCCAACCAGCAGAAATGCGTATCGCTCGGGTTACCTGTCCTATTTTCTGCTCGAATCCACTTACCTTCTTTTTGCGGATTTTACCCATTATTTTCCTATTTTTTGTTATATACATATACATGTATATATATGACATTTTTCAATGCTCAGATGCTCTACGCCATTCTCTACAAGCACTAGACACTCACGCCCTCCATACAATGAATACGTGTCTTCCCTTAGGAACTTGAACCTCTGATCTCTAGTCTTCATGCTACATACTACACTTTTAAACTCCAGTTTTCTGGATCAAGATCTTAGAGCTCAGATTTATAGACGTTCACTGAGGATTGAGAACCCTTTCAAGAATGATCTCGCCCTTCAAACATTTATATGCAGAGGCAAATTGCATATGTATGAGTGAGAGAAATGGATCTCTAAACGTGATGCCGATAGTTTTTTAGTTTGACCCGCCAAAAACAGTGAAGTCAATTATATTTTTTGTACATCAGTGTACTGGTTCTTAAAAATGCATGCATATGTCGACCCTTATCATGTTGCAAAATCTGTGATAGTTTCAAAGGGTTTAATCAAAGCCTAAACGGCGAACAGCACTTAACTGCCACGATCACTGAAATTTTTACATTTATATTATTGGAGTGGCATATCAAAACAGATTTTATAATTACTTGATACTCACTTCTGTTAATCACGACAGCATTAAGAAGACCTTTTCCTCTGACCTCTATGATAATGGGTTTCTTTAGTTTTTCGGTTAACTCTTTCCTAAATATTTCGCCCATTTTGAATGAGTTCTGTATCATCCCTTCCGTTTCCAATACTTCTAAGGCTGCCATAGCTACTCTGGCTCCTAGTGGACTGCCGCCAAATGTGGAACCATGAGTACCTAAAAATCAAAATGTAAACAATCATAACCGAAGTGATTTTATTTAAATAAACTTTTCTAATGACATTCCTATAGTTTCATCTTTATGATGTCTTTGCGTTCTACTATAAAACCTTACTAGATTTGCTATTAAGGTGTTTGATCCTCATTTCCGTTTGTTCGTTGTCTCAAAAACTAGTGGATACGACTGTTACTTTGTTTTTAGAAAATATCTTAAGAATTTACGAAATTCTTGTTTAGATCAATGTAACTTCTGAAACTTATCTTGTGGTTTTCATGTTCATCTGTAATCAACGATCCAGTGTGTTGCGTCAATAATTTTGGATGGGTTTTTGCATTTTCTGAGGACTTTTGGCATGTTTGGATCGATGAACGAGGGTGATGTCTGTTACATTAAAAAAACGATGCTCGCTTGTCACTTTGAGGATCTGGGCATCTTTTTGGGAGCAAGAACGCCTACCCCAGGTTTTGCTGGTTTTGCGGGGTGCCATTTTAAAATTACAATGTTACACGACCGTTGAGACTATAAACTGTACAGGAATGTGAAAAAGGAAAAAAGAAACGAAATGTTACATGGAAGGCAGAAAACAAAAACGATTGTCACAGATGTGAATCGTACTTGAAAAAGACCACAGTGATGGTCGAAACTTCTTAAAATAAACTGAAATCTAAACAAATATTGAGTTATTGTTTAGATATTTAATCCGTGCTTCATTACTTGCTTGCTGTAAAAAATGACGGGATTTAAGCATAAATATAAATTACCTGGCTCAACTTGTAACATGATTTCATCATCTGCCAAACACGCAGAAACTGGATACACTCCTCCGCCTAAGGCCTTGCCTAGAACCAAAATATCTGGTTTGACGCCCTCATAGTCTACAGCTAACCTCTTTCCAGTTCTTCCCAGTCCTGTCTGGATCTCGTCAGCTATCCAAAGTACATCATACTTTGAACATAGGTCCCTGACTCCTTTCAGATACCCTGGATCTGGAACCCTAATACCTGCTTCTCCTTGGATAGGTTCTACCATGAAAGAACAGACCAGGGGATCTTGTAGGGCTTTCTAAAAAAATAGTCACGAATAAGGTTAAATTGTCGGGAACGGTACTACAGAGTCAATGGATCTATTGTAGCTTCCGACTTTGGTTGCCTCGAAACACCGTATTCAGTTTTGATCTTTTAATCAGACTCCCTTGGCATACATACCGAGTGTTTTGAATTCGACTCTCACAATGGGATCTCGGAATCGGTAAGCGATACGAAGTCCATTAAATATAGGGCAAATTTGCGCATTTATGCAACTAAGAAAATCATACTGGGAAAGCTTCGCAATTTATTTAGAGCACTTGTTACAGTCATTAAATGGGAAAATTACATGAACACGCTTCTCAGAAGGTTTGGTAATGTTAATGTCTGGCATATTACACATTTTTAGAATCAGGATCAAAAACTTTATTCACCTATACAAAAATCCGACAAGGCGCCTTAGAGAAAAAAGAAATTTAATGATTGAGACGAAACATCATATCGAAATTCTAATTATCGAAACTTTCTATATGCCACTTTCTTCGTTGCCTAAATGCTCATCCGATGTTAGCCCTTTTCGTACAGCTGCCACCAACCTGTCAGTGATCGTGTCCAAGAGCCCGCCACACAAATTCCTTGCATTCTGCTAACTATTTAAACATAATTCACATGGCCGGATCCCAGACACAGTCGCCAACAAATTACCGACCAGTGTACGAACAACGTTTCATATCACTTACCGTTTCCGAGATCCCAGTGGTGAGAGTCGAAAAAAAAAAACACCCGGTATACAAATGCTTGAACCCTCAGTCTTCAAAAGCCTGATAAATGATCTCACAACTTCGATGGCAGTGTTCTGATGGAAGACTCTTATTGTATTTATTTTGAATATAAGCAACTCTTTGTTGATTATTTGGAGTCTGAAATTAATATTCTAAGTATAAGAATATATTAGTTTGCCTCAAGTGCTGTCAAGTCGTTGTACGGTATTATCTGGAATCCTGGCATGTACGGCCCGTAATTCTCAAAACTTAGAGGATCTGTCGAGGCAGATATAGCAGCCAAAGATCTGCCCCAAAAATTATCTTCACAAAAAATAGTTTTAGCTTCATTTTTCGGGATTTTCTTCTTCTTATATGCCCATTTTCTTGCTAGTTTTATTGCTGTGTCACCACCCTCTACACCTACAAAAAAATGTACATATATTCTAATCGGAGGCTAAACTAACAAAGTAAATGTCAAGAAAAGTAGAAAGTCGATAGGCTCCTTTAGCAAGAATTTCAGTTCGATGCTATCCATATGACGAAATGCATCAATCATGACTGTCAAAAAAAACAGGCAACTACTACAGTGGGCCGGAGTCAGAATGCTACAGAGCTCATGAGTACATTGAACAGAGATTATAATCTCTGGACAACAAATTTTAGTTTTTTAATTGTATCTTGTGGGAAAAATGCACTTCTTTGTTAATTTTGGGGCGCTGAATCAAAAAATGACAATGAAATAAAAAAATTAGTTGCGGTTTAGAAAAAAAACTTTTGATTTTTAAGGATATATCAAAAAAGTAACAAGATTCATATACTTATAAGAATCACTATATGCGCTGTCTTTTTGCTGTTCTTTTATGGGTCGTTTCTGGAGCATCTCTACCAAGAGTCCAACAGTAGTCTGCAAGCATGGAAGGATTCCACTTTCCCTGGTACCTTTTTTCCATTGTTGAAATATCCTGATGACAACGTTCGCCGTGCTCATCACTTACGGCTCCGCAATTGTCAGGAAAAAAGTCCAGGTGTGAGTGTAGGAAATGTATCTTAAGAGACATATTACAGCCCATCTTTTGATACGATGACAGCATATTTTTGACAAGGGTTGTCAGCTTTTCTATTTCCCAAGAAATTAGTGACCACCAGACGGAAATCATTCCAAGCAGTTTTTTCAATACCTGTTAAAGTGTTTTTAAACTGTGTATCTTTCAAAATATTTCGAATCTGGTCCAACAAAAATACCTTCTTTAACCTTTGCCTCACTTAGTCCTTGGAAATTTCTGACGCAGGTATTGAAAAGCTGACCCATCTCTATCTTATGCCTGGACAAAGTTTTTCATTAGGCCCAACTTGACATGCAGTGGTGGTAATAAAAATTTTTTCGAATCTACTAATGGCATATGCTATACATTTTTTTGACCTGGCTCTAGGAATTGACGAACAGGCCAGTTTTGTCTGGTGTAATGAAGTGCCTTTGCCCAACTGTCCCATTCACACAAAAAACAGCAAAACTTTGTGTAGCCTAGCTGCAGCCCAAGTAAAAGTGCAACAACTTTCAAATCGCCACAAATATGCCATTGGTGCTCATCGTATTTTATGCATGTCAATAGGTACTTCATATTGTCATATGATTCTTTCATGTGAACTGCATACCCTACAGGAAAAGATGGTAAAATATTTCCAATATGCAATAACACTGCCTTTAAACTGAATGTTGAACTGTCTATAAACAATCTCCATTCTTCTGGGTTATAGTTTATATTTAAAGCCGCCAGTAAGCCGTTAATGTTACTGCAGAAAACCAAGTTATTCTCCATATAGAAAAATGGTTCTAAGTCTTTGTGGCGTTTACGAAAAACACATACCGAAACATCGTCTTCTAACAAGTTCCACTGCTGCAGTCTTGATCCAAGTAACTCTGCCTTACATTTTGAAAGTTCTAAATCTCTTACAAGATTACTTAATTCTGACTGTGTTATTTTGTGCGGTTGGTGGCATGACGTGCTCGGTATAAAATCAGGATCTCTTGACGTTGATGGCATATCTTCTTCCTGACGAATCACTCGATCGCCATGATCTGATTCGTTTTCTGATTCGCAAGTGTAGGATTCTGGGGGTTTTGGAATAGGATTTTCGTCACTGTGAGGCACAGGTCTCATCGCAGATGGTATGTTTGGGTAGTTAATAACCGATTTTTTTTTCTTGGACATACCTGTGGCTTGTCCAACACAAGGTACCATGCAAAAGTAACAATCATTAATATGATTTGTAGGCTCTCTCCAAACCATTGGGACAGCAAAGCGCATAGACCGTTTTTTGCCATTTAACCAGCTCCTCAGACTTGAAGTACATGTATTACAGCAGATGTGGGGTGCCCACTGTTTGTCTTGATCACCTAGCTTACAACCGAAATAAAGCTGATATGCCTTTGTTATTAGTCTAGTAATAGACCGTCTCTGAGACGCAAAAGTCACATCACCACACACGTAACAAAACTGATCTGGATTGTTTACACACTTTGGAGACATCTTGCATGAACGCTGTCAGCCAACTGAGGAAAAAATGGCTAATATAAAACAATATAATGTACACGTATGTATAACGTAACACAATCATGCCGATTACCTACATCATCTTTCCTTGCCGAATATAAAAATGTAGCACGTGCATTCTTGTGAATTACAGTATATTAACACTGTCACAGCAGGAACACATATAATTACCGTATCTCTAAAACTTGAACTAATATTGAAAAAATAAGTTTCATTCCGGTTTTAGCACATTAAAAATATTAATATTTTGTTGATTTTATTTAGGATATTTTTTGGCTGTTGATCAGTGTTATTTGTAACGCCGCAGGGAAATTTTTGATTTATGCTCTTTGTTGAAAATATTCTCAGTGACATTAGAAGAGTTACATCCAGAAAAAATAATTTCTTCAACTTGTTTTTTGACAACATAATGACTATATTTAACGCATGCTGTGGCAATAATGTCAACGCTTTATCTTTGTTTTTGTTTACCACTGTTAAAATGTTATCTCTTAGTTTTTGTGAATAAAGCAGTTTCAGGTGAGTAATACAGATATTTTTAGTTATTGCCCTTTCATTTACTAGTGTTAAGCATAAAAAAATGCCTCGAGTTCGAAGACGTCCAAATTATCACCATGTTAGCGACTCTGACAGGGGAACAATTATTGCCTAGAGAGATGTTGGTTTGTCCTTTCGCGAAATTGGATGCCGTGTTAATTGTACTGGAATGACGGTAATGCGTGTGTGTCGTGTATGGATAAAAGAAGCTAGAGGAACACGAAGAAGGCCAACTGGTTCACCGAGAGGTACCACAGAGCATCAAAATAGGGGCTTCTAACGCTATGAAGCTGTTTTACTACTGTGCGTCAGATCGCTGACCAATGGTTTGGAAAAGAAGGTAGACCTGTTACTATGCGTACACTCTATCGCCGCATTCGAGCCTTTGGACTTTTTACATACCGTCCACGGTTAGTGCTTCCTTTGACTCCGAATCACTGTCGGCAACGTTTGAACTGGAGCAGAGAACGGCAACATTGGGAGGCAGAATGGCATAATGTCATCTTCAGCGACGAATCGCGATTCTGTCTAGGTACGCACGAAGGTTGTAGAAGGGTAAGGGCAGTCGTGGAGAACTGCGAGATATTGGATTTGCTGTTGAGAGGCATGTACACAGGACTGTTGGAGTAATGGTTTGGGGGGATATTGCCTATGGTAGCCGATAACTCCTACTCTTTGTTCAAGGCAATATGACTGCTGCGCGTTTTGTTGATGATGTTCTACAAACCACTTTACTGCCTTATCTAGAGGACCGTGCACACGTCCTTTTTCAGCAAGATAACGCACATCCCCATATTGTTCGTAGTACTACGGACTTTCTTCAAGAAGCAGGCGTTAATGTTTTGCCGTGGCCACACCGTTTACCAGATCTGAACTCCATCGAACATGTGCGGGATATCATGGGGAGGAGACTATCCACTTTGCAACATCCGCCACAGACACTGCCACGCCTAGTCCACGAAGTTCGAGTTGCTTGGAATAACGTGCCACAACCAGACATCGATCATCTCATTTTGTCGATGCCTAGACGTATACAGGAGAGTATTCATATTATGTATTCATTTTTTTCTTAATTTCGTGAGAATGGTATCGTTTCGTTCTCGATGCAAGACTACCTCAAGAAATTATGTTTTTTGGGTGTAACACCTCTAATGTCACTGAGTATAGTTAATGGTGTCACATATTGCGGAGAGGTGCTTGCACAAGCAAGTCTTAATTTATGAAGGAATACGAATTATGGTATGAATGAACCAATTACTAGAATTCTCAGATCTCTCAACGCCGCTGTAAGCTACAATATAGATAATTCCAGTAGAAATGTTGAGCACATCAAAAAGCGCATGAAAAATATTTCTATTCAACTTATTTTTAGGTTTTGCAGGCAGCAGCGGTGGCCGCAGTTGTAGACTCTTCGGTCTCCTGATCAGTCGCCGTGCGCTGTGCGGGTTCGAATCCCGTCCCAAGAGAAATTTTTCTCTTGGCTATGGATGTTGTGACTGTCCGTAGGTGGTAGACGGTCACTGACTGTCGCACGCAGAGGTACCACCCGGCGGATCTCGTAGGCGGGGCCAGAATATGTGCATGTTGCATGCACATGTGTTCCCCGCCAGAGTCCGAGTGGCGTTCCCCCTTTCCCCTGTATCGCTCTATAGCCCCACGGTACCCCATGGGCGTTTAGGTCTTAGACCTTCGTGGTGGTTGGAGTATAAAAAAACATAAGAAGGTTGGGTATCACATGCATCTGTAGTTCTTGTTTCGTTTAATAATTTATATAAAGATATTGTACTCTGTTACATAAACATAATGTTTTTTACGTAGTGGGAAACTGTAAATAAACAAATAAATGTTCTTTAGTTTCGTCTCGCTACCTCGAAAATTTTCTAGTCACTTATGAGTATTTCTGAGCTTGTTACTGTGTGACAACTCACTGGACATGGACGTACCATTTAGAGTTTACCTTATATTGATCTTCGTAATATAAAACACATCAGTACCTGAAAATACAACTAACGGAAGATATTGACAGTTTTTGACAAAATTAATGGAGTATTTTGGGAAAGTGAATGAAAACAATGGTCTTTTATTAACCAACTCATATGTGCAAGAGCAGCTGCGCTTCAGGTCGGATTATCTTATGGAGTTTAAGCTCCGTGTTTGATTGAGTTGGTCGATTTGCTTACTTATTTTGTATAGAAGAGATGACGTGTCTGCCAAAAACCGCGAAAAGAACTACACATATAGCTATATCAGAGTTTTAAAGAGTCTTACACTATGGACAATTAAACACTTCTTTCGATCTTTTTTTGATATGGATATGATTATGTTCAAATAATAGGGTTTTTTTATATCACTGTACCTGTGTTCATTGGCATTAGTTTGTCATATCCAAAAAGCTTGGTTATAATCTCTGAGTATTCTCCTAAAACATCAGAATAGAAAGCTCTGGATACGTGGTGAAGTTTTGCGCATTGATCTTGCATTGCTTTCACTATTTTTGGATGGCAGTGGCCAAAATTGTTGGCAGAGTAGCCACTTAGATAGTCGTAGTAGCGTTTCCCTTCAACATCCCACACGAATACTCCTGAAAGAACAAAAAAAACTATGAATATGCCCATCAAATAATCGTGAAATGCTGGAAATTGGGTCGCCCGGGGCAAATTCGTGGGTTATTGATGCTGCAAAATTGATGGTGTTCACCACTATCTGCAGTCTAATCATCCCGCCATGCTTCGTGCCGTTGACCCAGATGTTGACGAGCTCTACTTTTTCCCTCGCATTTCGACACACACCAGTAATCTGCTCTATCCTGTATCTCTTTTTGACCACACATCCTGTCCATAACCGCACTGCTGTCTTATCGCTCCTAGGTAACTCAGACCATGGTGTTGTAGAGGTAAGGTTTTATTCAGAATCGGCTGCTGCTGTACTGACTTGATATCACGAAAGCATTCGGTCAGCTGTGGCTTACTGCTCTCTTATCCAAACTGCCATCTTATGGCCTCCCAGAGAAGCTTTGCAGATGGGTGGCTGACTTCCTCTCTGGCCGCAAGATATCCGTTGTAATTGACAGTTCTCCTCTTCAAACCACAATATCAACACGGGTGTTCCCCATGAATCGGTTTCGGTTCCGGCATCGTACCTTTTACATATGAACGACCTCCGTTCCTGTATGATCAGTCCGATCCACTGAGTTGTTGATGTCAGCACTACGCAAGCAGGAATTGAGAGTCTCACGCCAATCTCTGCCGATGAGCTGGAGAAAAGAAGACTAGCATCAACTTCCTCTTTGACGAAAGACCTGGAGGTTATGACAGCTTGGGGACGCAACAATCTGATAAAGTTTAATGCTTCCAAAACACACAGTAGTGTACCTTGACTAAGGAGGATCGGCCCTAGCGCTCATCCAGTTTCGATGGTTGGCCGAGTTCTAGCAGAGAGCCATCATTCATTTCGGCTGATCGGAGTTCAGATCACCGATGACTTAATCCAGCCCGAACACATCCCGTCAATAGCGACAGCTGCTGGGAAAAGGCTAGGCTATTTGTTTAGGGCTCAGAAGTAATTTTCTCCACATAACCTCCTCATCACTCTGTACAACGTCCAGATACGACCTTGCCTCAAGTACCGCTTACATGTTTGGGGTGCTGCCGGCTCGACTACATTATCCATGCTCCATGCTGTTCAGAGAAGGAGTTTCCGCCTGATCTCTAATGGACAGTTTTGCACCGACGTGCCGTAGGTGATCTAGCTCTCTTCTACAGCTATGGCAACGGAATTTGCTCCTTTGCTCCTCAGAGCTCTCCCTCATGATGCCGCCGCGTGATATGCTTTCCAGACAGTCCCGCCTGACATTGGCCCCCCATCTTAACCGTATCGAACTTGGTACATTCAAAACTGGCCGATACGACCGCTCCTTCGTCCCTAGGGTATCGAGGTTGTGAAAAATCTACCTGATGAGGCTTTTCCCAGTTCTTTGAGCTCCTCATAGCAACGGCGGCGCCCTGGTAATTAGACTTGTGCCTACGCGGTTACTTTGGTATACAAAAAGTAGGAATCCCTAGATCCGTCTCATCCCATACATTTACATAAAAGTCACTTTTCTTTCTATTTTCTCATTTTTTCCTGCTCCCGTTGGTTTACGAGAGAATGGAATTTGGTATACTCAAATATGCCCGTTAAAAAGATTAGGAAATATCGTGGGCCAAACTTAAGATGCAAATATTTTCCTCCTCTAAAAATTACGATATCTAGAATTCTTGCTACATCCTAAGATATACGCTGGAGGGAGAACCTCCTTCGAAAATCTATCAATGCACTTACAAGTCATACCTTACCTTCTCCCTTAGTGAGCGCCACAGGTAACGGATGATAGTTATGAGCAGCATACTTCTTCTCTTTCTCTATAACCTCTTTACTGCTGATAAGCCTTCTCTGGCACTTCGGAACCTTGGCCAGCTGATCTACCTTCAAACTTATTCTTGCAGCGGTCTTACAACTCGGCAACATATTTCTTCCACTTCAGGATCCGTTACTAAAAATAATCCACAAGTGGTGAGGAATGGGTCAACAATAATAGCAGTATCTCTAACATTTTTATCGATATCTCAAAGGTCAAAACTGATGCAATAGCACCTTATATAGATAGAGGATCAGCGGTATTTTTCTGACATTGAAATATTGCTCAGAGACATTTATACAGAATTGTTTTTGTTGATTCAGTTTTTTGTTCATCAAATCATTGTGTTTTCTAATATATTCAGTTTATCTTTCTTATGGTAAGGGAATAATTTTTTGTTTATGCAAGATGGTGACAGGCTCGAGCATTTTTTAGTTTAGTTCTTGAATACTAAATTCAAAGGAATTTTATCTCATTTCTTTAGAATGAAAACAAAAATAAAGAATCTCAAAAAGTGTAATAATGTAACGTTCACAAAAAATCACTTAAACTGGGCAGATATATTTCGATCGTTTGTTTACCTTTACATTGTGTGTTAAATTATTGGAAAAGCGTGACTAAAGTGTTTTCAGTTTAAGTCAATGAACATGAACATGCTTTTTTATGCAGACGTGTTATGACTATTTCAATTTATGTTACGATTGTCGACAAACGGATCACTTACCTTAGAGTTACAGATACATAAAAACCTAACACCGCTGACTGTTGCATTTCATAATAAGAATAAATGTTTATTTTTCTCGTAGAAATCGAGTTGATTACCTTCACCTTGCCGTATCTTGAATAAAAATATGTTTCCTTCTTACTATATATAGGTAAATTATAAATAATGTATGAATAATTATGTGTGCAGCCGCGCAGGCAGAAGTCTAAATGCCGGAACACCGCGGCTGCTATGATGATCCCAAAGAAATTTCATTAATACGATTTTTGAACTGCTTAACTTTAATAGAACTGGGAAAAGCTTCTTCTTGTAGACTGTTCCACAATCTCGACACCCTCGGGACAAATGAGCGGTCGTATCGGCCGGTTCTGGATGTACGAAGTTCGACACGGTTAGGATGGGACGCCAAAGTCAGGCGGGTCTGTCTGGCTGTCTGGCAGGAACATCGCGCGGCGGCATCATGGTAGAGAGCTCTGAGGAGCAAAGCCCGTTGGTGTAACGGTAGAAAAGAGCTAGATCGCCGACAGCCCGCCGGTGCGAAAGAGTCTGTTAGAGAAGAGTCATCGATCAGTCGGACCGCTCTCCTCTGGATAGCATCAAGCATGGATAATGTAGTCGGGGCGGCAGCACCCAAAACGTGTGAGCAATACTCGAGGCTAGGCCTTATCTACAATAGAGTGAGAAGGTCATGCAGAGAAAAGTACTTCTTAGCCCTAAGCAAATAGCCTAGCTTTTTCCCAGCGGCTGCAGCTATTGACGAGATGTGTTCGTGCCAGATCAGGTCCTCGGTGATCTGGACTTCGACCAGCCGAAATGAATGGCTCTTTGGCAGAACTCGACCATCCATCGAAACCGGGTGAGCGCAGGGACGCTTTTTGTTCGTCAAAGTACAGTACTGTGTTTTGGAAGCACTGAACTGTACAAGATTGTTGCGTCCCCAAGCAGTGATAGCCTCCAGGTCTCTTGTCAGAGAGGAAGTCAGCCACCCATCTTTAAAGCTTTTCTGTGAGGCCATAGGATGGAAGTTTGCTTAAGAGGGCAGTGTGCCACAGCTGATAGAACGCTTTCGTGATGTCTAGAGCAACGACATGTGCCTCACCATAAGACTGGAGTTTACTCCACAATTGAGTGACGTAAGCTAGGAGGTCCCCTGTGGATGATTGGTGCCGGAAACCATACTGCCTGTCGCTAATCAAGCTGTGACGTTCGAGGTAGTCCAGAAGTTGTAAGGGTCGGTCTTAGATCCCTTTTTTGGGATGGGTTGGACATGAACAAATTTCCAGTTTTCTGGGAAGGTGCCGGATTCATAAGATATCTGGAAGAGACGCGAAAGAACTGGAGCAAGCTCCGCTGCACATCTCTTCAGTACAATGGCAGGAATCAGGTCCGGACCAGAAGCTTTGTTGATGTCGAGCGACAAGAGCACTCGTCTTACGGTCTTATGCCTGAATGTTACCTCATGCATAGTGTAGGGTACCCTTTGAATTGACGGCACTTGGGCGTTGGTGGGGGGACGTCCATGGTGGAGTTGGCAGCAAAGATCTTGGCTAGCACTTCCGCCTTGGCCTTTGAGTTGAAGTACAATAGTTCCATCCTGACACGTAAGCGGTGGAAGGCTACTGTGTGAGAAGTTCTTTTCAATCTGCTTGGCCAGCGTCCAGAAAGACCGACTGCCATTGCTGTGCCTAACTTTTATATCGTGCTGCTTTTTGGCACTGCGAACCGCTGCTTTATATTTGTTTCTGGACTCAACGTCGGCTTGTCTGTTCTCTACAGTGGGGTTTTGTAAAAAGGTTCTGTGTGCCTTAATCTTCTGCTGGCGAGCAGCGTCACATGATTGGTTAAACAAGCCGTTTAACCCCGGTCTAGGCACTTTCACTGTGTGAGGGATGTATTCCTCCATTTCGACGTGGATAATTTTGGTTACCGAAGAACAGACAGCCGACGCATCCGCGTCAGTGAAACAGACATCTTTACAAGGAAAGCTAGAGAAGAAGTCTCTGAGCCCCTCCCAGTCGGCATGTCCGTAATGCCTAGTTTTGCGGCCTGTAAGAGTTTCTGCTGCCACAGCGGGTTCTGACCGAAACCTAACCTCCACAACACCGTGGTCTGAGTTACCCAGGGGGGACAGAACAGCAGTGCTGTAAGGGACAGGATGCGTGGTCAGAAAGAGATCCAGCAGGCTACTGGCGTGTGACGAGACGCGGGGGAGAAAAATAGGGCTCGTCACCATGCTGAGTCAGCCCTTGGGTAAGAGCAAACGCTTCGACTGCACGACCTGCTGCATCGGTCTTGTTTGAGCCTAACCAAAGCTCATTATGGGCATTGAAATCACCGAGAAGAACTACCTCTGAAGCGGGATGATTGATGTTCGGGAAGTCGATCTGGACGGCGAGGTATTCGAGTAGGTCATCCCAGTTATGGTCCGAGGGAGAGCGATAAAGGCAGCAAATAAATTTGGGTGATATTTTGGAGTTGAGGCGAAGCCACAGAATGTCCTTCCGCTCTGATTCCAAAGAAACATCTCTGGAGCAGGAAAGACTGCTGCGGACAAAAGCCACAACTCCCCCGTTCTTTCTCAGATTGGAGTGCACCTCGTAGTTTGGGAAGTTGAGATGGTTAATCGGTGCAGACTATGAGATTTTTGTCTCCGCCAAGAAAAGCATGGCGGGACGATTGGATTGCAGGTAGTAATGAACAGCAGTCAATGTTGCTGTTAATCCCGCAGATGTTCGAAACAAATTTTATCGTCGATGTTGTTCCCGCGAGCCCACCCTTCACCCGGACATTCCGAGAGTGGAGTGAGTTTACGTCCGGAGTTCTTAGGCCCGTATCGTCAGTCGTCCCTACAATTGTAGAGCGCCTTTATGGCCTCCTTGATTGTCATAGTTTTCTACTTTCTCGTGTCAGAACTCTATTTGAGGTTATGTCACAAACATCTATTTGCATCAAATTTTGCTTGCTTTTGAGCTATATCATGTTTTATCAGCCTGAAATTTCCTACAATTTAAAAGGAAAACATATCTTCACAATAGGAGAGCGCTGACGCTGACACGGGTCAAGTGTAATCTAGAAATTTTTGAAGGAGATAAAGTAGTATGACAATCAAGGAGGCCATAAGCGCGCCCTAGAATTGTAGGGACGGCTAACGATACGGGCCTAAGGCTAGATTGCACCCGTCCCGTGTTAGCGTCAGCGCTCTCGTATTGTGAAGATATGTTTTCTTTTAAATTGTAGTAAATTTAAGGCTGATAAAACATGATATAACTCAAAAGCATGCACAATTTGATGCAAATAGATGTTTGTGACATAACCTCAAAATAGAGCGCTGACACGGAGAAGTAGAAAACTATGACAATCAACGAGGCCATAAAGGCGCCCTACAATTGTAGGGACGACTGACGATACGGGCCTTAGTGCTCGAGGGAACCACATCATCATTAATTTCTTTGTTTTGGAAGATAACCGACTGCATAGCTTAGGTGTGGTAACATGCGGACATTTATAAGACACCTTGGGAAAAGCTAGCGGGTGGTACTGCCTCGGTCGACTGGTCTTTGTCTACCACCTTCTTTTTACGTGTTAGTGATGTTCAATAGACCTAAAGTGGCCCGTTTGGCGGACTTGTATCGCCACCCGGCAATCGGTACTGAGGTATTCCTTAACTGCTCAGTAGGGGGATGTGTTGATACAATGGAAAAATAGTGGAGTGCAATCGAGTTTGCACCTTATCTGTCTTGTTTTTCTTCAGGACTAAGCGGATGTTTTTGAGATTATATATGCTGTTCTGAAATTTGAGCATTCCTTTTTACTTTCCACGCCACTAGAGAGGAAGTATATTGTAATAGCGAAAATGGTCGAAAATGAGATATTATGTTTTTTTTCTGTTCAGACGAAAAATGGTCACTCCTGTGTATCCGCTAATCCTTGGTCTGTCTAAAACTTTGCGCTTGGATGTTGCTGAAATTTTCACACATGGCTGTAACTATGCCAATGACGTTTTCGAAAATCGATCCAAAGACAGCCGTGTTAGGGTAAAAAAATGGTAATAATAAAAACCGCTCAAACTTTGTTTTTTGACGTTTCAGAGGCTTCTGATAATTTAAGAAATTTCTGTGTAGAGGTTGGGAGTTGCAGGGTGAAGGAGGTTGTAAATATAATATAATTTCCTCGGATTATTGGGATAAATCAACAGGTGTTGATAAAAGTCTTTAATGGGACTTTACAAAGAAACATATTAAAAACCAGATTTCAAATAACAACGAACAAGTGTACAAAACTGTAAACGTCAAAACATCCTTAGATATTGAATGAGAAACGTAAAACTGTCGGAGGGAAACAAACATCCCTTAAATCAATTATAGAAGTAAAGAATAGAACAAAGAAAACCAAAGAGATGACAGTTCGACTGTGTTAAATCAACTAAAGCAAAACGAAGAAATCCGGACTATTCGTCTCTAGATATATGTATACAAGGAGCAAGCAAGAACAGTGCGTATGGTTTAAGTCAGATAATTTCTCAATCAAGAAGTAATAAATCTGACTAAGGTCGTCAGTGCCTGTTTCTTCATTCACAGCAGTATCATGTAACAAGATCAAAACTATTTCGAAAATTAAGCTTTTTTGTAATTGCTTTCAAGTTTAAATTATGATTATTCTGGAATTGAGTTGCCAAAGCTGTATCTACGTTCCCTATCATTTCGATGTACTTCTCTGCAAGAAGATTTATGTGAAGAAATTCTATTTTTCAGGTTTTGTTTTATTTGACCGATATACACTATTTGGCAGTCCCTATAAGTTATTTTGTACACTAAATTAGATTTACAGCCAATGTGCAATCTATCCTAACTGAAGAAAATAACCTTCCCACCGTCTTCTTATGGCAAAACACAGTCCTTGGCGTGTTATATGTTGAGTGACATTTAATATTTCCTGATAGTCTTTTAACATGAGGTATTTTAAAGTACTTGACGTTTGGATGATTCTGGTTAGTATGAGCCATTTGATCATTGTTATTATTGATGATTAAATTACATATTAGTTCAGGATAGTCGTTAAGTTTGATTTTCTGTTTGAAAATAGATTCGTTCAATGAATTGTGGGCAACTCAATTTGACAACTTTATTTTATTAGTGAAACCATAATATTGTATTACTGTTTAAAAGGATGCTGGGAATAAAAATTGAGCAGCCTGCCCGAGCTTATATCATCTGCTCTTGTTAAAGAGGCATCCAAAACTGGAATATTAGAGCCGTTGTTCATACTCAATGGTGAACCGTATCTTATAATGGAAGGGGTTAAAACTGTTTTTTATAAACTCTAATTTATCATCTACGTATTAAATCCTCCATCACAAGATTAACTGAAATAGGACAATAACTAGTGTCAAAACAAGCATTAATTATATTTATAAACATACGAGGTCTGTAAATTAAGTGATTAAGACTGGCAACGTAGCGTTCCATCTGGCAACACTGGAGATTCCGGGCTTGGAGGGGAGACAGAGAAATGTATGATCCTCCTTCAGTCGGTACAAGTTTGAACTCGCTCGGGTCATTTGGTTGTGCGTAGACATTTTTTTGTGAAATAGTCTTTCATTGTGTTCTAAAAATGAGTGACTTGAGCAGAGGTAGAGTGCAACGTAAACTCTTGCTACACTTCAGCAGGCCCACGACTATAGTGTTTTGTCAATAGCCCGGGTTTTTCGGTGGTTTGAGGCATTTTCAGAAGGGAGAGAGTCGATTGAAGATGAACCACGAAGCGGAAGGCCTTCATTTTCAAGAACCAATGAAAATATCGACACAATCCGGGATCTTGTCCATTCAGATCGTCGACTGACACTCAGAATGATTTTGGCCAGTAAAAACATTCCTGTGGCTCATCAGCCTCCTTATTTGCCTGACTTGAGACGGCGTTTAATTCCACAAAATAAATTTGGCCCCGACGCGATGTTTGAAACATTCGAGGCTGTTTACCATTGTGCCCATCACAGCATTTATACAAACAGCGTGTTTCCCTAACTATTAAAAACACGACATGAATTAACACAATAAGTTCGTTATTGCAACAAGTGTATGCAATTTTGGGTTTTTCAAATCCTACTTCTAAACAAAAGCTCGATTTACCCTTACGGCGACGGCGGGTCAAATGTCTTCTCATGCATTCATTATCTGGATGACAGGGCTCTTCTTTCGAACTTAATAATATCTCGGTTTTTTGAGTATTTGGTGTATGTTTTTTAAGGAAAATTGACTTATTTTTACAAGAACTATACGATGAGTAGGTGAAAGTCCCAACTTTGTAAACATCCTATATAGAATGTAAATAACGTAGTTATTTCTAAAGCTTCACTTTACTCTTAATTTAAGGCTCTAATATCCCCATCGATTGCTGTGTAAACTTGCGTCCATAATTAAATTAGTTTTTGAAATACAGATAAGAAATTTAGGCATGTAAAAGATAAGGGCTTGATGGAGTCGAAATCATGATTTACTGTAGTTGTTTGTTTGACGATATATGGAATTATCATAGCAAAAGTTTTCAAACTCTAAAGTCCGGTATCATGTGCATTACTGTTCGAACCCTATAGACACCTTTCCTGTTTTTAAAAAAAATCACGAGGTTTTCAAAGTGGTACGACACAAAACTAGAAAAATGTGTAACTTACAAGGAGTTTATACAGGTTAGTAGGTGTTCGTAGTAGCAAGACGTTTAAATTGATACTGTGGAAACAGCGGAAATAAAGCGTTATCTGAATCTTATCGAACGGCATGTGCGTTCATCACAACAGCACATGAATCAGTGGTGGTTCGTCTATAGGCGTACGTGTATAGTACATGAATTTATGCACAGTACAAACAAGAAACTGTCTACAAGAGCTCACAATGTTACATGATAACATAGTTTTAATTTTTTTGGAAATGGTTTTTAGATTATATGATCGATAAATATGCTGTTTGATCGTCGTTGGTTGTACACTTTCTCTTCGGCAACCAAAGAGAACTGACTAATGTATATTTAACCCTTGGGAGCCTACGAGTATTCCGACATTACCACTAATTCATAGTTAATTTACTTGCCTCCTTATGGTTTTCATCAGTAATAAAATGACAGTGAAAAAGATAGCTCAGTTGGTTACAGTCACACGCATTTTATGGAAACGATCATCTTGCGATGAGGGATTTTGTTTCAAGCACAACTAAGGTTAGCTTTCGTCCATCCGACCACAGACGGCCAACCATAGAAACCTGTTTCGTGCTTTTTTCCTGCATGATCTAGGCTTGGTCTCAGGTAGGACAGCGAACGACAGATGAGCAACTCTCTATTCTATTCGTGATATAAGTTATATAGAAATAAGACCGCAAAATACCATCCATTACCTGAATCGACCACTGCGAGGGTGAAACAGCAAGCTGTCTGTTGAAACTGTATTTCACTGTGTCCGCTAGATGGCATCGATTGTGCTATCTACTCGCCATTGAATAATAATATAGGTTTGAGTTGCCAAAAAGCACGGAAACGTTGTCTATGGTTGGCCGTATGTGGTTGGAGAGATGGGTGGTTGACTTTCTCTGGCCGCAATATATCCGTCGTACTTGACGGGTCCTCCTCTTCATCCCACAACGCCAACGCGGTCTTCCCCAGGGATCGGTCTTGGCTCCGACATTGTTCCTGTTAAATATCAACGGTCGCCTTTGCTGTACGATCAATCCAAGTCGCTTCTTTGCTGATGATAGCACTCTACAGAAGGGAGTACAGAGTGACAAGCCGATCTATTCCGGTGAGTTGGAGAAAAAAAGACTATAGCCGCGACTTCCTCTCTGATGAGAGACCTGGAGGTTATCACTGCTTGCGGCTTGGCCAACTAAGAATGCGAGGTACTGCACCTGGGAACCTATCCATCTTAGAGGCTTGTGGCAAAAACAGTCATTACTAAAACGGCCAAGAAAAAACCTGGATAATATTTTCAAGGTTCTGAAATGGCCACTAGAGAGCTTTTTTCGACATTCCGACAGAAATGTCTCATTCTGAAGACATTCAAAATAAACTGCAAGCATATCAACAGCTCCATCGTTCGTAAAATGCATTTGGTAAGCACAAAAATTGCTCAAAGTAACGCGAAACCGTTGACAATTGGAGGGCTATTTATGTTTTGATTAGGTATTTGTTTTGTTGCATTCCATGGCCTGCTTCTCTTAATTTTCTTTTTCGTATATACCCATAGTAATTTTGAACAAAACCGGGAAACGAATAACATCTAGTCCTCGGACTTATAGTACTGGTGTTCCTCAAGGCAGTACACTGGGCCCAACATTATTTATTATCTATATTAATGATAAATCCACCACTACGAAAAGACGCAAAATCTAAGTTTCATCTATGCAGATGATATAACTATTCTGATACCATATAAAGGAACGTCTGATATCCGAATCTTGATAGAGACCCAAATAAACCATATTCAAAACTGGCTGCAGATGAATAAATTAGCATTCAACATACAAAAACGTGTTGTGTCCTATTTCAGTCAAGCCATGACACCAAAGAACTACCCTTAATTAATAAACTTCTATGTATCAAAAGCGATACAAACCTCCTGGGTGTCACCTACGATATCTGTCTTAAGTTTGATAAGCACATTGAGAGTATGGCTTCAAAACTCAATCAAGCATGCTATGCACTACGAGTACTCACTTGTCACCTGCCCTTGCAAGCTGTGCAGGCTGCCTACTATGAGCTTGCGTATTCTATTATGTCTTATCAAATAACAATTTGGGGTAATAGTTCCGCAGCCAATAGAATTTTTATCATACAAAAGAGGATAATAAGAACAATGTTCAAAATGAAACCTAGAGAGTCATGTAGAAGTATATTTAAAGTCAACCGCTTATCAACATTACCGGAAATTTATATCTATAACACTCTACTATTTATCTTTAGCCATAAAGAAGAGTTTGGAAAAAAAAGTCTTCAACCATAGTTACAATACTCGCAAAAGTCAGAAATACTTCTACCCATCACATAAGCTAAATTCTACCCGAAAAATGTCCACATTACTCTGCACTGAAACTTTACAATGCTTTACCTCAACATCTTCAATCCATTTCAGCATTCACTATATTAAAAAAAGCATTCATAAATATATATGCGATATGGAACCATATAGTATTGAAGAGTTCTGTGCTCTAGTGAAACCGTAAGCATTATTAGCGCTGTTGTTATATGCTGTCTATCAATGTTTGTTTTTGTATGTACTTTAAAAAAATTGTGTGATATTTACACTGTATCACATTGACGTGTTATCTCTGTTATAAATTTCTTTTTTTGTTTATAACTGAGAAACTAATAAATTTCTATTCAATTCTATGCATTTAAACAAAAAATATGCCTTTTGTTATCACTATAACTTACTTACCTTTTAGCGATGTATTGTAATATTTTCGAATAGGTGATTTTATTTTGATGAATAAAAAAGAATTCCAGAAAAATTCTCTTAATAAGATAAAAATTTAAGTGATTTCCGTATAAAATTTTCTTTGGCCTAAATTTTACGTTACGAACGAGATATCGAGATGCGGTTCTCGCGAGCTTGTTCGGACATCATTTAGCTACTTTTTCATAAAAAAAATCATTCCACTGCATTTAATTTTTTGAGAAAATCAACCAATTCTGTCGGAACGTCGAAAAAAGCCCTCAACCGGCCACATGTGAAACTAACAAAACTTTAAATTTTACATTTGAGGCCCAAGAATAGCTCTTCTCAACGCGCTGAAGTTTTTTAAAATCGGCTCAGCCTTTTCGAAGATACAGGGTGTTTGGTACGGAAACCTTTGAATACCACCCACCACTTTATTTGTAGAGATACAGCAAACATTTTCAGACAAAAAAAGTTCAAATTAATATAGAGGAATTCACAGAAACAACACTTTTTCAGATTCAAGATTGCAGTACGCCCCTAGCGGCCATTTCAGAAACTTGAAAATAGATTTTCTCTTTGCGGTTTTAGTAAGAACTTTTTTTGTCGCAAGCCTCTACGGTGGATAGGTTCCCAGATACAGTACCTCGCATTCTCAGTTGGCCACCCTATACAGTTTAATGCTCCCAAAACACAGTACTCTACCTTAACGAACAAAAAGCGTCCTAGTGCTCATCCGGTTTCAAAGGATGGCCGAGTTCTAACAAAGAGCCGTTCATTTCGGCTGGTCGGTCACTGAGCACTTGGTCTGGCAGGAACACATCTCAACTGCGGCAGCTGCTGGGAGAAAGCTAGGCTATTTGTTTAGGGCTAAGAAGTACTTTTCTCTACAAGACCTCCTCACTCTGTACGAGCTCCAGATAAGACCTAGCCTCGAGTACTGCTCACATGATTGGGGTGTTGCCGCCCTGGTTAAATTATCCATGCTCGATGTTGTTTGAAGGCCCAGATAAGACCTAGCTTTGAGGTATATTCACGTGTTTGCCTCCCCGACTACATTATTCATGTTCGATGCTGTTCAGAGGCGGGCGGCTGTCCGATGACTCTTCTCTAACGGACAGTCTCGGGACCATTTCGCTCCGGCGATCTAGCTCGTTTCTACCGCTACGCCAATCGCCTTTGCTCCTCAGAGCTCTCCTCCATGATATCGCCCCGAGGGTGTCGAGATTGTGGAACAATCTACAAGTGAAGGCTTTTCCCGGTTCAACTAATCTTAGGCAGTTTAAAAACTGGATCAACAAAATTTCTTTGGGATCCTCATAGCAGACGCGGTGCTCTGGCATTTAGGCTTTGCCTGCGCGACCGCTTCGGTGTAAAATAAAAGTCTCAGGAATACAAATTCGTTCCCATTTATGTCCACTACTGCCACATCCTATCATAAATCCATTACTTTAATGTCTATATATCATGGATATTGACAGAAGGTACTTATTCAGATCCTAGTATCGATATGCATTGTATAACAAAGTGTGTAAATATTATTTTGCATTCACAGGCATGCAGACATAAGTATTTTGTCTTAAAGTTTATCACATGAGGGACCTTCCTCCATTTATTAACAGGTGTTGCACAAAGATCAAACTCAGAAAACTGCCTCGAAAAGATTTATTTATATACATATCAGCCTACAATAAATTACAAATACTTAATCAGCCTTTGAAAATTTTCAGTTTTATATTCTTCATCTAAAAGTCTGTACTGTAACGCACACTTGTTCCTTGCAGCTTTTTGGTTAAGCAAATTATACAAATGTGCTTGCAAATACAGCACATCTTTAGCCCTGGAAAATGCTTCTACTTTTTCGAAATCTTCTTTGACTTTTTTCAGCATCTCTGCACATTGGGCTAATACCTTTTTTCTCTCATCTTTCTCTTCGTCCTGGAATAGATTTAATATACTATAGAATACCGTCACCACGACAAACTATCCTTCATTATTGTCGACTTCGTGTTTTTTACGGCAAACGATAAGTCAAGAAAGCTATAGTAATGACCACAGATTATTTGCATACTACTAACCATATATTACTAGTACAGTATATGATTAATGATGGAAAAATTGAAGTAGCCGTATAATTAAAATATCTGGGTATATAACATATGTGGATAGTAAATTGGTGTTTCAAGAGCATTATAATACATTATTTAGAAAATATAAAAAAATACATACAAAATATGTAAGCAACATTCTCAAGCGCTGTGAAGGAAATATAAGTTTTTGAAGTCGTTGGGATAATTGATTCAAATGTCAAATATGTAAAACACAAAAAACCTTCTCAACAAAACTGAATTTACTAAAGCGACGGAAAATGTTGTCCGAGGTATCAAAAAAACATATTTCCGGTTTTTGAACATTCTAAAGATTTGCATTATAAATGTAATTGAAACTTCAGCAGAACTAACCAAGTTCCCCAAGCATGCAAGTTGGCTGTCAATTTACTAATGTTCTATGTTAGTAACAGTTTCAAGCCTACGAAGTGGCGGCAGGGGTATTACGTATCTTGAAAAGGTCTAAAGAGGTCTGTGCTCACTATGCTGTAAAAGGAGAGAAAATAGACTACAGACAGGAATATCTTATGCAACGTGAAAAGGTTATTACATTTTACATTATTTTTCATTTCCAGACATTATTGAAATTTATTTTTGCGTGTCAAGTAGAAAATACAAATCAGCGCCTAGATGTAATGCTTCTCAAAGTTTTTAAAAGGAAAAAAAAACAGGGGAAAATTATGATTTTAACTTTGAACATAACTCTCTTCAGTGAGGACAACAACTAATAGATTTACTTCATGGGCAGCATATTCAGACGGATACACATAATCCCACATAATCATCCAGATGCGATCTTGCTACTCTGCTACTCAATTTTGTTTTAGTCATATCTTTTCAGAGATACACTCTACAGACTATCTCGGCATTTTGCAAGCAACAAAGCATGCTGGTCATTGAGCATGTCGTTGAGTCATTCCTCCTTATGTGACGCTTAGAGCGAACAAGAGCGGTTGAACTATTTGCACACTGGCAGCTATCTAATCAGCAAGTTGACATTATTCAGGTTTTTCCTATCGGTAACAGCTAGTGCAAAATAAAACGTTTCTATTGCTTGACGGTCACAGGTTGAGTGTTGCAAAAGCAACGATGAGTCCGCCGATAAAGCTATGTTTATAACCTCTCTCGGAAATCAATTAGTAAGTGTATACATTTTTACTTTTCTCCGTATTGTGGTTCGGACTTCGGACGTGATGCTGACAGACCAGACATATATTCACATTTACATATAGAAGATTTTTGGGTGATTTACTTAGATGTAAATTTCGTAAATGCATACAAAAGTATATCGTGTTGTTTTTATTATGAAACAAAAGAAGCACCAATGTTAATCCTTTTCAGAAACAAGTAGCAGCCACTGCTATTTTGGAACTTCCACAATCGATAACGCATCCGTGCATTTTGAGCGGCATTTGGGGAGATACTTCATTATTATTGTCACAAACTGTGCTGAAGGTAGAGCCATGGTGTTTTGTTGAAACCAAATATTTTGAAGGTAACGGTCGCCAAATGCCAGGATGCATCATCGAAAATTGGAATTTTCACATTCACACATTGACCGCAGACGCCTGCTAACATTTCAAAGAAATATTCATTAAAAACTGAATGTGAAAGATCTAAAGATAAACTTGATAACGCTAAATGGTTTTATATTTCAGTTTTTTAAAAGTACCTCTAAACGAATCACCCGCTTACGATTCTTACCTTATGAGATTCGCTGATAAGACACTTTGCAAACAACAACACAGCCCTAGCCCTATCATACCGACCTCCATGTGCCAGTACTTGAATCATGCACTTGTCAAGCACCACCAATGCTTGACTAGTCAAGCCAAGCGTCAAAAAGCACTTTGCGATGTGCAAATAGATCAAATTTGTTTGGTAATCGAGGGATGAAGATCTGGCTTCGGTTAGTGTGGCGTAGAGCGTAGATAGGACGCCTTGGGAGATGTTCGGGTAGCTGGATGAAAACTGGATTTCTGCTTCTAGGATTTTCGCTTGGATGTAGTAGTATCTGTCGTTGAATCTGTAATAAACAGTATAGCCGCGTTCGATTTACATAGAATCTCAGGAACTCAGCTCACTTTAGTTCATTGCACGTTAGTTTTACCAAATCTCAGTTTAAATATTTCTTTCATAAGTGAGCCAGCTAACAGATTTGAAAGCCTCATGTCTGTATCACTTCGCTTGCAAAATGAACGCAAAATGTGTAAATACATATAATATTAAAGAATTAAAAATTAACGCGAAAGAATATTTCTGCAAAATCTAAAATGAGGTTTGAAATAATTGTTTTCGTACGACTTGGTATTGAATTCAGAAATTCCATTGAGCCAGTTGAACAAAAAGTGAATGCTTTTTCCCTCGAAAATCAAATTAACACTTGCTCTGAGGTGAATCATTGGGAGTAAATGTTCGTACCACAAGTAAACATCTAATCATGATAAGCTAAACATGAAATAACCTCTTAGTAAGTACTAATTATAATAGTAAATACTAGTCCTTCCACAAAACCCAGACCTAGTCACGTGGCGTTTACTTTTCAATAAATTCGCGAAATATTTTTATGCCAAAACGTGATTGGCTACGAAACATTTGTCAACGGATCTGTTATTCCACACAAAACGGCACCAAAATAATAAGGCTGTTTAACTCCTTCCCCCGGAGACGAATATCCTCCTGAACATGAATCCTGCGATCCCTTCTAACACAAAAAATGCTGCGAGACCATTGGCGAGACTATGTAAAAATTCACACTTTACGAACCTTCAATCTTTAAAAGTATTTCCAGACCGAGTTGTTCGACCTAGGAACCCTGAAATTTTAAAACACTTCATGCCTCCATAGTACTCCCCAAAAAGAAAAAACTGAAAACGTCAAAATGCGGTATAATAGTGGTTAATATTGTAGTCGTACCTATACGAACTGTCATTCTCGTACTGATGCAGCAAGATTTCAATCAACTTCTGCGCCTCGGCATAATCCTGCCTTTGATAGGACACCTCTGCCAACCTAAGAAGACCCTCCCACTTATCATGCACAGCGATCTTCTGCGCAGCACTTTCGGCTTCGAGCCATTGCTCGCGCATCATGGAGCGCGTGAAGACGAAATAGTTTTCACACAGCATCCAAATGTGGCTGTTAGGTTCGTTGGGGAACCTTCGCTTCGCGTAGCCCAGGATGCAGTTGGTGAGGTGGTAGTCGCCTTCGAGAAGCAAGCAGTTGCCTACGTTGCAAACTGCTAGACAGAAGCCGTCTCCGTGGTAGGATTTGGATGGGAACACGCAGTCCATGTTCTGGAAAATAAAATGATACAAAAAAATAGAGGGTGTTTCTACAACTTTTTAAACAAAAACTACTTCACCCCTTCCTTCTGCTCAAGGGTCATCCTAGTGAAAATTTTAAATGACAAGGGCTATCGAGTAATAGCTTGTTTGAAAGGTCTTTCGAAGTCCTTTATTTTGACGTCTAATTTTTTAAAATCGGTCAATTCGATTTCAAGAAAATTAGAAATATCCTTATTCTCTTAATTTGTTCAGTTAGACAACAAAAACACACGAAAATATCACTTTTTATTTCAATAAGTGCTCAAAATGTTGCCCGTTATTGGCCAAACAATGATATAGGCGATGTTAAAATTCCTGACGGTCAATTTAAAAAACATCTTGTGGGATATCATGGCAGCTTTCGATGATGCGTTGACGAAGTTGATCCAAACTTTCAGGTTTAGGGAGTAAACACACTAGATTTCAAATGACCCCATAGAAAAAAGTCTAATGGCGTCAAATCAGAAGATCTAGCAGGCCATTCTATAGACCGTCCTCGTCCTATCCAGTTATCTGAAACTCGTCGTCTAGCCATTGCCGAACCGGAAGAACATAGTGAGAAGGAGCGCCGTCTTGCCTGGAAATATATTTCAGCCTCTTCAAGTATAGGGTTTCCATGCTCTTGGATTTGGTTTTCGATGGTTTCAGTGATAAGCGGATTGATGGTATTTTATACATATCCAAATAAATGTCTCCATTCAAATTCCCATTAGTAAAACAATGGTCCAATCATTTTGTTTCCTAAAATTCCTGCCTATGCATTATTTTTTTGGGATACTGGGTATGCCCTTCTACAAAAGCATTTAGATTTTCATTGCTCCAATACCTGCAGCTATGCTTATTAACAAATCCATTGAGATAAAATGAGCACATTGATTTTATGCACCATAAATTAGAATCATTTCCACTCTTTCGGACTTCGAAAGACCTTCCAAACAAGCTATTACTCAATACCTCTTGTCATTTAAAATTTTAGGAATGACTCTGGGGGGCCGAGGGTGAAAGGGGGTGAAGTAGTTTTTAGTTAAATCTTTTAAAGTATCCCGACGTTTTTTCCTTTAATCAGTGGTTTTCGATAAATCCGCGGTGGGAAGTTTTCAAATAAACACCCTGCATAAGTCTATACTTCGCACTGCAATTCTTGGGCAATGGACTTTGAATATAATAGTAATAAAGTGACATTATTAGTAAACTTCCACATCATGACGAAGTTTAGCTTGACGACTACTCTTCCACTTAACCACAAACAAACATAACAAAAAGTTTACACACGTAACATACATACTTCCACAACAGTTATAAACTCATATTAATTACAAGCATAGCAAGCCAGAAAGAAAAAATGTAAATGAATGAATAAGAATTGAAGAATAACAAAACAATAAGTCAAGCATTGAGAGAGACGTTTGCATCTCTAATAGCTGTTTTCATTTCAATGGTTTTTGAAGGCAGCTTAACTTTTTTGTTTGTTAGACGTATTGAGTGAATTGTATAACTGAACGGCATCGTACATAAAAGATGTTTAATACAATGAAGTACGGTGAAGAATAATGTCGAAATGGTCATCATGGCGTAACCTTCTTGTAATTAGATTTCTACGAGGAACTTACTTATTAGCTAGGTATATAGGTCTCTTGGTGATGATTATCTTGTGTATAAAAACTAACATTAAAAACTCAAAAAGATGTTTGAGCTTCAGCCACCTCAACTCACAGATTTTATATATAACAAGTCCGTACCTACGAAGATCGAAGTCAAAACGTACAGAAACAGTTTTGAATTTTCTGCAATCTGGTTTTAGTTATGAAGGCAAGACAAGGATAAAATAAGATGAAACAGTAAAGCAGTTTAGACTTATCCAAACTCTCTACTAATTTCTTTCGAGTCTTGAAATTCAGGATAGAATGATTTTCACATAGGAGCCTCAAGCTTGCATATCTATTTTTTAATATTCAAACTCAAATTCAAAATACATTTATTTGTCAAAAAACAAAAAAAAAACATTATTTTTACCGTATTATAGAAAATACACACACTTAATATTTTTGGCAAAAAGAACAAATTCTCGATCAAATGACCCTTAACACCCAGCCTTACATAAGTAGGGTGGGTGTGAAAATGCCCTGTGTTACAGTAATTTACACATATATTATAATATATAAACAATATTTAGGAATTTAACGATTTCATTTATTACGAGCATGAACCATTGATATTGCAGAAGAAAAAAATGTATTTACGAACTTAAAAAGTCAACGTTCCGACGGGTGTGGAGCACCGGAGAGGGGGCGAAGAGCGGCAGAAAGCAACAGACGCGAAGTCACACCGACGAACCCTCGTACAGTTAACCACACCGAAATACATCTACACACACACATACAACATCTATCATAACATGCTCGCTTCTCCATCTTAATAAAAAGATAAATTTGAAAAAATAAAATTGACAACAAGTATCCGTGCACAATCACACTTATTTTTGTATTATTGATCCTGAAGAAGCATGGCCATTATATACTTTGAGAACACTCTTTGTGACATTACCTTTACATCATTATTTAAACTGTTCCACATTTTAACTGCAAGAAATGAAAAAGAACGTTGAAATGCTGCAGACCTATGTCGAGGAGTAATAAAAAAATTCTGGTTACATGTTGTCCCGTAATAATGATTAAAAGTTAAAAGTTCATTTTTCAAATACTTAGGTTTTCCTGATTTTATTATTCTATAGATGAAATTAAATAAATGGTGTTTCCTACGATTTAGCATATTCAGTATAGACAAATTGTTTAGGTAAGGTGTTATGTGGTTACGATAAGGTATGTTGAATGAAAATCGCATGCAGGCGTTCTGCAATGTTTGTATTGCATTTTTAGTAGTATACGCCAACGAGCTCCCATAAACTATATCTCTATAGTCAAAAAGCGACAGTATGAGATTCTGACAAAGGAAATACTTTTGCTTAGGCAGTAAACATTTTTTAGTTCGGAGATATTTCTTAATCGTATGTAAGCAGCCGTCATTTTTTTCTTTATTTGGTTCAAATGATAATGCATTATCGAAGATTACGCCTAGACTCTTTGCTTCCTGAACAATGGGGACTATCTCATTGTTTATACGGATATTCAAACTACGCTCAATATTTCTCCTAAGTGTGAAATTAGATCCTAAAATTAAAGCTTTTTATATACTACTGGCGTGGTGATGAAATCTAAGATTTACGTCTAAAGTGACACCTGAACTTTTTGCAGAGTGATGTTATTTACCCTCAAATCAGTTGTCATGTTGAAACGTTCTTAGTTGGTTTTAGGACAGAATAACATTGCAAAACTCTTAGTATGATTAAGCTTCAAATGGTTAATCATGTTTACCAGGTCAAAACTAATTTCATACGACACTTGATCAAGGTCAGTTGTCAAAAGTGAAAGTCAGTTGGATATCCTCCAAGTAAGTCTGAATACAACAGTGTTCTAAAGCAGTATGCAAGTCGAAAGTATAGTAAAGTATAACAAGTGACCAAGTACGGATCCTTGTGGAACACCAGAAGCAACATCAGCACTAGCAGAAACGCCTTGGCTTGTTCTTACTCTTCTTAGTCGCTCTCGTTTTTTGGTCGTTTTTTTGTAGTTCCTAGTGCAAATAAAATCTATTGCAAAGTGGTGATAGTGTGTTGAAAGGAATGTACAATTGTACACAACTTTATCCAACCTAAAGAAGGAATCCAAATTTTAAAGAAGAACTGAAAAAGACGAGCAGAAGTAGCTCCCTTAGCACGCTTACCCTACAAAAAGAGGAGATAAATAAAATAATCCTTGGCAGTGAGCAGGTTCCCAATAAAAAAACAACCACCAAAAAGGTGTGGTACTGATGAAATTGTAAGCCTGCTTGAAAAAATATACAAGTGATAATACAAAATCAGATAACAAAAATGATACAACGTATGATGTTGACGCAATACTCAAACCAAAATCCTCAATTTCTAGTACCCCACCTAAAGAAGCCTAGATTACCATAGAAGCCACGCGGACTTTCTTGCAGAACACCACCCTAACATTGAAAAAGGTAAAAGACCCAGATCGCAATCTAGTCCAGGGGCAGAAAATGTTAGTAAAAGGCTGTGTCATGAAGTGAAAAATTGTATGACGGAAGAATCAATTCAATTTTTTTTTGATGAAATTGATACCATAAGCAGGCGCATCGATAGAGACATTACGCTAACTCCTTTCAACACACAGGATAAAACATGCATCGTACAAGCTACTATGAATATACAAAAATTACTGACACAAGTTGTGTACAAAGTCAGTCAGCTAGAAAAAGAGAATGTAATGTTAGCAGCTAGAATAGAAAACACCCAGCCAAAGTACACACATGCAGAGGCTAGTGGAAGCCTATCGAACGTGCAAGAAAATCAAGAGACTACTAGAACTCAATTAGTATAACCAAAAAGTTATGTCAGTATTGTAGGCGGAAAGACAGTAAGTACAACCAAAGAACCAATAAGCAAAGTGGAAGAACTATGGACGACTCCACCAGAAAATCGGAAACTTGAGTCAATCATAAGAGTGGAAAAAACAGAAAATCCTAAGGTGGTCCTAAGTAGACTTAAACAAGAGTTGACGCAAAAGGATAGCGAAAGAGGCTTCAAAAATATTAGGCAATTATATTCAGGGGCAGTAATAGTAGAAAGCCACACTGAAAGCCAACAACAAAAACTGAAAAACATATTGAAAGATAAAAAGACGTAACAATCAAAACATCAGATGGAATCGATCCTATGTTCATGGTCACAGAAATTTAAAAAGGATACGGGGCAAAAGAATTTACAGATAAGCTCATACGGCTGAATAATGAAATTGAAGCTGAATTAAACTATAGTATTACAGATAAAATCAAGAAGAAAGAAGAACTGGATTTTACAAGCACCGCCCGAAATTGCTAAGTGGTTCTTAAAACGTGGTCAGATAAACTTCGATGTGGTAACGATCTACATTAAAGAACACTTCTAATTTGGCAATCAGTTTTAAATGCTCAAATTTTGGACACATTGTTAAGTACTGCAAACAGCAGACATGTTGCTACAAATGATCAGGTAACCATGAAGCCACCACCTGTTAGGAACATGATCTTAAATGTGCAAATTGCCGAAAAATGAAATAGAGTGACCTTAATAACTCTGCCCGCGATCCTAAGTGTCCAGTCTACACATCGAGAATTAGGAGGTTTAGAAATAAGATCAATTACAGCCAGGATTTTCAAACATAAATTTCAAACATAAACAGGGAACAAATTTATGCTGATGAGTCTGACACCTATGACTCTTTCAAGCAAATGGAGGAATACAACAGAATAGCTCTACTTCATCAATACGTCCAGTCCGTTGGAAAACTCAATGAATGAGGTATACCAGATGCTAGCAAATAATAGTGACTGTAAATTCATTTGCATCACTGAACACTGGAAGAGTCAAGACTAAATTATCAACTATGGAATTAGGAACTTCAAGTTAGCATCGTGTTTTTGCAGAAAAGAAGGAAAGCTGGTGGGATTGCAGTTTATGTGAGGGTGGGAGCTCAGTGCTCGGAAAGGTCAGATATAAAATCATTATCTGTGGAAGGTTCCCTGGAGGGTGCGGCAGTAAAATGTTCCTTATATGGGTTGAATTTCATAATGTTGTCAATATATAGACCACCGTCAGGTAATATGCATGTTTTTAGAAAAAATGGAACAAATTCTACTGAAAATCCGCGATGACAGTGCCACAATTTGCATAGCCGGTGATTTCAATATAGTTTTTTCTCAGGAAAGTCTGAACAAAAAACTCTATGTTCACTTTTAAATTCATATTTGCATCAAACTACTCGTATATTCCAATACACACGCATAACATCTACCAGTGGATCTTGTATTGACAATATTTTCACCAATACCTCAACTTATGTATCTAATGTCATTAATCTCAGATCACACTGCTACAAAAAATAACAATGACGGTTAATATGCACGAACTTGGTAATGTTATACAGAGTTCAGAAAATGAATTTTTTTAACTAGCTCAGATCTGTAAACTGGCAAAAATTACTTCAAATTCCTCAGAATGATGTAAACAAACAATGGAATTATTTTAGTAGTATCTATTTTTGGCCAATCGTTTCCCATGAAAACAGTAAAAAGTGACAAAAAGGCTCCCTAACACACATCATTCTCAGGAAACGGATAATAATATTAAGTGTTATACAGAGTTCAGAAAATGAATTTTTTTAACTAGCTCAGATCTGTAAACTGGCAAAAATTACTTCAAATTCCTCAGAATGATGTAAACAAACAATGGAATTATTTTAGTAGTATCTATTTTTGGCCAATCGTTTCCCATGAAAACAGTAAAAAGTGACAAAAAGGCTCCCTAACACACATCATTCTCAGGAAACGGATAATAATATTAAGGAATGTAGGGACCGACTGGATGTCCTATATGTTATAAGCAACAGTGACAATTTTTATGAACCATGCTATAACAAAGTCAGCAGATAGTACAATTTATTGTTACCTAATAGTTAGATAATAAATCAAAATATGTGTGGTGTATAGTAAATGAAATAAAAGGTCAAAATTGGGTTGACTGTGTTATACCAGGTGATCCTGAAGTTATAGCAAATGCTTTCAATGAATACTGTATTAATGAAGTAATTAAAATATTACCACAGGCACCAATACATAACTCTTCTGACTTTTTAGACCGTGTGCAAGAGTGTATGCCGCTAGAATATGTTAATGCTCTAGAACTAGCAGAACTGGGCAAAAGACTTTAAAATAAAATAAGCACTGGTGATGATGACATTCCAGTTAGTATTTAATTTAAAATATTGCTTAGAAGTGATTCTGGAACCTTTGGTTCACATAATAAACAACTCACTTAAGTACGGTATTTTCCCTGAAAAACTTAAATTAGCTATAGTTCTACCTATATATAAACAAAGGAGATCCTAGTGACTTGCTAAATTATAGGCCAACAAGCTTAATTTCTTGTTTTGCAAAGTTTTTTTTAGTTAGTGATGTATTCAAGAATTATGCATCATATGATTTGTAATAACTTAATTGCAGAGTCACAACATGGGTTTGTAAAATGGAAATCCATCATCACGGCGATCTATTCTTTCAGCCACAACATCATAGAATGCCTTGAAAATAATATATCACTGGGTCTATTTTTTGATCTCTCCAAAGCTTATGATTGTGTAGTTCATTCTCTTCTATTGAATAAACTCGAGGGATACGGGATAAGGGGAGATTCTTGCAACTGGATTAAGTCTTATCTGACAGATCGTAAGCAAAAAGTTTTCGTTACAAAGAATGAAATATCAACCGTTTCATCACGGTTAACGGTAGAAAGAGGTATTCCACAAGGTAGCGTCTTATGACCTCTCCTCTTTTTGATTTTTGTGAACGATCTGTGTGCTAGTATTACAAGCCCAAATAATGTATGCACGATCCAGTACACTGATGACACTAGTGTACTAGTCTCTGGTCAAGATTTCAATCATTTAGCTGAAAGTACTTTGAGCCTCTGCGAGAAAGCGTTTTTGTTGTTTGCTCGTAATGGATTATCATTGAATGCCTCAAAAACATATAGAACATCTAGAAAAAAGGTTAAACGACGCATGTTATAGCATTAGAGTACTAAGTAAGTACCTAGACCTCAAGACTCAAAAAATATATATTACGCGAATTTTGAGTCCATTGTACGTTTTGCAATAATTTTTTTCGGACATAGTAGACATACCAATAGGATCGTTCTAGTGCAGAAGCGAGTGCTGAGGTGCATCCTACAAATTTCCTCTAGAGAGACTTGCAGAGGAAAATTTAAGAATAATAAAATGTAAACTGTAGCCGCAATATATATTCAAGAGATTCTAATTTTTACATTTAAAAATATTGACAATTTTATGGGTAACCCTCGAAGTGACTATAACCCAAGAAATAGAAATATAAATCTTCTGTATCCAGACCATCATATCACGGTTACCGAAAAAAATGTCCATTATAGCTGCAGTAAAATATATAATAAGTTACCACAAGAAATTAAAAGGTTGAAGGATATAAAAGAATATAAAAAGAGTATTTATCAATTGTTAATGCACTTAGAACCATATGACCTTCAAGAATATTTTGAAATGTAAAATCTCTATTATGTTATACACCTTGAGAAAAACCATTATTATACATTATGATGAGGAAGAGAGATGGAAATATACAAAAGTATGTAGGTGCGTGAAAGACACTCGATTGTAGGATCGTATCTGGCAGCGTCGGAGTGTGACGGACAACGGGGTAAAGTAGAAGAGTAATAAAAGAGAGAGATGGCAGAACGGGCGCTGGCGCCTACCGCTTAGACGGATGCGCTCAACAAATGCGATTTGTTTCTCCCATTCGCAGAGTTGCCGATACCAATATGTCATATTTCTAAGAAATCTAAGTGTACCCAAATTTCGGGAAAAATAGCTGCGGATTCCACATAAGAGTATTCCAAAAATGAAAAAAGTTCAAACTATTAAAATTGTATTAATGTTTCATGGTTCAAATCATATTTTTCATATTTGTATATTGTTGTATAAATGATTTTGTAATCCCTATTCTTGTTGCCAGTAGAGATACAATAGTATTGAGAGAAATCATGGACCGCTAGATAGGGCTACAACTACCATATGACTATCAAATAGTAGTGATAAACAGGGTTTGTTTATAGCACAGTTGCCTGGTGTGGCGAATTTGCGCCATAGGGGCGATTTAACAACTTTGAAGGACAACTATAACGGTTACTATGGTGCCCGGTATTCGGGAATCTGGCAATACCTGATGATTCCTAACGTTTATTACGCCAGATTGTTTGCTGACTTGCGCAGTACAACATGACAATCAACGTGACTGAGCACCTGGTAACCCTGGTTTAAGGTGTTATATTTAAAGAGCTTGGGGCAGTTAGGTATCTAGGTAACATTTTTTAATGTATTTCGAGAAATCCGTAATGTTGAGTAAATACTAGATCACGTTTCTTGCTTAGTTTGCTGAAAATTCTACAACAGACGTACATTTTGAGAAAAGGAGATTTGGTGACGACAAAATCGTAAAAATATAACGCATTTTCGTAAAATAATTTCTTTGTTGAAAAGACTGTGGCTTGATGACCCATTGAACGAGTATAGTGTCCCGCTCCGCTTTGAATATTCGAAACACTATACTCCAGCAGCATTCAGCTTCCATGTTAACTTTATGAAGTTCTAACGTCTAGGCCATGCTGATTAAAAGCTTGAATGAATCAACACTTAACTCTAAATTCCCCACAATTCGGGAAGCTCTACTCAAATTGGCAACACAGCGTATCTGCCTATTATTCTCATTCGTGATACAGGTCTGCGGTTAACGGTAGGAATTATGTACGAATAGCGATGAAAGTAGACGAGCCGATGCGCTGTTGCCAAGAAATGATTTCCCATGTATAACAATGGTTTTTCCTAAGGTGTATGCCTCTTTGTTTTTTCTGCCTCGATGACACTGTGACGTATATTTCACCTAACAGTGTGTAATACGTAGTAATCATGCAGTGTTATTTTGAAATAAAGATTTATTATTATTATTACTCGTTGCTTGCGATTGTCTAAATAATATTTAAAAAAAAAACAAAGAGGGAAATCAGAAACTCCGTAGTATTTTTTATTTGGATAGAAGGTCATGGTTAACCGTATCAAATGCTTTAAAAAATCCAACAACACTAGTACATATAATTGCCCAAATTACAAATAATTTGATCAGTTACGTTCACTAATGCCGATGTAGTGCTGAGACCGCCATGGAAATCAGACTGCTAATTTGGAAATATATTATACGTTTCAAAATAATGGACTAATAAACTAAATAAACAACTTTTTACAATATTTTTGATAAGTTACACAATATACTAATTGGCCTCAAATCTGTGTGTTCTTTTGGGTTCTTGTTCTTTGCCTAGAGGAGTTATAACAGCCTCTTTCCACAAACTTGTGAGGATTCATATTTCCAAACAAACACATCATATGTGGAAAGTGGTGAGAAAAATATAGTCAAGTCGGTCGAGTCAATAAAAAGGATGTAGAACTGGTCAATACGATGGATGATCTTGCATATAATTCACAAGGTTGTCAATCAATCACAAGGTAGGAATTCAAGCATATCATCCGGGATACTACCATCCCTTACATTGATAAGTTGCAGCACTGGATCGCAAAATTGTAACATGCAATTTTTCCAAATTTTCAAAATTATCATCAATAACAGAAGTGCGTTTCAAGATGGTTTATGATGAAACTGGTATCAAGACCGATATAGCGTTACTTTCCTAACTCGTATGGTCACATTTGTTGATATTTGGCGGTAGACTCTTTTCGCGTTGAAATAAATACGCATCCAGAAACGATGCAAACAAACTGTAAAAAAGTATTTTTTTTGTCAAGTATGGTTTTAGGAGACAAATAAGCTGTCGTTTTACAAATATACTTTGCAAACGAGTAGATTCTAATAAGGTGGAGTATATCAACCGGCGATGCATTAGGCGTTTTCCAAGTCATTGGATCAGAAGGTTGAAAAATGGTTTCTTCTAGTTAAAAATATTATCGATTTCTATTAGGTGTATCTTAATATTCGCATCTTTTATCTATAAACATAAAAAAATACCTGATAAAGTAATAACTGACTCCACAATGAAGACATTTCTGTTTTCCCATAAACTTGCCACAGAGCTGCTTTCATGGCATAATTGTTTGAAATCAGGTCTTTGTAGTTGTGCTGACAGTTGATCATGTCACTCTTGGCCAGCGTTTCGAAAATTGCGTACGATTTACCCGTCCTTAGGCAGCCATATTGACCAAATGTTTGTAATCCTAAAGAAGCTGTATAGCTTAAACTCAACCTACAAAATAATGTTGAAAGGATTACGATGATGTGGTTTTCTAAAGATGTGAAGAAAAACTATTGAGTGCATTAATCAATTTTTTGTGGCACTTGATTTTTTCATAGTAATAGATTTTGACAGAAAAAACTTAATCTTTTGAAAAAGTGGTCAACTGTTTTAAGAAATGTTATTGTAAATTCAATAATTTGGAAATTATCACTTTAATTTAGGGCATAATCAAAAAACTAAAAATGTAACAAGTCTACGAACTTAACTCTGTACTCTTCAGTATGCACTGCACAATGAGCTTGTCTTCATTGACTGTGGTGAGTCTATATAACCAAGAAAGAGCATGTTGGAGACAGACATTATCATTGGCTTCTTGAGAAATTTTTATAGACTCCTAAAATAAATTATTGAATGGTGTGGTGTGTGAATTCCATAAAATAAAAATATTCCATCCATTAAAAATCTATGACAGTCTGTACCTTTAGCGCAGCTAAGGCCTCCTCAACATGTCCAAAATGGTAGTGAAGGATTGCTAAGTTCAAGGCGGCAAATCTGTGTCGCTTACTCTTTCCATCACCAAAGTACCTAAAAATATTTTTTGAATAACAATAATAACACAACCTACTTAGTTCTAATTTTCATTTGCAACTTAAAAAATGGCGTCAAGTAAGTTGACTACTTCCAGCGTTACGCTGTCATCCGTTCGTAGAGGATCATGTTCGGCACAAGTTAGCCTTTCTATGAAAAAACCTAGCTAAGAATATGTATAAAAGAAATACGATATTAGCATACATGCACAGTGTGGAAGCGATTGCCGATTGTGACGTATGACCACCGAGGCCTAATATCTGCGTAGAATGACTGGGATTGAAGGCGTAAAAATATACCAGCGTTAAAAAATTGTGATACACCCTCCTCCTCCACGCCTGCAACCCGTAACCCCCAATATTTAACCCCTACAAAAAAAATTCCGAAAATGATCAGTATCGCCTTAAACGAAATTTGAGAGATTTTTTTGTTTTTACAAAGCTTTTGCGTATTTGACGTATTAGTAACATTGTGTAAAAATATCATCGAAATCCGAGTGGTACTTCTCAAGTTATAGGTTTATAAGATTAGCGGATAGGCCGACAGAAATGAGTGACATGCTTTTTCGTGATGTTGATGTCATATAACCTCCAAAAAATATATCTCATTTTCGAAAATTTTTGCGATTACAATACTTTCCCACCAGCAGGAGTGGGAAGTAAAAATCATCTTCTAATAGATCATTTAGAACATTTTAATGATTTAAACCAGGGCTGTCCAACTTAATGTGGCCCAAGGGCCACTTCAAAAAAAAAAAAATGCAGTTTGGATAGCCACAAATCTAGAAGTCACTTAAATGAATGTTTTATAAGTAAACAAATTATATTAAAAAATATTATTATTATATTACTTGACATTGGGGTCAAGACCGGCATCAAAGCAGTTGAATAGGCTTCTCATGGCCCCACAAAACTCATCGACACGTAGGTAGTTGAGGTAGGAGAGAAAATGGGCACCAACCAGGTCAGGGTTTGACTCTAGAATGTTCATAATGCGTTTATGCAACTCATCAGGAGGCAGCGCCTTGCCTTCATTGTTTGATAATAGGGCAGCCTAGATATAAAAAAGAAAAAACACTAAAAACGTGTAAATAACATGGAAACTACAAATATGCAGTGCTTTTCAAAAAGGTCCCTTTCACTTCATTTTTTAATCGGCCAAGTTAGCATGCTGAAATTTCGTACGATGAAATTGATGCATGGATACTATATTTTAACGTAGAAGTGATAGTTGAAAATTTCAAAATGGCAGCTAGGCGCCATCTTGGAATATTTTCTTTGTTTGGACAGGAGAAAACTTTTATAGCCACTCGAATCTCAACGTTCTCAACCATAACGGCTAGTGAAGTTAGCTTCTGCCTGCCAGAGAGTATGACCACGTCCGTCTTCTCATGAGCTAATTTCAAGCCATTTTCTTCCATCCAGATGGTAATTCTCATGATTTCATATGCCATTTTTTTTCTAGTGTACATTTCTATCGTCGCCAGGTCGTTAGCATACCCTATAAGGCGAATTCCGGGAAGCATCTGTAACCGAAGCACACCATCGTAAAACACGTTCCAAGACAACGGGCCTAGGACGGTGCCCTGCGGCAGCCCCATGGCTACCTTCCTCATAAGCGTCCTCTCATTAAAATGGTTCAATTTTCCTATCTAGTGCATAGTTTCTCGACACAGCTAGCGATTCTTTGCCAGTGTGCAGTGGTAAAGGCTCATTAACGTCAAATGCAAACACAAAGCAAAGCTTCTTACAACTGTAGCTGCCGCTATCGGCTGTTTCTACTAGCTGCACTACTGGACTAAGTGCGTCCATGGTGGATTTCCCCTTTCTAAATCCATTTTGTGAGGGAAAGACTATCATTTTCTTTGCCATCGTTATAGTAGCTTTTCCAGTGAATTCGGCATACACAGAGGTTTATATTTGAATATTTTCTTAAATATCTCACCTCGAAGTTCCTTATCAGTACTTTATATCCCTGGTAATAAATTCACTATTTTTCAAAATGTCCCATGATGGGCTGCCAAATGTGAGTTTTTCTGCATTGTATCGCTTATAACTCAGCAACTAATCATCCTTTATCTTGCCACGCCTTTTTTTGGTTAATTAATAAAACACAATGATAAATATTATCTAACGGTTGGTCCCAGCAAAACAGTTGTCTGCTGGCGCGCAAATTTAGGCACTAGCTAAATAAAGCGGAGAGTAGGGGCCGGTTAAGAGCGCCAGTGACTTAGGACGGATTAAGCCACAACTCCCCTAGATGTTAGTCGGAATTTGTTTTGCTTGACCACCACACAAAAGGAGAATCTAACAGAGATGACAAAATTTAAGTAACAGAGAGAGCCAAATAAACAAGATATCAAATGGATCACAATATACTGATTAAAAAAACGCACATGTGCTCCGTCACTGGAGTGCGGGTAATGAAAAAGAGAAAGTATGTTACAAATCTTACTTACGAAAAAATTATTTTTCGAGATAACCCCGCGAAACGTCTACCATGGTAGGGGCTGCTTGCCTCGTCGCCCGAAATTATGGTAGTGAGAAAAAAAAACCGTAGAGAGAGGCTGTTTAAAAATCTACTCTGCTCTCTGTCTGAGATAAAACTACTCATTGAAAACAATCGTACTTGAAGCGAAACCATGTACATTTTTTTCGTACAAGAAAAGTAAAGCAAAGGCAAAAAAAGATAAAAATGTACTAAACTAATATACCCTTGTTCTAAAAAGTTATGGCAGTTCAAAGATCAAAATCATGATCAATGTAATAGAAGGTGCCATGTAGGCATTGCCCCATATTTGAATACGTAGAATGTCTAATAAAATCAAGAAGTCTCTAAGAATTTCAATAAGCAATAATAAATGTATAAAGATCTATGAAATTGTTAATTAGAATGATATTTGCCCTGTTCACATCAGGGTTTTTTCAAGGGGATGGCTTCCAAATTGCAAAACTGCAACGATGCAACTGACTGGAGGAAAAAGGATGATGATTTTCTTCTGTTTCTATTGATAAAAAGAAAGCAGATATTGAATGAACGTCATCAGGACACGCATTAAGGCACGCGGTCCGAAGGTATATAAAAAAAGAACTTACAGCTGAGGGTCAAAATCCCATAAAAAATGGAAGACCTAGCACCCAAACCAAAATAACTAAACTTAAGTTACACAACAAAAAGAAAAGGGTGCTAGTCCATGAATGGGCGCTTGGGGCCTAATATCCCAGAGTCCCAAAAACGACAAAACGACCCCTGCACCACGACCTCAACGGAAACAGAAAAGCGAATCACACAGAATTCGTAACGTTCTAGAAGAAGGAATCTTGAGTGGCCTTGATGAAGATATGTTTTATAGGAAGGAAACGGAGAAAAACTACACAGTTTTTTGGTGATCGTCAAAACCATACTGAATCGCTGAGAAAGAAAGATATAATACGAGTGAAATTATACAATCAATAAACTATTAAATTTGCCAAAAGAAAATAATTGAAAAGGGGTAGGAATGGATACTCTATTATCAATGAAGAGAAATTCAAATTACGGATAAGTGATAAATAGTAAAAAAAAAGGTTACGTGATTTTGGCACGTGACAATCTATTTAATTGAAAGACTAGACATATTTTTTTAAATAGGTTGCTCCATATCTCAACACATACTCGGATGGATCCTTCCAAGAGAAGAATATTGATATAGGTTAGGTTTGGATCAATCACGAATCTCCACTGCGACTGATTGGTCTATTGTGGCTCACACTTATTTATGTTTCTTACAGTAATTCCGTCCTCCGGAGGAAGCCGATCAGCTTATTTGGAGAAGTGTCCTTCAAGTCCTCTACTTGGAGTACTACTTCCCCAAGTGTGGTGTACTTGACTCTGCCAATCTGTATAAAACATGCTTAACCGTTTCGTCTCCTTCCATGCACAGTCTGCACTCAGTGTCTTCCGCCATTTCCAGCCTGCTCATGTGGTGACGCACTTTGGAATGACCAGTGTACAGTCCCACTAAATATTTCAGGTTATTCCTGTTTAGCCGCGGCTGCGAGTCTGATACTTTTTTTGTTAAGATTGTAATGTTTGCCTTAGCATGGGTTAACCCAGTTATCCTTCCCAGTGTTGATGGTTTTTATTTCCTTGTTAGCTCGGTTTGCTATCCCCGCTCATTGCTTTGCGGAATTATCAATTGAGTAGGATTTAGCATTTCATGTAATTTTTAGAATTATATGAGAATGCGTTTCCAGATTGTGGTGGTTTTGTATCTCCACCAACCTGTCCGTAGTGATATTGTCCATATACTATTTGTAGCCTATAGGTTGTCTTTCTTGCCTACCCTTCCAGGTATACGGTAAGATTCAAATTTGGCTGACGTCGTAATGTGTACGAGAGAAAAGCGCGATAAGCGTGCGATATGTAAGAAAGAGATAGAAGCACCTCGTTGCCTAACAATCCCAGTACGAGGTCACGGAAGCCATTGGCGCACTCTTTCGAACATACATATCGCACGCTTATCGCGCGTTTCTCGTACACATTACGACGTCAAAGGTATGTGGTTTTCAGTGTATGTGCAACGAAGGTAAGTTGAGAATAGCCTCCATAGCCGCAGTTGGTGTAGGGCTAAACATGCAAGCTTTTCTCGGTAGTGCGCTTAGCTTAGCTTGGACAGTATGTTTCATGCTGCCTTGCCCCACCAAGCTACGGATCCATAGGTTATCACAGGTCTAGTGACCATGGTATAAAGCCAAAACATTTGCTTAGGCTTCATTCCCCGTTCTTTCCACATATGCTTCTACAGTCCCAAAACGAGGTGCTTGCTTTCTTAAGGACTGCATCCAGATGCGAATTCCAGTTTAGCATTTTATATAAGATTACTCACACATGTTTCAACCTCTGTTGAAAACGATATGTTTTCACTTCATTTTGTTGGAGGTTTAATCCTACCCAATGTTTTCTTTCTGGTGGAAGGTACTATGACCACTTTTTGTAGTTTGATTGAGATTCCTTCCCTCTCCTACCAATCCGATATTTCTGAGATATGTTTCACAGACCTCCCTTGACCAACACACGATTATGCATATGCCTTAACCTAGGCCCCCACAGGCAATGAATGGTAATCAGGCCATCCACTAGAAGCGACAAGAATGGAGATAGCACCCCTCCTGTGGACACCCCCTGACAGCTCTAAGCCTAAGTATCTCCCTCTGTAAGGATGTAGTTATTGTACTGCATGTCAACATGGTTGTGATCCAGCCATATATGAGGGGGTTTACACTTTTAACCGCACCAGTTGTTACTATAGATATGACAACTTGCAAGCCTTCCCAGTGAGGATGTTTGTTCTTCAATTGCGCGGGGAACAGACCGGCCATATCATCAAATCTTATACTTCCTGGAAAGTGATTTTCAGCAAGGATCACCAAGATCTCGCTTCTGGACTGTATGAATATGCCATCTGGTCACTTAATTGATCCTAGTCCCTGTCCACCATCCTTGGAGAGAATCCGATAGATCATAGCACTGCTCAGTGCATATGATATGCCCTAATAAAACCTTTTCAATAATTCTGACTGGGCTTTGTGGCCTGCTTTGTTATAGAATGTAAAACGCTCCCACTCGTCAGATAGTTTAGCCTGGTTAAAAGGTTTCCGAACCTTACGCCTCTTCTCATTGGGACTGTAATTCCACCAAGGTGCTGCAGATATGGACTGCATTTCCCAAACCACCATAAAATCCCTTATTTGTTATGATCTTACTACAGGAATAAAGGTTTTCCTTCAGTGTTGTTTTGTATCCATCCCAATTCGTATTCCTTACATTCCTATAGTATACCATGGGTCTTGCACCTATTGCAATCTCAAAGTGAATGTGTATGTGGTCAGAAGATGTTGGTTCCAATTTCACCTTCCAGTCTTTTGATCTTGTAACTTATATAGTTACTACCAATTGTCAAGTCAAGTACCTCTTACCTACTTCTAGTATCAAAGGAAAGCCTAGTGCCCTCTCCAATTAAATAACTAAATAGAGACTTACCTTTTTTATTAACATCTGTGCCAAGGCAGGTTGTGTGATGTGGGTTTGCAAGCCCCAGGACCTCCCTTCCCACCCACCTTTATGTAACATTGATGTAGGTTGTTGAGTTGTGACACAATTTTCAAAAATGCTCAACTTTAACAGACTCGCAGTCTGGAATTGGGAAAGTAAATTAATTTAATAACCTATGGTTATGACGAATTCAGAAGGAGCCTCAAAATGAAATGTTCCATGGCTCCCTACTACCTTCTTGAAATCTTCAAATGCCACTTTTAAGCTGGAATATAGTATTCATAGAACTGATATTTCAAGATTGTGCAAGTGTCATTTTAAAAAATATTTTATTTCCAAAATTTCAAGTAGAGTGTATGATGGCTAGATTCTGAATGAATTACAAGATGTTAAGTACAATGTTCATATGACTTGCATCTTCTATCTTCTAGTTGGTCACAGGGTGGTCCTACAACATACATCAATTTCATAGTCCCTTTGAGGTTGCTAACTTGACCCAATCATAAAGAAAGTATAAGGAAGACCTTTTTGAAAAGCACTATATGAACATAGGATTTCAAACTAATACTTTTCCACTGTTTAGATCGGACTTTTCATGTAGGATATACATATTATTTGTTCCATATGCATGTTTTTATGAATTTTGAAATTACATCTGTAATTTAGTGGATTTTAACATGAGAGCATTTTAGGATCCAATTTTACAGAAACTTTCCATATGATTTTTCAATGCATTTTACTCTAGACTGATTAAATAAAAAATTTAGTTCATTTTTAGTATCAGATAAAAATGCAAAGACTGAAAATTATTTCACCTGAGTTGCTATGAACAACTCTGCCTGCCTTCTAGACCATGTTTCTTTATTATCTGCCCAAACATCCATATCCTTTTCTTGAGTTTTACCATGTTTTATGAAATTTTTCTGCCACTGTTCATAATATTTTTGGAAATTTTCATAAACAGCAGTCATTTCTGAGAAAGTAAGTTTGTCAAAATAGACAGCAAATCTCCTGATATAGTGCCCCACAATGCTTGTTTTTGCAAAAACACTCCCTATAAAGATAAATGAAACAATGAAACAGAAACAGCTTTCTATAAAATATTTGCTTAAAACATTTTGCATATGAGGGTCCCTTATAAAGTTCGGGTCATGGGCACATGACTCTTAGGGTAAGAAGAAATAGCTCTTTACATATGTATTCAACAGGTTTCATGTGAAAACAATTTATTTCATTTTTGAAAACAAAAATGTACTCAATTCTTACCTATCATAAGAGATTTGCTTTCATTCAGGCTACTGTCTGGTACGGCCATAATTTTCTCCAAGCTTTCCACAATATCTAACAAAAACCCTATACCTCCACTGTACAGATCATGTAGATCTTTATCTAATGATTCCACAACTTCACTTGGTATGACATATTTGCTACTAGTGAGCAGATCTTGCAACTTACTCAAAGACAGATCGGGACTCTGCAGCAAGCGCAATATTAATACACACATGTCTCGTCTATGCTTGCAACATAATGCTTTATCTTCTATATTTTTATATTCATCAGACTCACGATACATGCAGTAATTACGGATCAAAATTGTCACAGAGAGCTTGTGGGGCGTTATGGTTTCTGCTTGGGGTTTTTTTGGAGTCCTTACTTCTTTATTTGCTGCCATTCCAATTTATGAAGAGAAAAATACTGAAACGATGATATATTATACGAAAGATGTATAGGATTCTTGAAATATCATTGCTGACTTCACAAAACCACTTTAAAATACACTAAATATTTGTTTTTCTAAATATATCTGCATAAAAAGAATTCGAACTTTCCAAAAAGCTATAAATGTAAATAAAAAAGTGATGTTATAAATATGTGAAACTTCATTCATGAAATGTTAAAAAGTGACATTTGATTGATAGAGATGAGAAAAAATTCACTTAGATTTGGTTTGCTGCAACGTTCTAAAATTCCTCATCAAACACTTTTGAAAATAGAGCAAGCACATCAAAATCGATTTTGAGGCTCAATTTAAACCCTATTTCACGAATATCCATCTTGTTTTGATGTCTATTGAGGTGAACAGCTGATCAGTAATTTGAATGTTTGAATTAATGTATCCGGTGTAAATCTAGTAAATGTCTGTTGCATTTTTTGTATGCAAATGAACTTTTCCGAATAATAAATAATTTAGCAAGTACAAAATTTATCTGTAGCGTACAAAATATTATTTGTCAATTATGTATCATTTGTCCATATGAGGAATTACGAAATATTACTAGATAATCAAATGCTTTTCTACCGTAATAGATACTCCTGACAAACACAAAAATGCCATTCATGACTACACACCATTGAACCACATGATTTCTTAAATTATGAATCAAAATATTGAACCGTTTCTTCCCTTTTGGATGGGGCGTTGGAATTCGGTGCCGTTCATTTGACAGGTGTCGTTTACCGTTCATTGCGCACTGCGCAAGCGCTTAAGGTAACGTGACATCTCAAGTGAACTAAAAATAATTCAGCCTTTGTTAAATAAATACTTATTGTACAGTTTTATACATTTTCCAATTGATGAATAACATATCTCAAAGAATCATTTAGAAGAGAGTAGTGTATGGAGATCAATAATAATGTTCGAGGCCTGATTCAACTGGAAATTGCCCTGGAATTGAGGATTGTGATGTAGAATTTGAATTTAAAATGGCTGACTCGTATTACCAGGTAAGATTTTTTTGGAAAATCGTATTTTTGTTTATATTGTAAAACCGTTTAGGTTCTGGCTTTGCTGGAATGTTTGTTTCATATGTGAGGTCAATTGCTGGTTGGAAAATACCAATTTTGTGGCGTAGAAATGGAAATAGGATCTAGGTTTTCCACATCAGCTATTATTTTAGGTTAGGTTTATATTTACCAAGCTATAAAGTACTAAATTAAATCATTTGGGTTGATCCCGCTATATTGCTACTACTTTTATAAACATAACTCAGCAGTAGAGCTACATGCTGAGAATTTTAATGTTAAATAACAGTTCTCATGCAGGTGTCGTATTGTTTTTATCTAATACACTTGATTATTAGGCAGTTAACAAGCATTGCACTTTATCAATTATAGATTATAATTGTCATATTATCATTGATATCTATAAAAGGTATTTAAACTATCTAATTGAATAAATTCAATGGTTTAAATCAAGTTCACATTGAGTGTTGCTAGGTCAGGGGTATTGCCAGGCCTGTAAGAGGGGTGCTTTTCATAAAGGAGACATGTATTGGATGTAATGAGGTATTCTTTACCTCACAAAAGCGTGGAAAGAACATCAGTGAATAAAAAAATGATAAGTAGGTTTACTTTACTTCCTATGAAACATGGTCATCAGTCCATAAAGGATTAAGCTCAGGACAATTTAAATCCTCTGAGAAAAAAGTCAGTCATGTACAACAGAGAAATTTAACGGATCAAGTCAGTCAAACAGGCCCATACAATTATTCCATAGATATTCCTTATCCATCTGGCAGTGTTGTTCCTTTCCAACATCTGTGTGGGAGCACATACCACTGTAGATAGTTATTGTTCATTCTGTGTATATGTTTTGTGCACTGCAGTACACATAGATTAGTCAGCCAGATTAGTATGCCCAGTGGTGATCTTAGATAGCAGGAGTATATGGATTGAAAACATCTCTATGACTGTTTTATTGGCAAATGTACAGGGAAATTTATGATGTGTGAAATATGGCTAATAGGTGCATAGAAGTACTGAGGTTGGGAGTATATAAATATACCAACCTCTAAAACATTATAAATATATATATATATATATATATATATATATATATATTTATTGCCTCACAACCTACAACACCCAATCCCAAAATCTTCTGGAATGTTCAAAAATGAAGTTTCTGAGATTTTGTATTTTTTTCATGTTTTTGCCCCTAGTTCTGCTGCCACAGATTCGATTTTCAGAAGCTACAAAGCTCTTCCTTTCAAGGTGTCTGGCTATAAATTGACCCACTCTAACTTTTTTTATGACCTAGAATAAAAAGTTGTATATAAAAGTTACATGATTAATATGCAGTTTATCATTTAATATTATTTTTTGTATATCTCAGAAAAATGCTACTGAATAAAGTTGTATTTTTTACAATGGAATATCCTGTATATAGTAAAAATTATAGTCTCCTTTTTTCTCAGTTAGAATCATGCAGAGAAAGGTATATAACAAGTATAAAAAAAATAATGGGCAAAATCAGCAAAATGCGGCTCGAAACCACTTTCCCTCTTTTTGCGGATTTAACAAACTTCAAGTTTGTGGACAAACTAATGAAAATAAGTATGTTGAACAACATATATGTTGAATCATAAAAAAGGGACTATTATTTTCCTTGAATATCTATAGAGGTTCCATTTAAACAAATACTTCATTTGATAGTACTTTTCTCATATTCAGAGTGAGATAAGCATCCCATGCATGGGGATATCTCAATACCTGTTGGAGATACATAATAGGTTGAATTAGAAAAAAGTTGTGTTCTTTGGGGCATATTTACATGATATTGAGAAACTTGTACAAACAGACCCTATAATTTTTATATATGTACATCTTCTTCATGTAACATTCAAATACCATTCAAATTTTTTCGCGTTTACGTTACTCCTCTCCCATTGGCGTAGGAAGTAAAAAAATATATATTTTTTAAAATTGCCTGTTACAAGTTGTAATTAGCTATAACACAACTCCACAAACAAAATATAAGTCAAGATCAGTGAGTCAGACCATGATATTCCTATGTGTTTTTCGACGCTGAATCCGAATCCAGTATCACAAAAGTTCCTAGATGTCTATAATTCACGCCCAGGCCCAAAAACTAAAAGCGACCCATAGAAGAGGTGAAAAATTGAGTTTTAGATGCCAGATGCTGTAGTATGGTACTCCCATATATTTTTCCATGCTGAATCCTAATTTGTGATCTAAAATATCCCTACACTCCCTGGAGTTCACTCCAGGCCGAAAAACTACCCCTGAATTGGTGAACATTGAGTTTTGGATGCTGAAACATGGAATTCCCATGTATTTTTCGAAGCTGCATCCAAATTGGGGTAAAAAAATGTATACCCCTGGAACTCAGAGATAGTGTTTTTAATGCAGAGAACAATGTCCTATCTACACTATACAGTTTTCAAAAACTTTCAGCTCATCCAGTATTGTTGATTAAGATTGAATAATGCTCTTTTTTTAGAAGAAAAAGAGAGCGAAGCATCAGACAGGTAATGTTATGGGACAAATTCGACCTACAGTACACACCATATGTAGTGTCTCCATAAGTCTAGCCTACATACGTAACTTTGAACGATTTTTCCTTTGGAGGCATACCACTTATGTATTGCCCAACTCCAATCTTGTTGGGACCAACAGGTGCTAGGGTTTAGCTGGAAACAATGCATCTGACTGCCGAAATATGCATCCAACAATACAGCGATTTAGTATCCACCACTCGAAACTCAATTTCCAACCGTCATCACGGGTAGCTTTGTCGCCGGGGTGAATTCAACAGAGGTTGATTTTTTCAACATCAAATTCTAATTCAGTTTTGAAGAATACATAGGTCTACCGTGGTTAAGCATCTGGTTTCAGAAAATCAATGTTCAACTACTTTTACTTCTATTGCATTGTAATCGCGAACATTTTTGAAAATAAGATATTATGTTCTTTGGATGGGTCTGAGGGTCTGTCTGTCAGTCTGTCCGCTAATCTTATAACTGCCTATAACTTTAGAAGTACCGCTGGAATTTCGACGAATTTTTCACACAATGTTGTTACTATGCCAAGGACGTAAAAGCTTTATAGTTTTTGAAAATCGGTCCAGTGGTAGCAGAGAAATAGGACTGAAACGTAAAAAGTAAAAATTGCTTAAACTTCATTTTTTGACATGTCAGAGGATCCTGATTATTTTAAAAAAAAAATTTAGAGGTGAAAAAATTGGGCGTGGGGGTTGTAAGGGGGTGGGTAGTCATTATCTCAATTTTTTTATGCTGGTACATTTATACACTCCTATTAGACATATTTCAAACGTCTTAGATTCCCCTGTAAAAATATTTTCGGAGACGGATCGCGTACCATACCTATCGGCCGCGGCTGCTGCTGCTGCTGCTGGCGACGTTCGCCTACCGTGATGAGTGTTCTGGTATGGAATCGCACGTATTTCTAATAGGGTCTAGTTTGTGCTGAACATATTCCTTTCTGTAGTGATAAGGCGTTGCGTGGAAGGTACAGGGTCAACATACTTGACGCCATTTTAGAGATATTTTTTGATCTCACGGGAAAATTTCATGGACCTCAAATTCGGATTCAGCGTTGAAGAATACATAGTAATACCATGGTTGAGCATCTGGCAACCGAAAATTAAATCTTCACCACTTTTAAGGGGTAGATTTTGGTCCTGGGGGCTAGTTCCAGGAATGCGAAAATTTGATTGACCACAAATTTGGTTTCATCGTCGAAAAATATATGGGAATACCATGCTTCAGCATTTCGCGTCCGAAACTCAATTTTCATCTCTTCTAGGGGTAGTTTTTGGGCCCGGGGTGAATTCTAGACGTCTAGGAAATTTTTTGATCCGGCATTCGGATTCAACGTCCAAAAATACTTTGGAATATCATGCCATGTCTCACGAATCTCGGCATTTAGTTTTTTGTGGGTCTGTGTAATTGTCAGTTACAATTTGCAATCAGCTATAATTGTCAGATACAAGTTGCAATTATATAACAATAATTATTGTAATTATAGCTGATTGCAAATTATAACTTATAAGTAAAATATGGTCTTTCTATGATGTTTCTTTCTCTACTTTGTAATAACAGCTTGTTTTTAAAAAATAAACATTTAATGAAAGCGGTTGGTTAGCAGGTACTTGAATCAGTGAGGAAATGGTTTGCAATGAATAAACTTGTACTAAATAAGGACAAAACTTATTTAATAATATTTATATTGAAGCAGTCACAGATTGATGTACCACAAAATGTTACACTTTCTGATAGTAATATCCAAATAAGTCAGCAAAATAATGTGTTAGGAATACATTTAGATGAATTTCTGTCTTGGATTCCACACATACATAAACCTTGTCATGACATGATAAAATCCCTGCCTATTTATATGCATAGTGACTGGCTGCATGGCCCTATGCAAAAAAATAATTTTACAAATATGTAGGTACTTAAAAGTACCTGGTGGTGTTTCTTTTTAATTCTTCTTATAGGGAGATGGATGCTACTTCTCAATATGGCATTGTGATCAGTAATGGTTATTTCTCGGGTTAGTAGTGAAAAAATCTGTTAATAATCAGAGGTACTTTTACGTTATTTATAAACTAAAACTGAAACACATGAGATCAATCATTCAAGGTATTTTCCCATTGTTATAATGCTTGTCTGAAGTAGTCTTGACATAGACCTTGTATGTGGATAGAACACTACTGCAATACTACATATTACACCACAGTTTTATGATGTAAATATAATATGATGAGTATCATCTAAAGGAAGTAGCAACAGAGGAACAAAACCGTGCAATCATTCAATTGAATTATTATGATTGGCCTATTATATTTGTCATAGCCTTGAATTTTCATCTATCCAATTTTTAATAGTGAAATTAGATAACATTTTAGAAAAAAATCATTTCATAGACGACTTCTGTACTTCTTACATGTAATATGCTGAGTCTTGTTATGTCACAGAGTCATATAGCACTATAAATGTATGTTATAAGAACATATTTGAAAATCTGTGCCTATCTATGATCAGAATGTGGTCTTATTGCCTTAAAATGGTGTTCTTGAAATTACTTGTGGGAAGATTATTTATTATGGAACATTTGTTGTGAAAATTCCAAAGATAATGGCCATATGGTTGTTACTAGGGAATGCAATCCCGCTCTCACGGATCTCTATTTAGCGAGATCTCGTGTCATTTTTTGATATCAATCCCGAAGCATAATCAACGAGATGTAGAATATACATTGCCTTTTATGATTCGAAAGTGAGAAGACCTGCTAACTCCACTCTCAGAAAAGTTGGTGTCTTCGATGAACAAGCGTCGAATAAATGCAACAGCAGCGTTGTTATTTGAAAAATCCTTTGATCTTTGACTATGAGATATTGAAAGACAACGAAACTTTTGGATTGCCTAGCAAATATCTCATAGGGAGGGGCGCAGAGACTTCTTCGCTACCTTTTGGAGAGATGTTGGTTTCGCTGACGCTGATGCGTTGTCACGTGCCAAAATCACGTAACCTTTTTTTTATATTTATCACTTATCAGTAATTTGAATTTCTCCTCATTGATAATAGAGTGCCCATTCCTTGGCCAAACACCCTTTTCACTGATTTTCTTTTTGCAAATTTAATAGTTTATTGATTGTGTAATTTCACTCGTATTATATCTTTCTTTCTCAGCGATTCAGTATGGTGTTGACGATCAGCAAAACACTCTGCAGTTTTTCCTCGTTAGTTGGCTTCCTATAAAACAGATCTTCTTCAAGGCCACTCAAGATTCATTCCTCTAGAACGTTACGTATTCTGTGATTCGCTTTTCAGCTTCCGTTGTGGTCGTGGTGCAGGGGTCTTTTTGTCATTTTCCAGACTCTGGGATATTTGGCCCCAAGTACCCATTCATGGACTAGCACCCTTTTCTTTTTATTGCGTAACTTAAGTTTAGTTATTTTGGGTGCTACATCTTCCATTTTTTTATGGGAGTTTGACCCTCAGCGAAACAGAAGAAAATCCTCGTCTTTTCTCCCCCAGTCAGTTGCATCGTTGCAGTTTTGCAAATTGGAAGCCATCCCCTTGAAAAAAAGCTGTTCACATCATAGATAAATAACCGAAATTATCCATGTCGGGATGGAGGAATCTATCCCTCATACAGTGAAAGTGCCTAAACCAAGGTCCAACGGCTGGTTCAACAAATCGTGTGACACTGCTCGCTAGCAGAAGATCAAGGTACACAGAACCTTCTTACAAAACCCCACTGTAGAGAACAGACAAGCCGACGTCGAGTCCAGGCACAAATATACGTATAACGAAGCGGTTCGCAATGCCAAAGACCAGCACGATATAAAAGTAAGGCACAGCATAATGTCGCAGCGCAATGGCAATCGGTCTTTCTGGTGCTGGCCAAGCAGATTGGAAGGAACTTCTCACATAGTAGCTTTGTCACCGACTCAAACGCTAAGGCGGAAGTAGTTGCCAAGATATTTGCTGCTAACTCCACCATGGACGTCCCCCCAACGCCCAAGTGCCGTCGATTCAAACTGTTCCCTACACGATTCAGGAAGTAACATTCAGGCATAAGACCATAGGACGGGTGATCTTGTCGCTCTACATCAACAAAGCTTCTGTTCTGGACTTGATTGCTGCCATTGAACTGAAGAGGTGTGCAGCCGAGCTTGCTCCAGTTGTTTCGCGTCTCTTCCAGATATGAATCCGGCACCTTCTTAGAAAACTGTAAATTTACGGGTGAAAGTTTAATATCCTGAATAACCATCTTTTAATTTCACTTTTTATTCGAGTTTTAACGAAAGTAAAGTATGTATGTTTTCTTTTTAAGCTTTTAACCATTTGTCCTCACTGCTTGATGTTTATTGTGTTTATTTATTATGTATTTCTAACAGATTCTCCTACCGCTTTTCTTTGTATCAGCTTCAATGATTTTTACCGGCTAGACGAACATTTTTTGTGATAAAAAAAGTCGCTGTATATGTATATATTTTTACCGTTACAGATTGAACACTTTACGATTCTTGAGCTGTACCTATAATGTGATTTAACCTTTTAAAATGTTTTGTAATTGTAATGTCCTTATTTATTTTATAATTATAAGTATTTTTCTGGCATATTTGCTGAAACGCATATATGACCTTCAAATTGATATTGACAAGTCTTATGTCATGTAACATGATCTAATAGGACAATAAACTATCTATCTATCTATCTATCTAGCAGATTTGTTGCATCATCACATTGATGACAAGATATCAGAATGACCTGATATATGTATATTATTCTTGAAAATTCACTATAATCATTATAACAACCTTTGGCAGATTGTAATGAAAAACATTCTCCATTTCTGATACTAGATTTGGTGTCTAACCGGCTATTAATTAAAACTACTGGTCACAGTGTCTTGGCAGCATAAGCAAAGTATTAGCTGCTACCTTACCAACACAAATTTAATATGCCGGTCGCCCAGCCGTTGCCATGCAATGCTCGGGACGATGATGTCACGAATGCAACTGACTACTGGGGCACGACAGGCTGCACTGCCTCAAGATAAGTTTCAGAATTTATATAATGGTTGATATCACATTGCCAAATGGAATCACCCCGTATATCTTTGTGCGTGCTTATTTGGGCGAGCGTCGTAGAATCCGCGAAGAGGACATAAACGGTATTGCGAGCATGGAGCATTTAGTATTCGCGCTAGTAACGGTAACTTGATGAGAACGTTCGCACGACAAAATTGTCCAATTCAACATACTTAACAGCATTTAGCACGATGTATATCTTACAGCGATGCCGGAAAAGGAGATAAGAGGGGCTTCACTATAATCATTTTGATCGTGGTATAATCAATGTATACAAATTGGATACTGGGGTAGCTAGAGAAAAAACTTTTCATATTTAAATGTCTTAAGCAGTGGCAGTAGCTTTCTCCTCTTTCCAGAAATCAAAACTCCTTGGTAACTGGTCGTATCGGCGAACGGTCGTTCCAACCGAAGGCATTCCATTTCGCACGGGTATTACATATCTTAAAAAGTCACATTTTGTCGGGCTTTTTTGACATTTCGTAGGTTTTTCTACAAGATGTTAACTTTGCACAAGCTGTTGTATACTCGTTTTGTAGCTGTACGTGTTGCTTAAACGTCAGCGAAAAATGATCATAGCAAGCAAACGTGGAATGAACTGTTTGCACACTAAAAACTACCTAGTCTGCAAGATGACACTCCGTCGTTTTTTGACGTTTTTTACATTTAGCCGTGCCGCTCTTTTTATTGCTGCTAAAGGAGGCTCTAAATATCTACACGAACAATATTTTTGTGCAATATTCAGTTATTACTATGACATTTATATATCGGATATACCAGTTATACATACAGTTGTCAGAATTTCTCAATAGTGGGGCTACAAAATCAGGCAGGAATGACTGATAAAATTGTTCGCATTGCGGAAATTACATTACTTACACTAAATAGAATTTGTCAATATGACAGCAATATATGAAAATAGGTCGTGAATGTCACATGTGTAGCAGTATATCTGGGCCATACTAAAAATAATGCCGTATGTTATTGGCTACTAGTTACAACAAGCTACTAACGTATCTCCTGAAAGTTTTGGCACAAAATATTTATCGGATTTTCGAATGTCTCATGAGATCCTAGACGGAATTCCAATCGATTTATCTCAGTTTTTAGTAAATTTGCCGTCTTAATTGTTCTTCATATTGGGCTTCCCAGCCTCCATGAAAAATCTTCCTAGACAGTAAAGCCCAAAAACCGTCTATTGGGCGAGCCTGCGGCAAGTTTTTAGGATTATCGTTTTTGAGAACAAACGGTATGTTGTGTTGTCGAAACCAGTTTTGGGTATCTCTTGAGTAATGGCATGATGCTAGATCTGACCAAAATATGATATGTGGTCGTAGACAAACTGAATTAATTTGGGAAGGCAGTTATCCATATAGCTCAGACTATTCAAAGCTTCACCCATCACTCTTCCGACAAAAGCTAGGGGATACACCCCTGTTAGAAATTGCGCAGCAGGCAAGGATTTTATCTGCAAATTTCGCTTTATGTTTGTATCTAACATTGTCAGGGCATTTTCCTTCGTTCATGCTTCCCTTCATTTCAGAATTACTCAAAGTGAAATACTTTTCGTCATCTAAAATAATGATTTTTCCCTCAGTTGACGAAAACATCGTATACGAAGGAGTTGCGCCTGAGAGTATTTGGGGCACTTAAGTCTCTTTCGATATTTAAGACCAATCCTCCTCAATTCCAGCGATATCGTAGTCTTAGAAGATCTGTATTGACGAGCCCGTCTCACCAATCTCTCTGACGTCTGTGCAGTAAATGCACGTGGTCTTCCACTTTTTGTACCCGCCCAACCAACTTAGATACTTTCTCTTATTTCTAATTTATACATCTTAAAGCGGACACTTCAAAATGTCAACTGACAGTAAAGTAAGTAAACAAACTTTTATTTCCAAAGGCAACTTGATTTTATTATGTGTTTGTTAAAATTAAAGCCAATGCATTTTGTGCCATAACTTTTGTGCCGTTTAGAAGCGCCATAAGAAATATACTCGTGGCAGCCAAGCACTTGCATGCAATAGTTGCCGCTTTAGCTGCCTGGGTTGGGTGGGGGTGGTATAGAAACGAATAGATTTGACCGCTAAGTGAGCCAACTATAAATATTCCGCATAGTTGGTATTAGTAGACACGATAGATAACGAATTATGTACTCAATAAGCGTACATCTATTGAACCTACTAGCGAGGAATTATTGTAATGGCGAAAATGTTCTGAAACGAGATTATGTTTTTTTGGATGATATATGACAGGAAAAACCTTGTCACTCATTTCCGTCGGTCTGTCCGCTAATCTTATGACCGCCTATAACTTGGTAGTTTTTGAAAGTCTGTCCACTGGACGCAGAGAAAAGGGCCTCAAAACAAAAAAAGTAAAAATGGCCAAAACTTCGTTTTTTGCCGTTCCAGAGGATCCTGATCATATTTGAAAAACATTTTTGCGGCAAAATAATAATTTACTAGTGCTAGTTCATTTATACAATCTTATAATTAGTAATACTACCCACCTATTACACATATTTCACATTGCATAGATTTCTCTGTACATATTTCAAACTGCATAGATTTCTCTATACATTAGCTCTGAAAACTTGGAAAAATATTTTCGGGAGACGGATCACGTAATATCGGCCTTGACTGCTACTGTCGTCGTGCGTCCACCGTAACGAGTATTCTGATATGGAATCACACGTATTTTTGCCGAGCAACAGCATAGTGCTTTCTATGCTCTGAACGCGCTACCGTGGTGTCTAGATGCCTTACCGGTAGGGCAGGGAAATAATGTCTATGGACCTGTTCGACTGACTTTTTTCTCAGAGGGACTATTTTGTGCTGAACATGTTCCTCTATGCACTGATATGAGCGTTGCGTGGAAAGTGCAGAATCAACCTATTTGACGCCATTTTTTAATATAATAGCAAGAGTAAATATATCGAACTTTTTTACGCTAAAACTAAGGGGTGGTTCCAAACAGGTGATTTTCTTTACCCCGAATTCGGCCTCACGACTCTTCAAGATTTTTCAATGGTCATATTCGCATTTAGCGACTCGAATTAAGTGTTAGAATTTTTATTGACTTGTAACAACATTAAACGAAAATGGAATTTTTGCCTTACAAGACGGGTTATCAGGAAAATTTCAAAAATTGAGTTTAATTTGCATGTAACAACAACCGACTCAATTGGAAATTTTGCATCTTATACTTTTATAGTATTATAAAGACGCACAATAAGAGATTTTTCAAAAATCTTTGCTTATCTGTAATTTGTACGAAAACTGGTACATCTTAGATCCTACACTCAGCCTAACGACACTTTATTTATTTGTGGAGCAACAGAACACGAAAACGGTAGTTGTAATCCCAAAAAGGGCCGTTAAATTCATATAACTTTTCACTCATCTTCTCTTTCAGTGGATATTCGTAGACAAAGTGGAATATCCATGAATAATGCTAATACCCCAATCTTTATATTGTACAAGCTTTTCTTTAACTTGACCTGTTAGTAGGAGCATGTTAGTATGTATGTTATAGTCCGGTATCGAAAAGGAAGGGAGTAGAAAAACACATCGTACGCCACTGTTAACGTGGCATGTCTTTGAAGTACGGTAGGATCCGCGCGCACAGACTTTGTGTATACAAAGGCCTGTCCTGCTAGCAGTAGCGTACGATGTGTCATACTATTCTCTTCCGTTTAGGTTCCCGAGTATAGTATGAGCCAAATCTTTGAAGCTGAATTTTGAACTGAGTAATGTTAACCAATTGAGCTGAAATTTTATATACAACTTTGGCTCTCATGACAGTTCATAATAAATTGAAATGTTACAAAATGGTGATCTATCATTTCCATAGTAACCCCTATTATATGGGTATCAAATGAAGACGTTGATGAGAGAAACACAATTGATGAGCAAAGCATAATAAGTTAAGCTACGGCCATTCTCAATCCAATATGGCTGACGTGTAATATGATAATGCACATATTATGACATGGAGCTGATCTGACAGAGCCGAAATAAAACCAATAAAGCGACGCAAACTCATTAAGTTGGGACTCGTTCGACGCTTCTGGTCCTAGGGTCTGACGAATAAGTTCGTCGGCTGTTATGTCAATTAAATACTCATCTGTAAGAACCATATCAAATTTCAGCTTGTGAATATCAGATAGGTCGGTAAAACATCAAGCTTACCTACAGATATACAATTTTCGTAATATAAGATTCATCGAAATATACTAATAATAAAAATAAAGGAGTTTTCTTAAGTCCTGTCAATAAAATACTCGTATATGTAAGTTAGATAAAAATCAGTGAATTTTAACAGCAGAAGGGAAAAGGTTGCAACACGCTTTTACTTGAAAACCTGAGACGAAGGAGCTTCATTATTATTTAAACGTTTAATACTTATCAACAGCTAAACGAGATCATTTTTTTAGTTATTCTTGTATTCTCCTGATCTTACGTTACATTTTTCTTGTTCCAGGGCGACTATATTCGGCATCCGGTCATCTACGAGCTCTCCCATAAATACGGCCTCCCCACCGAAAACCTCATCGAGTCTCAACTACCGGGCAAGCTTGAGGAGCTAAAGGAGATCATCCGTAGGGAGATCCGCAAAGAGCTCAAGATCAAAGAGGGCGCTGAGAAGCTACGAGGTGTCTCAACTGACAGACGGTCGCTCAGCCATGTTGCTACGATTGTCAAGAATTCCAACTGGAAGCTCACCGAGCTCAAGAACGAGCTTAGTGAGCTCGAGTCGCAGATTATACTATCACAAGGACAGAGTACGCTTGCGTCGATTCCTACCAATGGAGGTAAATATATACAGGATATTACCGCGAATATTATACCGGCGGAGCTTCATAGGAAATCTGACGATCACCACCTACTATTGGTTTGCCAAGCTGATTTTCATCCTGATCCCATATGAGGAAGATGTCAGAAGACCTCTATGGTGAATTCAAAATTGTACATTCTGGTTAATTCTGAGGCTAAGGAACCAGGCATAATATCGTAAAAGCAAAAAACCGATTATCTAGAGCATACATTTCTCTAGCTTCTTCTTTTTGCATTGTTGCTGAATCTTCAAAGATAACTAAAATCTTTATAAAAGGGAAAGCATTTTATGCCTTCTAACAAAGCGCTGAAGTTGGTATCAGCTGTCTAGCGCATTCCCCTTCTACAGGTCTGAAGAAAACCAGCGGCCGTGTGCCACTTCCCATCTCGTGTCTGTCACCAGTGATGTCATGTCTAGGGATATGTCTCTAGTTACAAAGAACAATAGGGACGTGGGGACATTCAAGGGACATTTTAATTTATTAAATAAGTGCTTTATTTCTGTTTTATTGGCGACTCGTTATTGCCCGCGACTTCGTACGTGTTAAACAGTTGCTAACATATAACATTGTTTTTGGGTATTGTTATAATTGCATTGCATTAATATTTTAACAGTCAATTTGCATGCTTGGGAAATTCGGTTATTTTATTAACGGAGCCACCGGAGGTAAAACCGCAAGGTGGAAAGCTAACAAATCAATAATATTGCCAATTTTTTGAAAATATTTTAAATTGTACTTTATTTTACATTGTAAAAGCTATCTCTCCGCCAAAGTTCCGGTTACATAATCCATTCTTTAGAGTCTGCTATAAACAAAACCTCATCATTGACATTTTTTAGATATTAGGAAACTAAGCAATTTCAAACAAACTTGAAAGTGAGCTTTAATCCCTTAATCCGCCCCTGTCCCAAAATCCGCTCTTAGCTGAAATGTCCTGGCCATAAGCTACCTCCCTGCCAAAGTTCATGTTTGTAGGTAAAATAATTCCAAGATTTCGTGATTAATGTGTAACTTTTCACTTTAACATATATCTGTCCTTAGCCACATTAATCTAGCCCCGTTGAGAAACCTGTTTTTAGTTGACATTGCTTCTCCATGAAATGCCTCTTTGCCAAATATCATATACATAGGTTGAATAGTTTACAAGATTTCATTTTTCGCTTTTACATGTTCTTGCCCGTAGCTCCCTTAATACTGCCCCGTTGTGAAATCACTCTCTCTGAATTTCATGTTCATAGGTTAAATAGTTTTCGACATTTCGTGATTATTCCGGCCCAATTTTAAAATCTGTACTTAGCTGATATGTTTTGTGCATCAACTCCGTCTTTGCGGAATTTAATGTTCAACGTATCTTTCTGCATTTATGTATATCTGCTCATAATCTTCCTTGATCCAGCCCTATCGCAAAATTAGTTCTCATTTGATGTTCATAAAAGTCAAATGAGTTCTAGATAAATTTCGATAAACTTGAAAAGGTATAAGGTTCCCTTTAGAAGTATTCAACCCCTTCCTACCCCATCTTGAGGATATAATTTCTATTAATTGTTAGGAACAATTATTTTAAAGATAAGATTGAAGACAAACAACTACTTTTGGGTGGAATAATTTGAAATATTATAAATTCTCTACAAAAACTTGAAAAGTGTAATTTCTTATGTTACCCCCTTTAGGACAAACAAAAAATGTTTGAAAACTGTGTATTTTGCATTGTTGGATACCCTGTATGTTTGAGAAGTTAGCCTTTTTTTAAGAAATCTGTTCTTTTTTGCAGATTCGGTACATTTGTCACTGACATCCCAAAATAACGACAAATTCAACGCCAGTCTACTCAGCAAAATAGAGAATTTAGAGAAGCAGCTGAGTATTGAATTGAAAGTGAAACAGGGTGCTGAGAATATGATTCAAAGCATTACTGGAAAAGATAAGAAACTGTTATTTGAGGCCCAGCAGATGTTGCAGGATTCGAAGAAGAAGATCGAGTATTTGAGGATGAAAATTACAAAGGTATTGTTCCCTGACATAACGTGACTTAACATTTTCTCAGTAATTTAGATCACAAAAAAAAAACTAATGTATGAAGCACTCGGTATGCTTCAATTCGCGTACAAAGTCACTGAATTGGCCCTGACAGCTGTTTGACATATTAAACAGCAAAACGTCAATTAAATAAAATTTGAGATGTAAACCTCATGGTGTCTTGACACCCAATCAAACGGCCTTAAATAAAGAAATAACAACATGGAATACACATAGATCTGAATATTATGTTTTATAAGTCTGTCCAAATCGTGATTCTATCATTTCAACTATCAGACAGATGCATGGGAAACCACAGAAGTATGATACACATGCATTAATGCTGCTCAATCATGTGACATCCTTATCACTACGTATATATTCAGAAATTAGAGAAGTTTTCTAAAATAGTTGTCATTTTGAACTGATGGGAGCTATCCTGATAGAGGTTATGATTGGTTTCCTCACACAGAATAACCACCAGTGTAATTTATCTCTTGAAAATATTAAATAACCATGCTGATTGTGTCGATTTAATGTCGCTTGTAAATTTTTATATTCCAAAAGTAAATACACATTGAAGTGTTACGTTGTATAATAGGACTCCTAGAGTTAATGTATCGACCAATTCACCTGTAAATGTAATGTGTACTAACTTTTCGCATTGTTATATTAATCACATCATGTTGAAACAACTAATAAATGCGATTGACTATCAGTTTAATCAACATAATAGGCATTAGTTAGTAGCTATCTTTATTTGGGATATGGTACCATAAGAGTTGACATTTTTGATTTGTTGCTTTGCTATACTTACGAATTTTTTTGTGATGGTAGTTTTTTCACTTTCTTTCTATTTAATCTGAAGTGAGTAATATTGTCCTTCAATTGGATTTTGAATCTGTTGGGCAATAAACTATTGATTTATTTATACCTATTAAATTCAATATTGTGTTTGTACTGTGTATAAAACTTTGGTTTTGTGCAGTACTAGAAAAGATATATGTATATGAATTATTAGTCATGTCCTTGTGTCCAATCCATGCCTTAAGCTTGATTGCACATTTTATCTCATTATGGTGTTTTTTCATTCACATGAGTGACATTTTACCATTTTAGATGTTTGCCTTTATTAGGTAAAGCAATTACGTTTTCATTTTAAATTAATATCCAAACATTGTATACTAAGTGACATATAAATCCGAACACCCAGTTTAAATTGTTTTATTTTAATAAAATGTTGCATAAGTACTTAATGAAGCATAATAAGTAAATGATAAACATTTCAAAATGATTGCTCTGCTTTAAAGCCCTTTGACCTTTAATAATGTGTGGATGCACCCTGATGTGCTACGCATTCTCCAACGCGCCTAGGCATGCTTCTGATCAGGTGGTCAATGTCCTCCTGTGGTATCTCATTCCAGGCAACCACCAATTCCTCTCGGAGTGCTTCTAGAGTCTGAGGAGGATCTTGCAAATTGAGCAATCTCCTACCCATCATATCCCACACGTGCTCAATTGGGGATAAGTCGGGAGATCTTGGTGGCCATTGTAACAATGTGACATCATTATGTTGAAAGAAGTCTATTGTGACTCTTGCAACATGCGGTCGGGCATTATCTTGTTGGAAAGTTGGATCTGCCAGGGTGTCAAGATAGGGTAAAAGATGGGGTTCTAGAACTTCGTGGATATAACGCTGCGCGTTCATGTTACCTCTGATGAAGATTAAAGGTGACCTGGAACCATAAGCTATAGCACCCCAAACCTAACTCCAACAGTGTGATGAACATGTCTTTCAACAAAAAACTGTGGATTCCTCCTTTCACCACGTCGCCTTCTAACCCTGGGCACGACCATCGTGCATGCCTAAACAAAATCGAGACTTGTCACTAAAGACAATACTGTTCCATTCCTGATCCCAGAGTGACCGTTGTCTACACCACTCAAGGCGATTACGTCGGTGTTCTCGAGTTAAAGGGAGGACCCAGTGTGGCCGGTATGAAAACAAACCAAAACTTCTCATTCGTCGGTAAACACTTCGCATGCCAATAGGTCTTCCGTATTCTGCAAACCATTCATTTGCAATGGACCTGGTAGTAGAGAAACGGTCCCTTAAGGCCAATAATCTTAGGCGGCGATCTTCACGGTCTGTTGTTCTACGGCGGCGTCCAGTGCCCCTTGCTCTTTGCGTACGGCCTTCTCGAAGCCATGCCTGACAACACCTAACCACAGTGTCTACAATTCTTTGCACTCTAACTGCAATTGCCGAAAAGAAAGTCCAGCTTCCCGAAGTCCCACTATACGGCCCCTATCAAACTCACTAAGTTGACGAAATCGTACAGGTCTCCGTACTATAGGCATCGTAACCGATCGTAAAGGATGTCAAGAACCAAAATCCGCCAACGTTGATTCTTTACTGCGGCAGAAATAGTCATTTTTAGAGCGTTAGTGAATTAAAAAAAAGCAGTATAAAAACCGGAATGTCCAACTGATAAGGCTTAAAATTTTTCCACTTGTTATCTACAGTAAGATAAATACATTCACCAACTTTTACTAAAATAAAACCATTTAAACTGGGTGTTCGGATTTATATGTCACTTAGTATATATAGGTTTATTGAGGAATATGTTATACAATGCTTTAAAATGAAGCCCGATATGTATACTCTTTGAGGTCTTATCGAACTTTAATTCAGGCTTTTGGCAACCTGTGACAAGAAAATATTATACAGGGGTTTCTCGATTCTTTCTGTCTGCAACCATTAATAAAACGAAGGCTTATTACATACCTCACCATTTCTGTCATGCAATCCAGATATAATTGTTCACTGGGGTGTTTTATTGTTCTCTCCATGAACAGCATCTAGCAGTTGATTGTTGACAATAGAAATCAGGAAGGGTCGGGGTTGAGTGGGGAAGGGACGATCCTGGTCAGATTCGGAATTTTTTTTGTAGACGGTGAAACTGGAGGTTAGAGGTTTTGGGGAGGGTGAATGTAACGTCTTTAGTATTAGTCATAGACGTTCTATCATTAAGAAGCTTCTTATCCGGGTAACAACGGGAATATGAAATGATAAAAGTCTGATGTATAATATGATCATAATTCCAAATAACTTTGCAATCGTTGCGTACACAGCGCGATGCTGCATCGTCGTGGAAGCCACTCCGACTGTGCAATGGGTAACAAATTCCAACTGGTCTGCGGTGGTGTCGTCACTGTCAAATACAAATATTCATATATTTTCGTAATTTTTGAATATTAGGAGTAAGTACTACTTTAGCGTTCTGCGATGCTTTTTTAAATGATGACTTTTTGTAACCACACATATACTTTTCCGAATTTTTTCATCCTTAAATGTACCACCAGCCATTTTCCCTAACCTTTAATTTGCGTTACTCTGTCTATGTATGTAAAGTCAATGTACTTGACGCTATTTTTTTTTTCTAGTTGAAGCACGACGTTGACTCAAAGTCGCGTACCGGTTCCATGCATGATTTGGCAGACAACGGTGACATGTCTCAAAGTGATTTTGAGCCGCCATTGGACGAAAGGATAGAAGATTTGAAGCATAGATTAAGAGTGGAAACGGCCGTTGTAGAGGGTGCTAAAAACGTCATTAGACTTCTGCAGAACAGCAGCAAAGACAAAGGTGATAAAAAGGCACTCACTGAGGTAGGTGAAATTAGATTTGTGGATGTATTGACATTGCTTAGCATATTTCACCTGAAGATATCCGACCCATTCGAAAGACGTGTTTTTACTGCCTTTAATTTGGACATTCAGGGTTACAAATACGATATACATACAGCAGACTAGATGCTAGAATAAAAGAGAAGCCCAAAAATGAGGGAATTTAAGATAAAATTACACAATCTACATTTAAAACTTTGATATATGTATAATAGGTTACATTTTTTTGATTTTCTTGGTTTTTATACTAAAAACAAATCGGCATAACACTAACATTACTTAACCTAGCTGAAAATATATATATATACAGCATGGAGCGCAACAGTACACGACCAATTAATCACATACATCTAAATACATTTTCCTCGCAGCTATCTTAAATAAATCTAAATTTAAAAGTTTGAGGTGTCTAGGGATGCAGTGGTAGGTTTTGTAGATACTATATTTGAAACTTCTTTGGTACACATATGTTTTAGGTGACGGAGCCGAAATATTATATTTGTAACGGATGTTGACATCATGTTCTGCTCTTCTGAATTTCACTTTATTGTATAAGTAAGGCGGGTTCTTGGTAGATAGAATTTTATGGCAAAAGTATAATGTAACTACCTCAAAATGGGGTTTCATATTGAGCCAATGCAAGGGTTTTAATTTATAACTCTCTCATATTTGGATATATCAAGGTTAAAACATATACAAGTGTTCTGAACTCGTTGTATTCGACTAGATGTTTCATGTTCTAAGCAACGGGAGTAACCAGGAGTAAGTAGCATATGAGATTTGCGATATGATCAGAGATGTATAAAGCAATCTTTTAGCTTCACATGTAAGATAGGTTTTACGGGGATATAAAAGTTTTACTTTTACTTTAAGAAGTAAGCGCTTTGAATACCTTAATTTGCTAATATGTTTGAATCGCAAATTATTATCAATTATGAGTTGTAAATTTTTAGAGCATTTTTCAATTTGTGGTCTGCGGATAAATGTGCTACAGTTCCCAAGTCTTCATTTATTGTATCTTGAGCTTCAACCCAATTTGTATCAGGAAATGTGATGTACAACAACACTGTCATCAGCGTACATGTGCGATGAGCAGAATTCAAAGTGTTTATCAATATTTTAAATTGTGACAATCGACTTTTCGCCGTTTTTTAAATTGTTTGTCCAAAAAAAGATTTAAATGTTAAATTGACACAAAATGTTTGTAGTACATTCCCAAGAAAAAAATAACCATTTTCGGTGCTTGACATGCACAACAAAAACAAAATCTCTTTTTGGCTTGAATTTCTTTAGGTTATGACTGCAATCTCATGTTTCTTGCACTTGTAAAATACGCATACGCACCGGGGCGCCGCCTAGCCATGGATTGCTGCTGCATATGGGATGTCCTTGTTTTTCATTCAGAAATTCTCTGCGGAATAATTACGAGGGGTGAACCTCCCTTGAAAGGTTGATCTCTTTCTCAAAAATGAAAAATTTTTCTTGAAAAGAAAATCGAGTCTGTTTTCATTATTTCTAAGATAATTAGTACGAGCCTATTTGGTAACATGGTTGGGTATCTTCTTGGAGAATAGTACATAAATCAATAACTTTGTTTAACCTGGATTCATGCTTCTATAAAACGTAGAGATTTTGATTTTCTGATTAATTTTAGTATGGTAGAGATTTATACAAGTGTTATCAGTCATCATGAGTGATGATCATATGCTTTCATTTTGACATGTCGAAGTATATTGAAGAAATCTAGATCACTCATAATAACAAAGTATACCACCATTGGCAACTGCGCGACTGATGTCCGGGATATGCATATATCTCCGGCGGCGCAGTGGTGAAATGTTGAAGACTTTTAGAAATTTGCAGCTTTAGATGGACTTTTGAGAAATCAGTTATCATAAACATTAATATAATAAATTTGGAGATCATATATATATATCAGACATCGTTTTATAGGCCATGAATTCAGAAGAGTATTTATATAGTGCATCATATTGAAAACAGCTGCTGATATGCTTCATATACTTTTATAAATAACAAATTTACGTTTCCAAACAACTAGTTTTAATGGTTCTATCAACTTTTATGTGTTTCGTACGTCCATCTGTAAAAATATGCAAAATTAGGTTAGCTTATTTATACATATAATACACATTCATTCATTGAAGTTTGATCCACTTCAACGATGGGCTCTGGGATAATAATCTGCAGCATTCGAACAAGAGGTAAGAACTTTTCTTTTATATTAATGACCATTTTAAAAAAAATCAATTAAGTGACGTTTTGCTATATTTAACAGCATCAACTGATCTTATTGTCAGCATATTCAAAGAAGCAATATAGCTCAGGTCCAACCATAGGTTGAACTTTAGTTCCGTTTAGTGTTTTACTTCCCACGCCTACTAGCGGAGCAGTATTGTAATTGCGAAAATTTTCGAAAATGTCACTCATTAAGACTGCCTGTCCGCTAATCTTCTAACCGCCTATAAGTACCGCTCGGATTTCGATGAAATTTCTACGCACTGTTACTACTATGTCAAGGACGCAATAGCTATGTAGTTTTTGAAAATCGGTCCAGTGCCGGTGGAGAAAAAGGTCAAAAACAAAAAAAAACGCACAAACTTCGTTTTTTTGACGTTTCAGTCGATCCTGATCATTTTTAAAAAATTATGGCTTAAAAGTTCAAGGTTTAGGAGGTGGGGGAGAACATATCTCAATTTTTTGACGTTGGTATATTTATCCACCTCCAAACCTAGTTATTTTGCGCACATTTTAGGCATATTTCAGTCAGCATAGATGTCCCCGAACGTTTACCCTTGAAACTTAGAAATATCCCCTACAGTCGGGTGTCTGTGGTTGTACGTCATAGCCGAGAATTGCTTCCGCACTACTGTGGGCCTGCATACACTGTGCATGGTGAAGACCAGTATCGTCATTAACGGGGGATTGGGCATCGCAACGATGATGTATACCTGCAGCAATTTCCACAGGGGGAGGAGGGCGGTCGTTTAATTTTTTTTATACATGTTCGTGGCTAACTTTTTCCTCAGAAAACTTGATGCCGTTTTTATGAGGTACATTTTTTGACACCAAAAAACATTTTCTAACAAAATTATTGGCACGATAATTAAGGAATCGCATCTCTAATTTCCATTTTCGCGTTCCGCTGTGCTATGAAAAATTACAAAGTCGCAAGTGACTTGAAACGCAAGTACATTATTTGGCACGTTATCGTACAATTTTCTCAATTTCATGAACTACCTTGTACTTCATTTAAAGTGTTTCTACGCTAATTTCAATTTGTAAGATTTTGATCTGTAGCGATCCTGTCAGATTTATTGCGTCCGTGAATAATACACATAAAAACATACCGGTAGCAAATTGTATTCAGGGTGTTTCAAATTCGGCTCCCAAGAATAGGTTGTCGGGAACGGTATGAGCTCGTTTTTATTGTTTCATGACTGTTTTAGATGGTGTTAAAAAAACTGCATATCTGCATTTTTTATTTTCTATGCGGTGACAATTCTTTTTCCAATCCAAGGTTTCGTCTCTGACCATCTGTCCTCAACTTTATTGTAATAATAGTATTAATAATGTATTCTTGTTTGTACACTTAAGTGCTTACACACATAGAGAACAGTCTCAGCATTTGATCAATAAAAAACAATACAAAAAGTAGCGTATGCACTTAAAAAAAACATAAACAAAATCGAAAATAAACAAAATAATAAAACTGATAGTCAACAATTATGGAACAAAGTCGGTAAAATGATTATTTAAAAACTCGTCTATGCTGTAAAAAGCTTTCGCCACTAAATATCTTTTGTTTGTTTAAAAATGGTTGTGCTGAATGTTTCACAAAACCTGGGCAGAATATTTAAGAATTTTACACAGAAATAATTACTTCCGTGTGTAGTTTTTGATAGTCGTCCGTATTCTGGTATTAATTCATTATTGAACCTTGTATTATATTTGTGAATCTCTTTTGGAGTTCTGTAATCATCATAATTATTTTTAACATAGATCAGACATTCCAGAATATATGTGCATGGTACATTTTTTGTCTTTTTTTCCTCTTAACGCCATATTTGTATTTCGCAGGTATTGTTTCACGGATAGAGTTTTTAATTCTGATTTCAACGATGTCTCATGTAGTGAGAGTATGGAAAAATTATTGTTATGGTGTTAAATTTTTAAAGTGTTTCCAAAACCTGTCAAATCGCTGAGTATTGATGCTTTCCACAAGAAATTAAAAAAATCATTCTTCTGTATTGGTGAATATATTGACAAATCACTTTTGTGATATGCTTTTGTAAATATGTAATCATTATTTTTTATTTATTTTAGTCGGCTTTCCGCAAATGTTAATGTTCATATTTATTTTACTCCATTTTCGCTTGTGAGTTTATATTTATCATACTCTCCCGCATTTGAAGCTGTGTCAGTGTCTTTATTTATTTTTCTGGGCTTCACTTTTGCGCTTTGTTTGTATGTCTCTAAGTGTTATATGTCTTTTCAACAACAATTTTTTTGACCTGTGTAAACACATTTGTGTAGAAACACCAATAAATTATTATTATTATGATTTGAGAAACAATCTGTTTTTCCAGCTTATCTCTGAAAATACAACAGCAAGTTACTCTCACAGATCCTACTGAAGAGAGTCGAATTTGAAACAGACGGTAAAGAGGGACTACGGGTCGTCCACTTTAGGCACAGTGAAATGTATTTTTGTCCGGCGTTGTGTATAAATAATGCGTGATGCAACTGGTTGCCATTTGTTCTATTTCGGATTAACGTCTGTCACATTTTAGAGAACATGAATAAGATTGAACAATTATAACGCAAAAACAAATCTACGATATCCGGAAGTTAAAAACATACATATTTTGAGATTCCTTATGTTTGATCCTGTGGTTGCAGGCAATATAATTTCGCTGGTATTTTATTTTTGATTTTTCTGTGGTTATCAGATTTGAGATATTAACACCTGATCTGAATCGTCGAGAAAATAACGCAGCTACTGTGCTGCACAGATTACGTGTTATATAAATAGTAAGCGGGCGTTCATATGGCGGTGCCAAAAATCAGATTCAGTATGTTAAAGCAACACATGTCGACGCGGTGTATTTTTTTAAATAATCGATACGCCCGCGCTCAACCGACATAGGACAACACCGTCGATTTGTAAATAATGACGATTATTGGTCGTCGAGGATAGGTGTTGAGGGTCTCAAATTAGTGACAGAAATGTTGGTAGTTGAGAAAAAAATTCGCAGGGAGGTGTGGCAGATAGATGCGTAGATATATAGATAAATAGGCGTACCAGGCAATGGTGATCAATGCCAAATGCATGTTAAAAAATAATCGGTTTTCATTTTAATCGATCATTTTTTTCTTTATAATCGACTTTTATTAATCGTTTTGTGTCACATGTGCGAGGGATAGTTCACAGTGGTTTGAAATTCTTTGAAAAAAATTATTTGTGGCATGTTTGATCACCTTAACACGAGGTTTAACTTAAGGTATTACTTAACGTTTTCAAAAATTGTTCTCTATTAGTAAAACTCGAAAAGATACTTTTCAAGCTGTCTCAATATGGCTTGGAGAAAGATTTTTTTCGATATATGCTGGCATACAATTTTACTTCAAACCATTTATTAACGTATTCTACCTGAAGATAGCTAACCATATATAATATTTCGGCAGTCAAAAAGGAATCTGAAAAATAAATTTAGAAATCTGCTTTGAAAGGAATAAATTAAAATAGGCATTTAAGAGTCGCCAAAAAGGAATTGAAGATCGTAATGGCATCAATGAATAGCAGCGGAAGCAAAAACTCTTGATTCTTTTCAAAGCAGATTTGTAAGTTCACATTTGTGCACTGCTACTGTCTCACACATGGTGCTAGTATCTTTCAGAACCCTTTTCGGTTATCTTTTGGTAGAATACGGTAATTTGTGGTTAAACATAAAGACCTGCGGATAAGGGCACGTATCATGAAAACGGGGAATTTCCGGACAACATGTTTCTATGAACTTGTTTACTTTCTATGCCAAAATGGGCGAGGGAGTATTATAATCGCGAAAAAATACATAAGTCTACCGTGGCGCGCATCTGGCTTCCGAAAATCAATTTTCAACTCCTTTTACTTCTATTGTAATCGAACATTTTTGAAATTTTGACTTAAAATGTTTAATTTCTCTGTTCTACATATCTGCAACTCAATATTTTCTCAGAGAATTTAAATTGCACTGAATTTATTCCTTCATAAACTGATGACGACGTTGCGTAAGAAGTGCAGAGTCAACCCACTTGGCGCCATTTTTTTTTCATATTTTTATGGTATATGCTGAATTTGCCCAACATTCTGTAACACCCTGTACAGCTCTAGCTACGCCCCTGTCTGTCACACATACACACCATCGTTGCTCTGCAACTTGTAGACACGCGGTAACCACTGTCCTCCCTAAAAATATCTGACCGCCCGTCGTGGTGACGCAACGCATCGAATGCCTGCACTTTGACGCCGTTCGCGCCAGCCGCTAGGCTCAGTGCCTCGTCATGGCCATCTAAGATGGATCAGCAGCCTCCGTTACCGCCTCAATTGCCGCCCTTGCCCGTGTCTTCACCACCGCCCCAACAATGGTCAGTGCACGCAGAGTTCACTATCTCGCATCCGGGTCTAGAAGGGGCTGCACCCGGGTGCACCCAACCGCGTACGGATACAGTGCGCGACGACAAGGGCGTGCGCATGTACTACGATTGGTCATCTGCGCAACAAGGGGATGCCAAGGTGCAGCAGGAGGAGACACAACAGCAACAGGTGAATAGTGAGACACTAGCGCAGAAAGTTTTAGTTAACCGGGGAATCAATACAGTTTTATTACTTGTTGAATCAAAGTTTTAAACATTCTGACAAGTATTTCGCTATGTTGATCATCAAGAGAAGATTACAGTCCAATTGGAACGCTATTAAACTAGGCGAATGACTCATTTGGTGAATGTCCCTTAACATGAATTAAAAGGAGCCGGGCGATAACCCAGTGCGAAGTTTGACGGTTAATTTGATTAATCTTCAACAAGATTGGCTTTTTTGCTCCGTGCGAAGATTTTCTAAGCTGTTTTGACGATTCTGAACCAAAAAGGTCGTAATAACAGTAATCTCTAAGATTGACTGATCTCGAGTTATAAGCAATTTAAATTTATTAGTTATTAGTTTCGACCGAAACCAAAACTTTTAACTGACGAGTCTGATATGGGATGTGGGAGGTAAGATCTCCAAGAAAAAACAAAGTCTTTATCCATTAGTGTTAGTAATAATAATTGCAGCTTATTATTAAAGAAAAAACAAACTATATAATATGTAATGAGCAGTCTTTATCAAATATTATTAAGACTTATTGAAAGAAAACTGAAACAATACGACATTTGTCTCTTGGAACACAAAAAATGTCTTTTTGCTTCCAACATTTTGTAAAAAAAACAAACAATGAAACAAAAATAACAACTTATTGCTTGTTGCATCAATACTATTTAACGTTAGTTTAGACGGAAATTTAGTTTAATTTGAAGATTTTCATTGCACAAGTACTTAAACCCCGTTTAAAATTTTGTAAACTGTGTTCAACTTAAACGATCAATTTTTGGAGTTTAAAGATCGTCTAATTCATTTTTAGTCTTCAAAAATGGATTTTATTGACCATGATGATATTTTAAAGGATAAATACTAGTGTTGTAAAAGAATTATTAAAAGGGCAAACACAAAAACTTCAAGAGATTAGTAGCTGTCATTTTTTAGAAAACTTAGTTTGTACAAACAAACTGTTTTGAATATTCTTCCTGATATTGAGCCTGAACTTGAATTCTTCAATGATTTGTAAGTGAGAAAACATACGAACGCAGTTTCGGCGGATTTTCTGCCGAAACCGAAAGTAAACTCTGGTTTTGGACCGAAACTGAATGTTCGGTCGCAAACTAATGGTCATTATTAATGGTTAAGAACCAGGTAAGTTTACTACTTTTGAATTTGCCAAGTGTCTAAATTGAAGTTCAAACCTTTCCCTAGAGGACTTTGAAGTGCATGGTGTGCGTGTATCACTCTAGACTATGTATGATAGAGGGTCACGTAATTAGCCAATTAACAAATAACAATGCTTAAACATAAACGTTTTTACACCGAAGCAGCCGCGCAGGCAAAAGCCTAAATCTCAGGTACCGCGGCTGCTATGAGCATCCCAAAGAAACTTTGTTAATCCGATTTTTGAACTGCCTAAGGTTAGTAGAACTGGAAAAAGCCTCCTCCTAGATTTTTCTACAATCTCGACACCCTAGAGACAAAGGAGCGGTCGTATCGGTCAGTTCTGGATGTACGAAGTTCGACACGGCTAGGATGGGAGGCGGAGGCTAGGAGGGCCTATCTGGCAGGCACAGGTAGATCAGAGCTAGATCGCCGACGGCCCGCCGGTGCGAGACTGTCTGTCCGAGAAGATCAGAGAGCATCAAGCATTAATAATGTAGTCGGGGCGGCCACACTCCAAACGTGTGAGCAATACTCGAGGCTAGATATTATCTGGGTCTTGTATAGAGTGAGGAGGTCATGTGAAGAAAAGTACTTCTTAGCCCTAAACAAATAGCTTAACTTTATCTCAGCAGCTGCCGCTATTAACATATGTATGTGTTCGTGCCAGATCAAGTCCTCGGTGATCTGAACTTCTACCAGCTGAAATGATCCTCTCTTTGGCAAAACTTGGCCACCCATCGAAACCAGATGAGCGCTAGGACGCTTTTTGTTCGCCAAGGTACAGTACAAAAAATCCAGCTGCAGTAACGGAAAAGAAACCGTCTGGCTACAGCCCGTGAAATAGAAAAGTTGAAAATTGGCCATTTTTAAGCCACGTTAATAAGACTATGTTAAAATTCATCAAGCCGTGTAGCCCGTGAAAGTCTAACATTTTATTTTTTATAAAATTTCAATAAAGCAAATATCACTTGCCCTGCTAAGACCAATCCAATAACACCTCAATGTCAAAAACCATCAGGCCGAGTGCACTGTAGTCTGTGAAACAGAATTTTTGTCCGCGAGCGAAAAATATAACCCTCCTAAAGCAGTCTAGTAACTTTTAATCAAATTATGGCCAAATCGCCACTTAGTGTTATTTTTTTTTTCACTTTTTGTCTCTTATAACTCGGAAACAGTGGTATTGAAAGAAATAGCTTCAAAAACATTTTGTCATTGGTTTTAAAAAATTGTTCATGTTTTATGCTTATTTTTCTGAAATAACTTTTTTAGTGGATAAGGAAGGAAGGGAAGGAATAACGGCAATGTGTTGTGATTCAGATTAGTAAAATATGACCCATTACATTTTTCCAAAGATCTAGCTTTCTCAATTTGCAGTAAAAGACAAAATACGTCTTTTTAATTAATTATTCCCTAAATTTTTGTAATATTCAAAAATAGATACAATGTATTTACCTCTATGTAACAGTGACCAAATAGAATTGATTAAACGAACGCCTGTCAACTTTACACAGTTGGCGGTGGGGAAAACATTTGAACGACGCTCTTTCAGTCACCTGTGTCAAAAAAAAATCCACTCAGGTGCACAGTTTGTCAACGCAAGCATTAGCGTGTGATTTAAGGTGTACACATCTGTCTTAAAATAGTGAAAATGGACCGCACAGTTATTATGAAACCGTTCTAGATGCCAAACACACCACAATTGACGAGTTACAGTGAATAAAACTTGAAAAAGAAAATAAGACATTAGTTTTGTGACATAACTGGCCGTATTTTTATTTCTTGCGTGTTACTAGTGCGATTCCTGTCATCATGATGTTACGACAACTTTCACAGGTATTTATACATTCCTTTTTTTTTTTTTTGAAACTGTGTCGTTTTTTACTCGCATCAAGATGAGATTACATCGGACACACGCTGTTGAAAAAAAAAATACTTTTGAGTCCGAGTCCGATGTTCTAATATTAGATAACTCATAGCTTGGAATAGAACGCGGTAATATTTTACTCGTTGTTATTGGATGGCTAATTATGTTGGAATTCGAGTAATTTTTAGTTTGTTGGCTTAGTGGTAGTATATACAGGTTGTTTCAGCTGATTATTTTTTTGTTAAACAGTATTCGTCTTTATTATCGTATAAATTCGAGTTTCTATGAGAATCTCAGAAATCAGTGGCTACATTTAAAGCGTAAATTGTTTTGATTTCCCAAAAATACACGAAAAATGAGGAATTACTATTCTGGTTTCGATTTTTGACGTGTTTTGTCATTTGATAAATCCGACTTTCATGCGGATGGTTTTTGTTTCAAAGGTTAAAGGTGGTAAGCTTCTACCATTTCGGAAATTTTCAACTGCGAAATTTCAGTAATCATATTACGGCACGCGATAATTTTTTAGGCTATTTTGACAGGTAACTCTTTTTCAGAAAACGTTAAGCGGTCCAGTTTTATGCTGACTAGTAGTAGCCGTGGTATAGCTTTGACAGTTTGCAATATTAACCAACATACTGTCATATTTAACAGCCAAGAGAAAACTGCTGTCCAACTGACATAGCTATCCAGTGGCTTCTGCTATTCAGGATAAAAGCGCTGCACTGCTGGACCGCTTTACGTTGGCTGAAGCATCATGTCGGTCAGGTTGCCTAATTTTTTGTGTATGAATTTGTTGAACGATGATTTTAAATATAGCGAAACACGTCATATATTATTCATTTCAGTTTTTAAAATCTTGTGACATTTTATTACTTATTTATTATACACAATTTGAAACTGTGTAGTTCCGATGATTTATGTATATGATCCTTTTCGTCGAGTCGAGTTGATTGTTGATGATTGATTAAATTGGTCTTTATTTTTTGCCTTTTTCGATAATTCGTAGTATTTCGTGAGAAATAGGCATTGATATTCATTTTTGATACATATTTCTTTACGTACTTTCTCATTTAAACTGGCCTAAGTGGTTGCCAATAGGCATGTTCCGACAACAACTGTTGGAAACAGTTAATCATTTGAGCTTGAAAATTTTATACAAAATATGATCAGAATCTCGTTCAGTTTAAAAATTCAGGGAAACTGGTTCAGGATTGCAAATTTCAAGATGCTCTCTACAACGTATACTCACAAAAGATCTGTGTCTCCATGCTTACAAAATTCAATTAACACAACAACTGAAGCTTAATGATCATGAACAGCGAACAGAGATCGTGAAATTTATTATTGAACATCAACAAGAGGATGCTAATTTTTCGCAACATTATCCTAAGCAATGAAACACATTTCCACCTTGATGGCTTTGTTAATCGCCAAAATTGCCGTATTTGGGGTTCGGAGAACCCACGTGTGAAAACGAAATGCACCGACAATGTGTCACTGTTTGGTGCGGATTTTAGACTGGAGGCACCATTGTACCATACTTTTTTGAAAATGAGACTGGTGAAGCAGTAACTGTTACTGGTGCTCGATATTGGGACATGATAACACAGTTCTTTCTGCTATTGGATGGTATTTGTGTCATATATGTGGTTTATATATTTTGTCAGAATATTATAGTTACCAGTCCGTGTCTGTTGGTTAGTTATGCCAATTAATTAGTTCACATTTTTTTATAACAGGAATGTACGCAGCGTGTATACAGGATATGCACGAAGTTGATTATGGGGCAAGCAAACACATACATTTTCCATGGTTTTTACCATGGATAATCAAAATTAATATGAAAAATGCGAGCGTCGAGAGCATCTGCTTCTTTGAAAAGTATATGAAGTTTATGCAGTTTCTGCAAAGCACTAATGTGAGATAGGTTGTAATTGATCCTTCCTGATGGAAGTCTATTCTAATTTTGATTAATTCTACAAATTTACATTAACAAAATTATAATAATACATGCTAAAAACAAGTAAAACGTTATGTGCGCGCTTTACTACCGAAAAACTGACTTTCGATTTTCGAGCTCAAAATGCATCTCAAATAACAGGTTCAACATTAAGCGTGGTTTAGTGCTGGATATGGTACGGTGTAACAAAAATAGAAACTAGTGCCCGCTTAAATTTTAAGCCGAGCCTATCAACAGAAGGCGCATACACAATATGAATTTTGTTGTTGAAAAGTAGATCAAAAATTAAATTCTGGTCTACCGTTTGGAATTATCTTTACATGCATATATTATATATATCGACTCACTGTAGACGTCAAGGTTCATATCACCATTAGTACTAGCAAAAAAGTTAACAAATGTAATTTGACAGTACGGCTTTCAACGCGGCAATATCTGCTTCACCTCGACACCTCCCAGACGCTGCTCGGACCGTCTGGGAGTACCAGATTCGGACTACGGTAGCGATCTCACGTCGCCAGCTTCCTCAATTTCCCGGAACAACCATCCTTACGGCCGGAAATGTCGCAGTACCTGCAACATCGTCCTTTCCGCCAATGTCCAGCACGAATTAGATCCTCACGTCCAACGTGGTACGATGTGCGGCAGGACGCAGAGTTTGAGGTGCCAGACGCCCACTATCACTTGTTGTGATAAAAAAAGTGATAGTTTCTATGGGTGCGGGGATCCGTGGTGCCATCATTTGCGGTATGGGGATGAATTTTCATCTTGCAGGTGAGTTGTGGTGCAAAACATAATTCAAGGATCATAGGAAGTATAAATGGCAACACCTGCGGAGTGCTACCTTTCCGACGGAGTAAGGTTTGATACAGTGGGAGATTCGGAGTCAAGTCTCTCAGCTAGGCGGACTGCACAAACGAATTCGAATATATTAGAAGAAACCAAGCCTATATGTTTACATTTTATTCTCTCTATCAAACAGCAATAATGGAGGAATATCTGATATTGTAAACAGTAAGCCACCTTGCATGGATTCTAATTGGTTTCTTCTAAATAGTTTCTTGGCTAAAAGCAAATGCCTGGTTGAGCATAATACGTAAATACCTGTTTTTATATAATTGTCACTATATTTATCGAACAACAAAATTTTAAGCTTTTAATTAATCTGTTACTCAGTTTTTTTTGGGCGTACCGAGCTTCCTCCGTAGAATCTGGTGGCACTAAAATGAGATCATAACATTACTACTTATAATGCGAAAGTACCTTTCTTAAGAACTTTTACATTCAAAATTAAAGTAAATTAAGTTAAATTTTAGTTTAGTTCAGTTGGATTGAAGTTTTGTTGGCCCTTTTCGGTATCCATCAAAAAATTGGTTTGTCTCCAATATTTTGCATCTTTCAATGTTAGGAATACAATTCTGTTCAAACCTTAGATTGGGACTGAGTGGACAACGAAACAAGAAGTGAAATGAAATAAATCAAAATTACCTCAGATCTATCCAGGTAAAACAACGACGATGACTATATGACATACACTTATCGATAAAAAGATTTGCTGTTATTCAGCGTAAACTGCTTTTTGCAATGCACAGGAAGCTACATCGTGTTCGGCAATTGCCTGGAATAATAGGATTATATAGAACCCACGCACATTTATATGATTTCGCGGAAAATTAAGATTTCAGTGTGTAGTGTCAACAACTAGCAAACTGGCTGTTGTAGTATGAACTTGCATCCTGATTACTGACTACATAATTTTGTTTTCAAACAAATAGTATATCTCCTTCTACCTACTCAGAATTTGTTAGTCAGCACTGAGGCAGTTTTGCCACTTACACTCTCTATGATGCTAGAGCTGAAGAGTATTCGTGCAGATATGCTGTACGAGGTTTGTTCAAAAAGTATCACAAATTTTGAATTTTCGCTGGCTACGTATGTTCGATTTTCGATCTTTTTGTGGCGTTATGTTGGTACTCATGACCCTCACTAATGTTGACAATATCGGCCATTTTGAATGTTCAGTCAGTTTTTGACAGCTATTGTGCGTGGACGTGTTTTAGCTTGTCTCAAAGAATTTGTATTAAATTTTGTGTAAAAAACAACTTGAAGTGGGCGGACATTTTCCAAATGTTGACTGTTGCATACGACGAAGCTACTTTGGACAAAAGCAACGTTTATCGGTGGTACAAAATGTTCTCGAAGGACCGAGAAAATGTGAGCGACGAAAAGCGTTCCGGACGCCTGAGCACATCAACAACATACGAAATATTGACGAGTTCTTGCCGCAGGGTAGAACGGCCAATAAGGAATATTACCTTCAAGTAATGTGCAATTTGCGAGAAGCAATCCGCCAGAAACGCCCTGATTTGTGGAAGAACAAAGATTGGCTTTTGCATCACGATAACGACCCTGTTCATGCATCGTTACTTGTGAGCGAATTTTTGGCCAAAAACAACACTCCAATAATGCCTCATCCACCGTATTCCAGAAACCTGGCACCCTGTGACGTTTTCTTGTTCCCGAAACTGAAGAGGCCCATGAAAGGACAATGCTACGCCACGATAACTTCTTGAAAAAACCTCGTATACAGAGTTGCCCAAATAAAAAAAGATCATTAAGGGTTTAGCTACCCTTCCATTCAATAGGCATGTACTAACAGTACTAGATTTATTAAAAACAGTAATTATTCTTTTTTTATTCAGAAAGATATCCCCTGTTCGAGAAGAAGGTTGCGAAGACCCGAAAGAAGACTTTCCATCGTGTACTCGCGAGTTTAGTCCGCTAAAAAGAGATGTTTCCGTGCAAACGTACGATATGGTGAATAAGTGCACATCCCCGCTGTTAAAGATGGACGAGATTGACAGATGGGGAAGACCGATCGAGAAGAGAGCGGGTAGACTAAAGAGAGGGAGAGTGCTGAGGCAAGCTGATTCGCCAAGAAGGCCTGCTTCACCTACACATTCAGTGGCTACTACGACCACCAATGGTGGAACCAAGGTATGATATAGGGAAAAAAACTTCAAGGTATATTTTTTCGTTCATGTGCAGCTTACTGTTCTGTAAATTATGAACTTTATTTACAACCGACGTAGTTAAAGCTTTGCGAAGACAAATCTCAAATGACGGATTGAAGAGTTTCTGGAAACAGGCGAGAAAGAACACTCTGTTTCTCAATTCAAGAGTCTGTTTTGCGAAAATATAGAATGAGGTGTTTTCCGACTAATGTCTATTTCACCTCCAAAATGTATATTCTATGTGTTCTTTTTTTCCTATGCACGAGAATTGACAAAATTAGCCTTACACAGTTCAGACGTGAAATTTCTGGACAAAACTGTGAAATAATAGGTTCACTCCCTGTTGTTAGTATGTCATTAATAAACTTTCACCCTAGTAGCAGTGTTTCGTATTTTTGTTTAAATCTGGCATTAAGGCCAGTATCAGCGTCAGCGCTCTCCTATGGTGAAGATATGTTTTCTTTTTAAATTGTAGGAAATTTCAGGCTAATAAAACATGATATAACTCAAAAGCAAGCACAATTTGATGCAAATAGATGTTTGTGACATAACCTCAAATTAGAGTTCTGACACGGAGAAGTAGAAAACTATGACAATCAAGGAGGCCATAAAGGCGCCCTACAATAGGGACGACTGACGATACGGGCCTTAAGCTTATAAAAATGTTATTAATTTTATTTTCGTTCGTTAAATCACCCCAAAACCTAAGATACATTTTAAAATCAAGATACCCATGAAAATATAAACACGCAATTCCATGTCACCTAATCGAGTGTCCATAAATTTTAAAATAGTTGGAACAAATTAATCACTTCGCTTTGAAAGTGCAATTTTCTGAGAAGCACTTCATCCAAAACTAAATAATGCATTTCGCGTTCGGCCGCATTTCAGAAATAATCTAGGATTTGCGTTGTGACTTGCGTTGTTTTCTTGGCAAAGGTTAACTTTATGCGAAATTCTTTGCCAGACAGCAGGACGACGTCGTTAGTCGTTATGAACAGGCAATTAATCTTATCTAACATCTTAATTACCTTTTTTATTTTAGCTAGATTATGTCATAAAACAAAATATTCCAGGTGTCCACTTTTACTTTCCACGCCACTGGAGGGAAGTGTAATCACGAAAAATTTCTAAAATGAGATGTTATGTTTCTTGGATGTTATATGACATCTACATCACGAAAAACTATTCCACTCATTTCCGTCGGTCTGCCTGTCTATGAAGTACCGCACGCATTTGGATGAAATTTTCACACAAGGTTACAACTACGCTAAGGTCGAAAAAGCTTTGCAGTTTGGGAAAATTGGTCCAGTGGCAGTGGAATTAAAGGCAAAAAACGAACAAAATAAAAATCGCATAAAACTTTTTTGACGTATCAGACTCTTGATCGTTTTTCATATATGTTTTAGGGGTGAAAAGATTGGAGGATGCGGTGCTGCAGTAGGGTGGAATAGGGTGTATCACAATTTTTTTAGCGGCAGTGTCTATATAAACTTCTAACACCGTAATTGTACGCTGCAGTTATTCAAGTGTGAAATAACGAATAGGCATTCACCAGTCTTCTGCTAATGAATATTATGTATCGTGGAATGAAGAATCACATGTATTTATAGTACCTTTTCTTAGAAAGTTGATCGATTATTTAAAAAATATAATTAAACTGACAATTCTTTTTCTTCAATCATATTCATTATATATATATATATATATATATATTTATGGGTCAGATAGCTAACGCCAATCAACTATGGAACAGGAATCAAAATTCTGCAAATACTTTAAAGAATAATGACAGCTTAGAGGAAGATAACTCTAATTTTTTGCAACGTATTGTTATGTGCAGGAACGAAAATGGTGGTCATATTGATCACCTTTTATGAAAGATTCACACTATTGTCTGTATTAAATAAAATTGTAATATACATACTTATTAACCTCTTGATGAACATGTGTTTTACAAAGAAAACTTTGACGCCTTCTAATGGACAAACGAAGCACTTTTGCATAGAGGTAAATCACGTCCAATCGACTTATTTTAAGTCTTAAAATACTTGGTACGTCTAAATCCACGTAATATTAGGACACCCTGTATACATCGTGCGTATTCAAATAACATGATTCCAATTTTTGCTAAATAATTTTTCACTTATATTTAGTCTCTTCTACGGCTTTAGGTCATTGTACAAGGATTTTCATAGCCGGCGCACAATAAAGCTACCATAGAGTACAAAAGTTGATCGCAGATACACATAATACATTATGTCCAAAAAATTAACTTATATATAGATATTATACATCTATACATGCTGCACGTTTAAAGTCTGTTTGTCCAGAATTACGTGGGAAATACAGAACCAACCTACTTGACGCCAATATTTTGCTCGATTTAAAAAGCATATATTGAAAGAGAACTCGTTCTATTGATATTTATTTCTGTCGTGAAATTTACGTCTGATTTGGAATATTTACCATGTAACAGATACACTGGTATTGTTTTTTATAAGAAAACTTCTGTTTTTTTCAGAGGGGTTTACCCAGGCGTTGCAGATCTCCCTCACTCAAAGAAATACTCTCCCCGACTAAGGACAAAAAAGCGACGTCAGGCAGCGATAAGTCCAGCGATCCATCAAAACCAAAGACGATCCACATCGACGTTTATTGTACGGGTACAGAAATGGAATCCGACAGTAGCAGTAGCTCATCTTCAGAAACATCGCGTAGTAAGACTGCTTCAACCCCTCAGACTGTGTTTGAAAATAAGAATTTGTCTATTCTTCACAAAAGAGCTGATGATGAGTCTATACCACATTTACTTCGCAAGAGGATAGAAGCTGATAGAACAAATAATAATTCTCTAGATAAAGTAGATTCAGATGTGGACGATGCTAGTACTGCTTATCCCACCAGAAGTTCCTATTCGTCATTAGGTTATTCCATGTCTAGTATGTCAAGTTTTCCTAACTCTACGCCATACTCGATGTCCAGTTGTACCATTCCGGGTGTCGATTCGTTCGCAACGACATCTTGGAAGGATACAGCGTCCGATTTTGGCAGTCTGTTGAACAGTCATAGTAGCTTAGCGCCAAATGATAGCATTTACTTTGTACCAAGAAGGATTGATGAAGAGAACGAAGATAACAGTTCTTCAAAGTTGAGCGAGAATGGTACTGCAAGTAGCTTGCTTCAACCTACGGATAGTTTTGAGTATGCTAACTCAGAAGATAGACTGAGGATCAAGAGGATGGAGAAAGTATGGATGAACAAGGTGCATTCAAGATTTGAGAGATCTCCTTTGACCAAAAACAGATTGTTGCAACAGCAACAGTTGCAAGATGATGTGAATAAAAGGTTGAGCAGAATGAAAGCTAAAGATAGTGACTCGGATGTTAGCGATGATGATGAAGATGAGAAAGGTTGGACTTTTGTCAAAAACATGGATAAAGCCATACCAGGCAGAGTACAAAATCGAAGTTCTATGTTTAAAGTTAGCGATACGAGGCCTGTACCGATTAAGGCTGGGTTTACAGTGCCTAGATCGAGTATCGCAAAAGCTTTCGAAGTCAAAGAGGAACCTTTACCTGGATATCACAGTGATACAAGTGCGCCACCTAGTGTGTCACCTAAGCAGACAGTTGTTCAAGGGAAACTGTCCTTTAATCCGAATCTGAATTCCCCTTTTACCATCAGGTCTGGTGAGTATTTTTCGATCTGGAATAGTTTAGCATGAAGTACAGTTGCTCTCAAAATATTTCCTAAATACTACTGTGATCTTGAATGCCCATTCAAAAATTTTGTCTTCGCAAATCATACACTCGGGTAGTTTGAGGCGCAAATTGAAACTGAGGTATAAAATTGGTGGCATGTAACCGCATGATGGTCCTAGAATGCAACTGACGTCAGATTTGGAGTATACGCACCTAACTTACGCAAGAAACGAATTATTGTTAAAATCATAGGTTTTCGGAAATTGATTATTCCATTTTTTCCCCAAAATTGACACACAATAAGCATTCGTAGGGCAAAATTCCCATTTTTATGACTACTAGCATCAATTTGACGTGAACATAATCATGTCAGACATAAATACATAAAAGTACTAGGCAGGTTAGTAGGTTTCCAGTATCAGCGAAGTTATGAACGAAAAAGAAGAAATTCTAGAAAGCTTTCAACCTTACAGATTCTACGAACTCTTGGTAATTTACGATCGTATCCAAATTGTTTGTGGTGATTTCCTTGAAAAAAACATACTTGAGATTTTTCATTTCTCAAAAAAATGGTATACTTACTAAAATGATGCATAATGCGCTTCGTCATGCATTGTAGCGTCTTGTTAGTGCTATTGCTTCCCACGCCACCGGCAAGGAAGTATTGTAGTCGCAAAACTTAGAAAATGGGATGTTTTTTTGGATGTTATTTGACATATACATCACGAAAAACCGTGTCTCGCATTTACGTCGGTCTGCCTGTCTGCAGATCCTTGGCCCGTCTATAACTTGGTAAGCACTGCTTAGATTTTAACGAAAAACGCAAGGTTACTACTATTCCAAGAACGAAAAAGTTTTGGAGGTTTAGAAAATCGACTCAGATCAAATAGAAATCGTTCAAACTTCTTTTTTGATTTTTCAGAGGCTCGTGATCATTTTTAGAAAAGTTTTGTAGTTGTTAAAAATTGGAAGTTGCGGATTGTAGGGGCGGGCATATCTCATTTTCTTTCGCCTTAGTATATACGCTTCCGGTATTTCTACGCATCTGATAGACATACTCGTATTTCACACATCCACTGTTGCCGAACTGAAAAAGATGAAATCGGTAGATAGTCTCGTTGAAATTCGTTGGATTCAAGGACAAACTCGGCCGGAAGACAAAAATCATGGCCGTTGTTTTTGTATTGCGCTCACACACAACACGGTCTTTTTGATGTCCTCTTGATCTGGAAAATTTCAACTTGTTTATTACAACTTGTACACTAAGCATACGGGTTGCTCTTCAGCCTTCTTTGCACCTATACTGGAAACTCCTTTTCCCGTAAGATTTTGGATATTAGTGTTTAACCCGTGAACATGGCTTCATAACCTGTCATTTAATTTAATATTGAATTAGAAATAGACAAGCGTTGGTTTATTTATTGCTTGTCCGGTGATGCAGTAATGTTGGTGATCTACCAGTCTGTTCCTATTGTATGAACAAAAACCAATCCAGGGGAAGCGGAGTAAGGAATGTGCATACATAATTATAGGCAACCCAAATCTACGTCCCTCGTGTGCCCGACTGCCTGAGTGTACCACATATGTATGGTTGGTGAAGGGCATAAAAATTCATTGACTACATAGAATTAATTTTTCAGCCGTATTTTTGGTTCCAGCTCTTTTTCGGTAATAAATCGGAAAATGACTCATTTCGGTAGAAATATTGAAAAATCGGTAGGTTCGGCAACACTGCACATATAGATTTCCCCGTAGATTTGGCCTTAAAACCGAGAGCTGCTGTATTGTTTCTTAGTCTAATCATATTAGACGAAAATACCCCTGGTTTGCGCAATAATTATGAAGTCTGGTTTTATTGCTGCAAGGTGTTCGAGGGGTATTCAAAACATAAACGTATAACATGGGTACACCAATTTTAGTGGGAAAACTTTTTATTCGACAACAAAGAATGAGAAAACGTGTTTTTTTTTTTGGATTCAATCGAAAATGTTGGCAGGAACGTAAAAATTCTTCATATAAGATTTTTAGGTACTTATGAGACCCACAAAATGAGATCACACGTAAAAAGATCCGACTTATAACAGAAAAGTTATGGTTGAAAACCGAGGCAAACTGCAGGTAAGGCAACCATGGTTTCTCGCAGATATTTGAAATTCTTCAAATTCGTAAGATTCGTGCGTCTCAATAACCACAATAAAATTAGAGTAGATTGGTCAAGTAGTTTTTGAGAATTCCCTGTTGTTTATCCCAAAACACCCGTTTTCCGGCCATCATGACTAGTTTATTGAGCAATATACAGGGTTATTCGAAGGGCCTTTTATAACAAAATACACTAGTTTACCTTGAAGATATGAATCGCAAACCATTCCGGAATGCAAAAAAGGATGGGTAACGTTTTTTCTTCTAAACAAATTCAAACATTTCGTATTTGTGAGTAATTCTCAACAAAAGATGACAGACACATCCACTTTATTTTAAAATGTATATAGTAACGTATGCTTTTCGATTATCGTAGCGCATTTGTTCAAATACCCACAAATACGAAATGTTTGAATTTGTTATAAAAATAATATTTATCTTTCTGAATGGTTTGTGATTCATATCGGCAAGGTAAACACGTGTATTTTGCTTTTAAATGCTCTTCGAACGAACCCTGTATATTGCTCAATAAAGCAGTAGTGATGGCCGGAAAACAGCTGTGTTAGGATAAACAATTAGAAATTCTCAAAAAAAAAATACTTGACCAATATACACACTCCAATTTTGTTGGTGTTATTATTTAGAAGTATGAATCCTACGGATTTGAAGAATTTCAAGTAGTTGTGGGAAATTATCGTCGCATTACCAACAAGTGTCAAAACCTGCATTTTGCCTCGTTTTTCGGCCATATTTGTGCTATTAGTAGAATCTTTTTACTTGTGGTCTCATTTTATAGGTCCCATAAATACCTAAAAATCTTATATGAAAAGTTTTTTCGTTCCTGTCAACACTTCCGATTGAGTCCCAAAAAAACACATTTTCTCATTCTTTCTTGTCAAATAAAAAGTTTTCCCACAAAAATTTGTGTACCCATTTGATACGTCCATGCTTTAAATCTTGAACAACTTGCACCAATAAAACTAGACTTTACAATTATATCGGGGAAATTTGCTAATATGATTAGACTATCTGTAGTTTTTGCAGGGGAGTACACAGAGCCAAGGATGATAGCCCGAAAATTCGGCGACGTCATAGAAGCAGTACGTAAACCAGGTCACCACGTTGGACCAGCAAAAAACCCATCATGTTCCTGTGACCACTGCCGAAGACATTTCGAAACCACAAGGACCAGGTGCTCGTCAGTGGGGGCTTCCCCCTCTTCACCGCCCGTCAAAAATTGGAAGGACTTCCTGCGACAAGCGCAAGAAGAAAACTGGAAGACTTACGATGTTTGAAGTTCGAATGTGTGCATGTTTTTTACGATTTTTTATACGAAGGAGATACGATGATTTTTGTATGATATTAGAATAGTATTTTTTTTATTTTTTGACCTTTTTTATATCCGATACGATGATTATACGTAAACGTAGGTAATGGGCGATGGTGTTTAATAATTGTTTTTAAAATGGTAGAAAATATGATTTATATGGAGAAAAAAGGTCTTGTCTTCACATGAGATACAGGTGTTACAGAATTTTTTCAATAAAATTAGATGGCAGGTGCCGTATCTTAAAATATGAAGAAATTTTATATTAATACAGAATACACGTCCGGAAATGCTTTATTTTCATAACACGGGCGTTTGGATTTGTCCATTTTTTGACAATTCATTTTACATTTCTCGAAAACTGATCCAGACGAGTTTTGATACATGCAAATCTATTATAAAGGTGATATTAATATGTACAGAATTGTTTTCTCATTCACTTACATCAGTGGCATTTGTCGGCAAGTATTTAGCAGTGCGCCGCATGTTTTCGCTAAAAACTAGTTTCAGTATTATAGCACATAGCCGGATTGATTCTACTTGAAACTTATCACTTGGAGTCTTTCGTTCAGGTGCACCGTTTTCAAAATAAAAATCATCAATCTGTGTATCGCCATATATCGAACTGGCGTTTTTTTTGATAGACGGCTTTGAGCAAATGACGCTTATTTTTGCAAAAACAAGTGGAAACACTTTCGGGCGCATATTTACCAATCATTTATTTTAAAATTTCATGAGTCCTGTAAATTGTTGAACATATATGTGTTGAAAGAAGCAACACACTAATCCATTCTAAAACTCTTTGCCACATCTTGTTAAAACAACAACTGAGCTTAGGTTTAAGTAGCATAATGGTTATCAGCAGCTGTTTTCAATTTTTGTACTCATTTCGGAAATCACTCGCGCAATCCCATGCACATTTTAGGCGCAAGAAAGCCTGAGAGCGAGTAGCATGAAACTAGATCTCTTGAAGAAATCGCTGGAGTTGCGACGGTCGGAACTCCCGGATGACTCTCCCGTGGCTATTCAGTTGAAAGAGGAGTTGGCTAATGCTCAGACTCTCAGTCATACTTCACCGATGATGTACACGAGTTTACAGCCGTTTAGAGAAAGTGGGGATATCGGCAAGAATAGTATGTCGGCATCCACGTTTGGAAGGTAAGTAACAATTTTTTTTGATTTTAAATAACATACTCGTATACAACAAAAAGAGCATGTCCTACACTTCCCTTGTTCCGGCTTTTTAATAGCTTGCTCTTAGGTTGGTACCCGGATCCATTGAATGGACCTTTGAGGTGTTAAGTGAAATGGGCTTTGAGTACCTTATATTCACCTATTAGTTTTATGCGTTTTTGATTTCAATTGTTTTGAAATTCATTGAAATATCGTTTATGTATGTATGCAGTTATTTAGGTTTATAATATACCATTTCATTGAACCGAACGTTTTTCTCGTCTCCTGATGGAAAATTAGGGTGGTCTAGGGCTATTCCCACATTTATGTGTAATATTGGTAGTTTTATTTGGCGTATTTTTCGAGCTCCAACTCTCAAACTACTTGTTTACAATCTAGAGAAAATCAGTTTATGACTGTTCCTCAACTGCACTGACTCAGAAACTAGTGAGTGCTTAGTTAAACCCCGAAATAGTAATTATAATAATAATAATAATAATTTATTCACATTAATATACAACATGGTGCATATATTTCAATCCACAAAAGGATGGAAAAAAATGAATACATAAGTGCATTAAATAAAAATAGATGTTGGTTACCAAAACATGCTCTATTACATGATATGTTAATATGTTGTAATTTGGAATTTCCCTTAACCAACTATTAAGGTCTTTTTTAATTAAACGTTATTAATACCCTGTTGAAATTTTATAGCGCCGTTCCTGGGATAATTGAGTCGGATATAAGCAGTACAGATCAAGTTCCTTGATGTCTACCTTCGATTCTCAGAATTAAGAGAAATAAACATGAACACCCTGTATCTCAGTAACGACACCCTAAAACATATAAGTTTACATGAACTTTTTTGTTTTGGTTAATGAGATCTACTAACTGATTGATTATAAACCTGGATAATCGTTAACATAGAAAATGAACAATGAAAGTAAATTAAAAATCAAGAAGCACACAGAATTAATAGAAATAATTAATAAACAAACTTTTTAATTTATAGTATTTTAAACGCATTTCCCTAAAAGTTCCAAATAGCCGTTCAGTGGACCTGGGCTTCGTTTTTTTACGTCTAATGCTACTCTACCATTTGGGATAGAAAAAAATTGTTGCGGATTTTATATGGAAAGATAGTAAACTTAGGAATTTCTCGTGTCAAAGATCTTCGTATACAGGGTATTACAGAATGTTGTACCATACATTTGAAGGCTAATTCTGTTAATATAAGCATGGGTCCGGAAATTCTCCATGATACAGGGTGAACTTTATGTTTATCAAAAACTTGAAACTTGTATGCCAGTCATTTTGCGAAAATAAAGGATGTCCCAATATATTCTTAAGGATACTTGTTCATAATATCTTAATGTAAAAGTATGGGAGTTATTTTGGATTAAAATTTACAGTAAGCTTTAGGCACAATCCCAATTCCCATTTTTTTTAGGTGTGCAGCTGTAACTGGTACTCTGGAAGTCCGTCTAATGGGCTGCCAAGACCTTTTAGAAGACGTACCTGGCAGGCCGAAAAAGGACGTAGACGCAAATTCAAGTCCGATGGATCTGAGATTTTTCAAAAAGACAAGCAGAAGCTCGTCCAAGAGTTATAGTATAAAAGAGGAAGTGAGTGAGGAAATAATGGCTGTTCTGAAACTCGACAACAACACCGTGGCTCAGACAAATTGGAGACTTTGCTCTCAGCAGGCTTGGGATCAGAGGTATATTCAGTTCATAATTCGGACTTTCAAGTAGTATGTAAGGATAGTCGGTGACATTGCCATTACCTATGTGCACTTGTTGCTGCTAGGTATGCTATGTGCAATTGTGTCCCCAACAGCTCGCGAGAAATTTTGTCTACGAATGTCGTGCTAGACCCAACGTAAGCTACCATATTGTCAGCTTACTGCAAAAACAAGATAACTCTGTTTTTCTACTTTTTTAGTCGAGTACATTTTCACGCTTATGAAAGTTACGGGTACCACTGTTTAGTTTGTTTTCTTATATACTAATTATGTATTTGAATATAATTTTTACACTACTGCAGTTTTTTGGACCGGATTTATCTGTCAAGCTTGTGAATGTCAATTACTGAAAACGTCGTTTTGGTAATTGCCTGGTATGTGCACTAATTCGACGATATGTGTGCTGAACTATAGAAACACATTCTGATCTATTACATAGACTCGTCAGTATAACACGGCAACGACTGCAATAGTGTATTCAAATCTCATTTACGCCCAGCCAAAACAAACATCAGCGCGCGACGTTCAAATGGGAGCGCTCCTATTGGCCAGCGGGCCATAAGTACCTGGACAGGCAGCGACAAGCGAGCAAAAGTAGGTATTAAGTGCCGTTGTTTTGTTTTGACGCCGATTAAATGAGGTTTGACTAGACTTTAGTGGTTGGAGTACTGCATTTAGTTCATAATTATTTATAATATCTTGATATTGTTTCTATTCCTAGGTTTTCCATCGAACTAGACAAATCGAGAGAATTAGAAATAGGGATATACTGGAGGGATTGGAGATCATTGTGTGCAGTTAAATTTTTAAAACTAGAAGAATTCATTGACGACGAAAGGCATGGAATGGCCCTTCACCTAGAACCTCAAGGATTGCTATTTGCTGAGGTATGCTTTTTACTCATTTAATTATTTTATATTGCAGTAGAAACAAGGGACAACATTGCATTGTTGATAGTTGAAATAGGTTGTCATACAATCATTTTTCATTGATGATATAGTTGATCTTCATTTTTTATCTCGTGTTGAAAAAAACTTATTTGAAATGCATGCATTGCAATTGAATTCTGTTAACAATAGAACGACACCTTTAGATTTCATGTTAAACTGTCAACAATATGGGAGAATGAAGTTTATTCCTCTCACATCTAATGCAAGCCTAACATAATGGGGGCTAGTCTGGAAAGATGTAAGTAGATGGCGTTAGTTGGGTTGGCGGTCATGTCTAACGTAATGGCGAGGTCCGCGGGGTATTTGAAAAGAAGATAATTGTCAGTTTGAAATTCAACATTTTTGTTAACTTCAAATATCCTGCGAACATTGCCTTAATCTGTCAAATCTGTCTTTCTCCCATCTACCTTTGACCGTTTGACCTCCAACTCCACTAGCGCTTTCTATCGGAAGCAAAGACGACATCGCTGGGGCGTTACAAAACGTATTCGGTATTTCAAGTCACAGCTTATGTGCGGAAATTCACGTTGGAGGCAAAATATTCATTATCCGCTGAAATAACAAACATTGGAAAATGTCTAATAGGACTTCCGAAAATCAGGTTTACAAACAATTGAAGTACAATATTTCCAACTTTTCTCCGACCTTGTCAAACAAGCAATAGAGGGCGTTACTAAAAGCTTTGAACTCTTAATTTGTGTTTCTCACGCCAAATTGTTTTCCCTCGACTACTGCTTAAATACCCATTAAAATGTCATTATTACTGAAGTGATATATTGATGGTTTAACTGTTGTAACGAGTCATTCTTATCAACATATCAAATGTTTGCTGGATAATTTGTTTACAAAAACATTTATTAGCATATACTTATTATCGTTCAAGACTCTGGTACATACACACTTTAAAAAATGGCATAAAAGCCTTATCAATGCATAACAGTATCAACTTTTTATGTGATACCACCTTATTGTTGGTTTCATTTTTTATTGGACATTTGGGGGTGTTTGCAGATCAAATTTTTGAACCCGATGATTTCGAAAAGGCCGAAGTTGCAAAGGCAGAAGAAGATTTTCAAACAGGTGATGCCCAGGGCAAAACAAATGAATATCAATATAGTCACGTGGGGAAGGTGGATGAAGCAGGCGTCGAGGATTCCTAGTCGGCAGACGCTGGCGTTCGGTTCGACTGAAAATATTACGGTAAGCTGCTTATGTGTACGCGGCGGTTCAAAACATAGTGGCAATATTTCTAAGAGCACAAAGTACATACAAGGACAACATAAAAGGCTGCTATAATCATAAGTCGTAAAATGTCACATTACCAAGATACAGGGCATTGTAAATTCAACACCACTGATGGAACTGGTTGAGGATAGAATATTATTCAAATAACATAATGATGAGATGGCTTCAATCATAACATACTAATTTATTTTTCACGGCAACCCATTAAGCCGTAATTTCCAACAAACAACAGCTAACTATCTAGTGATATTCAAAATACTCCATATCGACAAGTGTCACACAACTCTTGACAGATCTGTCTGTAGCTGAATTGTACTTTGCTGTGATTGTGTTCTGCCGAGAGAAAAAAATTAACAGTAGTTGGTCGGTTCTGGGTTTCGTTAAATTCATTATTACTAACAGTAGGGACTTGAATATAAATATGTAGCTTGATAAGCTATTCACATCAATGGATGTCAGAATATGATAAAGTTTGGTGAAAAAAGACAATTTTCAATGATAAACTTCGCTAACAGCGTATTTTCAAAGAAAAAAAGATTGAAGTTAATTATGCTGATTTTACCTCAGTTATTCCATTTTTCTCTAGAAGGAATGTTTTAATAAAATCATCTCAAGAGCAGCAAATCTAACAGATCTAACATCTGAAACTTATCATGTGGTTTTCATGCTGATAATGCGAATAACTTTGACAATATATGGTGTTTCTTATACAGGGTGTTTCAGAAAGACGTGTCAATATTTCTAGTGTAGAAAGTACCTTTGAAAGTAACAAAAAAATATGGGTCCAAAGATGCTCCACTACCGAGATATAGGAAAATAAAAAAAAAATACATCGATGGAGCGGGTAAAGATACTGAGTTAAGATTTTAGACGTTCAGTGAGCACATCATAAGCAGTAAACAGAGTTTCCTGGCTCAACCCGAACCAGGCACGTAGAAACAGGGTACCTGGACGCTAGGAGGAAATATTTTCCACGCCACTGGCCTTTTCGCAGAAAAAAGTGCATTTTATAAAATACCATTCAATTTTCCATAAATTTTGTCTCTTAAGGAATTTTTGTTAGGTTAGTCATTTTGTAGATATTTGTTTGAATATTTGAAGTCAAATCCTAAAATAATCATATAAAAAGGTTTAGCCTCCCCTATTATGAAAACACCGTGAAGCTTGATATTGAAACACTGTATGGCATGTGAAGATCGGTATGACACCTTCATTAATTGAATAACATGCGTGTCTTATCCTCAATCAGTAGCGTAGACGCTTACCATTCATCAACATTTCCTGCGCACGCCACTGGTTATGCCGGCATATTCATTTTTGAGAATCAAACTCAACAATAAACATTACATTCGATACAACTTACGTGATTGTTTCTAAATTTATGAGCACTTAACATTAGGAACAAAAAATAATGCCTAATATATGCTATAAAATCCAACCTAAAGGAGGTGTTGAAAGTGACCTCTGGAGTCACAACGCCACAAAGACGCTGTGACTGTTTGGCAAATACCTGGCGTAGTCCGAATAGTGTTGAACGCCTTCTGTATACTTCGTCCTCTTACTTCGTGTCCGAGGTTGCTAACGATTTATGATATCTTCTTTGTTGAGCTCACTTAATCCGAAATGCTAAAGAATATAGAGAGAAAAGGCGGATAATGTCAGAAGTAAAATCATAAGAATTTTACTCAAATTGACGGGTTCCACAGTTACTAGTTGTAATTTTAGACAAACAGATGAATCTAACATTGGTAATACCAGAAGTATACTATGAAAACGAGTGGCGTTCATAGACAAGGTTTAATGAATGGTAAGCTTCTAAGCTACTGAGTGAGGTTAAGACACGCATATTATTCAATTAATGTTTTAATGAAGTTCCATAGCTTTCTTCACATGTCATATAATGTTCCCAACACGAATCTTGACTGTGTTTACAGAATAGGGGAGGCTTAACCTTTTCATAAGCATATTTTAGGATGATAACTCGAATAAACATAAATATCCCCAAAAGTTGAAGACATTTTCTTAAGAAACGAAATTTATGGAAAATTGAATGTAAATGCACTTATTTTCTCCGAAAAGACCAGAGGTGTAGATAATATTTTATATTAGGAGTGCTGGTTCCCCAGTTTCTATCTCACTGGTTCAGTTTAGCCAGGAAACTCTGTATGTTGAGCGTTTAAAATCTAAACTCAGTATCTTTACCTGCTCCGTAGAGATATTTTTTTAATTTCGTAAATAAAACTTGTATCTCGGTAGGGGAGCTTCTTTGGACCCATATTTATAAGAGCTTTTTTGTTTTTGGATATACTTTCTACCCTAGAAATATTGGCACGTCTTTCTTAAACACCCTGTATTGTCAAAAGTGTCAATTGTACTTGGAAGATGTCACTGTTGGGACCGAAGCGTCGTTCAATAAGGGTGAATTTTAAACATATATGCGGTTTGATTCTGCCGGACAATGGGACATTATGTAAGAGACATTTCAATAAATATTTTTGTTTCATCTGCGGTGGTCAAAATATGCGAGTTTTAACGTCACTGGAGTTGTTTGAGCCACGAAAATTTTTGTATTCATTGATTGTCATTTTTATTATCCGAATAAAATTAGAAGTTGCCACAATGCCAATTGTTCTAATCACTTTGTGTGTTGCTCACTACTAATACTATTTAATGGCTAAATTCAAAACAGTTCATCCAGTATTTGTTTGAGTGATAGTTCTTTTGAACTAGTCGGACAGTGATTCAAAATTTAAATCTAATCTTTTCTGGAAATTTTGAATGATTGGTCGAAGTTGCGCAAATTTAGATTTATTCGTTTAAAGGCGGTGGGCTGGAGTTTACATTTCCAAAGCTGTCGGCTACAACTGCGGTAGCCATTTTCAGTGGCGCTGCAATCGAGGTCTAAGCGTTTGACGGTGGCGACTGATGACGACTTTGGTGGTGCCTGCGTATTTATCTGTTCTCGGCGGACTTGGGACTGAACGGTGGGATTTCCAACATTTTGGGCCGCTTTGTGGTTGGGGTTTGTTCGAGTCTTCTGTAATATGGTAAGCCAGGTTTTGATAAGGGATATTCCGTAAAAATTCTGGTTCCATAAGCAGAAAGACGGCGTGGCAATGGGAAGCCCTCTGAGTCTCGTGATAGCGAACTTTTATATCGAATGGTTTGAAGAAACAGCACTGACAACGGATTCAAAACGATACCTTTATTATCTGGAGTAACGGAGAAACGGAACTGTAAACTTTTTTAAAACATACTGATAACATCCACCCCAAAATCCAATTCACCATGGATACCGAGCAGAACAAATAATTAGCGTTCCTGGACATTTTAGTGACGAGACACTATAACCTCCGGCTAGGCCACAAAGTGTACCGCAGAGCCACGAACACCGACAGGTACTTAAACAATGGCTCAAACCACAATCCAATGCAAAAAGAGAGGTCATCAAAACCTTGATAGACAGAAATACGTGGATCTGTGGACCCCAACACTTAAACAATAACTCAAACAGTTAAATGTTTTACAAGCAAACGGTTATCAGGAATCCGAAATATACCGGAACTACGTCCTAAAAGAAATATAACGCAAGAGACCGAACCACTGCAAGGACCTGCCTTCCTACCATACCTCTCGGGGATAATAGATTGAATGGGAAAGATCCTGGCCAAATATAACATCAAAACGATCTACTATACAAACCGATGAAGAAAATACAAAAGCATCTGAGATCTGCAAAAGACCAAAGGGACCCACTCAGTTATGCAGGGGTATACAGGATCCCATGTTCGTGGGGAAAAGTCTATGTCGGACATAAAAGCAACTGCCGCCTGGGAGAAACGGAAAAATCGGCCGTGGCAGAACACGTGCTCCTTCAAGACGACCATAATGTCCTCTTTGACAAAACTGAAATATTGGCCACAACAAGAAGTTCAACCGAAAAGATGAAGAAACATCCCTTAACAAAACTTGGCATACCATATTACAGAAGACTCGAATAAAATCCAATCACAAAGCGGCTCAAAATGTTGGAAATCCCACCTAGAACAGATAAATACGCAGGCACCACCAGAAACGGCATCACCCGCCAACGCTTAAACCTAGATTGCAGCGCCAATGAAGATGGCAACCGCAGTTGCAGCCGAAAGCTTTGGAAATGAAAACTCCAGCTTATCCGCCTTTAAGCCCGAAAGAAACATGTACATATTAAAAATTAAAATGTGTAAGTTAAAAACTCTTGTACAGTATAAAAGCAGATCTGGCATACAAAATATAATTTGTGATATCTCTTAGATATTTTGTTAAATTGTTGAATAGGTGCAGTTGTTAAATACAGATCTTTCATATGCTGTTGTTTTATGCTTATGAAAACTTAAAAGCATATTGCGTGTTGTATAGTTGTGGACTTAATCAGGGTTGCTTTTCACAAATGTTACACATTTTAATAATATGAACATTGATGAATTAGAATTCTCTGATCTTTAAAAGTTTGCTGCATCACTCACTATACTTCAAACAAAAAATGAGCCTAATTTTTTTAATTATTATTTATATTAGCTCAATTGCAACACCGCGACATATCACAAAAATCATCGAATCACGAACTTGATACATTTTTCCCACAGGATGATCTAGCGGGAGATGACAAACCCGAAACACCCGGCGAGACCCCTGACCCATGCACAGTCGGCCTTGGCGGTCAACGCCCTCTAGGCCTGATCGGTCTCACGCCGCCTCCACTACCCTCAACACAACCACCTCTCCCCCCACCCCCATCGCAAATTCAAGCGACCGCGCCCAGCGTTGCTACTCCTGCCTCTGCTGCCCCGCATCATGTCAGCACGCCACCCCTCAGTTCGCCATCCCACGCCACGCCGCCTCCGATACACAAGAAGCGGACGGCAGCGATGCCGGTTACGCCACCTCCAATTCCGCCGCGGTTAGATCCAGAGGTAAGTTGGGTGTTTGTAAGATGATGGAATGGTGGATTGGTAGTGTTTAAGAGTCGTATGGGATTAGTTGATGAAATAAACGATACGAAAACGCATAGGTTGGATAATAAAGTTTCAAGCTCGATTTTTTTCATAATACATTACCTACCTTGCTGCAATAGTGTGCTACAATAATCCGAAAACTTTTATATGCTGAGGCGCATAGCGCCTAGGGATATAATAACCGAGGAGAATAATGGCCTTCTCCATCGAGGTACATATTTATAGATATTTTTCTCTACTAACTATAATATAGGACATTTAGGCATGATTAAATGTTTCACTTATGCTACAAATTGGACCAATGAGAAGGTGTCTGAGTGGTAGCGAAGAATCTCATCAATTTGGTCGCTTTCTTTTAAGATGTATCTCAAAGTACCGAAAAATTATTCAAGTTGTGTAAGCCCCAAAATCTCATATTAAAACAAAAAAGCTTCATATATCACATGGCTTAGCTACAAAAACCTGTATTACATTTGTGTCCGAACACAAAAGTTGATGCAAATTCCATCAAGCAAAAAGAATTTGGGGCCTACTCGAAACGTGGATAAAACCTGATATAAAAGATTGACATGGCGCAATTCAGCCATACCATACAATTTACTGACCATATTATGTATATGCAATATAAAAACTAATTTATTAACTATCCGAGTTCCGAAGAATAAGTTTTTGTAGCTAAACCAAGTGATTTATGGCGTATTTCTTGATTTAATATGGGCTCATCTTGCACAAGCCGTATAATTTTTCTTTAGCTTTCGAGAGATTTTGCAAGAAATCGGCCAACATTCATTAGATCCATTACTTGAAAGAGACCTTCTTATTGGTTGAACTTGTGCTCCAAGCGCTTTTTTGAGCTCCTGCTTAGTAAAATTGTGCCTTAATTTGACTAGACTTTGCGTTATACCATTTCCGAATAAACTACACGAAACGTCTAAATAAGAGTTTAATAGCAGTGACAATTCTTTATCCGACATGAATGCTCACATTCATTACTTGCCTGGGGATTTATTAATTACCATTATTTTCCTTGGGGAGAAATGTAACTTCTTTAGGAATGCGGTAAATAATAGCGATTTCACAGGTTATTAGTGAAAAAAAAATTCCGCTCTGGATTCTTTTTATTTTGAATCATTTTGATCAGAAAAGGTCTTTAAATCATTTCTCTAAAGTTGATCGTTTTCAACCGATCTAAAGTCTGGAAAACTCTAAAAATGTCCATTTATAATACTTACAGCTCGGTTAAAATTTTACATTTGAGGTAGTCAAATGTGTAAAGATCAAACCTTCCTCTATGAGTTCCAGAAGTACAGGGTGGGCCATTTAAAGTGGAAGCATTTGTTTATAAAAATCATACATTAAAAATATTTTTTGTTGTTCATTTGAAAAGTCTTTATTTTGATCCAAGGAGATTTGTTGTAATTACTTTTCAAAAATGATATCGCGCAAATGGCAACCTCTGGCCTTGATAACCAAATGTGGCATTTTTTCGGCGTTTTCTATCACGTTGGCCAATGTTTCGGCGGATATGACGGCAATTTCTTGACGAATATTGTTCTTAAGGGCAGCTAGAGTCTTTGGCTTATTAGCATATACCTTGGATTTCAAATAGCCCCACAAATAAAACTCTGGTGGCGTCAAATCAGGTGATCTCGGTGGCCAGTCAAAATCGCCATTTTTCGATATCAGTTGTCCAGGGAACAATGGTCGCAATAAATTGATTGTTGCTTGAGCTATGTGACATGTGGCGTCATCCTGCTGGATCCAGTAATCGTCCATGTCATTTTCACAAACAATTAGCCTCAAAAAAGTCGTTATCATGGCTCGATAACGCTCACCATTGACAGTTACCGCAGCTCCATCATCGTCTTCAAAAAAATACGGCCCGATGACCATATTCGCGCACATACCGCATCAAACAGTAACTTTTTGGTTATAAAGAGGCTGCTGTTCGATTAATTTAGGGTTTTCGGTAGCATAAAACCGACAATTTTGTTTACTTACGCCTCCATGTAACGAAAAATGTGCCTCGTCGGACATGATGATTTCTCGCCAAAAGTCATCTTCATTTTCGGCCATTTCAATGCTCCATTTAGCAAAATCAAAGCGACACGGATAATCAGCTGGGTTTAATTGATGAGCCATTTGAATTTTGTATGGAAACATCTTCAAATCCTTACGAATTATGCGTCGGAGAGTGGTTCGAGCGATGCCTAACTCTTGAGAACGACGACGACCGGATGTTCAACACTGGCTCGTACGGCTTCGATATTTTCATCGGAACGTCTTGTTCGTTGTCTAGATAGGTGACTGGCATTACTAAGACTACCGATGTTCACAAATTTTGCGTATAAACGTCTGCTAGCGTTCTCAGCTGTGGCACTTTTAACTTTATTATTATTTTGAATGTACAATTGAATTATTTCTGCGCGTTGTTTTGGTGTGTACTGTTCCATGGTTAAAATTGTACTGAAATGACGCTTCCAACGCGGTATGACATTAGTCGGTCTGACAACTAATGTCAAAGATATAGGGTTGCTTGATGGTTCCACTTTAAATGGCCCACCTTGTCTATGTTAGGTTTAGTTATTTAGCATATCTATTTAATTGTTAATAACATACTGGATATTTGGTATGAAAATGGATCATCTTCAGCTAATTCCATACTATTCCTAGTCTTGACTAGTTAGGAAAAAAGTTTCTTTGGTAGCACATTTTCTTTCACAGGTTGTCTTTGCACAAAGTGCTATAATTTAAAAAACTTATGATTTGCGTATTCCACGTTACGCAATATTGCACAACCCAGTAGTTAAATTGCAAAATCACACTATTTGGGATCTGTTTTGAGTCTGGTTGTTGGGCCTTCAAGTTAAAATTTAGATTGTATATAACTAATTTAGCTGGCCTTTTTTTGTAAATTCCTTCACACGAAACTGCTAATATGTTTGCCTCAGTATTTTTTGTAATCTATTGGTAAATTCTTTCGGTGTGGCTTAAATTCTCTATAATTGAACTATAGATGCGAAGGAATTATATATTTCTGAGTGTATGATGTAAGGATCTAAATTGTCAGATGGAAAAAAGACTAATGTATTTCAAAAGAAAAAAACACTTTATAAACACTTGTACCTCAGTTATCTGATAGAGAAAAACCAAGAGCTGTGTTAAAGTAATGATATTTGGATTCCAGAGCGTGGCGGCATTAAAGGAATTCGATTTTCTCGAGGAACAGGAGGTTGTTAGACCAGGACCTCTTATTATACCCTCAACACCCTCAACGCCCACAATACCTCCAGATCAGTTGGTACCCCCTAGTCCTCAGCCTGTTATAGAATTCCCAGATGATGAGGTACACACATATATGGTTTGTCGTTGAACTTCGCTCATTGGGGTTTCTTTAACAACGCGTTGTGTATACCTTCGCAATTAACTTTTTTCCTCATTTGTCACTAATGCATTCAAAAAGACTGCTTCCTAACTATCTTTTTTCCATAGTTGTTTAGTGTCTTAAAAGATATATCGGAATATTTAGATTTATGATGTATCGCATTTTTAGTTAGAAAAAGTTATTTCAAGAACTGACGTTGGTTTTAAAATGTTAATTTTCATTCCAAAATGACGTATTTTGTGATGCGTCTTCGCTGTTTTCAGGATGTCATCTATATACCGAGTGATTAAAATTCGACTCTCACCATTGGTAAGAGATACGAAGTCGGTTAAATATGGGCAAAGGTGCGCACTTAGGTAACCAAGAAAATGGAAGTTCCGAAGATAGACAAAAGAAAAGAAGATTTTTGCACAAGTGAATAGACTTTTTAATGATGATTTCAAAAAGGTACAAATATGTCATAAACCTGGGTTATTTCAAAAAACTTAATATTGTTATAGTTGGATTTGAAAATGAGTTTATCACATGTTTATCCGAATTTTTGAAAAGCGTGATTGGAAGACATTGGGATAGTTTGCTAATTTATCGAATATAACAAGCGATTAGCACGGTGCAGAAGCTCTACCTGATACTTCATCTGTAGATTAATAGTATTTGAATGTATGATGTGTGCATAGATGTAAACATGACATATAAAATGTGTTTAGGAAGCTGCTACATCGTCGAGGCTTTTTATTTACTCCAAAACGTTTCCATCATGGGTGCGTTTGTAAATCACTTGGTAATGTAATACCCTACACAGTAATTGAATGTAGATTCACAGATGAAATCCTACTCCAGAATACTGTGAAACTTTATTTTTAGAACTCCAAAATTATTAGTCATATAATGACACTTGATGTCAGCCGACTTATTTCTAAGCACGTTTTCTGGAACCATTTTATTTATTATAAGAAACGCTATGGATGCGGGGGAGCTTAATCATCGTGAAAAATGTATATTCTGCCAATGTTGAGCTCGATTTGATAACCAAATAAAGTAAACAAACAATAAACCATAAAAATGACAGGTGACCACACTCTTATTCCCCCTCGAGAAAAAAGTGCTTCTTTGATGTTCCAGAAGGATTACTTTGTTCTAATTCCGAACTCTAGGAACAGGTACGTCAAACAATTACGAACGGTAAAATTGTTACAGAGTAGTACAAAGTACACTCTGTAACGAATCACGAATGCTGCCCAGTCAGATGAAATAATACTGTTTTCACTACGACCCCTAAAATAAAAAAGTTTCAGTATTAGGCTGTTCTTTATCGAATGAGTTATAACCAACTATAGGAAGATTAGTTTTTTAGACATTAGATTTTTAGTATTAACCCAACACTAAATTGGGACTGTTCACCTATTTTTAGTTATTAAAAACTGAAGGAATACTTTGCTGATGATACGATGAAACAAATGCTTATCTGATGATTATGATGCATTCTTAGGTATTTTGTTTTTTGAAATAATTAAGGCTTGGCAATGTTAATGTATGGCATATTATACATTTTGATAAAGTTGATTATTGATGACAAGAGACGAAAGGAATATTGAAATTCTAATTATGCTATCATGTAGAGGAGAAAAAATAGCAATGTTAATGTACCCATTATTCTGAAATGCCAGCTCAAAGTCAGGAAACAATAAAAACTGCGTTGGGAAAATTCGATTTCTTTCGTCTATTTCCGGAAATACTCGAATTTGCCGTTTTCTCAGCGAAACTTTGCCCCTATTTAACCGACGATGTATCTCTTACCATTTCAGGGATCTCAATGGTGAGATTCGAATTTGAAACACCCGGTTGATATAGTTGATATAGTACATGACTTTAAATCCATCAAATCTGTATCCAAATCTCGCCTTTATCATTTAATCAGAGAATTTTAATCAATAATGTCTTTTCGACAATGAAAAAATGAAGTGTGTCGCTACGAACCGAAACACCTTAATTCCTCAGTAATTCTTGCTTTATTTAGCTTGTGTGTCAGAAGTAGAATATTGCTCTTGGGTTGAAATAAATGCCTTTGGGATGATCTTTTGCAGATGATTTTTTGTATTATACTTACTGAACTTGTCTATTTCAGCTGTAGCTAACTGCAATTTGTATATTTTTTTAGTGTGATATATTTTTGCACATGCTTATGCTTCAGTGATAACATACAACATATATCACTATTTAGACTTGCAAATCTGGTTAATTATTTACTGCTCTATTTTATATGTACGTAATTGTTTTTAATATTACTTCACGTGGTAAATCCGAATCTAAGCGAATATTTTTATACCGTAGATGCCTCAGTGTTATACCTCGAAGTTTTGCACATTTGCGGTTCATCGATGTGAAAAAGTTTCAATTGAGGGAGGCTCGTTGTAAGAAATTCTACTCCTGCATTACATAAATCGATGTATCATTTAAAATTCGGTATAATGTCAACCTGTGTACTAAGCAGTCGCTAGCCCATTCCGCAACTACGCGCTGTGAGCGCCACTCATAGACGAATGGCTTAAGGACCATGTTGCCTAAGATACTGCAGCTCACATTTCGCCAGCATGCTTTGTGTGTCGTTAGCTGCCGAGATACTCTATATAGTATACTTCTAAACAAGATGTGACGAAGAAAATATAATCGAATATTAAGATGTATCTGGTTGCTTGTGTGAATTGTTAGTAATATTTGATCATTGATACCTCTGCTATATGAGAAATTTTTTACTGAACATGCTACCCACGATGAATATCTTTTATCGGGATAGGGTTCGATTGCAAAGGACATGTGGGTTTTGCGACCAAAAGGCTTGTAAAAATAAGAACTCTGTCCACTTGGGATGTATGTGTATCATTGATCAAATGTGATTAGCAGAGGGCGTTGCTTACCAACATCTTTCAACGGGTGCATTTAATTAAACATTAAAGCTAATATCATTTTGATGGATATCCAAACTGATTACAACAAAAAATCATACCATCAACACTTATCATTTCTGGCCTCGAATAGTGCCCGTTCTGAAGCAGATGTTAGAGCACATCAGAGTAAAACCATACAGATCAAGTGACACGACATTTAGGCAACACGCACAGCTACTATAAGTGGACATGAGGTGAATGACAGCTGATCTCAAGGTGACATTTTTCGGAAAAACCTACATGTCATTAAGCATCTATATATTGTCACTTTTTAAGTTACCCGTATGTAATAAGGGTGCTGATGTCTAAATTGACATTGTGACAGTTTGCGTATGCTGCTTATGCTTCCTAAGGTTATGTTTGTTTTTTGACGGTTTTGGTGTTTCGATAACAATTACAGCAGAAATGAAAGATAAACTATCGTTTACTGATCGTATCATTAAGAAGTTGTTTGAAAATCTAAAAAGAAGCTGGTGGATAAACACATCGCTGGTGCTCATAAGTGTGGAGGTGAATGGCAGCAAGCATGGATTAACATACTCAACCTGGAGATAGCTAACTTGATACTATATTTCGCATCCAAAAAATTATTAGAGATGAAATACCGCATCGTCATCTATGAAAATGTTTTTCCTTTCCGCAATAATAAGAAATCTACTTTGAAAAGTTTAGTGTCTCAGATGACGCGGTAGCTATATAATGATCATATATAGTTGACAACAGGGCCATCTATGGGACAATAACTTTTTTAAAGTAGATTTCTAATCATTGCGGAGAGGAGAAACGTACCAGTAACACATTCTCGTAGGTGACGCTATGTTGTGTCATTTTATATGGGATAATTTTTTGGTCGCGTGAATATAGTATTAGGTTTGCTATCTTCCTGTAGAATACGTTAATCAATAAATAAAAGGATCACAGTGAGTCATATGTATGACATTATTGTATCCTTAGCTATTCATTTTGCATCAAGACTATCATCTGCATTGCTTTAAACTTACAACTATTATCCACCAGATGATAAATGAGGCATTTGTGTTTTTTCTAGCCTGAACCGTTGGCAGCAATGAACGTAATCCGCAGGCCTCCGCCACGGGAACAGCAGTGCTACAGGGACAGCGCTTACGAATCAAAACGGCAATCCCAACAGTACACCAACCTTAACATCGAACACTTCAGACTGATCAGCGTATTGGGCAGGGGACATTTTGGAAAGGTCATCCTATCTCAGTACAAGAACACAGGTGAGTAAATATTTGAAGCTGAATAGGATCTGCTTGCCTACCGTCTCTGCGACCATAACCTTGTTTCATGCTTTTCATCAATCATCAGTGCGTCAATGCTAGAAGCATGGTGAATATCTTGTACTCCCCTGAGAGAAAATGTGGCGGTTATGTGGTGGTCGGCCTTGTCCGGCTTCTTAGCAGCGGGCTTCGTAATTCAGAGGTGCCAAGAAACTGTGAGCAGCACCGGTGGCCGCAGTAGTAGACTCTTCGGTCTCCTGATCAGTCGCCGTGCGCTGTGCGGGTTCGAACCCCGTCCCAGGAGAAATTTTCCTCTTGCAATGGATGTAATGTGATTGTGCGTAGGTGGCAGACGGTCTCTGACTGTCGATCGCGGAGGTACCACCCGGCGGATCTCGTAGGCGGAGCCAGAATGTGTGCATGTTGCATGCACACGTGTTCCCTCGCCAGAGTCCGTGTGGCGTTCCCCCTTTCCCCTGTATCCCTCTATAGCCCCACGGTACCCAATGGGTGTTTAGACCTTAGGCCTTCGTGGTAGTTGGAGTATAAAAAAACTTTTTCTTGTTACCGTACGTAGGAGTCGGTAGTACCGCTATTGGCGAAACTACTCATAGGTGGCACAGTTACATTATATTTTTCGTAAATGTAAATAAGTCGATAGGACAAATTTTGCTTGAAATTTTGGATCAATATGGAAGGATTGGAAAATATAAAAAAAATAAAAACTCTAAAATTGTTCGGAGAATTTCCAAATCAAAAATGGAAAGTAAATAACTTAAATCAGTAATGGCAAATGCAATACTCATCCCTTTAGGTCACCTAATTATGGACGCCTGGCCGCCAAGTACAATAATCACCTAAGGTCACATTATTATTTGTCTTGTAGCTTGGTTATCAACTATTGAAAAGAACGTATTTTTTATTTCGATTTGAAGCATACATTATCTCTGGTTATTATTAATATGACACTTCATGTGATGTGGAAGTGTCAGCGTTTACTTTTCGTTAGAAAAATAGTGAAACCTTCAATGTAACGATTATCCAGGAGGCCTAGTGGAAGACGATCGACTTCCATGTCACTTGCATGTGTGTAACGATTTTTGTTTTGTATTATTTTAAAGTTCTGATCATGTTTCCAGGTAATTATTGATGTATAAGGTTACGGTTAGTTACTGTTTACATGTAACAGAAGCTTTTCTATTTACCATTAGGAGGAGGGAGGGGGATATTTGGAGAAAGGTGCGTAACTCTCTTCGTTGTGGGTTATTGTCATGTCTAAAAAAGAATGCAACCACAAAATTATTTGATAAACTTTAAAACAAACATCAAAAGCTATTAAAATAGCACATTCCACTCGTTATTCTATTCCCTCGTTTTCAAGAAATGCGCCCAGGAGAGCATTTCGCCGCCAAGGCGATGCCCAGCTTTTGAGTAGTAACGTATGCCGTAAAAGTTTTGGCACAAAATATTTATCGGATCTTTTTTTAATGAAGAAATTTATTTAAACACTAGCTAGTTTTTTAAATTACAACTCAATACTGAACTAAACTGAACTATCGAATTATGTGGAGAGGCCAGTTCTGCTAGACGCAACTTTCTTCGATTGTCTCTCATGAGGTCCTGGATCGAATTCAGATCATTGTCTCTCAGTTTTGGGGAACAAAAGGCATGTTGTGTTGTCAAAGCCAGTTTTTGGTATCTCTTGAGTAATGGCATGATGCTAGGTCATTAGCATGATGTTCGTGGACAAACTGAAGCAATATAGCTTGACTATTCACAGCTTCACCCCCCACTCTTCCTACAAAATTTTGGGATACACCCCTGTTAGAAATCACGCACAAGGCAAGGATTTTATCTGCAAATTTCGCTTTATTTTTGTATCTAACATTGTCAGGACATTCCTCTACGTTGTATGTATAAAATCCGATCTTTCCCTTCATTCCAAAATTACTCAAAGTACTTTTCGTCATCTAAAATAATGATTTTTCCATTGGCAAAGTGTACCCGCGTCAGTTGACGACAGCATCTTGGTATAGGAAGGAGTTGCGCTTGAGAGTATTTGGGGCACTTGAATCTCTTTCGATATTTAAGACCAATCCTACTCAATTCCAACGATATCGTAGTCTTAGAAGATCTGTATTGACGAGCCAGTCTCCTTGTTGATATTCCAACCTGATTTTATGCTCTTCTCACCAATCCTTCTGTGAAGTGCACGTGGTCTTTTTGTGAGATTCAGACATGGTATTCCCTGTTCGCACTCCGCTATTGTTCGTTAAATGGTTCTGCGTGAAATGTTTTCATTCGAGAATATTCGACAGATCTCAGCTTTGGGTACCCGCCCAACCAATTTGTAGATACTTTTTCTTATTTCTAATTTATACTACAGCTTGAAGCGAACACTTCAAAATAAATAAATATCAACTGACAGTAAAATAAGTGAACAAACCTTTGTATCCAAAGGCAACTTGATATTATTTTGTGTTTGATAAATTAACGTCAATGAATTTTGTGCCAAACATTTTAGGACATACGTTAGTAGTAGTACAAAGGGTACTATAAAAGTTTTGCAATACAGCTTTATTTATTGACTTCGTTCAAAGTAATTTCCATCACATTCAATACACTTCTCCATCCGCCAAAACCAGTCCTCAAACCAGCATTGCCAAGTTTCACCCGGAAGTGCGGTACACTCGTTGTCCAAAGCCCTCGGAAAATACAGCTATCATTTTGTTCTTAACAGATTGGGATTTTCTGACAGCTATGATGAGTGTGTCCTCATCATCAAAGACCCAAACTTTGTAATAATACAACCAAGTCTCGCCATCTTCTGCTCTTCCGTCAGACTGTGCGGTACGCAGAGAGAACAGTTTTCTTAGTGTAAATGGTCATACAGAATTGAATGAATTGCTGATGCATGAAGGTGTAAGGTCTCCTCTATCTGTTGGTATGTCACTCTCCGGTTTTCGTCAAGCATTTTCCTCACAACATTAATGATTTCCTCTGTTACTGACGTTCGCGGCCTTCCTTCCCTCTTAGCATCCTCCAGAGTGAAATTACCGCTTTGGAATTATCTGGAACACTTGAATATAGTCGTACGATGAGGACAATCATTCTTTAATGCAAGCGTCATTTCTTCTAAGCACTGGTCTAGGCTTAAACCACGCGTAAAGTTGTACCGTAAACTCACTATACAGGGTGAGTCAACAGTGTCTGTTGCACCACACTATAAATAAATGCATGGTAGAAAATACAAGTTCATGATGACTATATTATATAGCTAACTAGTGTTTTTGTTATAGTAGTGGTTAAAATCAAAACTATAGTGAAATACTTGTTAAAACACTAGAATTGAAAATAAAAACATTGCTTACGATTCGGAAAATTTAAAAATCCATTTATTTACATATTTTCTCACTTAAATACTTAAACATTTTATTTTTAAATTAGATATCTCGCGAATCACGAGGCACAGTATTATATATAGTGATATGTAGTTGTACTGGTGTGCCTTTGTGTATGCCATAGTTCCAAAACGATTTGATTTCAAAATTGAATTTGTGGTCTTACGGTTAATATTTTCAGTTTGCATGCTGAAATCGTTGATGTTTTGCTTCGCATAGTTTTAACTGATCAGAGATAGAAGCACCTTGTTGCCTAGCAACCCGAGTGAGAGGTCACGGACGCCATCGACGCACTCTTTCTTTCATATTGAACGCTTCTCGCGCCTCTGTCGTATATATTACGACGTTAGCCAAATTTGAACCTCTCCGTATGTAAATATAAGGAACTGTCGAGAGCTTATTGTGGATAAATGTGTATGTGCAAGTTTCACCAAAACTAAGGTTGAACAACAATCTAATTATCCGTTTTCGTGATATAAAAACTCTGTTGATGCTTGTACGATGTTGTAAGATAAATGACTGTGTATGAGAGCATAGTATTAGTGATAATAGGCTCTTTTTATTTAAATACTGCTTCATATGAAATATGGCATAATAAGCCTTTGTTTAAATTCAGGCATAGGTTCTCAATTTGGGTGCTGAAGGAGATATCTGCATCGAACCAACTACCAAGAAGTTTCACGCTGTTAATGTTGTCTTAGTAATTGGATGTATGGCTTTTCTAATATGAAAGCTTATTGTGGTAGTTTTAGTTTTATTTAGGGTCAACTTGTTTTTTTGGCACTAAATTTCCATGTCCTCAGAGACATCTAGGACGTTTTCATGCAGTTCATCCACAGAATTTCCAGATAACAGTAATCGCGGTATCATCAGCAAACATTGTACCTTTTCCCCTTGAAATGAAATCTGGCAAGTCATTTACAAAAAGCCGAAATATTAGAGGACCTAATACGGACTCCTGGAGAATGTCCAGATTTCCTGAGAATTTTTATGATAACCCAAGAACCAATCCATTTCAGTATATGACCTCTCAAATACTTTTATCCAGCATATCAAATACCTTAGATCGAACATCATGCTTACTCCATAATTACCTTGATCTAATTGTGAAAAAACAGAATTCAGAAGGTCAGAGGTTGCTGTTTTTATAAACCTATTTTGTCTAAAACCATGCTGAGCATCAGAGAGCAAGTTAAATTTCTCTGCAGATTCATTGATAATGGTATATGTGATATTTGTCTATAATCTTCAATATTTCCCGTGTCACCTTTATGTAGAGGCAACACAAGAGTTGTTTTTAATAGATTAGGAAATATTCCGCTGTTCAAGCAGTTAATGATACGAGTCAAAGGTGCCAGTATGAAAGAAGCAATTAATTTGAGGACTTTTGGAGGAATTTTACCTTTGCCACGACTCGATTTGTTCTTCAAAGAATTTATTGTTCTCATGAAATTATTTTCCGTAATATATGGAACGAAAATAGAATTTTATAGATTTGATTTTTATTCCTTATATTAGAAAAGTTATCTGTAAAAGTGTTACTCATTTCGCTTTTGTTTGATACTATCATTGACTACAATGTGTTTAAATTCAGATGTTTTGTTAAGTTTTCCTAATCGGTCATTAGTAAGTTGTGTTTTCTTAGTTTTATTTGAAGCCCACAGTCTTAGACGAGAAGTGTACTTCTGTTTTGACTCTCGGATAACACGTAATTTTGTCGTGGTCGCGGTAAATACGGGCATTTTTCAAAACGGAAACAACATTACCATGAAAATAACTACTCTATCAACACTTCATTTTTTCTTTCAGGAGAGTATTTTGCCATTAAGGCCTTAAAAAAAGGCGACATAATATCCCGTGATGAAGTGGAGTCCCTCCTATCAGAGAAACGCATCTTTGAGGTGGCCAACTCAATCCGCCATCCATTTTTGGTCAACCTATTCGCCTGTTTCCAAACGGATGCCCACGTTTGTTTCGTAATGGAGTATGCTGCTGGTGGCGATCTCATGATGCACATACATGCTGATGTCTTTAATGAACCCAGGGCGGTGTTTTATGCGGCGTGTGTCGTGCTTGGCTTGCAGTATTTGCACGAGAATAAGATCATCTACAGGTGAGTCACTCCTTCATCTTTATTCGAACACCAAATTGACGACGGAATGGGGTATTTTGCAAAAAAAAATTTTAGTTTCAAATTGAAGCTTTACATCTAAACATTATATATTGAGTAATTTTACATTTTTCTTTGAACAGGAAGTAACAAAAACTCGGCTTCAAAGTTTAAAAATAAAATTTGCCGCCAACTGTGTGACGTATTAATATCTGGCGTGACGTAGTAATATTTTCTCCGCCCCCTTATTAGAATGTGACTCTACATTTGTTCGGCGATTACAGTGTGACAAGGATAAGAGATATTCCCATTTTGTTCTACAGACTCGTCCGGAGCTATTTGCGTTCTGTGTCTTTGCTTTTTTGACAGATAATTTAAAGGTTATGATGCATTCTGGCGTTGTTGTTGACGATTTGGTATTGTGATTTAGCTTGTGCAGCGTGGTGCAGTGACTGATTTGGAATTTAGCTTTTTAAATACACAATTAAAATATGGAATAAAACTTCGTGAAAGCAGATTCTTCGAATTTACCGAAAGTAGATTACGAGATGATCGATGATGAATACTATCGACACAATGAAGACTGTCAAAGCAAATGTTGTAATAGGCTTTAAATTAATTTGGTACTAATTTTTTGATTTTCCAACTGGGAGGCCAAACAATCAACTGTGTCATTAAAGGAGCCATTACTACAACAGTTTTATTAAAATTTTTAGAAATTGCACTTGTGCTTTTACCAAAATCAATTCCCATTCTTGAAAACTGATCATTTGTCCTAATTTTTTTCATTGTGATCAAAACAACAATCTAATCAACTAATAAATTTACAATACAGAAACAGTCTTCAGGCAAACGTAAGAAAAACCGACTATTGTTCTCTAATTTAGATATTTCTAGTTCCTCTTTTGATGTCTTCAGTCTTGCTCCATTGCTTCCTGACGAAGTGCTTGATAGCTGCGAGGAGGAACTACCACTTGAGCAATTAGTGGTATCACTACAAATCCCTGAGCACTTTTCAACCAATTGTTTTTGTTTGGGATGACTAGTGGCAACAGCCTTTTCTGCAGTATGCGGTAGTGTGCTGGTTGACACTGTTTTCGTATCAACTTTAACTTGGATTCCTTTGGTTGCTTTCTTCAGGGGTAGCATACTCGAGTTTTGCTTGCAAGATTCATCATGATGCAGATCTCTGTTTGTACCTGGCTGCGATTCATCAAATAATTTTGCCCTTGGTTTTCTCTGGCAGTGAAGCTTTTTTCCTAATGTTTCTAACATCTCAGCTTTCCTCTTTTTGATGGTGGAGTCAATTGTGACGTATACCTAAACTCTGACCTGACAGGTTCCTGTGTGGTTTCACGCCGGGTTTTAGTCGTAACCTCTGCCCAATTGTCTGCATAATTTGCCAACTGCAAATAAACCGTGATTTAATATAATTTGAAAAACTTTAGTTCTGTTAATAAACTTACGTCAAAATGATCTTCACAACAGTATAACATAGTGGTAGGAATGGGGCCTTCAATACTTGCAGCCTGGTACCAAAGAATCCTCGTGTCAAGATCTTTTTTTTTAAATAATTTATTTAAACACAATAATACAAAAAGTATAACCAGTTTTAACAATAATTCCCTAATCAGTGTTTGCAAACACTGGCCCCGAGAATAACAAGACAATAATTAATATCTATGAACTACAGATACACTGCAATGTTGCTCATAATTTCAACAAATAAATTAATTAACATTTTTACAATCTTTCAATTCTCTAACAAAACTTCTATAGTTATTTGAATCTTTTATACAATGAGGTAAATTATAAAATTTCTTAATTGCGTCTGTGATCGGATTTTTTAAACCTATGTTAGTTCTTGTGGAAATTTGATACACATTATTTAGTGATCTTGTTTGGTGATCATGCACATTATGGTAGAACCTAATATATTATGTTACTTTTTAGTAGATTATTTATAATTTATAGTTAATGTCCCTATAAAATACTGGTTATACAAAGAAGAGGTAGTTTCAATGATCTACTCGGCTGATAAGAATTATTTATCACTTGAATAGCGCTATTTTATTAGATATCGGAACTGATAAGGAATATTTTATCAGGCGAATTGATACTTGTGTTTTAACACACTTTAAATAAGACACGTTTTTTAAAGTACATTTTGTTGTAATGTTCAAAGAATTCAATATATAATGTTACAAAACGGATAACACAAAATCAACAGCACGAAACAGGGTACGGCACTCTGTCACTGTCAAAAGTCAACGGTTTGACCCTTGTTGAACCACAATGTTGCCAAGTTTGCGGACCTACAGCTATTCATACATATACAAGGTACATAGACAGGTACTCCATTGAGACAACACTGTTGATTGGAATGAAGAAGCGTTGCTAAGTCGTGAACTTTCATGAAATTCTCCAGTGCATGGCAATAGCGCTGATTCTGATCCTTGATAAAAATATCGTCACATTCTAATGAGAACCTTTAAAAAAATCGATTCCTATTGGCTGATGTTTTCGGAAGGATATACAAGAAGTTTAAATGAAACCACTTTGGTGGTATGAATTCAAATGTATTTTTTTCAGCAAATGAGTGAAAAAAGCGCGTACAAAGTGTATACCAATTGATAAATGGTGTAAACAATCGATTTCAGCCTTCAATAGCACCATATCACCAAGTTGGAAAATACCCCATTGGATGCTATGCATCCAGTCTATAGAGGAAACGGATAAAAACTGACATAAAATTCGTAATCTGCGCACCAGATTTATCCAAGACATAATTTTTGGTCAAAATGACATATGCAGAAATTTACTTTTTTGAGTATGCCTTCAAACAAATTATCAATACTCAATTCACCTAGACAATTTGCTGAAGAAGGGATTTTAATTCTATGAAGTCAGGTTTTTATTTTTTTAAATGCTCGTTTTTGTTCATTTTTATTGTTTGTTACATTGTTTATTTAATTTTCAGGGACTTGAAATTGGACAACCTGCTGCTGGATACTGAAGGATACGTAAAAATTGCCGATTTCGGCCTGTGCAAAGAAGGCATCGGCTTCGGAGATCGTACTGGTACGTTCTGCGGAACGCCTGAGTTCCTTGCTCCTGAGGTACTCACGGAGACATCCTATACCAGAGCCGTGGATTGGTGGGGCTTAGGAGTACTCATCTTCGAAATGCTTGTTGGGGAGGTACAATTAAAATTTTTATTTATTTGACTTTTATAACAAAAATCCTGCCAATGTTTTGTTTATACTTGAACCATCACGAAGGCCTAAGGCCTAGTAGTAGTAGTAGTAGTAGTTTTTTTTGATTGGCAGGGGAAAAACGTGATGGTCTTCTTTCTTGAAAAGCTGTGCTGCGGTGGTAAAGTTGCACGCGCCGCTCTTTGCGACGACTGGAGGATCCTACTTCAGTAAAAAACCCTGCCTCCTGAATACACGTGCCCGTTCTTCATTGGTAACATCGCTCCGGTACCGCTTTCGCATTTCTTCAGAAACGGTGCTGCCAGCACTCTCTTCTTTTCCCTTAGGACTTCTTCCACATACCTTGCGATGTAATTCCATAACCTCTCGTTCCTGACCATCAACTTTACAATTCCTCCCGGGATCAGTCTCTCACCTACTTGCAATTCGACTAGCTGTCTTCTGGAATTCCATCTGAGGCAGTTAAAAAATGTGTGCCTTGGGCTGTCGAGCTCCGCACAGAAGACGCACTGCGGTGTGTTTGTCAGCTTGAGACGATGCAAGTAGTCGTTAAAAAGTCCATGGCCAGTGAAAAACTGAGATAGATAAAAATTTACCTCTCCATGGAGCCTGTTATACCACACCTATATGTCTGCGATGAGTAAATGGGTCCATGTTGCCACATGTTCTTGCCGTCTCCATCGTTCTTGCCATTTACGTAGCGTGATGATTCTAGCTTGTTATTAGATCTCCACTTTGGGGTCTGTTGTACAGTAGCTTTCTTCTGGCTAGCAGATCGATTGGCGGTATACTCGCCGCTACCAAGACGGCGTCCTCTGAGACTGTCCGATAAGCGCTGGCTACACGAAGTGCGGCTACCCGTTGTACTGACGTCAGACTCTTCCGATACTTCTGCACGTTTAAAACATCTGCCCATACTTCAGCGCCGTACAACATGATCGAATGCGCAACACACATGAGCATTCGTCTCTTACTCGCCCTAGGCCCATTTATGTTGGGCATGAGTGGATAGCAATGCGACCATTTTAGCTGCCTTGTGTGCCGCTGCTTGGATATGCTTGAAATGCGTCAGCTTCGCGTCTATTATAATAATAATAATAATAATCCGGCTTTATTTATACAAAGTATAAAAAGGCGAACTGTCGCTAAAAAGCGTTTTTCAACTTTATCTCCCCTAGATATTTAACCGTGTCAGCTGCTTCAACGGTTACACCACCAAGAGTGACTTGCAAGGGTACCGGAAATTTCTTCAGCCTTGTCAGCACTACTAACTCTGTTTTACCAACGGCTAGCTGTAGACCATGCAGTTTAAGCCAGTCGCGCACCTGTGCCACTACATATTCCACCCTATTTTTTGTCTCTTCTGGGCCCCTCGCTTGAACGGTTGCAGCAATATCATCTGCATACCCAATGAGCCTCTCCCACTCCGGAAGCTCCATTCTCAGTATGCCATGATACATGATGTTCCAGAGCTCAGGACCAAGAACAGATCCTTGCGCAACCCCAGCAGTGACTTGCCTGCTTTCTAACCCCTGTGTCGTTTGGTAAATCAATCAGGAGATGCACTGGCACATTGAATTGATGCTCAAGTGCGGCAAGGATGTCCTTCCACCTTGCAGAATTGAAGGCGTTTTTGACGTCTGGGGTGACTAGCACGCAGGAATTTCGCGTCCTATGATTTCCTGTCCAAGTTGAGTTGGTATAATCCACCACTTCTTGAATGGCATCAATAGTTGAATGGCCAACTCTAAAACCATGCTGCCTTCCGGAAAGCTCACCTGCCTCCTTTACCGCTTCGCAAAGTCGTCTCAGCAGTCTTTCGTATAATTTTCCGGCATCATCTAGCATACACAGGGGCCTATAAGACGTTGGCGGAATGGGCGGACCTTTTCCTTTATCCAACAGCCCAAGATGTTGCACCTTCCATTTCTGTGGGAAGGTTCCGCTTAGCAGGCATGCATTGTACATATTCAGGAAGATGGTTGGACACCCATTGGCTGATAATTTGATTATTTCTACAGGTATGCCACCTGGTCCGGGAGCTTTTCGACATTTCATTGACTGGGAAAGGGGGATGTCTGCCTCCACTATTGCCGACTGCTTGGGAGTTATCGGGTGTTGCGGAAACAGGGTATCAACAATGTCCTTCATGGTGTCGTGATCAAACGGTGTAACTGGCGCCTGCTTCCCTAATCGCTGCATTACAATTTTATACCCAAGTCCCCACTCATCTTGATCTACTTCCTTACATAGGTTCATCCAACACTGTCCACCAATATGCTGACGTTTATGCATCGTCTCGTTTTCATTTTGGCATCGACTGCATGTCTTGATTGACTGGTTGACACAGACAAATATCCGGTTCTACTAAGCTTACTGAGGAACTTTTCGCGATTCAGCTTGGACACATTCCACCCTGAGAGGGGTATTGAAGTCCTTTGTAAGCATCCTGTATGGTGATCATCCCCAATTCCACTCTCGCTTATAAGTATGTTGTTCGGGTTATTAACCCATATTGCTGCTGTAACGCTACTGTCAGAAAAGCATATCTTCCCTTTTAGGTTCTGATACTGCTCACAGATAACTGGATCAACCTTGCGCTCACACACCATTTGAACAAGCAGGTTTTGGGCTAGCTTGGACCTCCGCAGATTTCCTTGAAGAATGGTGATAACGTTGTTGGTTGATACACTTGCTTATTAGAACCCGTTTCTCTTGCACTGGGTTGTCGGGATTTTGTTGGTCCCCGGGTATCTGTATCTTTGCAGTCATTCGCGACCAGTTTCCTGAAATGGGGACACTTAATCGAGTCCACAAGATGTAGTAGTAGTGGTAGTAGTATATAGGAGAGCCGAAGCCTGGCAACTAAACTAGACCACCTTATACCCTTTTTGCCGACCACGTAGTAACAACACTGTACTACGCCGCCAGCCATCTTCTGGTAACTTATATAATGAACCAGCTCCAGCGTTGAGATGTACCTGCTAATAATGCACATAAGACCTAAATATCCCTACGAACCGTGGGGGTGATACAGGGAAAGCTGTTAAATCACACGGACTCTAGCGAGGAAACACGTGAGCATGTGACGTGCACACAGTCTGGCTGTTTAGTAGCCCATAAGGTCTATGAGTATGCTACCGCACTGTATATAATAGTCTTTGGGCACTATACAGGGTGCTCAATATAAGGATGCCATGCATGGGGGTCTCATTACCTATGGAAGACACAGCATAGAATAAATTAAGAAAATGTTGCGTTCTTGGGGGCGTTGAGAAACTTGTAAAAATTTAATGGCTTACTGAGATTTTTGGGAAAAACTAAAGTTTGACCAACTAATTTTTATTTTTTTCTGACTTTATTTTAAGAAATATCAAAAAACTAATGGAACTTATGCATTGGTTCGTTTTTAAGGTCCGAAAAAGTAACCCCTGAATGCCAAAAATGTGTGTTTTTTATTTTTTTTAAGTAGGCATTGCAAACAAATGCTTGACTTGACGTAACTTCATGTCACCGTTTATTGTTCTTATTGTTAATATTACTTTATTATCGTCAAAGATGCCAGGCGGTCATTTTAGCAATGAAGAAAAGTGCTACATGCTGACGTGCTATATTTTTGTGCTATAGGAATTCTAAAAATACTTCAGAAATGATAAATTTCTAGAGAGAAGGCAGCCTAGTAAGTTTAGAGTTGGCTTGAAATTTAAATATTCAAAAAGGCTGTTACGTCTCGCAAAAACCTACAAACAGTTGCTGAAGAATTTATTTGGTGTAAAAATAGATATCACCTCCACATAATTTTGGGCAAGTTCGAGAATATCTTTCTCGGCGTTTTCCCGGAAGTTGGATTAGAATCTCCAGTGAAGTATCCTGGCCAGCGAGTCCCCAGATTTAATTCCTCCGGACTATTTTGTTTGGGGTTTTATTAAAAACCAAGTTTATCAGCATAATTTTGAAACTTAGCAGCAGTTACGAGAATGTGTAATGGAAGCATTTAGCAAGATTACACCAGAAATGTTTCGAATTCTACTGTTAGAAGATCATATTTATGTTTAGAAAATAATGGCAACCTATGTGGACATCTATTGTGAAATAAAAATAATGTTAAAAATGTATTCATTATTCTGAATATCGCTAGATTAAGCATCATTTTATAAAATTTTACCCCATCATATCATTATGTAATGTAATATGCATCTATCAGTAATCACATAATCTTACAGGATGTACTTTTTTTGTATCATAAAAAAATGAAGTTGATATTTTATTTATTTTTTATATTCCAACTACCATGAAGGCCTAAGGCTACAGGGGGATACAGGAGAAAGGGGGAACGCCACACGGACGCTGGCGAGGGAACACGTGTGGATGCAACATGCACACATTCTGGCTCCGCCTACGAGATCCGCCGGGTGCTACCTCTGCGTTCGATAATCAGAGACCGTCTGCCACCTACGGACAATCACAACATCCATAGCAAGAGAAAAATTTCTCCTGGGACGGGGTTCGAACCCGCACAGCGCACGGCGACTGTTCAGGAGACCGAAGAGTCTACTACTGCGGCCACCGGTGCTGCCTGATGATGGTTTCTAAAGACGAAACACCATCATCTAGTGCCTGAAAAATGCCAATGAAAATGTTCCCTTAGTTTTTTGATGTTTCTTAAAATAAAATTAGAAGAAATAAAAACAATTTGGCCAAACTTAAGTTTTTCCAAATATCTCAGTAAGCCATGAAATTGTTAAAAGTTTCTCAACAGCATGTAAATACGCCCCAATAACGCGGCTTTTTCCTTATCTTGGACACCCAGTATATAATTATCAAAAAGTCATCAGTGTTCTAGAAATTACAGAAACTTTTTGTACGTTCCTATTAAATACACTCCACAAAGTTGGCAACCACGCCTTTTTTAATAAAGGTTCAAAAGAAAGTTTTAGAACATGTGAAAAGCAATTTGTCGATGACGACAAGTATATCCTAGACAATGACTTCAGCTCAATTGGAGGTCAAGTTTGTAAATTCAAATAGCAAATTAAGGGTACAATGCAAGAACCGGTCAAGTCCATTTTTAGGCAAATTTAGTTAACATCATGTTTGTACCCAGTTTAAAATTATCTATCGGGCTGTACAAATACGAGACATGTAACCCTAAAAATAAGCAATTTATAAATGTATTGGTGGTTGCCTGCTTTCGCGCACGCTGCAAAAACAAGTCACATCAAAAATGGACTTGACTGGTTCTAGCATTGGTCCCCTCAACTGCACGCTTATGTAGACTGTTAAGCTAGACACGAATCTGCTGTCAAAAATAGTGGTTGCTGTTTGAACTTACAAAATTGTCCTCCAAATGACCTCTGAGGTCATTGTCTAGGTTATACTTGATGTCATCGACAAGTTGCTTTTTTGATATCCTTAAACTTTTCTTAGAACCTTTTTTCCAATAAGGCGTGGTCGCCAAGTTTTCAGGGTGTTCAGTTAAATCATTGCCTACGTTTCTAGAATCAATCTCATTTCGGTCTTCCCTTGAAAAATTGAAAAAAGCATAATACTAAGTCGAAGATCATTTTTTTATTCCAGTCACCATTCCCTGGCGATGACGAGGAAGAAGTGTTTGATTCCATTGTTAATGATGAAGTTCGATATCCCAGATTCCTGTCACTAGAGTCCATAGCCATCATGAGAAGGGTAAGTAACGAATTCTCATTTCTTTAATTTTTTTAACACCAACAACAATATCACATTTTTTTTTTAATTTATCGACGTTTTTCTAATTTTTTGGACACTGGGGCGCGGTAAAAAACATATGTAAAGGCGTTCAAAGAATTATCTAATGTCATTTCTTAGATTTTCCCTCATTTCTTTAGTTGCTGAGGAAAAGTCCAGACAGAAGGTTGGGTTCTAGTGAGAGGGATGCAGAGGACGTGAAGAAACAAGCATTTTTCAGACATATCCAATGGGACGAGCTCCTGCACCGTAGAATACCTCCACCATTCGTGCCTACTATCGTAAGTTGTTTTTTATGTCTACCTGTAACAGTTTTTTAACAGAAGGTGAGTTTTTAGTATGGGTTTGGTTGATAACTCGTGTATTATTTTGAAAAGTTAAATACAAAGATTGCACCCAACAGCATGCTCCTGATTAAGAAAATATTTTTATCTCTACAGACCGATTCATAACTACATGGATACCCAAACATACATTTTTTTTATGGAATGACCTACATTTTATTGGAGATTTGTCAAGGCTCTTTCAATTGAAGCAATTTGACTTAATGTATTATAGGATTTTATTTTCAAATTATTTAGATATTGGACAATTTATCAAAAAATAACTCTTTTCCAATTCGCATCTTTGCAACTATGAACATTTTCGTGATCCCCTATTTTCTTCGTCCACTTGATTTTTCATTTTTTTATTGTTTATACAGGGTGGCCAAGAATACAAAATCAACCATTTTTAAAACTTCTCAAATGGAACACCCCGCATTGTTTGACATGCTTTGATTCCTCTTTCTACAATTTTTTTGCGATATAAGGTTATCGAGGGTTTGTATGGCTGATTTTTGAATTACTAGAATCACAGGGACACCTTGACTTGTCGCCTTTATTACACAGGGTTGGGCAGATTTAATTTATGGTTAAAATACACTAACTGTAACGATTTACCGTTACCAGCTCAATGCTATTTTATTTTGAAATTCAATGTAATATTTTTCATTTACCTTGATATCAGGTTACAAACAGGTTAGCTGTAACTCAAAAATCAGTGGTACAAACCCCAAAAACATGATATTAAAAAAGTTATGGAATGGGGAGTCAAAGGATGTTAAAATATACAAGGTGTCCTGAACATTTTGAGAAATCGTTCGTTTTGCGTTCTTGTCCGCCGTTTATAAAATATCCAAAAACTGAAAAGTAAGTAGGTAGGGAAAAAATATGGGACCATAAAATTTTTCTGGGTGGCGAAGTTGGTCATAGCAGCGTTGCCAGATTGGTCGAGACTGGACTAAACTATGGACTAATGGAATGAACCTGTTTGACTGACTTGGTCTATTAAGTATTTTTGTTATACATGTTCGTCGCTAACTTTTTCTCAGGGGGACTAACTTATGCCGAACATGATCATCTATGAACTGATGACAGCATTGCGTTGGTAGTGCAAAGTCAAGCCGCTTGTCGCCATTTATTGAAACTTCAATTTTCTTTTCAGCAATCCATGGAGGACGTAAGCAATTTCGACGAGGAATTCACCTCGGAGAGGGCGCAGCTAACCCCACCGAAAGAACCCCGTCAACTGACGATCACAGATCAGAATCTGTTCAGGGAATTCACGTATATGGCGGACTGGTGCTGACACTAGTGATAAGAGGTGATTAGCGCCACCTAGTGTTTGCTAACGCTAGTGATAAGATACGAGCTTGTTTGTAATATATTTTTTGTAATTCTCGTTATAAACTGTCCAACCAGCATACTATCAACTTGAAGGTACTCGTATATATTTGGAGAGCTTTAAGTGCAGGGAATGTCTATTTTTTGAGAAAAATGGGATCGAAAAAGTCCATTCTAACTATGTACAATGAATGCTAGGTGGACGCTAAAAAACTAGGGTTGCGATTTACGTCATCTGTCATTCTGAAAAATGACATATAATTGGATAATTTTCCATAAAAGTAGTGCAAGTAGTACAAAAATCAAGTTCTTCACATTTCGTATCTTCATTAAGGTAATCGATGGTGCAATTCTGGATTTCGTATGGCGCATCAGGATCTGCCAAGTGAAGCCTTCAGGCTTATATTTCGCGAGATTGTGGAACATTCTGCTTGAAGTTATTTTCCTAGTTTTAAGCTTAAACATTTAAAAAATCAGAATGCATGATGTTGAAAAAACTTGAATCTAACATTTCTAATTGCAAAATTCGCACTAGGCGTGCCACGCCATGAGGACTGGCTCAACAGCCGTTTTGCTGATATTTGCCTGAACTACTTCAACCTGCATTTCGCTAGCATGTTGTGTGCGATGTAGGCTCGTAGGATACTATTCGCTGGGTGCGCGGAAACAGCGCCACCTAGAGGAGATAGGGTACAAATATTTGACATGTGGCGATACAAAAACAAATGTATATCAATCAAACAGACATTTAGCCGATTTCAGGTTAGGAACAATTTGAATTTAATACTGACAATTTTCTTTTGATGTGACAAAGCGAAATATTAGCACCAATGCCAGATCTCAGTTGACTCCACATCATAGATTTCACCATAGACGTCACGCATATATTCTAATATCAGGCCAACGTGCACGGCGATCAATACAGTTCTCCTATGCACTTCGCTCCTGGAGAATACGAAATCGCTTTTCGATACAAGAAATTACGTTCTGATACTAAACTACTGAACTACACAAACATGTGATAAAATGATAGGATGACGTAAAGGTTATGGCGACTGTGACAGTGCCTGCTATGACTCTTTTTGAGATTCCTAGTATCTCCATGTTCTCCTTGTTGTGCCTATGAATCTGAATTTTTTATAACAGTATTCAGAAGACGCTAGTTTTTGAACATTTTAAAAGATTATTTGTAAAGGGTAATGTCGAAGGCTTTGCTCATTTTACTCTTTTTAATGATAAAAAGGCTGCATTTTCTATGAAGAATCGCGTAGAATGATGTTTTGGTTACTATTTTTATAACGTTAGCTTGAATTGTTAGCTTTTTCGGACTAATACGAAAACTGTGTCAAAATCTTGTTATCCTGTTGTAGTTATAGAGTTTGTTGGTAGTGAGGAGTATCATATTTTTTCACGGAGGATCCAAAACTGTTCATAATTGCTTATTACAGTTGAACATCTACAAATGAAAAAAATGATTGATGATTCATTAAGAGGTAATTTTTCAAAAACAAACAAGTAAATGTGTCGGGTTATTTTAATAAGCAAACAGAAGAAGCCACAATGGAATTTCTTTTTGGAAATAATTTTTCCAAGTGTTGTGCATCGCTGCGGGTGACTTCTAATTATTCAATCGTACTCTCTTCTCCATAGACCCAAATGAAAAAGTCTAGAGGTGTGCAATCATACGATATATAGACAGCCAAATCAGCCGAAAACAAAAAATAAGCTTACCGTCTCTTGTCCGCCAGCATTATAACTTTATTTTTTCTTATGGACGCTACATTGGATTTTTGCACAAATTTTTTAATCCAAAAATGTATAATGTCATTCATTGACATTATGAGAACTACGTTATTTCTTAGTTATTTCAGAAAAACAGAATTTCCTAAGTAGGCATTGAAATTATCAGATAATAATTTGTTCCATACTCAGACCAGACCTCAAATTGAACATACTAACAGAGTAACTGAGAAGAGAAATGAAGTGAGCAGTGAACATGCGCAGAGAAGTGTCAGGCGTCTTCTCCAAAATAACGGACAATATTTTGAACATATGTTATGATTTACCTCTGCTTGTATACAATTATTATTTTTTACCATTCATCAAATTTTCATTTTGTGTTTAGGGTTCACCATACTTATTAATTTCCTTATAATTTTCGTTCCATCAACAAATATCTGATAATTGCAAGGCCTAGACCTAGAAAAATCGTTTTTTTAACTAGTTAAGGCTTGGAAAAGTCAATTTATGAAATATTATACATTTTTTGAATTAGAATTAAAAACTTTATTCATATGCTGGGGCACAAGGTTCGAAACGTAGTATTGAAATTCTAATTATGTCGTATTGTAAAGGAGAAAGAGTGGCAATTTAGATGTACAATTTATTAAAAATTGAAGCGATTTTTGTAAAATTCGTTTTTTCCATCTCTCTCCGGAAGTACTTTGAATTTCGGAAGTTTTTAAACAAAATTTTGTTCATTACCTAAATACTCAAACTTGTCCCTAATTAAGTGACTTCGTATCAATTATATTTTCCGAGATCCCAATGGTGAGCGTCGAATATGAAACACCCGGTATAGTGTGTTATTCTGGTACGATAGTGATCGTTAAATTGTTCCCCAGTGTTCGGTCCTAGGACCAATCCTTCATTCACTTTTTATCCATGATGTCCCTTGCCCCAGCAACTGTGAAGTCTACCTCTATGCTGACGACACTGTACTTGTCGCCCAGTTGTGTGCTGGTGATATGGTTCACGATGGGTTACAGAGTGCGGTGGAAGAAGTACTAGATTGGGCGGAACGGTGGCTCATTAAAATTAATCACTCGAAAACGCAGGCTATTTATTGTACCAAAAAACGTCGCGACCCCCCAGCAGAGGTTTCTGTAGACGGCAATCGTGTACCATGGACAGATTCTGCCAAGTACCTCGGTGTCACCCTTGATAAAGGCATGACCTGGCAGAAACATACAGCAGCCTTGAAAACAAAATTCCAAATTGCGTTTCGGCAATTATAATCATTCGAAAACGCAGGCTATTTATTGTACCAAAAAACGTCGCGACCCCCCAGCAGAGGTTTCTGTAGACGGCAATCGTGTACCATGGACAAATTTTGCCAAGTACCTCGGTCTCACCCTTGATAAGGGCATGACCTGGCAGAAACATACAGCAGCCTTGAAAACAAAATTACAAATTGCGTTTCGGCAACTATATCCTTTGTTATGTAGATCCTCCAAATTGAGTTTGATAAACAAAGTTCGCCTATATAAAATGCTTATTAGACCAGCCATTACTTATGTATGTGCGGCTTGGTGTTTTCTTTCCAAGACACACATGCAAAGTCTTCAAGTACTGCAAAGCAGAACTTTGCGAACAATTTGCAACGCTCCATGGTATGTCTCAAACGAGACACTACACAGAGACCTTAACATTCCTTACTTGAGGGATTATGTCAAGCTTCAGGCGCAGCGACGTTAAGTCAAGCGGAATCTTACAGCAACCCTCTGTTGCGCGACTCAGTGGACTACACAGTGGAGCAAGTTCGTAGACATGCAAGGCCACGGCGCGCACTGTAATTTAATTAATTAATTTAAATTAGCGCGACCTTTTAGTAAACTTAAAATTACACTCTAACAAAACCGAATCAAAATTTGTTTAGTTCACCTCAAAATTAATCCCTGTACCAAGTCAAAAAGCCTAGGTGTTTCCTCTTAAACTAAACACTTGTTTTTCTTTGCTCTTCTCCTTTTTTCTTCTCTTTCCCTTTCTCATTTTTCTAGACATTGTCTGGTTTCTGGGCAACCAGGTCTGATAGATTCGACTAACGTTCATTAGACAGTGACTAATGGGCAAAGGTCCTACGGACCGCCCGGACAAACAATTGACGAATAGTTTAGCGATCGTTAAATATCCTCGGAGAGCTTTGACACGACAACGACTAGACCACATGAATCGCAGTGACAGCCGATATTTCGAAAAAATATGTTTCAAAAAATTAATATCAAAAATGCTCTCATACAGTAATAAAGATAACCCAATGAGGTTCATATTTATCTTTTTGACAAAGTACCTCCAAATGAATGACCTGTTTTATTTACTATAAACATGCAAAACTAACTCCAGATGGCATTCATCTTGTATCCCATTAATTATATCTTTTACATGTGTCTTGTATACATAGAATTGCTATCTATCGTCAGTAACTGGATTACTCTGATGAGTGTTTAGGCTAAAACCGAAAGTGTGTAATAGATGAGAGTGTGCGCTCATGTTTAGTTCCAGTTTTAAATCATAAACTATACAGGGTGTTTTAGTTTATTATTGCATAACTTTAGGATTCGATAGAACTTTTAAAACTAATGCATAAAGTCTATATAAACAGGAGTCGAAAAATGCCTGGCTTCCGAGATACAGGGTGTTTAAATTTACTTTCTAAAATAGTTTTTTTTTTAAATATTTCGAACAAAATTTGATGCATAACAGTGAAAATTGGTATACAAGGATTTTTTGGTACGACAAAACGAACCATGGGCATAGTTTTACTGTAGCCGTTAGAGGGCGCTCTCTACTGTACCTGTAGTGTATTAAAATGACCGAAAATTTTTCTTAGTGCAATTTTTTGCTTTTTGAATAAAAAACTGATTCTTCGCACTTTTCAACATAAAAAAGCTCTCCTGTGAGTTTTCGTTGTAGTCAGCCGTTTTTGAGATTTCGATTTTTAAGGTTCGATGCATTTGTAATTATTTATGGGAAAATAATATTTTTTTTACATTTTCGATTTGGACAAGTAATTAAGATGATCGTTTAGATTGTGTTTCTAAACACAGTAATAATTCCTAACTCCAAATAAACACAAAAAAACAGAATATTAATTTGTTTAATTTTCAAATATTATTTTTAACAAATTAAATTAATTATTTACAACTAAAATGCTATTGGATGGTTAGGACAAACAAAATCTAAAGTAGTTGCTCGAAATGTCAACCCAATTGTTCAATACACAATTCACATCTACGAATGATCGAACGTGGTATAGTATTATTCAAATAAGGCCTTATTTCATCACATGCATTCCTGGTTCTGTCTATTAGCATATCTCTTGTGGTTACGGGGGTCTGGTACACTTTTTTTTTTAGAAATCCCCACACAAATAAATCTAATGGATTTAGGTCAGGGAATCGTGGAGGCCAGGCGACTGGTCCTCCACGGCCGATCCATCCTTCTGGATAATTTTCGTCCAGCCAGTTTCTAACTATTCTCGAATAATGAGCTGGACAACCATCAAGCTGGAACCAGGCCAATCTTCTTAAATCTAACCTAACATCATCCCACATATTTGCATGTTCAGCCTTTAAAAATTCCAAGAAGGTCGCAGCATTTAACCTTGCAGGCAAAAGGTAGGGTCCAAATAGTCGATTACGGTAGATACCAATCCACACGTTCACACTAAATTCATGCTGAAAATTTCTTTCCCGAACTGCAAGCGGATTTTCATGCGACCAAATTTACCACTCCACGTCTAGTGAAGCATGACTCATCGGTCCATAAAACGTTACTTAAAAACTCCCTGTTATCAGTTCTATCAAGAATCCACTGACAAAATGTGATTCTTCGTTCTCCGTCCCAGGTTGCAAATGGTAAGGACGTCTTTGGTCATTTCCAAGAACACGGTGAACATGGCTTGCAGAAATTCCCAAGGCACCAGACACTCTCCTAACACTTGTGGTCGGATCTCTATCAAACTCACGCAGAATCATACGGGTAAATCTGCGCTGACGAACAATTTATGTTTTGATCCCTTTGGAGATTTTCAAAACCATTTTCAATTATTTGGCGATGCACTCTTTCAAATACTGAGCGAGTTGGATGTCGTCTGTTTGGAAATCTTTGTGCGTATTCTCTGGCTGCTTCTGCTGCGTTTCCATTTACTTACAAAGCCATACACAAAATGAATATCCGCTAACTCTTGATTGGAGAATAAAAATTGCATTTTTATAAAACTTACAAAAAAAAAACAGGTAAAAGAAACTAAATTTCGTGCACTCACAATTGCAAAAAAACGTTTCAGGTGTCAACAGACAACAAAACTAACTGTCAACTAATTGACGTTTAACCTTATTCTGCTTTCAATTTCAAAAATATTTGCAGGCATAGCCTACTTCTAAAAATTATCGAGATACTGACTTTTTAACGTTATTTTATCATGAATAATTAAAAATGCATCGAACCTTAAAAATCAAAATATCTCAAAAACGGCTAACTATAACAAAAATTCACAAGAGAGCTTTTTTATGTGGAAAAGTGCGAAGAATCAGTTTTTGTAGTCAAAAAGCAAAAAATTGCACTAAGAAAAAATTTTAGGTCATTTTAATACACTACAGGTACAGTAGAGAGCGCTCTCTAGCGGCTACAGTAAAACTATGCCCATGGTTCGTTTTGTCGTACCAAAAAACCCTTGTATACCAATTTTCACTGTTATGCATCAAATATTGTTCGAAACATTTAAAAAAAACTATTTTAGAAAGTAAATTTAAACACGCTGTATTTCGGAAGCCACGCATTCTTCGACCCATGTTTATATAGATTTTATGCATTAATTTTAAGAGTTCTATCGAATCTTAAAGTTATGCAACAATAAACTGAAACACCCTGTATATTACAAGTATTGTCCCAGTGAACAATTCCATCCATATTTTTTTAAGCAATGATATACCAAGATGCCTCCATTTTATCATTTTTAGTACAAATGCTCAGTGATGAATTTGCAATCCATATGCCCAAATATTTCAGAATAATCTAGGGCGTTAATTGTTTTGTCAATGTGCCAAAAAAGATATATCTTGATAAATAACGAGTGAAAATGGGAAAACTCAGAAAAGTACACCTAAATATAGAATAATCTCAAAAGTGAGGTACCCTTTACATTCGTTTGGCAACGTTTCCTATAACGGCAACAGTAAATTGTCGAAGTTCTTGCTTCGTTTAATATGAGACTGCCGTGACTTCCGGAATTTTCCCGGCAGAGTTACGAGAAAGGTTTTTTATTTTTGTAGCAGCTCTCGTACATATATATCTACTTTTGCATTTGTAGATGTTGACCTGTCAATCCAGTTAGTCAATAATATTCGTTAGATATATTTTCTATTCTTAGCAGACTGAACAATATTTGTCATTTTGTTAATTCTTCACAATCTGTCCCTGTTAATTTTCTACTCCCTGAACATATGTTTTCACAATTAGTTTTATTTTGGAAATCATCTTAACCATTACTTGCAATGCCATTACTTTTTAGTTTTATTTATGATAGCTTTACTTTTTTCGTCTTCATTGATTGTATTTATATAGGTACTAATGATTACGTTAGTTTTGCGCTGTTTTATAGAACCTAAGGGCCTACGGATGAAAGGGCTGTATTAAATTTAGTCAAAACCTAACATGTATTTATTTTAGCGATATTTAATTTTTATAGATATATGTATATAAAATTATTTTATTTGTTTCAAATAAACTGCAATACATCAAAGTTTTTATGAAGAAAATGTATTTCTATGTTCCATTCCCATTTTATTTCAGACGGCAACACTATATATTGCAATAATTTACCAAGGTAAACAAGTAAAGCACCTGTACACGTATTCTCGAGTTAATTGGTACATGCCGTTTTCAACAACTGTCGGTTGAAGATGTAGACGCAACCAAAGACTAATGCTCCAGCCTAGATGCGATGAGCTCGCGGAAAGTACTGCAATATTTACTGATAGATTTAATTCGCCATATCGACGGCTTGAACTAGAATTGAACTAGCCGGCAAGGCATACATAAAAACCCATATAATGTAAAAAGAACAGACAAAATGCCAACTTGCTGACTAGTCCCTAGCACGTTCGTAGTATGCAAATCGTTCATTCCGCGTTTGCTCGGTATGAGCGCTGTGAGCGTCAACAAAAGTGTCATCTATGGAGGAATTACGCATTACGCCCAATGCCTAGATGACAGAAATAGAATTGGTCGAGTAGCAAGATGGCGTCTGGATGATTGGGTGGTGATCGTGTGTATTGGTCTGCATGTCTATAAAATCAGTAAGATTTGCTATGCGAGAAAATTATTACTGAATATGCTGCCCATTTTGTGTTGCATCTAAATATACTGTCATAATCACTTGTGATTCCTACTTATATTAGCAAGTAGTCAGCCTAGCTCATGTGGTTTCATTTGGCGGTAAGAAAAACAAGGAGATATATCATTCATCACATGTAGTACCCTTTTCATTCTGACTGAAATAAACTTTTGACAACATCAAACTTTGGGTGCTAACCCAGGTGAAGAGACACTGTATGAAAAAGTTCATATTTCATATATTCATATTCATATATTTATTCTGTAGCCACAAATGAGACGTTCCAATGTAATAATATAATCTTTCACTTTTAAATATTATGCAAAGTGAGATGGGTTATTATAGGATGTCATATGACTCATATATGCCTAAAAACTGAAAATACTATATTTACCAAAAATCGAAGTAATAATTTAGTGCCCGGGATCGTTACTCAACAATAGACCAAAGAGTCGCACTGGAGGATCGTTATTGACGCACTCACAAGAAACCTAACCAGTAGTTAAACAACATCGGTTCTAACTCACTCTGCCAACCTGCCTCAGCCATCGTGATATATAATTATGCATGAGAGTAGTCTCGCCTAGCCTAGCTTGGTAGTAAGAAATTTGTACGGATACATATGCATGAGAGGAGCCTCGCCTAGCCTAGCCTGGCCTAATTGCGACCGATGACGACGACGACGACCATCCTTCATGTCATGAGATAATAGTCATATGTGCGAGGGAAGAAATGAAACTACAGCGGTAGTGTGATATTGTATTTGAGTTGAAAAAAAATAGTATGAATCTTAACGTATTCAATCATATATGTATATCTGAAGTGTCGAAATGCTTGAATGTATGTTTAAAACTGTTGGTAGAGTATGTTTTTCTTTGGAAAATAACGTATCCCTGTCGTAGCAACTGCCTTATATTGTATTGTCCACAGTACATAATTGAGCCTTTTCGCTTCATTGTGACTGGATAATAGTTCAGATCTTGTCCAATTACATATCCAATTTTTTGATTGTTGTGAGTTTTAATTTCTGTGCCTATGGATAATTCTCTTCCTGAGTAATAGAATGCTGGGTACGACTTTAATTCCATGATTCCATAATTATGTAATTCATACAGATAGAAAACTCCGTCTTCAATGTTGAATATCTGATCTGCAACTACAACTGGTTCATTTTGATAACACGTTGTTAGGGTAAAAAAAGGAATCACTAAAACAGCAACTAAATCCAGACAGTTCGTCGCGGTGTTCTTCCTTAGAATGATACCTTCATCTGATTTTTTCTTTTTTATACTATACGGAAACGGGAGGGTGATGAATGTTATTATTCTTCATTTAACAGCCAAATTGTCAACCGGTCACAAACCGAACAATATTGCAGAAGTCACTTGTATGGTGAACGAAGTATTTTTCCAGCATGAAACGCAAATATATGAAGGCATTACTTGTTGATGGACACCACTAATCACTAGCAGCGTATCAATCAACAACAGCATTAAGCAGCGGGAGTATTATAACTAGTAACGTCCACGATTAAACTCACCATTCCATTTGCCACTCATGTGCTATTAAGTACTATGGTGGTGAAGGCTTACTCAATACAGCTATAAATAATTTACCTGTAGAATTACACATCCCAACGTACAATTACTGTGGTCCTGTCACTAAGCTTGATGAAAGGTTAGCCAGAAATGACCCAGGTGTGAACGGATTGGATGAAGCTTGTAAACAACACGATATATTTTACTCAAAAGAAAAAGGTCTGATTAATCGTCACTTGGTTGATAAGGTGCTAGCAAAACAGGCAATGAATAGGTTTCGTGCAAGTGATTCGTCTTGGAAAGAGAAGGCTGCCGCATTAGCTGTAGCAGGTGCCATGAAAGCTAAAGTAAAACTTGGAATGAAAGGTACAAACAACGTAATATAAACAATTGTTTGAAGAAATTACATAAATTAGCGAAAGAATTACAGGGGTCTCAAAAACTTGTTCAAGACTCTGTACAAATTCTACAAACTGAACAGTCATGCCAAAAAGATATACACCTGAAAGATAAGGAAAAAAATACATCTAGTGAGAGAAAAGTACAAAAAGTAAGAGAAATCAAGAAACGCGAAAGCAAAAAAAACTCTGACATAAAACATGAAACATCGAAAGTTAAGCGTGGACGAAAACCAAAGTCTGATTGATTTAGAGGACATAAAAGAAAAAATCAAGAGAAGAAAAAACCAAAAGCTACAATTGAATACATGGACACTTATATAACAGAAGAGCAAAAGAACAAACCAAAAAAGAGGAAACTGGATTCAGTCACTACTACTACTACTACTACTACTTCATTGAATGCTGAACAAGTGAAAAAAAGAAAAATAGATTTGGATGATCCTGTTATAATTCCCGAGAAAAAATGCAGTACAAAACGTAAAAGGGAATCTGATGAAGTAAAGGAAAACAAACAACGTAAATTAGATATGAGTGACGTAATTCCGTCTCCATAGAATTTACAATCCTCAACAAGAGCACACAGTCACAGATCAACTGGACTGTAGACAATTTACATGAATTCCTTGGGATTTATCTCCTTCTGAAGAGTCATGTCTTAATTATGAACAGTTGGCATTGTTCATCAAAGAATATGTTCAAGATCAACCAATATTTGTCAAGGGACGCCCGAAGAAACAGTGGTTGGAAAGATTCATCACTAATCCCATCACCGATCTACATGAAATAGGATGCAAAAATCTAGGCAAGCTGAAGGAAATGTTCCAGTACAAACATTGTTATAAACATGTGTATAATAATATGCGTTGTGTTTTAGAAAATGTTCATTTGTTATGTAATTGGAATGTTATATCTAATGCTGAAACATTGCAAACATTGTAATGCATAAAAAATATCACACTACCGCTGTCGTATCATTTCTTCCCTCGCACATATGACTATTATCTCATGACATGAAGGATGGTTGTCGTCGTCGTCATCGGTCGCAATTAGGCCAGGCTAGGCTAGGCGAGGCTCCTCTCATGCATATGTATCCGTACAAATTTCTTACTACCAAGCTAGGCTAGGCGAGACTACTCTCATGCATAATTATATATCACGATTACACTTTTCTCACTCACTACTTTCTCCATTTCTGCGGGTCACATGGTATTCGGCCTTTTTGGCATACGTGACGTCATGGGGGTGGGTCACGTGGTCTGTCACGTGGTCTTTGGGCCTTTCTGACCTGTTTGGAAGGGGTGGGGTGGGGTGGTCTGGAGTGGGTGGGGTGGCTGAGGCAGGTTGGCAGAGTGAGTTAGAACCGATGTTGTTTAACTACTCTAACCTAATCTATTCGTTACTCCAGGTATCTGTGAACGGCTACATTTCCAACAACTCTAGAGTGGAAAAAAAATGTACTGTCCTGACTGCTGAACCGACACTGTCCCAATCGGCTCTGTTACCAAATTGGGTTGCGCTGGTTCGGCATGGCTATTTTGTGAAAAACGTCAAAAAAACCGTCGAAATGTAATGTTGCAGACTAGGTAGTTTTTAGTGTGCAAATAGTTCATTCCACACGTTGCTATGATCGCAATCCTTGAAATAATTACCCGACTGTCGCACGATGGACTCTTCACGACAGGACCAGGACCCGATGAAAGATGATGGTATCGACTATTATGGCGGGCAGCTTCCCTTCTGCCTCTCGCGGTAGAAACTTTCTCAATTGCGACGGCTGAGACGAAATCTAGCGCGTGTTTGAAAAACACGAACAATGGAATAGAAACGGAACAGTTGTTTTAAATGATTTATTGAGCAGTTATACAATAAATGAAATAATAATATTGTAACACCCTGTTTAGCGTTGTTAGTACTATTTGCTAACAAATGAGAGAACTCAAACTGCGACCTACCGCCTTATGCATTGACTGTATTCATTCTGAATTGTCGTACTACTATTCGTCATTATTCGTCAGAGCCGTTCGGTGGACCTTTGCTCTCAGTTAAAAGTCTCGTCGGTCTGTTAGTCTGTCAGGTCTGGCTAACCAGATACCAAACATGTTTAAGGGGAAAAGGGAAAGAAGGAAAGAAAGAAGGAAGAAATAGAGCAAAGAAAAGAAGTAAATCTTTTGAAATAGCTTAAGCATTATTGCTTTGACTACACTAATTATTTTGTAGCTCCAAAAAATAATTTTGATCGGTTTTGTATACTGAAATAATTTTGGCTGGTTTAAATTTACAATTTAATTTTGATTACAGTGCGAGGCGCGGCCTGGAATGTTTGCGAACTTGCTCGACTGTGTAGTCTACTGAATCACGCACCAGAGGGTTGCTGTGCGATTCGGCTTAACTGAATTGTCGTTTGTCCGTTTGATGCCTCTGTCCTCAGTGTCTGTCTTTGATGTCATGAACATTCATCAGTATGAAAACCACAGGACAAATTTCAGAAATGACATGATGGATTGATGGATGATATAATCGCGCTACGCGATACGGTATAGTATGGTCACATAACTGTGGTAATGTCGCTGAAATTTGTAATGGCTGCCGCGTTAAATAAACTGAAATGATTTTAAAGCGTGGATTAACGTATGCCGTGCTAAATCTGCTCCAGTACCATACATAAATGTTTTTGTTTTTTGGATTAAGCGAATAGAAATACAACTTTTTTGTCTCTTGAATTTTTTTCGTATCTTGCTTAGTTTTCGAGAAAAAAGTCCACTTAATTGCATATCCCTGGACCACACAAGAAATATGAGGAAAACTTTCTTTGAGCAATTATTTTTTATAATTTTTAATTACTAATTATGTGACAACAAAAACTAAATAGCATTAACGTCTAGACTAACAAATTACACTAAATTAAGTGTTGGAAATGGCTCGCTTCGGTTTCAATACAACCGTCTAGCTACCTCTTTATTGAATTACGCACGTTCCTGAAAATACCTGGCGTAGGTATCTTTTATTACGTCATATGAATTAATGCGAACGAGGGGGTCAGCGATTATGGTAAGTTCCATCAAAAAATTTCCACGCCACTAAATTAAAGTGTGGTGGAGCCCCGTCGCGCATATACCACATACGGAATCTCTCCATGACTGGAACTTCTTCTAAAAGTCCAGATAAAACAAATTCTAAAAGCCTTCGGTATTCTCCATCAAGTCTAGGTGGAAGAAAATGAGGTCCAGTGAGGAGATGTACATCGACAATTCTAACTCAAATATTAAAAGAAAACTGTTCTTGAAAATTATGTTCTATTAAGTATTAAGTCGTGAGGATTGTTATCGGCTAAAATGTGATTGTTGTAGAAGCTAATAAATGAATTGCGAGAAAAACAAGCTTCATCTGCAAACAATATTCGACTTAGAAAACATTTTACTGCATAACCAATCAGAAAAAGTTAGTCTTAAAGGCAAATTTCTGAGAAATAGAGCTTGCACACGTTGCATATGGTATGGATATAGCTGCTGGCCTCTAAATCTGCCACACTGTGACATGGGTAATATTCAGTTCTTCAGGTATTTTCCGAGTACTGGTATGAGGATTTGCATCAAATTCATTTAAAACAGCTTCTTCAATTTGAAATATTCGTATCGTTGCACGCCTTCCGATGACAACCGTCGATCTTTTAAAGCTGCCTGTTTCAGAAAGTCCTGCATGGACATGTACAAAAGCTCTTCTATTAGGCACCACACGCTGAGGAGGTCTTTTATGATAAACGCTTCCGTGAAATAAAATGCATACTATTAGTAAATTGAACCTTATTGGACAAAAAATAACCACTAAAAACGCTTTTTATAAAAATTATAAATTGATAACTTATAAATACTACGGGCCGTATCGCCCGTCAGTTCTACAATTGTGGGACGCCTTTATGACCTTGATTTTCATAATATTTTCTCTCCGTCAGAAAGGCTAGGATATTTCTAGATTTCTACTGTTCCTTGTCAGCGTCAGCGCTCTCCTAATGGTTTTATGTTTTATTCTTGAATTGTAGGAAGTTTTAGGCTATATAACAGATTATATAAATCAAAACGACTGACGATACGGCCCTAAATGCTGCAATCGTTTTCAAAGACAACCCTTGATTATTATTTACTACTCCTTAGTTTAGTAAAATTCATTATAGTTTAGATGTTAAAGTAATGTAATTTAATTTAGTGTTTATTAATTGTTGTTACATAATTAGCGACAAAAAAAATTTTTCCAAAATAAACTTCTCCCTATATTCCTCGTCCGTATATTTTTTTGTCACAAATAGTCGTTCAGATCTCTCTCGATACGCTACTGGGCTTAATGAATTTATTCAAGTTAGGGCTAAATTAGCGTCTTAATCTTATAAATACCACCGCCAAATTACAATAAAATTAGACATTTACGAAAACATTTTTTTTTTAACTTTAACACCCTGTATCTTGAGGACGAACTTTTTGTCTTAAAAACACTCAAAGAATCGTCCGATAAATTGATGGTACATACTTAATTAACATCTTGTATAGTGAAGTAACACTACTGATCGTCTAGTGTAGTTCAATTCCAGTTCAAGCTGTTGATATGGCGAATTAAATCTATCATTACATATTGCAATACTTTCCGCGAGCTCATCGTATCCTGGGTGGGACCTGAAGCCTTTGGTTGCGTCTAACATACATCTACAACCGACAGTTGTCAGAAACGGTAGTTATCGATAAGATTGAGAATACGGGTACTGGCTCTAGGGACCAATAAGGGCCTTGAACCAATACTGGCAAAATGACGCGCAATACTGCTCTGGAGTTCTTCAAAACGTTTGTTTGGTAAGTTCAAAGACATACGTTTTTTAGTTGTGTGTCTCCGTCTCGAAAGCTTTGTCGTTACGTATGAGCGCCCTTCAATCATATTTGTCAGAGTGACAACTTAATTGACATCGGCATGCATTCGAGTTGTCCTGTTATCAATCTTCAATATAAAATTGTACAATGCCCGGAAATACGATCCGGGAAGCGAATGAAAACAGTGGTCCCCTGTTACCCACTTCATGCGTACTGGAGAGAGTAGCAGATGCGCTGTGTTAGGCCTATGGTACGGAGACTCGATCTGTCTACTTATTTCATTTGGCGTTGATGACGCAACCGCTAAGAACGGTGACTACAACTATATCATGAAGCAAGATAACGGAATAAATTATACAGAAGTAGGCTAAAGATAAATTTTATTTTTCATAATAAAAGCTTAAGGTTTAACAATACAACAAATAACATTTCTTTTTTAACAAGTAATACAATGCAACAGAATCCAACAATAATGCCAATAGCAACAAAGCAACTTGAAAATCAATACCTACATATTTTTTCAATGCATATTGTCATTCTATGTAACTATATTCGATGTACATTTTTAAGCCGCGTCAAAATAATACAGCTGAGAAAGTGATAAATATTCTGTTAACGTCATAACTTTGTAGTTTCTGTGAATGGTAAATGATGGAAGATATGCATAAATACTCATCATTGACGGTAAAGGGATACTCTAACAAATGAATACTTCCGAAAAATGTGGTTTAGCAACAAACATTATCGGATGGGATGAATATTCCAGAAAATACTGTGAACGTTAACAGAATATCACCGTAGGCGAAGTTGTTAACAGCCTTCACACCAACATTGTAACCTGGAGCTGCAATGTCCGCTAACACGTCCACCACCCTCTTCTTTGCAAACCCTACGGCATGTTTCGTTATCCCAAACTGCACAGGGACCCTTATACCTGCAACAAAATATCAAGCCTAACAGCACATACCAAAGTTCAATTCAAAGATAATGTAATGAAATAAATTAAATAGTTTAAAAAAACTAAAAACTTGAGCACATCGAATTAAAAAGTAGAAAATAATTTTCAGGCAAAGAAATTCCTACAATGTTTGATATTACATGATAGAATTTTTTTAATTGCCAATGACGTTATTACGAAAATTTAGATAATTGCACCCACATATTTGATTTCTACTTTTTAGTTCGATTTGCTATTAAAGCGCCTTTTTTGGTTTTTTTAAATATAATTTATTTTCTGAATGTTTAGTTTCAAAACGACAACAAAAGTAAAGGGTTGTCCAATAGGGACGCAGGAAAGTAAACGTCAATTTGACATAGACTCCATCTTTATTTTCTGTCACCGACATGTCATTTTGTTAGTTGAATGTTTACCATTGATCGCTATGGAGTCGTATTCGATTGAAGACCGCATTAAAGTTATTCAAGAGCACTACAAAAAAGGTGCAAAAATAAAAAACCCGTTTCGCGCGCTTCGTGAACATTTCGGTTGCAACAATCGCCCAAACGAAACAACCATCGGTCGTCTGGTGCGTAAATTCGAGGCAACAGGTTCTGTGGCAAATCTGCCAGGCTCTGGCCGGCCAAGGAGCGTTCGCCCACCGGAAAATATTGCTGTTGTGAAGGAGAGTGTGAGAGACGATCCGGAGGCATCATCGGACCTTACTTTTTCGAAAATGCGGCCGGGGACGCCGTTACCGTCAATTCTGAGCGATATCACGTGATGATAGAGGACTATTTTTTTCCGCAACTTGAAGGAATGGATATGGACGATGTTTATTTCCAACAAGACGGTGCAACATGCCACACAACCAACGTCAATATCCATCGATTGCAGTCCTTCTTCGGTGATCGCGTGATTTCGCGCAGAGGAAATGTGCCATGGCCACCAAGATCGTGCGATTTGACTCCCTTGGACTTCTTTTTATGGGGATATTTGAAAAGCAAAGTCTACGTCAACAAATCAGCCACCCTCCAAGAACTCAAATACAACATCATTGCCGAGATAAATGCCATAGAACCGACCATGTTGCAAAATGTCATTGAAAATTTCGACCATCGCGTGGACGTCTGTAAATCCAGTCGTGGTGAACATTTGAGCGATATTATTTTTCATACATAAATGGTATAAATGAACCTTCAAAATAAAGTACCCAACTTGATTTGAATATCAATCTTTCTTGGTTTAATATGCGTTTACTTTCCTGCATCCGTTTTGGACAACCCCATACTTATAATCAAGAGCCTCGATTTTTGGTACACTTTATATTTGGCAATAAATCTTTATTTTCGCCTTTTCAAATTTCGAAATTTCCAAATGTTTGTCAAGATTTACAAATTTTTGTCACAATTTCCAAGCCCTCAAATTTATTTATCAAATTTCAAAGTTCAAAATTTCTTAAAAAAATTTCAAATTCGATTTTTTCCCAATATTATCGGCCCCTGACCCCTTTGCAAAATGTTCAAGTTGATCAGACTTCTTGAAATAGGTGAACAATTGGTTGAAAGATTGCGCAGTTCGAAAATTTTATACAAAATATGACAGAAATAACGTTTTAACCTTGTCAACTGTTTAAAGATTAATTGAAGAATTAGGGGGAGTCTGGATCAGTTAGATACGCTAAACACACCGGTCGTTCAAAAACAAGCCGTTCAAACGTCCATGTCGAAGAACTGCGTGAGAGTGTTGGTGAAAATCCAGGAACGTCAATTCGGCGTGGTGCCGTGGTGGACAAGAATTGCAAATTTCAAGAAGCTCTCTACAGTGTATACTCCAAAAGATCTGTGTCTCCATGCTTACAAAATTCAAGCAACACAACAACTGAAGCCTAAGACCATGAATATCGAAGGGCGTTCGCGGAATGGATTATTGAACATCAACAAGTGGATGCTGATTTTTTGAGCAAAACCATCCTAAGCGATGAAACACATTTTCACTTTGATGGCTTTGTTAATCGCCAAAATTGAGGTATTTGGGGTTCGGAGAACCCACGTGTGATTGTCGATAAACAAATGCACCTACAACGTGTCACTGTTTGGTGCGAATTTTGGGCTGGAGGCATCATGGGACCATTCTTGTTTGAAAATTAGGCTGGTGAAGCAGTAACTTTTACTGGTGCTCGATATCGCGACATGTTGACACAGTTCTTTCTGTCGAAAATTGGATGCTATGGATGAGTCCAATATGTGGTTTCAACAAGACGGTGGCACATGTCATACAGCCAGTGAAACAATTCAATTACTGCATGAGGCATTTCCTGGTCGTGAGGTCGTGAACTTTCCCGTTTCGGTGATCAGAATTGCCCCCCAACATCATGTGATTTAACACCATTAGATTTATTCTTATGGGGCTTTTAAGTCAAAGGTTTATGTTAACAAACCCACAATCACCCGTGCATTACAAGAATTAAACGGTGAATCAACGCAATTCAGCCACCACTATGGAAAATTTTGACAATAGAGTGCGTGTGTGCCAGCAAAGCCCTATCCCAAGTACATTATGGTTCAGTGAAGAATAACAATCTAAAGAAAACTGCTTTCTATTTAATTCATAACGTGCGTTGATTTTGGGACACCCTTTACCTACAGGTCAGGGTAATAAAAGCGTGTATAATTAAAGCGTTTCCAGCGCAAAATCTTGCTCGGCGAATCGACGACACTTTACAAGCTTCGAAAATTGTGTCCACGAATTAAGCCACAAGCATTTTCAGTGCGTTGTTGAAGATCTTCCAGAGTATTTACTGCTCCATCATTATACACAAACTCTTTCAAATAGCCCCACAGAAAAAAATCGCAAGACGTTCAGTCCGGGAAGCGAGCAGGCCAAGAAATCTATTCGGAAACATTATTTAGATGTTCATGAACTTCTCGTCTAAAATGTGGTGGAAACACATCATGCAGGAACCACATATTCTGTCTCACATTTAGAGGAACATCTTCTAATAATTGTGCCAGATTGTGTCGAAGAAAATCTAATAATTCACGGGTTAGTCGAGCTGGAAATATGTAGGATCCAATAAGCACGCCACCCCAAACATTTAATGAGAAAACGCTATGATTTACACGGCAGTGCTCGAGAATATCAAAAAATCTGTCATAACATTTTTATTTTTTTTAAATTTTAATCTTACACTATTTCTTTTATTATGCAACAGCATGTTATATAGGTGATTTTTTGTCTCCTTTTGACGAGACCTACAAGCAGTTAAAATAAATGACTCAACTTTGAAAAAACCCTGTATACATAACGTTTTCCAGACGCTTTTAAACAATGTATTTTTATATACAGGGTATCAGTGCTAACGAAACAACGTGTTTTATTTAAAAAATACAAATTTTCATCTCTGAGACACCGTGTAAATAAAAAAACCCAGCATGAAAACTTTCAGACTCTATAATTTCAGTTGGAGGCTTTATTGTCTAAATCGTCATATAAACAAATTGGAGTGAAGCCATTTTATAGCGGGATGCCTTGTTTAAATCGTGTGACAGAAGTTGTGCTCGGCTGAAAGTATCTGGCACTATAACAACCATCTCGGCAGACAGAACTTTTTAAAAAAACCGCACGCAAGTCAGTTTAGAGGTAGGCCCACAGATATGCTTGCAACATCCCTTGTTTTTGCGTCAGTGCTTAAAAATAAATGAGGATACGATAAAATTCGCACTATTGGAATGCATTTTGAGGGAGTATTAAAACAAAGATTAGAAAAAATAAAAGAATAATTGTTACATACCTTCCGGATTTACAGTCACCAGAGGCCAACTCACTGCCGATGGCAAGAAGAACCAATATGGTGAACAGCTGGTAACCCTTCATAGTGAAGATTGGTTTGATTGACTTCAACTGGTGGACGAGAAATGTGAAGAAGCTTGTTTGCTGTTGAAGCAAGTCGTAATACTCCTCCGTATTGTGTTGCGGTTTATATATGAGAGCTTCATTGCGTACCTGATGGGTTTTCCTTGTTTACGATACATTTCTAATCAGTTGACCAACAGCGATTCTCAAACTTTGTTCTGCTTATTTACTATCTGGATTTTCTTGGGTATGCGAAAGTGTCAGTAACACCCAACATGAATATAAAAAGTATGGAGTGGCCAAAGAAAATTAACTATTTAGTGAAACGATTAACCTTAAATCGCATTTCCTACAAGATCGCGAAAAATGAACGTTACGCCTCGAATTGCTTAGAACGTTTCCCTTTTTCAAATTTTACTTAAAATTATACACAGTGACAAAGAAATCACATCACCGAGTAAAAATAGTTTTTTTATTTGAATAAAGTTCAATATACAGTTAGAGATAAACAAAAGGAACTCATGATTAAATTTTAAATTGACAACATTTGCTTTATCGTTAAGTTGGCCTAATAATGTGTTGATGAGATACCCATTTGTTCAATCGCCGTGGCATGCTTCTAAGAACGTGGGTCATGTCTTCTCGAGGTGTCTCATCCCAAGCTTTTACTTCCCACGCCTACTGGCAGCGAAGTATTGTAATCGCGAAAATTTTCGAAAATGAGATATTGTGCTTTCTGGCTGTTATATGACATGTACATCACGGAAAACCATGTCACCCATTTCCGTCGGTCCGTCTGTCTGTCGGTATGTCCGCTAATCCTATAACCGCCTATAATTTGAGAGGTACCGCTCTGATTTCGATGAAACTTTTACATAATGTCACTAGATACTATGCCAAGGATGTAACAGCTTTGTAGTTTTTGTAAAACGAATTGAATAAAAATCGCTTAAACTTCGTTTTTAGACGTTTTAGAGGATCCATGATCAATTTTGAAAAACATTTAGAGGTAAAAAATTGGGGCGGGGGTTGTAGGGGGGTGGGAAAGTTTTATCTTAATTTTTTGATGTCAGTACATTTAAACGCTCCCAATCTTAAGCACCTATTAGACATATACCAAAAATTACAGATCCGACCGACCGCAGCTGTTTCTCCCATGCGGCCGACCTTGGTCACGTAACGTTTCCGATGCTGTGACCGCTTTGCCACGTCTTACAGGGTTAAGTATCGGGAGATATTGATAGATACACTACCGGTGGGCAGGGAAAAAATGCTTATGGTCTAATTGTATGGACCTGTTTGACAGACTCTCGTCTAGTGAACCGCGTAGGTAGAAGTCTAAATATTAGGGCACTGCGGGTACTAATTATAACGAGCTTAAGATACTTAATCCGATTTTTGAACTGCCCAAGGTTAGTAGAACTGGGAAAACTCTTGTCAGGTAGTTCTGAGTGTACGAAGTTTGACTACTCAGTTAGGATGAGAGGCCGAAGTCAGGTGGGTCTATCTGGCAAGCTCATCACTCGGCGGCATCATGGAGGAGAGCTCTGAGGAGAAGAGCCCGTTGACATGGTTGTAGAAGAGAGCTAGATCGTCGATGAACCGTCGGTGAGAAACGATAGCCCCAAGACTGTCCGTTAGAGAAGGGTTATCGATCAGTCGGACAGCCCTCCTCTTAACAACATCGAGCATTGATAATGTAGTCGACGCGGTAGCACCCCAAACATGCGAACCGTACTCGAGGCTACGTCTAATATGAGCTTTGTACATAGTGAGGAAGTTATGTGGAGAAGAGTACTTCTTAGCCCTAAACACAAAGCTTAGCTGCCGCGATTGACGAGATGTGTTCGAGCGAGATCATGTTCACGGTTGATCTGGTCTCCGACCAATCAGTCATCCATTGAAACTAGATAAGCGATAGGGCGTAACTTGTTAGTCAAGACACGGTACTGTGGGTTTTGCAAGATTTTGGACTCTACGGCACTTATGCCGAGGAACATCGAATAATAAATATGTCGTAGTGGTAGTATTAGTAGTATTAGAACTTGACCACATCTGGCTTTTTTTCCGACCCCATGTATCAATATTGTACTGCTCCGCAAGCCATCTACTGGAATGATTATTGAATAAACCAGCTCCAGCGATGCGATTTACCTATGTTGATTTTGCACCGATCTGGTGCGGGATATAGACAACATGTTTATTACCTAGGCTCGAATCTGCTGGCTTGTCAGACCCTTTACTGACTCTCATAAAGTCATATATCCTAGAAAGAAGCATGTTCGTGGAATATCGCGGCTATCAATCCAAGTCTTATACTGCAACATCTGGTGTACTTCAGGTAATTTAGCACCTTTGCTGTTCATAATCTTCGTCAATGATTTATCGCTGTCTTTGCCATGCATGCATCTACTTTATGCTGATGATTTGAAAATTGATGCTGTTATTAATCTCGGTGACTGCATTCTGTTGCAAAACTGCGTGATATTTATCTACTTATGGTGCTCTGATAACTAAGTTAATATTTCAAAATGCAAGGTTATGTGATTTATTAGAAAACTATACCCTTTTTCACGAGTATCCATTACAGTGAATGAGAGCTGGTTATCTAGTAATATTTCAAAATTCCCCATATCGGCAAAGGACACATAATTCTGATGGATCCATCAATCCCAGGTAGCCAGATCCATATTTTGTTTTGGTTTTTTATAGGCTACAGATTCATTACATACTTGCTAAAAGCTCTTTTATTTAGAAAAGTTAATTTGCATGCAGAAAACAAAACACTCCAAACAATTTTTTGATAGATTTATACCCGACTCATTATAGCCAACCTTGCAGACTAACACAAAAATATCACTAATTGATCAGCTGTTCATCTCAGGAGACGTCAAGGCGTCATGGATACTCGTGAAATAGGGTGTTAAATCTAGTGAAACTTGTTTGTTTTTTGTATGCAAATGAACTTTTATAAATAAAAGAGCATTCAGCAAGTACAAAATTAATCATTAGCGTACAAAAAAAAACAAAACAAAATATAGCTCTGTCTACCTGGCATTGAAGGATCCGTCAGAATTATAAGTCCTTTGCCAGAAATTGGGAATTTTGAAATATTACTAGATAATCAGCTGCCATTCTACCGTAATGGATACTCGTGAAAAAGACTACATCCTATAGATTTGGGTGTCGTTTTCGACGCTAAGCTGATATTTATTGACTACATCCTTCATATCGTGATTACAACATTTAAAGCCTTGGGCTATTGTGTCAGAAATTCGGGCAAAGCTGATATGGCAACATTAAAGCTCCTGTATTTCACTTTCATTAGGAGCAAGTTCAGAGCGTGCAGCGTGAAGCACTTAAATATGTTTATTCAAGGGTCACGGTCACTACCCTGAAAGAGGATTTGACCATTCGGCACTGTTAAGAATCTTGAGCCGTTACAGCTAACGCGGCATTTACCGGTGCTAAGATTTTGACGTAGAAGACTGTAGAGTCAAGTTACCCCCTGATATTAAGTAAAATATTAATATTCGCGTCCCTATGCTAGGTAGCCGCTGTCAGAATTTGTTTTACCCTGACATTTGTAATACAAATATCGGATGTAAATCACCGTTAAATTATATGTATATGTATGTGTAAGTGTTTCAATACGATTTGTTCCGCTTGTAATATTTTTTGTGATAGAGATTGTAACCGAGATTGGTACTTTGGTGTAATATAGAATCGGAATTTTAGAAGCTATTTCCACTTTTCAAATACTTACACAGTCCTTATATACATTTATTTGCTTTTTTTTTTGTTCCGCTGTTGTTAAATTATTGATTCGATTTTCGTTGTTGGCGTATTTCCTGTAATTGGGTGCAACTTGCTGGGAATCATAAATAAATAAATAAACACACAGCATCAATGGCTCGGAATTAACGTTCCGACTGGATTGGTATACCTTTAGGTCCACAAAAATATACGTGTCGATCAAGAAGAAGCGCAAAATCGTTTTACAAGGTATGAGGTACTGAATAAGCGACCATTAGATTAGTTATCTTAAACGAATTGGGGCATATCCTGATCCTGACTAAATCTTGACCAAGTGACCCCCTGGATCCGCTCTTGATCGATTTGTCCAGAATTGGGTAGGAAGAACACTTAAAATCTACGCGACGCCTTTCTTTTACTTCCCATGCCTACTAGCGGGAAAATATTGTAGTCGCGAAACTTTTAGAAAATGAGATACCTATTATCTTTTTTGGATGCTATATGACATCACGAAAAACGGTTCCAACGGTCTGTCTGTCGGTCTGTACGCTAATCTTATAACCGCCTATAACTTGAAAAGTACCACTCATGTCGATGAAATTTGTACACAATGTTACTTCTATGCTAACGAGCTTTGCAGTTTTTGAAAATCGTAGAGGTAAACAAAACTTGAGATTGTAAGGGGGTGGGGAGGGTTTATCTCAATTTTTTGGAATCACAGATATTTCTGCCGAGCAACATCATAGTGTTTCTATGCTATGACTGCGTTACCACGGTGCTACGATTGCTCGAGTTAGGTATCGGGGAAAGGCGACGTTTTTAGATGCACTACCGGTAGGCCAGGGAAAGAATTTCTATGGACTAATTGTATGGACCTGTTTCACTGAATTGTTATCTCGGAGGGTCTAGTTTGTGCCGAACTTATTCCTTAATGTTTTGATAAGGGCGTTGCATGAGAAGTGCAGAGTCAACCTACTTGAAGCCATTTTTTGAACAGTAATATGTCTTTACACTGACTAATGGATTTTTGTCAATTTTTGCTTATATTTAGATGAAGTATAACCTATCACCAACAGATACACTGACGTCATTTTGAATAAAAGTTGAAATATGTTTAAACTGTTACAAAGGAGAGCATGTTTGTATGTATAATGTTTACATGCAACTTGGAATTTCCTATCCAATCGCATTTTCTGCGAGATTAGATATTTCTTCAAATTTTTTGGAATTACCCAGTCTGTGTTGATAAAATATACGGTTTGATAATGATAACTTTTTATTTATATGATGCAAGGACGTCGATAGATACCAGCTGAGTAGAAAAGTAGGTGGACTCCTGCGTACAAATCTTTTTTGCAGATTTCAGGGTAATCTTATTTACTTTCCAACTGTCTCTAGTGTAGGGCTGATTATGTAAAATCATAATTTTTTCCATAGAAAATAAATGACTTTGACTTTGACTCTCCATAGAATTGCAACATTTTTCTCTGCTCTGAAGCCTCGCAAGCATGTGTGCAGTAGAAGGCCAGGGCTGTTATTCTGGATCTCGTCGAAACTTACCGATTAACGACTACTGTCAGTAAGTGCAACCAAAGACTGCATGCCCTAGATGCAATGAGCTCGCGGAAAGTACTGCAATATGTACTGATAGATTTAATTTGCCATAGAGACAGCTTGTATTAGAATTGAATTAGCCTGGACGATCAATAGAGTTACTTCAGTACATTATATTGTAGCAGATTTATTATGGTATAAGTAAATATACGCTTGAAAATAGACAAACTATTAAGGTTGTATGGTTTCAACCTATGGTTTAAAACGCGGGGCATAATAACAAGGTACCAAAACTGGATCATACCTTAATGAGCTAAAAATACAATGTACTGAAATGGCAAGATTTGATAACTAGTTTCGTATGTGCAGTTGTTTCAGTTCGTTTTAGAGCAACGGTCGTCTTAGATTTCAGTCGCATAAATAACGAATATGTAACATATCGCATATACGGTGACTCTCCTTGGATGGCAACCATCAAAAATTGGTTTAACGAGTTCTAACGTGGTAGCATGTCGGTTTTTGATGAGCCACGCCTAGGCATCCTGAAAACAGCTACCACGGAGGATAATCTCAGAAAAGTCCACGATCTCGTAATGGCAGACGACGACTGAAGGTTGAGAGAGCTGAAACAGTATACATCTCAAAAGACCACGTGGGTCATATCCTGCATGAAATATTGGACATGATAAAGCTGTCTGCGTGATGGGTGCCGCGTTTGCTCAGTGGCAACAAGCGCAACCGTGAGACCACTTCAGAGCAGTTGACGCTTGTAATCGTAATCCGAAGAAGTTTCTGCGTCATTTCGTGACCGTCGGTGAAACATGGATCCACAGATACACACCAGAGACCAAGGAACAGTCAAATCAATGGACTTCACTTGCAAGGCGTGCGCCGAAGGGCGCGAAGACTGTACTATCAGCCTGAAAGGTGACGGCAACCGTTTTCTGGGATTCACAAGGTGTGATCTACATCGACTGCCTGGAGAAGGGCAAAACGGTTACAGGTCTCTACTCTGCCGGATTATTGGGCCGATTTGACACCAATTTGCAAAAAACGGCCCCATTTGTCTAAGAAAAAAGTGCTCTTCCACAATTAAAACGCACCGGCTCACACCTCCGCCATCCCCAGGCCTACGATAGTCGTTCTCAATAAGGATAATGATATTCTGATAAATAGATGGTTTCAAAGCATTGGTACTGTCTTGTTAATATAAGGAACAGTTTTCCTACATAACAAAAGCATAAGCCACATACAGGATGTCCCAGAAGTCAACGTCAAGCCACAAACGGGGATAGACCAAGTCATAATAGTTATTAGAAGAATATAACAAAAATCGTGTACGTTTCACATTATAGGGCTTAAAAAAATGGAAAAATCTTTTCTTAGACGGAGTGACAAATAAAGTGGCGCTACTACCAGTCTTGCTGTTACTACGTAAAATGACACTGACCGTCACTCCGTCTATGAAAAAATTGAAATTTTTGGTAATGGGACCTAAAATATCATCACATCATCACGATTTTTTTAAAGCCCATAATTTATAAAGTACACGACTTAGATTTGTTTATATTTTTCTGAAACTATTACGACTTGGTCTATCCTCGCTATCGGTTTGGCGTCGACTTCTGGGACACCCTGTATATAATGGCAGAGTTACTAAGGAGAACTGCTACCATTTGGCGGATAGTGCCTGTCCTTCGCACTTTCATCTGAACTAAACCAGAACCATCTTTGAAAACAAAACATTATGGGTCACATTTATAGACGATCCTTGAGGACTGAGTCCGCTTGAGGAATAATCTATCTGTGGATCTTAACCGAACAATAACTGCTCCTTAATGAACGTTCAAGGCACGATTCAACATTTACATTTCACAGTAAGCAGATTCTAGCAGTTGTCAGTAGAGGTTTTCAAAATTTGAAAATTCTCGAAATATGCACGACTTTCAACATTTTCAAAAGGGGCCCATCAAGGATTACGTAAGCATGGTTTTACGATTATTAACCCCTCTCCCACCTCTTGTAAGCAAATGTCTTAACACCTTCCTCCTCATTTTAGTACATTTTACAATTTGGAGTACTGGCTTTCAAGCACATGTGAATACCATTTCATACCTGGAAAATCAGGAAGATCTGGCTTGCCCTACCCAAAATACTTTCCAGTAATCAATTTACTGAACTCCAGAGATATGCTCTGTTAATACATTTCTGACAAACACGAAATTGAATTTTTCTAAATGTTCATTAATTGTAACGCCACGTTAACCCAAATGAGATGCAAAATGGTCATGAGGCGGTATCAAACTAGTCAGTTTCCAACTAAGAGTAGCCATTCTGCGCACACTGGATTACACGTATTTATAGCTAAGGTTCTAAGCGAGTGAGCATATCCATATTTGGGAAAGATGCATAGACAAGCAGGGTTGCCATTGTTCTAATCAAAATCAACCTAATTAAAAAAAATAAGTACTGGTGACGTAATGACTTAGGCCCGTATCATCAGTCGTCCCTACAATTGTAGGGCGCCTTTATGGCCTCTTTGATTGTCATAGTTTTCTACTTCTCCGTGTCAGCGCTTCATTTTGAGGTTATGTGACAAACATCTATTTGCATCAAATTGTGCTTGCTTTTGAGTTATATCATGTTTTATCAGCCTGAAATTTCCTACAATTTAAAAAGAAAACATATCTTCACAATAGGCGAGCGCTGACGCTGACACGGGACAAGTGTAATCTAGAAATGTTTGAAGGAGAGAACGGAGTATGACAATCAAGGAGGCCATAAACGCGCCCTACAATTGTAGGGACGACTGACGATACGGGCCCTAGACAACCCATCCCCAATGTCATAAAAAAATAAGCAAAGCGAAGAGCCCGGCCCTGCTCCCTTTAGTAATAATCGAATGGTCCCAAACTACTAAAATCATTCATTTAAATAATAAAGTTTCTACTGATTCTTAGCGTTTGGTTCTTTTGACATTGAGAAAAAGGAAAATTGCCATTGAATGTCATTATGCACTTACAGAGGAAATAATACAAAATATATTGCGGAAATAGATTTATTCTTATAGCTCGTAAAACAAATACAACACATTTAACAAAAAAGACAAAAATATAACATAAGGTGTCTACTCAGTAAAACCTGATGAATACATTTCGATCATCTTTATATCACAAATGTGATGAACAGATTTTCAGAGTTTACATACTTCACGGCAATATATAACCAACAATCTATTCTCAGAAAAAATATATATGAAATCGATACTGCACCGAAATTTCAATATCTTATACATAAATTGTATAACATTTGTGTATAAGTTACATTATCAAAAAAAATATCAGCTAGTAAATTGTCACATTATTTTTATAATGTAGTAAATGTAATTGTTGACTTCTATAGAACACATATTTAACATCTAACCATATTGTTTTCATGTGTCTGTATTGCAAAAAATTAGACTAGATAATATAATGCCGCAAAAATAAAGTGAATGAGAGAGAAAAACAGATATAGAAAAAATACCTTAGTTAAACGCCCAAATTTAGGAAATAAGTAAAACATAAAATTATTATTCCAAAACCTTTATACCATCTACCACTGATCTGTGCTTAGATTTTTATTGATATATCGTCAGCTGTTTGTGAACAATCTGTGATGAAAATCATGTAGTACACAAAAAGGCAGTTAGAAATGTTTTGGAATATTTTCGTCGTTTTGGATTTTTTTAAAAATCGTAGGATAAAAACATTTTTGATACATCTATTTAAAACCTTGACGATTGAATATATTCCTATAGAAATGATGTAACACAAAACTATTTAAAAAATGGCAGTATGAAATAATATGTTGGGACGTTCAGTAGCTTGTTTAAAAAAATGCCGATGAAGAATAAAGATGTTAAAATTCTATTGTGGGTACTCAAAAGTTTCATATTAAATAATGAAGACATTGAATAATACTCTGTCTAGATGAATAGGAATTTAAAAATGAGTAGTCAAAAATTAAAAATAAATACAAATATAAAAATGCCGGAGAATATAATCGAAAATTAAATTTGAAAGGTATTATGGGCACTGTTGTCAGATTTTTACCCCATACTTCTCAGCATCCTTCACACCAACACTGGAGTCTGGAACTGCAATGGCCACTAACACGACCCCTACCTTCCTCCTTGCAGACCCTACGGCACGTTTCATTGTCCCAAACTGCACAGGGCCCCTTGTATCTCCCAGACAGGCAATCACCAAAAGCCATTTCGCTGCCGATCGCCAGCAGAACGAGGATGGTGAACAACAGGTACCCCTTCATGGCTACGTGTAAGATTTGTTTTCGACTGATCTAGAAGACTGGTGTCAACTGAGATGTTCTCTGCAGGAACGAGTTGCAATTTGTGATAATGATCGTAGTGAGTCGGGGTTTATATAGGCGACTTCTTCAACGCCGTCCGTCTTCGGCGTGCTTGGGTTTTCCAGGTTCAGAATGGTTTTCTAATGGCTCTTGGATTGAGGGGACAGAAACAGCGACCCACAAAATTTTTGGCGCTTGCATAGAGAGGACAGATTTTTATAACGAGAAAATGCAATATACAGGATGTTTCAAATTCGACCTTCACCATAAGGATTTCGGAGATATGAAGTCGCTTAAATAGGTCAAAGTTGCGTATTTAGATAATCAACAAAACGCCGCGAAGAAAGTTCTGAAAACAAAATTTTCCCAAAATCGTTTTAATTTTTTCCTGACTTTGTTTGTAGTGGAATTTCAAAATAAACTGCACATTAACATTGCCACTTTTTCCCCTCTACAAGAAGGCATAATTAGAATTTCAATATGACGTTACGTCTCTTGTCCTCCAGCATCAATCACTATTTTTTCTTATAGGCCCAATATTAGAATTTTGCGCAGATGAATAGTTTTTAATTCTGATTCCAAAAATGTAAATACGTCATTCGTTGGCATTGCCAAGCCTTAGTTATTTCAAAAAAAGCAGAATTTCCTAGGTATATGTTGAAATAGTCAGATAGTCAATTGTTTTACATACCAGATTTATTCCAAAATCACTTTTATTTTTTGCTGACTTCAATTGAGATGGGATTTCAAAATATATTGTATATTTTCATTTTTATTTATTCTCCGCTACAAAATGGCATTGTCAAGTTTTCAATTCGACTTTTCTTCTTTCTACTTACATCACTAACTTTGTTTTTTTATATGGACGCTATACTGCAATTTTGTACATTTAAATCGACTTTTCAGTCCTGAATTAAGTTGTGAATATTATAAGGTAATAAAAAAGGTATGGTGAAACCTGAACACTAAATGGAAATTTTATTGATGACAATAACAATAATAACCATAAATTAGCAGAGATAAATTATTCAAGCAGATGTTCAAAATGTTGTCCATTATTTTTGGGCAAAGCCTGACTCCAAACAACAGAAAAATATGTATAAAATCGATACTACAGAACACCGATTTTATACAAAGCTCTCAATAATCTATGTATATACATATAACACATTTCAGTGAAATAGGTGAAAATATGTTCAAAACAAAATATCCAATTCTATTGTTCTCATGTGAAGCATAATAAAAATTTTGCTGCCTCTATTTCAAAAAAGCAGAATGCTGCAAAACTATAAAAAACGGTTAGGTAAATGAAATAGACAAACTTATCAAAAAATACTGGCAATCTTTTTTGAAGGCCTATATTTAGGTAATCTTACACATATTAAAAAAATATTATTCTAAAAATATTACTTTTGACGTATATTATCTACAAATGATGTATTTTTGTTGATTGTATTTTTATTGATATATCTTTAACTGTTTGTAAATAATGAAAATGATATTTCTTGGATCACTTACGCCGTTTGCAAATTTTAGAAAATTTGTGCGATAAGTAAATGCGTTATTCGGCTATTGAAGATATGCCGACAGAAATGATACACACACAAAACTATAAAAAAAATGGCAGCATGATATAATGTTTTGAAACTTTCATCCGTTTGCGAGGTTTCAAAAAATTCCTATGAAAAAGATATTGAAAAATTCGGTTATAGCTACTTAAAAGTTTGACTTTTGAATAATATCTTGTCTAGATTAATACAAATTCAAAAATGAGAAAATGCAATGGTGTTTCAAATTCGACCCTAATCACAGGGTTCTCGGAAACTGTAAGAGATACGAACAAAACGCCGCTTAGAAAGTTCCGAAATTCAATTGAACAGACGGAAAAATTGTCCCAAAATCGTTTTAATTTTTTCCTGACTCTATTGGGGATTTCAAAATATGCACATTAACATTGCCACTGTTCTCCCTCTAAAAGGCATAATCAGAATTTCAATATGACGGTTCGTCTCTTGTCCTCCAGCACCAACTTTGTTTCTTTTTATAGGCGCCATATTAGATCTTTGAACAGATGGATAGAGCAGTTCTGATTCTAAAAATGTAAGGGAGCAGAACTTCTTACGGTATGCCTTGAAATTGTTAGATAGTCATTTGTTTCGCATACCAGATTTATCCCAAAATCACTTTTATTTTTTCCTGACTTCATTTTGAGTTTTCAAAATAAATTGCATGTTTGCAGTATTACTTATTCTCCCCTACAAGATGGCATAGTCAAATTTCCAATTCGACATTTCTTCTTTCGACTTTCATCACCAACTTTGTTTTTTCAGATGGACGCTATATTGAAGTGTTATACGTTTAAATGGACTTTTCAATCCTACACTAAGTTATGTATTTCCTTCGTTGGCCACGAATTTGTTGTTTGATGAAAATTATAAGGGAATAAAAAGGTATGGTGAAACCTGAACACAAAATGAAAATTGTATTGAAGGCAATAACAATAATTATCATAAATAAGGAGAGATAAATCATAGCAGATGTCAAGGTGTTGTTCGTTATTTTTGAGCAAAGCCTGATTCTTCTTTGTACATTGTTCACTGCTCGATTTATTTCTATTCTCCTCCAAACTCTGTTGATATGTTGAATTTGGGGTCTGGTCCGTTATACGAAACAAATGAAATCTGATAATTTCAAGGCCTACCTAGGAACTTCTGGTTTTCTGGAGTAACTCAGGTTTGGAAATGGCAATGTACTTCTAGTTTTCTGGAGTAACTCAGATTTGGAAATGGCAATGTATACATTTTTGAAATCAGAATTGTAAACTATATTCTAATAATAAATTCTAATCTAAGCGACTTTGGATCTTTTACAGTTTCCGTAGAATGTGAAAGACCCGGTATACAGAGCGTTCTATTTTCTTATTGAAATATACAGCCTGCATATTTGATCACCCAGTACGTTGATAGAAATCCCAAGATTCAGAAAAATTTATGTTTGGTTGAAATTCAGGAAACGAGATGTTCCACATCACGGATTTTTAAAATGACATCCTTCCAAGTCCAACAGACTTTCAAGGTTTCTAAAAAACGTACAGTGTTTGTACTTTGCAGATAAAAGAATGATACCAAACAAATTGCGGAAATAAATTTATTTTTATAATTCACAACAACAAAAAAGTCAAAAATATACTAAAAGGTAATTATTAATACAGTAAAACCAGATGAATACATTTCAACCATTTTTATATCACAAATGTGTCGAATAGATCTTCAAAGTGTGCAGGAGTAGCAACTACGTCATGACAACATCATTGTCAGTCAAACATATTATACATAATTCAAAATTGAACATTTCTTCCCACTACAGAAATTGCAAATATTCCCAAACAACCGATTTTTCAGAAAAATATAAGATCGATACTGTAGAACACCAATTTTATACAAAACTCTCAATAATCTATGTACATATAACATATTTGAGTGAAACTGGTGAAAATATGTTCATAATATAAGATCCCATTATAGTGTATATGTATAGTGTTCTCATGTGAAGCACAATGATAATTTAGCTGAAAAACAGGTTATCAAAAAATACTGTCAAGGCCCAAATTTAGGTAATCTTATACATATTAAACAAATTATTATTCCAAAAATATTACTTTTGACTTATACTACCTACAAATGATGTGTTTGTTGATATATCTTCAACTGTTTGTAAATAATCTGTGATGAAAATTATATTTTTTTGATCACTTACGCCGTTTGCGATATTCAAAACATTCGTGCGATAAATAAATGCGTTCTCCGACTATTGAAGATATGCCGATAGAAATGATACACACACAAAACTATACAAAAAACGGCAGTATGAAATAATATTTTGAAACTTTCATCCGCTTGCGAGTTTTCAAAAAAAGAAGAAAAATTTGGTTATAGCTACTTATAAGTTTCACATGAAATGATTGGCTTTTGAATAATATCTTGCCTAGATTGATACAAAAAATAAAAAATGAGTAGTCAAAAATTAAAATAAGTAAAATAAAAGGGTCCAGCGTAATTCGATGAAAATTAAATTTCCTTGGAAGGTGTTAGGGTCAAGTTATCACTGTTGTCAGATTTTTACCCCATTGCTTTCTCAGCATCCTTCACACCAACACTGAAGTCTGGAACTGCAATGACCACTGACACGGCCCCTACCTTCCTCCTTGCAGACCCTACGGCACGTCTCGTTGTCCCAAACTGCACAGGGCCCCTTGTATCTCCCAGACAGGCAATCACCAAAAGCCAATTCGCTACCGATGGCTAGCAGAACAAGAATGGTGAACAAAAGGTATCCCTTCATGGCTACGAGGAAGATTTTCTTTCGACTGATCTAGAAGGCTGGTGTCAACTGAGATGTTCGCTGCAGGAACGAGTTGCGATTTATGATAGTGATCGTTGCGAGCTGGGGTTTATATAGGCGACTTCGGCGTGCTTGGGTTTTCCATGTTCCAAATTTGTTTCTAATGGATTTTGGATAGAGGAGACAGTGGAGACAGTAGCAGTGTCGCGCAAAATTTATGCTTTATGCATTCAGAGGGTAAAGTATTTTATTGTTATATAAAAGCCGAATAGAGCCATGTTATTTTTATTATCAGAATTTTTTGGATTGTAGATATATATATATATACCATATACATTAAACATTAATAAATGCTGTTTTTTTATTTTTTAAGTTCGTCTAACCCTATATCACATTTAAATGCAGCTAGAGTGCAGAGAGCGATTCAAAAGTTGATATTTTAGCTATTACAGAAGGGGAAAATATTTGAAAAATGACTTTTTTGGAATACATCTGCTGCAATAATACATGAATCGTCTCTAATGAGTATAGACATTCCTTCACTGGCAACCTCGCCTCCCCCGCCGTTACCCCAAACCTAAGCCGCACGGGTGTTACATATCTTGTCGTTTTTTTTACATTTCGTAGTTTAGCTATAAATGTCAGCGAACAGCGATCATGACGAACAAACGTGGAATGAACTATTTGCACACTAAAAACTATCTAGTCTGCAAGATAACATTTCTTCGTTTTTTTTTGACGTTTTTCAGGCCTTTTCCATAATACCCCTGCCGGTCACCAGTCAGGCGCGAAAGTAATACCAGAACACTGACTGAGATTGGCAGGTCGCAGGGAACAAGCCCAGACGCGGCCGATAGGTAGGCGATCCATCTGCTAAGAATATTCTGAGGTTTAAGAGCAAAGATTCGGAGAAATCTGTGATGTGTGAAATATGCCTAATAGGTGCATAGAATTACCAAGGTTGGGAGCGTATAAATATAAGAACATAAATAAATTGAGATATCCCCTGCTTGGAGACGCAGCGATCTGCCGTTTCCCTTTTAAGCAGAACTCATGTTGTTGTTCATCAGTACGTGTCCTATGTATGGTATCTCAATACCGGTGGGAGATACTGTTTAGGTTAAATTAGGAATAAGTTGCGCTTTTTGGGGAGTATTTAAATGCCGTTGATGAACTTGTAAAAATTTCATGACTACTGAGGTAAATTTGACCAAATATTTTTTATTTTCTTCTGACTTTATTTTGAAGAACATCAAAAAACCAATGCATTTTTTTCATTGGCACTTTTCAGGCACTATATAATGATGTTTTTAAATTTTGGGCCCGATGTTTCATTTTTGAGAAACCATCATCAGCTTTATTTTTTATATGGTCTAAAAAAATTACACCCTGTATCTACGAATTTACCGATGTCTCACATGTTACATTTGTTTTTTGGGTGGTAAAGAAAAATGTGTTTCTTTTATTTAAGTAGTCGCTGCAAACAAATGCTTGATGTAAGATTATATGATTACCGATAGATGCATATTTCATATTATTACATAATGATATGATAGTGCAAAATTTTATAAATTGTTGCTTAAACTAGCGATATTCAGAATAACGAATACATTTTTAACATTATGTTATTTTATTCACAGTAAATAAACATAAATATGCTCTTCTAACACTTCTAACAGTAGGATTCAAAACATCACGCTACATTTCTGGTGTCCTCATACTAAATACTTCCGTTACACATTATCGTAACTGCTGCTCATTTTCAAAGGCACGTAGGTATGCTGATAATTTTGGTTTTTAATAAAAGCCCAAACCAAAAAGTCTAGAGGAGTTAAATCCGGGGAACGCGCAAGCCAGGACACTTGACTGGAGGTTTCAATCTACTTTCCGGGAAATCGCTGAGAAAGATACTCTCGAACTTGCCTAGAGTTATGTTCAGGAGCACAGTCTTGTTGAAACCAATAGCTATTAACCTGTGCCAAAGGTAAATTATCTAGGCAGTCTTCTAGATCATGTTGCAATAATTGAAGGTACCGTTCTGCAGTTAATGAGTTGTGGTAAATAACATAAATGGACCTAATATTGTGATTTCCAGAATTCCTCACCACATATGAAACCCAAAACGTTATTGATTTCTGGACACTTTTTAGGCCGCATATTTTCTTGAGCTCAGTAATGAGTGTTGCGGCGAAAGATACCATTACTACTCACCATAGTCTCGTCGGACCATACTTTTGAAGGAAAATTATAATTTTCATCACAAGTTTCACAAAAAGGCTGGCGGTGTTCGCTATCCCCTGATCTAAATCGTGTGCAAATCCTGAATTTATAGAGGTGATATCTATTTTTACTCAAAATAAATTGGGCTGTGGATTTGGGTACTCCTTGTAAAACACTATTCTGAGTTTTCTGTAAACATTCCTTTTTTCGAGACGTAACAGGCATTTTGAATGAACCATATTTATTTAAATTTCGAGCCAAATTTCAGTATTTCCCAAATCTCTCAGTATACCATAACATTTTTCCTCATCGGCATGTAAATACGAACGCAACTTTTTCTAATTTAACCTAAGATATCTCTTCCACACGTATTGAGGTACCCATTCATAGGATCCTCATCTTGGACACACTGTATATAAATAATAAATGTCTATATTTATACCTTTTCGACTGATTCAAAAATTACTATAGGAGTACACATCAATTATGTATTTTACATGTTGCATACAATGCGCCCTTCACTGGTATCGGGTAAACACTTTCAGTACCACTGGTTTTCCTTTTGCTAATCTACTTCTGCTTATTGATACCGATATGTAAATAATACTTCAGCGCATTGTAATGACGTCGGGAATCCCAAGCGTATTTCTTAAGAAGCCAGTGAGGGTCACTAGATATCGTAAACAAATTTCAATTGCAGATCAGCCGACAAATAATATGGTTTTTCCTGAAAACTGGTCTACATTGATAGTACCGTTGGGATAGGTTTCAATATCTGTTTTACCTGCTTTGATCGATATTTAATGGGTTATTTTCGGCATTTTGCTTTGTCATCTGCATTTACCAACTGATCAGTGTAATGATTTATTAATGTGTTAACTAAGTTTCCAAATACGCTTGTTGATATAATGAGTTTTACTTATTACTTCAGTCGGTCGAATTTCAATTACCTACTTGTAAACACGGGACTCGAAAATAGAAAGGGTGACCCCAAAATTCGTCTGTTTATGCGTATTGGATTCCGAACTTGAGAATAAACCTAAATAGGTTTGCCTGGTATTAAATTAACAGTTATGAAAAACCAAAGAAGGCATTTAGTTTTTGTTTATTGAAAATATTAGAGGTTGAAATGACACTGACGTTGGACACTTTTACCGAATTTCAAGTTCTTTATTTATAAGATTATTTCACATAAATGATTTGTTTTGGATATAAAACTAAAGCACATAGAGTTTGGGTCGTCTGGAACAAGCACTAAGTGCCCCAAATAAGGTGAAAAGAATAAAAAAATAGGTAAAGAATGGCGTCAAGTAGGTTGAGTCTATACGTGCTACGCCTTCGTTGGAGGTTTCAAAGAAAAGGGGTGAGTCAAATCGTTTCAAAAGGCGAAAATCGAATAGTAATTAGGTAAGTTCTCTTAGGTACGATAAATCTTCAGCCTCTGCATACCAAACTATATAACCAATTCTGAAACATGTTGGATGAACGTCTCATCTCTCCTATTAAATTCATGTACCCAGTAATTGGGGTTATTAGTGATACCCCCGGATACCTGTGGAGTATTTATTTGACTCACAATTTGTCTCCTAGCTTCTTCTGTCAAATCTGGCTAGGCAGGCGGGTTCCGTTTCAGGTTTAGACAACCTTTATGTAAAGTGCGAATTCGCATTTGGATTATTTATTGATGTTTGATTGTTTGATGATTGAGATGAAAGATTAGAACTATTGATCTCTTGGGGTATAATGGGATTATTTTTTGTAACTGAAACATATATTTTTGGCACCGCATTGTTTGAGTCTCTAAAAGAAGAATTAGTCATTGCCATATGCTTTTCAATTGCCTTTTGTCTTTCAAATTCATCACATTTTGAGGTTTCAAATGAGTAGTGACTGCCACCGCAAACTAAACATTTTTGTTCTAAAGAGTCGTTGTGGCATGAGCTAGTAACATGTTCTTCGTGATATTTTGCACACCTAGGCTTGCTTCTACATTGCTTACCCAAATGACTATAACGCATACAGTTATGACACAAAATTACCTTCTGTATACGTATATAATGATTTACATCAAAAAGAACGTGAATTATAGCGACACGCTTAGGCGATTCTTGCGCTTGAAAAGTAACTACAACCTTATCTATAGGTAGATATTTAATCTCACCATTTTGATCTGACTTCCGGTGCATGCGTTTAATCGAATCCACCGAGAAAATGCAGTGAGAATCGAAAGGTTTGATCCTCTCCACAAATATAGGCCTGATAAGTCTTTGTCCACCGAAATAACACCCTGTCTATATAAAATGAATTTGGGTATATAAACGTCTAAATTGATAGATTTGAATAAAATTGTTTTATTTAACAGGACATTTGCTGCTGATGCATTTTTTAACATAATCCTTTCACTATTGCGTCCAATCGATTCAATTCTTTTAATCATATTGTCGACTTCAGGAATATTTTTGAGAACAGTTTCACCAACCTTAACTGGATTTAATTTACCTGAGACATTTGGTTCAATGTTTTCGATATAAACATGATAGGGCCCTTATCAGTCTGCTTATATGTTAAAAGCGGTCAATCAGGTTTTTTGGGAGATAATATTGTTTGAAGTTCTACCTGCATTACTCCTGATTGTAGATCATAGTCAATCGTCAATTGTCAATTGTCAATAGTCATAGTCACTTTGACGTATTGACCAGCTTGTTTAAAATTGTTTTTGTTTTTACGTACATTTTCAAATCTTTTCCCCCCTTTGAGGCACTTAGGAGTGGCTCCGAACAACCTCACGTTCTCAGCGTTACATTCTCACCATTACAAAAGTAATTCATAGTAGTAGTAGAGAGGTTAAGCCAGGCAAGTGGGCCACCTTTGCAGTGACAAAGTAATCCCTAAAAATTATCTCAATGTCACTATTCGTCATTGTCTGTCAGAGCGGTCCGTAGGACCTTTGCTCTTGGTTGAAGTCTTGTAAGTCAGTAGGTCTGTCAGGTCTGGTTGCCCAGATACCAAACAAAGTCAGGGAGAAAGAAGGGAAGAAGAAAGGAAGGAACGAAGGAGGGAGAGCAAAGAACAAAGAAGTGCATCAATTTGAGGGGTGCCTTGGCAGTGCTAGTTAGTATTCGGCAATTTTAAATTGATCCTCAAATTAATTTTAGGATTGGTTGTTGAAGAAAAATTATAATTTTGGTTGAACCTAAAGTCGCACGATTTAATTTTGTTCACAGTGCGAGCCGCGGCCTTGTGTGCTTGCGAACTTGCTCGACTGTGTAGTCTACTGACTCGCGCAACAAAGGGTTGTTATGCGATTCTGCTTGACTGTAACGTAGCTGCGCTTGTTGTTTGATGTAGTCCCTTAGGTAAGGGATGTCAAGGTCTCTGTGACGGGTCTCTTTGGAAACATACCATGGGGCGTTAGTGATTGTACGCAAGGTTCTGTTCTGCAAAACCTGCAGGCTACGCAAATGCGTTTTGGCGAGAAAACACCAAGCCGCACTTGCGTAAGTGATCGCTGGTCTAATAACCATCTTGTATAGTCGAAATTTGTTGATCAAACTTAATTTTGATGTTCTACATAGCATATTGTAGAGTTGCCGAAATGAGATTTGGAATTTAGTTTTTAACGCTTCAGTGTGCTTCTGCCAGGTTATCCCCTTGTCAAGAGTGACACCGAGATACTTAGCAGAGCTTTCCCATGGTACCCGAGCTCCATTCACTGAAACCTCAGACGGGGCGCCGCTACGTTTTTTAGTACAATAGATTGCCTGCGTTTTCGAATGATTAATTTTGATCAACCACCGATTCGCCCATTCCAATATCTCGTCCACAGCACTTTGCAGCCTGTCATGAACTAGATCCCCAGAGCACGACTGGGCCACCAGGGCAGTGTCATCAGGATAGAGATAGGTTTCACAGCTGCTGGGGCAAGGGACGTCATGAATAAAAAGTGAATAAAGACTGGTCCAAGAACCGAACCCTGAGGGACACCGGCTTTGATGGGCCGTGTTGTCGACAGAACGTTATTAATTTTGATCCGAAATTTCCTACCCTCGAGAAAGGATTTCAAAAGTTTTAGGAGCCAGAAGGGGAAGCCCTTATGGATTAATTTGTAGAGAAGGCCCTTGTGCCACACCTTGTCAAATGCCTTTGAGACATCCACTAGCAAGATGCCAGTACTTTCGTTACGGGTGAACCCGCTGGTTACTCTTTGGCCTGTAGGTCCATACTATGCTCAGACCGAAAGCCAAATTGCACGTCAGGAATCACATTGTGGTCTGCCGAGAAATTTTCAAGGTGACGTAGAATCACCTTTTCAGGGAGCTTAGAAGGAGCTGACAGTAGACTAATGGGGCGGTAAGCCGGAGTTAATATCGAACCCTCCTTCTTTGGAATCATTATGACATCAGCGGTCTTCCACGCCGTTGGGAAGTGCTGGGTCCTTAGCATGGCAATGATTATTGCCAAGAGAATTATCTCAATGTCTCTAAAGTTAAAAGTGTTTTCGCTGTTTTTTGCTGTATATTCACATCTTTTACTCCTTTTGAGGCACTTACGGGTACTTCCGGATGATCAAACTTTATACGCATTAGTCTTTTATCCAAAACAATTTATGAGAAGTATTCCCAGAAATTATGGACAACTTAAAATTCGGAAAAATTGTACCTTAGAATCATTGGGTCATTTCAACTAACTAAAAAATAAGGGGAAACTTTGAAAAAAACAAATACTTCCTTTGATTGGATGAAGACCTCAAAATCCCTATTTTTCTCTGCTAAATAGAGCGTCACCGCACTTTTTTACTTAAAATATTTAAAATCATCATCCCGAATTACCCTGATGTAGGTATCTAGTTTCATTCACGTGTAGATATTAAGGAGGAAACTTATATAATATAACACCTGACACTAATTCTGTGGTTTTCATGTTCATATTACTCCATTTGTCTGGCCGAATCAAATCATATATATGTTTGAATTTATGGTTATTGTGTAACGTTTCAGCCACCACTGTGGCCTTTTTCAAGAGAAAATGTTGGGGCCAATTTGCATCAAATTGTGCTTTCTTTTGAGTTATATCATGTTTTATCAGCCTGAAATTTCCTACAATTTAAAAAGAAAACATATCTTCACAATAGGAGAGCGCTGACGCTGACACGGGACAAGTGTAATCTAGAAATTTTTGAAGGAGAGAAAGGCGTATGACAACAAGGAGGCCATAAACGCACCCTACAATTGTAGGGACGACTGACGATACGGGCCTAAAATACTGTATTAAAAAGTGTACGTGACGATTATGTGTGCTTTTTATTTTTCAGTTGTTTTTAATTTTCTTAAAATTTCATTTTTCATGTGTACAGTTATTTAGGTCAATATACCAGCTAGTAGATGACATTAAACTGCACTGAGATACATGGTGATTAAGTTAATTTCTTTTGATTCATGTATTTTTAATTTCATTCAAATAATTTGAGTTATTTAGATGAAACTCTGTGAGTCGACAGTAGACATCAGATGAATAAATTTGTAAGAGTTATATCTTACTCAATTATCTCAGGGGTAACGGTACCAAATTTTAACAATTTAGAATTTTAACAAACACGCCACTGTTTCTTGTGGGTTTAACCATAGGCGCTCGTACGGAGATACCCCCTGAGAATTTAATTGGCCCTTAAAATTTGCATATAGTGTAGCATGATTTTGTGTACATGTTTGGCGGTTTTTGGGATTGTGCGCCCCCCGAGAACATCTCTTCAATTTTTTTTTTTTTGGTAAATACGCTTCTGCCCTTCAAAAAGTTTTGGGGCAGGTACAACTTCACAAACATTAGTCTCTTGTCTCGTCGGTGATCGGATAGAAAAATTCATCGTTAGTTCAAAGAATTTCATCTATATGACTCAAGAAATTCTACAGAAATAAAAAATATGACATTAAAAGAAGTTAGCTTTATACGCATGCAACTGGAAATATCAAAGTATTCAGTAGATACGGTATCCGGCCTATCCAGCTACAAGTTACTGTCTGGTCAGATAACCGAAGACTAGCTTTAGTATCTGACAAAAGCTGGATAGGAATAAAAAAACCCTCAACAAGTTTATCTTTATTATATTTTTATTAAACACACAATGCTTCTTAGCTAACACCACCAAGTAGAATCACAAATAAAGCGTTTTTTCTGTATGAAAAAACCAAACTAATAAAGATTTGAGATCAAAGTGTATCACAGATTAAAAATAAATATGTCCGTGTTATTACAAGTAGTCCTTTTCTACTTAGTAAAACAAACTTTAAAAAGAAAATCTGCCATTAACATTGAATTAGTAAATAGCAAATTGCGTTTTGCTGGCTTAACCCAATTTTGCTGCTCCTCGTACAATATGTCAGCTTTAGAAAGCAATCTTTCACTATAAAGGGTGTTTCAGAAAGACGCGTTAATACTTCTAGGGTAGAAAGTACATGCAAAAATAAAGATGCTCCCCTACCGAGATACAGGGTGATGAAGTTTTATTTAGGAAATTTAAAAAAATATATATGTATGGAGCTAGGATTTTAGACGTTCAGTAAACAATTCGTCAGCAATAAACATTCAGAGTTTTTCGACCCAAACTAAACCAGTGACGTGAAAACTGTTGTCCCTGAACCCATATTAAAATATTTTCTATGCCACAATCTTACAAAATACCAATTTTTCATAAATTTTGTCTCCTAAGGAATTTTTGCCAGCTTCTTGTTTTGGAGATATTTAGGTCTGAATATTAGGGGTAAAATCCTAAAAAATTCCCATGAAAAGGTTTAGCCTTTCCTATTCTGAAAACACCGTGAAGCTTGATATTGGAAACACTATATGGTATATAAAGAAAGCTATGGCACCTCCATTACAACATTATTTGAATAATATGCGTGTCTTATCCTCAGTCAGTAGCGTAGAAGCTTACCATTTATCGAACCTTGTCTATTTACGCCACTGGTTTTCAAGGTATTACCCATATTAGATGCTTCTGTATATCTGAAACCGCAACTAGTAATTGTGGAACCAATCAATTTGAGTAAAATTATAGAGCACGGGATTGTGTTGTATCCAGAGGTGGTTACTTTCAACACCTCCCTTAGGTTAAATTTTTATTTTTTTGTTCACAATATTATGTCCTTAAACATTTGACAATAACCAAGTAAGTTGTATCAAATGTAATGTTTATCATTGTCATGTTTAATTCTCAAAAATCCCAGTTGCTTGCACAGGAAAAAAGATTTAATGAATGGTAAGCCTCTACGCTACTGATTGAGGATTAGACAGGCATATTATTCAGTTAATGTTTTAATGAGGTGCCATAGCTTTCTTCACATGCCATATGGTGTGTTTCCAATATCAAGCTCCACAGTGTTTTCAGAATAGGTGAGGTTAAACTTTTTCAAAAGAATATTTTAGGATTTTTCCTCAAATATTGAAATCTAATTCTACAAAACGAGTGATTTGCTTAAAAGACAAAATTGTTGGAGAATTGAATTGTGTATTATAAAATGCACTTTTTTCTCAAAAAAAGGCAGTGGCGTAGAAAATATTTTCTACTAGATGTCCAGGTACCCCAGTTTCTACGACCCTGGTTTAGTTTGGGCCGGGAAACTTGGTGTGTTTATTGCTTATGATGTGCTAACTAAACGTCTGAAATCTTGACTCAGTATCTCTACCCGCTTCGTAGATATTTTTTATCCAATTTTGTGAATAAAACTACATATGAACTTTTTTGTATATTTTATATTAGAAATATGGGTACGTCGCTCTAAAACACCCTGTATACCTTGATACCACAGCTATTTCAGGGAGACAATAGATCTAATTTGACAGACATTGCCAAAATTGGATATTAGGCATGTTCTGGGAACGAATTTCTGTCGGTTGTGGTTAGTTGGAAACATTTTGACGCATGGGTTTGAGTGCCACTATTTTACCAATTCGTTTGGTCAACTGAATTTGACGGTTGCACCCTGTTTGAAAATCGTTGTTAGAACATGGCTGTTGCTTACAGTTGAGTACATTCGATGCATATGGGTCGTAAATTCGCTTACTTCGAGGCATTTTCATAACTAATATCATAAGGGCATCTAACTTAAAAAAAAGTTGCTAAATAAGGTGCAAAAGTCTTCGTCTTCTTGTTAAAAAAAAAATACGTAGCATTGTTTTTTCGATTTTTTTCACAGGAATAAATAAGATGCCCGAATGGTATTTGACAACACTATTTCATGAGTATCAGATTATTCTGCATACTTTTCTGGTGTCCTAGGAGACCATAATTACTTGTTAACAAACGTATTGTAATTTATCGTGACAGCTGTCAAGTTTTGCCTCGGGTAAGCTCGAAAAAACTGCAGACAGGTGCTGTCATACAATTTTTCCATCTAAAAGCCATTTGTAATTTAAAATTGTGTGTTTGTTATTGGTTGAAATTAAGATGAGGAAAAAGTCAGATAAATGCCTAGTTCTCTAGAAATAGTATTTTTTGGGAGAAACTTTCATGGTTCTTGGTGTTTGGTCCCACTACCTCGTTGAAACAGTTCCAAAAAATTTTGTGACTTTCTTGCTAGATAGGAACGTATCTTCTCCACTGTTGGAAGAATAGTCACTATAATAATAGAATATCTGGTATCCGGTTATCCGCTGCAACCCTAGTTTAAGCCTAAGACACTTCCACTGATGATAGAACTTTAAGGAAACTTTCAAAACTTTTACATATCCGCAAAACTCAAAACGACTGTGATGTCAGTTTTTCACGAAGATGCAGAGTATGAATGCTCAAGGAACTCACCTTTCTTTTTTGTAGTGCTTTGATGGATATATTCTAAATCAGCGTCCGAAATTACCGCAGTGGTCTATCGGGTTTATTTACGTATATAAAAAATGAATATAATGTTATGATAAAAATATCTTTCATTATCATCTTTGATTTTCGAGGGTTTTTCTGCCAAGTGCGTATGCACTAACTCTAAACACATTATATAAAACATTTACAACCTAAACACGAATAGAGCGATAAAAGCTAATCTTATCAGACTATCAGAAGAGTTACAACTTTCACAAAGTGAGGACATCAACTATTTTGGATTATTTAAAATTTTATTTTATGTGCGTGATCCGGGGTCGCTGCTTCCATAGAAAAACAATTCTCCAAATATCAAATTAATTATGTTATATTTGTTTACCCAATATATGGCGGACAAACAACACATAAAATCCAAATTCAGTCTATTAATATGAATATGACTATTGGGGCTTTTGACAAATAACTATTTAACATACTTGAGCAAACAGAAAAATTTCGTCTTTGGTTAATAAGCTTTATCAACAATTTATTTATTTTGTTTCTAGGTTGTCCGTCTTTGATAGTCTACCTTACATTTCTTGAATCAGGTTGATATATTGAGATGAGTTTTGACATATCGTATGTATTATCAAATGTTACGTTAACGAGTAAAGTTTTCTGAAGCATATCAGTGGGTTTCGTGTAAACAGGTCCCATATATATGTGTGGTTTGATTCGGCCAGAATCGAATTCGACCATATATATTTAAAATTTTTCTTTATTGTACCACGTTTTGATCCAAACGGTGACCTTCTTCAAGTACAATTGTCACTTCTGACAATATATTCTGTTGTGTGATAGTGATAGGCTCCCGAACTGCTCCAGAAACAATGCATGAGAACACGACGTGCAGTGGTACGGTATTAGTGCTGAACACTACTGAATTACTCCAAGTTACTCTGAGTAACTCAACAGGGTCGCTGGAAAGCAGCTCTGGTATCTTTCAGCTACACATTCCTATACAAGCGACTAGCGAGGTTATTTGTCGTTTTTTAATGTGCCAGACATGTCACACTCGTCCAGCCATATATCTATATATAAATATATAAGTAAAAAAATAATGGACAAGATCCGCAAAAAGAAGGAAACTGGATTCGAGCAGAAAATAGGGTAGGTAACCCGAGCGATACGTATTTCTGCTGGTTGGCTTCATCAGGCCCGAAATGGATGCACATATGCAACTACAAAAGTAGATACACATACTCACGCATCCGGATACCGGTGTAACCAGGGGAAACGAAGATGGAGAGGGAACAAACGAAGTCCACAACAAGAGCCAACCTACACATTGTAGTATAAAATAGCTAGAAGACCTCGAATTTTCAAGGAGACATCAAACCACAACTACGTGGCCGGTTATAAGCCACTTGCTGTGGTACTTCAAGCCCAAAGGATCTATATCTATTCTGGTACTGAAGTTAAAAAAACAGACGGAGCTTGCACGAACCGAAAGATGACTCGCCGCAGAGATGTCGCGCAGATGTGGAATGGGACAACGTCGCCACATGGTTGGTAACTACCGGTAGGGTAGGGAAAGGATGTGATGATGGACTAATTGTATCGGCCTCTTTGACTGACTTAATACGTTAATTTCTCTGTTCTACGAGTCCGGCTCTCAATATTTTCTCAGAGAATTTAAAATTAAAAAAGAGATCTCCTAAGCCGGACTGGCCAGGAGGTTCGCTTTGATAGGCACAGGTACACTGATCGAAAAGATTTCTCTATGATTTGTTTCAAAGGCAAATATACGCGTAAATCTATGACGTGTGAAATATGGCTAATAGGTTAATGAATTAATAACCAGAGTTGGGAGCGTATGAATACACTAATATCAAAAAATTCCATATGCCATCCCCACCCCCTACAAGCCCCAAACCCCAAATTTCAATCACTACAATTTTTCTGCAAAAGGTCAGGACCCTCTAAAACGCCAAAGAAAGTGAGCGATATTTTTTTTTCTTTTCTAGCCTTTTTCTATGGTGCCACTGGACCGATTTTCAAGAAATGCAAAGTTTCTGCGTCCTTAGCATAGTATTAACACTGTGTAAAATTTTATCGTAACCCGTGTGGTACTTCTCAAGTTATAGGCGGTTATGAGATTAGCAGATAGACCGACAAACGGAAATACAAAAACGACTTATATTTCATTTTTGAAAGTTTTCGTGATGTCAATACTTCCCGCAAGTAAGCGTGGCAAGTAAAATTATTCATAAGACAACTATATATATATATATATACAGGGTGACTTCGAAGTTGAGTCATTTATTTTAACAGTGAGTAGATCTGATCAAAAGAAATGTTTCTATCCTTTACCATTTTTCTGGTAAAATTAAAGTAACAAAGTTATAGCCCTTTGGAAGTTTGTAGTACCGCCCTGTCTCAATAATAATATCATGTGCTCGTGTTTGACAACAACGAATATAATCCGCCTTATCGGTTCATCGAATTGGAAACAAAAAAGCGAAAGAATTTGGAACGATGTTTTTACAATTATTTTATTCAGTTCAGTTATACATACAGTCAGTGTCAGTCGATAACGCGTGTGAATAGTGTCTGTTGCGTGGCTCAAACGAAATAACAAAATGGCACATGTTTATGCGGATCGGTTTCCCAATCGAGTGCAACCAACCCCTCGTGCCTTTGTTAATGTAGTACAACGGGCTCGTGAATCAGGTGACTTAAGACCGCACAGGGGACCTCACGATCAAATACAGGTCCGCACTGAAATACTTGTCGGGAGGATACTTTATAAAACAAGGTAAACATTTTTTTTTAATTTTTTTTTATTTTTACACATATATTTTGGTTTATCTTCCTTCTACAATCATTATCTGAAAATTAATGACTCAACTTCAAAGTATATATATATACAATTACTTGTTAATTGGGAAATTGGCAAAACTTTTAGGCTAAAGTTGACTCTTTTGACGATAAAATCAAGCTTTCGGCATTCTCTATGGAGCCATCATCAGGATTTCGTCGGTGAGGTTGCAGCCACAAGGTGTTTCAGAAAGAACGTAGAGAAGATCGAACTTGTGTTCAGTATAAAAACAAAAGGACGGGGACATTGGGCTTGTTAAAAAACGACAGATACCTTCGTTAAAAGTTAAGAAAAATAAAAATTATATCGATAAACTGAACAAGCTAAAAATACTGCACGTGGGGAGACATTTTGTTTCAACAAGTGCAGTTTCTTTGGATCTTCATGATTTGATTTCTTTTTTGGAATCGGACCAAAGCTGACAAACGAGTTGTCTTGTTGCGATAAATTACCTGCTTTATACTGATTTTCTGGAAATTCTCGTGATGTAGAAGGCCCAGCAATGGGTGTTGATGGTCTCTCAATATCGCTCTCAGTATCGGGTGCAGAAACTTCAACTATCAGGGATCTTATTTGATTTGCAGGAGCAAAATCTTCCTCGGTAAATTTATCCGGGTTTAATGGATATATTTCAGCAGATCTAAAACCAGAAATAGCTTTCTCCATAGTAGCTACTTTTAAAGATGCTCTAAAAGTTCAGCCAAGTCGTATTCTGAAATTCTTTCATGTATCGTATTGGTAAGCTGTAGATCATATTCCCTAGAGAGTTGGTTTTTTAAAGGACAAAAAATGTTGAGTCCAGTAGCTGAAGGTGGTCAGAAGTATGAGGTGGCAAATAAACCATAACTACAGAATAAATAAGCTTCTAGGGATATATGACTGGAATGATTATCTAGAACTAGCAGAACAGGATCGTTTTCTGTGGGATTAACGTTTTTTTCAAAATGTTTTAACCATTCAACGAACAGCTCCGAATTGATCCATTCATTTTTAGAGTAGGCATAAAGAGCTGCAATTGGTTCATTTTTTGGAACATTCGTTACTGGTTGTTTCCCTCAACCTAAACGTTAATAACATTTTGCAACAATCTCACATATGACTGTAAGTTAATTTAAAATCATTTTGCACTATAGTTGCTATTTCTTCTCAATGTTATTGCAGCTCCTGATGAAGATGGCAAAGTCCATTGAAAGCTAAAGATTAATAAAGTATAAAGAGTCCTTGTTGCTTGAATTTTGTCGAAGTACCCAACAAAAGGCGGAAGCTTTATTTTTCTCCTATATATATTATAATTAGTTCTTCAGCTCTAAGCAATGAAATGTACAACTTTAACAGTCTGACAGTTCGCCATTTTGAAAGACACTCATTTTATATTCTAGGGGTTTGAAAAACCCATCATGAGCTTCAAAGTGAAGTATCACATGATCTTGTATTCTATTTAAAAAATGTTCCAAAATGGCGCCCTATCGCCATCATGAAATTTTCAAACTGACAATTTTACGCTACAAAATACCTAATATCATGCATCAGTTTCATCACCCCGACTGTCAGCTTACTAACCCGTGCAAAAAAAATAAGTAGGGGGGCACCTTTTTGATAAGCACTGTATATCTCCTTAAACTCTTGATGCAAAGATAACTTGTTTATCAAGTCTATTTCTGGAAAACCAGCTGAATCTTATTATTGGTACATTAACCTTGCACTTCGATAAATGGATTAAATTCCTTGCACGTGCTTACAGGAATTTGCGGCTTGGTTTTAATTTATGCCTATATGGATGAACAATAGTATCGTGTAGAAATATTTATTTAATGGTTTACATTTTTACTTTCTATGCCAAAACTCGAAATTGAGATAATATATTTTTTCGATGTTATGTGACATGTATGTCACGAAAAACCATGTCACCCATTTCCGTCGGTCTGTCTTTCTGCTTGCCTATCAGCTAATTTTATGACCGCCTACAACTTGATCTCGGATTTTGATAAAATTTTCACACAAGGTTACTTTCATGCCATCGACGCAAGAGCTTTGCAGTTTTTAAAAATCGTAGAGGGAAAAAAACTTGAGATTGTAAGGGGGTATGGAGGGTTTATCTCAATTTTTGGACTCACAGGTATTTCTTCCGAGCAACATCATAGTGCTTCTATGCTCTGACTGCGTTGCCACGGTGGATTGCTCGAGTTAGGTATCGGGGAAAGGCGACGTTTTTAGATGCACTACCGGTAGGTCAGGGAAATTATGTCAATGGACTAATTGTATGGACCTGTTTGACTGAATTGTTATCTCGGAGGGTCTGGTTTGTGCTAAACATGTTCCTTTATGTTTTGATAAGGGCGTTGTATGAGAAGTGCAGAGTCAACCTACTTGAAGCCATTTTTCGAACAGCAATATGTCTTTACACTGACTAATGAATTTGTGTCAATTTTTGCTTATATTTAGAAGAAGTATAACCTGCCACCAACAGATACACTGCCGTCATTTTGAATAAAAGTTGAAATATGTTTAAACTGTTACAAAGGAGAGAAGGTTTGTATGTATAATGTTTACATGCAACTTGGAATTTCCTATCCAATCGCATTTTCTGCGAGATTAGATATTTTTTCAAATTTTTCGGAATTACCCAGATGTAGAAGTACTTCGTCTGTGTTGATAATATATACGGTCTGATAATGATAACTTTTTATTTATATGGTGCAAGGACGTCGGTAGATACTAGCTGAGTGGAAAAGTAGGTGGCCTCCTGCGCACAAATCTTTTTTGAAGATTTCAGTGGGTAATCTTATTTACTTTCCAACTGTCTCTAGTGTAGGGCTGATTATGTATAAAAATCATAATTTTTTTCCATAGAAAATAAATGACTTTGTAGTTTTTGAAAATCGGCCTGATGGTTGCGGAGAAAATGACCAACAACAAAAAAATAAAAAACCGCTCAAACTTTAGAGGGTCCTGATCTTTCTCTTGATTATGAAGTCCAAACTTTTATAGGCTTTGCAAGCACCAGCATCAATATGCAAACCAAATGTAAGTCTGGTATCAAATAATATACCTAAGTTATTAAACTCTTTACACATGTACATGTTCAAGTGGCGAATTATCAGTGTTATATTATACGAATCTGATTGGAACAAGTTTGCGTGTAATATGTGTAGCATTTATCAGCATTAAGGTACGGTGACACCAGTTATTTAGGTTGCTCAAATCGTTTTGCAATGTATTCCAGCCGTCCATGGTTTCAATTTTAGAAAAAAATTCAAGTCGTCTACATAGAGACAGCTACTGTGTGGCTCCCCAACGACGTCATCAATGAAAATTTGTACAAGCAAAGGGCCAAGAGCAGACCTTTGAGGTATGCCGGATGGAGGTATAATCTGAATGTAAGTGAAGCCCCTGAATTCAACTTTTAAGCATCTGCTTGTAAGAGTTGAAAAAACTCCAGAATTGATGGGTCAACTCTCGCATAACTAATTTCTATAACAAAATAAAGTTTATCAAAAGCAATTGAAAAGTCAACATAAGCAAAATATGCTTGCCTCCTTCATCAACAACCTCAGAGCAAAACTGTTCAAAAGACGCTAGAGTAGTTTATTTAATTCTATCCTGAAAAAAACCATGTTGATTTGGAGAAATTTCGTGCTTAACATGAGAGAAAATTACATATATATATTGTGACAAGAATAAATAGTACTGTTGGCGCCATCTGTTGGGAGACTCTCCTACTCGCCAGATCTTCATGGACGATTTCTGTTGGGGACCGTGCCAGTGACTCGCCTTCTAGATCGACGCGAAGTGACGTCGAATATTCTAGATCTCCGTTTTGTGGCTTGTCGGACTTCGACCCACGATGCGGACTATATAACTGGACGGCCGGGAGATGGAAGCAGAGTGCAGTAGAGTAGAGCGGAGTGGAGTATAGTTTAGTCAATGGCACGACATAAGAATTAGCCAGACATAAACAGTGGTGTACATAAATGTTCTATAAGTTAAATAAATTGGTGCATTTCTTTTTGTGGAATCCAGTGTATTAATCCACAGCCAAAAGAACCCAGGAAAACGCTACAATATATATTGTATCATTGAGAATTATAGAGGTGTTGTGATTATAAGCAACGTTGGTAAGGTTTTTGAATATATATATATATATATATATATATATATATATATATATATATATATATATATATATATATATATATATATATATATATATCTAACAACAAGTAGGAAAATAATGGGCAAAATCCGCAAAAAGGAAGAAAGTGGATTCGAGCAGATAGGTAACCCGAGCGATACGTATTTCTGCTGGTTGGCTTCATCAGGCCCGAAATAATAATAATGTTTATTGTCACAAAATACAGGTAAATATCAAATATTGTGCACAATAAACATAAAGCACCCAAAAAAAGTTTGCACTTGTGTTTGGGTTTGTACAAAATAAAAACTAATAGTACAGTCAGTGTATGAAAAAAAAACTCGTTAATACTGTATAATTTGGTTTATTATTATGGTAATGTCAGGAAAAATATCCAGACAATTAGAACTAAAGTAAAAGTATGGATGTTAGTGTAAGTAAAATATTATTGATTTTGATAATGATTTTTCAGATCTACAATTTCGTGGATGGAGTACCTTGGTTGTTGTAAAATCCATTTTTTTAGTTCTTTTTTAAATGATTTATTTGATTTAATTACTTTTAATGACTCTGGTATGAAGTTATAGAATTTTGGTTCCAAGAAAAACAGAGATCGTTGTGTAATGGTTTTTGATGTTTGTAGAATACACATTGAATTTTGATTGAATCTTGTTGGGTAGTTATGAATGGTACGATTAAAGTATTTTGAATATTTGAAATAATGTATTAGACCACAATGAAAATAAATTTGTCTGCAATCTAATAGCTGAGCCTCCACATATAGAAAATCACTTGAATAAGTAATCTCCCTATGGAGGATCAATTTTAGAATTAATTTTTGGATTACATCAACCTTTTTGTAATTATTGCATGCACATATGAAACTACAAAAGTAGATACACATGCCCACACATCCGGATACGGGTGTAACCTGAGGAAACAAAGTTGGAGGGGGAAAAAACGTCACACGAAGTCCACAACAAGAGCCAACCTACACATTGTAGTATACTTGTTGTTATATACCTTTCTCCGCATGATCATATTCTCTTTATATATATATATATATATATATATATATATATATATATATATATATATATATATGCATATCATTGAGAATTATTGAGGTGTTGTGATTATAAGCAACGTTGGTAAGGTTTTCGAATGTATATTGCATATAATCACAACACCTCTATAATTCTCAATGATACAATGTTCGCCTTTTTTAAATATATAGTATTTATGTAGTATTTTATATACTAAGTGACATATAAATCCGAACACCCAGTTTAAATGGTTTTATTTTAATAAAATTTTGTGTAAGTACTTAATGAAGCATAATAAGTAAATGATAAAAATTTCAAAATGATTGCACTGCTTTAAAGCCCTTTGACCTTTAATAATGTGTGGATGCACCCTGATGTGCTACGCATTCTCCAACGCGCCTAGGCATGCTTCTGATCAGGTGGTCAATGTCCTCCTGTGGTATCTCATTCCAGGCAACCACCAACTCCTCTCGAAGTGCTTCTAGAGTCTGAGGAGGACGTTGCAAATTGAGCAATATCCTACCCATCATATCCCACACGTGCTCAATTGGCGATAAGTCGGGAGATCTTGGTGGCCATGGTAACAATGTGACATCATTATGTTGAAAGGAGTCTGTTGTGACTCTTGCAACATGTGGTCGGGCATTATCTTGTTGGAAACTTGGATCTGCCAGGGTGTCAAGATAGTCTAGAACTTTGAGGATATAACGCTGCGCGTTCATGTTACCTCTGATGAAGATTAAAGGTGACCTGGAACCATAAGCTATAGCACCCCAAACCATAACTCCAACAGTGTGATGAACATGTCTTTCAACAAAAAACTGTGGATTCCTCCTTTCACCACGTCGCCTTCTAACCCTGGCACGACCATCGTGCATACCTAAACAAAGTCGAGACTCGTCACTAAAGACAATACTGTTCCATTCCTGATCCCAGAGTGACCGTTGTCTGCACCATTCAAGGCGATTACGTCGGTGTTCTCGAGTTAATGGGAGGACCCAGTGTGGCCGGTATGAAAACAAGCCAAAACTTCTCATTCGTCGGTAAACGCTTCGCATGCCAATAGGTCTTCCGTGTTCTGCAAACCTGGTAGTGGAGAAACGGTCCCTTAAGGCCAATAATCTAAGGCGGCGATCTTCACGGTCTGTTGTTCTACAGCGGCGTCCAGTGCCCCTTGCTCTTTGCGTACGGCCTTCTCGAAGCCATGCCTGACAACACCTAACCACAGTGTCTACACTTCTTTGCACTCTAACGAAATCGTACAGGTCTCCGTACTCTAGGCATCGTAACCGATCGTAAAGGATGTCAAGAACCAAAATCCGCCAACGTTGAATCTTTACTGCGGCTGAAATATTCATTTTTAGAGCGTTAGTGAATTAAAAAAAAGCAGTATAAAAACCGGAATGTCCAACTGATAAGGCTGAAAATTTTTTCACTTGTTATTTACAGTAAGATAAATACATTCACCAACTTTTATTAAAATAAAACCATTTAAACTGGGCGTTCGGATTTATATGTCACTTAGTATATATAGGTTGTTGTAGTGTTACGAGATATATTATACAGATAAGCTAAAGGCTCAGCTAAAACAAAAGCACAGTCTTTTAGTAAAAATGAAGAAATTCGATCTGGAGTGGAAGATACCTTGGGTTTAATTTTTTTCAAAGCGGCAAAACATCCTGTTACTCAGTAATCATTGGTACTCGTATATTCAGAGGTAATGAGGCGCAGCCAGGTGAGTGCGGGTGTAAAATTTGTGGAAGGTGAGTATGAGGACTGGAAAAAAGCGTGGTATTATTCCGAAAATTGCATGTTTTATTTAAAAACAAAATCTCAACATACGTATGGGAAGACCCTTCACAATTATTACTCTGTATCCAAAGAGAACCATGACAGATTTGTCATTGTGACAGCTGAATGTATGGTGATGACACATTGCCTTCCTGTAAGGAGTTAAGATATGTTGTTCATTCCATCGTACACCAAAAACAACATTTCTATCGTGTTCTAGACTGCCCATAGCAAGCACCAAATATTGTTAAGACCATGTCGTACATAAATAAGAGGTATAAACTCTTTGAAGAAAGACCCAGAAGTGGGTTGGTTCCTGTTAGATCCGAGGCCAGGATCAAAAGCTATGACTCTGCTACAGATGCCAGAGCGTGGAGTGATATTGTTGAAGAGAGAAGACAGCATATACTTGAGTATAACGCTTTGAATAAGGCTGTAAGTCTAACCAATACCAGTGATTAACGTATTCTACCCATTGAGTGCCGCGCGTCCGAAAAATTATCTGAGATGATATAAAATACCGTAGCATCATCAATGAGAATTTGTCACAGCTATATTTCTCCTCTCCGTAATAATTGGGAAACAACGAGATTCATTTTTTACCTAAGTGAGAACTGTTTTTTAATGGAATCAGTGTAACTTTATTTATGAATGTAAATTGAATCACATGCTTCTGGATCCAGTCGTCAAAGAACACTGACAGTTAAACCAGTTAGTAACTGTTTCTATAAACATGCCATCAGTCTTCAAGCACTTTCCACTAAAATATTCATTTAGTTTTCGCAAAAGATGAAAGTCTGAAATCACGACTGCATGTTGGATGATCCAGTAATTCCTAGCGAAGTTTGTCGAGTTGCGTCTGCGATCTGCTACAACATGAGGCCGAGCGTTGTCGTGAAACAAAACGACGACACTTGAAAGCAGGTCTCGCTGGTGGTTTTGGGCTGGTTGAGCTGTTGACGAAGTTTTAAAACGTTTAAAAACTGAATTACTGAGCGTACTTCACAATACGGGTTTATTGATTGACATGGCAACAAACAAAGCAGTAAATCCACACAACCAACACCGACAGAGACATGAAGCGTAATAACGGCGTAATGAAAGACTGCTCAAGAGTGTTTGAGGTTGAACGGACATCACGCGACAGAATACGTGGCCACGATGCGTAATCGGTTCTTACTTAAAAAAATGACCTTTGTACTTTTAAAAGGAGAAGAAATCGATCATTTTTTTCTTATCCATTATATAAATTGGAAATAATTTTTAAATCATTTCATAGAATTTTCTCTTATACCAATTTCGTAAGATTTATTTAGTAGTTGACAGTATCAATATAATGATAGAATTCCACACATTTTATCTTCCATGACTCTGTATCTTGGTAATCATATCTACTACAGCGGATTCCATGTCACTGCAGTTTTTGAAGTCATACTGTTTCACTGAAAAGTAATTTTGTGATTTGAGGAATTTTTCAAGTCTTCCATACATAATTTTTTCAATTGACTAGAAGCATACAATACACCATAAAAAGAGAAGCAAAGCCAAGGTGGTCTCCGCTACCAAAAATTTTAGTAATACATATTTTCACAGTACACTTTTGTTCAAATGTAAAGAAATATATGTACTGCAATTTCCTCATCTATCCTAGAGTTTTTAGTTTTGGAACCATAAGGTTGTCGTGTTGGTTACTTTTATACCTAAGTAACTTGATTTTTATTCTGATAAATTGTTACTGTTGATCTCTTAATTTTGTTATTACTATATAGAAAAGCATGCAGTTTGTCGACTGAAAGAAAAATTCGATTTTTCACTAAACGATTAATATTTCGTATTTTTTCGCTTATAGTCACACCCCTACCTTAGAGAGTTTAAAAAACAACTAAATACTGAAATAAAAAGGATAATTGTAGTTAAAAATACATAAATGTTCTAAAATATTTAAATGCAAAAAATTCATAGAAGTCATCAACTTGAAATTGCAGTTATTCTCTTGGTCGAAAGCCCCGCTTACAGACCCTGCCCCTTTTATAATCGAATGATGTGATAACAAAGCAGAGGAAGCCATTTGACTGAAATGCTATTCCATACTTGACTTTATCTTGCGCTCTCTATGATACAATAAATAAATAACAATCTAGTAACGAAAATACCGTTTTACTGTTCAAAGTCTAATTTTATTACTGCTGCACTAATTTATAACACTTGCAACTAATTCACTATACTCTAGGCGCTGAAGAAAGAAACTAAACCCAAACAAATACACGCATATTGCTCGTGAGTGAGTGTTTAGGCGCAGGAGACATTACAGGACCGCATCAAGATATTATGGGTAGTCATCAAAAATTTCATACAAGATAATTATTATCTTTTACAGTAAATTTCAGTTAGAGATTCACAAATGAGTTAACTACACTTTTTAGTTATTAGTAAGTAAGCTGCGCGCACTCATTCAGAAGAGGAACTTGAATCTTCTGAATCGTTTAAATGAATTATTAGAGGTTCAATTTGGGTATCGATGACATTGTCCAAATCCCACATTTTGACCTCAACCTTCTCCCGAACGTGGCGGATACAGTTTTTCCATTCCTCTGCCGTAACTCTATTGACTGTGATGTGAAAGAGATTTTTAACATCAGAAAATTTATAAGTATTGCTATTCGACGCCACGTATTGCTTTATGTTGGCCCAAATCAGCATCAATAGGGTTCAGCTCACAATGGTAGGGTGGCAGTCTCAAGACAGTTTTATTTTGTTTTTTGGCCATTTCGTCGATCATTTTAAAATCGTATTTGTATTTATGTCTATTGACTATACTTATCAATTCACCCTTGACCATTGTTTCATCAAAATCGATCTGTTTTGAGGCCAGCCATTGTTGTATGTTTGCTTTTTTAGTTGCTATTGTGGGAATTTTTTCTATTTTTCTAGAATGGTACGGGGCATTATCCAGTACAATAACAGCGTTATTCTCCAGCTTTAGTAACATTTTGGAGAACCAATTTTCAAAGGAATTGCCGTCCATCTCCTCATGATAGTTCCCTGTCTTTTTTGATTCAAAGGCCCACAGTGATTCGGGAACAAAGACGTCTTCACTACCTACGTGACAAATGATCAGCCGTTTGCCTTTTCCTGGAAATAAATTATTCCTTACACTATGGATTGATTAAATTTGAAGGAATGAGGCAATTGAGTTCATTTAGCTGAATTTAAGAGTCACGGAATGCTGATCAAAAACTGAAAAACGTAGAAAATTGAAGTTTGCAACTTCTCAAAACCCATTCAAAGCAAATTGACTGCACCCAAAAATGATAATAAATTTCAAAATAACGCTTAAAAGAGGGTCGAAGTTTTTTTCCTAATGACTACACTGCGAATGCACCATTTTTGGAGAATATCACACATTATCTGCTATCACAGCATATTATTTGCCCGAATTTATCAAAATTAAATTGCCGGATAGATGAAGGAGCTTACCTGCAGGATTTTTCAATCCAGCCGAAAGACCGTCTAGAAAAGCCTGCCTTGATGATGTTACTGATTTGTCGACCCAAACTTTCGCTTGAGTATGTCCAGCATTCACCCACGTTTCGTCCAAATAGTAAATTTTTCTTTTTCCATCGCGAAACTTCCGAATCTTCCTAAGGTATTATTCCCTTCTCCACACAACAATTTCTTCTTTCTCTATTAACATACTGTTTCTTCCCCGTTTCAAGAATCGAAAATTAAGTTCCTTCAAAAGTTTTCGGAATGTGGTTCTTTTAAATGATGGAAGATCCTCATGAGCATTAACTAATCTTAATATCTTATCTACTGTAGGTATCTCATTTCGGAAGAAAAAATTATGCACTTTCCTCCTGATGGCAGTTCTGTCAAAGTCATCTACTCCGTCCGTTATCCTTTTTCTTGCAGGATACGGTTTTGGCTCAGAAAGTGAGTGAGTGCTCCTATATTCTTTAATGATCCTATAAACACTGGACCGACATACTCCAGAAATATGTGCTACCTTACATATAACTTCGTCCACGACCAAATCGGGTTTTTCTTGAATTTGGTTTTTGTATATATTTAATATTATTTGTTTTTCATTTGCACTTAAATATAGCTTCTTAGCCCTTTTTTTGGGTGGGGTTGCGCTGATGTCAACCACTTCGTCGGCTGTATCTGTGTCAGACATCGTATCTTAGGCAATATACAGGGTGTTCCATAATTATTGCGACAAAATGATAGGGGTTGTAGAGGGCATAAAAATATGCAATTTTGCCTTATAAACCCCTGCCTTATAAACCAGCTGCAAAATGTTCGTCTAGCACATTTCATGGTCTCGCCGGTTTGTAAAAAAAAGCCTGCTGTGTTTACATTTTTGTTATCGTAAATTCTCCACACCGATTCATTTAATTTATCTGAGTGGTGCGTCAAACTAGATAGTAAATAACAGTACCTTAGTGTTAAAATGCAGCGTTATTTCTATGCGGAACTTGCGGATATGCATTTAATTTACGGAAAAGCTGGTGGTAACGGAAGACGAGCCTCGCGAATCTACGCCCAACGGTTTCCAGAACGTCGTCATCCGCATCACGCCATTTTTGCAAGGATTCATGGACGTCTTCGTGTCAGTGGCAGCATCAGACACCTCGCGGGAGTAGGGCGGCCTTTCACGAGGCCCACAGTAGAATTTGAGGAAGCGATTCTGCATCATGTAGAGGCCAATCCGCGTACAAGCGTGCGTGCTATTGCACATGATATGGGAGCGTCTCAAACTACTGTTTGGCGGGTTCTCCATGACCAGCAACTACACCCATACCACCTTTTAAAAGTCCAAGCCATGGGTCCAGAAGACTATCTGCCGCGTCGACGTTTTTGTCGTTGGTGGCTGCAGCAGGAGTTGAGGCAACCAAACTTTGGTCGCTACGTTTTGTTCACTGACGAGTCCTGTTTTACAAAGGACGGTTATTTTAATAGCCGTAACAGTCACATTTGGGATGAAGAAAACCCTCATGCCATAGCCATCCATAGAGACCAACATCAGTTTTCAATTAACATCTGGTGCGGCATTGTGGACGAGCATATCATCGGACCATATTTGCTTCCACCACGTTTGGATGGGCATGCTTATGGTCGATTCTTACAGCATATGCTACCGGAACTATTAGAAAATGTGCCACTGAACATAAGATCCAACATGTGGTTTCAACACGATGGCGCTCCAGCCCACTTTTCTTTACAAGTGCGGCAGTATTTGGACGACAAATTTCCAAATAGGTGGATAGGCCGAGGTGGCCCTGTGCCTTGGCCTGCACGGTCACCCGACCTGACCCCACTGGATTATTTTCTCTGGGGCCATCTGAAAGCTTTAGTGTACGAAACTCCTGTTCCCAACCGAGTGATGGCCGCGTCCGCACATGTTCAGGACATACCGGGAGATCATTGAACAATCGTGCACAGTTGTGTATTGAGCAAGGTGGAGGACACTTTGAGCAATTACTGTAGGTAAGCTGTTTCAAGAAACTGAATTTTTTTTGCTGCAGCCCAAACGGCATATTTCCGAACAGGGGTTTATAAGGCAAAATTGTTCATTTTGATGCCCTCTACAACCCCTATCATTTTGTCGCAATAATTATGGAACACCCTGTATAAACAAAACGTTCCACTCGCGAAAAACGAGTATACGCTACTGAATGCGTAATGCGTATGCAATGCAATCCTATTAACTGTTAGATGCCTGTCGTGTCATCTACAATCACGTTTACAAGTCCAAACCTGTGCAGATTCGTAGAGCGCCGACGACTGCTAGTGACCTTGAATTTGTCTGTAGATCGATGTTACTCCAGTCAATTTAGGTTCAAAGTGGATGTTTTCTAAACCAATTTGTTGTTCCTACATCAAAAATATATCGATGATGTTTTGTACTGGGAGCTCATGAAAGATCAAGGTAACTTATTTTAACAGTCATCCTTTTTCTAGTCTCAAGATGACACGAAAAAGGGTCTGTGGATTCACTAGAAATACACTGCCGAGGATATTTAGACCTAAAGTGACTGGAGTATATCTGTGGATGCTTTCGAGGGATCTGTTCACGTGCTGATCACTGTTTACGTTTAATGTCTTTCGTCAGCGCCCAGAGTTTAGCGTTTTTTAACTATGTCGACTGGACTATTATCTCATCTTAATTCCGCGTTCGCTAACCTATGTCTCGACTGAGTATCTACTGAGACTAACTGTTTCCGCCATCTAGTCCAGTACGCTCCATACATATCGCGTAACTCCGGTTGCCTGAGTGTTGACTCGGCCAAGAGACTCCTCCCAGTTGAAGGTTCCAGCTATACCACTTTTTTTAGTCAATTTATAACTATGTCGGCTGGACTATTATCCCATCCTAATTCCACGTTCACTGTCCACTGGCTCAACTGATTCTCGACTGTGACTAACTGCTTCCGCCATCTAGTCGGGAATTTCTCCATCTATCAACGCGTCGCGAAATGTTCTAGCGTTTTCGAGGCAGAATCGTGAACTTCCATAGACGAAGTCTAGATTGTCTGAATTTTTGGACAAACTTTAAATAATATAGGTTACTCTAATTTTTATTCACAGGGATGTATAGATAAGCTCATTCCTTTAGAAATACTGTTTGATGCACTCATGGCCAATAAAAATTTACAAGCAAGAAAACTGAGGCACAGAATAGAATATTTACAAAAAAAGTTGGATATCTATAATAAGCTGGAGTTGGCATGTGATCAGAGGCGAATGTTGAGGAGACTTGTAAGTATATATAGCATGTGATTTAATTAAATATAATATAAAAATGTTTGGTCGGAATATGAATATCTCGTCTCCCAAAAGTATCCTATTCTCAAGTTTTGTTCCAACCCATAGAAGAACGATAATGCACTTGTGCATTTTGAAAAAAGGTTTCCGATTTTGTACTCGTATTTCGTTGCACGCAGTACTGGTATCGTTCTGGAACGGTTTTGTATATAAAAGAGTATCAAATGATAATCGTACCGCATATGTATTACGTAAGAAATCGATATATTGTCATTAAAAATTGGTATAATGTCAACTTGTGTACTATGTAGTTGCTAGTCCATACCACGGCTACTCGCTGTGAGCACCATATATGGAGGAATTTTGCAGTTTTGGACTCCTGGCCGTTGATACGAGTTCAAGTTATTCGGATTCGGTCAACTTAAAACACTTAATTGAAATATGACGTTTTGGCGACTTCTAAAGGAACATATTAGTTTCTGAAATAGTTGGTTAAAATACCAATTATTTTAAAGATGGCGTTTAAAGTCGCCAAAATGTTTTTTTTATTAAATGTTTTAAGTGGACCAAACCTCAAGAATATATATCCGTGTAATAGTGTTTTTGTCGATGCTTTTGTGGATGGGACTCGCCACACCGTACTGCTGGATACAGGTGCGACAAAGACTATCATAAGGCCCGACATGATGAATGCATCGGCAAAAATTCGACCATCCAAATGGCGACTACGAACGGCGACGGAGGAGCGAACCAACGTGTACGGTGAAGTAAACATCGCATTTAGAATAGGAAAAGCTACATTCGAACATACGGCGATAGTAGCTGATATTGACGACGAGGTAATCTTATGGAATGGACATCATGGACACAAAGGGCTTCGCGTTGATCTTTAAGCAAGGAGTTTTGAGAGTCAACAATGAGGAGGTCATTTTACACTGGGAACGGAATGGAAACTTACGAGATCTACTGCCCGAAGACACTGCGATCCCAGAACGAAGCGAAGTAGTATTGAATGGCTCGGTAGATGGCCAGACTACAGACGTAGAAATAGTCAGTATGGCCAACGAGGGAATCATTGAACCGTCCAACAGTCCATGGGCCTCACCGGTAGTTTTGGTTAAAAAGAAAGATGGTTCAACCAGATTTTGTGTGGACTACCGAATGTTAAACAACGTGATCAAGAAGGTCAGCTACCCTCTACCACGTATTGATGACACTCTGGATACCCTTGCTGGATCAAAAATGTTTTCCACCTAAAAAGCGGATACTGGCAAGTAGAATTAGCCCCTGAAGATCGGAAGAAGACAGCATTCACGGTGGGCACCGGATAATGGCAATTTAATGTGAAGCCATTCGGCCTGTGCAATGCTCCAGCCACCTTTGAAAGGCTGATGGACACGAGGTCTATCCTGAAAAACGTGCCTGGTTTACCTTGATGACATTATCGTGGTGGGAAAATCATTTGGGGCCACATGAAGAACCTAGAGGAAGTTTTCTTAACTCTACGAGGTTCTGGCTTGTAATTAAGCCCAAAGAAATGCCACCTGTTTCAAAGAGCTGTGAGCTACGCAGCTTCCTAAAATTGTGTACATATTGCCGACGTTACGTGGAAGGACTTGCTAACATCGCAAAGCCGTTGACCAGGCTGACAGAAGAGGAACGCAAATTCCAATGTGATCAGGATTGCCAACAAGCTTTTACCCACTTGAAAGAAGCCTTAACAAGCGCCCTTATACCCAGCTATCCCCTGTCAGAAGGAAAGTTTGTGTTAGACACTGATGCTAGTAATGTGGGCGTAGGTGCTGTATTATCCCAAGTCCAGGAAGGCACAGACGAAAAGGTCATTGATTATTTTAGCAAAACACTGTCCAAACCAGAGCGTAACTATTGCGTTACCCGGAGGGAGTTGCTGGCCGTCGTAAAGGCAATGAAAGATTTCTACAAATACCCTTATAGCAGAAAATTCTTATTCCGGACCGATCACGCAGCTTTAAAATGGGTTTTCCAGTTCAAGAATCCAGAGGGCCAAGTTGCGAAGATGGATGGAGGGGCTGCAAGAGTTTGACTTCGACATCGAACATATAGCGCGAAAAATCCATGGAAATGCAGATGACTTATCGATGAGACCCTGTTTAGAGGATTGTAAGCAGTGCCAGCGGGCAGAATAGAAATATGCCCAAGTATTAAGAACCACTATCGTTAGTGATACCTGGCAAAAGGAAGACCTCATTAAAGATCAAGAGTGCAACCCTGATCTCCAAATAATTCTGAACTGGATGAAAGAATAACGGAAACCAGCCTGGGAAAAAGTTGCTAAGCATTCCTCTACCATAAATTCTCTACTACTGCGTAAAATGGTGGACCACGACGGCAAAGAGGGAAGAAGACAAATCGTTATCCCCAGATGTCGGATCCCGGAGCTGCTAGAAGAAATCTATTCCGGTGTGTCAGGAGGTCATCTCGGAGTTACAAAAACCCTGGGAAAAGTGAGGGAAAGATTTTACTGGGTCAATAGCAAGGAGGACGTGAAAGACTGGTGCAGGAAATGTGGGTTGAGGCATACGTTCTGCCACATCAGGAAGCCTCTACGATAGCCGATGCTTTAGTAAAGGAATGGATTTGTCGATTTGGTGTACCTTTAGATTTGCATTCGTACCAAGGGCGCAATTTCGAGTCAAATCTGTTCCAAAGTATTTGTCAAATCCTTGGGATTAAGAAGTACTAGGCTACTGCCTTACACCCGCAGTCAGATGGAATGGTGGAGCGCATAAGTAGGATCATTAACCGGTATTTGGCTAAGGTAGTCTCTAGCCATCAAAGAGATTGGGATAGTCTTCTTCACCTCTTCTTATTGGCTTACCGATCGTCGATTCATGAAAGCGCAGGAGAGATCCCGGCTCGAATAGTTATGGGAAGAGAACTTCGTCTCCCCTGCGATCTAAAGTTTGCCTGTCCACCAGGAACTGATATTGCCGGAGAAGACTACGTAAGTGAGCTGCGTAGAAGAATGGACGCCATCCACAGCCAGGTTCGTGTTTCAATTCAAGGTGCCAGCGACCGGATAAAGGAAGCTTATGACGTTAATGCCAAGGACTAGAGGTATGACAAGGGTGATACGGTTTGGCTTTACGACCCAAAGAGGCGAAAAGGGCTGTCGCCTAAACTTCAATCATCCTAGGACGGGTCATATAAAGTTCTGGAGGCCATCAACGATTCTACAGGATTCAGAAGGCACCACACGGTAAAGCCCGAATTGTGCATTTCAACCGCCTTGAACCTTATCATGGAAACAACGAAGATGCGGCGGTGCGGCAAATCCAACCAGAACCGGACATAACATTTTTTTTTATACTCCAACTACCACGAAGGCCTAAGGCCTAGACACCCATTTGGTACCGTAGGGCTTTAGGGGGATACCGGGGAAATGGGGAACGCCACACGGACTGTAGCGAGGGAACACGTGTGCATGCAACATGCACAAATTCTGGCTCCGCCTACGAGATCCGCCGGGTGGATTACTCCGCGTTCGACAGTCAGATACCGTCTACCACCTACGGAAAATCACAACATCCATAGCCAACAGAAAAATTTCTCTTGGAACGGGATTCGAACTCGCACAGCGCACGACGACTGATCAGAGACCGAAGAGTCTTCTACTGCGGCCACCGCTGCTGCCTAGTGGCTCACCATGCTAATGGTCATAAGAGTCGGTATGGCGTGACATGTGCAGTACAGCAAGGTCTTTCTTAGGAAGAGTGCACGAGCTGCGACAATCTAACCCGGAAGTCGGAGAAGTACTCCAGATAACTGAACAGGGTACCAACCGGAAGATCTTCTATCTGGTTACCAAGAAAGCTTCGTATCAGAAACGAGGATGTCTGGAACGCTTTGTGTTCTCTTAGAGAAGTGTTGCTTGCCGAGGACACCTGAGAAAACTGGCAATACCTAAGCTGGCATGTGGACTGGACAACCTGGACTGGAGAATCATCCGAAGCATGCTTGAGGTAGTATTTCGGTGTACCGGCATTTGATTTCTGGTATGTTGTCACAGACCTAAACGGTTACCTACTGGAAAGAGTTCTTCAAGAACTCCTACTGCAAGAGAGGGCCGATATCGACATCCACCGCAAGTAAGATCATTCCGGTACGGAATGACTTTAGGGAGGGGGCAGTGTGACGATAATAAATAGTACTGTTGGCGCCATCTGCTGGCAGACTCGCCAGAGCTTCATTGCCGATCGCTGCTTTCACGCGGGCCACGACCGCACAAGCCGCTTGGCGACATCTGTTGCTGACCGTACCAGTGACTCGCCTAGATCGACACGAATTTGATATGTTTTTCCAACACACAAGTGGAAAAATGAGGATTAGCTGCATCGTCCTTGAAAGATAGGTGAGAGTAATCTATTTCAGCTACTAACAACGCAATTCTGCATACGTGGAAAATACCTTAGCGTTGAAACCTGTCCTATCTATTATTTGGAAGTAAATGTATTAAAAATTAAGGAAAATAGGTGAAAAAGGGCATCAAGGAGGTTGAAACTGCATTTCCCAGGCAACACCGCGCCATCATCAGTTCATAAAGGATTACGTACTAATATCGATCCTCGTTACCGAGAAATCCACCTACCTCAATGTTGAGTTCATGTCAGTTGGTAGTTAAAAATCCGTGCATTATTTTTAGAGAAAAGAGCTTGATGAGAGATACAGTGAAATGCCACCCGTCGAAGCTCACTTAGAAGTACCTCCACATGATCGCCAGAGGAAACTTGATGAACGACCTGAAGCTAAGCTTAAGAAAAGGAATAAAAAGGTACTTTTGAACCTAGCAATTAGACAATCTACCCACTAGTTAATCTACATATGTAATTTTTATATGCGCGAACTAAAATAAAATTTCTGTTCTCAAAATTTCTTGAAAATGATGCTTGTACTACAAAAAATAACTATTAGATATATAACTAAAAGCAATCCTCAAGCTACATTTTATTTCTAAATCTTAAAATTATGATAGTAATATCTTTATTCATTTTAGAAACAGCAACCTTCAAAAGTAAATCTTAGCTCGAAACAATAAATATAAGTTAACATATTAGACCAAAAACAAGATTTTAACTGAATAGTATCTGAATCAACACTTGTGGAACATTCAATAATTTATAATGGCCTAAACATTTATATTTGCCTTCCTGAAGTTAGAAGAAATAGTAAAGTCCCGTAAAGCATTTTTATGAACTTTTTTATATTCTATATGCATCCGAAATATTTTCATCTTATTTTGGGACACCCTGTAAGAAATCAATATTTGTACTTACTGTATTTCAAACTCCTCGTTTCACTGGTCTAAGATGCGACGTCAAGATTGATCTTTCTATCAAACCATTATTTCTTTATCCTAATAGGATGGCTCAGAAGATGCAAAGTCAAAGAGCCAAAAACGCAGATCTCCTCCAACGTCAGACTCATCTGGAGAAGAAGGTCTTAAGTTCAAACCGCATATAAAAAGGAGACCTGGACCAAAAGGTGCTACGAAAGAACCTTCAAAGACTGACCAAACTGGCAGAGGCAAAGCAGGGCGTCAAACTACAGAAAAAAGGAGACAGGTGCGTTCTGAGTTTCCTGGTCGAGATGGAGGAAAGGATGAAGCACCAATAGAAGGAGAAAATGGTGTTGGAGGTAAGAATATCTGCCTAGCCCTTTCTAGAAAATTCATTCTCGTTGCTGGTCTGGACGTTTAGACGTTATATGAGTGGTTGTTGACACCGAAAGGCTAACCACTGACATTTTATTGGAACAAAAGCTCTTCTCCGAAATCCCTGAATATTATTTTAACTTTGTCAAGTGCTTCCATCTAACTGATTCATCTAGGCTCGATGAAAAAGTGGTATTGATTCAATTTCTTTTCGGTACCGCTTTTCGTCGACGTTTCAGAACACTTTCAGTATTAACGATTGTCCCATTTATAGTTCGTGGAGGTCCTGGTGCTAAAAGTGGTAGAGACAGCAGTGCAGCAACTACCATAACAGGTCACAGGCCCAAAAGTGCCCCTGGAAGAAGCACTGGAGGTCGGCGCTTACGAGGGGAAACTGCAGATGAAGAAGGTGACACTAGACCTGTCAGAAGGAGAGGTATTGGTGCACCAGGTGCTAGATTAGGAGAAAGTACCGACGAGTATAGGGACTCTGATGCTGAGGTCAACAGGACCAAACCTCCAGCTGAGGACAGACCTAAGAGTGGACAGAAAGCAGGAGCTAGGCCTCAGAGAGAGGCTAAAACAATTGCTCTACCTGAAGGCCAACATGATCGAGATGCTGAGGCTGGTAGAGGGAAAGAAGCTAGGCCCAAAAGTGCTGCTGTAGGTAGAGCAGATGAAGAAGGAGTGACTAAACCTGGTAAAAAGAAAGACACTGGACGTCCTACGGCGGTAACCAAAGCAGGTGAAAGTTCAGATGAACATGGTGATGCTGAACCTCGTATAAAAAGAGGCGCTGGTCCAGGAGCTGGAGCTAAGCCCAAAGGTGGTGCTGCAGGTAAGTCAAGAGCTAGACCTGAAACAATAGACGAAAGGGGTACTGAACCTAGAGAAAAGAAAGCTAAGCTAAAAGTTGCTAATGAAGGGAAACCTGGAGGAAGTGCAGATGAAGAAGGTGCTGTTAGGTCAGCTCACACACAAGAAACTGCTGAGCCTGACAGAAGGAAAAAACCAGGCGCAGGTGCTGGAGCGACGCCTGAAGGTACAGACAGGGAAGGTGATATTAAATCTGTGGTAAGAAAAGGGGCCGATCCAGGTGCTGGGGGTAAGCCTGAAGGAGCTGCTGGTGCTGGGACAGGATCAGGAGGCATAGCTCCCGAAGGCGCTAAGGCGGGGGAACCTCGAGCTGGTGGCGCGCATGCTGAAAAGGATGCTATACCAGAAGGAAAGAAAGGAGCTGGCGCTGCAGCTAGGCTTAAGGGTGCGGCCGAGGGTAAGTCCAAAGAAAAAGAAGACACTGGAAGTTCTCCCGCTAGATTTTCGGAAGACCCGCTAGGTGGATCAAAGAGACGAGCACAAGCAGGTGAAGATCATGCTAAGCCTGTCACAAGAAAAGGAACAGCTGCAGGTGCTGAAGAAAAGCCTGATGGGACTACTGGAGGAGCTCCTTCTTACGATAAAGACTCAGTGGGTGGTAGAGAAGGCAATAATGATGATGTTGCACCTGCGAAAAGAAAGCTGCCAGAGCTGGTGCTATAGCTAAGCCAAAAAGGCCTGCTACAGGTACACTAGCGGCTGGTCCAGAAGATAAAGCCCTGGTTGGAGATAGGATAGGTAAGGATGATGGAGCGAAAACTGGAAGAAAAGCAGGAGCCGAAAGTGATGCCAAGCCCAGAGGTACTACTGGAGGAGCTGCTGCTGAAGATAAAAGTTTTGCGAGAGAAAGTGATGAGGACGAAGGTGAAGAGGCACCTGCAAAGAAGAAAGCTGCTGCAGCTGCAACAGCAAGTGCAACTGGGGGTAAACCAGGAGTAGATCCAGAAGATAAGGCAGATGAAGAGGGTGATGCAAAATCTGCAACAAAGAAAGGAGCTGCAGCTGATGCTGGTGGTAGGTCCCAAGGTACTGCTGGAGGTGGTCCAGAAAGTAGAAGCCCTGAACGTCAAGCTATCCAAGAAGAAGGCACATCTGTTGAACCTAAGCCTGAGGGTGCTGCAGGAGGTAGACCTGCAGTAGGAAGAAAGCCTAAAGGAGCTCCTGGAGGCAAATCAGGGCGTGGCTTGGAAGCTTATGAAGGAATTGGAGTAGGTCCTGGAGGTCAACCCCGTGGCCGAAGTGTAGGTGAGGACGATGAAGCTGAGGCTGCAAGGGAGAAAGCAGCTGCGGCTAAACCAAGAAGCGGTTTTGGAGGTAAAGTACGAGCAGGACCAGTCGGCGTAGAAGCTGCAAGTGGTAAGCCTGGAAGTGCTGCTGGAGGTTCAGCAGGAGGAAGACCAGAAGATCGAGATTTCTCAAGAAATAAAGATGAAGAGGGCGATACCAAAGCTAGTAAAAGACGTGGTGCTGGTGGTGAGGCAAAATCTGAAGCTGGCGCTGCTACGAGCAGACATGTAGATGGTACTGAAGGTAATATTTATTTTATTTATTTTGGCCAATTTACTACTCTTGATGTTCTTAAGTTGTAAGCAGCTAACCAGAGCTGTGAATTTAATTGTTATCTATCCTCAACTCTAAGGGCATTGACCGCACATTTTATTTTGTGTATGTAAAAATAGGTTGCTTCATAAAAATCTGGTAGATTTAGTTTCAAGGAATCTACAAAACTGATGACAAAATTTCCGCTAATTATCTAACCTGAAATATTTTGTACCAAGGAGCGGCAAAGAAAGGAGGAGCACCTGACAAAGCGAAACCAGAAAATGAGATGGAAGCAGGTACAAGAAGAGTTGCTACTCCACGAAGACAGGAAGGAACTACATCAAAAGATGTAGACAATGAGGTGAGTATCTTTCAATATAGCTAGTTGAGTAATAGAAATTGAAATACTGAATTTACTATGTCCGTCTGTCTGACCGCAGACCGCCAACCGTAGACAGCTATTTCTTACCTTTTGTCAATTGTTCAGCAAGGTCTAGACATGGTCTTAGGTATAACGAACGCATAGCAACCATTCTCTATCCGAGGTATAAGATCTATAGAAATAAGATATCACAAAGTGTCATCAATTACCAGAATAGACCACTGCGACAGTGAATTGGTTGCTCAATAGCGAGTATACCACATCTACTATTCCGCTAGAATCAATAACCTATTGCTGCTACACACTCTCGCAGTGGTCGATGCTGGTACCAGGTGGCATTTTGTGTAGAATTATTTTGAGAAATTGAACTGTCTTACTGAATAAATGCTCGAATGATCCCATTCGATTGAGTTGCTTAATGGAGATGAATTAGCGTCAACCATTGACGCTATGTCACCGTGTACCAATTCAAATCTCAGATATCAGCTTTCACCCACAGGTGTATATTGTTCTTACATATTATGATGTTTTGTTAATACAACAATAATATTTGTGAAAAATATTTGTTCAATTAGCATAATAAATTGATACTTACCAAAACCCGTTTTCATTTATTCTTATCCCATAAACGTACCCTTAATCCCTTAGATACATAGATAACTATTTCTATTATCAATTTTAAGTGGTCTGAATATACAGGGAGGTTCATTATAATGTGCAAATGCAATCAAATATATTTTGATGATTCAGCTTCAATTTCTTCAAATTCACGTTTTCTGAGATAATGTTTGAGAAAAAAAAATATTAAAGAATATATTTTTCCAGTTGCAAACTTCGACGGATGGGACAAATGCAGCTGATGGTAGAAAAGGTAATCAGTTTTACTCCTACTCCTGATGCTGAGTTTGCTATGTCAAAGTTGATTTGGCACTATCGGTTAATGAAACACCCTATATATTCTCTCCATACAACATTTATAAAAATACATATTCAAAAATTGTATTTTTCCAAAAGATGATAGTGAGGTTTCGTAATTAACATGAGGAGAATTTGGAAAATTGCCAAAAAAGCTTTTGATATTGTGCACTCAACGCAGAACTGCAGCGATCGACTACACAAAACGTTGACGTAAGGGAGTTATGAAGATTTGAATTTATAATATAACCGATGGAAGCATTTCGCCTAAGATATTTTCAAAATTGTGGCACTTCCGGATGTACCGGAACAAACGTGCTCTTTTTAAGTAGAACAGTAGTCAATTTTGGATTCCATGCGAGATTCTAAACACCTTTTATGTTAATTAAGGCGAATTTCATACGATGAGTATTTGCTGTGATTTGTCAGTATTTATCATAGAACGTGATAATGAAAAATTTCATGGCTTACTCAAGTATCTGGGAAAAACTATAATTTATCAAATCGTTTTTATTTTTTTCCGACTTTATTTTAAGAAATATCAAAAAACTAATGGAACTTTTTCATTAGCACTTCTTAGTCACTACAAGTTGATGTTTTTAAATTTTGTGCTCGACGTTTCGTTTTTGAGAAACCATCATCAACTTTATTTTTTATATGGTCCGACAAAAGTACACCCTGTATCTGAGAACACCTTTTTCTACGAATTCAACGATATCACATGTTATAATTTATTTCTTCGTTATAAAGAAAAATGTTGTTTTATTTTTATTTAAGTAGGCGTTGCAAATAAATGCTTGATCTAAGATTAATTATATGATTACTGTAAGATGCATATTACATATTATATAATGATGTGATGCGGTAAAATTTCATAAAATGATATTCAGAATACATAAATACATTTTTAACATTTTTTGTATTTTATTCACAATAGGTGTTCAGATAGGTTGCCATTATTTTCTAAACATACATACATATTTATGATCTTCCAACAGTAGAATCCAAAATATCACGTAACATTTCTGGTGTAATCATACTAAATGTTTCAGTTACACGTTATGGTAAGTGATGTTCAGTTTCAAAAGTAGGTATGCTGATAAACTCGTTTTTAAACCTAAACAAAAAAGTCCAGAGGAGTTAGATCCGGGAACGCGCTGGCCAGGACTCTTTACTGGAGGTTTCAATCCACCTCCGGGAATCGCTGAGCTATTAACCTATGCCAAAGGTAAACTATCCAGGAAGATCATGTGGTCACAATTGAAGCTACTGTTCTGCAGTTAGAGTTATGATAAATAAATGGACCTAATATTTTATTTCCTAGAATTCCACACCACATAATAAACTCAAAACGTTCTAGATGTCTGGATACTTTTTTGGCACGCAGATCTTCTTGAGCACAGTAACGAGTGTTGCAGCGAAAGATCCATTTTTGTGACCATACTCTCGACGGACCATATTATTTTTGAAGGGAAATTAAAATCTTCACACGGTTGTGTGTACCACTCACAAAAATGTTGGCGTCCTTCGCTATCCTGGTCTAAGGGCCGTATCGTCAGTCGTCCCTAAAATTGTAGGACGCCATTATGGCCTCCTTGATGCTTATAGTTTTTCCTGTCCTTCAGAAAGGCAGTGGTATTTCTAGATTTCTACTATTCCATGTCAGCGCTCTATTTTGAGGTTATGTTATAAATATCCATATCCATCAAATTGTTCATGGCTTTGATTTACATCATTTGTTTTATCTGCCTGAAATTTCTTACACTTCAAAATAAAACTCATTTTCCTTATCAAAAAAATAAATGTAACATGTGATACATCGTTGATTTCGTATAGATAATGCTATAAGATGCAGGGTGTCCTTTCTTGGACCATATCAAAAAATAAAGTTGATGATGGTTTCTCAAAAACGAACCCTCGGGAAAACAATTTAAAAATACCATCAAGTAGTGCCTAAAAAAGGCCAATGGAAAAGTTTCATTCGTTTTTTGATATTTCTTAAAATAAAGTCAGAAAAAATAAAAATTATTTGACCAAATTTTAGTTTTTCTTAAATATTTCAGTAAGCCATGAAATTTTTATGTTTCCCAACGGCAAGTAATCATTCCGCAAAGAACGCAACTTTTTCCTAATTTAACCTGACTCCCATAGGTATTGAGATCCCCATGCATATGATCCTCATCTTACCCAAATTTTCACGTCAATATTTTTAGCATTCGCTCGCTGAGGTTCTATGTGGGACACCCTGTATAAGTTTTAGATTAAACACGTAATGGTCAAAACAAGTAGACCGTGTTAGACCAGGAAATATGTAATTTTTTCCTACAAATATTGCGACAGCAATTTTTTGTTTGTGGTATCGTTAGATTATTGCTTGAAGATGATAAGTTCAAATTGGCGTCGTGATATTTCTCGAACATTTGCTACAATTTAGTCAGTTGGTATCGAGAAATTTAATGGTTAAGGTGCATGTAATACCTGTATTTCCGCTTAAAGTGGCTAAACTGACATCCTCAGCATATTATGACGACGCAGAGAATAAAACAAAAAGATCTTATAGAGGGTCCGCCAAAGGAACCTGATGAGTTTCAATATGAAACTACAAATGTATCTTTCAAGATATTTATTTTCATATATAAGTAATCGAAAGTGTATTACATGCCATTTTATGTATGGAAAATAACTTCGGTCAAATGATGTCCTTCACTGCGGACACACTCTTCCAAACGGTTTCGCACATTCCCCATTACGCGCTGTACCATACTCATCGGAATCGCGCTAATTTCATTGCGAATGTTTTCCTTCAATTCTTCAATGGTCCTTGGGCTCGTTAAATATACCTTGCTTTTGAGATAACCCTATAACCAATAGTCACAAGCCGTGAGATCGGGAGACCTTGCCGGCCAAGGAACATCTCCATTCCGCAAAATGACTCTTCCTGGAAACATTTCTCGCAGTCGAACCATTGTTGCTCGTGCTGTATGCGCTGTGGCGCCATCTTGCTGAAACCATACAGTATTTAAATCTATGTTCCGTCGACGAAGCTCTGGTTCCAAAAATGTGTTTAACATTTCCAGATAACGTTGCGAATTGACCGTGACAGAATTTCCAGGATCGTCCTCAAAAAAATAGGGTCCAATTATGCCGAATCGCGACACTCCGCACCAAACAGTAACCTTGCGACTACGAAGGGGTCGCTGGTGAAGTTCTCTCGGGTTTTCTGCACACCAGTAGCGAAAATTCTGCTTATTTACGTAGCCTGATAACTCGAAATGCGCCTCATCAGACATAATTAAGCCACCTAAAGCGTTTTCATCCAAAAGTTCCAGAAGCTGGTTGCTTGCAGTCAAACGGTTCACAAAGTCTTCAGCTGTCAGTTCTTGAACCATCGCTAATTTGTAAGGGTGATAATGTAAATCCTTATGCAAAATACGCCGCACTGTTGTTTCTGAAAGCCTTGGACTAATTGCTTGTAGCCTAGCTGAACGACGTGGACTTTGCTGCACCGCTGTTCGCACCCTCTCAATATTGGCTGGAGTCCGAACTGTTCGACGCATTCCTGGTGGCTTAGCTTTCATTGCTGATGCAGATCGACGAAAATTTTTGACCCACAACTTAATTGTGTTACGGCATGGAACAGAACCATGACGTCCGACATTGAAATGTGTACGAAATAGACGCTGTGTAATGATCACCGAGTCGTGATTTTTAAAATACGTCTCGACAACAAATGCGCGATGTTCACTTGTCCACAGCTCCATGACTACTGAAATGGCATCTACTACCGATGTCTTGCCCACTGTAACCGATGTTCTACGTCAAAAAATGAAAACATCAGGTTCCTTTGGCGGACCCTGTACGTTTTTTTCACAGCCTGATTCTTGAAGTATAGGTATCTAAAAATTGTATCAAAACAGTCGCGCGGCATGCTCCGCAAGTAATATGTTGTACACGAATAAACATACAACATGTTTTTACGTGGGGATAAATCCATAAGTCATTGTCGACGATCAAGAATACCATTTAAAGTGAATCCAATTTTTTACTGCCGCCAGTAAAAAAAAACGTAGTATTTTTAATAATTTTTGATGTCTTCATAAAAATGCAAGTCACTCACTTCTATCAGTCTGTCTATTGCCTATTTTCGCACTGCATAGTCTCAGCAACCGTTGCAACGATTTTTTGGAAAGGGAGTGATGTTATAAACCAGTATTATCTACAAGTTATCCCCTTTAATTAACATTGCTGGAACGGTTAGTGGAATTACGCAGTGACAAAATGTCACAAATCTTCATAATGAAAACATTACAAATCATCAAAAATATTATATTTTCCAGACTTACACGGGGTCGGCAAAAACGGTCACCACTATTACTACTACACGAGGTAGTAAAAAAATGGTTTCACTATGAAATTGTATTGTTGAACGTAGATAATGATAATGTGAAATAATGTTTTAAACGGATAAAGGTTGATTCTCACTATACATTCCGTTTCCATTCCGTAACCGTTCCGTAAATTATTGAAATTAAATATTCGCCTTCGCTTAAAGCAGGCTATTGCGTGTGTATGCACATTATCCGTACTTATACTGTGTATGTGTATACAATCAAATTGTACTGAACGTTTACGAAACTGATATGGAATGGAAACGAAATGTATAGTGAGAATCAACCTTTACTTGGACAACGAATCGAACGTACCAAACCAAACCGTCATTTTTGAGCAGAAACTAAAGTTAGTAGCCAGAAAAGAAAGAAGAATCTCCATAGTTTATGCTTACATCCTAAAAGCTTTTACAGTGATAAAAATAATCGCTTTGTTTTTCAAAAGTTCCTATTTATATTTCAGAGAAAATGAATAAGGTACAGAAGACTAAAGAGTATAAAATAAAGTAAAAAAATGGAACACACCTGCTTTCTCGCAACATACTTAAACAATGTACAACCGATGTTGGAACAAGGAATCCATACTTTTTGGGTATACCTATCATGAAACGCCATAAATATATTAAACTTTGAACACCTTTGCTATTGTTCATTGACGTAGTATGTAAAACTAAATATCAAAGTATTTTCATCTTTTTGGTACTGCCAACTCATTAATCGTACAAAAATGTTGAATGGATATTCTCCGATAATTACACCAAGACCACAGCTGTTCATACATATCGTCGCTTGAGTGTTAACACCGTGTAACTCAAAACTAATAACTGTTTAGGAGAACAAAAAGAACGGGGGGGGTCTGTGGATTCGCTATCGAATGACATGCATATATCTTATAATCCTTCATGTTTGTCTGGCCGCAAATGAAACCTCATATGCTTGAGGTAATGTCAACTGAGACGTTTCGGCAATCACGGTGGACTTTTTCAACTAAACGTTAGAACTTACGCGACGATCTCTCAAGTTCCAAGTATGTTGGAATAACAATACCTACTTTACATCATCAGCGGAGTATCGAAATATCAGCACCCCACTTCCAGTTTGTTTTGCGAAACACTTCTGACAGTGTTCTGCGGGCAACTACCTGCAGGTGACCTTTATTACCTGGATGTTTACTTTCATCTTCACTACCATCTATATATACACACACACACCACAGTTAATCTGCATGTAGTATCTGGATACCACAATATCATTTCAGACACCTCGCCAAAAACTGTTTTAACTAGGGAGTGACGCTTCTTTTGTATAGTCCACATTATTTCACCGCCACTACCTGATTTCTTTTGAACCACCTCAGTCGCTAATGCACGTTGCAATTCGGTAGTTTTTGGAGGTCAGAAAATGTAAGAGGTTTGTGCAACTTTTATTGCTCATTTTTGTACGTAGCGTGCGGTGTATGTCATGCGACTGTTTTTATACGAATTTTTAACTTACCCTCCTTAAGGTAACACTCCGCCATTGCGATTCTTCAATTTCAAATTTTAGTATCTCACCTTATTCACAGTAAATATGTATTTGTCAGAAAATCAAATAAAGACTGTTATTATTATGCCCCAAGAACCATCAAGGTGTCGAAAAAACGTAGGACCTTTTTGTAGCAAATTTTATTCTCTATAAAAAAGATAATAGTGTTTTATACTCTTAGATTCTCAGTTTCGCTATTCTAAGCGAAATATATCATAATATGTACCTTTACCCTTAAATTTCTCGGTAGCTGCTGACTTTGTGACAAATTATATGCAAACCAAACGATATAGGTGTTTTCTAAAAAAATGTTTTTATTACTTTTTTACATAGGATCGATGGTTTTCGGGATTTTCGATCAAACGCGTTTATCAAAATGATGACATATGCTCCAACCCTATCATGATGCCAATTTGAACTTACCATTAGGAAGCATACCAGCTCCATAAAAAAATGTTCTCTCGCAAAAATTGTAGGATTTTCTTATACAAAATCTCCCTACTTCCTGGTCTATGTTTGGAGTTGTGATAATGATCACACGTCAGTCGAACGCGTACATTGCATCCTGATATCCTTTATTGAATTTAAGTATTCATCAATAATGTTTCCAAAATCTTCAAAAGCACGTGAAGACGCTGTTGGAGAGAAGCCAGTTTCAAAAGGTGACGGCAGGCCAAGTGGCGCAAGAAGTGCAGCCTCAGAAGAAGATCCTAAAGAATGGGACCGACTGGCAAAGGAATTACACCAAGGGCGAGCTATCCCCGCGAACCGTAACCAAGGGTCAACACCTGTAGGAGGTCCGGGAGAAAAACCATTGACCAACTTACATCCAGTCAGAGGAAAAGCTAAACCAGAAGAGGAAGTTAAACCTGCAGACATTCCCGATGATGTCAAAGGGGGCAAAGCTGATGAAATAACTTATCCGGAGAAGAAGATGGCTGCTGAGGAAGATCCTTCAGAAAAACAACGACTGAAGAAAGAAGTTGATAAAGTGAAGCAAGATAGTGCAGATGCACAACCTGTAGGTATCCCGGATGATATCAAAGGGGATAAAGCAATCGAAAGAGTCTATCATAAAAAGAAGACGGCAGCAGACAAAGATCCAGCGATTAAAGAACGCCTATCAAAACAGCTTGAGAAAACAAAGCAAGAAAAAGTTCAAGAATCTGCTGGATTTATTCAAGATGATATTAAAGGAGATCAAGCAAAAGGAAGAGCCTATCACGAAAAGAAGGTGGCAACAAATAAAGATCAAGCGGTTAAAGAACGCCTAGCAAAACAGCTTGAGAAAACAAAGCAAGAAGAAGTTCAAGAATCTACTGGAGGTATTCCAGATGATATTAAAGGAGATAAAGCAAAAGAAAGAACTTATCCCGAAAAGAAGCTGGCAGCAGAAAAAGATTCAGTTGAAAGAGAACTCTTGGGGAAGCAGCTTGAGAGAGCAAAACAAGATCAAATTCAGAAGCCTGGTGAAAGTATTCCAGATAACATTAAAGGAGGTAAAGCAAGGTGAAAGATTATCGTGAAAAGAAAGTGGCCGCAGAAAAAGATCCAGCAGAAAGAGAACGATTGAGACAACAACTTGAGAAAGTGAAACAAGCTAAAGAATCTGCTGGAGGAATTCCATCAGATATTAAAGGAGATAAGGCAAACGAGAAAGCATATCTTGAGAAAAATATTGCTGAAGAGAAAGGTACTAAGAAAGGAGTGGAACAGAGAACAGCTCCAGGAGAAGAAATAATCGATATCCCCGATGATATAAGGGGAGATCAGGGAAAAGAAAAAGAATATCTTGATAGCAGGCTTTCAGTAATGGATGACCCAATGGAAAAGGAGAAACTACGAAGACAGTTAGAGAGGGAAAAAGGAATATCGTTGATGACCCCTCGAGAATTTTTGGATAGGCAGACCTCAAAAGTTGAGGACCCCAAAGGAAGAGCGCGTGTCAAAGAGGAAATTGCAAGAGATAAGAAAGAAAAAGAGCTTGTTCAAACGAAGAAGAACCTCGCTGGAACGAAGGATCCTGCTGAAAGAGAAATGATGAAAAAGAAGCTTGCTGAAGCAAAAGATGAAGAAGACGAAGGCAGAAAGAACTCGTTTTTACAGGAAAAGCTGTCTAAGGTAAAAGATCCCAGAGAAAGAGAACGATTTAAGAAACAAATAGAAAAAGAACAAGGTATATCGTTAGCTTCTCCTGAAGAAACAGCAGGAAAAATAGAAACCCATATGCCACCTGGTGTAAAATGGGATCCAGCAAAAGAAAAGATTTTCTTAGAAAAAAAACTCGCAGAAGCTAAAGATTCTGAAGAAAGGGAACGATTTAGGAAGCAACTTGAAATGGAAAGACGGATTTCGATAGGAACTCCTCAAAAACAGGCAAAAGGAACTGTGTCAGACGTTCCGCCGGGTAAAAAAGGAGATCCTGAAAAAGAAAAGGCTCGCTTAGAAAAAGCGGACGCAGAGGTTAAAGATCCAGAGGAGAGTGCACGAATGAAGAGACAACTTGACAAGGAGAGAGGTATTCCTTTAGAAACGCCTAAAGATAAGATAGAAGGAATTGTATCAGATACGCCTCATGGTGTAAAAGGAGATCCAGACAAGGAACAGGGTCGGTTAGAAAAAAACCTTGCAGAGATTAACGATCCAGAGGAGAGAGAACGATTCAGAAAGCAGCTCGAACAGGAACCAAGTATACCTTTAGGAACCCCTGAACAACAGGCAAAAGGAATTTTATCAGAGTTTCCACCAGGTGTAAAGGGAGATCCTGCAAAAGAAAACGCTTTCTTGAGAAAAAAGCTCGCAAAAATTAAGGATCCAGAAGAAAGAGACCGTCTGAGAAGACAACTTGAAAAGGAAACAGGCATACCTCTAAAAACACCTGAAGAACAACCAAAAGGAATTCTATCAGATCTTCCACCAGGTGTAAAGGAGGATCCTGCAAAAGAAAAGGCTTCCTTGGAAAATAAGCTCGCAGAAATTAAAGATACAGAAGAAAGAGAACGTCTGAGAAGACAGCTTGAAAAAGAAACAGGCATACTATTAGGAACACCCGAAGAACAAGCAAAAGGAATCGTATCAAATCTTCCACCAGGTGTAAAGGGGGATCCCGCCAAAGAAAAGGCACACTCAAAAAAAGTTGCAGAGACTAAAGACCCAGAAGATAGAGAAGAATTGAGGATACAACTTGAATGCGAAACAGGTATTTCTTTACATACGGCCGAAGAAAAGACACCAGGAATCTTATCAGACATACCAGCTGATATAAAAGAGGATCCAAAAAAAGAGAAAGCGTATTTAGATAAAAACATTGCTGAGGTCAAAGATCCCGCCGAGAGAGAACGCTTGAGAGAAGAGCTTGAATCAGCCAGAGGAATTTCTTTAGAAATTCCTAAAGACAAGGCAAAAACTATAGCTGAAGATATGCCTGCTGATTTTAAAGGAGATAAAATGAAGGAAAAGACGTACTTGAAAAAAATGCTTACTGAAGGCAAGGTTCCTAAAGAGACAGCGGAAGATAAGACTCAAGAAATTATGTTGGAAATGCCTGATGAGATTAAGGGGGATAAGGCTAAAGAAAAGGCTCATTTAGAAAAGATGGCCGCAGAAGTTAATGATTCTGCAGACAGGGAACGATTACGGAAACAGCTGGAGATGGAAGCCGGACTTGTTGTAGAAACGCCTGAAGAAAAGGCAAAGGGTAACGTTACAGATATACCGGATGATACAAATGGTGATAAAACGAAACAAAAGGCGTACTTAGAAAGAATGCCTGCTGAAATTAAATATCCTGAGGATAGGGAAAGATTGAGAAAGCAACTGGAAAAGGAAACAGCTGTTTTATTGTCAAGCCCTCAAGATAAGGCAAAAGAAATTATTCCAGAAATACCAGAAAATATAAAGGGGGGCAAGAAAAAAGACGACTATGTAGAAAAAATGGTAACTGAAGTTAAGGATCCAGTTGAAAGGAAACGACTAAGGGAGTTACTTGAAAGGGAGAGAGGTATGTCTTTCTCAGAAGAGAGAGCTCGCAAAATAATCAGTGACATAAAAGAGGGCAAAGATAAAGCAAAAGATTACTTGAAAAAAACTATGGAGATGCATGGGAAAAAGACATCGATCGATAAAGCACAAGATCTGCTGTCAGATATGCCCGACGGAATAAGAGGGGATAAAGATGAAGAAATAGCTTACTTAGAGCAAAAACTTGCTGCAATTAAAGATCCTTTCGAAAGACAACGACTGAAGAAGCTGCTTGAAAAAGAAACTGGTATGACATTACGATCTCCCGAGAAAAAGGCTCAGGAGATCATGTTAGACATTCCAGATGATGTAAAAGGGGACAAAGAAAAGGAAAAAGAATTCTTAGAAAGTAAGCTTGCTGAAATACAAGATCCTGTTGAAAGAATGCGACTGAAGCAGCTTATGGAAAAGCAAAATGGGATACGGTTAGAAGTCATGGATCAAAATCTTAAAGATATTCTGTCTGAGGTGCCCGATGACATCAAAGGGGACAAAAACAAAGAACTTGAATATTACAAAAGCAAGGTGGCCGAAATACAAGATCCTGAAAAAAGGGAAAGGTTACAAAAACAGTTGGATGAAAAACTTACAGATGATTTACTTTACGATATGCCCAATGATGTAAAAGGTGATAAAGAAAAAGAAAGAGCTTATCTCGAAAGCAAATTAGCAGAAATTAAAGATCCTGTTGAAAGAGAACGGTTAAGAAAGCTCATTGGAAACACGAAAGGAATAAGCTTGGAGGTACCTCATGAAAAAATGGCGGAATTACTTGCAGAAATATCAGTTGATATTAGAGATGATAAGGAAAAAGAAAGAGCGTATCTAGAAAGGAAATTGGCAGAGATAAGCGATCTAGAAGAAAGAGAACGCTTGAGAGATCAACTAGATAGACAGAGGGTACGAGCTATTCTTGCCGAGATACCGGATGCCATTAAAGGAGATAGGGAAAAGGAAAGAACATTCCTTGAAAGTAAACTAGCAGAGATTTCTGACCCACAGGAAAAAGAACGGTTGAAACAACTATTGGATAAGCTAGCTATGAAAGATATTCTTGTTGAAATGCCTGATGGTATAAAAGAGGACAATGATAAGAAAATAGCATACCTGGAGGCCAAATTGGCTGATATTAAAGACCCTGCAGAAAAAGTGCGGATGAGAAAGCTTTTAGAGGAAGCAATAGGTATATCATTAGAGGCTTATGATGAGAAATTGGAAGAGTTGCTATCAAAGATACCTGATTGGGCTAAGGATGACCCAGAAACAGAACGAGCTTTTCTAGAAAATAAACTGGCCGAAATCGAGGATCCTATAGAAAGAGAACGTCTGAGGAGGCTTTTGGAAGCAGCAACAGGTTTGACATTGGAGCCTTCACCAGAAACGCTGGATGAACTACTTATTCAAATACCAGATGATATAAGGGGTGACAAGCAAAAGGAAAGGGAGCACTTGGAAAGCAAACTAGCTGCAATTGAATATCCTCTCCAAAGAGAAATTTTAAGACAACAACTAGGCAATCAACTAATGCAGGACATTCTAGTTGGGATCCCTGATCATATAAGAGGTGATAGAGGAAAGGAAAGAGCTCATTTAGAAGCTAAACTAGCTGAAATCAAAGATTCTGTTGAGGGAGAACACCTGAGGAAGCTCCTTGAGAAACAAAAAGGAATGACATTGGAAGTAGTCGACGACACGTTGATAGATTTGCTTGATCGTATTCCTGAAGACATCAAGGGCGATTCAAAGAAAGAAATAGAATACCTTGAGAGTAAACTAGCTGAAATTCAAGATCCTGAAGAAAGACAGAGGTTGAGACAACAGTTACAGAGACTTAAGGATAGAGAGAAGTTAGAAGAACTTCTAGCGAAAGTACCAAAAGAAATAAGAGGCGACAAAGAAAGGGAAAGAGCATTCCTTAAGAGCAAATTGGCGGAAATAGAAGATTCACTAGAAAGAGAACGCTTACGTAGGTTACTTGATAAAGAGACCTTGAATGATATCTTTGCAGAAATGCCTGATGATATCAAAGGAGATAAAGCTAAGGAGAAAGCTTATTTAGAGCTAATGTTGGCAAATATCAAAGATGCTGCAGGAAGAGAGCACCTATTACAACTTTTGGAAGACGAATTTGGAATCTATTTGGATGTTCCTGATGAGAAACTTCAAGAACTGTACGCTAGCATACCCGATGTTATTAAGAGTGATAAAGAAAGAGAAAGAATTCATGACGAAGCCAACCTAGACGAAATAGAAGATCCTGGTGAAAGAGAACATTTGAGGAAGGTTTTAGATAAAGAAAGGCTGAAAGATCTTGATGTTATGCCTGATGACATAAGAGGTGATGCGGATAAGGAAAGGGCGTACTTGGAACGTATGTTAGCTGCAACAGAAGATTCCGAGGAAAAAGAGCAACTAAGGCAGTTGTCTGATTTAGAAAAATTTGAAGATGTCTTGTCGGATATGCCTGATGGCATAAGAGGAAATCCTGAGTTGGAAAGAGATTACTTAGAAAAAAAATTGGCACAAATCAAAGATCCTATTGAAAGAGAACGGTTGAGGAAGCTTCTAGAAAAGCAAAGAGCTATTTCTCTTAAGAGTCCTGAAAATAAATTGGAAGATTTACTAGCTGGAATGCCTGATGCCCTTAGAGGGGATAAAGCAAAAGAAAGGGCATGGCTGGGAAGTCAACTTGCTGGAATCACAGATCCTGCTGAAAGAGCTCGATTGATGAAACTTTTTGATGCTTTTGAAGAACCTAGCAATAAGAAACCATGTCGAGGAATATGTAGGGGAGTGGAGCCAAGAAAAACACCTGAGGAGTTTCTCCAAAACATTGTTGCAGGAATGCCGTTATATATAAAGGGTGATAGGGAAAAGGAGCGAGCATACTTTGAAAACCTTCTAGCTGGAATTACTGATCCAGAGGAAAGAGCTATGTTGAGGAAGCTGTTTGAGAAAAGTCAGGCTTCTAGAAGAGCGCCTTGTAAAGGAGTATGTGCTGCGAGTACCAAACCAAGGCCAAGCCCAGAGGAAATTACGCAAGATATGATTGCGGGTATGCCACCCGAAATCAGGGGAGAGAGAGAACGGGAAAGAGCATATTCTGAAAGCATTCTAGCAGAAATTGCAGATTCTGACAAAAGAGCAAAGTTAAGAAATCTTGAAGGGAAAAGACCATGTCTTGGGGTATGTGGCAAAGGTGCGGAACCTACACAAATGCGAAAAGATCTCCCACAGTTTGACGCAGAAGTGCTTGATAGTAAAAAACCTGATCCAAGTGTACATGGTTCTGGTCCTGGACAAAGGTGTACATCCGAAGAGTTTCTCCAGAACGCTTTATCCAATATGCCCGTTGAAATAGGAGGGAATATAGAAAAAGAGCGAGCCTACTTTGAAAGCGTTCTAGCATTGATTAAGGATCCTGTAGAGAAAGCAAGATTAAGGAAGCTGTTTCACGAAATGCAAAAACCAGAAGATCTTCTGCAAAGAATCTTAAACAAAATGCCTCCAGAAGTAAAAGAAAGGAGAAAAAAAGAACAGGCATACTTTGAGAGGGTTCTTGCAGGTATTTCAGATTCATTTCAGAAGGAACAACTAAGAAGGCTCTTAGACGCAAGAGGACTTGGAAGCAAAGGGCCTTGCCCAGGCGTCTGTGGTGCAGGTTACGAACAGAGGTCCACACCAGAAGATCGGTTCCAGAGTATTCTATCTGACATGCCTCCTCAAATAAGAGGAAATATAGACCAAGAGCGTGCTTACTTGGAAAACGTTTTAGCAGGGACTTCAGATCTAACTGATAGAATACAAATAAGAAAGCTCTCAGATGCAAGAGGGCTTGGAAGCAAAAGGCCTTGCCCAGGCGTCTGTGGTGCAGGTTATGAACAGAGCTCCACACCAGAAGATTGGTTCCAGAATATTCTATATGGTATGCCCCCACAAATAAGAGGAGATATAGACCAAGAGTATGCTTATTTTGAAAGCGTTCTGGCGGGGATTTCTGATCTAGCGATGGCGGCACAACTGAAGAAAATGTTTGAAGCAAGATCTCTAGAAAGCAAACGACTATACCTTGGACCACGTGGTATAGGTGCTGAGTTAGAGCATAAACCAGAAGAAATTGCAGAACAAGTATCTTGTAACGCGGTTTGTGATAGAAAGCATAAGATAGCAGACAAAAGTACAAGATATACATCTCAAGAACCAGAAAGTTCAAAGCCATGTATGGTGATCTGTGCTGTGGAGGATATAGCAGCAGATCAAGGCATGCAGAAGGTTTGTGGAGTGGTACCTTTAAGAGATTCAAAACCTGGACCCTCATGTTTGAGCCCAGTGCATATCTGTGGGGCCATTAAATTAGAAGATAGATGCGCAGCTCTAATTCGCCAAGCGCAACAGAGATCTGCGGCCTTAGCGGCCTCGTCAGGAGGTGTATTTGTTTTACCAAGGCCATGCACCGGCAGGTGTGTTGGTCATTTGATTCCAAGAGGCTATTTACCAGGAGCCGCTTTGCCTGAGGTGATACCACCAACGCATGATGAACCTGTGCCCGAGTGGCTACAAAAGTTGGAAAAATGTGCCACAAGAGCAAAAACTGTGTCGATATCTATAGATACAGATGACACACGAGATATGGTTGAAGACGAAGTAACAACTGTAATAGAAATAGGAACAAGTAAAGTATCACTGAAGGATGCAGAAACAAATTCTAGGTCTCAATTAGAACTAGCTTGGAAGAAAGAGAACTATAAAGGATCTAGCATCTCCGATTTTGAGAATGTGATATGCAAGAATGTCTCTGCGATAGATTTGAATATAGATTTGAAAGAATTGGCTCATAGAGGTCTCAAAATATCCAAAGCTGACTGTGCGTCTTATGCTACTGAAACCCTCAAAATGGAAGAAGCAGTTGGCACTTCAGGTATCGATATTACAAGTCGGGGTGTTCAAAGTGATCAGGGTGCAGGAATATCTAGCTCTGAGTCTTATATAACTGCCATAGAGTGTTCTAGTGAAATTCCTGAAGTTGGAGGAAGACAAATGACGGCTAGATCAACAGATGAACCTGGTTTAGTAGATGTTCTACGAAGTGACATGACTGATAAGTCACAACCTCTAGATAAAGAAGCTAGTACTGAAGATGTACCATTATGTGTTATGATTGAGGAGGCAAGACAACTTCTATCGGAAGAACTCACAGCTGTTGAACTAGAAATGCTTCTAGATGAAACAGTTTCGGTGCAATCAAGTAAAGATGACGCGACGGCTAGGCCTGCAGCTGAAGAGGTAGCACTAGAAGGGCAGGAGGTATTCGTAGAAGCGGAAGATACTAAAGAAAAATTGGTAAGAGACGAATCCGAAGTAGAGGATACTAGAGAAGGAAGCGAATTATATGAAACGGCAGATAGTGATGAATACGAAAGCGCTGATGTAAAGAAAGAATCTCAGGTCCGCTTCATGGAACCCGAAATTTCTTTAGTCACTTCCTTTGAGGAAGGTGAAAAAATAACGGAGAAAGAAATAATACTATCCCGTCTCGTGGAAGGACATAGCCAAGAAGATATTCCAAGAGTAGTTAATATAGATGAGAAACAGAATATCACAGATGTATCTCTACCATCTGAGACTCAAATAGAGGTTGAAGCACATGATGTTCGAAATACGTCTACTCAAATAGGAGCTAGTGAAGTAGTTTCTACTTCAGTACAAGCTACAGTTTGTGAAGCAGTTGCTCAAGAGCATAGATCTAGCCCTCGTATTGTGGTATATGAACCACCTTCCTCACGACGGAAGCGATTTATAGCAGATGGACGTTCTGAAGTTGATATAGTACATAAGAAACCTGTTATACATAAAGCCATAGTAACTGATGCTCCAGTGGTACAACACGTTCAAAGAGATACCAATTTAGAGATAATTCAAGTAACTGATGAAGGACCCAAAGATGATAAGATACCGAAAAAAATCGTTTGCCAAGCTCCTTGTTCACAAAAAGGTGTGCTTGGGAAACTTGTGGGGCGCATCTGTCAAGGTCCATGTGCAATTTCCCCATCACATCGACCTAGTTCTCATCAGGCACTAGGTGTTAGAACAAGATCAGCATACAAGGAACCATGTGCTGCAGAGCAGATACAACAAGAGTCTGTATGCAAAGCACCATGTGGTTCACAGTTTTTTTCAAAGGTTTGTCATTGGAAGATCTGCTCTGGTGTTGCAGAAGTTTGTCAGACTACTCAAGCTAGCTCCGATTCAGTAAAAGAGTATTTGCCTGAGGATGACGAGTCAAGGATTAGTCAAGCAACATGTGCAGATATATCTATCACCATTATGGACTCGTTGGTCTCTTGTGGCTGTCAAGCAGACTTATCAGACCACGCACGGACTCCGACTAAAGTATCGCGTACTTGTCAAGCTTCTTGCGCACAAGTTTCACGCGGTAATCAAATGATGACCATACCAGATCGCGTTTCAGTTCGCTCACGTAGCTGTCAAGCTTCTTGTGCTTATACTAGCCAAAAACCTGGTACTTCAACACCACAAGTATGTGCGGCTACAATCAAAAATACAAGTCCTGATAGGACGCACTTTAGTGTTGGACCACCCAAAGGTTATCCCAGTAGGCATATATGTGCATCATGTAGTACCTCTCCACTTGTTAATGATAGAACCGGCCATACAGGTGCTGCTGGCATCAATATACCACCCGTTAATGATCAAAATTCTCATATTTGTGCTGCTGAAGCTCAGAAAGCTGATACTTGCACAGCTATTAGAGTCCAAACACCTCATGTATCTGCAGTTAATTCTTCTGCTCCAGCTACATCTCATATCTATGCAGCATCTAGAGAACGTTCTATGTCCCCACATGTCTGCAAGGCCTCTCGTTCTCACAAGCCACATAGCCGTCACGTCTGCTCTTGCAGAGCTCATCTATCACGAGATAGTGAAGCTCAAGGAAGACTGTACACTATTAGAGATGATGCTCTCTGTAGAATGACCTTACCTGATCCTCCCAAACCTTTGCAAGATGCTATTGCTAAGAAAAGATCTCCGTCTCACATTGAAAAGGAATATAAAGACCCTTACAGGAAGTTACGTAGGGAAAGACAAGAAAGTAATACAAAGACTTGCTTTTGTGAGTGTTCGAAAAAGTCTGGAAAGGAGAGGTGTACATGTATGGAGCCCAGGCGGGATCTCGATGATCCAACTGGGTACATCGTTGGGTGCAGCTGCAAAGACTGTTCGTGTGGTTGTAAAGATATGGGCTCTAACGAAGATAAGGATGGTGGACCTTCTGATGATAGTTCAAGAAGAAGGCGTAGATGCAGGGCTATGAGAAAAAAGGCTGAGCGAGAAGATTTGTCCAATCTGATGATTCATAAGGACGCTGAAATTGTTGCTTTGAGAAATGCTCTTCGAGTAAGTATTTTTCCTGTTTTTGAACGGAACGGAAAATTGGACACATTTTTTTTTTCATTTCTTACCTGAGAAATTGCCAGTCCCTTCACATGTGCCCACGAAGCATTCCACGTTATGCGATTTACATTAGAAAAGTGCCTAAAAAAGTGAAGCAAGCGGCTAGTGAGTCGCAAAATAATCAGGACGTGTTAGATGAAACTGTGCATGAGTAAAATAACCAGGTAGATGTAGACGTCCTATTGCAGAAATGTATGGAAACACTCTCTCAAGTTTTAACTGGTGTTCCAGGGTCAGAGGGTAGATAGATTGAATACCCAGGTAGCACAAGCAAGTGAAAATAACGTTACAAACTGGTCAGCATATGACGAGCTGAATGAAAATGACTTCCTAATGTTACATACCGATAACGTCAATAATACGTCACTTGCTGTACCTGTAGAAGACGTTTATTATTTATAATGAATAACCAGTCTTAGTTTCTTCAAAAAATCATATATTGTGTTAACTGTGGTATTGTACTCATACTAGGCACCAAAGGCCATTGTAACAGTGGCTTGGTGCTGCTTGCCTAACCACGGAAGACGACCAATTAATGGGCCCCTCATTTGCCAGTACACACGATGTTTGTGGCGAGAACGCTACACCAGTGCATTTTCACACCCATGAGCTGTGTAATACTACGGGTAACTCTCATGGTGTTAGCCGTTAGCCTGAAACTAGGTTCAAAATGGCCTATTTTTTATAGTTTTGGGAATACTCAGTACGGGGATGTTGGATCAACGAGACGCGGCTTCCGACGCGGGTATTACGTATCTTGAAAAGTGTCGGTTTTATTGACATTATATTGGCTTTTTGTGACATTATGTAGGTTTTTCTACAAGATGTTGACTTAGCACTAGCTGATGGACACTTGTGAACTCGTTTTGTAGCTGTACGTTGCCTAAACGTCATGATGCCTCAGTTATCACTGCTTGGGTCTGATGTGATGTACAATCTGCTTCAGAGATGGCATTATTGGAGGTCTAAGCTGTAAGTTGTATACTATAGCTAGAAGGAAACGGCAGTGCATAGGTGGATAGTGAGGATTTGTGTGGTAACAATATGTGTTGATGATAATTCCATTGGTTTCTTGTTACTTGAAATTCAAAGCTAGAAATTAGTTACGAATCCACTTTTTCTCATTCATTCTGGAAATTACATATGAAAATTTGCTGAATTTAAAAAATGACAGAGATAAGAAAAGAAAATCTCTGGTTGGTGAAGGAACAGATGAGAAAATATGCTACAGACAGGAATATTTATAAAAGTGAAAAGGATTTTTATTTTTTATCTTCGGTCATTTAAATTTTGTAGAAATTTATTTTGCGAAGTCAATAGAAAATACAAATCAGCACATAGATGTGAGGCATTGCGAAAATGTTTGATGTGTGATGCGTCATATCTAATTTTTCTGAGATGTGGCTAATTGCACACAACGCGGGTGCGGTGGCGATTTCCCGTAGTGCTCCTCAAAATTTTTGAAAACACAAAAAATAACTTTGAACATAATCTGTCTTCAGACAGGACAACATATAAATAACACGTCGAGATAAACTTCATTGGCAGAATATTCAGTAATAATTTTCTCGCATAGCAAATATTACTGATTTTATACACATGCAGACCAATACACATAATCGTCCAGATGCGATCTTGCTTTCTGAAGGAGAGAAAATACTATGAAAATCAAGGAGGCCATAAAGGCATCCTACAATTGTAGGAACGACTGACGATAAGTCAACAAGTTGACATTTCATAGGTGTTTTTGACATTATATAGGTTTTTTACGTAATAACACTGCCGATATGAATTTCTCGAAAATTGTCCGAATTATTTGACGAGGCTGGCGTTCCCTTTTTTACCACAAATTGCTTAAGGGGATCAGCTGAAGAGTGGGCCGAAGTAAAAGAATTTAAGTCTTTTGAACATCTGTGTGCAAGTATCTTTTGAATCATTATTGGAGTATACAACATGAGCCGGAGACACTGCAGAGACTTAAATTTGGTAGCCCGCCGTTTATGTCCTAAGGGGAGAAAAAGGGGTAAAGCAACTATTGCATCCGCTTGCGGAATAACTAATAATGTGTTATTTCATTTTTCCACGGATATACAGAGAGGTATACTAAATTCAGGAATCCGGAGGGCTGGATAATACTTATCCTTCGGAAAATCAGGGGGGTCGGCCACGGACACAAAACTATCCGAGAGCTGGAATGATGGTCAGTGACGTCAGCGTCACGTATCTAGAGGAACAATGGGGATCGTAAACAAAGTTCAAATGAAACCATTCTTATTCAGCAAGCGGAGAGTTGCAACAAGAAAGCGAAAGTCTCTTACAAACGAAAGTGAAAATGTTACTTGCGTGCAAGGTAGTAGTGGAACATTGTGTAGTATGTAAAATCTGAAACTTATCCTGTGGTTTACATATAAATAATCCCCTATAAACGTTTCAATCATAAAGACAATCATCTTCAGCACAATGACAATATACGGTGAGGTTCAAATTTAGCTGACGTTGTAACGTGTACAAGAGAGAATCGCGAGAAGCGTCCAATATATATATATATATATATATATATATATATATATATATATATATATATATATATATATATATATATATATATATGCTAGAAAGAGTGCGCTGATGGCATCCGTGGCCTCGTCACTCGGGTTGCTAGGCAACGAGGTGCTTCTACCTCGTTCTAACACATATTGCACGCTTCTTGCGCTTGCCTCTCGTACACATTACGACGTCAGTGGTATTTAGTTTTCAGTATGTATGATAAATATATTGTCTGTCTTGACAGATAAATCAAATACATTGTCATTGTACTGAAGAAGATCACCTTTGTAATTTATTAAAACTAGGCACTAAGCACACTTTTACCTAAACTAATTAAAAAACCTAATAATTATAATTGTTTTAGTTGGAGCAGGTAAACCCATTTTAATAGTATATTAATTTCAAATAAATTGGTGTAACCAATCTAAGTAAACGGTTTTTTATATTTAATTAAACGATTGCGTTTTGGTTTAATTAAAATGGTTTCATACGTTTTGATTGGCCTAATTAAAATTTTAAATGGTTTGATCAAACTTTTTTCTCAGTGTGTAGCTAACAAGTGTGACACCAAGAATAATGCGCCATGCTTCCGATGTCACGTGAGTTGCCAGGCCGTGTTATGTAAAAAACCTAGATAATGTCAAAAATGTCCACCCGCAAATTCCAAACGTGGATTCAACGGTGGACGGGCACCAGGCAGTTAACAAATAAAAAGTAACATGTCAACTAGTGCACCGCTAGTTCATTCCGCGCCTACTGCAAGTAAGCATGAAGCGAATGTCAGCTATACCCCATTCGTAGTCCATTTACGGCCAGTCAAAACAACATGCCCAAAAGCGAGATTCTACAGGTCGTATTTTCCTCAGTGGTCTTGGAGTAATCTAACAAAATAAATGATTATTTTTATAAAAAGAACTGCACATAATTTTCACAATTCTTAATTCGCTGGAAGTACTTGAGTCATCGTCCGAATGCTTAATATTAATTCTCGTATTACAGGTTCAATTTGAATATCGATCATATTATCCAGATCCCACAACTTTATTTCGATTGTCTCTTGAACGTGACGGATCCAATCTTTCCAATGGTTTGCCGTCAATCTGTTGACAGCATCATAAAACAAATTTTTCACGTCAAAAAATTTGAATGTTCTATTGTTTGGAACCACATAGTTTTTTATATTTGCCCATATCATTTCAAAACGGTCTTATTTTGGTTTTTAGCCATTTCGTCAATAACATTATATTTATATTTGTGCTGCCTGACTAGATGGATAAGTTCCGCTTTGCCCATATTTTCATTGAAACTAATGTCTTTTCATAGAAGCTATTGTTGAATTTCTGCCTTTCTTGTGGACATTGTGAGAAGTTTTCAAGTCTTCCAGTGTGGTATGCAACATTATCAAGTACAATGACGGCATTGTCGTCAAGCTTTGAGAGTGTTTCTTCAAACCATCGTTCACATGAACTCCCGTCCATTTCTTCATCGTACTCGGTCGTTTTCTTTGACTCAAATGCCCTAGGACAGTGAGCACAAAGCCATCTTCACTGCCAATGTGACAGATAACAAATCCTTTACCTTTTCCTAGAAATAATCGTTTCATATTCAAGAAAACTAATAATAATACAAGCAGAGTGTGTAACAGGTGTTGGTTCGAAGTCTACCAGATATAGCTAAGTTTAATGTAGCTAAGTTATCAGCGTGGGCTCATAGATTCAGTCTACTGGACACCATTTTTACGACACAAATGACGAATTGGTTAGATACACGTATCTGACCGATTCTTTAGGCCAGTGGTTAGTCCATCTAAGAAGGCTTATCTTGCTGATTTAATGGTAGAGTCAGCCCATACTTTAGGTTTTGTATGTTCTGCATTTATCCAGGTTTCATCCAAGTAATACATTTTCGTGCCCGATCTTTTTTGTGCCGGGGCGTAAATGGACTACGAACATGGTAGTATAGTTCAGAGCTGACATTTTATTGGAAAACCTACATAATGACAAAAAAGCTTATATAATCTCACAAAAAATCGATATAATGTCACTTTTTGGGTTTCGCAATACGGGGGCCGAAGTTTGACCGGCTTAAAAAGTGACATATCAAACTTTATTATATTATTTACCTTTGAACTAGCTGACATTCACTTCATGCTGACTTGAGTACACGCGGAATGTTGATAATTTACTGATTTTTTTTTTGACATTATATAGGATTTTTCACGTAATAACGACCTGTAGGGCTATTGTCAAAAGCCTGTAGAACGTAAAAAACGACTAAATGTCATCTTGTAGTCTAGTAGTTTTAGGTGTGCAAATAGAGTTCTTCCCACGCTTAAGCAACATGTACAGCTACAAAAAGAGTTCACAACAGATAAACAACAGCGTGTGCTAAGTTAACATCTTGAAGAAAAACTTACGATATGACACAAAAGAACTTCGAGTGTCAAAAAAAAAACATTTTTCAAGATACGTAATACCCGTGCCGGTTCCAGTCAGCAGTTGAATCCACGTTTGGAATTTGCAAACGGGTGGGATTGCTTGAACAGATAAGTATAGGATAAGTGCGCGTTGTAGGGATTTTAGTTATTTTCAAGATTTCTGGACCCCTGTACGCTTAATGGAGCTTTGCATCTTAAGTTTGTATATAGGCTTGGCTTCTTCTAATCTGTTCGGATTCGTTGATATTAACCGTTAAATATATAAATTCTAACACCCTGTGATTATGCTTGTTCGGTATCTGAAAAGTGACACAAATGATTGGTGACATACCATTTTCGAAGATAAAAATACATTATTAATTAATTCTAAGCATTTTTCTGGGGGGCTGTATGCCAAGATGGCTACTATCTTCAAAGCAAATTACGTAAGTATGAGACTTGGAATAAGATAATGGCTAACATTCAATTTTAAGGCGAAAGAATCTTATTGTGCCGAACAACGTAAAATTGCAGCAGCTGCTATTGAACAATTGGAGAATATAAAAAGCATTGTGGAAGAACGCGATGATCTCAGGAAAAAATTGGAATCTTCGCAAAATGAACTAGAAGAGCTAAAGGTAAAGGAAAACTTGATAGTTCAATCCTTGAGAACAAGTTTCAGAAAGTTGGATATGGCTTTTGAGTCTAAGTAGTCCAGAAGATGCTACATCCTCTCATCTGCTCTAAAAATATTCTGATTCGAATTTTTTGCCTAATTTGATTCGAAAAGGGACCCAATCAACGAGTCTGCATGTTGCTGGGCCCAAAACTGCGTCAAAAATTTCTCAAACAAAGTTCTTATTCATATTCCAAAAGTCGGGTTTTTCTCTTCACTCAAAGAGTGTTTAGGATATTCTGAACTAAATAGATGCCTTAGAATTTTTCTCCGAAGCTTATAGTTTTTGAGGTTCAAGCGATTTGATATTTCAAAAACTGAAAAAATATACAATTTTCAACCACGAAAGACAATATCAAAAACCCGAAAATTCAGTGTTACCAAGGCTCCTAATTATTTTCCAAGCATCTATTGACAAAATACCATAGCACTTAAAGGATATTGTCACTGTAAATCCTTGTATTTTAATTGTTAAAAAAGGCGCGCTCAGTGTATACAGAGAGATGCAACATAGGGGCCACCGCCAGCTACATATACAGAGTTCCAAAAGTATTGATACACCCAAATATCTTGGAAACTAAGAGTGCTAGGAAAACATTTAAAATACATGAGTTTTAAGAAATCAAATGGCACATCTAGCAGAGACCTTGGATCTGACTTTGACGTTCACCATAAGGGTAATTTTGAGGGTAAGTTGATTTTTATACTGGGAGCCTCATTTCTTATTGCAGAAATAGCAAGCCAAAAAATTCCCCTTTCAACAGTATGGAATTTATATTGGCTAAAATTACATCAAGATGTTATTTTAAGGTCAATTGATGTTCTTTCATGGAATGTTGTAAAGCATCAGATAGCTGGAATAAGAAGATGGTGACCTTCATTCTGACTTTGACTATGAAAATGGGAACAAACATTGAGAATGGGCAATGACAACCCTTAGTTCACGTTAATAACTTTAGTATTTTGGAATATCCAAAATTCCCCATCAAAATCTTCATTGGTCGGCACCAGCCAGTCTCGCCTTGACCATCCGGACACCGGACCTCAACCTGTCTCGCCGTTACTGGCCGGACACTGGACCTCACCCAGTCTCACCTTCACTGAGCGGACATTAGCCTGTCTTGCCTTTACTGACCGAAAATGTTTCTCAATTTTCAGCGCAGGTATCAAAATTGAGGGTTTCCATGTAAAAAAATCAGCTGGACATTGAATTGACCTCCAAGGTCATTTCCAAGGTCAGCATCAAGGTCACTATCAGATGTACCGATGGGTGTCCTGTAATTTTTGCATTTAAAGTTCTTTAATATTCTTGTTTTTCCAGGTATTTGCTGCTTAACTTCATTCCATGAAAGGGCAACAGTTGAGCTTGAAATAACTTCTAGATGTAATTTTAGCCCGTATAATAGATACTCGTATACCGTTGAAAAGGCATTTTTTGGCTTTCTATTTCTGCAATTGTAAATGGGGTTTCCTATTTGAAAAAATTAACTTGCCCTTGAAATGATCATCAAGGTGAATGACAACGTCGAATAAAAGGTCACCTCTAGATGCGCCTAAATCTCCATGATTCACCTTAGTTTCCGAAATACTTGGGTGTGTCCATACTTTGGGACACCCTGTATATCTAGTAATTTGACTCGGCACTTCAAACGCAACGCTGTCATCAGTTCATACATGATTACGTCTGATACAATTTAGTCCCTCTGCGCTAGCTACAAACATATAACAAAAAATTAAATGAATCAAGTCAGCTAAACAGGCCCATGCAATCCAATTATTTTCCAAGGTTTAGGCAGGCCAAGGATTAGCGGACAGACTGCTAGACAAACAGACCGACGGTAAAGTGACATGGTTTTTCGTGATAATATCTCGTTTTCGAAATTTTTCGCGATAACAATACATCCTTGTTAGTTGTGTGGAAAGTAAAAGGCGAATAACTGATTCATAATGATATTTTACAGTTACATTGTGTTTTTTATACTTTTTGAAATAACAAGGTAACTTAAAGATCATGGCTGACGTCGGTTAACTATGTTTTCCCAGAATTAACTGACGCAGTCGCAAGCATGTGGCTGGTTGAAGTACCGAATGAAATGTTTTAAAAATGTAGCCCGTATTATCGAAAAGAATGAAAAACATTGCGTGCCTGGGCGGAGCTTGTTTCCAAGTTTTGTACAGGGTATCCCAGAATAGCATGCTAATCCCTCGCATACATACACTGCATAGTAGTTACCACTAGTACTATATACAGGGTGGCGCATTGAAAACGAAACAGACGCATTTACTGGCAGCTCAGTTTTATTGGAAAAACGCTCAGACCCGTCGATTTTATTTTCGAGGGGGACACAAGTTTGGCAAAAAATCACGTGCAGCCCCCTGGGCGGGGGTGACACCAACCCTAAAATCTTAAATGGAAAGGGGGGTCGAGTGATACCTTATTTTAAAGGTCTTTCAATTCCCTTTATAATGATGTAAAATACATGATCTTCAGTTCAGTAGTTTTGAAGATTAGGTACATCAGATTAGTTTGTACTACTTTAAGAAGAAATTTGACTAAAAGAATTTACTTAATAAGTAAATGCTTTGGAGCGTTTTTCTTTTGTGGCAAAAAAGTTATTTCCTGCAGAAAGATAAGGAAATATCTCGTACTTATTTTAAATAGGAATTTAGTACATAGTTTGCGATTGATTTGACCAAACTTTGTTGCTAAAATAACTTGTAACGCTTTATTACATAAATTAACCATGGTATATTCCACAGCAGAAAGAGTTAAAATTATCGAAATATTTTTCGGAAATAATCAGTGCGCTAATAGAACAGCAGAAATATTTAATGAGCGACATGAGAACAGTAACGTGCATTGAAAATATGTTCTAGAACTTGTAGCTAAATTTCGGGAAACTGGGTCAGTCGCCAATAAAAAACGCAACATTGAAAATTCCATAAGGAACGAAGCAATAGAAAAGGGGGTTTTAGGGCAAGTTTATGTAGATCCTACGTTAAGTACCCGCAAATTGGAGACTGTGTGTGGTGTTAGTCGACGTACTGTCCAACGGATTCTAAAGGCCCATAGTTTTCATTCGTATAAAATTCACCTGGTACAAGAATTTAATGAAAACTATTTTGATCGGCGATTACAATTTTGTGAAGATATGAGTGAACGAATTATAAACGATGAACCTTTTTTATTCAACACTTGCTTTTCCGACGAATGTTTCTTTTCTTAAATGGCGTAGTAAATCGTCATAACTGCCGATATTGGTCCGATTCTAATCCCAGAATTTATCATGAGGTTCATACACAGCAGCCACAAAAATTAAATGTTTTGCTGGTATTTTTGGCGATCATTTAGTTGGTCCTTTCTTCTTACCTGGAAATTTGACCGGTGAAATGTATTTGGAATTACTGGAAGACGCCATAGATCCTGCATTAACAGCCATAATTGAAAATCAGAATGATCGGCGGTACATTGCGAATAGGTTGATGTTCCAACAGGATGGTACCCCACCACATTACGCATTACGTGTTCGACAATATTTAGATCAGACGTTTCCAGATCGATGGATTGGTAGAAGAGGTGCCATTGAATGGCCCCCAAGATCACCAGATTTATCACCTTTGGATTTCTTTATGTGGTGTCATTTAAAAAGCAAAATCTATGCTACTCAGCCAACATCATTAGAAGACCTGCGACAAAGAATTGTGAATGAGTGCCTTCAAATTACTACTCAAATATTGCAAAATGTGGGGCAACGTTTTGAGCAGAATATTTATTATTGCATTGTGGTCATTTTCAACATGTACTTGCCTAACGGGTCAGTTCATTCTTCATTTTTAAATTACTTTGCTGTCAAATGCATTGATCTCCACTAATGATGATGTATTAGTTTTATTTAAGCTTTAAATCAATAAACCTTCAAAACTACTGAACTGAAGTACATTAATTTTATATCATTATAAAGGTAATTGAAAGACTTTTAAAATAAGGTATCACTGGACCCCCCTTTCCATTTAAGATTTTGGGGGTGGTGTCACCCCCGCTTAGGGGGCTGTACGTGCTAGCGTGATTTTTTGCCAGACTTGTGTCCCCCTCGAAAACAAAATCAACGGGTCTGAGCGTTTTTAAAAAAAAAACTGAAATGCCAGTAAATGCGTCTGTTTCGTTTTCGATGCGCCACCCTGTATATATACAGGGTGACTTTGAAGTTGAGTCATTAATTTTCAGATAATGATTGTAGAAGGAAGATAAACCAAAATATGTGTGTAAAAATAAAAATTTTACCTTGTTTTATAAAGTATCCTCCCGACAAGTATTTCAGTGCGGACCTGTATTTGATCGTGAGGTCTTGGAGCACCGGCATGCCGTCACCTGATTCACGAGCCCGTTGTACTACATTAACAAAGGCACGAGGGGTTGGTTGCACTCGATTGGGAAACCGATCCGCATAAACATGTGCCATTTTTTATTTCGTTTGAGCCACGCAACAGACACAACTATTCACTCACGCGATACCGACTGACACTGACTGTATACAAATGAATAAAATAATTGTAAAAACATCGTTCCAAATTCTTTCGCTTTTTTGTTTCCGATGCGATGAACCGATAAGGGGGATTATATCCGTTGTTGCCAAACACGAGCACATAATATTATTATTGAGACAGGGCGGTACTCAAACTTCCAAAGGGCTATAACTTTGTTACTTTAATTTTACCGGAAAAATGGTAAAGGAAAAAAACATTTCTTTTGATCAGATCTACTCACTGTTAAAATAAATGACTCAACTTCGAAGTCACCCTGTATATACTTATATAATCATCTAGCTTAGTCAACTTAATTGAAAAATGTATTATTCACGGGGTTCACCTATTTCTTCAGTAAGATAATCATCAAAAATCAGTTCTGGCTGGACTCAAACAAGACCATTGCATCAGGTCGTGCTATTGAAGCGCCAGTAGTCTCAGAAAATTTGCTCTTGTCCAGCCCGTACCAAAAAAGCATCTAAGATCGACTACAGGCTTTCTGTTATAAGTAAGGTGATGGAGATGTGCATGAATCGGGAGTTTCTGGAGTACCTCGAAGGTCACCGCCTGCTGTCGGGCACCAGCGATCCACAGGGGACCTCCTAGCTTACGTTACGCAGCTGTGCAGTAAGCTCATCCAGTCTTATACGTATACTTAGGCTCATGTCGTTGCTCTTGATATCACGAAAGCGTTCAATCAGCTGCGGCATATGCTGCCCTCTTATGCAAACTTCCTTCTCATGGACTCCTAGAGAAGCCTTGGAGATGGGTGGCAAACTTTCCATGTGGCCGCAAGATATCCGTCATAATTGCCGAGTTCTCCTCTGCATCCCACAACATCTACGCTGGTGTTCCACACGGATCTTGGCACCGAAATTATTCCTCTTCCATATCAACGACATCCTTTCCTGTACGGTCAATCCAATCTATAGCTTTGTTGAAGACAGCACTCTACATGCAGGAATTTAGAGTGACAAGCCGACTTCTGCCGGTGAACTGGAGAAAAAAAAACTAGCAGCGACTTCCTCTCTGATGAAAGGCCTGGAGGTTATCGCTGCTTGGGGACGCAGTAATCTTGTGCAATTTATTGCTTCCAGAACACAGTATTGTACCTTGATGAACATGAAGCGTTCTAACGCTCATACGGTTTTAACGGATGACCGAGTTCTATTAAAGGACTGTTATTTCGGCTCGTCGGAGTCCAGAGGACTTGATATGGCACTAACACATCGCACCAATAGCGGCAGCTGCTGGGAACAGGCCAGGCTATTTGTTAAGGGATAAAAAGTACTTTTCTCCACATGACCTTGTCACTCTGTATAAGGCCCAGGTAAGACCTAGTCTCGAGTGCTGCTCACACGTTTGGGGTGCTCCTGCCCTGACTTTATTATCCATGATTGATGCTGTTCAGAGGGTGGCTGTCCGACTGACCAATGCCTCTTCTCTAACGGACTCGATCTCGGGACCCTTTTGCTCCGGCGGGCCGTCAGCGCTCTAGCTCTCTTAACTGCCAGGTTCCTCAGAGGTCTCCTCCATGATGCCTTCGCATGACGTGCCTGAGAGACCAGCCTGACTAAACCTCCCATACTAACCGTGTCGAACTTCGTACATCAGAAACTGGCCGATACAACCGCTTATTTATCCCTAGAGGGTATCGAGATTGTAGATACTTTTCCCAGTTCTACTTATCTTGGGCAGTTTAAAAATCGGATTAACAAAGTTTCTTTAAGCTCCTCATGACTGCCGCGTTGTCCTGGCATTTAAGCTTCTGCCTGTGCGGATGGTTCGGTGTAAAGAAAACAGAGAATTTAGATGAGAGATGCCACATGCAGAACATCATTTGGCTAACACCCCACTCTATGAATTTAACCTCCTAATTCTAGTCTCCGTGGCAGCAATGTAGGCGGGCCATACTTGTGGGCCATACTAAAAATATTGTTGTAGATTGCTTGAAGCTAGAGAATGCGGTAGAGAGGCTTCTTGCAAATATTGGACAGAATTCCACTCCAAATTTTTGCCTTTGTCTTGTTAAAAAATGTAGTCTCGAAACCCTTAACTTTCTGAAAATGCCCAGATCATCTTTGAATGGAAAAAGTTCTCTATTTTTCACCAGAAAAACGTAGCACTAGGGAAACCGTTTGGCTTAGACCTACAAAATGAGAAGAATGTGTACGTTCCCTTCTTGGAAGAAAGCACATCCTCCTCTCCTGTTCGTGAAGAGGAGATTGTTCAATTGGAAGAGGAGATCAGTAACATGAGAAGCGGCAATTTAACACCCGAGTTGGAAGCTAAGGTGATCCGTAAGGAGGTGGAAGTACTCAAAAGGTACTAACTGATTTCATAGTAACTGGTTGCCAAAAACACAGACTGCCAAAAAGCCTTCACAAAAGGAATTTCTAATTGTGCTTGGAGACATCTATATCTATCTAGGATATTTGATGATTGAAATATCCTTATTAGATATATAGGATGTCCAGAAATTGAAGGATAATACTGCAACTACAAATAAGTCACATCATGACCTACTGTTTGGCAACATTTTGTTTAGTCAAAAGTCTCATTCTTTTCGAAATATAAAACAATCATTTTTTTAGCGAATTTCGGCACTCGTCTAGTTCAATTGTTGGCATTTCTAAAATATTATTTTTTTGCCTGTTTTATTTCAAAATAATCACAAATGATTTTTTCATTGAAATCAGAGTTTTATAGCATGAAATCCACTTGAGAATTAAGGTGTTACACGCTCAGTTTGACATTAGCTCAATCCATAACCTTGATCATAAATTGAATGATGGCAAACTGATGGACTGAATGTCGATATTACACGATAATTCAAACTGACATCAGTTGCTGTAGCAATAATATTAGCTTTGGGCCTAAAAAAAACGTTGTAAAAGAAAACGGTGGGCTGAAGAATGGCTGCTGAACACGTATTTGAATACGCATTTGAGGTTAGTCAATGAAATACGGAACACGAAAGAAGAGGAGGACTATGCAAATTATTTTCGAATAAAAGATGCTTGTTTCTATCACTGATTGGAAATGGTTAAGCCATATTTGACAAAACAAGATACAGTCGTGATGAAGTGCTGAAGAAAAATTGGCTGTAACCTTACGGTATTTTGCAACTGGAAGGAACATTAAAGATTTAAGATTTTCGGCAATAATGTCACCAGCTGCAATTAGTCAAGCTATAATGGACACATATCAAGCACTACTTTTTGTTCTTCAGTCTTAGGTGAAGGTAGGTGATATGAAAAAAACTTATTTTCTATATGCTTTATATAACAACAATTAAAAAAACGAACAGAAAATAAAATACAAAAAAAACTAAATTTACATACAAAATTAAACTTACGTCAAATTCAAAGACAAAATTAAACTGATATTAAATACCACATTAATGTGATAGATCCTCAAATTAATCAGGTAACCGATTAAAACTAACAAAACTTTATTTTCTAATCAAATAAGATAATACACTAACTAGACTTGATCCTATGTACACAGTGACAAAATATTTATTAATTTCCCGTAAATTCGGAAAATAAAGAACCAATAGTGGGGTAATCAGTCTTGCAGGATGTAGAAGCGGATGAAAGAGGTGTAATTACATAATTAGGAGATGGTTAAGATGGGGGTGGAGATGAGGAGTGGTAGTTGGGAGATGGTACAAGGGCAGCAATATTTATTTGAACGGAATATCTATTCAAATTCCCCAGTTCCGCTTCAAACAGAATATCACTAATTGCTTTTATAGCATACAGTCTCTGAGTTGGATCGAGTCGGACTAGAGTCGAGAGCATCTGCCCAGTCAAATGCATTTGATTTTCTTTCTGTACTATCACTCATAGGTTCAGATAAATATCACGGCCTATCTAATAACTCATTGTGCATCGCTAGCATACTTTTCTTTGGTTTCGTTGGGATTAGTTAATTCGGAGAAACAATTTATTATGGTGTATTATTCCACACAAAATTCTGGGTGTTGTATCAAAAAGGTGATTTAAATATACCGAATTCTTCGCCACTGCCCAATTCAGAAGAATTTCCTTATATTTTCGTATAAGATGAAGCCTTCGCACTAGGAAAAAATGTAATGAAACCGTACCCGCAAGATGCGTGCAATACTGAGCGACAAACATTCAACTATCGATTATCGCGAGCCAGATCAGTTGTTGAAGGTACTTTTGGAATATCGAGATCAAAATTTGGAGTTTTCCAGAAAGCCATATGTTTTGCGCCAAAAAAAGCTGCAGTTATAGTAACGGCGTGTTGTTATCTACATAATTATTTGATGAAAACGCAGGCGATACTCTACTTGGCATCAAATTGGAAAATCATAGATCCAGATATTGTTAGATTACATAATTCAGAGCCAACTACAATTCGAAATTCAGCAAATGATGCGAAAATGATGAGAACAATTCTGTCACTATTTTAATTACGAGGGTAAATTGGATATTCGTAAAAGTGAATAATGTATCTGATATCATTGTAAACTCAACTTTAAGACTTCGTTTTTTATAATCTGTGTGCAAAATAAATAAGAATCAATAAAATTGTCATTATTATTGTTATTGCTAACTAAAAAAAATAATTATTTTCTGATGTTTTTCAAATTTCATAAAAACATGGATATATTCAAAGGTCCAACTCTTGGGCGTATAAATATCATCTGTCTCAGTTCCAGATCTTCGAGACAAGTCTATTTTTTCAGGTCACGACGGTAGTTGGATCTTCTTTTTCATCCAAGGTAGCCTGGAGTTGATTTTTTTATATATCACCAAAAGTTTTTCCAGAACTTCATTCCTTTTATAATTGGCAACGTTTCAAATGTAATAATGAAATCTTGTTCGGTTTCCAATGGCGGCGACGAAGCTTGTGACGAAGCGTCTTCCCGCTGTGTCTCCATTTCGAGCACTGAACTGAAGACTGGCGGGAAACTGATACAATGCAATTACACGATCAATCTGTCATCAGTCGTCACCAGACTGACAAAAATCATTAAAACATTTAAAAATCTGCCAGTCCCGTTCATCACTCCATCAGTCAACGCATGGTACGATCAGTTTCACATCATTCTGACCCAGATTACTGACTAAACTGACGCGAAACTGAGCCAATTCAAAATTTCAATGAAAACCAATTTATACGTCTAACTTTGGCACCATGTAGTAACAAAAAATGGCCTAGGATCACCGTATCAAATATGTACTTCAAATGGCAGGTTATTTAATGCCATTCTGGTTCTATTTCCCAATATTCTACTTTGTTCTTTATAGCAATTTTAAGTTGGTCAAGTTTCTGAAATAGCAAAAAACTACGTTTACGGTGCGAATAAGAAGTAGTGGCAAGATTGACTTCATGATAGTAATTTTTCATTATATTCAGTAAAGCAGATATTCAGATTGATCACCAGTAGCGATATCTCAAAAACCATGCAAAAAAAATTTAGCCAAACGGTAGTCATGGATGTGACCTATTTCCCGGTGCAGAATTGACATTTTTTTTCGGACATATATTTCATTTATGCATAGTTGAATTACACAGTGTCTTTTACAAGTTACTAGACCAAACCCGCGACCCCGCTCTTTTGGAGGTACTGTAAAGTATAGGTCATTCGTTTGGAATTAGTGTGGCTTCGGAGAAAGAAATGCAATATTCAAAGCAATGCGATAGTTACGTTGGCAATGAACATATTTTATCAAACATTTTAATGCAACAATCATTTCAATGTTTCGTTTTTTATGTCCTCTGAAAAATAGAGTTTACTTGGAAATTTGCCTGATCTTAAAATGGCCTTGCTGCTAATAGTCAAGGTCGTCGACATGCTTGAACATTGAATTTCTTGCTCTTTTTATTTCCGGTATAAAAAATACCGTATAAGAAAACTGCTTTGACCTTCAAATGAGCTTGAATGTCATAGTCACTATCACGTTCAAGGTCACCATTAAGTAAATATTTTAAAACCTTGTAATTTTACTACACAACATGTTTCTTTATGAAACGTTATTTTCGAGATATACTTTAGCGCAGAATTTCTCACTATTCACATTATCAAAAATGTGGGTTTCATTAAAAATTGAAGGTCAAAGTCAAGGTTACGTTCAAAACCACCAATGGATGACACTTTTTAAACCTTACAACTTTGTTCTAAAACGTTTTTGCATAGGAAAAGTATTTTTAGACATAATTTGACCTATCCGAACTTTCGACCACTTTCTATATTATCTCAGATAAACCCATGCCTACAACCTTCCTCGGGTTTCAATCAGTAAGTACGTCTCTCCGTATTGTAATTCAGACGTGATGCTGACAGACTGATCAGACATTCACATTTACGGGTATATACCGGGGTATTTCAAATTCGACATTCGGAGATAAAATGCCGCTTAGAAAGTTTTGAAATCCAAAATACTACCGGAGAGGGATGGAAAAAACCGAATTTTCACAGAACATTTATTTTTTCCTTTATTTGTAGTGGAATTTCAAAATAAATTGTACATTAACATTGCTACATTTTCTCCTCTACAAGATGCTATAATTATATACGAGTATGAAGTTTCGTTTCTTGCCCTTCTGCATCAACTTTATTTTTCCTAATAGATGCCAATTTGGATTTTTGCATGGATGAATGAGTTTTCAATTTTAATTCCAAAAATATATGTACATATGTCATGAAAGGATATTGCCAAACCTTGGTTACTTAACAAAAAAATATATATAATTTCCTATTCACTCTATTCATCTGTGCAAAAGTCCAATATGGCGTACACAAGAAAAAATTAATTTGATGCTATGGAACAATCGACGAAATGTAATATGGAAACCTTGATTATGTCATCTTGTAGAGGAGAAAAAGTGGCAATTTCAATGTGCAATTTACTTAAACCCACTACAAATTAACTCATTAAAAAAACTAAAGCAATTTTAGGCAAATAAAACAAAATTTTGAAGCTTTCTGAGCGGCATTTTGTTAGTTACCTAAATACGCAACTTTGCCGCCATTTAAGTGTCTTCGTATCTCTTACTGTTTTGGAGATCTCAATGATGAGGGTCGAATTTGAAACATCCGGTATACATAGATATAAAAAACAGATTTTCAGTAGCGTCCGTTTTGGCTTGTATCTTTGTAGGGGAGCTACAAAAGGCAATTTTTTACAGGAACTTCTGGTATTCTTTTTTGTGTTCCTAATGGATCTGAGAAGTTGCCATTTTATACTGGAATAGCCTGGATAATTCTTTTATGTTTTCCGAAAGGTACTGCTCCAAGTTATCAGTCATCCAAAAAGAAAGCAGTCATCTCAAATCCGAACTGGCCAGGTACAAAGACCAAATGGCCAAGCTAGGTCTTGCTGGAGACACGACAGAAATCAACAACCTTAGATACAAACTATCCTCACTGAACGACACAATTAAAGAGCGAAACGACCTCAAGCAACGGGTCAAACATCTTGAAAAGGAACTTTCGGAGTACACAGATTTGCCTGAGGATATTGAAGTGTTCAAGCAGAGGTCTTTGTTGTTGGATGAGGTCTTGCAAGACCGAGATCGGTTGGCAAGGAGGGTTGAGCAAGTGAGAGGTCTGGAAGATGAGGTAAGGTCAAGGACCTCTCCTCCAAGATATACTGAGATATATGTACAAGATTTTAATTGTATACGTCTCTACTACATAAGTAAACATTATAAACAACGTAGGTCATATTTTACGAAAGCTATTATCTGAGATTTGAGTTTCTGTTAATTTAATATTCCTAAATCTATCAAGTAAGTAAACCACCATAACAAAAAAAAAACAGTTATTTTACCCCTGTCTCCTTGATAAATTAAACTAAGAAATTATAAGGTAACGTAATTTACCTGAAGATAGCCAATCTATGATATATTTCTGCGTCAAATGACTTATCCAAGATAAAATTAGATACCGTAGCGTCATCTATGAGAATTTGTCACAGCTGTTTCTCTATTTACTAATATATACATTAAAAAGGTAACTGTCTCATAGATGGCGCTATAGCCAATTATATGAACATACAGGCAGCGCCATCTACGTTCATATAATTGGCTACAGCGCCATCTATGAGATACTAATCTTTTTAAAGAATATGTAGTAAATAGAGAAATAGCTGTGACAGATTCTCATAGATAACGCTACGGTATCTCATTTTATCTCGTATAATTTTTCGAACGCGGTAATATAGCATTAAATTGTCGATCTTCTAGGATAATACGTTAGTCAATGGTAACACTTTAATCAAATCCAAGCGAATAACCAAAATTTCTGTGTTATGTGCCGCGGTTATAATATGGTTCAAGGTGACACACGGGTTGATAACGTCAGTTAAACGAATCGCTTGAACGCGTTGGTTTTAACCCCGGTTTTATTGCATGTTGTTTATTTTAGGAAAGTGCTTATATAATCTCTGATTATTTGTATTATCACTTAATAATCGGTGCTTTTTTGTCTACAACGGTGTATGGAAAGTTTAAATAAGAAGCGTTTCATAATATTCATGGGAGAAATGTTTTTTTTTCAGAAAATTTTTTTTAATGATGGAACCATGGTTTTGTAGCTATGATAACTTTCAATTCTCTAAAGTTTTCCGCATGTCAAAGAAAACATTTATTGTTTTAGCAGAAATGATGAAAAAAGATATTAGCCAAACCGTATACAGGTGGACATCATCCAGTGAGTTAAATGACCATATTTGAATATTCTTGTGGCATATGGCAGGATACTTTGTTGAACATAGGAACTAGATTGAAAGTGTTCCCAACAACAGCAATGAGTATAACTAATAAGGTGCTCCACTTTATGCTAACACTGAAGTCAGCCTGTATCAAGTTTCCCAAAAATGAAGCTAAAGTACAATAACAATATCCAATACCCGGCAAAATTCTAACTTGTCACATTTCAAATAATAACCAGAAATATAAAACTACTCCTGAGTTGGGTAAATACCACAATTTTGCGGTGATAACTGTGACATATAACAGCTGATTCATGACGTCACGGATCTTATAACCAAACTGATAACCACACTCGCTTGAACGGATCGATAAATACCAACCCAAAATGGTAAATACCATTTTCATTTGGTTATCCGCTTGAATGTGATTTTTGTTTTACGGTGTTATATAGAAACATTTTTTGATGCAGAGTTAATTAATTTTTTTAATTTAAGCTTTAATAATTTCTTCCGCACGGCCTTACAAGGATCAAAGCTGAATACAAGGCCCATATAATAAATCGTATGTGCTTAAACTACATGAAAATGTCTTTCATTCAAATGAATATACATATATGCTCATAAAAAATATTCAACGAAAATTACTTTAGCACTATCGTGAAATCGTTTTAAAAATAATTTTGATGAGTATTATATCGATATCAAATAAGCTGTCAATGACATTTATAATGGAATAAAACAATTAAACCGTTCAAAATAGCCTTCTTACGGGTCCGCTCCTTGTAAGGCTACAATGTTCCAGATGGCGTTACAAATCTAAAATTCAATAAAAATTTAGATGGAACAATTTAAAAACCGGAACAATATATCCAACTTTTCCCTTCAACTGAAAACAAAGTATTAATACCATATTTTCGTGCTTCCTAGCTATTCCTAATAAATTAAATCCCTTATGTTCAAGCAAGGCCAACTATTAATTTTTTGATCGACTTTACAAGGAACAATAAATTATACTAAACCAAAATGGAAATAAAGTGATAATTTTTTTCTTCAGTACCTTAGATTTTAACTTCGAAACCGAATAGTTTTGCGATTTTTAGTGGAATGCGTTTAAAATACTGTATATTGAAAAGTTTACCCATCAATTTTGGCCGCTTTTGGATTAAAATTTTGCAAAACTGTTTTTATGTACCTATATGGTTTTTCAGGTTTATAATAATATAGTCCAGGACTATTAGACGAAAAGAAGGCTAATCTGCTAATCCCACCAGAGGTTATTTTCCATATTATAAATCATTCTTCAAAAGTCCCCATGAATCCAAGTGGAGCTTTTTTTATGGGGGGTCAAAAGTCACAAAAAACACTATTTTCGTGACGCCAGTATCGAGCGAAATGATGGAAAAATTCATTTTTCGGAGTGTTGATCGTTCACGTGGTGTGTCGCAAAGAATAAATATACTCGAGCAAGTAGCATTACTGCTGCTAAAAGGAAGCGAGATGCTGAACCCAGCACCTCGACCGCTAGCCCTTCTCGGTGATTGCTAGGTCTCTTTTGCGCGACCTTTAACTGCCCAAAAGCATGGGAGACCTCAAGATATCAACATCTGTTTGGCAATAGAGAAAATATATAATTACATTGAAAATAATGATGACTGTTAGTTCACTTTATCGGAACTTAAAAAGGTATGTACTGATTTTGTACCTGATGATGTTACTGTAAAAACAAAACTTGTTTAAAAGTACGGTAAAAAAATCGGCATTACAACAAAGAGGTGAAGTTCAACGATTATTTGTTTCTTCGATGTTCGGCATGATGTCTTGAACAAAACCCGGTATGACAATCCTAAATCTGATGAAAAAGAGGAACGTTTTCGAATTTTAGAGGCCGCTGCACCAATCATTCGTGAAGATATACAATCGACATCCACGAATAGCGACTATTATCCTCCTACAAATCAAATGTTCGACAACATCGAGTTCAGCTCAAGCACATTTATGTGGTTTGTATTATCAAGTCCAGAAATGGCTTGGAAAGAATTTGAATCCATTGGATTGGGGATGGACTATGACCGACTAATGTTAACAGCCAATACAGACTCTATTGCCACCTGTTCCTGATGTCTTATTAAACACAATCTTTTGTAATTGTACGAAAGGTTGTGGAGCTAATTGCGGATGTAGGAAACTTCACTGTTCCGCCATTTGCGGCAACTGTCATGGACAGTCCTGTCTGAATATAATCTCGTCCAATGAAGAGTCGAATAATGTGGAATTAGATGAAAATATAGACCCCATGATTTTCCTATGCTCAACACTTGAAGTTGGCGAAGACTTAGATGATGCCGCATCTTGACACATTGATGACAAAAATAACAATATCATTTTTTCATTCTATCTTCGTGTATTAGGCTTATTGGGGAGATCACATGAAAAAAAAAACGCATCTGGTACTTTACCTCTATGGTGACGTGGAAAAAAGTACGTTATTTTACAATTTTCTCAATCTTCAACATTGAAAGTAAAACTCTCGGAATGTCCGGGTGGAGGGTGGGCTCGAGGGAACAACATCGAAGATAAAATTTGTTTTTCGAACATCTGCGGGATCAACAGCAACATTGATGCTGTTCATCACTACCTGCAATCCAATCGTCCCGCCGTGCTTTTCTTGGCGGAGACAAAAATCTCAGAGGCTGCACCGATTAACCATCTCAACTTCCCAAACTACGAGGTGCACTCCAATCTGAGAAAGAACGGGGGAGTTGTGGCTTTTGTCCGCAGCAGTCTTTCCTGCTCCAGGGATCTTTCTTTGGAATCAGACCGGAAGGACATTCTGTGGATTCGCCTCAACTCCAAAACATCACCCAAATTTATTTGCTGCCTTTATCGCTCTCCCTCGAACCATAACTGGGATGACCTACTCGAATACCTCGCCGTCCAGATCGACTTCCTGAACATCAATCACCCCGCTTCAGAGGTAGTTCTTCTCGGTGATTTCAATGCCCATAATGAGCTTTGGTTGGGCTCAAACAAGACCGATGCAGCAGGTCGTGCAGTCGAAGCGTTCGCTCTTACTCAAGGGCTGACCCAGCTGGTGACGAGCCCTACTTTTTTCCCCCGCGTCTCGTCACACGCCAGTAGCCTGCTGGATCTCTTTCTGACCACGCATCCTGCCCCTTACAGCACTGCCGTCCTGTCCCCCCTGGGTAACTCAGATCACGGTGTTGTGGAGGTTAGGTTTCGGTCAGGTTAGGTTTCGCTGTGGCCGCAGAAACTCGCACAGGCCGCAAAACTTGGCATTACGGACATGCCGACTGGGAGGGGCTCAGAGACTTCTTCTCTAGCTTTCCTTGGAGAGATGTCTGTTTCACTGACGCGGATGCGTCGACTGTCTGTTCTTCAATAACCGAAATTATCCACGTCGGAATGGAGGAATACATCCCTCACACACAGTGAAAGTTCCTAAACCAGGGTCCAACGGCTGGTTCAACAAATCGTGTGACACTGCTCGCCAGCAGAAGATCAAGGCCCACAGAACCTACTTACAAAACCCCACTGTAGAGAACAGACAAGCCGACGTCGAGTCCAGAAACAAATATAACGAAGCGGTTCGCAATGCCAAAACCCAGCATGATATAAAAGTTAGGCACAGGGTAATGTCGCAGCGCAATGGCAGTCGGTCTTTCTGGACGCTGGCCAAGCAGATTGAAAAGAACTTCTCACACAGTAGCCTTCCACCACTTACGTGTCAGGATGGAACTATTGTATTCGACTCAAAGGCCAAGGCGGAAGTGCTAGCCAAGATCTTTGCTGCCAACTCCACCATGGACGTCCCCACCAACGCCCAAGTGCCGTCAATTCAAAGGGTTCCCCACACTATGCGGGAGGTAACATTCAGGCATAAGACCGTAAGACGAGTGCTCTTGCCGCTCGACATCAACAAAGCTTCTGGTCCGGACTTGATTCCTGCCATTGTACTGAAGAGATGTGCAGCTGAGCTTGCTCCAGTTCTTTCGCGTCTCTTCCAGATATCTTATGAATCCGGCACTTTCCCAGAAAACTGGAAATTTGCTCATGTACAGCCCATCCCAAAAAAAGGATCTAAAACCGACCCTTACAACTACAGGCCTATAGCTCTGCTTTCTGTTATAAGTAAAGTGATGGAGAGGTGCATAAATCGCGAGCTTCTGGACTACCTCGAACGTCACAGCTTGATTAGCGACAGGCAGTACGGTTTCCGGCACCAACGATCCACAGGGGACCTCCTAGCTTACGTCACGCAACTGTGGAGTAAACTCATCCAGTCTCATGGTGAGGCTCATGTCGTTGCTCTTGACATCACGAAAGCGTTCGATCAGCTGTGGCACGCTGCCCTCTTAAGCAAACTTCCATCCTACGGCCTCCCAGAAAAGCTTTGCAGATGGGTGGCTGACTTTATCTCTGGCCGCAAGATATCCGTCGTAATTGACGGATTCTCCTCTTCATCCCACAACGTCAACGCGGGTGTTCCCCAGGGATCGGTCTTGGCTCCAACACTGTTTCTCTTACATATCAACGACCTCCTTTCCTGCACGATCAACCCAATCTACAGCTTCGCTGATGACAGCACTCTACATGCAGGAATTCAGAGTGACAAGCCGATCTCCGCCGCTGAGCTGGAAAAAAGAAGACTAGCGACGACTTCTTCTCTGACAAGAGACCTGGAGGCTATCACTGCTTGGGGACGCAACAATCATGTACAGTTCAACGCTTCCAAAACACAGTACTGTACTTTGACGAACAAAAAGCGTTCTAGCGCTCATACAGTTTCGATGGACGGTCGAGTTCTACCAAAGAGCCATTCATTTCGGCTGGTCGGAGTCCAGATCACCGAGGACCTGATCTGGCACGAACACATATCTTCAATAGCTGCAGCTGCTGGGAAAAAGCTAGGCTATTTGTTTAGGGCTAAGAAGTACTTTTCTCCGCATGACCTTCTCACTCTATACAAGGCCCAGATAAGGCCTAGCCTCGAGTATTGCTCACACATTTGGGGTGCTGCCGCCCCGACTACATTGTCCATGCTCGATGCTGTCCAGAGGAGGGCGGTCCGACTGATCGATGACTCTTCTCTAACAGACAGTCTCGGGACTCTTTCGCACCGGCGGGCCGTCGGCGATCTAGCTCTTTTCTATCGCTACACCAACGGGCTTTGCTCCTCAGAGCTCTCTTCCATGATGCCGCCGCGCGATGTGCCTGCCAGACAGACCCGCCTGACTTCGGCGTCCCATCCTAACCGTGTCAAACTTCGTACATCCAGAACTGGCCGATACGACCGCTCCTTTGTCCCGAGCGTGTCTAGATTGTGGAACAAACTACGGGAGGAAGCTTTTCCCAGTTCTACTAACCTTAGGCAGTTCAAAAATCGTATTAACAAAATTTCTTTGGGATCATCATAGCAGCCGCGGTGTTCCGGCATTTAGGCTTCTGCCTGCGCGGCTGTTTCGATATATATAAAAAAAAAATCAAGTCCAGAAATGGCTTGGAAAGAATTTGAATCCATTGGATTGGGGATGGACTATGACCGACTAATGTTAACAGCCAATACAGACTCTATTGCCACCTGTTCCTGATGTCTTATTAAACACAATCTTTTGTAATTGTACGAAAGGTTGTGGAGCTAATTGCGGATGTAGGAAACTTGGCCTTCACTGTTCCGCCATTTGCGGCAACTGTCATGGACAGTCCTGTCTGAATATAATCTCGTCCAATGAAGAGTCGAATAATGTGGAATTAGATGAAAATATAGACCCCATGATTTTCCTATGCTCAACACTTGAAGTTGGCGAAGACTTAGATGATGCCGCATCTTGACACATTGATGACAAAAATAATAATATCATTTTTTCATTCTATCTTCGTGTATTGGGCTTATTGGGGAGATCACATGAAAAAAAAAACGCATCTGGTACTTTACCTCTATGGTGACGTGGAAAAAAGTACGTTATTTTACAATTTTCTCAATCTTCAACATTGAAAGTAAAATTTCTTTGAAAAAAACGATCTCTACGTAAAAAATGCAAAACCTTTTTTGTGGAAAATTTCAAGATATACGGAAAAATGTGTTTTTGTGACCTTTGACCCTCCATAACAAAAAAAGGTCCACTTGGATTCATGGGGACTTTCGAGGGATAATTTATAATGCTGAAAAGAAGCTCTGGTAAAAAATTTAGTCAGGTGGGATTTTTTCAGCAGATTAGCCTTCTAAATACATCATCTGATAGAGCTCATCAAACGCTTGTTCGGTTCCTATGAGTTTGTATATTTCAAGACTTCGTAACTGAGATACAGGATGTTCAAGTTCATTCAAATCAAAATTCATGAAAGTTTTTAATTCAATATTTCAATACAATTCGAAAATATATTGTTTTGATTTCGAAATTAGAACTTTAACAGCCTTGTATGTTGACAAGGGAGCACTTTGGGATCCATGTCTACATGAACTTTTCGTATTATTTTCTGATTTACTTACTGCTACTGTTTCCTTCATGTTTTTTTTTATTAATTATTGTTAAAAATTGTTATAATGAAAAACTTTCAATTCCTGGGGTCAACTAGTTTTATTCAAGATTTTAACAATGCAGTTGTAAAGGTTTCACGAAAATCCGTTCAAAGGAAACCGGTTCCGAGATTTCGATATTTTTTACGTGCTCCACTGAATAACAACGCTAGCGAATTGTTGCCGCGTCTTTCTTTTTGAGTTCGATGGGTGTTAGTGTAAGTAGAAGGAATTTCTCATGGCATGCCACTACGACTCTTTACTAATTGGCCTTATAAGGCGCATTGCCTTTCATGTTCCACCCACCTTCATACAGCTTCTGAAATATTTTGCACCAGGTGTACAACTTGCGTAAAAAGGCAACTAGGGTAGACGAAATGGAGGAAAACTTGGCCATGGCGAACAAACAGAACAAACTGCTCGAAGATGAGCTAGAACACGTCCGATGCAAATTGTCATATGCAGAAATTGAAGCTTTGAACAGCAAAACTGAAGGCGACACTTTGAGATCGAAACTGGTTTGCATGGAACATGAAATGGAGACGTTCAGATCTCAGAACAAAGATAGGGAGATGCTGAAACAGGAAAGAGATCATTTGAAAAAGTCTTTGGATGAACTCACAAGGATGCAAGCCGATTTCGATCACATGAAACATCAGGTACCTGTGAATGTTTACACTCCCTAATCCGAGAGCTCCGGGTTCGATCCCCGAGTCTGACAAACCTTTACGGTTGTACTTTATTATTATAAATATTGGTTTAGCTAAGAAAAAGCTTAATTTCCAGATGTAGGGCTTGAAAGTCTCAAAACCAGAATGTAGGGAAAATCTGATCCGTTTCAAATCCGCGTACGCTTGTCCATGTTCGACAAACTTTTTTCTAAGACAGCCATCTTAGGCCATCTATTACCAGAACCGGCCGCTGCAAGAGTGAACCAGCAAGCTTTCATTGGTAACTACATCTCAGTTCGCATTTGACAGCCGGGTCACCAATGTGACCGCTAGATGCCGCCGATTCTGGCGGTATAGTAGCTACGGTCTACTCGAAATTGAACAGAATAGTTTACCTTTATTTCACTGTCTTACTATAAATACATAGTAGTTTCGTTAAGAAAAACAAATTTAATTTTCAGATGAAAAGCTTGGAAGTACTAAAAGCCGAAAGGGACATGTTCAAGTCAAAGTACGAAAACCTGATAGGTCTCGAATGTGAATGTGACATACTCCGGTCTCAAGTGGAACGAGCTAAAGTGATAGAGAAAGAACGAGACATATTAGAAAATCAGGTGGAAGATTTGGAAAATTGCATATCTGAACAGGAGAGTGAAATCAGACGATTAGTTTGCCATATTGACACTTTGGCGCAAAAGGACAGACAACAGGTGAAACATAAGTTTTTTAAGGTTAATATTCATTTCAATTTCACGTGATTTTAACTGAATCAGCCCAGATCAGACGTCAACGTGACTGGGTGGCCAAACCACTTACTTCGAATGCGTGAGTCGCGGGTTCGGTTCTCATTGGTGACCAGTTGTTTTTTTTGCTTTTTTAACTTGATTTTTCAACAAATAACGATTAATTTACATCCAGGAAAACTTGAAAGACCTAGTTGCCTCAATAAGAGAAGAAATTGATACAAAGGGTGCCCTACTTATCGCTTCCGAAGAAAAAATCGCCACGATGCAATGCCATTTTAAAACCTCTTTTGAAGATATCAGAAATGAAACATCTCAGGTCCGTTTACAAAAAGAGCAACTCGAAAAGGAGGTCGAAATGGCAAAAAGTCGCAATAGCTCTTTGGAACAGGAGGTTTATTGTTTAAAATGCGCCAATGATTTGATGGTGAAGAAGATGGAAGATACTGAAGAATACATTGAAAGGTTGCAAAGAGCGTTACAGGAAACGGACAAGAAGGTACATCGAAGTATTCTAACTGAGAGGCATTCCAAAGATGATGCTATCAGCACTATGAGGTATGTTTCTCTTCTAGGCCGAGAGGCACTGACATTTTGTTGGAACAAATGATATCCGCTTGGAATTGTTTGGATCTACTTGGAGATCAGTGAAAATCTCTGAATATTCACAGAAATTCTCGCATCTCCTCAGATTTTCTTTGATTTGATCGGATCCCTTTGTTTCTCAACCGGAAGAAAAGACAAATCTACTGAAACCTCGATAGAATTAGAAACTTTATATAACATCTAATATCAAATGTTCTAGGTACGAGTTAGAGGCAGCTAGAGAAGAAAATGAAAATCTCCAACAAATTATCAAACAAATGAATCAGAATGTAGGAGATGATCATCTCCAGCAATTACTCTCGCAATCCAGAATTGCCATAGAACGAATTGCTGTAGAACTAAACAGACAGTACGAAGAGTGGGATTGCATGAAAGGCAAATTCGTACAGAAAAAACACACCACGTGCTCTGCTATTGGGACTGATGATGCAGCTCAACAAGGTCCACGACGAATTGATATCAACAAACAGACTAGAGCTGTGGGGATAGATATTGGAGAACAGGATCCTAACCTTTGGGATTGTAACAGGAAATATGGAGTTGCACCAAATGGGACTTCTAAAGATCCAACTCAATGGGACTGCAATAGGGGGACTGAAGATGGTGAAAGAAGGCTTTGTGTGGCACCATGTACTACTGAGTCACCCGGTGATGATCCAAGTCAGTGGGATTGCAAGAAGAAGATTGATGGTCGTACTCCAAGTCCATCTGGTGGTGCTACTAGAACTCCAAGTAGTGACCCAAGGCTTTGGGATTGTCGACAAATGCCACCTACAGGTGCTAGAGGAGGTGCCCCTGAGCTACTTCCATACATCTGCCTAGATCAGAAACGCGCTGAGGGAGACCAGGAAAAGCAGGACTCAAAAGCTCCATGTACTTGCCTGAGTTTAGGTGAAAAAAGAAAAGTAGGGAGAGACAGTGATGAGTGTAATTGCTTGAAGTTCATCGAAACTGAGCCCGAACACCAAGCAGAATGTACTTGCTTGAGATACTTTGGGAAAGATCAAGACATATACAAAGAGCTTGAAGATCGCATAGGTCAATTGGAGAGAGAACTAACTCAAGCTAACGATACCATTTTGAAACTTCAAGATCGCCTAGGTATGGCCGACAGAACGTCGGCAGAGAACTTGGCTCTAAGGAAGCATTCTATCGAGGTTCAAGACATGGCTAAAGAACAAATTGAAGAATTAGTGGAACATCTGAAAAAAGCTAGAGCGCAGGTGGCTGAACTAGAAGATGAGAACGCGAAAATGAAGAAGAGCTTGGATGATTGCTTGGAGGAGAAGAAAGAGCTCCTAGCACGCATCAAAGAGCTTCAAGCTATGGACAGAGAATTGATGAAAACAGAGTTAGATTCCTTGAAGAAAGAAAAAGACGATATGGATAAAGTGATAGCTAGTACTGTCGTTACAGCGTCTAGACGAGCTTCAAAAATAGAAGGAGAGCTAGATGAAGTATCTGTTCATAACAAACAATTGCGATCAGAAATTTTGAAGCTCCAAAGTGCTAACCAGGATTTGGGAAGTGAGAACAAAAATCTAGCTTCTAGGCTTGCTTCAATGACCAACGAGAATCAGAGGCTAAGTGGTGAGCTGAATGCGGCAAAGGCTGAACTAGAAAATTTGAGGAAACTTGCCACCGATCCTAATCTCTTGGAGGCTTTACGGAAAGAGAACGAAGAGTTAAAGAGGCAAATCAATGAATTGCTGCAACAACTACAAAGACCTGCTCCTGATTTAGGGTTTGACTACAATAAAGAAATGCAAGAAAAGGAAGCTTTGAAATCTATCATAGCTGATCTTGAGAATCAAATGAAGAATTTGAGGAGACCCGACGGGGAAATGGAAAGAATGCTAGTAGCTCCGTCTGACGAATTAGAAAAAATGATAAAAGAGCTAACAAGAAGACTGGAAGAGGAGCAAAAAAGAGCTGATGCTGCAGAAAATGCGTTGCAGAATTTGAAGGCTGCTGATCCATCTGGTTTACTGAACGATGAAATAAAAAATCTGAAAAAAAGAGTCGCACAGCTTGAAACTGAAAATACTGATTTGAGAAACGCTTTGACTAAGTCTAATGGTGAAGTTGCAAATCTTCAGAAAGAACTAAGTTCTGACAAAAATGAACTTAATAAGATGTTGAGCGAAAACTCAGCTCTCAAAGAAGCAGCTGCAAAAGTTCCAGGTGCCGATGCATCCCTAGCTACACCAATAGCTGGAGAGGATATAGAAAAATTTAAGGCTAGAATTGCACAGCTAGAAAACGAGAATGGTACGTTGAAGAATGAACAGAATAGAGGTAACGCTGATAACAAGAATATGTATGACACTATCAATAAACTGCAAAATGAAAATGCTGAGTTGAAACAGAATCTTATCAAACTTCAGAATGAGAATGATAAGATGAAGAAAGATATGGACAATATGATAAACAACGCGAAGAGAGATGCTGATAAGATATTGCAGATTGAGAAAGAAAATGATAAACTACAGCAAACTATTAAGAATCTCGAAGCTCAAATAGATAAGCTGAAGAAAGATCTTGATGCAACTTTAAACCAAGCGAGAAGAGAATCCACTGGAGTATCTCACCTACAAGATGAACTTGCTAAGCTCAAACAAAAGATTGCACAGATGGAAGGAGAAAATAGTAAGCTGAAGTCCAATCTGAACACGACGATGGATAACTACAATAATGCTGCGGCAAAATTTGCAACTTTCAAAGATGAAAATGACAGATTGAAAGGTCTACTGGCCGATGGTCAAAAAGATATTGCAAGCTTGAAAAAACAAAATGAAGCACTGAAAACAACAGGTAATGAGAAGTATGCTGCAGACTTAGCAAGAGCTGAAAATGAAATATCTAATCTTCAGAGGAAGATAGCGCAACTTGAAGCTGAGAATGCTCGCCTTAAAGCTGAGCTTAACAGCGCTTTGGATAACTTGAAAAAAGTTGATGATGCTGACCTAAGGAAAAAATTAATGATGCTCGAAAATGAGAATTCGAAGTTGAAGAGCAACTTAGATTCAGCGTTAAAAGGTGGAGATGAAGCTGCAAGGTTGAAAGAAACGTTAGACGCTGAGAATGCTAAGCTGACAAAAGATATGAGCGCAGCTATGGACAGCCTTAACAAATCAAACGCAGCGATATCGCAGTTGAATAATGAATTAGGTAAACTGAGGGATAAGTTCAAAATGCTGGAAGCTGAAAACGCAAAGCTCAGGCAAGATCTGAACAAAGCTTTGGATGATATAAAAAAAGCTGTGTCAGACGCAGCACAAGCAAGAGATGACGAAGCTAAGCTTAAACAGAGAATTGCTCAAATGGAAGCTGAAAATGCTAATCTTAAGAAAGATTTGGATGAAGCGATGACTGACGTAAAGGCGTTGCAGCAAATGAGAAATGAAAATGCGAAATTGAAAAGGAAGGTTAATGCTTTAGAGAACTCAAATGCGGATTTAAAGATAGTCGTGGGCGATGCTGGAAAGGGTGCTCCAGCTGAAGATGACAGTAACAAACTTAGGGAGCATATTGAGATGTTAGAGAATGAGTTGAAAAAGCTTAAAGATGATCATAGCAGGTGTCCGTTCCTCATATCACAGCTGAATGATGAGATAAATGATCTCAAGAAGAAGCTTTCAGATTTAGAGATGGTAAATGTCAACTTGCAGACAAAACACGATGGTGTAGCTGGTGACTTCAAAAGTACAGTAGCTGAGCTAGCTTTACAAAAAGACAACGAATCGAAGCTAAAGCAGCAAATTGGTCAAATACAAGATGAAAATAAGAAGCTGAACACAGAACTAACAGCGTTAAGAGTAGAACTTACGGCAAAAGCAGGTGAGCAAGCTGCATTAAAAGACAAAGAAGCAAAACTGAATCAAAAGCTGTCACAGCTGGAAAGAGAGAATACGATGCTGAAAAAAGACCTAGAAGTTGCAATGGAACAGTTGAAAAAAGCTGAGAAAGCTTGCGATCAAGTGAAAGATGAAAATGCTGTATTGAAACAGAGAGTAGCTCAACTCGAAGCTGAGAATGCTACGTTGAAAAAGAACCTGGACAACGCCCTTTCTGAAGCCAGAAAAGCTGGTGTTAAAGAGGACGATTCGAAACTGAAAGATAGGTTAGCACAACTTGAATCTGAAAACAAGAAGCTGAAATCAGACTTGAACAATGCATTGGACGAAGCTAAAAAGAGAATGTCGGATTTGTCCAAAGCCAGAGACGATGACAATAAGATGAAGCAGCGCTTGGCGAATTTGGAAAACGATAATGCAAGGTTGAAGAAGGAGTTAGATAAGGCTTTGGCTGATGCGCAAGCGGGTACTTCGGGAACGCAGCAATTGAAAGATGAAAATGACAAGATGACGCAGAAGATTGCGCAACTTGAAGGCGAGATTAATAGACTGAAGAAGGAGTTAAACAAGGCTCTTGAAGATGCGAAAAAAGGTATGACTTCTACTTATTCAGTCAGATCTTTACTGACTTTTGTTTAAATTTTACATTTGAAAGCTTTCACTTATCGCGAAAAAACGTAAATCGAGGTATCACATTTTATTTGATGTTCCGTGATATACAGTGCTGTCTTAAGCGTGTTAGAGATATAAGCGCCCTCCCCCACTATCGTTGCCAGGCAACGTGGTAACGACGCTTTTACAAGGAAGGATTTAGGAATCTATCTAGAGGGAGGGGGTAGGGAGGATTGTTGCTTGCTTAGGCACTTGCAGCGCTTCTGAGAACAAATGCTCTTGCGACAATTGAAGAGCGGTGGTTGGAATACGTCTAGGGAGGATCGTACGTCTCACGATTCAGGTTTAGCAAGATAATTTTCACAGCAATATACATTAATATAAACCATTTTCTTGAAAAACAAAAATGGCACACATGGGTGTCTAGGAGGAGGCGCCTCTCTTCTAAATCCGGTCTTGCGCCTATATGACACACTCCTTTTAACACGTTTCTGTCTCTTCTCTATCTCTCTATCTCGTACATATGTAAATCTGAAATGGTAAACGATTTCCGCTAGCACTGTATATAGGATAGGCCATTCAAAGTTTGCATCTGCTGTAAAAAAGACACTAATGAACATGTTTTTAAATTTCGTTTTATTGGGAAGATCGAACCTTGTAATTCAAGAATAAAACAATATTGTTCAAACAAGTGCCTGGTAGTACCTCATCCGATTAACCGATTATTTGGGCTTGAGTGGCAAGCTACCGAATCATAACTGCTCAACGCTCTGCACAATGCAAATATAGATGTCGCACCACCAAGACGGTCGACCCATCTAGCAGGCGGAATACGAGGTATTCACAAGGCAGACCAACAATGGCTTTCTATGCATAGACACGATTGAAATTGACATGTCCGCTTTCCATCTCTGTAACCACGATCAACCACAGACTATTTGCTGCTCATCGATAACTCATCAGTGCGGTATAGGCCTGGTAGTAGTAGCAGATGTCGCCGATTTTGGACCTATAGTAGATATGGTCTACTCGTGATTGAACAAACTAGTAATATAGCTTTCGTCCGTTCCACCACAGATGGACAACCATGGACAGCTGTTTGGCAACTCTTCAGTTCGTGGAGGTCTGATTTCGGTGGACAACGAACGAAAGCTGTGCAGAATAAGGTCTATCGAAATAAGACAGCACAAAGAGCCATCTATTACATCAAGCTGTCAGTTGGAACTGTAATCTGGTTCGCATTGTCAGCCGGGTCACCACTGTGTTGTCCACCGAGAGAAAGCCTGAAGAGTTGACAAATAGCATGAAATAGCTGTCTCTGGTCGACCGTCTGTGGTCGGATGAACGAAATCTGTTTTATTAGCTATAGAAGTCTTGGAGAGAGATGAGCGCAAAAGAAACAAATGAGTATGGTCGTTCAAAAAACTCGCGAGTAAGTAGACGAAAAATCTTCACCTACCAGTGGTTTGACAAGTTGATTTTATACTGCTCGACGCTCTGCCCATTTCAACTTCCTTGAATACTGAGGATATTGCAACTAATGACTCAACCACTATTTATTAAATAAACTTGTCTTTAATGCAGATATATCTGGTATATCCGCGATGCAAGACGACGATGCCAAACTAAAACAGAGACTAGCTCAACTTGAAAGAGAAAACGCCAAGATGAAAGGCGAGTTAGACAGGGCCCTCAAAGATGCATCCGGGGGCTCCGATATGACAGCACAACTCAAAGGGGAGAATGTTAAGCAGAAAAACAGAATTGCACAGTTGGAGGACGAGCTCAATAGACTCAGGAAGGAGCTGGAGGCGAGTTTGAGCGATCCGAAGAAAGGTGTTTCGGGAGTAGGGAATCTTCAGGATGGTAATTCCAAGTTGAAGCAAAGGATTGCTCAGGTGGGTTGATGAAACCGAAAATACAGGAGGAACGACAAAAAATATGCTGCATTGTCTGCAGAATACAATCAATCTCAAGGACAATGCTCACTTAAAACTAAACTATAATATAATTACATAAGGAGATCTGAAGTAGGTAAATTGTAGAACTCACACAAGGTATAATATGGTTTACATATTAAGAAGTTTTTAGGTTCATTGCGGAATATCTTTAAATTGTTAATTCTTTAGACAGCATCAGCGAGACATTTAAATTTTCAGACCATTATTAATTATTGAGTACTTCAGAAGTGTATATATATATATATATATAATAGGAAAATAATGGGCAACTTCGCGAAATCTGCAAAAAGAAGGAAAGTGGATTCGAGCAGAAAATAGGATAGGTAACTTGAGCAATACGTTTTTCTGCTTGTTGGCTTCATCAGGCCCGAAACGAATGCACCTATGCAACACAAAAGTCGATACATATGCTCATACATCCGGATACGGGTGGAACCTGAGGAAACGAAGATGGAGAGGAAAAAAGTCAACACACGAAGTCCACAACAAGAGCCAACCTACACATTGTAGTATAAAATGGCTAGAAGACCACGAATTTACCAAGGCGATATCAAACCACTACCACCCGGCCGGTTATAGCCAGATGCTGTGGTACTTAAAGCAAGAAGGATCTACAAAGAGAAAATGATCATGGGGAGAAATATACAATAACAACAAATAGGAAAATATTGGGCAAAATCCGCAGAAAGAAGGTGAGTGAATTCAAGCAGAAAATAGGATAAATAACCTGAACAATACGTATTTTTGCTTGTTGGTTTTATCAGGCCCAAAATAGATGCACATATGCCACCACAAAAGTAGATACACATGTACATATAAAACTAAAAAAAAAATGTAAAACCCAAACAAATAATTGTACCACCAACAGACTTATACATGTCGTTAAAGCCTCACAGGAGTACATCCTGATAGCATAGCTTTGCGAGAAATCAGCGAACTACAGGGTGAATCTGGACATACAAGGGTTCATTACTCAAAACAGAAAAAAATAGCAGAACCCAAACGAAGAATTGTGCCACCAACAAACTCATATATGTTGTATAGACCTCATAGGAGTACATCTCTATGGCATAACTTTGCGAGAAATCACGAGACTACAGGGTGAATCTGGGCATACAAGGGTTGATTCCTCAAAACAAAAAAAAATCGCAGAACCCAAACGAAGAATTGTGCCACCAACAAACTCATATATGTTGTATAGACCTCATAGGAGTACATCTCTATGGCATGGCTTTGCGAAAAATCAGGAGAATACAGGAACATATATGAGTTTGTCGGTGGCACATTTCTTCGTTTGGGTTCTCCTATTTATTTTTCTGTTTTGGGGAATGAACCATAGTATGCCCAGATTTCCTGTAGTCCCCTGATTTCTCACAAAGTCGTGCGATAAAGAGTACTTCTATGAGGTCCCTACAACATATGAATTTGTTGGTGGCATAATTCCTCTCTTGGGTTCTGCGATTTTTTGCTGTTTTAAGCAGTGAAGCCTTCTATGTGCAAAATCTCCTTGCATTCCCCAATTTTTCGCACAACTATGCCATAAATATGTACTCCCATGAGGTCTCCACAGCATATATGAGTCTGTTGGTGGCATAATTCCTCGCTTGGGTTCTGCGATTTTTTTCTGTTTTGAGCAGTGAAGCCTTCTATGCGCAAAATCACCTTGCAATCCCCAATTTTTCGCTCAACTATGCCATAAAGATGCACTCCTATGAAGTCTCTACAACATATATGAGTCTGTTGGTGGCACAATTCTTCGTTTGGGTTCTCCGATTTATTTTTCTGTTTTGGGGAATCAACCATAGTATGCCCAGATTCACCCTGTAGTCCCCTAATTTCTCGCAAAGTCATACCATAAAGATGTACTCCTATGAGATCTCTACAACATATATGAGTCTGTTGGTGGCACAATTCTCGTTTGGGTTCTGCGATTGATCTTTTCTTTTGGAGAATCAACTCTTGTATGCCCAGATTCGCCCTGTAGTCTCCTGATTTCTCGCGAAGTCATGTCATAAACAAGTACTCATATGAGGTTTCTACAGCATATATGAATCTGTTTGTTACACAATTCTTCGTTTGGGTTCTGCGATTTTTTTCTGTTTTAAGCAATGAAGCCTTGTTTGCGAAGAATCACCTTGTATTCCCCTGATATTTTGCAAAGCCATGTCAGAAAGATGTACTCCTATGAGGTCTCTACAACATACATGAGTCTGTTGGTGACACAGTTCTTCGTTTGGGTTCTCCGATTTATTTTTGTTTTGAGGAATCAACCATAGTATGTCCAGATTCACCCTGTAGTCCCCTGATTTCTCGCAAAGTCATGCCATAAAGATGTACTCCTATAAGATCTCTACAACATATATGAGTTTGTTGGGGGCACAATTCTTCGTTTGGATTCTGCGATTTTTTTCTGTTCTGAGGAATCAACTCTTGTATGCCCAGATTCACCCTGAAGTCTCCTTATTTTTCGCAAAGCTATGCCATAAAAATGTACTCCTATGAGGTTTCTACAACATATATGAGTTTGTTGATGGCACAATTATTCGTTTGAGTTCTGCGATTTTTTTCTATTTTAAGCAGTGAAACCTTGTGTGCGCAGAATCACCGTGTACTCCCCTAATATTTTGCAAAGCTATGCCATAAAGATGTTCTCCTATGAGGTCTCTACAACATATATGAGTGTGCTGGTGGCACAATTTTTGGTTTGGGTTCTGCGATTTTTTCTGTTTTGGGGAATCAACCCTTGTATGTCCAGATTCACCCTGTAGTCCCCTCATTTCTCGCAAAGGTATGTCATCAATATCTACTGCTAATGAGGCCCCTGTAACATATACGAGTTTGTTGGTGGTACAGTTCTTCGTTTGGGTTCTGCGATTTTTTCTCTTTTAAGCAATCAAGCCTTGTATGCGCAGAATCACCCTGTTTTCCCCTGATTTTTCGCAAAGCTATGCCATAAAGATGTTTTCCTATGAGGTCTCTACAACATACTATATGAGTTTGTTGGTGGCAGAGTTCTTCGTTCTGGTTCTGCGATTTTTTTCTGTTTGAGGGTCAGAATCACACTGTAGTCCCCGGATATTTCGAAAAGCTATTCCATCAGGATGTACTTCTATGAGGCATCTACAACATGTAGGTGGCTGTTGGTGGCACAATTCTTCGTTTGTGTTTTGCGTTTTTTTTTTAGTTTTATATGTACTCCCGACACAAACGTGTCGTTTGTCGAACTTACCCAGTATAACAGGTATGCGATATTTACAGCGGTAGTACAATTAGGTCTAATAACAGTAGGAGCGTTATGTAAGAAATCATTTTTGGTAATTTCCTATTAAGATAGTACCTACATTAGTGCCTGTTTTCGTTTTCCCGTTCACTTCACCGCTGGTAACATCGAATTTTGGGATATTATCTAGAATGATTTGTTTAAAGACCTGATTTAACATAAAGAAGCCCTCAGGAGCTGAAAATACCAGTTTTCTGAATCTGGAACTAACTTCAGAGACGTTGTTATCAAAGCCACTTAACCATAAATGAGCTTTGTCACTAAACATTATTTTTCGCCCAAAATCAGGAACGACCTCCAGCTGCTCTAGTGCCCAATTAGCGAATGCCTTTAGTTCTTGGGCTAATTGTACTCTATAAGGGTAAAGCCCTAAGTCCTTATTAAGGATTCGCCAAATTGTCGTGGAAGACATGCCAAGTTCTTGAGCCCGACGCGGAATGGACTGTTGCGAATTCTCATACACACGTTCTCGAACTGCAAAAACAATATTTTCAAGGCATTTTGCGTTTCGCTGACGTACAGGCACTTTCTGATCTGCTACGAATTGGTTTATTAAACGGCGAATGGTGGCTCTGCAGGACGATAGTCGACACCATAAATTGCACGGAGTGCACGAAACATTTGACGAATGGAACATTGGTTTTGATAATATTTTACAATTTCGACGCGTTGCTCAGTGGTGAAACGCTCCATAATAAAATGTAGCGACTAACTGAATACCGCTGCCAAAGACAGCACAGCACGTGTGTGACAGTCGACATCGTCATGCTACAGATTATACAAACGCTGTTGCTAAACATCGAGCGTTACTATTGGAAAACCCTTTATATTAAGTTCTTTGATTTGGTGTTTCACCCATTTTAGAAACAGCAACTCTTAAATCTTAATTTGAAACATTAATTTACGCGTTATGATATTAGGCAAACACAATTTACCAATTCAATTCAATAATTTAAAGATATTCCGCCGTGAACTCAAAAACATTCAAATAAATATTACTACTATACCTATACCTAAAATACATTCAGGGCCATATCGTCAGTCGTTCCTACAATTCTAGAACGCCTTTATGGCCTGCCTCATTTTCATAGTTTCCTACTTTTCCGTGTCAGCGCTCTATTTTGAGGTTATGTGACAAACATCTATTTGCATCAAATTGTTCATGATTTTGATTTATACCGTTTTATCGGCCTGAAATTCTCTACAACTCAAAAAGAAAAGATAACTTGACAATAGGAGAGAGCTGACGCTAACACGGAACAGGTGCAGTCCAGAAACTTTTGAAGGAGAGAAAAGACTATAACAATCAAGGAGGCCATAAAGGCGTCCTACAATTGTAGGAACGACTGACGGTACGGTCCTTAGTTAAGTTCCACATATTTTAATTTGCTTTATTTTAGTTTTAGGTTAGCTTTGTCATTAATATTGATTTTATTTTCCAGACAATAAAGCATATTTTCTATCTATAGTTCACATGCTCCCTGAAATTGAAATTCAAATTTTGGTGTATATCCTAAATCCTAAATATTTAATTGTCCGTGTGCATAAAAATTATTGTTCTATCCATTTTTTATCGATATATTGTCCGTTTTGTACATTTGACATATCTGATTTCGATCATCTGCAAATAAGTTCACAAATGAATTTTGGATATCATTTATATACATAATGAAAAATAGAAGTTCAACAACACTTTGAAGTTGAGTCATTAATTTTCAGATAATGATTGTAGAAGGAAGATAAACCAAAATATGTGTGTAAAAATAAAAAAAAAAATTAAAAAAAAAAATGTTACCTTGTTTTATAAAGTATCCTCCCGACAAGTATTTCAGTGCGGACCTGTATTTGATCGTGCGGTCTTGGAGCACCGGCATGTCACCTGATTCACGAGCCCTTTGTACTACATTAACAAAGGCACGAGGGGTTGGTTGCACTCGATTGGGAAACCGATCCGCATAAACATGTGCCATTTTTGATTTCGTTTGAGCCACGCAACAGAAACCACTATTCACTAACGCGTTACCTACTAACACTGACTGTATACAACTGAATAGAATAATTGTAAAAACATCGTTCCAAATTCTTTCGCTTTTTTGTTTCCGATGCGATGAACCGATAACGCGGATTATATCCGTTGTCGCCAAACACGAGCACATATTATTATTATTGAGACAGGGCGGTACTCAAACCTCCAAAGGGCTATAACTTTGTTACTTTAATTTTACCAGAAAAATGGTAAAGGAAAAAAACATTTCTTTTGATCAGATCTACTCACTGTTAAAATAAATGACTCAACTTCGAAGTCACCCTGTATATTCAGAATATCACTATCTTAATTTTGTACGCGCTATCCTCTCTTTCAACTAATTTCCAATCAACTGAGAAACAGTTGTGAATAATTCAATTCGGTTGTCAGAAATGCAATCCTTTCTAAGTTCGGAAATGAAGCAGGTCGTAAGTCAACACAACAGCACAACAGCCTGACTGAAGTTGCTCAGTATAACTCAATAGAAAATAACCCTAGTGTATTTGAATTAGCGTCTATGACTGTAGTCTTGTATTCTAGTTGAAGGAAGTCAAGTATCAGCATAAATTATATTATTATTATTATTGTTATTATTAGTTGGAAAAAGAAAATGGTCAATTGAAATCAGACTTGAATGTTGCGAGTGGAACCAAAGATGAGAACAGTAAATTGAAACAGAAAATTTCACAGTTGGAAAGTGAACTGGACAAGCTGAGGAAAGCTTTGCAAGAAGTTCAAGAAGGTAACTGTTGTTTTTGATTTTATATTTAGAGAATATATAACTCGACTTCGATTCCGATGTATAAAAAATCTGAGTCGAGTGCTTTTTAAGTTATAGGTTTTGGAAAAATGAGAAAAATCGAAGAAATCTACACCCTGAGAAAATCTTTTAGTTCCCATTACTACAAATTACAATTTTGTCTCGGATGGAGTGACGGATAGTGTCATTCCTCATGGTGACAGCAAGACAGATAGTAACACCAATTTGATAAATATTGGTGAACGTATTTATTAAATACACTATGAATATTCGAGCTGCCTTCCTTCAGCAGCAATGCAAGCTTGAAATCTTAAAAATGATCATCAGCCTTCCGGCAGCTCAGCTGAATTTTCGCCCTATCCATCTGCTCGGGTATTCCGCATCAAGATATTGTCTAACTGAACGGGCATAACGTCTTGCTGGTACCACATGACTCTGTAAATGCTTCCAATAAATTTTGTAAAAAGTCGAAATGAATTTCGCCATTCAAGAACTCTGGCAACTCAAAGGGTACAATGATTCTCCAATTTATAAAGCCGGTCCAGATTTTTACTTAACGATACTGTGATCTATCTTGTCTCATCAAACGTGGATTTTCTACTTGCCACTCGTGTAAGGTGTGTACATTCACGTAACCATCTTTTTTAAATGTCGACTATTCAGTCCATAAAATCTTTAATAATTGCGGATCTTCCTGGTCTCTATAACATTGTTTTACAAAACTTAACTCTTGGAGGATAATCCAGAGGTTGTAGAGATTGTACTCGCTGTACGTGGTACAGGTGAAACTCGCAAGATCCGATAGGCTGAACCTTTGGGCTCTCCCGCACGGGTATTATGTAAAAAACCCAAAACAATTAGAAAAACGACAAGTTGCCATTATTTAGACTGGGTAGTTTTTAATGTGAAAATAGTTCATTCTACGTTTGTTCGCTATAATCGCTGTTCGCTGACGTTTAAGCACCACGAACAGCTACAAAACGAGTTCACAACAAGTTTAGTATACAACAGCTTGTGCTAAGTTAACATAGAACAACCTACGTTATGTCACAAAAAACGTACGATATGTAAAAAAACGAAGAGATGTCACTTTCCAAGATAGGTAGGCTTTTCTACAAGATATTAACTCAGCACTTAGTTGAACGTGTTGCCTAAACGTCATGAGGCTTCAGTTATCAATGTTTGGCTCTGATGTGATGTAAAAAACTTTTGAAGGTGAAAGAAAGGCCAAAGGAGATTTGTCAAAAATGAAACACGACGAGCAAAAGCTGAAGCAAAAACTCGCTGATCTAGAAACCAACAATTCAAAGCTGAAACAAGACTTGGACTCAACAGTTGGCAGATTGAATACTGGAATGAGTGACGTGGAGAAAGCCAAAGATGAAAGCGCAAAAATGAGGCAACCTGTTGCACAACTTGAAGTAGAAAACACCAAGCTAAAAAAAGAACTCGAAAATGCTTTGAACAATGTAAACTCAACTTCATCCGAGTTGCAACGTCTCAAAGATGAAAATGCTCAACTCAAACAAAAAAATGCGCAATTAGAAACGAGCAATGCTCATATGAAGAAAAAGATGGATCTGACTTTGGACGATTGGAAAAAGAGCACTGGTCAGGTTCAGGATTTGCTAAGCGAGATCCAAAAGTTGAAACAAGCTTTGGCCGACAGAGACGAGCAATTGGCGCAAACAAGAAAGGAGATGGAAAAGGTTGGAGGAGAAGTTAAAGACAAAACGGCTCCACTGACTCAGATAGCAGATGAAAACGCGAAATTGAAGGGGAGGATCAAAGATCTGGAGAATCAGCTGCAGAAGTGCCAGGATAGTTTAAAGAGTGCTGAAGCTGAGTCGAAGAAAAACGCTGCGGAGTTGGTGAAGATTAAAGAATTGAATAGTTCCTTAAAGAAGCAGGCTGATACGAGGAACGGAGATGGAGAAGAAGCAGATGGTGAGTTTTAGAAAAATTGTAATTTCTGATAAGATTTTTACGATTCTAAGGTTAGTTTGCCTCCATAAGGAGATTTAAGAGTCATTTCAAGGTCATCAAAGTTTAATCGCATGTCATGTTGGTTTTTGGCGTTTGGAGGGTGTTTTGTAGTATTGCTTCTAATGAACGGTGACTCATGAAGGAAACGCCCGCTCAAAGGTTGTAAAAATGGAGTCTGTCTGTCTTGAGGCGTAAACAGTGGGTTCTATGCCATTCCATCCGATAGTCTGCCTCTATAAAAACGTTTGAGTATCATTTCAAGTTTACTTCAAGATAAAAGAGGAATTCAAAGATCCAAGTTCAATAACGCCTCATGTGAGTTTTTATGGCTTGCTGGGCATGACTCCGATGATGTTTTGTCTTTATCAGGACACTCGAAGAATATTTCAAGGTCACTTTAAGGATAAATCTAAAAGAAGTAAAACAACTGCGTCCAACCGCATGGCTTGAAGGTGAGTCGGACTCTTTTTTGGATTCTTAATTTGAATTAGTCGAAAAATATCCCTGAAAATAAGATCTTGTAGAGGCAAGCTTTGCAGGAATGTTTGATTTACCTCTTTAATTTCTGAAAATGCTAATAGATTACTCAGCAAAAATAAAAGGCACCCAGGATACGATGGCATCGATGAAGGAACAATTTGACAGAGACAAGAAAAACCTTCTGAAGAGGAACGAAGAAAGCATTGCTAAGCTTCAGCAGCAACATAAAACTGCCTTAAGAGAACTAAGAGAAAAACACGACAAAGAAGTGGCTGCTTTGAAAGATGAGATGAAGAGATTGAAGGAAGAATTAGAAAGGGTTACAGCGGAGAGAGACAAATTAAAACAGTTGGTTGAAGATCAGCGACGCACGAGTTTAGACATCAAGAGCAAGGTATGCATTTAATAGTACTTTACACTATCTTCGACGCAAAGCTCAGCCGTGCATCAAGATAGTCTGATTATGTTTTTTCCATAATATTGTTCAAAGAAAATCCCTTTTCATGAATCTGTAACGAGGTCGACAAAAAGGGTTAAAGGTAGCCAAGTTACCAAGCTTCGCCATCCCATTCATGCTAATTCATGATAATATTTACATTTTAGGTGGAACAAGTCGAAAGCGTATTCATCAGCGAAATAAGGAAAAGCAAAGAAGAAAGAAGGAGAAGCAAACAACTGGAAGATCAGCTCAACGAATCTGACAAAGCCCTACTCGAAATAGATCAGAAATACTCGGAAATGAAGCAACGGAGTGCTGACCTTGAACAGCAAATTACCAAAGAACGAAGAAAGAGCAAAGAGCTGGAGAAGGAACGACAGAAGGAAATTAATGCTAATATACAATTACAGATAGAGAAGGAAGATCTGAGAAGGAGTAGCTTGGTTTTTCAGGATCATATTGAGGAAGAAAAGAAGAAGATTCAAGAACCACAGAAAGATTTTGAAATAGTAAAGGTATAAGTGTCTCCCCAGCTCTCTCTGTTCGTAGTTTTTTTTTTGTTACAGCGTATCGTCAGCAATCACTGATTAGATTATGATGCGTTTTACTTTCCACCCCACTGTCGGTTTGTCTGTCTATCTGTCGGTCGATCCGTCTGTCTGTCGGTCTGTCTGTCGGTTTGTCTGTCGGTCTGTCTGTCGGTCTGTCTGTCGGTCTGTCTGTCGGTCTGTCTGTCGGTCTGTCTGTCGGTCTGTCTGTCGGTCTGTCTGTCGGTCTGTCTGTCGGTCTGTCTGTCGGTCTGTCTGTCGGTCTGTCTGTCGGTCTGTCTATCTGTCGGTCTGTCTGTCGGTCTGTATGTCGGTCTGTCTGTCGGTCTGTTTGTCGGGGCAAAAATGAAAAAATCGCACGTTTTAGAGGTTCGTGCTCATTTTTGATAAATCCTTTGTGAAGTAAGAAGGTAGGCAAGGTTATACCCTTATGTTTTGGCGGTAGCATAATTATTTATACGTGAATTTTCTTAGAGGAAGCAACATCTTGGAAATCTTGAGTATTGTTCATAAAACTATGCTAAATATGCAAATAGGAGGCAGCCAGATTCATCAAGGTGTGCGGGTACATAGCTGGAGGCCCTATTATATGGACCTATTTGACTGGTTTGATTCAATTAAATTGAAATTGATTACAATGGATATGGATATTATATCCAGATTCAGGAAGACATCTGGATATCCGAATAGATATGCATTGGATGTATCTATCCATCCAGTAAATATCCTGGATATCCAATTTGGCTATCTAATAGACATCCATTGGATGTACCTATGCGTGCTCTCTGGGTATGCTTTCCCAAATCAATCAACCAAGATGTTAAAGAGCACCTTCGTAGAACATATTTTCATTGGATATGTTTGCCAATACACCTAATATGAATATTCTTAGAACGTGATGCAGTAGGTTCTTATAATTTGTGGTATCTGCTCCTAACAGGGGTTTGTAATGTATTCATAGCTTATTCACATTGATATGCGGTATGTTATTTAGGCACGTGTTTAGAACGCGATATTGCTATTCGAGGACATTCTTAGAACATTTATTGCAAGTGATTTTGTACTGTGTCTGATGCTTCCCACGCTCTTATGTTTTCAAAACCGATTGGAACTCAAGCAAGATTGCTTTACTGTCTTCTAAAAAATTTCACGATATACCGAAAAATATCGCACAAATTTACCGAAAACAGATCGAATATACCTGGCAGCACTGATAGTTGCGATTTAATAACTGAACATGCTGCTTTTGTCCATCCGACCACAGGAAGCCAAGAGTTGACAGCCTTTTTATGCTTTTTGATAGTTCATCAGCTTGGTCTCTGGGACAATGAATAAAAGCATAGTACTTATCCTCTAGCCGGTGTGTGAGATCTATTGAAATGAAGTGCAAAGCACCATTTTATAACAGAATCGACCACTGCGTGAGTGTTCTCTAGACACCTTCTACACTAGCTAGGCTTAAACTGGTCGAATATTGCAAATTATGAACTTCCATCGAAGAGGCAGGCATGTTTGACGTCAAGATTCAATGATCTCATTTGTCTGCGGTCGGCAAAAGGGTCGAATTATCTTTTTTAGGTGTATTTTGAAGTCATCCAACATCTTTTTTCTTTTATTAGTCCCAGGAAAGACAAGGAAGGGCGAGTAGAGATATAGGTGCATTGACAATACAGACATTTGAAACGGCCAACTTTCCAGATGTCATTGTAATAACGTCACCCCTATCAGACAAAGAAATAAGATTCTTCGGAAAAGAGAAGTGCATATGTAGATCCAGCTTTCCTGCTCTTCTGGATAAAATGTTGAGTCACGGTATTGAAGTAAGTATAGTTCAAATAAAAAACATTTTTTCTGCAATCGATCAAAAAGTACGTGTATTACTGCTCGCAGTCAGACACACAAACTTTTCCAAAGTCAGATCGTTACGCTCACTTTACACGTTCAAAGTTGTTAAATTGACAATATGCTGAAATGAAGTCCTCACTAAACACTATCATCAGACCATATCAAAAAACTATACTCCTATAATGCCGTCGATAATAACAATGTGAGTGTATTTCTTAAGACGTAATTCAAACGAATTTACCTGTAAGTGATGTTCGATCCTAATTATGTGAAGGTCTCGTCGAAGTAAATAGCTCCCTCCCTCCCTATGTATCAGACAATTGTAGCAACATCTTGGCTTTGAAGGAAATGAGACTTACAGGTAAGTTCGTTTGATCACTTAATTATGTTCCGGTCTCGTCGAAGTAAATACTACTCGTAGATGTTCAAAGCGAGTTGCAACAACATACTACTACCGCTTTTCAATAGTAAACGATATGTTGTACACAACGACACAAATTGTACGTAATGCATGCAAGTTAGGGATTTTAACAACAGGTAATACGATGTTCAAAAGTGACCATCCGTTACATGGTAACAAGTAATAACATAGCTATGTTTAAGGTGTGGAGACTTGGTGCACCTCAAATGCCGATTGAGCAAAGCTGTTGTTTGGCATAAGCGATTTGTGAGGGGTCTCAGAAAACGCCCTCCAGCCCGCCGCGAGTCTGAGCCTACTATAATTTAGCCGGCGCAGAGGTAGACGCGTTTCATGTACTGTGGACTGTCAATTCTGACACACCTAGATCACTCTCTGCTGAAACAGACTTTATCCATCCGAAAACAGAGGCAACATAATAAAGTTACTTTACACTGACAAATAAGTACTTTGGCTGCACAGATATTTGGGCGTAAGACATTTAGACAAATCGAATAAAATTAGAAAGAAAGATAAGAGACGACGAAAAAAATGGCGACTAAAAACAGCGGTATTCATTTATTCGAAAATATATTCGGTGTTACCAGATAATGCTATGAATCTTTTCAAGGATATTAGAAAAGGTTGTTTATCTTCGAATAACTGAATACTTTAGAGATGAACAATTTACTCCGTCCATCAGTCTGGGCTTCGTGCTGTGCATAGTACAACTTCTTCACTACTCCATTTCAATACAATATCTTAAATAATATAGATAAACATAATACAGTTTTAGTAATGATTGACTTCTCTAAGGCGTTCGACACAGTTAACCATAAAATCTTGTTGAGTAAGTTCTGACATTCCTTTTAAGTTTTTTGAAACTTACTTATCTAATCGTAACGTAAATCGTAAGTGTAAAGTTAGAGGTCGATATTTCTTCAGGTGTCCCTTAGGGGCCTGTTTTAGGTCCTTGGCTGTATTTAATATATACTTTCAATTAAACATATGCTATATAAACTTACACATATAATACGCAACTTTCATTTCAGTTTGACTCGTCTCATCTGGATGAGGTGTCATATAAACCAAATTACGATCTTGCCAATGTATTAAATTTGATTTGTGTAAGCGACTCATGTTGAAGATTAATCCTGATCAAAGTACGTGTATGCTTTTTTGTCCCAAGCACTTGTATGATTGAGACAGGATCGGCTCGTCCATCAACAATGAGCTCATTCCTATTATGGAACAAGAAAAAAACCTTGGTGTCATTTTCAACTCTAGCTTAAGATTTGATAAATATGTGAGTCATTTATCGAAAAGTACCTAAATCAAATTGAGCCTAATTGTTGTGATTCTGATAGACATTTTATTATTATTACTGTCCTTTTTGGGTAAATTATCTAGGCAGCCTGACCTCAATATTATCTTAAAACAAATGAGTATTTCGTATGAATTTTAACATAACAACCAAAAGCCGTGAACAGAGCTGAGCTCCATTCTGCTCATTACAAATGTAGTACTTTTAAAATATTTTGTCAGCTTGGCAACACCGCCTCGTGAGCCAAGGATGGTTATCACATAGATGGCTGCTTTTATTTGTAAATCAGTAATAGTCCAGGAGCCGACCGTAAAGTCTTAGCTACATCGTGTACTGATATGGAATGTTAAAAACTAGTAAAAATCTTACCGATTTTGACGCTAAACAGCAAACTGGGCAAGTCTGCCGCTCAGCATCAAAATACGTAAAATGCGACTAGTTTTTATTGTATTATATCAATATGCGATGGTGTAACAAAAATTGATGTTCGGCTTCCATTCTATAATGCAAATGACTTGATATGGGCATACCATACTTTACATCATTAATATTAACTTAAACAAACTTACCTCAATTGAGGATGACATGACACGCTTACATGCTTAAGAGAACCAATGACAGTTTTGAGGCGACGAAGATCGGAGCCTGGATTGGTCGGTTAAAATATCGTTGCTGAATGGTTCAATTTTAATGTCGGTAAATTTGGACGATTGTTGGATGAATCACTCAAAGTTAAATCTAAATCAAAAAATTTGCGATATTTGACTATGGTGATTTTTTTGCTTTACGCAATAAATAAACAGCGGTGCGTTTGTAAATCACTTGGTAATGTAATACCGTACACAGTAATGAAATATAGATTGACAGATTAAATTTTACTATGGAAAAAGGTAATACTTTATTTTCAGAACGCATAAATTGTTCCGTCATGTGATGACACTTTATGAGAGCCAACTAATTTCTAATCGGTTTTCCGCGACCGTTGTATTATTATAAGAAAGTTATGGAGACGAGGTAGCCGGTTTATTGAGAAACATTTATGTATTTTGCCAATTTTAAGCACTTTTTGATAACCAAGTAAAGCAAACAAACAATGAATCATGAGAACGACAAGTGGCAATACTCATATTTCCAAGGTTTTAAGCACGGAAAGAAAACCGCACTTTTGACGTTACTTTGCTCTATTTCCTAACGCATGGAATACATACGTCAAACCATTACGACCGCTAACATTGTTACAGAGTGGTACAAAGTACACTCTGTAACAGCAGCTCAAATCAACTAAATGTACCATGAGCGTTGACCTTAAATTCTCTAAGGGCAATTACCCACGCCGCAAGCCGATCCTTAACGCAGCTGCTACTCACCTTACACACACATATGAAGGTATTTTTTGAATTATAATAACCGTTTTCTAATGGAGTCAGACAAATTTTATTTATGAAGGTAAATTGTAGTACAAACTAAAATACGAACAGTTTCTCATTTTTCAACATAGTCACCATAAATATTTAAGCATTTGCCAATCTGTGTCACCAGTTTTTGGATCCCGTCCTCAAAGAACGTTGCTGCCTGACCTTTAAACCATCAGTTAACTGTTTCTTTCAACACGCCATCATTTTCTAAGCGCTTTCAAATTCCATAAGTTTTGGAAAAAGATGAGAGTCTGATGGTGCTAAGTCATGGCTGAATGGTAGATGATCCAGTGATTCCTAATGAAATTTGACCAATTGCGTCTGTGTTCTTTCGCTACGTGATGCCACGCGTTGCTGTGAAGCAGAACCACGCCGCTAAAACTGTTTTGCGTTTAAAAATCAGATTAGTGAACGCATTTCACCATCGGCGGGTTTAATGGGGGGCACGGCTTCAAATAACGCAGTATAACCACGCAACCACCACCGAAAGACACGTAATGGCGACGTAGTGAAAGTCTGGTCATGAGCGTCTGAGGTTAAACGGAAGTCACGTGACGAGACGCGGGCACGATGCGCAATCGGTTGTTACTTTAAAAATGGCACTTGTATATGAATTCTGAATCTGAATCTTCAGACGTTGTTATGTTTCTTATCGAAGGTACCGGTAAATTCAAATCGCAAGCCCACGACAACCAAGTTTCCATGATGACAGTTGCTGTTATAAATATGGTAAACTCATACGTTGGCAAGAAAATTTAATTTTCAAGGGGTGAAACCAAACTAAGAAACATATGTGAGCTTACACATGAACAAGCCTTCGCGCGTATGTATGTGCAGAGGCGCTGCCAGGATTTCAGTCTGGGAGGGGTAAACCGGAAAGTAAATTCTCAGTGTGACGTACTGAAGTGTTATAACGATTTAACATTAAAATGCATGGACATATGCAGACATATGAATATGTTACAGTCATTTCTGTAGAAAATATATACATTTTTTTTTAATTTTGAATAATACGAAATCAAAGTGTAAATAAAGCAAAACAAGCTCGAGCAATCTTCATATATTAAAACAAAAATGCAAAATAATATCATCTATCACAGACTTTTCTACATAACAATGTTAAAGCATGTCCTTTATAGTAAATAGGTAAAGCGTTATAAAATTCTGTAGACTTTCTTAAAAATATAGAAAGATTGTTTGAATAGCCATCAAATATAGGAATTGAATCTTTTAGCATGTTAAAAATTAATTGAGGATTGTCGTGCTGAACGACATTATGTTCATTTGAGGTAGCCATTCTCAAAGTAGATCTTTCTCTTTCGATAGGTACAAAACGATTAACAAGAGGCATAAAATAAAATGTATAAAAGATGCAAGATAAAAATGAGTAAAAAATAGGTGAAAACAAAACTTAAGGCTATGCACAAAATTAGATTTCAATTGAAAAACGCAAACTTGGATTCTTCAGTAAAAATCTTTTTTGTAGAAATGTGTTTTTTGATAAATTCTTATGGTTACGTATTAAATCTTCTTAGGTGCAAAATATTCTTAATAGTAATTCTTAACTACTTACAAGGACAGTAAAATCAATTGTTGCTTCATTCAGGGGCTGGGCATCTTGTCTTCGATTCCAAATCAATGGTTCTGGACAGTTTCTGGTAGAATTCCCAGTAAGAGAATAGAAATTCTTACTTGATGTTGGCACTCGGCGAGTCCAAGTAGAACAGGAGGGCCTTCCCGACGTCTGATACTAACTCTTGGCTTTCGCTGGTACTAACTTCAGTTTTCTCAGGAACTCACTCTGTCTTTCTCGGAGACACCGCTGGGCAGCTCGTCTATTAGATATTTCTCACAATGGTGACAGAAACCAAGCCTGGGATCCTGTTCGCAGCGCCAGAAATGAAATTCAGTGTGCTTTCGGGTTTCGGTTCGAAACTATTGCAGGAACTTTATTGGTTGAAAACAGGATGACAACAACGCTAATTACATTTTATATTCAGTTTATAAGAAATAAAACATAGCAAAAATGCAAAGTCGGTAATGTTCTCACGAAGATAACACCTAAAGCTGTAACTAGAAACCGGATGGACGACGTTAATCAAAAGGGCATCGGGACGGTGTTAGCCGTACCGTTGAAATGGTAATCATCAGGATTCCATAACTTACATTGTATATACAGGTAGTCAATGAATGGCATGGTATGGTATGATCTGTTTGTGGGATATAAAAAAACAAAAATTCGCTATAATCCTAATTTCTACTCTTACTACGGTTAGGTTTGATGATTTTTCGAACTGAAACGAACTTTTGTCGCTGATTAAGGCTCGTTTTGACTAATTCACAGTTTAAATACGTGAATAGTCTAGATAATTTCCACCAAGCATTTCAAAACATAGGATAGACATTTTCGTAATACAAAACAAGGTTTCCCTTAGCTCACTATGACTGAAAATCACTCGAAATATCAATTTGGGATTTGGAACTTGAGATTGTAATAAGTCTGTTTGCAAACATTGATATGAAAACGGTCGAATTCATGTTGGCCCCAAAGTTTCAAGAAATCCTGGTAGCGCTCATCATTAAGCTGTTTATTTTTTAACAAAATGGCTGATTTCAGTCCCTTGAACTAGAAGAACTGCAGTTCGTTCAGGCAAAACTCAACGAGGCAATGGCTGCGGTATTGCAAAAGTTTGGTCAAGCGAGTGGGGTTATAAAACCGCATGAGATGAAGGACAAACTGTCACTGACGAGGAGGATTGCAGCACTTGAGGACGACCTCAAACAGAAACAGAAACATGCACAACATAAAGGTCAGCGTTTAGATACTCAAGTAGAAACTTCGCTCAAAAAGTTTTCTGATCTCCCTTCCGACAAATCGTCCTTCCCATCGTTATTCAGTTTGGATATAGGTGTCGACTGGTAGCATATTTTGCTTCCTCCTCAGTAGCTTTTATTAGTGTGATTTTACTTCCTATGCCACTGTGCGTGTAGTATTGTAAGAGCGAAAAATTTAGAACATTAGATAACTTTTTTGTATGTTATATGACATGTACATTACGTGAAACCATGTCACTCATTTCCGTCGGCCGGTCGGTCTGTCTGTCTGTCCGCGAATATTTGGCCCGTCTATAACTTGGGAAGCACCACTCGGATTTTAATGAAATTTTTACACATGGTTGCTACTATCCCAAGGACGAGAAAGCTTTGTAGAAGGAATTCAACGGTGATCTTAAATTTAATCTAGACCTTCACCTTTAAGGTTAATTATGATGGTCAATTTTATTTTTTCAAATCGAAACCCCTCTTTTTAATGCTGACAATCGAAAGAACAGAAAATTTTACGTATAGACTCAATTAAAGTCCAAGGTCAGGATGACCACTAAAGGTCAAATGAAGATCATGCTATTGGGAAAACCTCTATACATCTCACAGGATTAGTGATGAAAATAACTATCAAGGTCAGGTCTATATATATAGTTGTAATCCCAGTTCTTGGCGGTTACGACATCAACGCCATATGAAACACGAGCTACAATCTCCAGTACGCATGAAGTTGGTAACACATTTGAACATAAAATTTCCCGCTCTCTGCATTGTCGTCATCAAATAAGCGTTTCTATTTGGAAAAAGAGTTGATCTTGAGCTAACCTTGAAGTTGAAGTTCAAGGTGAAATCTGAGATGACCGCTACTTGTAAAAATTTACTATGACCTGACCTTACTCGTTATTTTCGTCATGATCTCGATTACTAGATTACTAAAGTTTTCCCTAGCAGCACATTTTTTACCTTTATTTAACCTATTTGACGTACAGCGGTCATCTTGATCTTGAATTTTAATGCATATTCGAATGTGAAATTTGCTGCTCTTCCGATTGCTCGCATAAAAATATTAGTTTCCATTAAAAAAATTAAGTTGACTTTGGGTAAGTTTCAACGAGACAACCACGGTGCTCTTTACAAATGATGTTTAACCGATACTGTTCCTGCGGGATTCTTTTTGGAGGGTGAGGTTCAAGGACAAAACCAAGATCACTCATCAAAATTTAGTAAATAACTGACCTTAAATGTTATTTTCATTACTAATCCTGTAAGATTCATAGTGGTTTTCCTAGCAGCACACATTTGACCGTTAGTGGGCACCATGATCTTGGTCTTCAAGTCGTATTTGAACGTAAAATTTTCTGCTCTTCCAATTGCTGGCATCAGAAATAGGGACCTTCATTAAAAAAGAATTTAACCTTGAAATGACCTTGAATGTGAAGGTCAAGGTCATATCCAAGGTCAGCGTTCTTTTGATTGTCGGCATCAAAAATAGGGGTTTATATTTGAAAAAATTAAGTTGACCATTAACCTTAAAGGTGAAGGTTAAGATCAATCAAGGTCACCGTTAAATTCCTTTCTGAAACTTACTCATCTACCTTGATCTTTTCCAAAAATAACTTAGCCGAGAAAATACAGAGCCGCTCCAGAACTTTTGTGTCACGCTGTACACGGGCCATTTTTTTATACTGAAGCAGCTGCGCAGGCAGAAGCCTAAATGCCGGGACACCGCGACTGCAATGATGATCCCAAAGAAAACACTTGGAACAAAGGAGCGGTCGCATCGACCAGTTCTGGACGCACGAAGTTCGACACGATTAGGATGGGAGGCCAAAGTCAGGCGAGTCTGTCTGGCAGGCACGTAGCTGCCGTTATTGACGAGATGTGATCGTGCCAGATCAGGTCCTTGGTGATTTGGACTCCGACCAACCGAAATGAATGGCTCTTTGGCAAAACTCAGCCATCCATCGAAACCGGGTGAGCGCTAGGACGCTTTTTCGTCAAATTACAGTACTTTGTTTTAGAAGCGTTAAACTGTACAAGATTGTTGCGTCCCCAAGCAGTGATCACCTTCAGGTCTCTCGTCAGAGAAGAAGCCGTGGCTAGTCTTCTTTTTTCCAGCTCAGCGGCAGAGATCGGCTTGTCACTCTGAATTCCTGGTCATCAGCGAAGATGTGGATTGGGTTGATCGTGCAGGAAAGGAGGTCGTTGATATGTAATAGGCGCGGTGCGGAAGCCAAGACCGATCCCTGGGGAACACCGGCGTTGACGTTGAGGGATGAAGAGCAGAGCCCGTCAATTACGACGGATATCTAGCGGGCAGAGATAAAGTCAGCCAGCCATCAGCAAAGCTTTTCTGGGAGGCCACAGGATGGAAGTTTGCTGATCGAACGCTTTCGTGATGTCAAGAGCAACGGCACGAGCCTCACCATAAGACTGGTTGAGTTTACCCCATAATTGCGTGACGTAAGTTAGGAGGTCCCTGTTTATCGCTGGTGCCGGAAACCATACTGCCTGTCGCTAATCAAGCTGTGACGTTCGAGGTAGTCCAGAATCTCGCGAATTATGCACCTCTCCATCACCTTACTTGTAACAGAAAGCAGAGCTATAGGCATACAGTTGTAAGGGTCGGTCTTAGATCCTTTTTCTGGGATGGATTGGACATGAGCAAGTTTCCAGTTTTCTAGGAAAGTGCCGGTTTCATAAGATATCTGGAAGACATGCGAAAGAACTGGAGCCAGCTCCGCTGCAAACCTCTTAAGTACGATGGCAGGAATCAAGTCCTGCTCAGAAGCTTTATTGATGTCGAGCGACAAGAGCACTCGTCTTACGGTCTTATGCCTGAATGTTACCTCCCACATAGTGTAGGGAACCCTTTGAATTGATGGCACATGGGCGTTGGGGAAACGTCCATGGTGGAGTTGGCAGTAAAGATCTTGGCAAGCACTTCCGCATTAGCCTTTGAGTCGGATGCAATCATTCCATCCTAACACGTAGGAGGTGGAAGGCTGCTGTGTGAGAAGTTCTTTTCAATCTGCTTGGCCAGCGTCCAGAAAGACCGACTGCCATTGCGCTTCGACATTATCCAGTGCCTAACTTTTATATCGTGCTGGTTTTTGGCATTGCGAACCGCTTCGTTATATTTGTTTCTGGAGTCGACGTCGGCTTATCTGTTCTCTACAGTGGGGTTTTCTAAGAAGGTTCTGTGTGCCTTGTTAAACCAGCTTTGGACTCTGGTTTAGGCACTTTCACTGTATGAGGGATGTATTCCTCCATTCCGACGCGGAGAATTTCGGTTATCGAAGAACAGGCAGCCGACGCGTCCGCGATAGTAAAACAGACATCTCTCCAAGGAAAGGTAGAGAAAAAGTCCAAAGAAACCTAACATCCACAACACCATCGTGTGCGTTACCCAGGGGGGCAGGACAGCAGTGCTGTAAGGGACAGGATGCGTGGTGTGAGAGAGATCCAGCAGGCTACTGACATGTGACGAGATGTGGGGAAAAAAGGTAGGGCTCGTCACCAGCTGGCTCAGCCCTTGAGTAAGACCGAACGCTTCAACTGCACGACTGCATTGGTCGTGTTTGAGCCCAACCAAAGCTCATTGTGGGCATTGAAATTACTGAGGAGAGTTACCTCTGAAGCGGGATGATTGATGTTGTGGAATTCGATCTTGACGGCGAGGTATTCAAGTAGGCCATCCCAGTTATGGTCCGAGGAAGAGCGATAAAGGCAGTAAATAAATTTAGGGGATGTTTTAGAGTTGAGGCGAAGCCACAGAATGTCCATCCGGTCTCATTCCAAAGACACATCTCTGGAGCAGGAAAGACTGTTGCGGAAAAAGCCGCAACTTCCCCGATCTTTCTCAGATTGGAGTGCAGCTCGTAATTTGGGAAGCTAAGATGGTTAATCGGTACAGACTCTGAGATTTTTGTCTCCGCCAAGAAAAGCATGGCGGGACGATTGAATTGCAGGTAGTAATGAACAGCATCAATGTTGCTGATAATTCCGCAGATGTTCGTGAATCAAATTTTATCTTCGATGTTGTTCCCTCGAGTTCACCCTCCACCCGGAAAGTCCCACACAGGAGTGAGTTTACGTCTGGAATTCTTAGTACTTGAGGGATCCATTATCATTAACTTCTTTGTTTGGAAGATAACCGACTGCATGCCTCACACAACTGGCAACGTCCTACTCCGCCTACACTGCATGTATCATCGCATGGAAATATGCGGAAAATTATGACACCCTGGGAAAAGCTAGCGGGTGGTACCGCCTCGGTCGACTGGTCCTGGTCTACCACCTTCTTTTTGTGTGTTAATGATATTAAATAGACATAAAGTCTCCCGTTAAGACCCATGCCCAAAATGAACGATATCTCGCTGCAGCGATCCTGCGCTGGTCCCTGCTAAGCAGATGTGGAAAGGGACAACGTTTCCGGATGGACTGTAACTACCGGTGGGGCAGGGAAATGATGCCTTTAGACTAACTGTATGGGAGTGTTTGACAGACTTAATCCGTTTAATTCCTCTGTTGTACGTGTTCGTATCCGATTTTTTCTCAGAGAATTTAAATTGCGCTGAACTTAATCCTTTATGAACTGATGGCGTTGCGTGGGAAGTGCAAGTCAACCTACTTGGCGCCATTTTTTTAATATTACGTACTTTTATTTATAGTTAAATATGAGAAGCAGAGGTTAGGTGAGTTACGAAAGACGTTGGATGAAGAAAAACAGAAGAATTATGACCTACTGGGTAGAATGGACATAATATCAAGGAATGTATCCGATAAACAAAAGCTAGCTAAGGTGGAACGTTATCTGTAAGTGGACATTTGAAGTAAATTCAGCCCAGTAATAGACTTAAAAAGACGTTAAATACAAAAAAATGTTTGCGGTGTAAACGATCAATTTTGAACAAAAAGTAACATTTTTTCGTATCCTCCAGTCACCGACGCCGAAGCTTCAGTGCGAAATTTCGATGCCATACCTCTCCAAAGTTCACAGTGATAACTTATTGTTCATTGCGCTGCTTACCCTCTATGTTCACCAACAATGTATATGTACACTAGTTTATTTCTATTTGCCTTGTATCTATAGTTTTTCTACATTTCTCGACGACTACTGAAGCAAAAATGTTGTCAAGTGACCTTTCATTTCCATTGTAATTCTTATCAGAACACCAAATCTGACTAAAATCAAATGTAGATCAGGAAACATAGACATCGTGACGAGGATTGTCACAGCATCGATCTAGAGATCTGGGTGAACTGGACTAAACCGAACTGCATTTTCTTCTAGTGACATAATAGATGAAGAAAAAACCAAAACACAAAAAATGAAAGTGGAATTGGACCGAGAAAGAACGCGCTCTTCTGAACATGTGAAACAACTACTACAAGCCGGCAAATCAAAACCAACTAGAAGAACTTCGGATGGTTCAGAGGTAAAGGACTAGTTTCTTTTTCGGTCCCAAGTGTAACCCTTATTATTATCTACAGGGTGTTAGGGAAATAATATTCGTAACTTTAAGAGGTGATTACTTCCATTATTATAAGCAAAAAAGTTCAGTATAACCTATGTTCAAAAATCAACCGTTTCGGAGCAAAAAAATGCTGAACTTATTATGCTTATTATTTACGGAGAGGCTCATTGCAATTCTGAAGAGGCTAGGCGCATTTATTAAGAACGTTTTTCTGATCGAAGGCTACCAGCTAGAAGAATATTCGTAGAAGTATCCCAAAGACTTCTGGACACAGGGAGTGTAGTGTCTAATTGTAACAATCGCGGAAGACATCGTGAAGTTGGAGTGGAAACCGAAGAACAAATTTTGAAATTAATTTAACGATCAGATGAGCACTTGCCTTAAGGAAGTTCGATCGAAATTACATGAGGGGGCCAGTCCAAAGATGTTTATTATGTCACCACGAAGTCCGCCACGTCGTGATACCAGCCACAAGGTTTTAAAGCAAAAACCCGTCTCATGTTACGCTCGTGTCCCTGTACATACCGCTATGCTTCCCTCCTAGAATCATTTGATTGAAATTATTCCGTTTTGTTCATAACCCATCAGGGTAGGGCCTGGGAGGGAGCCATCTTTGAACTGGACGCCTCATATAATTTCGATCGAACTTCCTTAAGGTAAGTTCATTTGATCATTAAATTATACTTCGGCGTCCAAAGATCTTTAAAGATGTGTGGGTTATGAAACAAACGGAAGGGGATGCTTTTGAGTTCCTGCGATAAAGTATTTATTCTCATAAATGGGAGATAATGATATTATATTCAATCAAACAGTAAGCTATACAGGATATAACATAAAGGAAATAAATAATTATTTCTATACATTCAAAACCTTTAGTGCAAACTGGTCTCTATACATTAGAGGCAGCGTATAAAATTTTGCAAAGGTTTCAGAATTCTTACTCTAGCCTGCTGAATATCTAAGAATATCCGGTGGAATTCAGGCTCTCCTAGCTGCGAAAGTTGACGCAAGGCGGCTAGAATCCGGCTTGAGTATGCTAGTGTCCATACTCAAAGTTCGTTTGCAGGCGAATCTGTTAGGTTTTTGGGTTGTGATGAACAAATAATCGTCGTTTGGGCTCCTCAATGCAGCAGTTTCTGTAATATAGGATATCAGACAATTCGCTACGTATAACTACTGAGGCTTGTAATTGAATCTTGAAAGTATCAAGTAAGGTTGTTTCGATCTGGGCCCCGATGTTTTAATCCTGTCATCTATTAGAATTTGAATACCTTCTTCAGTATCTCGTATATTGCTAATTTTAATTATCGGTATGGTCTGCAACCTCTGCTCTGTTGATAACAGTAATAAGGTTACCAGTTTCATTGGACGTTGTTTCATGGATCTGATAAAAAAGTCCAAGACTCGTTTGGGGTCCCAGATAAAATTATATCTTGGCTGCTGTTATCTTATGCCATTCATGAATCTGGCCGCTACCAGTGTAAGCCTCCCTGCTAAAGGATGTCTTCCGTTGCTGAAAGGAGAAATCAATATGCCAGGATGCGGCTCAAAGAAAAGAAGTTCTCCTCTGCAAAGCCTAATGAAAAGTAGAGACCATGCCTGGGATGGGCGAAAAGAAACCACTATTACTCCATTTGCGTTTTCAGTTATTATTTATAGTTTCACTCTCAAACTTACGGAAACTGGTGGGAACGCATAAAAGTTCATGCTTTTCCAAGAAAGAGTAGAGGCCTCTCATGCAGATGCTCCAGGATCCTTCAGCCATGAGTCATATCTTTCACATTTATGATTGTTTCCGCTATCCAGTTAACTTTTGTATTGATATGGGAGGCATATATCCATATCCCCCGAATTTAACACCTCTGTCATAGTTGCTTAGTCAGATCATTAAGTTTCACGGGCTGTACGCTCCCCTTGCGGATGACATAGGCAACTGCAGTGGTATTATCGCATCTTATTAAAATATTGCGGTTTTTCGAACCCTTGGCAAAACATTCTGGAGTTGAGAATATCGCATGCAACTCCAAAAACTTGATATGATTATCTTTCTCCGATTTTATTCACCAGCCATGCCTAGTTTCCCCGTTGCAAGCGGCACCCCAATCCGAAAGGGATGAGTCTGTCAATAGTTCCAGCTCAAATGAATACTGCTTAATGTCGTTGTTTGCTAGATCTAATTATTCAACCACCATGATAGATCGGCTTGTGATTATAATGAAAGCGACATATTTGCATTGTAATCGATGCTGTGTTGTCTAAGAGCAATCAGTTTATTCCTTTCGCAAGATATTGTATATAGCCATCCCTATTTTATGGCGGGACATGCTGAGACCAAAAGGCCTACGAACTGGCAAATTTTTTACATTCTAAATATTTTTTTACCTTGAAAAATTTTTATCCACCTCAAGATTTTTTGTTTCTTTTCGCAAGTTACCTCGAGCTTCACTGTATAAGTGTTAAACATGAAGCTAAAAAATTTGCAGGTTTTTGAGGGCACGAGGGATCTCTTATCCTCATTGATTACAAACCCGAGAGATTCACATAAGTTTACTTTGCTTTTGGTGTGTACGATTTTGGGCTGTTTCGCCGAGGATTAAGAAGCCATCCAAGTGATTTACACATAAAATGCCCATGAATTGGAGTTTCTGCGCTACTGGCTTAAGAATTTTAGTGAATGCATAGGCAGCAGAGCTAAGGCCGAAGGAAATACAGGTGAATTCAAATAAGTGGTCCTCAAATGTAAAACGCAAATACTTGTGAAGTTGCGATGCTACGGATATAAGAAAATATGCATGCTTTGAATCAATCGATGTAAGATAATGGTTATTTTGAATTAACCTCGACACTATGTTTGTCCTCCATGTTAAAGTGGAAGGCTTCAACAAATTTGTAGATTTTTTTTAATTTATAATAAAGCGCTTCTGACCGCTGGCCTTGTCAGTTAAAAAGATTGTGGATAGGGATTGACCACTCTGTGGGGGACATGTCACAATCGCACCCTTTTGCCGTAGACTCGCTACTCCGGCTTTTATTAGGTGCTTGTCTGCAAGAGAGAAAGAGAATCTATATATGTTCCTTTGTTTGGGAACATTGCTTATCGGAATTCTGTAACCCTTAATCCACTGTAGAATAGTTCTATTTTGGGTTATGGTAGTGCATTTCTCATAAAACTGCGCAAGTCTACCTGTAAAATGATTATTAGCAGTATAACTTACCTTATTTAGTCATTACCGAGAGGTCTGCCCTCGGACGACGGGCTAGGCGACTCCGGTTTACAGGCACGTGGTAGGAGGCACTCCTTCCGTGACCCTCCCCCATTTTTTCTGATCGATTACAGCTCATAGGCACAGCAGATCTCTGTTGTGAGGAAAAAGGTTGGGCTGAGTATCTTTGCTTGTCGACTGTATCGACTATGCTGCCTTAACAACATCGCTGACATCTAATCCGAACAACAGGTTCGTTGGGGACGATTTTCCAGCAATTCCCTAGTATTTTGGTTCATGTAGGGGTATGTAAACATACGTCGTGCCATCGTCGAGTCATGGAACAAATCTTTATAAATGCTAGACATGGATTCTGTGCATGACAGAATGCTATCAATACCTTGTCCCAGTGCTGAAATACCCGCTCCGAGCTTTGACTGAAACTCTGATTGTCTTTCTTTGCATATTTTCTGGAAGGATATTTTTAGTTTCCGGATTTATTATTGGAGGAGCTGGAATGGTATATTGGACGGTATCTTATAGTTTTGGGCTATGGAATTATACTCTATGTTTGGCAGTCCCTGTGAGATCATTTTGGACCATCAAGCGGCTAGCACTGAGTGCACTTTGAGGTTATCGGTCTGTTTCTCACTTGAGTCATCTCCCAAAACGCCCAATATATCCTCTGGTCGTCCACGTCATTATCCAGGACCAACATGTCCTGTTCATGAGGTTTTGTATGGTGCCTGGACCATCGGCGGTGATTGGCGAGACGCTCAGGTCTCGCGCTACACCATCTCCTAAGTGGAAAAAACCCGAGCGTGAGGTGCTTGGATCCTCAGCGGTGCGTGGCGAGACACTCAGGTCTCGCGCTACACCATCCCCTAAGTGGGAGAAACCCGAGCGTGAGGCGCTTGGATCATCAGCGGTGCGCGGCGAGACGCTCAGGGCTCGCGCTACACCATCCCCCAAGTGGGAAACATGAATCTCGGCTAGAACGCTTCTGCTTTTTGTCTCTTCCCATATCTAGCTGCAATAATGAACCGATTAAAGAAAATTAGTTTGAACTTACCGTTGGCTGGCCGGCCGTCGATGTTAGCTGGTCGAGCACAAGAAGAAGAATGATTGTAGGAGGGAAGTATAGCGGTATGTAAAGGGACACGAGCGTAACATGAGAGGGGTTTTTGCTTCAAAACCTTGTGGACTACGTGGTGAAATGATAAACATCTTTGGACTGGACGCCGAAGTATAACTGACGAGGATTCGACACGGAGTACGAGAAGTATTGCTCGTCAAGTCGGTTTTTCACACTGGATTGCACATCGGACCCTTAAAGAGCAGTTATTGTACCCATATCATGTCCAGAGGGTTCAAGCTCTTTCGCCTGAAGATTTTCCACGAAGATCAAATTTTTGTAATTGGTTTTTAGGTAAACACCAAAGAAATCACAATTTTGTAGCGAACGTGTTGTCAAAAGATGAGTCTTGTTTTCCAAGAAATGGAATTTGGAATTTTCACAATTTTCATAATTGGGCGGACGAAAATCCCCATGCAATTGCACAGAAAAATTCGCAGTATCAATTTTCTGTTAATATTTGGGCTGAAATAATTGGTGACCAATTAATAGGACCATTTTTTGCCACATCGCTTGAACGGTGAGAGCTACTTTTAGCTTTTCTAAGAGACAATTTGACCGTTTTGTTGGAAGAAGTGCCATTGCCAACAAGAATGAATATGTGGTACTTGCACGATGGTGCTCCAGCACACGCTAGTCGAGTAGTTGTGGAACATCTCAATAATACCTATGGGAATAGGTGGATAGGAAGAAATGGTCCAAATGCCTGGCCGGCTAGATACCCCGATCTTAATCCATTAGATTTTTTCTTCTGTGGATTCATGATGAAATTAACTTACGCCTCTGAAATAAGGGATGAGAATGATTTAAGGTAGCGTCTTTTGGCCGCCGCTAATGAAATACGTAATATTATATGCCTGGAATTTTTCAACGAGTTAGAGAAAATTGGGTTTGATGGTGTCAAGCTTGCGTAGATACCCATGGTTCCCATTTTGAACATCTATTGTGACTAATAATCCATTTAACTGTAACTTTATGTGATTTACGGATGTTGTTTTTTTTCTTTTTTCGTGCATCGCATGGTTTTAAATAAGTGACTGATATGCGTGGGAATTGGTGGTGTGTATCGCCACGTACTGGTAAGATCTGTCTTTTTTTTTAGTATATGTACTGTACTGAAAGCATTATTGAATAAAAAAAAATAGCCACAAAAAATTGCGTAAAACTATTCAATATTTCAAGGCATATTTTCAACAAAAATATTTTACAAACGTAAAGAATTCGATGTATCATCAGCTGCGGTCGTTGTGCGCTCGTGTCGCGGTTGCGTTGCAGCGTCGCCAAATGTTTGAGAAAATTTAATTATTTACGACTTGCTTTTCTCGAAAACGATTGATTTTCGGACATAAGTTGTAATGAACTTTTTTGCTTAGAATAATGCAAGGAATCATCTCTTAAAGTTATGAATATTATTTTCATAACACCCTGTATACTGATCCCTAGTTAGACGCGCCAAAAGTGACAACAAGCATTATTGATTAATGTATAGTTGTAGTCACCGTTCTAGGCCAGTAACCCTTTACATATCTCCATCTCCCTCATATATACACATGCAACCTACCCATGCGTGTGAACGTTCGTTCGGTAATAATAATAATAATAATAATAATAATAATAATAATAAGTGCATGAGAATAATACTAAATAAAGATAAATATACTCCAATTAGGCAAATGCTTAGCAAATTAAAATGGCTCAATGTAAAAAAATTTATCAAATATCTTGTAATGATATTCATTTATAAAGTAAAAAATAATATATTTCCATCAAGTCTAACTAATTTAACATCATCAAATGTCGACTATCATTTACATAATACCAGAAATAAAGATGACTTCCATTTAATGACCAAAAAGTATAATATATGCTACAAATCTGTATTCCATCAAGGGTTGATTGAATATAATAAATTATACTCGGAGATAAAAGACCAGAAAAGTTTGACAAAATGTAAAGTAAAATTGAGAAATCACTTGTTAAATCTACAATTATAGGTTGCCCAGCATTTACATCATACACCATATGGCTTGAATTTACTAGTTCTAAGTTGTTTACAATTATTCTGTTTATGTAGCCAAATGTGCTAAATAAATCTTTCTACTACTACAAATAATAATAATAATTTATTCACATTAATTACACATTGTGAACAAATGGATATGCCACAAAAGGAAAATATCCTTGTGTGTAGATATCATGCTAACACAACATACATAATATAACATTTATAATAAACTGGTAGAACTGAAAAAAATCTATATAATAGAAGTATAATATGTACATTAATTTTGGATTGTATACTAACAATGAAGAAAAGATATGTGTTAGTCTTTTATAAATTACATCATGTTTATATCAGTTTTCAAAAGCCACTCGTATACATCTATTTATAATAATGATATTCTGTTTTTTCTAATATATTTTAATAACATTATTTTCAACATTATTTCTTTTTTTGGTGTTGCAATAATTATACATACATTTTTTAGTTGTGTGTATCCGTCGCGAAAGCTTTGTCGTTACGTATGAGTGCCCTTCAATCATATTTGTCAGAGTGACAGCTTGCTTAACATCGGCGTGCAATCTGACTTGTCCTGTTATCAATCTCCAATATGAAATTGTACAATGCCCGGAAATACGATTAATGGAGAGGGCCGACAGCTCGTGCTAACTTTATTAGAGTATTTTCAGGAAGAGAAAGAAAACAGCGGTCCCCTGTTACCCACTTCATGCGTACTGGGGAGAGTAGCAGATGCGCTGAAGATTAATCTGCGCAGTGTTCAGCGAATAAAAGAAGTAAAGGACAACATATCACGGCCGCTGCGCTCAATCTGGAGCTTAAAAAAAATGAAAATATACTACGCCTCGGATTCAAGTTTAAGGCGTGTCATACTATACCCATGTTTAAGTAAATTGAGGGTAAGACTATACTTTAGTGCATATCGCAAATACTTCATTTCTTACTCTAAAATGAAAAATTAGGATGTAACATTTACGAAAATATCATTTTTTCTTTAAGGAGCCCTCTGCTTGCTATTCAATAGAACTCTAAAGTTGCATGTTTGGTGGTAATACTCTAGAATAGAATACTGTTTTATAAGCTGTCTTTTTTTGGTTTTTGCACAAAAGGATACTCTAAATTATAAAAATATAACATACACTGCATTCTACTAAGGAAAATAGATGTGAAACTGTAAAAAATCGTTATTTTTTTGCAAAATGTTCAAAACCAGCCGTGTTATTACACATTAGCTTATTAGCTGTGTAGAGGTGTGGTGCTGTGATTTGTTAATGTCTTCTTGAAATTCCTTAACTATTTTTTCCGCGTATTTTCAATGAGCTCAAAGTTTCTGCATTTATAAAAAATATTTCAAAGTACGAATCGCATCTTCATGACAATCCTGTGCCGATGGCACATTTTTGCGCTAGTACATGGTCAGATCGAATGGCTACTACATCGAGTGGGCTGGTCATGTGTCGGTGGAGAAGGGCGTGTTGGATAATGGGAGAAGTGCCGTTTCAGTTGGCAAGATGGTTTGTTCGTGTGTTCACTGTACGTCAGTACTTTCAAAATGTCGTTCGAACACAACGTGAGTTTCGCGTTCACTATCATGTTCTACGTCATGGGACAGTACCAAATAAGGTACCAAACCTTAAACCACTTTGAGACGCTTGGAAGCATTCAACACAACAGGTAATGTGATGAATAAAAAACCGCAGGGCGAAACCGTACTGTTAGAATCGTTCCGTTCGTTTGCGTGCCAATTCCTTAGGGATCCACGCGTCCTCTGTACGTCGCATCTTGAAGAAGGATTTAGTGTTCCATCCTTACAAAATCCAAGTTTGTCAACAACTGTTGCCAGGGGATTATGCGCAACGTTTTAATTTTGCACAGCTCATGATTGAACAGTTGGATAACAATGACATGACATTGTTTATGAGTGATGAAGCACATTTTCATATACATGGATACGTCAATAAACAAAATCATCGATATTGGTCTCCTGTGAATCCCCAACAGTTGCATGAGCACCCCCTGCATACCCCGAAAGTTATGTGTGCAGTAGGCCCAACGATGATTATTGGCCCTTATTTTTTGAGGACGATGGAGAAACAACTACTGTGAATTCAGAGCGTTACATCCACATGCTGAACAACTTTTTTTTCCGGAACTTCGACGTCGACGTGTCCATCTCAGAACAGTGTGGTTCCAACAAGACGGAGCAACATCTCTTCGATGGAACTTCTTCAGCAAAAAGTCCCAGGACGTCTCATTTCATGTCATGGCGATATTCCATGGCCCCCTCGCTCCCCGGACCTGTCAACGTGTGATTTTTTTATGGGGCTACCTGAAATTGAAAATTCACCAAAGCAAGCCTCGGATCCTCGTCGATTTGAAGGAAGAAATAAGAAAAGTAACCCAAATTTCTGCACGGATGCTGGCCGATACGCAATGGGTTCATTTCAGGAGAGGCTTGATTCTTGCATTTCGACTCAAGGGCCCCATATGGCCGACATAGTTTTTAGAACGTAAATTTTGTTTTACTCAAAAAATAGCATGTATTTCTGAGTATTTTAATATAATAAAATATTTTTCCCATACTTATTTTGACTGTACTACTCATTTAAAAAACATTCGTTCTTTCTGGCGGACCCTGTATATGAGTAAGAATTTGCCAAATGAAATTAAGGTATATTACTATCCATGTTTTGGCAACATAGCAACTAGATGGAGAGAGTATGATAGTGATGGTGGTGTAGTGATGGGAATATTTATCGGAAATAAAAGGAATGACTACTTAACAATGAACTATTTTCATCATTAAAATAATGCAAAATTGCATTATTGCGATGAACAGTGTCATAGTAATTTACAGTGTATGTTATATTCATATAATTTTGAGCAATCTTTTGTGTAAACAAGAAAAAACAGCTTATAAAGCAGTAGTATATCACAGTATTACCACCCAAAATGCAACTTTGAAGGTCTATAGAATAGCAAGCAGAGGGTTCCTTAATGAAAAAAATGATATTTTCGTGCAACTTACATCCTAATCTTTCATTCTAAAATAAGAAATGAAATATTTGCGATATGCGCTAAAGTATAGTTCAGACAAATTATTAAGATCCGCCCAAGGTACGGACCCTCAATCTGTTTACTTATTTCATATGACGTTGAAGACGTAACTGCCAAGAACGGTGACTACAACTGTAGTTTACCTCAAGATAGCCAACCATATAAAATATGTAGTGTATCCTGGCATCCAATAAGGGATCTGAAAAATATTAGCACCATTTATGAGCCAGTAGCAGAACATGAACTTACAAATATCAGTCTCAGTCAGAAGTCTCATAGATGGCGCTATGGTCTTTTAGAATTCTTTTAGAATTCTTTTTGGGTGCTGGGAAACGGGGAAACAGTCTATGGTTGGTTATCTTGAGGTAGAATGCGTTAATCAATGCTCTAGATCTAGAATATTTCTACAGTCTGGTGATGTTGAATTGTCACTGCTTTCAGAGCTTACGTACGGCTTCATTGACCAACGAGCTGATGTTGAAGATTGATGTTCCTAGTGCTCCAACTAAGTCGAGACGACGAATCGCATCCCCAGTTTTTCCTAAAAGTAGGTCCCGAGGCCCCTCAAGAAGTCTCAGTAACTACCGAACTCCTCAAGAAAAGCGCAGTTGCACCCCCAGCTCTACGAAAAGGCGAAGTACCTCGCCAGGCTCTTTGGCTCCAGTGAAAGACGTAGACTACCAATCGTTGATTTCCTCAAAGAGTAAAGCAAGATCAGCGACTTCCGCTTTTTACACTGACATAAAAGCAGGTGTCGGTCACTACAGTTGCGTCACTAGAAAGACGTTTTCTGCGAAGAGCGAGAAATTTAAGGAAAATCCCGATGTCGACAGCAAACCAGGTGCGGAACACACTTGTACTTCAAAGAAAACATCTTCGGCGAGAGATTCTTACCATTGATGTATGATATTTCGAAGCACAAGACGTATCAAATACGACTCAGTGCTAATAAAAAGGATCTAATCTGAAATCACGTATTATTATTTCAACTTCTCCCATGTAGAGATGAACGTCACAAAATACATGTTTTGCGGCAAGTTAATTTTTTAAATGAATAGCACACCTTCCATCTACCAACACGTCGATTAATATTCATGCTACAGTGACTACAATCCTGTCCTTCGGGTACCTAGAATATCGCTACCTCCATGGTTCAACTTTTCCCAACAGCATCCGTAGAATAACCTCACAGATTGATGAGTGTATAATGTTTTGTGGGTCCGAGGAAAAATTTCGGATAGTCTTCTAGAGTAGTAGAATAAATACATTTCAACCTTAGAAGATTTCAACAGTTGTCTTGCGTGACCATGTTATCTTTGATATATGTTGATATTTGATGATTGATGTCAATCACAAAACACATCAGAACAATGTCAATATAACCTAGACTTTTGTTTTGGTGGTAAAAACGCAAAAATATTTAAAAACATGATTTTCCTATATTATGAGAGGAACTATTGAAGGAGAAAGTGGATAAAATAGTACTTTTGTTAAAGTTCATTATTCAAAGTTAAAATGAAGTCTAGTTTCATATTTCCTAATTTAGAAAACTTGTGGTAAGTATTTATTTTTCCTGGTTCTACAGCGGATCATATGCAATTAATCAACGTTATAGTGAACTTCCAGGAGCACCTAGTGATAAAATTATAGTAATATCAATCATCGGTAAGTCCCCACTTAGGAAGGCTGGACTTAAAGTGAAATCTGTAGGACGGATACCACTAACAAGTTATCAAAATGTTGAGGTAAGTAAGCTGATTACTATTATTCGTATCTAGAACTCAGGATTATCGCTTATGTAGCTTTAAATATTTACTCATATTTCATTAGTAATTAAGTCAAAAATGTCATCCCTGTTCAACTCTGTACATTGACTTGGAGGCATATGCAAAAGGTGGAAATTGTTTTTTCAAATATATGTATAATACATATATAATAACACTTTAATAGAATGAAATACCTCAGGCATTAAAATCAATGAATTACAATGAGCTTAAAAAACAAATTAAACAATTTATTTTAGAAAAATACTCACCTACATAGTTTGACCACTCACCTCGCAAAATGTTTCCTTTTCTGTCTAAATTTATTTATTTATTTAATATTTAATAGAAAATATATACAAAAAATATAAACAAACAAATATATAACAACAATATAATTCATCTTCATCAAGAACATTCTGATGACAGAAAGATGCATCTAGATGGTTCAAACCACCTGTACGTGCTTTCATCATCCAGGCTTAAAAAATGTAAAAAAAATCCTATTTGTTGGATAATAAAAAACAATAATCAACCCCAATATCCTGAACAATAAATCAATCATACTATGATACAAAAACATCATTAGAAAAACCTTTCAAATTGTGCAGCATTCTCAAAAATATATTCTTTGCAGCTGATGCTAAATGTTTTAATATTTTTCATCCTTTTCAAGTGTTCTGGCAGTGTTATATGAGCCCCTTCCCACTTCAGTTGGCCCAAATATTGAAATCTTAGTTTTTTCTTATCAAACACAAATAACAAAAATGTAGCAGGGTGTTATAGGTTTAAAATATCAACAATGAATATTTTGATAATATATAGTAGAAAACACCAAATTTATCACTCCCTTATCAAATTTGTAGCATAAAAATAACACATGCTGCAATTACAACATATCAACCTATTTTCATTTCAATGCAAAATAAGGCTATAACCCATAGGTGGCTGTGAAAAATAAAAGCAATGACAATTGTTTTTATTAATCACAGCTGTCAGAATACGTTTAAAATAGTTTTGGGTAGTTAAGGTTTTCAAAATAGGTAGAGGATTTTTTCATTTCTTGTTACGTTATTAATTTTAGCAGTTGTGTTCTGTTGGAAATATAATCCCTTAGTAAATCATAAGCTACTCCCTTAATACCACTGCTGTGAAGAATTTCGATTAGCTTATCGTGAGGAACCGTGTCAAAGCCTTAGCAAGGTTCAAAAAAACAACAATACTTTTGTTGCCATCATTCAGATTCTTGACAATGTCAGTTATTAATTTCTGCATAGCATCCACTGCACTGTAAAGAAACCCGAATTCATTATCTGATAATACATTATTAGTGTTAAAAAAATCCATTAATCGAGTTTTAGGACATTTTTCAAATAACTTTGCAACATTTGTTATTAAACTTATAGGCCCGTAATTTCCAATAGAAGTAGTGTCCCCTGATTTATGTATTGGGATAACTATTGACGTTTTAAACTCTTTCGGAATAATTCCAGTTTCCAAAATTAAACTGTAAATATGTAATAATGGTGTTAAAATTTCAAAATGAGTTTGCTTTATAGTTTCAACCTGTATGCCATCATAGCCAGGGGTACTATTACTTTTCAAAGATGCGATATGTTTTATCAGTTCATTCCTTGTAATGGGACTTGAGAAAATAGAATTCTGGATGGGGTGCACTAATTTACACTCAGATTGGGGAGTGGTAATTGTCCGCGCCAAGCTAACAACCACATCAATAAAACATTCATTACAAAAATTTACCATTTCAATAGAATCAGTAAACTGGTTGCCATCATTATCATTTATAGAAATATCAGATTGACCTTTAATTTAGTTTAGTTTAGTTAGTTTATTACGATGATCCTTATACTGATTTTCCAAAGACAAACTATAATTCGCTAGAAGTCTATTTTTCATTTTATCCATTTTTTTCACAGAAACAATAATTCTATTGCTTATCCATGGTTTTATTTTTTTGGGATTGATACTCTTGTGGCAATTGTTTCTGTTGCTTTCAACAGCAAGTTCCTGTAGGTAGTCAAAAACAACGTTACAGCTATTTCTGGATCATTCACACTAGTTACCAAATTCCAATCACAATCATTCAAAAATTCCTTAAATTTATTTATGTTTAGTTTGTTTCTTGTTACAACTTGCCCAACCTTTAAAATTCCAGAAGGTTGTGCTTTATTAGATATACAAAGCACTGTTGGACTGCGATCCGTTATTTCCTCATTGAGTATATAAGAATTTAATAATAAATGATTGGTTTTCAATTTTTGTCTAATAAATATATGGTTCAGGCAAGTTCCCGAAGACAGTCTAGTAGGTTTATTGATAAATGCGTTAAAGCAAAGAGAAGACATCATTGACAGATACTCTGTCACCAGGGTGTCCTTATTATCCAGAATATTTATGTTAATATCCCCCAGAAATATTTCAATATTAGCAGAACTATTATGCTCCAAATACTTTAATCATACATTAACATGTATGATTAAATTTTTATTATTTACTATTAGTATATTTAGGTACATTACTTTTATATATTTATAATATTATCTATATATTGTTGTAGTGTGCTATTGATGGCTCATATGATGAAGAAAATCAAATACTATACCTACATGTACAAACTTTATTAGACACAGATATATTGATAAGATACTATAAAAACTTGGAAGATAATCCAGAATATGAAAATGCACATTTCTTCTCTATTTATGATGAAGTCAAGAGTAGTTTTGCCAGATATTTGTTGTTTTTGTTCTATGTTAGCCATATTGTCATACTGTCGCATCCTGGGTATACCCTTGACAGTAGTTATATGCAATATTTTAAGGCTGTGGATAACTTAAGGTAAGATAACAGGTGCTTCAATATATTTTTTTTATTTTATGAGAGCATTTGTACTTTGAAGTTCATGTTTTAGTCAAAAAATGGTTGATAAAATCAAAGATGCACTTCAGTCAAATGACGAAATTGGCTCTGATTTAGCAGCAAATGGCCGATTTTGTACACCAAGGCTAGTATTCTATTTTGAAAAATGCCCAAAAAATGTTCAGAATTTGAAAAAACTTGAACACAATCTAGAAGACAAAATATATCATATTTTGAGAAAGACACGAATAATCAGCACTATGGGGTGAGTTTTTCTACATTTTTTTATGGAGCTAAAGGTTTTGTCTTATTAAGTGTAAATGGCAACACTGCCTTAGCAGTATTTCAAACTATTTTTGACCAGTCCTTTCCAATGAAAACAGTAAAAGTGACAAAAAGGATCCCTAACCCACATCTTTCTCAGGAAACGAATAATAATATCAAGGAATATAGGGACGGATTGGATGTTCTATATGTTATAAGCAACAGTGACAATTCCTATAAATCTTGCTATAACAAAGCCAGAAAGGAGTACAACCTATTGTTAATTAGTTACCCAATATAAGTCATATCATAGACGTATACAAGAGTCAGATAATAAATCAAAATGTGTGTGGAGTATATTAAAGGAAATAAAAGGTCAAATAGAGAGATGACTGTTGTACCTGGTAATCATGAAGTCATAGCAAATACTTTGAATGATTTCTGTATTAATGAAGTAATTAAAATATTACCACAGGCACCAATACCTAACCATTCTGACTTTTTAGACCATGTGCAAGTGTATGCTACTAGAATATGTTAGTGCTCTAGAACTAGCAGAACTGGGCAAAATACTTAAAAATAAAATGAGTAGTGGTGATGATGGCATTCCAGCTAGTATTTTAAAATATTGCTTGGAACAGATTCTGGAACCTTTGGTTCACATAATAAACAACTAACTTAAGTATTTTCCCTGAAAAAAATAATTTTACCTATATATAAAAAAGGAGATAATAGTGACTTGCTAAATTATAGGCCAATAAGCTTACTTTCTTTTGCGTCACAACATGGGTTTGTAAAAGGGAAATCCATTAACACGGCGATCTATTCTTTCAGCCACAAAATCATAGAATTCCTTGAAAATAATATGACACCACTGTGTCTATTTTTCGATCTCTCCAAAGCTTTTGGTTGTGTGGATCATTCTCTTCTATTGAATCAACTGGAGGCATACAGCATGAGGGGAAGTGCTTGCAACTGGATTAAGTCTTATCTGACAGATCGTAAGCAATTTCCATTACAAAGAATGAAATATCAGCCGTTTCATCACAGTTAGCGGTAGAAAGAGGTATTCCACAAGGTAGCGTCTTAGGACCTCTCCTCTTTTTGATTTTTGTGAACGATCTGTGTGCTAGTATTACAAGCCCAAATAATGTGGACGATCCAATATGCTGATGACACTAGTGTACTGGTCTCTGGCTAAGATTTCAAACATTTAGCTGAAAGTACTTTGAGCCTCTGAGAGAAAGCGTTTTTGTGGTTTGCTCGTAATGGATTATCCCTGAATACCTCAAAAACAAATGCGATTGTTTTTAAGCTAACGAAAAAAATCGACGCTACAAACATAACTTTAGCCGAAAGAATAGAAGTCCTGCTGACAGACTGTGGGAAATTCTTGGGAGTTCATATTGACCAAGCACTTTCCTGGGCTAAACAGATAGAACATCCAAAAAAAAGGTTAAACGACGAATGTTATAGCATTAGAGTACTAAGTAAGTACATAGACCTCAAGACACTAAAAATGGTATATTACGCGAATTTTGAGTCCATTGCACGTTTTGGAATACATTTTTTCGGACATAGTAGCCATACCAATAGGATCTTTCTAGTGGAAAAGCGAGGGCTGAGGTGCATCCTGAAAATATCCTCTAGAGAGACTTGCAGAGTAAAATTTAAGAGTAATAAAATTGTAACTGTAGCCGCAATATATATTCAAGAGATTCTAATTTTTACATTTAAAAATATTGACAATTTTACCGGTAACCCACGAAGTCACTATAACACAAGAAATATAAATATAAATCTGTATCCAGTCCATCATCTCACGCTTACCGAAAAAAAGTTCCATTACAGCTGCACTAAAATATATAATAAGTTACCGCAAGAAATTAAAAGGTTGTCGGATATAAAAGAATATAAAAAGAGTATTTGTCAATTGTTAATGCACTTAGAACCTTCAAGAATATTTTGAAATATAAAATCTGCATTATGTTATGTTGTCTGTTTGTTTTTTCTGCCTCGATGATGCTGTGACGTATATTTCACCTAATAGTGTGTAATACACAGTAATCATGCACTGTTTTTTTGAAATAAAGATTTATGATTGTTATTATTATTTGAAGGACAGTACCAAGCCGCTGTTGCCATTTACACTGACTTACACTCCCTGTGGTGTTTTTATTTATTTTTAGAGGATCTTTGTTTGCCATCCCTTTAAATGACGAGTTTGTGCATATTTCTCAAGAGCTTGCTACAGATCCATTAGATAGTATGGTAAAAGGTTTGTTACAGGACTGTCAACCTGGAGGTGCCATGCAGGTATATTAGCAATTTTTTACATTATACATCCACCAAAAAAAAGCATATAAATAAAAAGACAGTATGAGTAACACTACGAAATTTCTTAGTGTTGTCTTTGCACCTAGATGAGAATATTTTAAGGCTTGCCCACTAATACAAATCTAAAAAAGTAGTGTATATATAATATGGTTTTGACATTGTCCTCGTATTTCTTGTCAACCTGCTTGACCAACTTTTTTAGATTGAAGTACCATACTCCAGTCAGTTTCACCGTGAAGGGAGGCTAAAAAAATTCCTTCAAGTTTACATCCAACAAGCTAGAACCAAAGGATTTGATGATTGTGTCAGTTCTGGGAGACATCAGCATTCTCCTCCATCATATTTTGAGGTAAATATGCTTTATGGGAGGTTTATATACGCTTTTAATAGGCATAATCGTAATCTGTAATCATAAACATAAGCATAAGAGTTGAAATTTTATATAAATTGTTATAATCGAAATCATAGTTGAAGTTCATAACTTTTAACTCATAATTATGCTAATGGCTGAAACGTCATTTTAATAAATCTATAAGTCAAAACTGTCACCTAATCTACTACTATTACTTGATAACTATACCTTATTTCACGAGTATCCATCACGGTAGAATGACAGACGATTATCTAGTAATATCTCAAAACTACCCATATTGGGACAGGACACATAATTCTGACGGATCCGTCAATGCCAGGTAGACAGAGCCATATTTTGTTTTGATTTGTGTACGCCACAGATTCATTTTGTACTTGCTAAAAGATATTTTATTTAGAAAAGTCCATTTGCATACAAAAAACAAAACCCTACAAACAAGTTTTACTACGTTTACACACGATTCATTATTGCCAACGTTGCAGACTAACACAAAAATGTCACTTGCTGATCAGTTGTTCACCTCAGTAAACTTCAAAGCTTAATGAAAAGTCGTGAAATAGGGTAAACTGACAGCATAGCTAACCTACAATTAGACAAGACATGACAGAACTGATACTGTGACCTAAACCCAATTTCACGAGTATCCATCACGTTTTGACGCCTACAGAGGTGAACAGCAAGTCACATTATGTAATTAGTCTGTAACGTTGAGAATTATGAATCGGCTGTAAATATAGTAAATCTTGCTTGTAGCGTTTTTTTTTTGTATACAGATGTACTTTTCTAAATAAAAGAGTTGTTTAGCAAGTACAAAATTAATCTGTAGCGTACAAAAAGACAAAACAAAATACCGCTCCGTCTACCTGGCGTTGAGGGATCCGTCAAACTTGTGTCATTTGTCGATATGGGTAATTTTGAAATATTACTGAGCAGCTTTCTAGTGTTTTTGAATTGAGAGCTGTATGCACCCGGAGTGTGATGCTCCTGAACTGCTCTAGTAAATGTGTACAAGCACGCGACGATAAAAACCTAACCTGTTTTTTGATGTTTCGCTTTGATATTGACAATTTGTATCACACCGCCAAACAATGAAAATGTAAACACATTTTGCCTTCATTTTCAGAAGCATTGTCTCTTGTGATCTTTATTATTCAGGAACATCTCAAATGTACGTTGTGAGCCTGGGTCATAACATCAGTTTTTTTACCATCCTCCATTGTCGGTATCGGTTTAATGTGAGGTTAATGCAAAAAAACGATGAAAACACATAACCTAAAAATCTTGATTCTTGACACATTGTCATTTTCGTTATCCCCACTATTTCGGAGCGTATAACACCGAATAAAAAGCTGGTGCATGAGGGGCAGGGGATTTTAAAAATTAGTACCTCAGGTGCATGACACTCTACTAGAGCACTGGAATGGTATTGACAGGTGGTGGGTAGCTCCGAGCTCCCAGTAACAGAAATGAGGCACTGGAAACCGGCTCTGGATAATCAGCCGTTATTCTACCGTAATGCATACTCGTGAACACAACATCTATCACCGAATGGAGAGTGTTCCAACATTATTATTTTGTTTATTGTTCAATAAAAAACTTTGTATACTGAGATTTTCTTTTTTTTTCTATATTAAGCACAACAAAAAAGTAAGGCTATTTTCTGAATGCTGTATTATCTTTCAAAAGCAAAAAAAACTTCTTATGAATATGATTAAGTCAGTTGTATACTAAGTGACATATAAATCCGAACACCCAGTTTAAATGGTTTTATTTTAATAAAATTTTGTATAAGTACTTAATGAAGCATAATAAGTAAATGATAAAAATTTCAAAATGATTGCACTGCTTTAAAGCCCTTTGACCTTTAATAATGTGTGGATGCACCCTGATGTGCTACGCATTCTCCAACGCGCCTAGGCATGCTTCTGATCAGGTGGTCAATGTCCTCCTGTGGTATCTCATTCCAGGCAACCACCAACTCCTCTCGAAGTGCTTCTAGAGTCTGAGGAGGACGTTGCAAATTGAGCAATCTCCTACCCATCATATCCCACACGTGGTCAATTGGGGATAAGTCGGGAGATCTTGATGGCCATGGTAACAATGTGACATCATTATGTTGAAAGAAGTCTATTGTGACTCTTGCAACATGTGGTCGGGCATTATCTTGTTGGAAAGTTGGATCTGCCAGGGTGTCAAGATAGGGTAAAAGATGGGGTTCTAGAACTTCGTGGATATAACGCTGCGCGTTCATGTTACCTCTGATGAAGATTAAAGGTGACCTGGAACCATAAGCTATAGCACCCCAAACCATAACTCCAACAGTGTGATGAACATGTCTTTCAACAAAAAACTGTGGATTCCTCCTTTCACCACGTCGCCTTCTAACCCTGGCACGGCCATCGTGCATGCCTAAACAAAATCGAGACTCGTCACTAAAGACAATACTGTTCCATTCCTGATCCCAGAGTGACCGTTGTCTGCACCACTCAAGGCGATTACGTCGGTGTTCTCGAGTTAAAGGGAGGACCCAGTGTGGCCGGTATGAAAACAAGCCAAAAAATTTTTAATTGGTCGGTAAACACTTCGCATGCCAATAGGTCTTCCGTGTTCTGCAAACCATTCATTTGCAGTGGACCTGGTAGTGGAGAAACGGTCCCTTAAGGCCAATAATCTTAGGCGGCGATCTTCACGGTCTGTTGTTCTACGGCGGCGTCCAGTGCCCCTTGCTCTTTGCGTCTATACTTCTTTGCACTCTAACTGCAATTGCCCGAAAAGAAAGTCCAGCTTCCCGAAGTCCCACTATACGGCCCCTATCAAACTCACTAAGTTGACGAAATCGTACAGGTCTCCGTACTCTAGGCATCGTAACCGATCGTAAAGGATGTCAAGAACCAAAATCCGCCAACGTTGATCCTTTACTGCGGCTGAAATATTCATTTTTAGAGCGTTAGTGAATTAAAAAAAAAGCAGTATAAAAACCGGAATGTCCAACTGATAAGGCTGAAAATTTTTTCACTTGTTATTTACAGTAAGATAAATACATTCACCAACTTTTATTAAAATAAAACCATTTAAACTGGGTGTTCGGATTTATATGTCACTTAGTATATAAACAGGCCCCAAACTTACAACTGTGTCTACGCTTACGACTATAATTATTAAAAGGTTGTATAAACTTGTAATTAGAAGTCCCATTTAGGATAGGTTGAATCATACTGTCAGCTGCGGAATTGACCGCATTCTTTTTTTTCAGTTACCTACATTAAAGGAGTGGATAGATTTTGCTAAAATATTACATTCAATCACCATTAAAAATAAGCTTGTCTCTTCATTGTGTATCGACACTAGATTTTCCGAGCAACGTTGCTTGAAAGTACTGCCGTTAGCATTAGCTAGGTACCAAGAAGGGCTTCCTTCACACTATGCCAAATCTGGGCATGAAGCAAGGTAGGTTAAAAAATGATTCAAGTAAATCATCTTTGTTCGTTATACCATAGTATCCAGATATCCAGAACAAGATTTTCACCTCCACGGTGAATCTTTGAATTGTCGCCGTCCAAACGTGTATGTATCGCGTTGTGCCCACATCGCTGTCATACACAGAGCGTGGCGTCACCGACAAAATTATGCTTCGTATCTGGCAAGATACTAATGTGATGCAGTATAGCTAGCAGATCTGCATTATAACAATTATTTGTCACACAAAAATGCATGTTTCAGGTTAAATATGGCATTTGCTTTGTTGAAAACTCAAGCTAGAGGTCCGGCATATCCTCAGTATGCTCAACAGCTAGAACTAGAATGTCAAGCATTCTGGGAAAATGGTAGACAGCAGTGTGAAGCTGCATCTATGATGGGAAATCCATGTAAACTTCCGAAACATGGAAGTGACAAAGAACATTTTAGTGGATTTGTTTATAAGTGTAAGTAAAGTATTAAGATACAGATCAGTCAAAAGTATGGCCAATCTAGTAAGCTGTATTCCAATCACATTGCAATACGTAGTGTCAAAGCCAACTGAGTATTGTGCATGAAAATATTCGTCGGGCCGCACATCATTCAAAAAGTGCTGCCAGTCTAGTAGGGTGCACATACGAAAAATGCTTTGTTATTGTACTGATTTTAGAATTCTGTAATTATTAATCATTTTAAATCTTAGTGCTTCGTATGGTTCTTGACAGCTTTTTCGTGTGCTGTTTAAATTTTCTCGTGGGATGAATTTTCTTTCTATGCCAAGGGCATAAAGCAAATATTAATTTTCTCGACTTCAAATCAGACTTATTTCAAAATTTCAGCTGCGTGTGACTGCGGCAGAAAAATATGTCCAAGAGAAGACCCCTATACTATCAAACAAGCCAACTACACGTTCTACCAGCAAGCGGCAAAGGAATGTCAATGCTCGAAACTAGAACGACTAACCTTGCCAGTGTTCGAACCGTCAGTGAAGGAGTTCAAAGAAGCAAACTTGAAAGAATGGGAAGACACTGCATCAGAATCTTCTGATAACGCCGAGAACTACGCGCTGTGTGATCTGCCGAGACATTGGTCGGCACCTAGTACTGTAGAGTACTTGCCAGGGATGTTGACTCTGAGTTCTCCAGCTGGGTTGTTGCCCGAGTTTCAGAGCTGGTCGCTTGTATGTCTTGGCGCCTCTTCGCTTTACAGCCACAATTTAGGTATCTATTTTTTCTTTCAATTCTAATGGATTGTTTGAACTAAATATCTCCTGTCCTATGTTTATATGAAATTATTTTTAATTTTTCAACATGTTGAACCTGCCCTTCCTCACAACGCTCTAAACACAATGTATGTGTAGGTGTCCAAGGCAATGTAGCCTCTAAATGGATGAACTGATCTTTATTTTTCTTTTTTGTTTGAAAGGTAGTTAAATCGAGTAGGTTCTTTTCTTTAAAAAATGGGAAAATCTGTTCACTGTTTTCATTTAATTTTTTTAATTTTTAGTTCATATTTGCATCTTTTCAGGATTATCCGAATCCCACCATCCTGGTTTTCTCAGCTCTACAAATTACTTGTTGCCATGGGACGTTACTGTGTATCCAAATTCCAAGCAGAATTGGCCTCACGTTAATAAATACGCTATCAGAGGTAGAAGAGGACGTCAAACAGGCAGTTTGCCACAGTTTACTGTCAAAGTTTTCATCGGTGTTGAGTATGAGTGTACTTCTGGTCATAGGTAGGCGAAGAAAGGTGCTAGGTTATTTCTTTAGAGATATGAAGCATTTTTTACCATCCTGCCTTCTCACTTTTGTACAAGTCCCTCAATGCATAACCACAGCTATTACATTGCAATTCCTTATCTCAAATTGCGATTTCTTAAAGCTACTACACACAAGCCGGCGGCAATGCCACCGGGTTTATGCCGAGCGGCTATGCCGTCGGCAATACAAGCCGCGCAAAGCCGCCAAGCATCATTCCGGTTGTGACAGTCACATAGAACGCTAGTGAAGTACATATTTTATGGTTGGTTGGTTAAAATGAATAAGGAAATACAAAAGCACGAGAAGGTTTGGGTTGCACCCAAGTTTACAAAATAGAAAATGGCGAAACGGTACTGTAATGACAGAAGAGTATAAAAAAGATGATGTGGGGTGTCAGCGTTTGCGCAATAGCATGTTTTTTGGGTTTCTGTACATCGTCTATGCCTGCACCAGATTTGTGCAACTGTTCGAACTTCTTTTTTTCCCGAAAATAATGAGAGGTTAAAGTTTTTAACTTTCTCTCTACTTCGCCTTTATCAAAGTCAAATACACTTGCAATTATGTTCAGTGCATCGCTTGTTCCTATTCTTATAGTCTGCATTTCTGGGATTCCATAATATATCATTTTCATGAAATTTTTCAATTAAGAGCAGCACAGCTTCGTCGTCCCAATTAAACGACATTTTAATTTGTTTAAACACACAAACCGCACAACACTACCGCTCGAATGCCAGCAAGTGACGCCGGCATGCCGGCAAGCCGCGTAACCCGCCGGCATACCCCGGCGGCAATGCCGGCGGCTCCTTTGCGCGGCAAGGCCGGCGGCTTTCTATGCCGCCGGGTGTACGGAGGCTTAGTCGGTGGCTTGCCCGGCGGCACTGTGTGTAGCAGCCTTTAGGTTTGCTCAGAATCAATGATCAAATAATACTGAACTTATACTAACTTATACTTACTCGTTGTTGCGGAGAGTAGCAGCTAAATGCTACCTTTAAGTTGGGTTGTCACTGCGCGTCGGATGAAACGTTTCGGAGTGAGAGGTGAAAACAAGGTGAGCCACCAGTTTACCCGAGACAATGATGCCGGTAACTCCGAGTGCAGTATTAGCATTTGCAGCAATGACGATGATTTTTTTGAGGAAGAAAAAGAAAAAAGTAAAACAAGACGCCGATGGTGGAGCAGACAAATATTTCATCGGAGATCTCAATACGGAAATAGACTACTGAGAGACATGACAGCTGAATCTTGCGAAGATATAATCAGGAACTTTACTAGGATGACTACACAAGATTTCGACCATGTGATGTCACTGGTCGATCCCAAAGTAAGAACCTCTCGCTCCTGTAGGAGCCCATCAAAGTTTTCATTTTTGATTTTAAAATATTGACAGGTTGCTGTATTTTTGCACTCGTTTCCTTCCATGCGTCCTCTCTTAATTTTGTTATGATGCGCCTTATCTTTGGGGTCCCATAACAATCGGTAATTTTGGTAACGTTCGATGAGGCGTAAGCTGTTCTCTCGATCCATTTTTAGCGCGAAAACCCACGGTCCACGTGCACACTGTCCGTAACACGGAAGGTGAAGCTCTTTGATGTGCGATCCAAAACCAACTGGCGTTGGCTCACATCGAAATATTCGCGAAACAAATTTCGGGGGAAGTATAGACGATGCGAGACTTGTTTCGCGAAACAGTTTCGCGCAGTGACAACTCAGCTTTATACTCGGTCATATTTACTCCGTCATGTCTTCTTCCAAAAGTATTCTCCATATACTTTTTTACGAGCATGCAACCCTTAAACCATGCTAGCGAAATGCGGGTTGCAGTAGTTCAGGCAAATATAAATAAAATGACCGTTGAGTGATTCCGCCATAGGTGGCGCTCACGCCGTGTAAGCTGAACAGCCTTAGTACCTAAAGTGTCTTCAAATGTAATTTTCTCCCCGTCAAAACAAACAAAACATTATCGTCCGTCGCCCCATTATTATTAGTGAATAATTGTTTTATGCATGGAAAATTCCCATCAAAATTAAAGATATATACAAATATGCGGCCGATTAATGTCTTGCCAGATGTCGAGGAGCTGCTCGAAGGGATAATACTCGAACAGATCATTGAATTTATTGGAGAAAACAAGACTTTGACAACATTTGCTGAATGAATGTACTGTAAAAGTATTTTTAGATTATAAAAGGGCGTTTGAGACTATCGATAGTGAAAAATTGAATTGAAGTGATGAACTTTCATTACTATGGTTTTAAAGTATCAGTATTAAAAATTTTACAAAATTATTTAGTAAATAGAGGTTAAAAAACTAAAATTGGAAATATTATGTCAAGCGTTAAAAAAATATGTCAGTAGGAGTGCCAAAAATGAGTAACTTAAGCCCATTACTGTTCATTATTCATTACTGTTCATTATATTAAAAGGATATCTCTGACATTTTAGAACACTGCAGCATTTAAATATTTGCGGATGATACATTGATATAAACATTAACACAACTGTTAAATAGTGATATTAAAAAATGAATCGGTTAAATGCTAATAGACACAATTTACATACCAATAAAACAAAGTGTACTCGTATGTCAATAGGGAAGCATTTAGGTGACAATGCAATTAGGCTCATGATTAATGAGGAAAAAATTGAAGTAGTCGAGTCTATCAAATTTCTAGGTATATATGTGGATAGTAAGCTACTGTTTCAAGAGCATAATGAATACATTATTTCAAAAACTATAAAAAAAGACACAGAGCTTCCCATAACCTCAGTATGTATTCCACAAAATTGAGTATAACACCATAATTCTTCTATTTTTTATATGCTGTTCAACGATTTTGTTTGCAGCAAATGAAAACATATATTCAAAATTACAAAGTCTACAAAATAAAGTAATGAGAATTATTTTAAATAAACACATATGCTAAGATTAGATCTTTGTTAGATGAACGGCAGTGGTCGATTGTAAAAAATGTATATGTTATTTAGTTCTCATTTTCATATTCAAATTATAAATCACTTATTACCACCACATTTAGAAAACTTCATTATCGTAACTACGAAAATGTAGAGCGATGTGATTCTAACCGACAAGAAAGTAAAATTACAGAAATTTGATTCAAATGTGTAAAAGAATCATTATACAAAATTGACATTGTAGCATTAATGGTAAAGAAATGTTCAACAAACATACAAACAAATCAAGACGGCATTGGGTGGTCATGTTTGATTTGATGCTGAAGAAATGATATTTGAACAGAGTAAGTGCGAATTCTGCAATCGAAGCTTTTACATTGCGATTTTTTATGTTATAACCATATCAGCCAAATGTGTTTTATTCACGTTTGAAATAGTCTATTCTTAATCATTACAGGTTTATGTTAGCCGCTCCTGATAGAATCTTAAAAGCAACACCTGGTAGTATAGTCAAAGATACTGGCCACAAAATAGCAGAAAGCGATTTGCCATTATATTATCCATGTCCCTGTCGGGGCGGAAAGTTGGCGCAACTGTTGAGGCTCCACGTAGTTACGCCTAAAGCGCCAGTCAGTTGTACGCTCAATCCCAAGGTATTTTCTTCTATGAAACTCTTTATAGAGACCTCCATACCCCGTATTCAAGGAAATATAATTAGCAACAAGCGCAGCGACAATATATTCAAACGGGATCGTTAACTTAAATCTTTCAATTACAAGCAACTTCAAGTTAAATTTTCAAGCTAAGTTTCAAATTACCGAACACTAATGTTAACTAGTTAACAATGCCAAGACACCCCTCCACTCTCAGTTATTTTTTTTTCTCTGGCTTTGGTAGCTAGGCAACCAGGCGACTAGGCCCGGCAGACCTACTGGCCCCCTGACTTTAACCATTGACACTGATTAACGTATTCTACGTGAAGATATCCAACTAGTCGTACATACTGTATGCCTATTTTAGTTGGCCATCTTCAGTTGGGATATGTTAATCAGTGCCTGAAGGTAACCAATTACATTAGGCATCAGAGAGGTGCTAAAGAGGGATTGAAGCTTCTAGGGCCATCTGGGAGACAGTAGCAGAACCGAACAATCTAACTCTTCAACGTAGATTTCTAAATTCATTGTTGTGTTCTGCTTCTGTCTCATAGATGGCGCTTGATCTTTCAGATTCCTTTCTGGATGCCGGAATACAGTATATGATTGACTATCTTAAGGTAGACTACGAAAATCAATGGTTGTTGCTACTGTTGACTCGTTTAACTATCCTAGAGAATAGTGTAGATGATAATAAGGTTTGTACATCGGATCGAAAGTTAAAATAGGCAAACTATGACTTTACCTCTGAACCATCTGAAGTGCTTCTATTTGGTTTTGATTGGTCACTTTGCAGTAGTTATTTCAAATTTTCAGTAGATTGTGTCCTTTCTCGGTCCAGGTAGAGTGTTTGGTGCCTCTCAAATGCCTATTTTAATTGGGCATCTTCAGGTATTGATTAAAGTATGCCACCTGACGATAGTCAATTAACATAAGTATTAGAGAGGCACCAAAGAGAGATTGAAAATCCCAACGCCATATGTGAGACAGTAGCAGATTCAGACACACTAACCCTTTTCCAAGCAGACTTTTAAATTCAGTGTGTTCTGCTACTGTCGCTTAGATGGGTCTTTCAGATCCCTTTCTGCGTGCCGGAATACTGTATATAGTTGGTTATCTTCAGGCAGAATATACCCTATTTCACGAGTATCAATCACGCTTTGCCGTCTACTGATGTAAACAGTTGGTCAGCAAGTATCATTTTTGTGTTAGTCTGCAACGTTGGCAATAATGGATCGGGATAAATCTAGTAAAACTTATTTGTGGCGTTTTGGCTTTGGTATGCAAATGAACTTTTCTAAATAAAAGAGCTGTTAGCAAGTACAAAATGAATCTGTAGCGTACAAAAAACCAACACAAAATTCGGGTCTGTCTACCTGGCGGATATGGGGAATTTTGAGATATTACTAGGTAATCAGCTGTCATTCTGTCTTCAATGAATACTCGTGAAATAGGGTATACGTTAATCAATGTATAGAGAGAGTCCGTTTTCGTTTTTAAAGAACATCGTTTAGATAAATAAATATACTTTATTCTCTGAAGAATACAATCATTATTGATGACAAAGCTAAATTAAAACTAAACTATAACATAATTACATATGTGGATCTTAAGTAGGTGCATTGTAGAACTTGCACAAGGTATAATATGGTTTACATATTAAACAGTTTTTAAGTTCAAATTGTTAATTCCTTCAGGGAGACACATTCATTTTCAGACAGATTATAAATTATTGAGTCTCTCACAAGTGATGTTCTGGTACTACTAATTTAAGGTCTTGTTTTCGTCTAATATTGTGACTTATTTTTAATGATTCAAATTTAGACTTATTTTTGAAAATAAGAGTTGCTGTTTCAAAAATGAACAATAATACCAGAGTCATTACTTTAAGATTTACAAATAAATCCCTGCAAGTAGCTCTAGGGTTGCTTTTAGTTATACAATATATGTAATAGTTCGTTTTTGTGACACCAACCTTCCAAGGGAACCCTCAACGTCCCCGAGAGGTGGCATTGCTGACAGCTAAACTCAGTGGTGGAGGGGTAGTCGCAATCATAAGAGGTTGGCAGCGCCACGGCTTTCCGTTAGGTTCGGTATTTTCTGGTGACTAATTAATGTTTTTAAGAGCAAATGTTTGACGGACCGTTCTGACACAATTGATGAAGCTGTTATAAAATTTTAAATTTATTCACAGGTACAACCAGCTGTGGGTTCGCCTATTTTCGTAAGTACCCTGGATGGTCCCATAAAGTTGACTCAATCGGCATACTGGATCATGAGATTACCGTACGTTTATGTAGCTGATAAACAACATTACTCGCAAAATCCTTCTGCCAAACTTCTCAAAGGTGTATTTGGTATTACTGAAATTGATCAATAAATGCGTAAGTGACTATGTTTGTGTTTCTTATTCATACCTTTTTAAACACTATATGGTCTTTACTAGTTCGCAGCAGCGCCCGTTCATTTTGCATTAGTGTATAGGGGATTGGTTTTGGAGAGAGAGAAATGCAATATTCAAAGTATTGAAACATACTTTGGCAACGGACATTTTATTCAACATGTTAATGCAACAATAAATATTAAAACATAATCAAAATAAATAGTACGTGAAGTCTATCCCACAGCCTGTGTGGCTTATCTTAACATATGTTCTAGCCCAATAACTAATTGTTCACAGTATTATGCTTGATACAAAACAAAACAAATCTAAATCAAGATGATCACACTAAGAAAACGAATGTCAGAATTTGTTTTACACCAGGACACCCCGGGTGCTATGAGGATACCAAAGAAACTTCGTTAATCAGATTTTTGAATTGCCTACCCGTAGACAGAACTGGGAAAAGCCTAATCTTGTAGATTGCTCCACAATCTGGACACCCTATGAATGAAGGAGCCGTCATATCGGCCAGCTCTGGATGTACGAAGTTCAACACGGTTAGAATGGTAGACCGAAGTCAGGCGGGTCTGACTGGCAGGTAGATCGCGCGGCGGCATCATGGAGGAGAACTCTGAGAAGCAAAGCCCGTTGGTGTAGCGGCAGAAGAAAGCTAGAACGCGGACGGCCCACCAGTGCGAAAAGGTCCCGAGACTGCCGCGCAGGCAGCATCATCGAAGCGAGCTCTAGGGAGCAGACCCCGTTGGTATAGCGGTAGATGAGGTCTAGATCACTGACGGCCCGCCGGTGCGAAAGGGTCCCGAGACTCTGTTAGAGAAGAGTCACCGATCAGTCGGACAGCTCTTCTCTGAATAACATCGAGCATGAATAACGCAGTCGGGGCGGCAGCACCCCAAACGTGTGTGCAATACTCAACGCTAGGTCTTATCTGAGCCTTGTATAGAGTGAGGAGGTCATGTCGAGAAAAGTGCTTCTTAGCCCTAAACAAATAGCCTAGCTTTTTCCCAACAGGTGCCGCTATTGACGAGATGTGTTCCTGCCAGATCAAGTCCTCGGTGATCTGGACTCCGATCAGCCAAAATGAACGACTCTTTGGCATCCAACGTGACCGGATGAGAGCTAAGACGCTTTTTGTTCGTCAAGGTACAGTACTGTGTTTTGGAAGCATTAAACTGTACAAGATTGTTGCGTCCCAAGCAGTGATAACCTCCAGGTTTCTAGTCAGAGAGGAAGTCGCTGCTAGTCTTCTTTTTTTCCAGCTTGCCGGCAGAGATCGGCTTGTCGCTCTGAATTCCTGTATGTAGAGTGCTGCCATCAACAAAGCTGTGAATTGGAGTGATCATACAGGAAAGGAGGTCATTGATACGTATGAGGAACAGTGTCGGAGCCAAGACTGATCCCCAGAGAAAACCCGCGTTGACGTTGTGGGATGAAGGGATATCTTACGGCCAGAGAGAAAGTCAGCCACCCATCTGCAAAGTTTCTTTGGGAGGCCATAGGATGGAAGTTTGCATCAAGAGTGCAGGGTGCCACGGCTAATCGGCATCATAAAACTAGATGAGTTTACTCCACAATCGCTGGTGCCGGAAACTATACTGTCGCTAACCAAGCCGTGACAGTCGAAGTAGTTCTGAAGCTCGCAATACTTATAACAGTGCAGCCCTGTAGTTATAGGGTTCGGTCTTAGATTCCTTTTTTGGGATGGGTTGGAGATGAACAAATTTACAGTTTTCTGGGAAGGTGCCGGATTCATAAGATATCTGGAAGAGACTCGAAGGAACTGGAGCAAGCAGCGTTGCACACCTCTTCAATACAACAGTAGGAATCAAGACCAGAAGCTCTTCACTACAATGGCAGGAATCAAGCCCGGACCAGAAGCTTTGTTGATTTCGAGTGACAAGAGCTCTCGTCTAACGGTCTTATGTCTGAATGTTACTTCCCGCATAGTGTAGAGAACCCTTTGAATTGACGGCACTCGGGCGTTGGACGTGCATGGTGGAGTTGGCAGGGAAAATCTGGGCAAGCACTTCCGCCTTAGCATTTGAGCCAGTTACAATCGTTCCATCCAGGCACGTAAGTGGTGGAAGGCTACTCTGCGAAAAGTTTCTTTCAAACTGCTTGGCCAGCTTCCAGAAAGACCGACTGCCATTGCGATACATTACTCTGTCCCCAACTTTTATATAGTGCTGGTCTTTGGCGGACCGCTTCGTTATAATTGTTCCTGGACCCGACGTCGGCTTGTCTGTTCGCTACAGTAATGTTTTGTAAGAAGGTTCTGTGCGCCGTGATCTTCTGCTGACAAGCAGTGTCACACGATTTGTTGAACCAGTCGTTGGACCCTGGTTTAGGCACTTTCACTATATTTATGAGGGATGTCTTCCTCCATCCCAACGTGGATAATTTCGGTTATTGATGAACAGACAGCCGCCGCATCCGCGTCAGCGAAACAAACAACTCTGCAATGAAAAGTAGAGAAGAAGTCTCTGAACCCTTCCCAGTCGGTATGTTCATAATACCAAATTTTGCGACCTGGGCGAGTTTCTACTGCCAAAGCGGATTCTGACCGAAACCTAACCTCCACAACTCCGTGATCTGAGATACCTAGGGGAGACAGGACAGCAGTGCTGTAAGCGACATGATACGTGGTCAGAAAGAGATCCAGCAGGCTATTGGCGTGAAACAAAACGCGAGGAAAAAAGTAGGGCTCGACACCAGCTGAGTCAGTCCTTGGGAAATAGCGAACGCTCCCACTGCACGACCTGCTGCATTGGTCTTGTTTCAACCCAACCAGTGCTGTAAAGTCTAGTTCTAGAAATATGTTAACATCCTCTTGACCTTTCATTTCAATTATGTCTAATGACTGCAATGTCCAACTAAAAGTCTAATATTTGTATTTAGTATGTGCGCAAGTAGGTAACGAACGCTACCTACCAATGGTTTGCCAAAAAGGTTTTCATCTTTATCCCATACGATGAAGATCACCCTTACGCCTTCTGGCTCATAACTGCTATACGTTCTGCGCTATACACAGAGACAATCAATTCACTGTCGACCCGTCAAGAAATCGGAATACGAAGTTTTCACATGTCAAATCAGCAATGGATTTGCTCCTGACCGTCTGTCTCCAAGACATATACGGCACTGATGAGTTGCTAATGATCACGAAAGAGCGCTGTCTGCATGGTTACAGAGACGGAAATCCAACTTGTCCATTTCAGCCAAAAATGTTACCTTTTGTAAATCTGAACGTTTACTCGGGTTTTTATGTATATAAAACAATATAGGTGGAAATTGCACAAGACTCTGGGCTGACATTTCTGATACTTTTCTATCGGTAGCATGAATTTGCATAAAGGTATTGTAAAAACTACAGAAACTTCTCAAAGTACAAACTAATTTGAACAAATATACTCGGAGATTGAATGCATAGTTGCTGATTTTTTAATAACCAGGTTGACTACTTATTATACGATTCATGGATAATCTTTACACATTCGGTCCTGGGGTCTTAGCACCTCTACCGGAACCACTGTTTCCTATAACTGTACCAGTCTACTGATAATAGTTGTTAGTCAATTTGATCTAGCGTCATCAACAGCGCCTCTAGCGGTGCCGCAGGGCCACAGGGAAGTACTGGCTACCGCCAATTGTCACTTGATTATATAGTTTATTCGTTTATATAGGTAGTATCAATATATGTTATCACTAGGTTAGTGCCGCTTGCACTTAAGGCTTGCAAATCTCTGATTATTTGGGCCAGTGTCATTATTAGCGCCTCTAGCGGAGCCACTGTAAATTAACGGGTACTACTGTCGCCGAAATTGCCATGCAAATTACATCCTTATTGAAGTATCAAATTAGTACGACATAGAATTCCGAAAGTATTACTTTTTACTTTGTTAAATGCGTAGCAGTGCTACATCAATCACGCTGGCTATATATAGAGGTCGTACCTATACAGTTTTTACAAGTTGATAGTACCCCAGTTTTATAATTCATCAAAAATCATTGTCTATTTAATTTAATGTCATCAGTAGCGCCCCCTAGAGAGAACAATGAGAACTATTGGTACCACTGTTGTCTCTGTCGGCGGTACCACTCTTAAATGTCATAATTGTCCGTGTTGTGGTCGTTGGCATGCAAGAAACGTCCTTGCATTCTTACGTCCTTCCTAAGATTAGAAAGTAGCTTTCTAATCTTAAGATTTATCCGTAAGGTAGCGAATTTTCTTTACAATAACAATAGTGAATACATTTTTATTGTCTCTGCAATATTCTAACAACAAAATATGTCAATAATAAGTTGAAATCTGTGTTCTGTTTTCTTGGGTGTGAGTGATTCGTGTATTTTTTCAGTTCTTGTGATACTTTCACTATGGTATCTAGGCGTAGAATACTGTCAAGATCTAGGGATGATCTCCATATGGATACGTTTCAACCCCCTGAAGACGAGGAGGATGTTTGGTACCAAAAGGACAAGTTGTACAAGGACCATATACAAGAAGTACTGAACAAATGGACACAAATTGACGACGAAATATGGGCTAAAGTTATTGTTCTTGAAAGGAATAGAAGAGTGGCTAAGGCTTATGCCAGAGCTCCTGTGCTCACTGTGAACGATTCAAATGATGGATTTGATGGTTTTAGAATAGGTCTTTGCGGTTTTGAAAACCCCATGAGGGATCAAAAAACAGAGGAATACAAAAGACATATAGGACATGGAGTCAAAATTAAAATGGATGATGCTGGAAATATTTTAATCAAAAGAGTATCCAAATGCAACATCTATATAAAAAACACAGCACTAGACAATGAAAATGCTATAGGCAATGACATTTTAAAACTACCAAACTGTGCCTTGGAACCAGACAAACCTGTGAAACTCTTTGATATGAAGAAGTTCCAGTCCAATGTAAATAAAGAGTTGCGAAGAGCATATCCAGACCGTAGAAGGTTAGAGTGTCAATGCCTTAGTGCAATAGCATTTGTTAAAGTAGAACCTGAATTGCTTGAGTGTCCAATTTGGGTGTTAATTATAAATATTGTCGCATTAGATATGTTGAAAAGTAAGCTGCCACCAATGCAGAGGATGATGGATATCAAAAATCGACCGAAAATACCTGTTCCAGATGAAGATCCTTACAGCATTGCTGGGACTGATAGTGGACTAGGTAAGGATTGTTTTTTGCACATTTTTTTTTAATATAAAACCAATGACTAATAGGATTCATAACTAAAACATAAATTGCTTCTGATTCTTTAAAATTAGAATGCTTCGTAATAAATAATGTTGACTGTAAAATGGACATTTTACAAATTTTTCGAAAAAATATAAGCTTTTTTATTTGTGGTTATTCCATTGCTATGCTTGGAGTCAAGTCAACTGACTCATCAGTCTTTACCATGTAATGATGTAAATCCATATTAAATTACAGGTAAATGTAAATGTTAAGCACTTCCTATGAATTTTCTGACTAAACCCTAAAGTAGAAAATAAAATTTTTAATTTTTGGCTACATCCCAAAATTCAGAAACCTAAGAAAAATTGAGAAACAAAATTTGGGAGACTTTTCATCTTTCACTCATTACCTTGTCTTCACTGAACTAGCGTTTACTAAGCTTTTTACTTCCCATGCCACTGATGAAGAAGTATTGTAAACACATAAAATTTATAAAATGAGATATTATGTTTTCTGGATATTACATGACATGTGCGTCACATGGAATCATGACCCTCATTTCTGTCTGTCTATCTGTCTGTTGAAGTCTGCTCACTCCTTGACCTATATAGTACCACTCTGATTTTGATGAAATTTCCACACAAGGTTACTATACTATGCCAAGGACCAAAAGCCTTGTAGTATTTGATTTTAAAAAAAAATTATTGGGTTATATTTCAATTGTTTGCGTTAGTATATTTATACATTTGCAACCCAGGCAATTCTACACGCCTGTTAGTACATATTTCGCATATCATAGATATGTGCCCTTAAACTTAAACCAAACAATGGCATATTTTCAACAGACGCGTCGTGTATACATCGTAGTAGTATGGCAACCTATATGCTCAAAGCCCTGACTGCTTACCGCTGCCGCTTATAATAGCATGGCTCGCTACTGTGGTTGAATAACATTGTCAGATTGTCAATATTTTCAGAAAGGCAGGAAAAAATTTCTAGAATTATCAAATGGACTAATTGTATGGGCCCGTTTGGCTGACCTGATCCCTTTACTCATTATATTATACATATTTGTAGCTAACTTTTCTTGTGGAGTGCCTCACTTGTGCTGATCTTATGAACTGGTCACAGCATTGCATAGGAAGCGCAGAGTCAACCTACTTGACGCCATTTCTTATCTTTGGCATAACCTTGTGTTAAAATTTCATCAAAATTACAGAACAGAAGACAGATTCACGAAGATGAGTCACATGGTTTTTTAGCGATGTCATGTAATGAAACATCTAAAAAGGATAATCTCTTGATTTCTAAATTGTATGCCAATTGGGGTGGGGAAGCTACGTTCGATGGAGCTTCTTTGCTAATTCTCTGATTTCAAAAAATATACCAAACCAACCTGCTAATATCGCACATCATATCACAACATAAATTGATCAAAACCTTAACATCATTGCTGCAGCTACTGAGGAAAGGGAAAAGACGGCAATATATCGTCTCTATCAGCTATAGATGTCGGAAATAGTTAAATGGATTTACCTTATTTTTTTCCCCTGGGTAACATTTTTTAATGGATTATTCTGAACACCAAAAGTCCATAGAATATTCTGTATGGAGGGATGGACGCGTATGTGGCCCATACCGCGTTTTATTAACAATTAAACAACATTGCTTTAAAATAAACTAAGCCTAAAACTTTAAATAAGATATTAGGGTTTTTAATGATTGGAAGTGGCTATTTTTTAGGGTTTTTCAAATATTAACTCGCTTATACTCGAAATCTCCGAAAACTCCAGTGAAAATTTACTAAATGCTCTTTTTGTTCAGAATGATTTAAAAACAAAAAAAACTTTGTTTGGAGGGAAAAAAGAAAGTTTTTTTAACTTGAAAAATATTTTAAAGAATTTTTCACGAGATTACCGTCTGGCAACGACTTGATACAAGTTAATGAGCAACCACCAAACTTGGTTGTGGGAAAAATCGAGTTGGAAAATTTCTCCCATGAATGCGAGATTTTCACCTTGCCTAATAGTAATTTAGATTTTATGATCGTGTGAATGATTTATTGGCTCTCAAAATAACCTTAACATCTTAATAATAGTATGCAGTATACCCGCTTTTGTGAAAGTTTTAATAAGTCCTAAAATAGATCTGCTTTCAAAACACATAGTAATTCCCTGCTCTATTTCTTTATGTATACTGTTATGGTTGAACTGATCAAGCATTGAATTCAAATGATGTCTACTGACATTGAATCCTAAAGTATGCATAATCCTGCTTATAAATGCATAAACTGTATGTTTGTATACATCAACATTGTTGCTGCCATGTTAGAATAGTTCACATTGACTTTTCAATTATAGCATAGGTTTGATTAGTGAGGCTAATAATATGTGGCTTTGATGCGCCTTCAAAAGCAGAAAGCTTGGTATTTGTTTAGGGCTTTTTCTCTCTAAATGTACATATTCTTCAAGATAGCTAATAAGTATTGTAATGCTCTTATTACCATAACTGCACTATGCGTTACCGAAAATATCAAGTTATTTAGAAAAATCCTTGAAATATAAAATGATATATCATAATGTAAAACGTTTTACTAATTTAACTTACTTCGTATCTCTATCCATTCTCAAGATCAAAATATGTATTAGGGGTTTTACATTATTTTTATTCTTTTATTGATTAAGATTTTTTCTAATTTTAAAACAACACATTAAAACTCAAAAACTTACAAGAATCAGAACCAATTACAAAAAGTTCGCCATTCTATCACTTTAGACATTTTTAACGGAATCTATATTTTTGATTAACTGAACATTCGGCTTCGGCAACAGCCGAACGTGGGCTTCGGTCAAAAAATTTATTTTTTGTCGGACGCTACTCAAGATACAGAGCGATACTCATCAACTACTTTTTTAAAAAAGGAGAATCTTTAATTTGAATATTAAATTAACATAATAGTGATTGAGAAAATAGCTATAGGTCTCATTTCGGTTTTGGCGGCAGGCCTCATAGGGAGTAGTAGTAGTAGTTATGGTGGCGCGGAGGCTAAGCCTGGCCACTATGCCACCTTTGACCCTTTTTGCCGTCCCCGTAGTACCAACACAGAAGTACTCTACAAGCCATCTACTGGTAAGTTATACTTGTATAATAAACCAGGTCCAGTGATGAGATGTACCTATTAATATTGCACGTGCGTAATATAGACAACAAAACGTCCATGGCAAGGAATTAACTTCCGAGGCGGAGATTCGAGCCCCGGGTTGCTAGCTCTACGCGCTGACCCCCGAGCTACCGAGGCTCTCCGGCCTCCATATGTATTCTCCAGGAAAAACGATCTGAGATATGACCCGCCAAGCCAGATAATAGGCCAGTAGAGCAGCAGACCTGCAGAAGGGGCTGCTTCTAGAAATATGTACGTGGAATCGATGTTGGTATCACTTTCATGGACTTTTCACCCCCTAAATGGGTACTTAAAGTATAAACATTTAACACATGTTCGTGTTTATAATCTCTTTCCTTGCATAAATCTAGAATGCGTATGCACAAACTAATTCATGCACATAAATTAAACATAACATAGTTCTACCTATATCATTAACAAGTATACTGCTTATAATATGGTTTGGACCTTTACGTAACAGCTACAGTGAGAGAATGTTTGTTCACTCATGATATGTCTCTCTTATAATTGCTGATAGATAGTAATCATATGTAAAATATTTTTATGTAATGTGGTAGTAGTGTCCTCAATAAGACTTGTAAACTGAGCAGCTCATTTTGCTTCTGGGGGAACCTGTTAACTCGTAAAATGGTATTTTTGTAGCTGATTCTTGTAATTTCACTTTCTGCACAGATTGGATATCGTTAGTGGTATTTTACAATTAGTTCCACATTTGCTTATTAACAGGGGAATAAAGCACTTGAAATTTGGCTCACACTATGGGATCTCGGAAACAGTAAGGTCAGAATTTATAGAAATGCCTTGCAAAAATTTGTATTCTAAATTGCCCTATTCCCTGGCCCAAAATTCGAGCCACTAGTGGCCAATCGCATCCACAGTTTCATCTATTAGAGGAGTCCCGGGCACCATAAGCTTTCAGCTATTGCTACAGGAATGTTAATGATTTAAAATTAAGGAAAACATGAAATTATTTATTATTATTTAGGGCTAACAATTAATTTTCTCCGCATGAGCTCCTCACTATATACAAGGCACATATAAGACCCAGCCTAGAGTATTACTCACACGTTTGGGGTGCTGCCGTCACGATTACATTATTTATGCTCGATGCTGTCCAGAGGAGGGCCGTCTGACTGATCGATGACTCTTCTCTAACAGACAGTCTCGGACCTTTTCGCACCGCCGGGCCGTCCCGAGATTGTGGAACAATCTATAAGAGGAAGCTTTTTCCAGTTCTACTAACCTTGAGCAGTTCAAAAATCGGATTATCAAAATTTATTTGGGATTCTCATAGCACCCGCGGTGTTGACATTTAGGCTTCTGTCTGCGTGGCTGCTTCGGCGTAAAAAAACTTAGCTACTTGAAGCTATCGAGAATATTATTTAACAAAAATATGCAAATTATCCACTTTGCCCCATGGAAAACCGAGAGAATAACGCATCTTCTTCAGTTTTAATGAATAAAGAAATAGTTCACCTAAACATTGGCAAATTCACCTAGATTGAGAACATTTTGTATAGTTCGGGGGAGTTCAGACACGACCCCCCCCCCCTCCCTCAATGCGCCTCCGGACATACAAAAACTGCTACAGCGACGTTTTTGTACGGTTTGAAACATAGCCAATACTATAGAGTGAATCTACATGACAACCTATTTCCAGGCACCGTAGGCTACGCGGGCAGTAGCATCGGAGGCCCGCCTTCTCACGTATCTCTCCAGCATCACATGCAACAACGGCGAAGTGACAAGCCCCCCAAGTTACCACCACGGGATCCGCAGTACCCCCATGACATTCCGCGACCCGACTATGATGACTATCAACGAGGAGGGGGGCTCCCTGGACCCTTCAGGACGATGATGGGCAGTGTCAGGGATGGAAGGGGAAGTGAGAAGTTTGAAGAGGATCCGTATTATTGTGGGCTGAGAAGCAGGTAAGGTGTCAGGGATCTTTAACCTATATGAGAATGTTTCAAATGCATGTAAGTGCCTGTTTGCCTTTTTTTGCCTCTCCGCTATTGATTAACCTATATGTACGTGTCGACCACCATCATTTGACGCCAGTGTTTGCCATCTCTCGGAATGTTGCTGCGGGTTATCCGATTTCTTGTCATTTTTTTGTGAAAGAAATGGTAAAATAATAATATTGGAGAAAGGTATTAAGTATATATTGAAGTAACCAAATACAAAATTTTCATAAAAATGGCGTCTGAGAAAAAAGGTAGCTACGAACATGTATAACAAAAAATTAAATGTTTATGTTTTAAAAGGAATCAATGATGAGTGACATATGCGTATGATTACTGGGGTTGGAGGCGTATATACGAGTATATACTATCGTCAAAAATTGAGAGGAGGATAGAGCAAGTTTTTATAGTAATAAAGTAGACGTATCTAAGGAAATGAGGGTATCATATTTATACACGTTCCTTGAGGATTGAGAGCCGTTTGAGCAATAATGTTTCCTTAGTCTTAAAACAAACCAAAATGCTTCCTTGAGATACATTCGTGGGAGGATTTAACCGTTGCATTTCATAGTAGGCTGTACCAGTTGTGATCACACGTCCGTAAAATTTGGAAAATTATCGAAATTTGCACAATTTTAAAAACATGTAGTTTCAAAATTTTTGGAATTTTCAAAACTATCAAAGTTTTGAAAATACTGAAAATCATGAAAATTTGAACTGGAATTTTGACAATTTAGAAGTTCTGAAAATTTTAAAGTGTTCGAAAATTTTGACAATTTAAGCGTTTTGCAAATTCTGAAAATGTCGAAAAACTTTCCAAATTGTCTAAATTGAGAATTTTAAAAGTTGGAGTTTTGATAGTTTTTAAAAGTTGTCTGAAAACTATAAAGATTTTAATAATACGAAATTTGAAACTTCTGAAGATTTTGAATATTTAAGTATTCTGAACGTCAAGTGAATACGAGTATAACACCAGAAACTGTGGTTTTTATGCTGACAGAACTCTATGATTTTCTGGCCCAAGTGAACCACATCATTATATATATATATATATATTTTTTTTGAGACGTGGTCATTGTCGTCTAGACCAGTTAGGTGAAAAATTAAAGCTTCCGCTTTTTGTTGGGTACTTCGACAAGATTTAAGCAAAGAGGACTCTTTATACTTTTTTAATTCTCTCTAGCTTTCAATGGACTTTGCCATCATCATCAGGAGCTGCAATTACAATGATAACAGTAGCAACAAAGGTGTAAAATGAATTTAAATTGACTCAACTTACAGTAGTATGTGAGAATGTTGCTAATTGTTGTTTACGCATATGATGAGGGAAACGTCCAGTAACATGGTGAGAGCTGAATAGGTTGCACAATAGTCAAAATTTATACAAAACATGACAAGAACACGTTAAAACAGATTAAAAATTATTTTAAAAGTTAGAACATTACATCGTGAAAACCACCTGATGATTGCACAAATTGGTGGTCATGGAATGATGAATTGATGAGTGACATGAAACCCTTTGACAGAAGGCCGAAGGATGTCAATGTCAGTATTGAAAGATGGAACGAATTGTGGGCGTGTGCCAAAAACGTTGCCAAATCACTTCAGATGAAGAGATTTACAGAATTTTATGATGGAATTAGTTAAACCGACCAGAGGCAGTTGAATAAACTATATTATTATTAATGGGAATTTAAATTAACAATTATTAATAAATCGTGAGGAGAGAATTATTATATTTTGAGTGGAATGAAATTTACTGGTGGAAACGGCCAAAACACAGATTCTAATTATGGTTGTGAAGAGTTGAAATTTGGGGAGATATGTAAGTTCTCCAATTTTTCGCAGTTTAGCAGATATGAGTAAATGACACTCAGTTGTTTAACATCTGTCTTTTTGTTGATACAGTTGTTATTCATGAAAATGTGGGACATTTCCAGGAATAAACGTTTGGAAAGGTGTTTTTCTTTATCAAGAACTTTGATACTTGTGTAATTCATAGAATGCCCTGTTGTGTTAACATGAGATGCTAGAGCGCATCTTTCAGGATGAAGCCTAGCATCACTTTTGTGTGATGTAATCCTTCCTTTAAGAGATCTGGAGGTCTGACCTATGTATATTTGGTTGCAGTTGTTGCAATTGATGGAGTAGACTGTGTTGGTTAAGCCAAGCAGCGGGACTTTGTCTTTCATTTTTGAAAAAATGCAGTTTATAGTGAGGACGGATTTGCAAGCAATTCGAAAGTTCAAAGGACTGCACAATCTGATAAGCTTAGGGGTCAGTTCCTTGATGTAGGGCAGGACAGCAAAAACAGGTCTGGAGTCCGGGTTGGTGCTAGTACTGTTAGGATTGATGTTATTATTGGGAATTACATCAGTTCCGTTATTGGGGGTTGTGCGACTATTACCTGCATCACCAGAGTTCGGCAAAATATTGGAAGGTGAACTAAAAATGATCTTGTTAATCAGACACTTCGGATAACCATTATTGATGAACAGTTTTGATAGTTTACGTAAATTTGAGGTGTGGAAGGTATTATCTGAGATGCTGATTACCCTTGTTTTCATCTGTTTTACCAAATTGATTTTAATCCCTAGTTTATGGTATGACCTAAAATTGAGAAACCGACCTGAGGCCATAGGTTTCTGGTACCAGTCTACCAATAAACTGTTGTTGTTGGTGCGAATGAGTCTTGTGTCTAGAAAGGGGACAGACAGGTTCTCATCTTCTTTTTCAATGGTAAATTGGATGTAGGGGTCATAGCTGTTGAATTCTCTGACAATACCATCCAGACCTATGGAAGGGAGGCATAAAATAATGTCATCTACGTATTTTTTTATGAAGAAGAGGTTATAGGGTAGTGTCGGAATAACTGTATCAAGCAGATCATCCATGACATATTCCGCCAAAATTGGTGACAGAACAGATCCCATAGGACAACCATGTGTTTGAGAATATATTTTGTTGTTGAAAGAGAAATAATTGTTATGAAAAAGGAATGTTATAATGTTGGTGAAAGATTCTAGAGATATGTTGCAGTGTTGACTTATCTCATTCCAGTGTTTATTAATAGTTCTTGTACATGCATCCAGATAGATGTTGCTGAATAGCGACACCACGTCAAGACTGGCGATAATATGATCGGCTGGTATTGTCAATCTATTGAACTGACGAGAGACCTCAAATGAGTCTTTGATGTAGTAATCATTGTCTGCATGTGCTGATTTTAGTGTTGTCGATATTAATGAAGACAAAGCCTGGGTGGCTGAACCTATTGATGCAACTATAGGTCTTACTGAGAGTACAGGTTTGTGAATTTTCGGAAGTGCATAAAATTTTGGAGGGACAGAGTTATAAGTAGTCAAAGTTCTTTTTTGTTCTTGGGTTATTTGTCCAGTGCTGAGGAGTTCCTTAACAATGTCATTACTTTTCTTTTCCACTTTAAGTGTGGGATCTTTATTAATTTCATGATATGATGGGTCATCATTGATGAGATTGTTGCAAAGATCTAAATAGTGTTGTTTAAGCATTATTACTGTAACATTGCCTTTGTCAGATCTTGTAACCATAAGTTCAGGATGTTGTTTTAGAAATGTTCTGGTTATGTTTAAAAGGTTGTGATAAAAGGAATGTTTTTTATTAAGATTGTTATTATGATAGTAGTTAGTGATGAGGTTAGTGGAACGAGTTGTGAAAATGTTTCTTTCAGTGTCATCACTTATGGAGGATGCTATTGTGTCTACATCCGCTAAGATTGATCTGATTGGAATGTCATTGTTAACAATCGGCTCTACACTGAACTTAGGCCCTAAGGAAAGAAATTTTAATATGTCATGAGGGATGTCAATGTTACTGAGATTTTTTATCCAATTTTGTTGAGTGTTGAGGAAGGTTTTTTTGGTGTCATTCAACAATCTGTCAAACTTACGAGTGTTGGAGTTTTTTATGTTATGAAAGATTTTATTGTAATGTCTGAGTTGTCTATATTTGAAATTATCAAAAATTAAGGGAGAAGTGGAAGAAATTATGTCACTTTGGAGTGAATTGAGTATGGAATGAAGTTTTTTCAACTGTCTGTGGCAGGAAGATATCTCAAGCGTGAGTATTTTGTCACCTAACCTGTGCAGACGATTTTTCATCCCATCTTCTATTGAATGGCTTTCAATAGAAGATGGGATGAAAAATCGTCTGCACAGGTTAGGTGACAAAATACTCACGCTTGAGATATCTTCCTGCCACAGACAGTTGAAAAAACTTCATTCCATACTCAATTCACTCCAAAGTGACATAATTTCTTCCACTTCTCCCTTAATTTTTGATAATTTCAAATATAGACAACTCAGACATTACAATAAAATCTTTCATAACATAAAAAACTCCAACACTCGTAAGTTTGACAGATTGTTGAATGACACCAAAAAAACCTTCCTCAACACTCAACAAAATTGGATAAAAAATCTCAGTAACATTGACATCCCTCATGACATATTAAAATTTCTTTCCTTAGGGCCTAAGTTCAGTGTAGAGCCGATTGTTAACAATGACATTCCAATCAGATCAATCTTAGCGGATGTAGACACAATAGCATCCTCCATAAGTGATGACACTGAAAGAAACATTTTCACAACTCGTTCCACTAACCTCATCACTAACTACTATCATAATAACAATCTTAATAAAAAACATTCCTTTTATCACAACCTTTTAAACATAACCAGAACATTTCTAAAACAACATCCTGAACTTATGGTTACAAGATCTGACAAAGGCAATGTTACAGTAATAATGCTTAAACAACACTATTTAGATCTTTGCAACAATCTCATCAATGATGACCCATCATATCATGAAATTAATAAAGATCCCACACTTAAAGTGGAAAAGAAAAGTAATGACATTGTTAAGGAACTCCTCAGCACTGGACAAATAACCCAAGAACAAAAAAGAACTTTGACTACTTATAACTCTGTCCCTCCAAAATTTTATGCACTTCCGAAAATTCACAAACCTGTACTCTCAGTAAGACCTATAGTTGCATCAATAGGTTCAGCCACCCAGGCTTTGTCTTCATTAATATCGACAACACTAAAATCAACACATGCAGACAATGATTACTACATCAAAGACTCATTTGAGGTCTCTCGTCAGTTCAATAGATTGACAATACCAGCCGATCATATTATCGCCAGTCTTGACGTGGTGTCGCTATTCAGCAACATCTATCTGGATGCATGTACAAGAACTATTAATAAACACTGGAATGAGATAAGTCAACACTGCAACATATCTCTAGAATCTTTCACCAACATTATAACATTCCTTTTTCATAACAATTATTTCTCTTTCAACAACAAAATATATTCTCAAACACATGGTTGTCCTATGGGATCTGTTCTGTCACCAATTTTGGCGGAATATGTCATGGATGATCTGCTTGATACAGTTATTCCGACACTACCCTATAACCTCTTCTTCATAAAAAAATACGTAGATGACATTATTTTATGCCTCCCTTCCATAGGTCTGGATGGTATTGTCAGAGAATTCAACAGCTATGACCCCTACATCCAATTTACCATTGAAAAAGAAGATGAGAACCTGTCTGTCCCCTTTCTAGACACAAGACTCATTCGCACCAACAACAACAGTTTATTGGTAGACTGGTACCAGAAACCTATGGCCTCAGGTCGGTTTCTCAATTTTAGGTCATACCATAAACTAGGGATTAAAATCAATTTGGTAAAACAGATGAAAACAAGGGTAATCAGCATCTCAGATAATACCTTCCACACCTCAAATTTACGTAAACTATCAAAACTGTTCATCAATAATGGTTATCCGAAGTGTCTGATTAACAAGATCATTTTTAGTTCACCTTCCAATATTTTGCCGAACTCTGGTGATGCAGGTAATAGTCGCACAACCCCCAATAACGGAACTGATGTAATTCCCAATAATAACATCAATCCTAACAGTACTAGCACCAACCCGGACTCCAGACCTGTTTTTGCTGTCCTGCCCTACATCAAGGAACTGACCCCTAAGCTTATCAGATTGTGCAGTCCTTTGAACTTTCGAATTGCTTGCAAATCCGTCCTCACTATAAACTGCATTTTTTCAAAAATGAAAGACAAAGTCCCGCTGCTTGGCTTAACCAACACAGTCTACTCCATCAATTGCAACAACTGCAACCAAATATACATAGGTCAGACCTCCAGATCTCTTAAAGGAAGGATTACATCACACAAAAGTGATGCTAGGCTTCATCCTGAAAGATGCGCTCTAGCATCTCATGTTAACACAACAGGGCATTCTATGAATTACACAAGTATCAAAGTTCTTGATAAAGAAAAACACCTTTCCAAACGTTTATTCCTGGAAATGTCCCACATTTTCATGAATAACAACTGTATCAACAAAAAGACAGATGTTAAACAACTGAGTGTCATTTACTCATATCTGCTAAACTGCGAAAAATTGGAGAACTTACATATCTCCCCAAATTTCAACTCTTCACAACCATAATTAGAATCTGTGTTTTGGCCGTTTCCACCAGTAAATTTCATTCCACTCAAAATATAATAATTCTCTCCTCACGATTTATTAATAATTGTTAATTTAAATTCCCATTAATAATAATATAGTTTATTCAACTGCCTCTGGTCGGTTTAACTAATTCCATCATAAAATTCTGTAAATCTCTTCATCTGAAGTGATTTGGCAACGTTTTTGGCACACGCCCACAATTCGTTCCATCTTTCAATACTGACATTGACATCCTTCGGCCTTCTGTCAAAGGGTTTCATGTCACTCATCAATTCATCATTCCATGACCACCAATTTGTGCAATCATCAGGTGGTTTTCACGATGTAATGTTCTAACTTTTAAAATAATTTTTAATCTGTTTTAACGTGTTCTTGTCATGTTTTGTATAAATTTTGACTATTGTGCAACCTATTCAGCTCTCACCATGTTACTGGACGTTTCCCTCATCATATGCGTAAACAACAATTAGCAACATTCTCACATACTACTGTAAGTTGAGTCAATTTAAATTCATTTTACACCTTTGTTGCTACTGTTATCATTGTAATTGCAGCTCCTGATGATGATGGCAAAGTCCATTGAAAGCTAGAGAGAATTAAAAAAGTATAAAGAGTCCTCTTTGCTTAAATCTTGTCGAAGTACCCAACAAAAAGCGGAAGCTTTAATTTTTCACCTATATATATATATATATATATTAATTTTTACTGACGTTGAGCTGCCAAGGTGGCCTTTTTCAAAATACAGATCAATGACAATGATAATACAAAGGGTACTATAAAAGTTCTGCAATATGACTTAGCAAACGGACGCAGAAGGCTGCATGTTACTTACTGCATGTTGAGACATATCCAGGAGTGCATAGTAGCCGCCAGAAGCACGTCTGTTAAATTAGTTGTTCATTCGTATTGACAGTGTAAAGTGCGAAATATGGCATCGTGGTCACGTAGTGAGATAAGGGCAGTTTTACGGTATAACTTTACGCGTGGTTTAAGCATAGACCAGTGCTTAGAAGAAATGACGCTTGCATTAAAGAATGATCGTCCTCATCGTACGATATATTCAGGTGGTACAGAGGATTCCAAATGGGCAATTTCACTTTGGAGGACGCTGAGAGGGGAGGAAGGCCGCGAACGTCAGTAATGGAGGAAAACATTACTGCTGCGAGGAAAATGCTTGACGAAGATCGGAGAGTGACATACCAACAGATAGAGGAGACTTTACACCTTCATGCGCCAGCAATTCATTCAATTCTGCATGACCATTTACACGTAAGGAAACTTTGTTCTCTCTGGGTACCGCATAGTCTAACGGAAGAGCAGAAGACTCGTCGTACGACTTGGTGCCGAAAGATGCTGAAAATGTTTTATAAGGGGCAATCTCGTTATGCGAACCTCATAGTGATAGGTGACGTGACTTGGCTCTATTATTACGATGTGCCGACAAAGACTCAAAACAAAGTTTGGGTCTTTGCTGATGAGAACACTCCCGTAGCTGTCAGAAAATCCCGATCTGAAGAAAAAAATGATATCTGTATTTTTCAAATCGATCGGGATTGTGGAGCTTGTCGTTTTGTAAACACAGAAGACAGTCACAACTAAGTGGTACACGGAACACTGCCTGCCCATAGAGTCTATGAAAAACCTGTGACCAAAGACAAGAATGGACACTGGTACCACCATGACAACGCTCCAGCTCACCGCCCCAAAGCCTGCACCGAGTATGTGACCACTACTAAACTGACACTTACTGAGCAACCCCCTTACAGTCTAGATCTTGCTCCCTGCGACTTTGCACTGACATAAGGTAAAATGGGAAAAAGTCTCATCATTGCACAAAGAGGATAGCAGTTATAAAAGGAAGGCAAAGGAATCAGACTATATAAACTGCCAATCCAATTCTTCTGCAGATTGCGAGCTAATTTCGTTGAGAATTCTTGAAGGAAATACATAATTGATATTTGATCTGATTGGTGGACTATTATAAATTTTTTTACTTGCAAGTGACACCAGATAAATATGAAATGTATTTTCATTGTCATTAAGTTGTAATTTGGCCAGAAAATCATGGAGTTCTATTAAGAAAATGTAGTGGATATTTCTGAGATTATAAAAATTCAAAATAAACTAAGCGCAAAATACTCTTTGGATTATTGTAGGAAAGAGTTTGAACTTTAATTTGAATACTAATAGATAGTTAATTAATGATACTAGACAATCACAAAAATAGAAATCTTCAATTCAGTTTTTAAGCATTAGCAAATCGCTCTTTAAGACTTTTTAGACGCTTATAACTCGAAAAAGTATATCCGGAGACAAAACAACAATGTTTACTTCCTACGCCACTGGGTGAGGAAGTATCGTAATCGCGAAAAATTTCGAAAATGAGATATTAAGTTTTTTGGAAACAAAAAACCGCGGGGCTCATTTCCTTCAGTGTGTGTCTGTCTGTCCGGCAAGGGTAATACGTAACTTGAAAAGTGACTATCTTCTTTTTTTGACACTATGTCGGTTTGTGTAGGTTTTTATGACATTATGTGGGTTTTACTACAAGACGTCAAATTGGAATAGCTGTCGTTCAATTTTGTAGCCGGCGCGGAATGAACTATTTGCACACTAGCCTACCTAGTTAACAAGTTGATATCTTATCGTTTTTTGACATTAATAGGTTTTTTACGTAACAACCCTGCCGTAATCCTTAGTCGCTCTATAACTTGAAAAGTACAGCTCAGATTGCGTTGAATTGTTTACACACGGTTTCGATTACGCCAAGAACGAAACATATTTGTAGTTTTTGAAAATCGGTCCAGTGGCGGCGGAGAAAAACGCCAGAAACGAGAAAATAGAAATCGCTTAGAGTTGCCAAATTTCTCATACATTAAGCACATAACACGTACACAGTTGCGTCTGTAGGTGTAGAACTTGAGTTCTGGTGGCACAGAATGAATTCGTAGTAATTGAGAGCGGGGGGAGGGGGCGTGGTAAAATAAAAAATAAGTTATAAATATAACCTATAAGGCAATATAAACCAAGTTTTTAACGCTGTCTGCTATTCTGTGGTATAATGAATTATTATAATAAGTTAACAATCAATGAAAGTAAAAAATATCGAATTTTGTAAGGGCTATAAAATTCGAAGGTTTTTCTTTGGATTCGAAAACAACTATCAATATCAAGTTTTCCAAATCTTTTGATAGCCAAGATTTGTCATAGCACAGATATAATATACATCATTCAGCAAATTGCAGTTTGTTCTTTTAAATTCCAAATATTTAAATATACTTCTGAATCTAAATACAGTATTTCATTAAAACTAGGCAAATACTTTTACCTAAACTAATTAAACAAATTTAATAAATATAATTAAATTGTTTTACTTTGTGCAGGTAAACTCATATTAGTGGTTCATTAATTTTAAGTCAAGATGTGTACTCAATCTAAGTAAACAATTTAATAAATGTAATTAATCGTTTGCGTTTTGGCTGAATTAAAATAGTTTAATAGATTCAAATAAACTGTTTTAGAAATCAGAGTTTAATTAAGCCAGTTAAACTTGTTAGCTGTCACATAGTTAATTACATTTTTTAATTGATTTAATTAAAATTCTAATTGGTTCAATTAATTATTTTCTGTGTTGAAATCTCAATGTCTTTCCAGGGTACCAAACTTCTCCCAACAACGCCGTGGCGACAAACCCCCCAAGTTACCCCCGCGAGAGCCTCAATACCCTCACGACATCCCCAAGCCCGACTACGACGATTCTGGCTCCACGATGCCCTCAAACAACTGGCTGAAACCGTTCGGATCTTCTCGGGGCAAAGAGAAGGCGAAAAACGACAAGAAATATGAAGATCCGTACTACTGTGGCTTACGCGCCAGAGTACCCAACTTTGTCGCTAAGTTAAAAAAGGATTCTTCTGTCCAACAGCCGAATTTGCATCCGCAGAAGAGGTTCTCGATGAGTCAGCAACATTTGGCTACTTTCCAGAAGTGAAACTATGTCACATAGAGACATTTTTAAAAGTAGGCCGTAAATTTGACGTACAGATCTTGGCCTGTATTAATTCCTAATAATGTCATTAGGGCTCAAATTTGTAGTAGATTCTTGAGGGCTGAGTGTAGATTGAAGGTTTTTAAACGAATAGTTACTCAGCCTTGAGTTACCCTCTCGGAGATTTAATATTTACACTTTACAGATACTTATAAAGATATTGAATACATTCGAAATTTCAGCGTTCTCGATTTTCCCGATTTTCAAAATTGAACCACTCAAGGCTGCGATATTATTCGTTCAACATCCAAGGATTGATCAACCCTCAAACGGCACTCATTTCCTAGGGATCGACTTTAAATGTGGGCCTTAGTCGACTGGTTCATTTAAAGGTACTTTCTTCAAAAGAAAAATAATAGGAACCATAAGCTTTCGGTTATCTTTATTATCCAGTAAAATATTATTCACTTCAAATGCAGTCAATGTGTCCATTCATTCTGGAATTCAAAGGATCATTGGCTATGAGCTGGACTTTCGGCCTTGAAACTAACAGATTTGTAGTTGATCGTATCTGCGAAATTTTTGCATCCAAATATTTTAGAATCTCTTCTAACATTGTTTTTCTTTTTTAGTACTTGAATGTTTTTTATAAGCTCAAAGTACGCAATTAAGGCATTGTTGTCCGAAATTCACCCACTTGAAATTTCATAACCGACCACGTTAACTGCACTAACCAACACTTAATTTATTATAATTTTCGAAAAAAATGCGATGGATGCTTTTTTGTTTGATCACAGATATTACTCTATATGTTACAGTTGATATTGTATATCTATTATGCTTTTGACAAAAATATCCTTAAAAGAGATACCCAATTTTTTAATTGTATTTCAATTATTGGTTTGTCATTCTAATCAGGAAATTACAAGGTCATCAGTCAAGTCAATGATGATGATACTATTCCTTACGATGTGTATGAATCAATGAATAATATATTGATACCACTACTATAGTAATTAGGTAATCTGTATATTATGCAAACATAGAATTTGCTTTTTTTCCAAGGTGGTGAAATCTTTTGGAAGTTCAGCTCTGACAAGTCAAGCGAGTCTGTGTTTTCAGATATGTTCCAAATAGATAGAGAGTTTTACCAAGATTCCGAAATGCTAATCAGTGTTACCAGACAGCTACTCTTGAATGTTCCCAAGACAAGTTCGATTGTTATCTCACTTTTAAATCGCTGAAGTATCCAGTATACTATTCTGGTTTGCGTGTTCATTTCTATATAAAAGCATATGACTTATACATTTTTATTTCTGATGATCTGATTTTTATACAAAAAAAAATAATTTTTGGCACATATGTACTTAATACTGACTGACATTGTTCAATTCAAATATGAAGACAGCTAAAATGAATGCTTCTTTTCAAATTTGTCTTGAAATAAGGCAAGACTTTAAACATATTTCGAAAACGAGATTTTTATTTAAGACAATGCAATTGTTTGTCAAAGTTATGTCATCACTTGAATGCATTTAACAAAAAGTATGTTGTTTTTCAAAGAAAAGTATTTTTATACATGTACTTAATAATACTCTTATTTCTCAAAAGAAGTATGAATGCTTATTTTTTTAAGTGTCTTCAAATAAAGCAAGACCTTAACCATATCACTAAAACAAGAGTTTTATTTTCTGTTAATGTCATTACTTGAATTTTTTGACAAAAATATGTTTTTAGAAAAATATACTCTTATACGATAGATGCAATTTACACATCTCAAAAGTAAAAGACATTTATTTTCAACTCATAGTTTTACCTTATGATATTTTATGTGTGTGAAATGAAGCTCTTTGCTATTTACTACACATTCCAATACTCAAATTGTTGTAGATAAGAAATAGATCTGTTGAAAACATTTATATATATATCCAATATCATGACAACGACCTCAGTTTTAACATTTTAATCTCAATCATAAAGCTAATATTTGACTGTTTCTTAATATGATTTGTACATGCATGGATATAGCTAGATTAGTTAATGTAAATAATGAATAACATCTACTAATAATGATAGATCAGTTACTAATCCTAAAACGTTAACGAAAAATAACAATTTCTTATACCTGTACTGTCTTTGTAAATGTTTTGCAACATTTTACAAATCATTTTATTTAAATTAATACTGATTTTAAATCAGGATCTATCTATATACTAATGTTATGCAAATAGGAAAAATTCCAAACCTCTATTTTCTAGATGTTTCTGTACTTAAGAATTTTATTTACTGTATCTCATATGTGATTTAGCTCTAAGCAAATGTTACATTTATAACATTTAGCAAATACCATTTGTATAAATTTGTAATCAAATTTTAATAAAACATATTATACTATTGTCTTTTTGGATGTAGCATCTTTAAACAGCGCAGTTTTTGATTTAAAAATGTTGAACGGACCATAAACGGTTTTTTATAATAAGGAAGTGTTTAAAAGGAAAACAACTATTTAAATACTATTTATTATGTATTTATCACAATAGGAGATATAACAGAAACAAAATAAAATATATATATTTGGATATTCCTTGAATTAACAACATCTGTTTTGATTTGCAAAGACGTCTTAAAAAACTATTGAGACCATCTAAGCTAAAACTGAGTCAAAACAACATCCAAATATTATGTATTGATATGTACAAACAGTGATGATAAGAAACAAATAACAATATTGTTTATTTCTGCAATTACTGGTCTCAAAGAATAGGAAGAAAGCTATCAAAAAAAGTAGGATATAAAAACCATTCGGTTTGTGTCAAATGGTAATAAGGCACTTTTGTAATTTACAGAGTATGCGTACTGAACTGACACATTGAAATCTTTAGTGACTAAGCTTATTTTCACAGCGAAAATGGATACACCTTTACGCATCTCTATCTCAATAAAAATCACACTGAAAATATTGGAAAAAAGGGAATTTCAACAATATGTAGAAACGGAATCTTGTGACAATCATTTTGCCCCTTTTCAATTAAATATTTCGTTAATATAATCTGTTTTAGATTATACCTATACTGGTTTGAGCAATGATAGGGAGAAAACTTAGGAAACTATTTATTTTTAAAATATCTCAATTTCGGAAACTAACAAAGGTTAAGGACCTCTGGACCCACCTTGAGAAGCAACGACGAGTAGTATCAATCTGGAATATTTAATTAGAATTTTCAGTCATCAGCTTTCTTCATATACATTATTAAATACAAGATACTAATATAAACAGCACCATAGCTCGAAACGCGAAAAAAAAAAACAATTCTAGAATATAAAAAACTGATTCGAAAAGTCAGATATGTTTTGGACAAGTAGTTGATAACTGAACATTCGACTGATGCTAGTGACATTGTACCTTCACTGTAGTGGTTTCTACATTACTTTTTTGGTGTAGATTCCCATGTGATGTTGACGGAGTATCGTCAGCTGGTGGTGTAGTCTGCCCTTCTGGATTGCCATCTTCTGAACAAGGATTCAAGTCAGTAAAAAATCGTTTTATAGTATGCGCAGCAAAAAATCGTTTTACAGTATGCGCAGCAAAAAGTTAAATCATGATAGCATCAAATTCGTTTCCACGTGGCATCTTCTCGCTGCTCTCCATGCCATAGTTCGTCCAAAAATTCAGCGAACTTTTAAGTTAGTGGCATTACTGTGTAGTACTAGATATGTTGCGATGTAGCAGATCACCAGCATACTACAATTACGCAAATTAAATAATTTAAGGGCATGCTAGGCAACTTTTTATTAGTCGACAATCTATTTTGATCTAAGCAATTCTAAGACCAAGATAAGGCACGTCATAATGGGAGTTAGTAAGGTATTCCACAATATTGTCCATTTACTTGCGAATGAATAATTATTCAACAATGTTTGAAACACTTTACTCAAAGGCTGGACTTCAGCATGCGAATGTAGATTTGTTAAAGAAATGATAAATCAATGTCTCATTCATTTTACAATAATTTAGCCGCAGTACACAGGGTGTCCAAGATAAGGATCCTATGCATGTAGATCTCAATACATGTGAGAGATACAGCTTGTTCTCTCAAGTAGTTTGTCTATATGATTTTTTGAAGTGGCGGTCTCTCTTGTCTTTGATTGTGACCTTCGCAAAGTCAAATCAAGGTCATGTTCATTTAGAAGATGAAAGGGAAAGCGCATAAGTGTGAACATCGCTTTGAGTTGGTGCAACTTATAATTCTACTTTAAACTGGTCAATAAATGAAACCACATATGTTGAATGGACTAGTTTAACGACGTTTCTGCTGCCTCCCCAGCCTTTTCTAAAGTACGAACCAAATTAATGACATATGATTAGTCAGATACTGAGTTCTTTATTTATATCTGACTTCTAGGCAACCTTGTTAATTTGTTTTAACGCCGATGTAGACAACCAGGCAATCTGCGAGCGCAATGTTGCATCTTTCATGAATCCACTTTCTAAGGATCACAACATGACACCTCCTAATACCTCCCAACGAGGCTTTTAATAATAATAATCATATATTTATTGCCATTTGACTTAAACAGTCTCGGCAAATTGTCAAGCAACATAAAATAAAAAAAAATACTTAAAAAGTCGTGATCCAGTCGACACTAATGTCAAAGCTACAATAAATTGAATAATAAAAACATAATGTACACAAAATAACAACATAAACAAACAGATTAAAAAGAAATTAATAAATAGCAAATAAAAGAAATACGGACGAACACGTTGAAAACGGATTGAAAATAAATTAAATGCAATTATTCAATGCTGTAAAAGGGTTTTCCATAAATAGACTATTAACGCGGCGTTGGAAAACACTGAAACTAGCAACTTGTTGAACAATCTGATAGGCATTATGAGGGGACCCTTTGCTGATAAAGCAAGTCTATGTTGTGGGGATACGCAGACAGTATGTATTTCATAGATTGTAACCACTCTCCACATTGCTGCGCGACTCATATTTTGCAAAGTTTTTTCGAACATGACATATACAATTATTTATGAAATATTTCTTTCAGGATTGCAATTCTCTGAGTATTTAATCCGAAAATTATAATGGGTACATTCAACATTTCAAATCGGACAAACATCACCCTATTTCTCAGAATCTAATCATCGGACTGTCCATGGTTCAGAGGAAGGTGAGAAATTTACTGAATTTTTCGTCAAATCGAAGCATTTTCTGTATGTTTTCTGCATTCTGTGATCCTACGATTTCAGCTATTAAAAAGTGAGCAGCTGAATTTAAACGCGGTTACATGCCCCTTAAAGGTGACCGAAGTGAAAATCGGCAAGAACCGCCAGCACTCCTGAAATCTTCGAAGAGTTTCAACATATAGTGTTCTACGATAGACGGGAGTAGGTAAGTGAGTTAGTCTTTGAGTATGGTAAGCTTCGCAGGCTGATGAACAAAGACATACCGCCGTAGCAGTGGCGTACAATGCGTTATGCTAATCTCTTCCATTTTAGTAGCCAACTATAATATACGGAAGAAGCTATGTACGAAGCACCGACTTGTGTGCCCATAGGGCGTAATTAACAATTAAATAACATATAGTGTTTGACGATAGACGGGAGTAGGTAAGTTAGTTAGTCTTTGAGTATGGTAAGCTTCGCAGGCTGATGAACAAAGACATACCGCCGTAGCAGTGGCGTACAATGCGTTATACTAATCTCTTCCATTTTAGTAGCCAACTATAATATACGGAAGAAGCTATGTACGAAGCACCGACTTGCGTGCCCATAGGGCGTAATTAACAATTAAATAACACTGCTTTAAATTGAAACTGTCCAAAATTGTCCTCGAAATGTTTGAGGTTTAAACACTTGACAAACCTAAAATTATGATTTTTATTATTTAAGTGATAAAATGATCATTTCACTTCAAATCGTTCATGGCTCAAAAATATCAACTTTATATAACGGTTCCTAAGGAGAAAAATAGTTGTTTGTAGTTTGTTTACACAAAGGACCCTGCACAAAACATACGGAAAATGGCTCCCAGTCGATTTGCCTAAAATATTCAGTATGATATATTTAACTTGTTCCTGAAGAGAAGTTCTCATGAGACCAAAGCAATCCTATGATTCGCTTCTGAGAAATAGGGGGGTGAAGTTTTCCGAAATTGCAAAAATGGTGAATGTGTCCATTGTAGATCTCGAATAATTGTTGCACTGAGTATATTATTTCATTGAAAACCTTGTAGAAAGGTATTGGAAGATGTGGTGCTGATCTTGCTCATGCTCCTTACAAGTTTAATTTGAAGTCAATTTATTTTTTTACGTCGGAGATGAAACAGATTTGGCACGAGTTATTCGAAAACTCACTATAAAGTACAGTTCATGTTTATTTCAAAAGAGAAAGTGCACATGTGTGAAACTATTTTAAGTTGCTGCAACTTATACATCTCCTACACTGGCAAATAAATAAAAACACATATGTTCAATGTTTACTACACCTTTCGGCTGCCACGGCAGTGCAAATCAAATTAATGACAAATGTTTTCCAGACGGGAGTTCATTTGATTTATTGATTTAACCGCCGATGTAGACTAGCAAGCAATCTTCGAGCACAATGCTGCATTTCCATTTTCATCAATCCACCTTCTAAGCATCATGGTCAAGATAAACATGACACCTGCCTATGGCTATGAAGGATTACAATTCTTCGAGTATTTGGTCTGAGAACTATAATCAACACATTCACTATTTTCCAAATCGAACGAACTTCATCCTTCTATTAATCATATGATTGCTTTGGTCTCATTAGAACCTTTGTTCAGGAAGGCGAGAAATTATAATGATTTTTCAGTCAAATCGACTGGTCCGCTTTTTTGCATCTTTTATACGCGAGGTCGTGGAGACATCGGGAGAAAGGATGTGAAGCATCATGTACAAACAATTGCTGATGCGGAAGCTCTGCGTAAGTTGAGCCGCATTTGCTAATGCCGATCAAAAGCGAATGCGGAAACAAACACACCAATGTTTGGATCAATTCAGTAGGAATCCGACGATTTTATGTGGCAATTCGTTACCATGGATGAAAGACGTTCACTACTAAATGCCAGAAACAAAAAGCAGGGTGAAGCAGTGGGCAGAATCCGGTGGTTCAATGCTAAAGAAGCAAAGTCGACTGCATCTGCAGGAAATATTATTGCTAGTGTGTTTTGGGGTATGAAAGATAGTTTGTTAATTGATTGCCTTGAAAGGGTAGAACAATTACGTATGAATACTATCTCAACCTCTTTGATCAATTGGATAAATAAGTTCTTGAGAAGAGGCCTGGCTTAAACGCACGTGCTCACAAAGGTGTGTTAGCAATGGGGAAATTGTATGATTTTCTTAATTTGGCAGTCTCAAAATTCCTTCTACTCCCAAATCTGGAAAAACTTCTTTCTTTCGATGAAGAAGTTGAGAGGATCAAAGATGCATATTCTGATAGTCTTCCACTCAATTCCATCCAAAGACTCCTAATATTGGAGTCTAATGGGATTATATAGAAAAATATTCATTTTTCTAACCGAAAATCGCAGTTTTTCATTGTCGATGCGCGAACTTTTCACGTTACCCTCGTACTATTTCATAGTTTGTAGTAAAAATAGTTTGTAAACTATTAATGTATGCATACCACTGAAACGTAGAACCATTGTATTTTCGGATTTCTTTAATTCAACATGCTATAATATAAGCAAGTAACAACAATCAATCAAGTATTGGTCTGTCATAACTAGTATATGAATTCAGGTTACCAATGGATTTCATGGCACAGGTTATCACCAGGCAGGATAAAGGACACAGGGTTCAGATCAGGTCATATTGTTGGACGTTTTGAGGATTTCCAGTCTGAATTTTTGCTAAAATTCATTGGGATTATTTATGGCCATCTCTTTCTTATAAAATACTTACCCAGCTCACCACAAATCTGCGTGCAAAACGCGCTTCGCATCAGTTGGCAGTTTTGAATATTGATTCTCATGAAACTCTGTCCAAAAACGTAGTACCCGACACCACCGCCCAAAACAGCAGATACTAGGAACCAAGCATCATACATCATGACACTCAGCATGATGAAGTAACCTAAGTTCTGGAGCACCAACCATAGCGATACCTCAGTGCTGAATAAAAGGGCCCTAAAAATTGTAGTTAACTTTACCATCATAAAGTAGCTTCATTTACATTCACATTCAGTGCCTTTAATAACATAAAGGTGGCGAGCACCAATGAAGCGAATTATATCATCTCATGAACTGTAAACAGAACTTCTGGAGTCATCAATTTTGCACATATTCAACAACATACTAATTTAGTTTTTTCTAAAAGTCAAGCAGCCGTGCAGGCTGAAGCCTAAATGCCAGGACATTGTGGCTGCTATGAGGAGCTTGAAGAAACTGTTAATCCTCATGTAGATTGTTCCACAATCCCAATACCCTAGGGACAAAGGAGCGGTCGTATCGGCCAGTTATGGATGTATGAAGTTCGATACAAATAGCTCACTTCATTTTACTTTTGACTTACAATTAATAATCATGGATGTTAGATATTATCATTAATCTCCAGACATTCCATCATTATTGTTTTATCAGCATTAAACACAAAAAATGCAAAATCATTGAAGATTTAAGGTGAGACAGGGAGCTTGGATTAAGGATTTATCACACACATCCCCAGTAATATAAAAATATGTTTTATCAATAATGACAAAGGAATTGCAAAGCATGTTTAATTCTAATGAAATTAATACTTTACGAGAGCAAAGAAAATTGTTTTCAAGAAATGCCTTAAGAGTACAGTTTAACACAATATTTCAAAGATTTAATAATAAATTTCCCCTACTGAGCAATTTCGGCTTTATAACACTTGTACATCCAATAAAACAATGATAACATTCCTTGCTAACTGATAAAAATATGTTGCTTACTACTTATAGATTCAATTTCAGTAAAGGAACAGATAAGAAAGTAATATTATGATTCATCACAGCAATTTTTTCTCTAGACTTTAGCTTTGTATAACATCTGCAACTACTCAGAAGTCAGGAAAGGGTGTTTGTAGGTTTACTGAACTTATTTAAAGCATATATTTGAATCTTGTCACTCCATTTCCCAATAAATGAAACTATAGAGAATATTGCCACTAGAATATCAGTAATGTAGCAAATTCATCAATAGAGGAGAAGCAAGTAATAGAAAAACACATGTCTGTGCAGAGAGAAGTTTTGAATGTATAGTCATTATTATCATTGTATTTGAAAAAGGGCACTATGGTGGTCAAAACATTGTACATTAAATAGGAATTTAAACATATATGAGGTTTATGATTCAACCAGATAATCAAGTCATACTTTATCATTAGTAGTTTAATTTTTGGGATATATTAAGAGAAATGGTGCAAAAAGACAACCATCACAGGATACATTTCTGAATATAGTAACTCCACATCAGGTATCAGAAAACAGTAGTAGTAAAAATGCAGTGCTTGATACTATTTTTTAGTCTGCTGACAAAATAAGATACTCTCTAGAATACTTACTTATCAAATAAAGTGATATTAAATGGATTAGTAGGATCTGTAATTGACCTTTGAAGCAAACTAGCACTTTCTGTTGGACATAGTAGTTTTAGTTGCTTTACCCTCAGTTTCAATTCCCTTTGTTTGTGAATAGTTTGAATATATCTCAAGTATTCAAACATAAACGCCATCACAAATATTATGAAGCAAAGTCCTGTTAGACCTCGATTTGAATTGACAGAACATCCTTTAAAAAGGAAATTTTCCACAGTATTGCTCCAGTAAAAATAATTAGGCATGTTTTAGATCCACTGATAGATTCTACCCCAATAGGAACCTGCAATTTTTCGTTTTGTCATAAAAAAAATCAGTTGTAATTACTACACCTACCTTGAGTTTCGTGGTCTCTCACTTTGGCAGCAATATTGCTTTTGAAATTAAATAGATCACAATGTTACGTTCTCTTCTTGATGTGGTCAAGGTACTGGATAGTCAAACATCACATTTGAAAGTTTCATTATCATAAACTTGTCGTCAGTGATTGATTATTATCAACAATCTTTTAAAAACATTGTTATACCGTACGTGAACCACTAAGAATGAGAAGAGAAGATACTACCCAACTATACCAGACTACGAAGTACGAAGTAAACAGATGATTGCTTCATGATTAACTAACATAATTTTAGTTGTTAAATTAACCTCAAAAAGTGACGTTTTATAACTTGTTTCGTGTACTACCATCTCTTGGTTTATCAAACAAAACACACAAGACTGAACAAGTGGGAGCTGCAATAGACAACGACGGCAACACCGTTGATGTCCGACAAATGGCGGCGCCGTCTTCTTGGCAGGAGATCTGCAGCACAGTGCTTCGCTAACTTCGCTTCAATCTTGCATATTATTATTATAAAAAAGAAATGTGCAAACTCTGAAAATGACGCTGTAATTACATAGGTGCCACCTTCCGGACAAAGTTTGAATAAACATATTTGAGCTACGCGCTGCGTCACTAATTTTGCAGGTTTTTGTTTCATGCTTTTTCTATTTTCTATAAAGTCTGTTCTGTGAAATTTTCAAATTCAAATGTGAATCAAGTTGCCTGTTGAGTGTTGATTTCTTTCATTCCTAGAGGCTTGACAATAAGATAATTTTCTGTTTCTAACAGAAAATATTTTCATAAGAGAAAAGTGACCATTAACACTTGGAATGGAGGCTCTTCGGAGTGTAGAAGAAGTGCCTGAACCATACCAAAGGATATTTGCTGAATATCCTTGTTTTAATTTAGTTCAGTCAAAGGTTCTAGACGATATGTTGAAAACAGGTAAACTTTCTAACGTTATAACTAAAAAAATTAAATAATTTCCGGATTATTTTCCCTAGATGAGTCTGTTGTCATTTCGGCCCCAACTGGATCAGGGAAAACTGTTATATTTGAATTAGCCATTGTGCGACTTTTAACACATTATCAAAATGTGGACGCATTAGAGCAGGATTTCAAGATAATCTATAGTAAGTAAAAATCAGAAACATTATTTTCCTAGCTTATGATCATTAGCAGAGACAACTTTTTTGTGAAGGTCTACTTGTCTTCAAAAGGGGTGCAGGGGGCCGCCAAATCCTAAAAGTATTTGAATTTGTACACAACATCATGCTAAATATGCAAATTTTGAGTTCCAACCGGATCTCAGGAGGGGGGGGGGGGGCACGGCCCCACCTTTGTCCTCTCCCACCCTGAACGCGCCTATGTCCTCTTATATTTTTTAATATAGTTAGAATTAAGTAGTAGAGCCCAGTAACTGGTCTACGAATTGTAGGGATCAAAGTGTTGGTATGGGCCGCACTACTGTTGAACGATTTGGAAAAAAACTCTGTAAATCGAAGGTAGGCTCTAAGGGACTTTGTGCAAGATATATCCGACTGAATTACCCCAGAGGTAATGCGTGTTTAACCGGATATTTCTAATTTTAACTCCTCTGGGTTTCTTAATGAATGTGATCAAGGGAACAAGGAACAGGTATCCCCGCTTACCTGTTGGTAAGCAATTTCAGAGACTGTATAGTTATGAAAATCAATCAAACATGATACACTACTAAACTGGAATGTATCAAATGTTCCTAGACCGGTCGAGTTTTATCTACTGCGACTCATGAAATATATACTGCTATTAAAAACTGTGGGGTTTGTTGTTTTTCTCGCGTCCTGTTGAATAAATCTAAGGCTATCCAGGGGTATTTCTATATTTCTGCTTAGTTTTGGTCGTTTTGTGATTTTAATAATTTTTCTAGTTGTGAAGGGCAATTAGTCAAGATCACAGAACTTAGGTCCCATTGAGTCCCTTATGTATGTCCTCCCCAGGGCTCACGCATTGCTGGATTATCAATCACCCCAAACTATTGAAAAATGCGTTGATGCGGCCCATCGGAGTTTCCGTTACACGGGGTCACGTTCACCTAGAATAGATTATTATTTTGTTATTATGATAGGGCAGCTGGGTAGTCGCAAAGCAAGTGATCGACTGTTTCATCATCCTCTAATTCGATCTGCGTCGAACTACTTGTTTGCAAGCAGAAAATTTCTTTTTGTCTGAACGTACCTTGATTGCATTGAAAAAACGAAACCAGTGGCGTGCTTAGTTGCACCCCTAATCACCCTGTAAATGATAGCCCTGGGATAACTGAGTCAATGCAAATTAAATCCCTGACTAATTTAATGTACAGATCTCAAGTCTCAAGTAATTTAATAGAATATATATATATATATATATATATATATAACGTAGGGGGTAGTCATTGCCATTGCTAACGACCAGCTGGGCAAAAAATACAATTAATTGTTAATTAAGAAATGTCAAACTTTTTTAGGCTTTAGTTAACTCTTTTGACGATATATATACGTAGTATCAAGCTTTCGGCAATTCTCTATGGAGCCTTCATCAGGATTCATCGTTGAGGTTGCAGTCAAGTGGTGTTTCAAAACGAACGCGGAGATGAGAGCACTTGTTACAAATATAAAACCAATCGGACGGACACATTGAGCTTATTGATAACGACGGATAACGTCATTATGTGTTAACACTATAAATCAATACACCCAAACTTATTAAACATATTTTTTTTTAAATTAACGAGAAGCAATTCTGGGGACAAAATCGGTTATCAATAAGCTCAATGTGTCCGTCCGATTGGTTTTATATTTGTAACAAGTGCTCTCATCTCCGCGTTCGTTTTGAAACACTATTTGGCTGCAGAATTGCCGAAAGCTTGATACTATCGTCAAAAGAGATAACTAAAGCCTAAAATAGTTTGCCAATTTCCCAATTAACAATTAATTATATATAACTTGAATATTCGCATACTTACATAGAAAATGTAATTTTATAAATACTTGAAAATCAATATCCACACAAAATTAATAGGTATAAGGTTTTAATATATTTTAAACGCATTCAATCAAACATCTTAAAAATCGATTTAGTGGGTTCCGATGTTTTCGTTTGTTTACTTTTGACGATACTACTCAAAAAATATTTTCAGTAAGCCCAATAAAAGCCCTATGCCAAGAAAGGCTGATTGACTGGCACAGCAAATTTTCAAAATTTGGATTGAAGTGCACAGCTGTTACAGGCGACTCCACAGAGGTGGATTTAAGCAGTATAATCAGTCATCATCTTATAATATCGACTCCAGAAAAATGGGACAGTCTTTCGAGAAAGTGGCGCGATCATGGAAAAATTGTTCGTCACATTAAGTTGTTCATGATTGACGAAGTACATTTGTTACATGAGGATAATCGAGGATCTACATTAGAAGTTGTGGTAAGAGTTTTTTTCAATTCTACAACAGTCGCGGCAGCAAATTATTTGCTTTTACGCAGCTTTGAGCTGGTAAAATATATGGTGTCTCATTTTAATCTCCCCACATAAATATTTTGAAGTCTAGGCATCCTAGAAAAAAGTAAAAGGTGTAGGAATTCGAGGAGGTGAAATTATCTTGGCCTTGACCATGACTTTGAACGCGAGCATTAGGGTCATTTCAAGTTCAAGCAAATATTTTCAAATAGAAGTCTTTTGTGCATTGGAACTGGTCAGAGGTATAAATTTTACGTACGAATACAACCTTGACGATGACCATCACCATGACATTTTAAGGTCAAATCAAAACATTGTTCTAGTAAAAATGTCCAACATCACAGTTGTGAGCTTTGAGGAACATCATGACCTTGACCATCACTTCAAGGTTAAAATATAAAATGCTTATGCCATAAAAATCAAGAGGTTGCCTTTCAATTCCAATAACATTTTGACTTAACTTTGAAGGTCATAGTTAAGATCATCTCACAACCGTGCGTTACATAACCAATTGCTTATTTTATTCGATGGCAAGTAGACCACATCTACTACACAGCTATAATCGTCGCCATCTAGCGATCACGTGGAGACTGGGCTTCCAATTCGCAGACTGAGATCATTCCAAGAGCGGAACTTTTTCAAGCAAGATCAACGTGTCTTTGTGCTTTGAGGAAGCGACACTTATTTTAGCGAAATCCAATGGTGAACAATTTTTCGACAAATCTTGACACCTCGTTTATATTTTTACATGTCCTTAAATTTGCCTGACAGCATACTGTAGCACTCCATAAATTGTTTAATTTTAGGTTTGTAGAATGAAAACTGTAGAGAAAGAAAAGATAACAGTTAAACAAGATATCAACCAAGGCATACGTTTTATAGCAGTATCTGCTACTGTTCCAAATGTGGAGGATATTGCAAAATGGATTTGCAAAGGCCCTCATCTTCATTGTTACAAGTATGTAAGACCAACAAAAAACCAAACTTTTTTTAATAATAGTATCCTTTTTCAGATTTTCCGAAGATATGCGACCTGTTAAACTAAACAAAATTGTTCTCGGTTATAGTTACAATCCTAAAAATATGTCTCCGTTCAAATTTGATTTATCGCTAAATTACAAATTGAAAAATTTGATAACGCAGTATTCCGAAGGAAAACCAACATTGGTAAGCTTGGTAATGGGTACTCAATTCAAACGATTGTACAAAAAAAGTAAAACGAGAAAATCACCTGAGAGTTATCAAATTTTGATGATTGATTCGAATTTAATCATGAACATGTAGAAATATGTTTGTTCTCTTTAAGGTAATGTATTTTTTTGTAGATTTTCTGTAGTACAAGGAAAAGTGTCGAAATGTCAGCACTTCATTTGATTCAGGGGATAAAATTCCAACTTAGCGAGCAACAAACTCAAAAATTGTGTGAAATTGCGGAAACCATTGCCGATGAAAAAATAAAAAGTAGTGTTAGGTATGGTATTGGATATCATCATGCAGGTAAGACATTACTGTGAATATAATATTAGAAAGTGTGGATGTTTGTTATTCAATCACTCCAAAAATGTTGAACGGATATCGATGAAATTTGGTACAGAGATAGATTATAGTCTGGAATAGCACATAGGCTACCTTTATCCCGGCAAATAATTTTGAACTAATTATTGCTCGGGCTACAGCCCAAACGGCTTAATGGAACTTGACATGGTGTCTGGCGCGAAAGCGCTCTATCGCTGGTACGACCGTAATGACTAAAGGTATATAAACAGAGTATTTGCATCGTGCATTTACTTCATTTCGTCATTCGCTTTCATAGCGTGAGCGCCTTGATTTACATTTGCTTGGTGTTTTGTTTCGCTTCAAGTATAAATCTGTGAATAAATAGTTATTGGGTTAGGTTAGCTGTGTTCTATTGTAATTATATTGTACGAGCCCCTTCCCACTTCAGTTGGCCCACTTCAAGATCTGTACCAAAATATGCCTTTATAAAGTAAACATGACGAAACCATTTACTTCTAAATCAATTTTTTTTCTCAAAAACATTTTAGATACACTCTAGTCGTAAAAAATACATATTAGACCTATAACTAATAGAACATCTGAACAAATAAACCATGTGCGAATAAATGCGCGAAGTTAACAAAGCAACAATTGAAAGATTACCATTGGGTAACATCACCTTTATTTTTTATTACGGTCGAAATTCTTTGGGGCATAGTATTAACCAAGTTTTGGCAAAAATTTGGTGTAAAACAATCCCATATTTCTTGATGCTTTTGTCCCAGTTCGGTGATTGTACGAGCAGGATGTTGTCGTAGAACCTTTTTCATCTCGTGCCACAAAGTTTCAATAGGTGACAGATCTGGACTGCTACAAACCCATTTCAAAAGTGGTACATTATTTTCTTCCATCCATTTTATAGCCTTTTTTGAGGTATGGCACGCTGCACCATCTTGCTGAAACACAAAATCTTGGCCGGATGTCAAACATTCTTCCATCACTGGTAATAGCGATTCTTCTAAAATTGCCAAATATTTGTTTGTATCCACATTCCCATCAATAAAATGAAGTTTTCCTACTCCTTTTGATGAAATACTGCCCCAGACCATAATGGATGCAGGAAATTTCACTTTTCCCTTCAGACAGTCAACATGGAATGCTTCATTTTTTTACGAATAACTCTACTGCGACTGTCACCAACACAAACTTCGAATCGGGCCTCATCACTCCATTGTATTGCACACCATTGTTGAGGTGTCCATTGTCTATGTTCTTTAGCCCATCTAAGCCGATTTTTCATTTGCAGTGGAGTTAATAGTGGCTTTTATTTGGCCTATAAACAAGTTGTGCAACTTTAGGGTTTTTACTTCACTTTTTTTATAAGAAAACTTACCTTACAAGTGCTAAATCCCAGTTTGTGGGCCTCTCTATGAGTTGTGGACCTCGAAATTCTCCTTCCAACAGCGTCACTCCACAGAGCACTTAATTGTAAATAATTGGCACGCCTGTTTTTCACGATTATTCGTCTTAATGCTCTTCGGTCGGCATTTGTGATATTACTTTTTTTCACATATCGTGGCTTAATATTAACTGAACCAGTTACGTTATATCTTCTAACAATATTTCTCACACTGTACCGCGATAAGTCTAACAAAGCTGCAATTTCTGAGTTTGAATTCCCAGAATTAAAAAAATTTATTATCACACACATTGCAACATTTTACGCTGCAAGTTTGATTAGGAAGTGATAAAGTTGGTGTTTTCTACTATACAGGGTTTGTACGGAAAGTAATAGGACTGAGTCGATTTAAAAAAAATTATTTATTTACCACAAAATACAGATCACATTATTCGATTGTACCACTTTAGACTATGAATACTGGTACGCACATATACAGTTCAAAATATTTGGGAAACGTTATGATCTTTGTACTTTTTACCGTTCACCAAACAGTGATGCAGATACATTTTTAACGTATTTGAAGAAAAATGCGACGAAATGTGGAATTTTAGAAACAATATAATACTTTTAGGTGATTTTAATTTAAATTATTATGGTAAAAGCATGAAAACAAGAAAATTGAAAGAAACCATAAACAACTATGGGTTCAAGCAAAAAATTGAGGAGAGTACCAGAATAACATCATTATCTGAGACTTTGTTAGATCTTGTTATTGTAAATTTCGAATGTGCAGGGATTAAAGCTGTACATACACCTAAAGTTAGCGATCACAGTTGGACAATGCTGCCTTTGGTAGCGCATTTTTCTGATACAAAAATTAAGAAAATCGTAAATACTATTAAGTACGAAAAACTTGAACGAGAACTTACTGGCTGCTATTGGAATTTTGGTGAGAATATGGAAAAAAATATATGACAACATAATAGGAAATATAAAAACTTGTTTAGATCTTGCAACTGATAAAAAAGTGATTTGCTCGACAAAAAATACACCCTGGTATAACAAGAATATTAAGGCAGCTCAAAATTTGTGAGACAAACAATACAATAAATGTATATTCACAAAATCAAATGATGATTGGGAGGTATATAAAACTCTTAGGAATAAATGTGTATATGTAATTAGAGAAGAAAAAAGAAAATTCTACGATAAACAAATCGATAATAACACTATTTCACTTTATTGACACTATTTCATCAAAAATTGAAAATACGTTGGGTGTTCCACAGGGCAGTATCCTGGGACCACTTCTTTTGATTTTATACATAAATGATTTACCTGCCATAGTCAAAAAATGCAAAATTAAAATTTTCACCGATGACACTATGATTTATATAAATGCTAAAAATATTCAGTCTGGTATCTCTTATATAAATGAAGACTTGAAGCTTATCTCAAAATGGTTAGCATCTAACAGACTAAAATTAAATGCAAGTAAAACGAAAGCCTTGTTAATCGGAAAAAAACAATGTACAAATGTTCAACTGAATATTGATGGTGAAGATATTGAATTTGTAGAAAATTTTAAATACCTGGGAGTTTTTGTTGACTCTCGATTAATTTTTGATATTCATTATGAAAAAGTTATAAATAAGATTAGTAGTAAAGTGGGATATTTATCGAGAGTTTCTGGATGTCTGAGTTCATATAGCAGAAAAATTATCTATAATACCATCATTCTTCCAAATTTCTTGTACTGTTCGAGTATTCTATATTTAGCAAATAATTCCATTTTTGAAAGACTGCAAATTTTACAAAATAAGTGCATGAGAATAATACTAAATAAAGATAAATATACTCCAATTAGGCAAATGCTTAGCAAATGAAAATGGCTCAATGTAAAAAATTTTATCAAATATCTTGTAATGATATTCATTTATAAAGTAAAAAATAATATATTTCCATCAAGTCTAACTAATTTAACATCATCAAATGTCGACCATCATTTACATAATACCAGAAATAAAAATAAAGATGACTTCCATTTAATGACCAAAAAGTATAACATATGCTACAAATCTGTATTCCATCAAGGGTTGATTGAATATAATAAATTATACTCGGAGATAAAAGACCAGAAAACTTTGACAAAATTTAAAGTAAAATTGAGAAATCACTTGTTAAATCTACAATTATAGGTTGCCCAGCATTTACATCATACACCATATGGCTTGAATTTACTAGTTCTAAGTTGTTTACAATTGTTCTGTTTATGTAGCCAAATGTGCTAAATAAATCTTTCTACTACTACTACTACCTTGCGCATGTTCAAATGCTGTGTCACAATGTCATGAACCACAGATTTTGGTAAATTTAACATCTGGGCAATTGAACCAATACTTAGTCGACGGTCTGAGTTCAAAACTTTGCGCACACGAGTCACATTATCGGGGTTTGTCGAAGTCGAAGGTCTTCCAGCACGGTCTTCATCAGCGACCTCTTCCCGGCCCTCCAAAAAGGCCTGGTGCCACCGAAACACACCACTTCTTGCTAAAGCAACACCTGGTTAAGCCTGCTTGATCATATCAAACGTCTCTGTCGCATATTTACCGAGTTTCACACAGAATTTAATCGCGTACCTCTGCTATAACGAACGCTGCATTTTCGGCTTGCACCACTCACAGAAACACGTCGCACGAAAATGCCTGTCCCGTCTCTCCAAGTGCTCGGAGACAACAGACAACTGACCAGCCGCTAATTCGTTAGCTAGGAACGCCCTCTACCGAATCTAGTCGGTGCGCGCACGCTCCGAAGTACAGTCATGTCGGAAGAAAATGAGTCTCATTACTTTCCGGACAATCCCTGTATATTATCAAAATATACGTATTCATTGTTAATAGTTTAAACCTTTAACACCCTGCTACATTTTTATTATTTGTTTACCAATATCTTTCACACTAAAGCAAAACGAATGAACCATACTTTACAGTACCTTACGCGAGTGGAGCTGCTGATTTAGATTTATATAACATACATCGTAATACTGAAATAAGACAGTACAAAGTGCCATCTACGACCAGAATAGACCATTTCGAGAGTAAAAACAGCAAGCTGATTGTCAGAACTGTATCCCAGTTCGCATTGTCGGCCGGGTCACCACTGGGGACGCTAGATTCCACAGATTCTATAGTATCTACTATCCCTAGAAGCAGATAGATGAATCTCGTTGAGTCGCTCTGCATGCGCATATGGAAGATATTTCTCCATCGTTCAAGTTTTAAGGGCAAATGTACGGGAAAATCTATGACGTAAAAAGGATGTCTAATAGGTGCGTATTATTACCGAACTTGGAAACATATAAATTGCTGGTACAAAAAATTGACATATCGTATACTTTCCCCCACTCCCAACAGCCAATTTTCAATCCATGCAAAATTTTTCTGAAAATGCGCAGGATCCTCAGAAACGACAAAAAACAAAGCTTGACCGATTTTTTTTTGTTTTTCACCTGTAGCTCCCCCGCCACTGGACTGATTTACAAAAAATTCAAAGCTTTTTGCCCTTGGCATAGTAGTGACCTTTTGTGAAAATTTCATCAAAATCCGAGCGGTAGTTCTCAAGTTATAGACGTGCCAAGGATTAGCGGATAGACGGGCAGACATACGGACCGACGAAAATAAGTGACGTGGTTTGTCGTGACGTACATGTCATATCACATCCAACGTACATAATATCGTAAATGCTAATGTAACATCTGAAACTCACCTTGTGGTTTACATGTCGATAATCCTCCATTATCTGGCCATTAAAACCACATGTATTCTGTTAATACATGTGGTACTATTAGACAGACAAGCATGGTGGATTATCATCATGAATGCTGTTCTTTTCATTTCCTATGCCAACACTGGTGAGGAAATCGCGAAAAATATTTGAAATTGAAATATTATCTTTTTGGATGTTATATGACGTGTAGATCACGAAAAACCATGTCACTCAATTCTGTCGGTCTGTCTGTCTATCTAGTGGTGTCGGAAATAGGGAAAAAGACCCGAAAAAAAACAAAAATCGGTTAAGCTTCGTTTTTCAGTGTTTCAGAAGCTCCTGATCATTTTTGGGATTTTTTTTGTAGCGGTTGAAACTGAGCGGTTTTGGGAGCTTTAGGGGGCAGGAGGTGGTGAATGTAACGACTTTAGTATTAGTCAAAGACCTTCTATCATTAAGAAGCTTCTGCTCCCATGTATAATGTGCTCATACAAAGCAACTTGGCAATCGTTCGCGTATTACGCACCTGTTAGACATAATAAGTCACACATATTTTCCCTACATCTGCCATGGAAACAGAAATATGATAGATTTGCTTTATATAGGTTGATGATGTCGAATATTCATCGTACATCTCGTCAAGGAAGAGATGCGAATTTTTGAATAATGTCACGCCTTCTCGATGCGCAGTAGCTAGCGGCTCAATTCGCCGGACGAAGCAGTAGTCTCTTGCCGTGTCTAGGCTAGTTACCGTACATTCAGAAAAATTGCCAGGCAGTGAAACAACTTCATTACTTATTATCTGTGAATTGTATGTATTGTTACGAATTAGTGGGTTGAATACATACAATTTTATGCTATTAATTGTCTCCATTTATTCCTTGGTGTGCTAAGAGATTTACTCGTTTGTAATGGATTTTAAATCCAAATTACAGTGTAAAGTTTTATCAGGATAAACTAGGGAGGTTGTAGCAAATGCTATATTCTTTATGCAACGAGAAGCGGAAGGAAATAAACCTATTAAAGATTTGAAGGAAGTTCAGGAGCGTGCAGCCATGGCCACAGGAGTTAGTCTATCGACTATTAGGAGCATTGCTAGCGAAATGAAATCTGTTGAAGAAGGTTCTTCGACATCTTTTTCGACACCAAACAAAAAAAGACGAAGAGCCACTCCAAAATCTGGTTTCGACCACTTTGATAAAGGATTACTTCGACGATCTATCATGAATTTTTACATAACGGAAAAGAAGGTTCCAACTTTGCGGCGCATACACAGGAAATTTGTTCCAGTACACAATTACACTGGATCACATGAAACTTTAAGCTAAGTAATGAGGACAATGGGATTTTGTTGGAGGAAGGCAAGCACTAATAGAAGACTACTTATGGAGAAACCAGAGATCCAGCATCTCAGGAGAAATTTTCTGAGAAAGATGAAAGAATATAGAAACAAAATCGTCCTATAATTTAAATGGACGAAACATACATCCGTACTTCACATACGCATGAAAAGACTTGGAGCGATCACAGGCCAGTTTCAAAAGGACAAATATCTATTGTTGTGCATGCTGTGGATCAAATGATAATAAACCTAGACGAAGATAGCGATAGCGAAACCGAAGAATTCATAAATCTTTAAAATATTTTCAACTGTATCTACTGCGATGTTAGTTTCCTGATCTTACTTTTCATTTGATTGTTTATTAATTGAAATTATTAACAATTAAAAATAGAATGAGTACCAATCAATTTCAGTCTTATAGCTACATAGCGTGCAATACTTACTTTATGGAATAAACTGTTTTGGGTTCCTTATTTCTATGTTTATCTCATTCATATAAATAATCACATAAATCCGATTTTTAAACTTTCTTCGGTAGCCAACAGGTGTGGAAAAATAAAACTATTTCTGTAAAACTAATGTAGGGTCAAGTGGTGCAAAAACGAGACGATTTTTAAATCTTTTAATTTTTTGTCAATAAAAAACCGGACTTTAAGGCCTTGTTATATTGCCCTGTATATAGAAAGCCATGTAGTATACCTCACGTTAAAAAAAGTTCATAATATTCATAATGAAGGGCGTTTTTCTTAAAAAACCGTGTCTTGTTTTTAACCACTGTTTAGGCTAAAAATGAGACAGTGAGACGTTAAAAACAAGACACTGTATTTTCTGGCCTTTTAGTCATTTTACATCAGTGTGGCAAAATATGAGACCCTGGGGAATAAAAACGAGACACACTGCAAGGGTTTTAAAGCGTTTAGTAAGTCAAATAACATAGTTAGGTTTTAAATTGTGGCAACGTTCTTAAAGAAAACTCACATAATTAAATACAAAACTATGTTTATTAAACTAAAAAGAAAACAAATCCAAAAACAAGTTAAATAAACCATACCTAATTCAAAAAAGGGGTAACAAGATATTCAATAGGATTTTAAGAGCGAAAGTAGAAAACTTATTATTCTAACGTATTTTGTACTACATATTATTGAACGACGTATTTTTCAAAGTCGATAGGAAACCAATATTGCTGAGAGATACGACAGGTCTTACTTTTTATTTCTGGCTGGGGAAGTTTCATTTCTATGTGACTTTTGTCGATGAAGTACTCTTCCTCAATGGCCGGATAAAATAAATTTAAATCCTTTGCGCCTCAGATATTTTACTTCTACATCGCTCTCAAAAACTTTGATTTGTGCCACGTAGTAAACTTGCGTTTTTGCGTTTTTTTGACTTAGTCTATTGCGCTTACAAAAATTTTTAAACCAATCTTTCCCGGGCTTTCCTTCCTTAAACTGGGTAGTAAGGTGGTTTTCTTGTACATAGGTTTAAACTATTGCTTGTATCTCTGGTTTAGTGAGAGCAAACCCCCATTTTGCAATAATTTTTATCTTATCTCTTGTCTACTTCCATTTCTTTGGTTACCAAGTGAACGAGTACGTCTTCTCGAAAGAGCAGATTTGTCAATTTTAAACTGTTTAGCTGCATTTCTAAAAGATAAAGTGCCATTATCTATTAGTTTTAGGGCTGTTTCCATGATCTTTTTGTCGTAGGGGCGCTTTTTGGGAACGTAAACCTTCGGCATTATTATCAAAGGTATAAAAGCTGTTTTGTTTTTTACCTGGCAAGTGTCTTGTTTTTAAACTTTGTGGTGTCTCGTTTTTGCAACTGTTATTCACGATGTGCCTGCTTGCCAACAAATAAAAATAGACTAAATTCGATATGGAATATCATAGCCGCATTTGTTATTTTGAAAACGCGATACTTGCCGAGTCTCTACGATCACGTACAGCGGCGCAACAGGAAAAGTTTGTAAATACAATTTAAAATATTTTTTAAGCAAAATGCACAATCAGATGCGATAGTTTTTTCTCGATGTTTGTCTTTACGTTTATTTATTATTCATTACATATTTCAATTGTATATATGTAGAAGTAATTTGTAACGTATTTTTTACAATTTTATTGTTTTTTTGCATTGGGAAAAGTTGAATGTCTTGTTTTTGACCGAAATTTCGGCTGTCTCATTTTTACACCACTTGACCCTATTATACAATTTTGAAAGTATTAAAAAAGTAGTATATAAAACTTGTAAACTTTTGGTAGACGTACAATTGTATTTTAAAATATCCTAATGATATAGATTCGTTAATTGTATATTACAACTCAATTTTATAATGCACACAAACTCAACCCATTGAACAAATTTTCTCTAAGAGTTATCGATCCACATGAAATACTACAGGCAGCTTGAGATCGGGTGCTCGTGGAATTGATGATCTAACGCTGACAGTGATAGAACTTAGTCTTGTAACGTTAATGAAGTTACCAAATTTAGAATATTGGGCTCACAAAAAGATATTTAAACATTTTTTACATGCCAACAATTTCGATTAAAAAAAGCAGGATTCACATAATACGTATTCCATTACTGAAATTATTCGATCAATTTAGGACGCAGACTGTACCACTCGAGATCGAATGGTACGTATTGTATGTAACGTGCCATCTTGTTTGCTCCGAATGCGTACACACTCTCTCGTGTGAGCAATACCAGCAAATCCTCATATCTCTTCCTACACTTGACGAGCTGTACCTAAGTGAACCTGCTTAATCACGGTTAGATTTCGCCTTTTGAGACGATTTGACGCATCCCTTTTACTTTGAAACCTCCCAAAAAGGTGCAGGAAGTTTAGAGTAAATCTATTTGACGCCATTATTTGATATTTCACCAGAACCATGTGCATATGTATGATTTATAACGATTTGACTCATCTTCTTTGATACCTCCAAGGCTATTCTTTTCTAGACAGAGAAAACCCTCACCTTGGGTATGGTAGATTTTTTGTGTTTTAGCAATGACTCATCCAATGACCTGTAGTTTTAATCTTTTTTGAGGTTTGAGTCCGGAAACTCGTCATTGCCTAGAAGACGCTTTTCGAAGTGGAAATCTCCCGATCTTAGTAACGACCAGTACGCTTTCGATGGGCGTCAATCTTCCCGCCCATCTGGTGATTATCAAATCGACAAAGTGCTATGATAAAGGAGGTTTCCAAGATTATAGTGAAACTGCGATCCAGCAGATGATTGGCAGAGCTGGAAGACCCCAGTACGATGTTACTGGTACTGCATTGATCTTGACTACTCTACAGGATAAGGTGAGTTATCGTGTTACATTGTTTTATATTGATTTGATAATGATCTATCTTTGTTTAAAAACTGATGAAGATTGCACCGTTTCAATTGTACCATGATAAATTACACATAATTGTCAAGTATCTTTATGAATTTAGCAACATAACAAACAAAAAGTATGTCTTTTATTTCGTGATATTAGTTTGCCAATATAGAAATGCTCATTGTTGTGAATTATTTATTTATTTAGTATCATGTATTCAATAACTATAGCAAAATGGGATGCATTATTTCCAGAAAGAATGAAAAGGTAGACTTTATACACATTCAAATTGCCCTTAGCCTATGCAAACTGAACCTCACTTTACACTCTATATGTAGTTGTAAGCGGGAAGGTTCACATTTCAAATTTGACTTACGCGGCAACCGTATACGTGAGAAAGTGGGGAGAGGTCTTGATCGACGTGTTCGACGTACGGGTGCGGGTCTGCGGGTTAAATAGTCACAATGCAACGTTGGACCGGAGTGGGACGTGCTTTTGCTATCGAAGTTTACTTTAAGACTGGTGATTCATACGCAGCTGCCCTTCGGAAATTTTGAACATGATACAACATTCGCCGATCAAGAGATACCCCAAGTAATAATAACCTATTGAATAAGTAGATTACGAGGTTCCGTTAAACAGGCTCTACTCTTAGCCAACCCATTCCTGGCCCCGCATCTACTGTATCAACCGAAGAAAATGTGCGTTGAGTAAGTGATTCGATAATGAAGAAAAAAATGGGTTTTCATCCTTATAAAATTCCAATCAGTCCATGCTTTGAAGGAAAGTGATTACGTATTACGGAAATCTTGTGCTGAACGGACGTAAATCTTTTTCCTGCGCAGCGCAGACTCAAGAACGTTGTTTTCAGTGACGAGACCATTTTCGCTTAGATACATAACAAGCAAAATTGCAGATATTGGGCAACTCCAAAACCCAAAAGAGAAACATCAACAAGAGCTATATAGTCCAAAGGTGACTGTCCGAGCGATACAAGGACATAATTGACACTTTTATTGGCTCTATTGTAAGAACAGAACGTCGATTTAATAGAAACACATGGTTTCAACAGGATGGGGCCACTGCCCATACTTCCAGAGAATCGATGGACACGGTGAAAGCACTTTTTCCTCAAAAAGTTATATCGAAGTTTGGAGACATTCATTGGCCTCCTAGGTCACCCGACCTCACGTCATGCGATTATTTTTTGTGTGTGTCAAAAGTCAAAAGTGTAGTCCAATAACACTGGAGGAGCTTTCGACGAGAAATGAACAACATACTCCAAAACTCTGCAAGAGAGTGTTTCAGAATTTGCGCGCGCGATCCCGAAGGGATGGCAAACAGTTGGACGGAATGATATATAAAAAATAAAACCCGCCGAATTTACGAATATGTTGATAGTAATAAATATTTTCTTTTCATTAGGTTTGTAATTTTTTTTAAATCAAAAAGTGAACTTTCCCTCTGGTATATACCGAAATTCGGGACATGATAAAAATTAACTGAACCTAATTTCGTGAGTCAGATTCATGCATTTTTTTTCTTTAGCTATAAATACCTTCACTCTTATCTCAAATGGTTCATAATGAAGTTATTAGCAGGAATATCACATACATATACCGGTCGACTGCCAGTGCCGAAGATCGCCCAGTATTCATGGAAATGGATAAAAAATTAAATTTTGGTTGTTGGGACAACTCAAATGATGGAGAATATAGAATTTAATAAAATACATCAAGATTTTTTTATTTGGGAGCCTCAAAGAAAAACTAAAAATATCAAGAATTTTTCGACATTTACCTTAACTAACTTTTTTCAGATTTTAAAATAGCGGATCTATCGACCGTTTACACTCTAAGACTCACCCTATATGTGCCCCATATTTCTTGCAGATAAAATTTGAGAAAATGATAAACTCCAACACCGAGATAGAGTCCAACCTTCATAAACATTTGATCGAACATCTAAACGCAGAAGTGGTGCTGAGAACAATTACAGATTTGGACGTGGCAATGCAGTGGATTGCATCTACTTATCTTTATATTAGAGCTGTCAAAAATCCACGGCATTATGGATTGCCTAGTGGTTTGAATACACAGCAAATTGATAAGAAACTTTTAGGTACATAATTCAATCCATTTTTGTAAATATTACAAAAGTAGGTACATGGTGTTCCACTCCAAGTGGACTCCCTCTAACTTTTTGTTTGACAGCTTAGGTGACAATCTTTATACAGTAGTTGTGGGGTCTAATCTCTACGTTTTTTATTCATTGTTTCAAAGCATAACATTTACGTATCATCATACGAGTTTGCATTTAGCCGCATATTGAATCTGGGATCAAAGCCAAAAGTGACAGAACCGCTATAAATTTTTCCATTTCAGTTATTTTTGAAAAAGGCCTACGTCAGGTCTTTGCTAACCTTGAACAAGAAATCAATGGTGACCTTGAAATTGAAGTTGTTTGGTGACCTTGGATTTCACCTTAGGTATCACCATCGAGGTAATTGCAAGGTCAACTTTTGATTTTCAAACGGAAATCCACCTTCTTGACCGGCAGTCGAAGGAACGGAGACTTCTACGTCCGGGTATGGATTAAAATCTAATATCAAGGTCACATTTAAAGGTCAAATGTGTGAGTCTATGCACAATTTAGCAGGAATAATGATGAAAAAATCATTAAGGGCAAGCCTAGTAACTTTTAAGGATTTCAATGGAGACCTTGGAATCCAAAGTCATTTCAAGGTCAACTTTCTTACTAACTTGGTCCTCGTTTGTGATATGGAACATTTTACGTTCTAGTACGTTCTCGTGTACTAAAATGAATGTGAGGGTCAAGGTCAAACTCAAGGTTAATATTGTAATCCCTGTTATACACGTTTCCCATCAACACTTCATGATGTTTGCACCAATAAACACATTCATGGATTATCTGTCAGTACACAGTGCTGCCAACCACATAACAAATTCTCGTTAGAAACATTTTGAGTTTTTATATTTTTTTTTATATCGAAACAGCCGCGCAGGCCAAAGCCTAAATGCCGGAACACCGCGGCTGCTATGATGATCCCAAAGAAATTTTGTTAATACGATTTTTGAACTGCCTAAGGTTAGTAGAACTGGGAAAAGCTTCCTCCCGTAGATTGTTCCACAATCTAGACACCCTCGGAACAAAGGAGCGGTTGTATCGGCCAGTTCTGGATGTACGAAGTTTGACACGGTTAGGATGGGACGCCGAAGTCAGGCGGGTCTGTCTGGCAGGCACATCGCGCGGCGGCATCATGGAAGAGAGCTCTGAGGAGCAAAGCCCGTTGGTGTAGCGATAGAAAAGAGCTAGATCGCCGACGGCCCGCCGGTGCGAAAGAGTCCCGAGACTGTCTGTTAGAGAAGAGTCATCGATCAGTCGGACCGCCCTCCTCTGGACAGCATCGAGCATGGACAATGTAGTCGGGGCGGCAGCACCCCAAATGTGTGAGCAATACTCGAGGCTAGGCCTTATCTGGGCCTTGTATAGAGTGAGAAGGTCATGCGGAGAAAAGTACTTCTTAGCCCTAAACAAATAGCCTAGCTTTTTCCCAGCAGCTGCAGCTATTGAAGAGATGTGTTCGTGCCAGATCAGTTCCTCGGTGATCTGGACTCCGACCAGCCGAAATGAATGGCTCTTTGGTAGAACTCGACCGTCCATCGAAACTGTATGAGCGCTAGGACGCTTTTTGTTCGTCAAAGTACAGTACTGTGTCTTGGAAGCATTGAACTGTACAAGATTGTTGCGTCCCCAAGCAGTGATAGCTTCCAGGTCTCTTGTCAGAGAAGAAGTCGTCGCTAGTCTTCTTTTTTCCAGCTCAGCGGCAGTCATCGGCTTGTCACTCTGAATTCCTGCACGTAGAGTGCTGTCATCAGCGAAGCTGTGGATTGGGTTGATCGTGCAGGAAAGGAGGTCGTTGATATGTAAGAGAAACAGTGTTGGAGCCAAGACCGATCCCTGGGGAACACCCGCGTTGACGTTGTGGGATGAAGAGGAGAATCCGTCAATTACGACGGATATCTTGCGGCCAGAGATAAAGTCAGCCACCCATCTGCAAAGCTTTTCTGGGAGGCCGTAGGATGGAAGTTTGCTTAAGAGGGCAGCGTGCCACAGCTGATCGAACGCTTTCGTGATGTCAAGAGCAACGACATGAGCCTCACCATGAGACTGGATGAGTCTACTCCACAGCTGCGTGACGTAAGCTAGGAGGTCCCATGTGGATCGTTGGTGCCGGAAACCGTACTGCCTGTCGCTAATCAAGCTGTGACGTTCGAGGTAGTCTAGAAGCTCGCGATTTATGCACCTCTCCATCACTTTACTTATAACAGAAAGCAGAGCTATAGGCCTGTAGTTGTAAGGGTCGGTTTTAGATCCTTTTTTTGGGATGGGCTGTACATGAGCAAATTTCCAGTTTTCAGGGAAGGTGCCGGATTCATAAGATATCTGGAAGAGACGCGAAAGAACTGGAGCAAGCTCCGCTGCACATCTCTTCAGTACAATGGCAGGAATCAAGTCCGGACCAGAAGCTTTGTTGATGTCGAGCGACAAGAGCACTCGTCTTACGGTCTTATGCCTGAATGTTACCTCCCGCATAGTGTGGGGAACCCTTTGAATTGACGGCACTTGGGCGTTGGTGGGGACGTCCATGGTGGAGTTGGCAGCAAAGATCTTGGCTAGCACTTCCGCCTTGGCCTTTGAGTCGAATACAATAGTTCCATCCTGACACGTAAGTGGTGGAAGGCTACTGTGTGAGAAGTTCTTTTCAATCTGCTTGGCCAGCGTCCAGAAAGACCGACTGCCATTGCGCTGCGACATTACCCTGTGCCTAACTTTTATATCATGCTGGTTTTTGGCATTGCGTACCGCTTCGTTATATTTGTTTCTGGAGGCGACGTCGGCTTGTCTGTTCTCTACAGTGGGGTTTTGTAAGTAGGTTCTGTGGGCCTTGATCTTCTGCTGGCGAGCAGTGTCACACGATTTGTTGAACCAGCCGTTGGGCCCTGGTTTAGGAACTTTCACTGTGTGAGGGATGTATTCCTCCATTCCGACGTGGATAATTTCGGTTATTGAAGAACAGACAGTCGACGCATCCGCGTCAGTGAAACAGACATCTCTCCAAGGAAAGCTAGAGAAGAAGTCTCTGAGCCCCTCCCAGTCGGCATGTCCGTAATGCCAAGTTTTGCGGCCTGTGCGAGTTTCTGCTGCCACAGCGGCTTCTGACCGAAACCTAACCTCCACAACACCGTGATCTGGGTTACCCAGGGGGGACAGGACAGCAGTGCTGTAAGGGGCAGGATGCGTGGTCAGAAAGAGATCCAGCAGGCTACTGGCGTGTGACGAGACGCGGGGGAAAAAAGTAGGGCTCGTCACCAGCTGAGTCATCCCTTGAGTAAGAGCGAACGCTTCGACTGCCCGACCTGCGGCATCGGTCTTATTTGAGCCCAACCAAAGCTCATTATGGGCATTGAAATCACCGAGAAGAACTACCTCTGAAGCGGGGTGATTGATGTTCAGGAAGTCGATCTGGACGGCGAGGTATTCGAGTAGGTCATCCCAGTTATGGTTCGATGGAGAGCGATAAAGGCAGCAAATAAATTTGGGTGATGTTTTGGAGTTGAGGCGAAGCCACAGAATGTCCTTCCGGTCTGATTCCAAAGAAAGATCCCTGGAGCAGGAAAGACTGCTGCGGACAAAAGCCACAACTCCCCCGTTCTTTCTCAGATTGGAGTGCACCTCGTAGTTTGGGAAGTTGAGATGGTTAATCGGTGCAGTCTCTGAGATTTTTGTCTCCGCCAAGAAAAGCACGGCGGGACGATTGGATTGCAGGTAGTGATGAACAGCATCAATGTTGCTGTTGATCCCGCAGATGTTCGAAAAACAAATTTTATCTTCTTGTTCCCTCGAGCCCACCCTCCACCCGGACATTCCGAGAGTGGAGTGAGTTTACGTCCGGAGTTTTTAGTGCTCGAGGGATCCATCATCATTAATTTCTTTGTTTTGGTAGATAACCGACTGCATAGCTTAGGTGTGGAAACATGCGGACATTTATAAGACACCCTGGGAAAAGCTAGCGGGTGGTACTGCCTCGGTCGACTGGTCCTTGTCTACCACCTTCTTTTTACGTGTTAGTGATGTTAAATAGACCTAAAGTGGCCCGTTGGCGGACTTGTACCGTCACCCGGCAATCGGTACTTAGGTATTCCTTAACGCGTGCACAATCACTTGGACGGGAAGAAGTTGTATACTGGATACAACAACTTCTGGAACAAGCATTTGCCACGGCCCTCGCTCAGTAGGGCGAATATCTACTACATGTCATCATAAATACACACCATACTGTTTAATACATATTGTAGTCTTATCAAAGTTCTATACTTGAATTAAAAAGCTGTTCAATATAATGGAAAAGAAAATAGACTTAGTACCATGGAATTCGACGTCCAGCTTGGTAAAGAATAGAACAAGTCCTAATTGCGCGAAGAAATCCACGAAGAACTTCATTGTTTATTATTTGATTTCAAATTCGTGTTCTACACTTTCGAATTTAGGCCAATTCGTAGATTTATTGTCAATGTGAAACGGGTATTAAAAGTTATTAAAGGTCTGACCATGATTCTTTTCATCATTAATCCTGCTAAACTTCTAGTAATTATCTTCCCTTTTCCAACGTAAGTGTGAATTAATCCACGCTTAACACATATTAGTGGCCACGGAAGCTGACCTTATTTATTCGTTGCTAGGTAACGGCGCAACTACTGCTGATGCGTATAGTACGGTCGATGTATTTTCATTTTTAGTTCTACCGAAAGGCTTTTGCATATATTTCGGGCGTAGTAAGATTTTATATGACTTGGCGTATTAGACTCTGCGGCTCTTCGCGTATATGTTCACGCCACGGACCGTCAACGCCAGGTAATCGCCCAAGATACATAAATAACTGTAATGGAGTGTGGTATATTTTTTTCTAGAAATATTTCAAATAGACTTGAACAAGTTGGTATCCAGTGGAATGCTTTGTATGGATCAGAATATCATAATCACTCCTACGATTACAGGAGAATTGATGGCAAGGTACTATATTGCTTTTGAGACCATGAAATTGTTCACGCAGGTAAATATATGCACAACTCTTGTATGTAAAGAAAAAGATAATTCTTATTCACACGCATTTTTAAATCCACTTCATTTATTAACGCATTCTACTTGAAGATAGCCAACATACAAACAGTAACAAAACACACAAAATCTATGAGACAGTAGTAGAATCAAAAATTATCTCTTTTCAAACCAAATTTCTAAAATCATTTTACGTCCAATGCAAAACTAGCGAGAAAGTATTGTAATCGTGGTATATGAAATGTTTTGATCTTAGTATCTTCAGACGCTCCCAACCATGGTAATTCTATGCACCTATTAGTCATATTTCACACATCATAGATTTACTTGTATGTTTGCCTTTAAAACTTAGAATGAGACATGCATTCCATCCGCGTACGTACTCCTGCCTATGTAAGCGCACCGCCTTATACAGGGTGTTTATTTGAAAGCTTCCCACCACGGATTTATCGAAAACATGATTGAAAAAAAAAACGCCGAGTCACGTCAAAAGATTTGTCAAGGGAGACAACTTATTAACCAAACAATTTTAAATGACAAGGGGTATCGAGTAATAGCTTGTCCGAAAGACCTTTTGTAGTCCTTTATTTTAACGTTTGATTTTTTAAGATCGGTCGATTCGTTTGCAAGAAAATTAGAAAAATCTTTATTTACCTCAATTTGTTCAGATAGAAAACAGAAACACACGAACATATCATATTTATTCCAATAAGTGCTCAAAATGTTGGCCGTTATTGGCCAAACAATGATATAGGCGATGTTAAAATTCCTGACGGTCATTTTAAAAAACATGTTTTGGGATATCATGGCAGCTTTCGATGATGCGTTGACGCAGTTCATCCAAACTTTCAGATTGGGTAGTAACTACAATGGATTTCAAATGGCCTCATAGAAAAAAGTCTAGTGACGTTAAATAAGGAGATCTAGCAGGTCAGTCTATAGGCTCTCTTCGCAATATCCATTTCTCTGTAAACTCGTCATCTAGCCATTGCCGAAACGGTAGAACCTAGTGAGGAGGAGCGTCGTCTTGCTGGAAATATATTTCAGCCTCATCAAATATAGGGTTTCCATCCTCTTCCATTTGGTTTTCAATGATTTCAGTAATGAGCGGTTTGATGGTATTTTACAACATATAATAATAATAATAAACCGTCTTTTATTAGAAAAAAAAACAAATTACAGGTAATTCATATATTATTATCTATAATTAGATTAGTGAGCAGCTAATGGCGAAGTTTAGCTATGGCAGCTATTCTTACACTTAACCATTAACTGCATAAGAATATAGATGGTAAAGAAGTACAGCTGTAAAGAAAATAATAATGAAAATAAATGGAGGAAAATGCCCATGTAACTGATTACAAACTAAGTAAAAATTAGCTTAAAAATATAATGCTGGAGAAAACCACCTTTAAGAATCACCATTGAGCAGAAGAGCTCTTAAGTACTTTTTAAAACTATACAGCGGCAGGCTTTTTGTTCTGTAACCTAAGCTATTGTACAGTATGCATGCATTATATGAGAAGGACCTGTTAAAAACAGATGTACTATGAAGTGGCATTGTTAAATCTAATGTGTTACGGATATGTCGTTGATGAACATTATACCTAAAAATTAGTTTTTCACGTAGATAAGTTGGAATTCCAGAGACAAGTAACTTATGTATAAAGGTTAGATAGTTGTATTTAACAAACCTATTAAAGGATAACGATCCGAAACATGATCAAATTTTCTTAAACTAAATATGAATCGTACGCAGTTATTTTGTACTACAGATATTCTGTTACGACTTGCAACATCCAAACGAGGATGATAAACTAGATTGCAATAATTAAAAATAGATAACACAAAAGATTCACACAACTTTTTTCGCACTTTAAAATTCAGCAAATTTTTGTTCGCATACAGAGTTCTCAGACGGATGTAACTTCTTTGTAAGAGGTTATTTAAATGTTCACGAAGCCGCACGTTTTCATCAATAAACACACCTAGACACTTGACACTTTCAGAAAAAGGAAGATTTTGATTGTTAATAGATATACTCAAGAAAGCTTTGACTTCGGCGCTTCTGTGATTTGGACAAAACAGCACAGCAGAAGGTTTGGAAGCATTAACGGTTAGGCTGTTATTGGCTGAGTAGGTGCAAATAGAGTCAATGTCCTCGTTTATTTCCATAGAAGCAGTCTGGAGGTTCTCAGGAGTATGTCACTTGACTCTAAAAAATCTATGATTTGCAAATAAATGATTTTCTCCAAGATCTTTGACAAAACACTCAAAAGACTGATGGGCCTGAGATCCGAGAAATCGGTGGGCTTCTTGACCTTAGGTATTGGTTTTACTATTGCTCGTCTCCAAGATTTAGGAAATTAGCCCTTCTCAAGACACAGATTGATAATATGGGTCAAGTAAGGTAGTATAATAGGGAGAGATAGCTTAATCATAAAAAGAGATATACCGTCAATACATTTTGCATTTGACTTAAGGCCACTCACAACAGTTTTGATAGTAGTAGGCTCAACCAGAGTGAAGGAAAATCTCCGATTGCCAAACGTGTTATTGTGATAAAAATTGAATGTTGCTCCAATCAAATTTCCATTAATAAACAATGGCCCAATCACTTTGTTTCCTAAAACGCCTGGCCATGCAATAATATTTTGGGGGTACTGGGTATGCCCTTCTACGAAAGCATGAGGATTTTCATTGCTCCAATTTCTGCAGTTATACTTATTAACAAATTCATTTAGACAAAATGTACATTCATCACTGAAGCAAATATTCTTTAGATGAATGGTACGAGGCATGTTTTTAAAGTAAGTACCGTTTTGACATAAAAAAAACAACAAGTAAATTTTGTCCAAAAATATATTATTCACTTGAAAGGCCATACTTTACTCTACTTTTCTACGTAATTCCCATTACTATTGAGGCATTTATCGTATCTTGGGACCAGCTTTTGTATGCCATCGTCAAAGAAGCTTGCCGCCTGAGTAGACAACCGCTGCTTCACAGCCGTTTTCACTTCGTCATCATCGGAATGGCGCTGCCCCGCCAAATGCTTTTTCAAGTGCATAAACAAATGGTAGTCGCTCGGTGCTAGATCGGGACTGTAGGGAGGGTGGTCCCATTGCTCCCAGCCAAAAGAAGTGATAAGGTCTTGTGTTCGATTTGCTGCGTGTGGACGGGCATTATCGTGGAGCAAAACGACACCTGCACTCAGCATGCCACGCCTTTTGTTTTGAATTGCGCGGCGCAGTTTTTGTAAAGTCTCACAGTACGCTACTGCATTGATCGTGTCGCCGCGAGTCAAAAAATTGACCAGCAAAACACAGTGCACATGATTTTCTGAGCAGAAATTGTTTGTTTGAATTTCACTGTCCTAGGGGATGATGAATGCCGCCATTCCATTGATTGCTGCTTCGATTCCGGTGTAACGTAGGCTACCCATGTTTCATCGCCTGTGACAATATGGCTTAGAAAATCATCTTCCTCGTTACTGTATCGTTCGAGAAAACTCAATGCACTGCCCAATCTTTTGGTTTTGTGCTCATCAGTCAACATTTTTGGCACCCAGCGTGAACACAATTTCCGATAATTTAAACGTTCCGACACAATTTTGTAAAGAACACTTCTTGAGACAGCAGGAAACTTTTCAGCTAAGGACGAAATCGTGAATCGTCTGTTCTCTTTCACTTTACAGTCTACCTTTTGAATCAGGTTATCGGTAATGACTGAAGGTCTCCCACGTCGTTCCTCATCATGAATATTTGTGCGGCCATCTTTAAAGGCCCGAACCCATTTCCGCACCATTCCATCACTCATAATGTTTCCACCATACACTGCACTGATTTGGTGATGAATGTCAACTGATTTGAAGCCTTGAGCACAGAGAAACCGTATTACAGCACGTACTTCGCAGTCGGCGGGATTCTCAATCGGTGGTGGCATTTTAAAATCACACAAACAGATGTAAACTCGTTCGGATGCTTCCGTAATGGCGTCTGTGGCTTCCCAACAGATGCAGCTACACGACGCGCATGCGCTAAACGGCGACCGCAGCGTTGCGGCGGCGTAATTTGAAAACGGTACTTACTTTAAAAACATGCCTCGTATTATAATTAATCGCTGCAGTCAGTTGTTCACAAAATCAAATCGCCTACCGAAATCGTCTTCGTTTACCTCTTGCAATATTTTCATTTTGAATGGCTGAAATTTATGGAGTTTAGTAACTGTGTGTACAGAGCCTAATGAAATAGCAGTCGCAGCAACAATTTTGCGTAATGAAGTATTAGGATTTATTTCAAAATGAACCAAAACCTCAACTTGAGCTGCTTCAACCAAAACAAGGTCCAAAACATACCTATGCGAACTTATCTTCCCCGGATGTCTGGCGTTACACGTGACGCCAGTTTGCCGAGCACATTGATTTTGCACACCATAAATTAGAATTATTTCCACTCTTTCGGCTAGTGTGTAAACCATTTTGGAAGTAAAATCTGAATCAATAAATTAAATTTCACTATCCCAAGATTTTCATAAAGGTAATTTTTTCTTCCCCTTAGCAACAAATAACTAAACAGGTATAACAATAAATACAGTTCACCCAGGATGTGTTGATGAAAAGAATACGAAAAAAATGCGGGTTGTTATTTGGTTGTTGCAACGTCTAATCTTCCGCATTGCTGTTTGTGTTGGTAGCTTCCGTTTTAAATTATAAACGAATTGTAGATTTGGCAAGCCTTAACGGGCAACATTTTGAACACTTATTGAAATATAAAGTGATATTTTCATGTGTATTTGTTTTCTATCTGAACAAATTAAGATAAATAAAGAACGAATCATCTGATGTTAAAAAATCAAACGACAAAATAAAGGACTTCGAAAGACCTTTCAAACAGGCTATTACTTGATACCCCTTGTCACTTAAAGTTTTAAGGCAATGGCCCTGGGGGGCCGAGGGTGGAGTAGTTTTTGGTTGAAAAGTTGTCCCCATTGATACATCTTTTGACGTGTCTCGGCGTTTTTTCTTTTAATCAATGGTTTTCCGTGGTGGGTAGTTTTCACATGAGCACCCTGTATACAGATTCCGAGAATTAGGTCTTCCACTCGTTGGCTTCTAAGAGTCGATGGGTCCTCCGTTGCGCTAGGTCCTCCGATACGGAGTACCAGTCGGCCTGAGAGGCTCCCCTTTGTCACCTGGCAAAATTGCAGAGGGATGACCCAGATCGCGTTTGTAGATTGTAGATTTGGCAAGCCCTAACGGGCAACATTTTGAACACTTATTGAAATATAAAGTGATATTTTCATGTGTATTTGTTTTCTATCTGAACAAATTAAGATAAATAAAGAAGATTTTCCTAATTTTCTCGAAAACGAATCGACTGATTTTAAAAAATCAAACGTTAAAATAAATGACCTCGAAAGACCTTTCAAACAAGCTATTACTCGATACCTCTTGTCATTTGAAATTTTTAAGAGAATAACCCTGGGGAGCTGAGGGTGAAAAGAGGTAAAGTAGTTTTTGGTTAAAAAAGTTGTCCCCTAGACAAATCTCTTGACGTGTCTGGGCGTTTTTTCTTTTAGTCAGTGGTTTTCGATAAATCCGTGGTGGGAAGTTTACAAATGAACACCCTGTGCATGTATCCGTACTAAAGCGCAAAGAACATATGGACTCTTCACGATCCGAAAAATAACTCGCTGCACAGATGCCGCGCAGATGTGGAAAGGGACAACGTTGCCACATGGTCGGTATCAACCACTAGGGCATAGAAATTATGTCTAGGGAACTAATTGTTTTAGGCTAAAATTTAGCCTGTTTGAATGTCTTACTACGTTTAATTTCTCCGTTGCACATGTCCGAAACTCAATTTTTTCTCAGATTATTTAAATTGCGCTGAACTTAATCCTTTATGAACTGATGACGGCGATGCGTAGGAGGTGCAGAGTCAACCCACTTGATGCCATTTTTTGTATTCTGCTGTCTCATAAATGACGCTAGGATATTTCAGAACCCTTTCGGGGCGCTGGAATACATTTTATGGTTGGCTATCTGCAGGTAGAATACGTTAGAGTTACCTTAGAGCTATTTTACGAAATGAATCCTTTATCACGCCATTTCCCAAGGTACACTTTGGTTTCAGATGATTTTTGTGTTTTTTTTTTCATTTTAGTTAAGTGGAACGGAAACATTGTTGCAAATACTAGCTTTGATATCGAAGTGTCGTGAATTTTCTGATGTGAGATTACGTACAAGTGATAAAAAAACGTTGAATTTGTTGAATAAGTGCAGCAGCAAAAATACGATTCGTTTTCCGTTAAATGGGAGGATAAAAACTGGAGAAATGAAACTAAATTGGTAATGATATAAAATATTTTTTTTTATTATCAAAAATACTATGTAAAACTTGATGTTCCACATTTCAGCATTATCCAGGCAGTTTTAGGAAACCTTGATATCAACGATCATTCTATACAAACAGAATCTTACAATATAATGAGGAATGGTTCTCGAATAATAAAATGTAAGTTTTATTCAAACAATACTTTCTAGTCACTTAAACCAATTCTGTTAAATGGGTTGAAATATCTTCAAGAGATTCTTTAATTGTTCTAGTTATACTTCCGGTGATTCACTTGTAGGTGCAATGTATCTTCAAATTTATGTATAATAATGAAAAATTGGAATCGTGTATTAACTCGATTCTTTATATTCAGGTATATAGTGTTATTGGTAATTAGAGATAAGAATCCCATGCATGGGGATCTCAATACCTGAGAGATTAAATTAGGAAAAAAGCTGCGTGTTTTGAGGCGTATCTACATGCCGTTGAGAAACTTGTAAAAATTCATGGCTTACTGAGGTATTTGAGAAAAAATAAAATTTGGTCAAATCGTTTTCATTTTTATCTGACTTTATTCTCAATAATATAGAGAAACTAATGGAACATTATGTTCCGGCCTTGTTAATCCCAGTTTCCTGACCACGAGTTCAAAGTGCACACGCAGCGAAGAAAAGCCTTCGACCTCTCCGGCCCCTAGCCTACAAACTCTCATTCTTTGTTCTCGTGCCACGCGGTAAATACCGAGTTACTCTAGTTCGCGCACCGATTCTGTCGTTTTCAGCAGTGTCGAGGTGCCTAAACATAAGAAACGACAAAGGAACAGCTTCTCATACGAGCAAACGCTGAACACAAATATTAGACACCCTCAGGGTTCTTTTCGTCGCGGAGCAGCGGGTTATACGTGCATCACCAACCGCCACAGATGCAGAATCAGAAAGTTTCGTGCCTTGTTCATGACTTACGAAGACATTTGGGCCTAACTAAAATTCGGACAAATCATTTTTATTGTTTCTGATTTTATTTTAAGAAATATCAAAAAACTAATGTAACCGTTCCATTGGCACTTTTTAGGCACTACATGGTGTGTTTTTAAATTTTGTGTCCGATGTTTAGTTTTCGAGATGCCATCATCAAGTTTATTTTTTAGAATTATATAAAAAAAAATACGGTTGGTTTCTCAAAAACGAAACTTCGGGCACAAAATTTAGAAACAGCATCATGCAGTACCTAAAAAGTGCCAATAAAGATTACATCATCAAACGAACTTACCTGTAAGTGATGTTCGATCTTAATTATGTGAAGGCATCGTCGAAATAAATAGAACAAGTGTAGTCCTCCGTTTCCCTGGCTCACCGCGCCATCCCACCTTCCTTCTCTCCGGCCCCTGGCCTACAAACTCTTATTTTCTTCAAAGCCAAGTTGTTGCAACAATTGAGTTATACATAGGGAGAGAGAGAGCTATTTACTTCGACGAGGCCTTCACATAATACCTTTATTTCGAACATCACTTGCAGGTAAGTTGGTTTGATCATGTAATTATGTTCCGTCCTCGTCGAAGTAAATATTTAGAATACATATCGTAGATGTTCATAGCTAGTTGCAACAACATACTACTAACGCTCTGCAATAATAAACGATAGGTTGAACAAAACTAAGGTTGTACACAATGCGTGTGTCCACTAAATCTTCATTTCCATTGTAACAACTAAAGTTAGCGCTTTTCACAACAGGTAATATGACGTACCTAGGTTCAAAGATAAAAATACCATCTGTTACAAGCAAATAACGTAATATCATAGTTGTGTTTAAAGTGTGGAAACTTGGTTTACCTCAAATTCTGCCTGAGCAAAGTTATTGTTTGGCACAAGAAATTTCTGAGGTGTCTCAGAAAACGCGCTCCAACTCCAGTCTGAGCGTACTATAATCTAGCCGGCGCAGAGGTAGACGCGTTTCATGTACCTAAGCCACAATCTGCTGAAACAGACTTCATCCATCTACATATAGTGGGAACAAAGACACAATGATCAAGGTTCTTTACAGTGACAAATAAATACTTTGGCTGCACATGTATTTGGGCATAAAATACGCTAAAACTAAAAGTAGTTGCCACATGAGCAACCTGGAGGCTTTAAAAGCTGAGAAATTTCAGTATTATTCAACCCGATCCGGATGTAGTCCGTTTCAATTAGGTCATAATTTGCACTCTCTGACCTGAGATTAGGGCTAGCAGTGTTGCTGATTTCCTCATACGAATATTCACGTAGGTTACCAGTAACCGCTGTAGTTGGTTCAGAGCAGCCACAGTATCTCAAGTGGGGCTATATTTCGGTTGGGACTTGTAAACGCCCTTAAAAAATCATCTTATACCTCGATCGTCAGAAGCATTTTGGGTAAAACCCTACCGTAATCTAAGCCCACAATAATATGGACCGACAACCAGAGTAAGCTTCAGAATTCTTGGGAGCGAGGTCCTGGGTCCCTCCACCAGGATACGTTACCTCTAGAAGCGAAATTTCAGGCACACCGAATACATGAACCTATATCAGGACAGTTACAGATGGAGCTCCTGCTCGGTTTCCACGTCCCACTGACGCAAAAGCTCATCTGTATCAGGATTACTTCTAGATTCTATATTTGATGCGAGGGCAGTAAAATTTCTTTCTTTACACAACTGCCATAGCTCTCCGTCAACCTGGTCCAGATGTAAAAACTGGAAGCTCTCCCTTTCTATTGATGCAGGATATTGTTGTCGCATTATCAATTGGGTATAATATTCGACAGTCCCTCAAGTCGTGAGTAAAACATTCCCGACCGAAGGAAACTGCCAGTGATGAGACTTTTCTCCTGCTCAGTCTCGGACTGTCTTGGTTGCTGTCCCTTATTGTCCTTACTAAGTGTAGTAATGTCTGCCTCTTCCACTCAAGTAAAGATACTTCCTTTCTGTCACAATTGAATACTGTAGGTCAAGCAGCTTTTTTGTAATTGTTTAAAAAAAGGAGTGTTAACTGTTGCCCGGATATAATCCAGGCAATCTCTATCAGTATAACAGAACAGAAGGAAATGTATCCTTTCCCTTAAGGTATTAAAGAAATGGTTTTATTAACTTTATGAACACATGAGGGGCACAATTTACCCTAAACGGCACAGCATTGTATTGGAACAGCTGTCCCTTGAATATGAATCTGAAATATATTCTATGACTCTCCTAGATGGGTGCCAAAATCTGTGCACATTCCAAACCCAGATTCGCTATGAACTTATCTCTACGGACAAGTCTGATCACAGTTCAATAGCTTTAAAACTTAAGTGCTCTATCCCTATAAACAGATTGAGTGTCTTGATGTTAAGAATCAAACGTGTTGACTCATCAGACTTGGTGGCAAACAAACTTTGAATAGATGATTTTTAGTAAGCTCAACTTTTTTATTGATAGCACCGCAGCTAAGCAATTGACAGACTGTTGTTTTGAAGATCGATAGTTCATAGATGGGTTAATGAAATTCAGCAGGGGCAAAGTGCTGAACCGATCCCAATGGCAATTGGACGCTCGAATACAACTCAGGAACTTAGCGCCACTCCTAAAGTTCCCCATTGATGATGAATACGCGCCAGTCGCCCTGCTGATCTAAGTACCTCATTTGCAATAATCGTTAGTGTCTTATGTTGTCAGTACGTTGTCCGACCTTTTGGCCTTCAGTTGCTGCCCATATTTATCTGACTTCTATTCAGAATTGACCTGTTTGGTCAGACTTAGTCCGAAGAGCAAGCTATCAATGAAAACCTCTGTTCGAGTACTCCTGAGTTCTTTATTTAAATGTTGGGCTTGGAGGAGAGAGTATTGCCACTTGCAGTTAATCTATCTATAATCATCAACGAGATCTGTCCTCTAAATGTCAGCTTTGGAACAATGATGCGTCATCTATTGAAACAGAATACAAGAGCTTTAAGACATCACAATCCAGAGCGCCCTGTTGCTACACAATCTCCATTATTACTGAAAATTAGTACTGTGTCATGTTCATACGTTATCACCAACCAGGTGGAATTTGCTATCTATCAAAGATGTAGCTAATGTATACATATATATTATATACATTTCTCCGCATGATCATATTCTCTTTGTAGATCCTTTGGGCTTGAAGTACCACAGCAAGTGGCTATAACCGGTCGCGTGGTGGTGGTTAGACGTCTCCTTGAAAATTCGAGGTCGTATAGCCATTTTATACTACAATGAGTAGGTTGGCTCTTGTTGTGGACTTCGTGTGTCGTTTTTTTCTCCCCAACTTCGTTTCCTCAGGTTACACCCGTATCCGGATGTGTGGGCATGTGTATCTACTTTTGTAGTTTCACATGTGCATTCATTTCGGGCCTGATGAAGCCAACCAGCAGAAATACGTATCGCTCGGGTTACCTATCCTATTTTCTGCTCGAATCCACTTTCCTCCTTTTTGCGGATTTTGCCCATTATTTTCCTACTTGTTGTTATATATATACTTCGAAGTTGAGTCATTTATTTTAACAGTGAGTAGATCTGATCAAAAGAAATGTTTTTTTCTTTTACCATTTTTCTGGTAAAATTAAAGTAACAAAGTTATAGCCCTTTGGAAGTTTGAGTACCGCCCTGTCTCAATAATAATATTATGTGCTCGTGTTTGGCGACAACGGATATAATCCGCCTTATCGGTTCATCGCATCGGAAACAAAAAAGCGAAAGAATTTGGAACGATGTTTTTACAATTATTTCACTCAGTTGTATACAGTCAGTGTCAGTCGGTAGTGAATAGTAGTGTCTGTTGCGTGGCTCAAACGAAATAAAAAATGGCACATGTTTATGCGGATCGGTTTCCCAATCGAGTGCAACCAACCCCTCGTGCCTTTGTTAATGTAGTACAACGGGTTCGTGAATCATTTGACTTAAGACCTCACATATGGACGGCATGCCGGTGCTCCAAGACCTCACGATCAAATACAGGTCCGCACTGAAATACTTGTCGGGAGGATACTTTATAAAACAAGGTAAACATTTTTTTTAATTTTTTTTTTATTTTTACACACATATTTTGGTTTATCTTCCTTCTACAATCATTATCTGAAAATTAATGACTCAACTTCAAATATATATATAATGGGTGATTTTTTTGGTATTATCTTTTTGGCAGATGACGCGTGAATCGTGTCTTGTGTCATTGTCAAACTTGTTCAGTTTGGTCTATAATAATTTAACCATGAATCGACTTACGAACGAACAACGCTTGCAAATTATTGAATTTTACTATCAAAATTCATGCTCGGTTAAGAGAGTGCATCGAGCACTGTTTCCAATTTATGGGCAATTTGGTCGGCCTACTGAGGGAGCTATAAGGAAGCTTGTGACTAAATTTCGAACCCAGTTTACATTATTGGACATTAAACCACTAACACGCAGACGTAGAGTGAGGACTGAAGAAAATATTGCGGCTGTATCCGCCAGTGTTAGTGATGACCGTGAAATGTCGATTCGCCGCCGTCTGCAGCAATTGGGCCTCTGTTACTCCACTACGTAGAAAATTTTGCGACAGGATTTGGGTGTAAAACCTTATAAGATACAGCTGGTGCAAGAATTGAAGCCACACGACCTCCCACAACGTTTCCCATTTGGTGAATGGGCGCTGGCAAAGTTGGAGGAAGATCCACATTTTTATCGAAAAATTGTGTTCAGCGACGAAGCTCATTTCTGGTTGAATGGATACGTTAACAAGCAAAATTGCCGCATCTGGAGTGAAGACCAGCCAGAAGCATTGCAAGAGCTACCAATGCATCTCGAAAAAATAACTGTTTGATGTGGGTTATGGGCCGGTGGCATCATCGGGCCGTACTTCTTCAAAGACGACAATGGCCGGAACGTAACTGTGAATGGCGAGCGCTACCGTGCGATGATAACAAACTTTTTTTTGCCCAAAATGGAAGAGCTGGACTTGGCTGACATGTGGTTTCAACAAGACGGTGCCACATGCCCCACCGAACACGAAACAATGGCCCTATTGAGAGGCGAGTTCGGTGAACAGTTTATCTCACGCTTGGGGCTCGTCAATTGGCCGCCTAGATAGTGTGATTTAACGCCGTTGGACTATTTCTTGTGGGGCCATGTTAAGGCTAATATCTACAGGGTTAAACCAGCAACGATTGACGCACTGGAAGCCAATATTGAAGCATTTATTCGTGATATACCGGCCGATATGTTGGAGAGAGTGTGCCAAAATTGGACCTTGCGCATGGGCCATCTAAAGCGGAGCCGCGGCCAACATTTACATTTAATAATCTTTAAACATTAAATTATATCGACCGTTATATCGATTCAAATAAAGATTTAATCGTTTTTTCAAATTTTTTGTTTTTTTTTTGAAAATCAAATCCTATACCTCTTAAAAAATCACCCGTTATATATGTACCGTAAGGTGTATATATGTATATATATATATAAGGTGTATATATGTATATATATGTATATATATATATATATATATACACCTTACGGTACATTTCTGGACTTGTTTTAGAAAAGTTTTTCCTTAGAATTGAGCAATCGTTCCCGGACTTCATTAACACACTGTATCCTGTATATTGTAGGTCTTACCGAATACTTAGACACCAGAGGCAATAAATGCTACAGTGCCCTGTTAAACGCAATAATTTTGGGGAAATGTTTCAACGCCAAACTCTGGGAAAACTCACCTTATGTAACCAAACAATTGAGTGGAATAGGAAGTGTTTACTCCTCACACCTTGCAAATGCTGGAAAGACTACTTTTGACAAGATTTTGGAATCAAACCCGAGAGATCTTGAATTGGTAATATTATAAACGAACCAAGGCGTATTCAGTATTCAGGGCTCATGCTCACCCTCTAGAGACTCAACAAAACGAAACAACAAATTGATGATTTTGTGTCGTTTAGAAAAGTATATTCCGGATTTTATCTCTTAAGAACCCCATTCAAACGTGGTCATCTGTATAATAGCACGATCTAATTAGAGTTTTGGTTTGGAACGGATCAGGGCAACCGGGCTTTCGGCCCTGAAATTTCGAATTTCAAGTTGGTAACATTTACGAAATTTTTTCCGAACATACGTTTTTAAGTTTTCATCAACATTATTCTTTTCATTTTAGTACTTACATATTTTAAAAACTCAAATTTCGCAATTTTGGCTTTTTGTCGAAAATTCAGACATCTTTTTCGGACATTTAACTTTTTTGTTTTGTTGGCTTGTTTTAACAAGAGAAAATGCATCGATATTGGATTAAAACCTTTAAATTTGCTTAAATTTTTTACTAGATTATTAGAAAAAGACCACCAGCGGGAGACGCACTTATTGAAGAAGCTCGACATATTCCAAAATATGAATTAAAATTAGAAAAACTTTATCAAAATGAAGGAAGCTGTCTGTTGGAATTGATTGTAAATTTAGTAAATTTGAGAGATGTCGAAGAACGGTCTACTGTAAATACTAATTCTGTGATGTGTCTTATCGTTGGGAGCAATAAGAATGAAATTTTGCTACACGAACGGTTTCAGTAAGTAAAATGATATTTTAAACATTCTTACCATTGCAAAAAATGTAAAGGAAATTTTTCACAGACAGACTTTTACTCGTAGTAACAACCTCATTTTTTCTTGCTATGAATTTTTGTATCGATAATTTTTCTAGGCATTCCTATTTGATCGAAAATGGATCATTTACCAGACATATTGACATAAATGATTTTATTGATTTGGAAGAAGTAGCTGCACATTTTATAAGCGAAGATTGGGGTGAGCAAAAATTCGCATTAAAAATTACTACTTTTTTCGTATAACTTATTCTTAGCTTTTGATATTCAACATATTTTTGGTACTCATACATCCAGGATGAAAATGTATGTTTTGGAGGTTTAGGGTCTCTGCTAAATTAAAAATTGTTTTTATCCGAATCAAACAACATTGCTAGGAATATGACAGTACAAAGTGCCATATATCACTAGAATTAACCAGTGCGAGTACACCGTATCTAATATACAGGGTTTGTCCGGAAAGTAATAGGACTCATTTTTTTCCGCCATGACTGTACATCGGAGCGTGCGCGCACCGACTGGATTCGGTAGAGGGCGTTCCTAGCTAACGAATGAGCGGCTGGTTAGTTGTCTCCGAGCACTTGAAGAGTCAGGACAGGCATTTTCGCGCGACGTGTTTCTGTGAGTGGTGCAAGCCGAAAATGCAGAGTTCGTTAGAGCAGAGGTGCGCAATTAAATTCTGTGTGAAACTCGGTAACTCTGCGACAGAGACGTTTGATATGATCAAGCAGGCTTACCCAGTTGTTGCTTTAGCAAGAAGTGGTGTGTTTCGGTGGCACCAGGCCTTTTTGGAGGGCCGGGAAGAGGTCGCTGATGAAGACCGTGCTGGAAGACCTTCGACTTCGACAAACACCGATAATGTGACTCGTGTGCGCAAAGTTTTGAACTCAGAACGTCGACTAAGTATTCGTTTAATTGCCCAGATGTTAAATTTACCAAAATCTGGGTCCGACAAGACATCGCAGCCGACTGGAAGTTGCACCACGACAACGCCCCGGCTCACACCGCCTTTCTTGTGAACAGCTACCTGACCAAGGCCTTCATCCCAATGCTTCCGCAGCCGCCCTACAGCCCAGATGTGGCCCCTCCGGACTTTTTTTATTTCCTCGCCTGAAAAGGCCGATGATAGGCAAGCATTTTGAGACGACAGAGTTGATCCAAGCAGCATGCATCGCGGCTCTCAAGGCTATTCCGGGGAATGCCTTCCGTGACGCCTTCAATGCTTGGAAATCGCGCTGGCAGCGCTGCATCGACGCAGAAGGAGCATATTTTGAAATTTTTTAAAGGATTGTAACGATTGACTCAATAAATTTCTTTAAATCGACTCAGTCCTATTACTTTCCGGACAAACCCTGTACCACCAGAATCGGCGGCATCAAATGTTTATCCTGGATAGAGAATAGTTGCTAAAAGCTTCCGTTCGATGTTCTACATGGCTGCTGATGTGCTTTCAATGTCATTTTGGTGAACTAGTTCAATAGGCTGACTTTATTAAAATAAATTATCTCAAGGAACTAATTCGTGAACGAACTATTTTATGCAACAATACCACATAACGCGCTATCATACCAGTGAAAACACCGACTTTCATCCGATTGCCGGGGCTAAGCAGCATTGGGTACGGTTAGTATCTGGGTGGATAAGTGTTTTGGAACACCTCATGTTGTTCATATTTTTCTTTAATCATTTGTTTTGAAAAATGGATATTTGAAATTTAAATAGTCCATGTAATCTGTCGCTCAGATAGACATCAGCCTCAAATAATATGGGATACACTTCTGTTTTTTCGTTGTCAGTAATTCAGAAGATTTTCAATAAACAATACGTACCTTCGAAATATACCTTTGGGACACTTTTGACTTTGAGGTAAAATGTCTTTCCAGAGTCCAAAATCCAATCGCAGCAGGGATGATCGAACTGTATAAATATTCTAACAAACCGCTCTTGAGAGCGAGCAAGTCTGTCCCAGATTATTTGGGATGGTTAGAAAAGTCGAGCAGTTTTTTTTCGAAAGCCAGCCAATAAGGTTAAAAAATAGTGCTTTAAATGGACATTTGTATTTAATTTACATTTGCATTTTAATATTGTTTTAATTCCTTCACTAGGTCAATGATAAAAGTTTATCATCTTTTTTAGTAGCTTCATTTTGCCCGTTTGATACGAGGGGCACGCTGTATATTTTGAGATGCGCATTAACTATACTAGTTAAAACTGGCATCAGTGCACTATTAGAAAGACCAGTCGTTTATTAGTAAGTCGCCGCATTCTGCTCATTTGCAAGCGTCTTACAGTGAAGTGGTGTAAACAAATTTAAGACGAAACATGGAGTTGTCTCGAGAGAGTTATCGCGCTATGATTTACCATGAGCTTAAAGTCGGTTTAACTGAACATCAATGAATCGAACGGTTACAACAGGCATTTGGTAATGAAGCTCCGTCCCGGGCAAGTGTGTTTCGCTGGTATGCCAAATTTAAAAGAGGGGGTGTTTCATTGGCTGATGAAGAACGTAGTGGTAGGCCATGTTCTAGTGTGACTCCAGAAAACACTGCTCACTTCAGCGGCTAATTGGAGGAGATTCTCGCTGTACATATGCGACTCTTGGGGTAGGATCCGCAACAGTGCACATCATTTTGCATGATCATCTTCATTCAAAAAAAGTTGTTGCAGAGGTACAATCCTGCATCACGACAATGCCTCTAGCCATACTGCCCAACTATCTGTTCCGCCACATCAAAATACTAGAACCTCCGCCTTATTCACCAGATGACTTCTGGCTCTTCAAGAATTTAAAAAAAAATACGCGTGGTCGAGAATCTTCATCCGAAGAGGAAATCGATCAAGCAATTAATCAGTTTGTTGAAGGCAATAAACAAAATTGACTAGCTAGAAGCATTTCATTTGTAGAAGGTCAGGTTACAGAAGTACATTGATGCTGGAGGAGAATACCTTAAACATAAATAAACTAGTTTTCGAAAAATGGTTTTTAGTTTTCGTGTATGTCAAAATATATAGCGTGGCCCTCGTATCTTTCAACTAAACCATGATTGCATCCAGACAACCAGTTATACAACCCCCTGTTAGTTGGTTGTCTACGGTAGTGATCATCTCCTTCTCGTTCGTTCACTCACAACTAGTTCGGTTAGATCACCGGGATCCTGTAATACCAGTCGTTCGTGGTGAACGAGTTTTCAAGGAATGATGTAGGTACTTGTTCACTTTGTAAAGCCATCAGAACCGTTCGTTAGAACTAGTTTGTTCGCGAGCTATATATCACTAACCCAAAGCTATATTACTAACATTGTGAGGCTCTAGCTTACTAGTGGCTTTGAAAAATGCTGACTTATATAACATTATTTCCGAGGTCATCATTTCGTTAATTTTAGCTTAAAATTATCCTTGTTTTTAGTGGGTTTTGACTGTCACCGTGTGGCTTACTTCCAACCAAAAAAAAATAACGAAGAGCAAACTTCTCCTCAAAAGAAAAATCCAACATACATGCAAATGTTTTTGGACATGTACATGAAAATAAAGAAACCAAAACCTGCCCCTAACAAAAATAAGATCGATGGCGAAAAGAAAAAAGAAGCTACAAGAAACGAGAATAAAGAAGAAACCAGGAAAAAATACGACGATGAAATTCTGGTTAATAGAGAACCTGGGGTTACAAAACCTAATAACGAAGTGAAAGCTACGCCAAAAAAATCGACGAAAACAAAAAATATCGCGGATTCTACGAGTCCAAGCAAAATGAATTCAAAAAAATCTCCTAGTAAGACCCCGGATAAAAATCAATCAACGATCAGTAATTGGTTGAAGAAAGTGACAGAAGATAATAATGCGTCACCTACTTACAGCCCTAAGGATCATTTTGAAGCTGCCGATTTCCAGGATAATGAATTTTTGCTTGGGAATACCGAAAATCAAAAACACAGACAAGTAAATGTTGTTTTTCACAACGAGGGTTTCTTTATCTGGGCAAAAATATATTTTACAAAAAAAAATCCCAACGCTATGCTGTATTTGGACGTTCATGTACAATTTCTATCGTCACAGCAATGCTGCCAAGCAGGACCACAGTAGTTCCCCTAATAATATTTCTTTTAATTATTCGTATTTCGCACGTCTTTCAGACGGTGAACGGCACATATTTTCGGCCTGACAATGAAACACTGCAATTTGTAGTCAGAAAATTATTCCAATTTTGAAGTTAATCCTCTTCTCCAATACACTTGATTCAACAATTTTTGGATTCCTTCTCTTAAGTGTAAGTCTGGAAATCTGTCAAAATATTCATCCATAGCTCCCTCAACTTCTTCATTGGACTCAAAGCATTTTCCAGAAAGAAATTTCTTCAAATCCAGGAACAAACGGATGTCTGGGGGCGCCAAATCAAAAAAATAGCGGGAGTGGTCGGATAAATGGGCGTTTACCCGTCTACTTTAATTGTCTATGTTTAGATGTAGACAATGTATACAATGGTGTACACCAGTGGCGGCTCGTGGCAAAATAAAACAGGTGTTCTGCAAATCCGAACTTACCTATTTTTTATATGTCAGTTCGATCCTGCGCTGCTTCTTGGCAGCAAATTTGTCGATCACCTTCCTGTTAAAATTTTCCATGGTCGAAATAAATTCCTTTTCAATGGACAGCATCGACAACGCTGTAAGGCGATCCTGGGTCATAGTATTACGAAGAGAAGTCTTGATTCTTTTCAATGTTGAGAAATTTCGCTCAGCCTCTGATGTTGACATAGGAGTTGTAACAATAATTTATAATAGCTTTTTTGTTTCTTTTAGTGTTTCCTCCAAACTATTTTGTATCAAACATTTCAAAAGAGACAGAGTTCCATGTAAATCTCGGAAATCATTCCGTGCATAAGTAACGACTTTTTTCTAATTCGGGATAAGCCAAGCAGGTAGTTTCCAACTTGTCATCAGGAAACTTACCACAGTATTCTCCAAAGTGTTCGGGGAAAAAAAGGGATGCTGCTACCAAATGATCTTGGAATTGAAATCTGCCAGTTGCAGAATTCACTATATTGTCGCATACTTCTAATGCGGCAACTCGGTGGTCGTGACTGCTATTATTACGTCGTCTCCTTTTGTTGCCTTGGGGTTCAGTGCAAATACTTTTGGCTTCATTTATTATGCCATCAATTTTATTTCTCACATCGACAATACATTTTTCAAAATTATCGAGAGCCGTTTTAGCTTGCGCTGGTTTGGTTTTTCTCTTCTGCAACTGGTTGAACAAGATGTCGACGTGAGGCATGACATGAAAAAGTGTCAACCAAAACACGAAAACAGAATCTTTTAACATACGGCGAATACCGCAATCTACCTTGCAAACGGCTTGATTAATGAAATTTTCTTCTATTTCTTCCATGCATTCAATGAGTGATTCTCTGTTCTCAAACACTACATTTATTGTTCGAATATAAAAATTCCAACGAGTTGTTGCTCCTTGTGCAATTTTTTTCCCCACAATTCTGTTCAGTACCTCTACGATTTGAGGAGAATTATTAAACAATCCCGGAATATCTTTCAAATCCCCAAAGAACACCCGAACTTGAGCATTTGCGGAAGCAGCTTGGGACATAATCAGGTTTAACTGATGCGCATAGCAATGCACATAGTGAGCAGGGATATCTTTGTTTAATTTTTGCCTGTATTCCAGCAGTATGTCCGCTCATTACCGCGGCTCCATCATAGCTTTCTGAAATCAGTTTGATAGGGAAATTTCCTATTAATGGATCTACGACGCTCTAAATATGTCTTGTGAGAGTATCAGCGTCACATTTTTCGGGATTCATATAATACCAAAAACGTTCTACTGGTTCGTCGTTAAATACGTATCTGAAAATTGATACCAGTTAGGTTTTCCCCGAAATGTCCGTTGTTTCATCTGCTATTATCGCCCAATACGAGGCTCTGTTAATCTGTTTTATTATTTCTTCATGACAAACTTCAAGAATACAATCCATTAGATCGTTTTGTATTTCTTTCGAAGTTCCTTTAAATATTGAAGCATTTTTTATGTGTTCGCTTAAGGTTGTATCAAGCCCAGCAGAAAAATTAATCAGTCCACGAAATATTCCCGGGTTTTGGGAGCTCTCGGTTTCGTCGTGGCCCGGTAGCGCCGATTCAAATGCTCCGCAAAATTTTATACAATCGATTATTTTTGATAGAACGTACCTGTTTTTTGTAACGGTATCATCATGCTGTTGTATATTTCTCCAATACGCTGAATATATCTGAGCTCTGATGTTAACAGTCCCCTATAAAGCCAATTCCATCGAATTACGAAGATGTGTTCTAGAGTTCTCATGCTTCTTAATTTTTTCACTCAGGTGCACTAAATCTGCAACACCTACCTCCGTCCAAGCTTTGTCAACCCCGAAAAGTATGCAAGGAAAGCAGAAAAGGACATTCTTCCTGTTGCACCCACAAATCCAGTCATTTCTGGTGTAAATCTCCCTGCTGAAATGCCGCGTATAGCCCTCGCCCCGACTAACGCCCTGTGTTTCTATAAATATGTCCGGCAGCGGTCGACCTGACACCTTCAAATGTGTATTTCCAGAATCGTTTCACGCTGATAAGTCTGTAAACCACATCCATTGTCTTGCACTACCCTTCTACACAGCCACAGTCAGTCAGTGAGTTACTAGTCACTCAACGTAAGACCTAAAATACCTGAATAAAAAATTTTTCGCATTCAAATTTTAAGCCACGTCACGCGACAAGACCAATATGCCAATACCGAGGACCGAGCACCGACCGACCAATCAGATATCGTACTTCGCATTAGATCTGTACGGATCTGCATAAATTGCAGCTCATGCTTATGCTTAAATCGCGCATTTGATTTTGTAGAGAGACAAAAGCAAGCGGGTGCGGCTTGTGTCGAAGTAGTGCACAGACCCTTTTCAAGTGGCCCATGAATAATGTTACGCTGTGGTCGAAAATGACAAGTACACAATTGGTCGAGTATAATGCTGCAAAAGACTCGATGCAGTGTCTTGCGGGGGCAGGCCGGTATTGTTTCTATTTGTGTGATAACAGGGAAAATAAATAATGATAAAATTACTACTGCTTTTTTCTGTTAAGACAAAAGTTTTGGCAGTTCTGCAGAACTTAAGGGTCAGCCGCCCCTGGTGTACACCATCGGCTACAATGTTTAGAATAACATAAGTGAGGTTAGGTTTACAGGCAAATGTCAAAACATTGATGAACCCTCAACCACAGCTTAGATAACAATTAGCTGTGAAACTCTCCTGTCACTGAAAGAGTTTTTGGTGTTCAGCAACAGCTGGTGTTACCACGTACCCTCTGCCAGCGGACGCAGGTATTATTTGCAATCGAGAAAAATATACTATTTCGATATCTACTGTAGTTTGTGTGAACTAATGATAAAAAGGAATATGTTTGTTCAAAAAGAAGCGACGAAGTATTGATGACTATTTATTAATCAAAAAGTTTTAAAATGAATTCGTATTGGTGAAAGTAATTACAATAAACGGAAAAATATTTATTTGTGCCATACATTCTTTGCTGCTACGATATTCTCAATCCATTCCATTTTCAATATAAACACGGTTAAAACATCGCAATCAAACCTGATACTTCTGACGACTTCTCAGCTGCTACATACACGGCGAGTTTTTAATGTTTAAGTGATACTTTAAATACCTAGAAAAGTTAATTATAAAAATTGTAGGCAACTACGCTCCTTACTGGAAAAATATGCCGCTCTCCATAAAATGATTCTTAATTACATGAAAACACAAGCATTTTTTAAGTGAATTTGTTTAGAATGAGCGAAGAATAAAAAATATTCGTGCAAAATGGTTCTACTGATGAACAATGCTCCTAAAATCTCTCATTTAAATATTCATGTGCTCTAGTTTTTCCTGAGAGAAAGGCTCCGAAATTCTTGTAATTGAGTGAAGGTTGTATTTGTCTGGTGTTTTTAGCACTGCTCAAATTGAAAATGCATTGCTTATATCGCAGCAGCGTAGAATAAATAGCAATAGTAAATGATTTGCCGTTTTAAATTCATTTTGAAGCTTTTTCATAAATAAATAATCATCCGTCGCTCCTTTTTGGACCAACAGCAATACTTTTTTTTATTGATTCACACAAACTACACTTGATCATATCGAAATATTATGATTTTACGGTTGCAAAGATTTCTGCGGCCGCTGGCATGTCGTATCAACACCGACAGCTGGGAACACTAAAACCTCTTTCATCGTTGTACCAGGGTAATTCACATGCGATTTCCTCCGCCAAAATGGCAGCCGTTTTTGACACTGAAAGGAGAGTTTCATAACTAATAATCGGGTCCAATACCCCGCCACACAGTTTCCGTTCATTCTGCTACGCTATACAGCGTGTAAACGTTATGGTAGTCATTATTGAAATGGGTAATAGGGGGTCAAAACAACTCAAAAGGTTCATATGACCCATGGTCCAAAAGTCCATAGATTTTTGTCTAAACGGCTTTATAGTTTACAACTTTAAGTGCTTTATATCGACCACAATCACCACAATCTTACTAATTTTTATAATCTAATCTAAAACGTTTTTAAATTGGGTAATTAACAAATAAATGGCATTAAGTTTTTTCTAAGATAAGCCAAAATTTGTAGTCAGTAAGTAAGTATCATTAAATTAAATATTTAAAACACACATGACAACAGCGCGTCGGTTTTCTATCACCGCAAACCGTAACAGTGGTTAGTATGTTGCTTTGCTTTTGTTCGCGTACGTCGTCGTGTTTACTTACAATGTTCTCGAATCAAGAGTACGCCGACATGTTGTTAGTTTACGGTGAAGCTCGTCAAAATTCAAATCTTGCAGCTCAAATTTATCGCGGCAGGAAGTGTTCAGCCTACTAATATTCGCACTCGTGGAAGACAGGTTAGTGTAGAGCAGGAGGAACAAATTTTAAATATCGTGGAAATTAATGCTGATATCAGCACTCGGGAATTAGGTCGCCGCGTAGGACTATCGCATATCATAGTCCATAGAATCCTACGGGAGAATTTTCTTTTTCCCTACCATTTACGAGTGCAGGCCTTGTTACCAGAAGACTATCCTCGCAGACTAACATTCTGTCAGTGGTTTTTGCACAAAAACATTGAAAATCCGGATTTTTTTAAAAACATTCTAGCGACGGACGAATGTACTTTTACGCGAGACGGGATATTAAATCTCCATAATACTCAAGGTGGGAAGAAATTCCTCATACCATTCGTGAAGGTCATTTCCAAAAACGTTTTCAAATAAATATTTGGGCGGGTATCCTTGACGATCGAGTTACCCCCAAAGTTGTCAGGAGAGGATACCTTAACTTTCTAGCCAATAACCTACCAGAACTTTTGGAACAGACCTTAGACAACATGCCATTACAACGGAGACAGAATTTGTGGTTTCTCCTGACCTCAATCCGATGGATTTCTGGTATTGGGGAGAACTTAAAGGGATGGTTTATGAGGCTTGTCCAATAACAACTGAAGCACAACTTCGCGAAAAAAATTTCAATGCGGCTGAAATAATAAATGGACAACTTCGAGGACCTAATGTAAGAAGAAACTGGGTTCGTCGTAATGAAGCTTGTGTGGAACGCGGAGGACGACATTTTGAACACCTTCTTTAAATACAGAAAAAGCGCAGTGTGGGTTTTAAAAAGAAAACAATGTATGTATCAAAATTGTGTTCCCTATTTATAAGTGGATTTTTTTAATACGTTCAATAAACTTTCACACACCAGGTGAAGCGCTGAGACAGTGGTAAATCCGTTTTTTTTAATTGTTTGCATTTTACAAGTAAATTATCAAATAATAAAATAATACCTAAGAGCCAAAAATAACAAAATCCATTTTTATTTACACTGCGTTCTATCGTAATTTGCATCTGGCATTGCGGCGTTGTCAGATTTTATTTTACTTTAAATTCGCGTTTCTCTAAAAAACAAATGCCGTCTTGACCCCCATGTTATCTGAAACTTTTTGCTTCTTTTAACCTCCTCTATCACCCATTAAAATAATGACTATCATAACGTTTACACCCTGTATTTTACGAACGGAATGAATGAAATTTGGGACACATATGATTTGCTAGACGTTTTAGTATTTGACAGTTAGGAAAAGCTCTAAAGGATTCGAGAATGGTGAAAATTACCCCCATCCCATCACTTATAGCAGAATTTTTTGGCAATTTTCCCGTCGACTCTATTTTTTTTTATTTGGCAGATCCTTTTATTCAGTTTTTCTCTCTTATAAAAACAGGATTAAGATCCGGATAACGAGGTGGCTATTGAATATGAACTTTTTTGACATCTACCAATCCATGAACCATCAACTTTCTCATCGAGTGAAACAAGACTCTATGCTTACAAAAGACTACAAACACTTTTTCTGCAATTACATTTGCAGAAACCGGGTACAACCCACATATCAGTCTGTTCGTCAAAATAATATTTCATATTCATGGGAAACAAGCGATAAGAACAACCAAAAATAATCTCAAACGTTGATTAATTCAGAATTTATGAACAAACAACAAATTAACAACCAAAAATAAACTCAAACAATACTTATTAATTTAAACTTTGCTTAACACTGACATACCATCCCACATTTCCGCCAACTAGATCCCTACTAGATTTTAACTCTTGATGAAATAAGATAATTTTTTAGAAACCAGCTTCGAAACATTTTTTTTCTCGAAAACTGAACTGTTTTTAGTACAAAGGGCCAAAATGGAATAAAAAGATCTAGTAAATAAAAAATCAGTTGTTGGGAGAGTTGGAAAGAATTCTACTATAAATAATTTATGTAGTTTCCTCCCTCTCGAACCCTTTCGGGTTTTTTTGTAAAAGTCATATATCAGGACGTCTAACCAAGACACATGTGTTCCAAATTTCATTTAAATTGTACTATCGGTTCCAAGAATATCTGAAAAAAATGTATTTTAAAAAGAAAACTTTGACGCCCTGTAACGGACAAATGAAGCGTAGAGGTAAATCATGACCAACGGGCTTATTTTGAGTCTAAAAATACGTGGTACTTAGGTGTCCATGGAATATTGGGACACCCTATATCTAAATAATAAATATCTACGTATATTTATACAGGGTGGCGCATCGAAAACGAAACAGACGCATTTACTGGCAGCTCATTTTTTTTTGGAAAAACGCTCAGATCCGTCGATTTTCTTTCGAGGGAGACACAAGTTTGATAAAAAATCACGTTAACACCCCCCCTGGGCGGGGGTGACACCAACCCTAAAATCTTAAATGGAAAGGGGGTCGAGTGATACCTTATTTTAGAGGTATTTCAATTCCCTTTATAATGATATAAAATTAATGTACTTCAGTTTAGTAGTTTTGAAGATTTATTGATTTAAAGCTTAAATAAAACTAATACATCAACATTAGTGGAGATCAATACACTTGGCAGCAAAGTAATTTTAAAAATGACGAATGAACTGACCCGTTAGGCAAGTAAATGTTGAAAATGGCCACCATGACTCTCCATGCAATAATAAAGATTTTGCTCAAAACGTTGCCGCACTTTTCGCAATATTTGAGGAGTAATTTGAAGGCACTCATTCGCAATTCTTTGCCGCAGGTCTTCTAATGACGTTGGCTGAGTACCATAGATTTTGCTTTTTAAATGACCCCACATAAAGGAATCCAAAGGTGATAAATCTGGCGATCTTGGGGGCCATTCAATGGCACCTTTTCTACCAATCCATCGATCTGGAAACGTCTGATCTAAATATTGTCGAACACGTAATGCGTAATGTGGTGGGGCACCATCCTGTTGGAACATCAACCTATTCGCAATGTACCGCCGATCATTCTGATTTTCAATTATGGCTGTTAATGCAGGATCTATGGCGTCTTCCAGTAATTCCAAATATACTAAGTGACATATAAATCCGAACACCCAGTTTAAATGGTTTTATTTTAATAAAAGTTGGTGAATGTATTTATCTTACTGTAAATAACAAGTGAAAAAATTTTCAGCCTTATCAGTTGGACATTCCGGTTTTTATACTGCTTTTTTTTAATTCACTAACGCTCTAAAAATGAATATTTCAACCGCAGTAAAGAATCAACATTAGCGGATTTTGGTTCTTGACATCCTTTACGAGACCTGTACGATTTCGTCAACTTAGTGAGTTTGATAGGGGCCGTATAGTGGGACTTCGGGAAGCTGGACTTTCTTTTCGGGCAATTGCAGTTAGAGTGCAAAGAAGTGTAGACACTGTGGTTAGGTGTTGTCAGGCATGGCTTCGAGAAGGCCGTACGCAAAGAGCAAGGGGCACTGGACGCCGCCGTAGAACAACAGACCGTGAAGATCGCCGCCTAAGATTATTGGCCTTAAGGGACCGTTTCTCCACTACTAGGTCCATTGCAAATGAATGGTTTGCAGAACACGGAAGACCTATTGGCATGCGAAGTGTTTACCGACGAATGAGAAGTTTTGGCTTGTTTTCATACCGGCCACATTGGGTCCTCCCTTTAACTCGAGAAAACCGACGTAATCGCCTTGAGTGGTGCAGACAACGGTCACTCTGGGATCACTAATGGAACAGTATTGTCTTTAGTGACGAGTCTCGATTTTGTTTAGGCATGCACGATGGTCGTGCCAGGGTTAGAAGGCGACGTGGTGAAAGGAGGAATCCACAGTTTTTTGTTGAAAGACATGTTCATCACACTGTTGGAGTTATGGTTTGGGGTGCTATAGCTTATGGTTCCAGGTCACCTTTAATCTTCATCAGAGGTAACATGAACGCCCAGCGTTATATCCACGAAGTTCTAGAACCCCATCTTTTACCGTATCTTGACACCCTGGCAGATCCAATTTTCCAACAAGATAATGTCCGACCACATGTTGCAAGAGTCACAATAGACTTCTTTCAACATAATGATGTCACATTGTTACCATGGCCACCAAGATCTCCCGACTTATCCCCAATTGAGCACGTGTGGGATATGATGGGTAGGAGATTGCTCAATTTGCAACGTCCTCCTCAGACTCTAGAAGCACTTCGAGAGGAGTTGGTGGTTGCCTGGAATGAGATACCACAGGAGGACATTGACCACCTGATCAGAAGCATGCCTTGGCGCGTTGGAGAATGCGTAGCACATCAGGGTGCATCCACACATTATTAAAGGTCAAAGGGCTTTAAAGCAGTGCAATCATTTTGAAATTTATTATGCTTCATTAAGTACTTATACAAAATTTGATTAAAATAAAACCATTTAAAATGGGTGTTCGGATTTATATGTCACTTAGTATACATTTCACCGGTCAAATTTCCAGGTAAGAAAAAAGGACCAACTAAATGATCGCCAAAAATACCAGCCCAAACATTTAATTTTTGTGGCTGCTGTGTATGATAAATTCTGGGATTAGAATCGGACCAATATCGGCAGTTATGACGATTTACTACGCCATTTAAGAAAAAGGAACATTCGTCGGAAAAGCAAGTGTTGAATAGAAAATGTTCATCGTTTATAATTCGTTCACTCATATCTTCACAAAATTGTAATCGCCGATCAAAATCGTCTTCATTAGGTTCTTGTACCAGGTGAATTTTATACGGATGAAAACTATGGGCCTTTAGAATCCGTTAGACAGTACGTCGACTAACACCACACACAGTCTCCAATTTGCGGGTACTTAACGTAGGATCTACATAAACTTGCCCTAAAACCCCCACTTCTATTGCTTCGTTATGGGATCTTCAATGCTCCGTTTTTTATTGGCGAGTGACCCAGTTTCCCGAAATTTAGCTACAAGTTGTAGAACATATTTTCGATGCACGTTACTGTTTCCATGTCGCTCATTAAATATTTCTGCTGTTCTATTAGCGCACTGATTATTTCCGAAAAATATTTCGATAGTTTCAACTCTTTCTGCTGTGGAATATACCATGGTTAATTTATGTAATAAAGCGTTACAAGTTATTTTAGCAACAAAGTTTCGTCAAATCAATCGCAAACTATGTACTAATTTCCTATTTAAAATAAGTACGAAATATTTCCTTATCTTTCTTCAAGAAATAGCTTTTTAGCCACAAAAAAACGCTCTAATAGCTATTGTCAACAACAAAATGATAAACAAACCATGGGCGTAGTGAAGAAAAGCATTTACTTATTAAGTAAATTCTTTTAGTCAAATTTCTTCTGAAATTAGTACAAACTAATCTGATGTACCTATCAAAGTCTACTTTAAGCTTTAAATCAATAAATCTTCAAAACTACTGAACTGAAGCTCATGTATTTTACATCATTATAAAGGGAATTGAAAGACCTTTAAAATAAGGTATCACTCGACCCCCTTTCCATTTAAGATTTTAGGGTTGGTGTCACCCCCGCCCAGGGGGCTGCACGTCTTAACGTGATTTTTTCCAAACTTGTGTCCCCCTCGAAAACAGAATCGACGGGTCTGAGCATTTTTCCAAAAAAAGAATAGGCTGCCAGTAAATGCGTCTGTTTCGTTTTCGATGCGCCACCCTGTATATACCTGTTGTAGTTATTCAAAAATCACTTATAAAGTAGTTGCATAATATGTCCAAGTCACCTCTTTGAACTATTATTTGCTATTGTATACATTGTCTACACGGATACAAAGATCCATCACTGGGCACGGTACGTATTATTATCGCGCAGGCACGGTTTTCAAGTGAATTGGGTTTTTTTGGTGGAATATATTAATCAAAATGGTTGACGTGAAAAAAACCACAAAATTGTAAATAGGTGATATTGTTTTCAGTATTCAACGCAGAATTCGAAATTAGAATTTTCCATTGATAACAAAGAAAATATAGAAAGTGATGTAAACAACATCAACCAAGTCGAACTACCAAGTAGTACTCACAGCCCTGAGAAAGAAAAAGGAAATGAACGTAATGAAGATGTTAGCAATAATTCCACATCTGCAGAAAATAAGGGGTCCTTAGCAATGTTGCAGATGCATTCAATGCAAGAACCGCTCTTTAGTGCATTGCAGCGAAAATACACACATTCAGACACTTCAAGTGAACATCCTTCTTGCAGCATTAAAACATCTGCTGCTAAAAATATAAGTTTGGCCACTAAAAGAAAATTTAATTGGTTGAATGTAAGTATACCGACGAAATCTCCGATTTTTGATAGCCTGCACGGAGTAGATTTGAAAACAGATCGAAATCTAATGTTTTCGGCTTCCCCTAACATTTACTTTTTTCTTATTTATTATGAATATACAGTATCGGACAAAAGTTTGGAAACGTATATTAACATTATTATGAACTATTTCATGTACCAAAATTAAAATTGTGAATGAACAGATAATATAAAATAAGGAATGCACACGTCGTACGGTCAAAAGAAAAGGATTCCATAACTTAAAAATATTAAAGTCTACCTTTGGTTCCCGTACTAATACAAGGTTTATCTTATCAATATTCAAGTTCTCAAGAAATAAAAACACGCGTTTTTTAAGTACCACAGTTTTTGTAACGACGAAAGTATGGATGGAAACATTTCAGTTTTTCCAAATTTATTCGTTCTGCGATACTCTGATAGTGCGTGCGGTAAATATGAACATCAGTGAGAATGTCAAAAGTAAAAGAATTGTCAAAAGATTCAAGAAGCAAAGTAACTGAATTATTTAGAAGTGGTGTCAGAAATGTTGATATTTCTCAAATATCAAAAATGACCATGAAGACGATTTCGAAAATTATTAGTAAATATCAAGAATACGGATCAACAGCAACGCGGCCCAGGTGCGGAAGACAGGAAAAAACCGATTGTTTTAAATCGCTACATTAAACGTTTGTTCTATGAATTTAGGATCTGACGGCATAAGTGAGACGTCCAATACGAAAAAGATTCGACAAAAAGTATCAGTTGCCAACAGATAAGCACGGTGGAGGCAACGTCATGGTTTGTGGCTGTATTCTTAGTTCTGGAATGGGTCCAATTGTTAAAATTGTTGGGAAAATGGATCAAAAACTTTACAGAGAAACTCCTAGTTAACACATACTCCCTTTTGCTGAAGCAGAAATGCCTTTACGATGGACATTCCAGCAAGATACTGACCTCAAGCATACCTCAAAAGTCGTAAAAGACTGGTTAAGACTAAAAAATGTTAATGTTCTTTCATTGCCTTCGCAATCCCCGGACATCCCCCCTATAGAACATCTCTGGGAGCACGTTAAAAGACAACTGACAAGAAAAACTCAAAAATAGGAACGGTTTACTTGATTATGTAAAAAATATTTGGCAAAATATACCAACAAACGTCTGTAAACAATTGGTGTCTTCTATAAGCAGTAGATGTCAGGCAGTGTTGAATGCTAAAGGCCATGCTACCAAATATTAGCTAAGCAGTGTTTTTTTGTAGAGTTACTGTATTTAATTTTGTAACAAAAATATCTTTGCATAATTTTGTCGTCTCATTTTCGGTCATAAAATAATATGAAGGTATTTTAATACTAGTCTGTAGTACCACAGTAAACACAAATTGTCATTTGTATCCGCAAGACTGTAAGCAGACTATATGAGAAAAAAAATAGTCCTTAATAATAAAGAATAAAAAATTAGCACGCTTTTTAAAAATTACTAAGAATGTTTCCAAACTTTTGTCCGCTACTGTATCTAATTTTTTTTATATGGTTTACTATATTTTCTTGGCACCAATTCCCCTATAAAACACCATTTTATTTCAAATAATCATTTTATCTACAATATGCCTAATTTGACTGTTCCATACTGCTATTGGAAAACTTGTCAAATCAGATCGCATTACCATTGAAACAATTGAATAGCCCAAGCATATAGTCAGAAATGTCATTCTTATAAAAGTTTTCAACGTGACGCTAAGTGTGTATTTTTAAGGTTTTTGAGCATAATTTGGTACAATCTCTACAGGCAAGTTTTTATTATTATTGTATATTTATGTACTTGAAGTTTTCGTTTGTATTAAGTTAGTTGAAGCGTAAAATATAATTTCCGTTTTGGTAATTAACTATGAGTTATAAAAACAACAAATCGAGTAACATGAGGAACAAGCTACATTTTTACTAATCGTAATATTTTTTTGAATAATCTGATAATCTTCACTTCAATACAGAAGTCGCTTACGCCCAAAAATGCAATTTTATAGTTCTTGTTTGTTTTATGTGTTTAGAAGGATTTTTTAGTCAGAATTTCCCAACGACTCCAAACAAAGGCATTTCATTCTTAAACGTACGAAAATTCTGCTTACACCTCTTGTTGACGGGAAATCGTGGACATTGGATACTACACCCTTCCTAAGTTCAAAATCTATAGAATTTTACTTACCATGTACAAATATTCCACTCATTGTAGAAAACTATTACTGACGAAGACCAACCAAAACGTAAACGACTACAAGACTTCAAATTACCGGAAAAGAAAAAAATTACACACCTGAATAGGGCGGCGGAACCTGACAACAGTATTTATACAATCACGGAGGTGTTGGTACCAAAGATGGATGCAAGTCAAAAGAAATATAATTTCAATGATAAAAACAGAGATAACAATAATAATGTACAGAAAAATATAACATGGAGATCTCCGTTAGTATTTTCCCCTGCTACAAAATTTTCTCCAAAGATTGCTTATCAGAATAAGATGCCTCATCAAGAAGAATTTCGATTTGAAAGGTACGCCTACATTTATATGAGATTCAGTATCAGAATGTGTTTTGTAACTCGCATCTACCTGATAGGTCATTTTAAGTCATATTTACATGATTTTTTGTTTTTACCTATATTTTTTAAATCATACGTTAAGTTTGCAACTCTTGCATGCTGCATGCCATGTGTGCAGATACTAATATTTTCATTTATATCTTACATACGATTTTAGTGGGACTCAACAAACAAACAAATTGGAAAGACACAAAAACGTACCAAACTTGGTAGTAAACATCATAAAAACCCCGAAAAAACAACAAACCATCAAGTCAAGACCTGAGTGCAACCCTTTCCCTTTACGGGACAAAGATTATGGAGACGAAGAAAAAGAACAAGAAAAAGACACTTCAGACGACATGGATTATTCAGACATCTATTCCAGTCCCACTTTGGACCGGATAAAATCATCGAAAAAAGTTAAACAATGCGAACCGAAATCTGCTATGGAGTACTTTTCGCACTTCCAAAGAAGTGATACTCCCGATAAGCAAGCCGAAGTGTCCAAAGCAGACAGTACTCAGAAGCAAAGTGTTAATGATAGTGCCAAAGAGGAAAAGTCGGATATATCAAAGGATTCTTGCCAAACGTTTGAGATTGAAGGACGTAGTATGTATAGTAGTCCTGATTTGGTTCCAAAGTTACAAAATGAAGCTGCACGTGAAAATAGGTAAGGACAGTACCGTCATGAAAAAAATGTACCCCGCTCTTCAAATTTTTGGGAGTTGAAACACAATAATAACAATATATTATGCATAAAAAATGTCCTCTTGCCGATGTCTAATAGCCCCCGCTGTGAAAAATTCCTTTAGGCGCCCATGAAAGTAACAACATTCACCGGGCGTTTCAAATTCGACCCTCACCATTCGGATCTTGGAAGCTGTACGAGCACAACGTCGCTTAAATGGGGGCAAAGTTGCGTATTTATGTAATTAAAAATTCAAAGTACTTCCGGGAAGAGACGAAAAAAAAAACGATTTTTTCCAAAATCGTTTTAATTATTTCCTGACTTTATTTGTAGTGAGATTTCAAAATAAATTGCATATAAACATCTCCACTTTTCCTCTTACAAGATGGCATAATTAGAATTTCAATATGATGTTTCGTTTCTTGTCCCCCAACATCAACTTTATTTTTTATTAGAGACGCTATACTGGATTTTTGCGCAGATACGTCAGACATTGACAAACCTTAGTTATTTCAAACGAGCATAAGTTCCTAGGTAGAAAAAACCACAAAAGGATAATGTCCTTGTGTGTCGTTTAAAGTCGTTAAAAACTAAGTGTATATACATACATATACATATATATTTTATTTAAACTCGTTTTTTTATAATTTGGCAAATCGGTTATCCAATCTTTGACTGACATTTTGAATTGGTGACTTTTGTATTTAGTTAGTTATTTTGGTATACGGTTGTATGTTAGTGGACCTTGGAACATAAACGTACTTAACATAATGTCTTTTTTTGGTGTGAGTAGGTGAATTTGAGTATTTTTATTTCAGTCCTAGATTCAGTGATGTATTCATCTAGTTGGCCATGAACTTTTTGTTGGATAAAAATTACAAGGAAATAAAAAGGTATGGTAAAACCTCAACACAAAATGAACATTTTATTGATGGTAATAACAATAATAATCATAAAGAAGCAGAGATAAACCATAGTAGGTGTTTAAAATGTTTTTCGTTATTTTGTAGGTAAAGCCTGACTCTTCTCTGTAGATTTTTTACTGTTCTATTTATTTTTCTTTTTCTCAGTTTTCCAAACTTTGTTACTATGTTCAATTTGAAGTCTGGTATTCGAAACAAATGAATATCTGATAATTTCAAGTCCTACCTAGGAACTTCTGTTTTTCTGGAATAACTAATGTTTGGCAAAAAACTATCTTTATCTGCGCAAAATTTCAATATGGCGTCCATAAGAAAAAGTAAAGTTGATGCTGGACAAGAGACGAAACATCATACTGAAATTCTAATTATGTCATCTTGTACATAATAAAAAGTGGCAATGTTAAAGTGCTATTTATTTTAAAATCCCACTAGAAATATAGTCAGGAAAAAATTAAAATGGTTTTGGGAAAATTCGGCTTTTTTTTTCTCTCTCCGGAAGTACTTTGAATTTCTAAACTTTTTGAGCGGCACTTTCTTAATAACCTAAATACGCAACTTTGCCCCCATTTAAGCGACGTTGTGTCTCTTACAGTTTCCAAGATCCCAATGGTGAGGGTCGAATTTGAAATACCCGGTATACAAGCAGGTATATTTCTTGTGTCCGATTATGCAACTGCAAATCCACTAGCGATGTCAGATCCGTCAACCCTTGAGCAACTAGTTGCCTTGCCGTCTTTTGGCGTGAATGCTTCTATTTTGCAAAGTTGCCAAATCCGCCCGATTGCAAGCATAAAATATATTCTCTATTGGGCACATCTTATTTTTCAACATGACTTTTGAATACCAGTATTATGCAGCGTTAGACAACCATGAAAAAACAAAGTATTCTTAGAATAAAGAAGCCTTAAATACGTTCCGTATGTTTAAGAAATGTTAGTATACAAACACTATGTAATTTCTACAGGTCACATGCCCATAGCCAGACCATAAGGAACAGTCAAGGTTATATGGATTCAATGGCAGTCTACGCAGATAATCCATCAAAATACCATGAAACTTCACAAAAATTCTATCAACCAACAGAAAATGTTATCGCTAGACCAGTTAGCAGTCCTTGTTCTGGATGTATGAATCTGCAGTGTACCGGGAATATCTATAGAAGAACAGAATACCAGGTAAACTTTTGATTAGCAAATTATGCCTTTTATTTGTGTGCAATATTTTTGTCTGAGATTAAACGTTTTGCCACGAAATACAAAAAAGTACAAAAATGTTTTATAAATACCCAATACCACTTGTGTGAAACCATCAAAGTATGATGAAGAAGATATCCAGTCTTATGCTGTATTTGGACTTTCCCATACCATCGTCACAGTCATGTTACCATGTAGCGTCGCAGAAGTTTTCTTATAAGCACTAAAAACTGCCCTCCATTTTATTGTTGAAGGAAATTCTTTATTCTTAAACATGACGTCAACCTTCAAAGGAAAGGCCCCTCAATCTCCCTCGAAATTAGACCTAAGATTTCATTTTCTGTATCTTTGGGGGGTTTAAGGGTGGGGAATAAGTCTGAAAATCATATGTTTAAAAGCAATTTCTTTAGGGTTCTTGGGTTTTTTTTCAGGTACCTCAACGAATTAATCCAACTGAACCTTCCTCATCTCAAGTTCGAAATTCACGCATTCCATATATTCCACAACCTGTTTTACCTCCATATTATAGTTATAGAAATGAATATGATCCTCTGCTACAAATGAACAACAATCCAAATCACTCTGTATATTATCCAGATGCTCACCAATCTCACTATATTATAAGAAATATTCCATCACAATACCAAGCTGTTAGGCATATGTATTCAGAGGTCCCAGAACAGTTTGCTCATGAGCCAGTGCATAATAAAAGTTTTGGATATATTCCTGATTTGCCAGAGAAGGATATGATGAGTTATCCAGATTATGGATATCCAGAGCATGGATATTCTCAGACAGCAAGTATGCACGAATTAGAGGTAAATCATACTGAACATAAACCTCGTTCATCATGTAGAGGACATCAGAGACCTTATGTTGAGGATACAATGGACAATTCTATGGTTGTGAAATCAAAGTTTAAACACATTCCGACACAAATCAATGATAATCTAGTCGAGGAAAGATTATTTAATCATAATGTACCTGAAATATATAGCCCCAGATATAGCTCACAATTGATGGAGCAACTGGTACCAAAAACCAAAGAAAGAAGTCATAATGAAGATACTAGTTTTCCCAAGTCAGTTAGTCATTATTCTGAAGAGTTTCATCCACCTGTCAATCACAACGCTATGTATAGGTTCGGCGAGAGTCAAGGTCTATCTTTGCCAGTTATGGTGCCGAACTATCGTCAAAACATAGGCCATCCAAGGAATGTTCCAGAAGCTTATAAATGTATGACGGAACAACCTATGGTAGAATATATTCCACAATACACGTCTCCAAGAAGATATGGTCAGCATCTTCCGTCTCAATCCAGTAATGATAAAGAGTATGTGATGCAAAAGTTTTTTCATTCACTAGGTTATTATTAGGCAAAGTTTTGTGATATTAGAGTGTTTAGTGGTCTTGTGTTGCTGCTTCGTTATCATCTTCCTCATTTCGATTTTGCACAGTACCAAGACAACCTTTTGAAGCTCTGTTAGTTACAGCAAATGAGGGAGGGCTCATTTCGTGAAGGTACGTTTTGCTCATCCACTACTGTTGTCGGGATTCGTAAAGCTGGGACGCTTAATTAAAATAATTTCATATTATAAAAAAATATTGATGTAACATCTGAAAGCCATTCTGTGGTTTTTATGGTGATATACCCTCATATTTTTGTCTGGCCGAATCAAATAGGTTTAAAATTCTTCTTTTGTAGAGTGCTGTGGTCCCAACCGTGGCCTTCTTCAAGTATAATGTGACACTTTTGACAATATACTTTATTTTGCTTCTGTTGTAACATAATTTATTGTCAAAAGTGTTATTGGGCTTGAAAAAGATTACCGTTGGGATCGCAACGCCATACAATAAAAAAGAATTTCAAAAATCTGTGGTTTGATTCGGCCAGACAAAGCTAGGGTACTGAAACTATATTGGTTAAAAATAATTTTTAAATCACATAAAAATAAATGCAAGAAATATGCAGTATTATAAATGAATTATATTGCCTTGATTTGTTGTTATATATAGGGTGGGCCATTTAAAAGTTTCGATTTAAAAATAAAATAAAACAAAAACGGTTTGAGATATTGCCAAATTTATTTTTTTGTTTTGAAGTACAATTGTTCCGCTCAGAAATGAAATATTACTTCATTCAAATGGCTGCCGCGGCTGGCCTCACAGTAGCCCATTCGATCGGACCAATTTTCGAGCACTTTTTCGAGTGTTTGGGGCCGTATCTCGTCAATGGCATCACGAATGTTGGCCTTCAAATGGTCAATTGTCTCTGGATGGTCGACATAACACTTGTCTTTAACAGCGCCCCACAGGAAATAGTCCAATGGTGTCAAATCGCAGCTTCTTGGCGGCCAATTGACATCACCATTTCGACTGATTAAACGGCCATCGAAGGTTTCGCGCAATAAGTTGATTGTGGCATGCGATGTGTGACAAGTTGCACCATCCTGCTGAAACCAAACATTCTCCACATCAATACCATCAAGAGCAGGAACAAAAAAATCAGTTATCATGGTGCGATAGGTGTTTCCATTGACAGAAACGGTTGCGCCGTCCCCGTCTTCAAAGAAATATGGGCCAATGATGCCTCCGCTCCACAATCCACACCAAACAGTCACTCGCAAGGGATGCATTGGCTTCTCTAAGACCTCGTGTGGGTTTTCCGAGCTCCAGATACGGCAATTTTGCTTATTGACGTAGCCACCAATATGAAAATGAGCTTCGTCTGAAAAGATTATTTTTTTCGCAAAATCGACATCATTGATTAGTTGCTCGTTGGCCCATGTAGCGAAGGCAGAACGAAGTGGATGGTCACGCGGCTTCAACTCTTGAACCAATTGAACTTTGTAAGGCGTCATACCGAGATCTTTCCGCAAAATTCGTCGTAAACTGGTGCGGGAAATGTTCAATTCTTGGGAACGATGACGTGTTGACGTTGATGGATTTTCACGCACACTCGCAGCCACAGCATCGATACCTTCGGGTGTACGCACTGTACGAGCACGCTGACGTGTTGGAGCATCAACAATGAAACCAGTTTCACGCACTTTATTAATAAACTTGCGTATACCGGGCGCTGTTGGTGCTTCGTTGCGACCGAATTTTGAACGGCATTTTCGTGCAATTTCTGCCCAATTGTCTTTGTTTTGGAAATAAATTTCCAATATTACCCAACGTTGCTCAAGCGTAAATCGATTCATTTCGTTCAGCGGAGATAATATACTGAATTTTATGACAAATCAGATTGACATAAGTATTGTCAGCGTCAAATTAACACGTGGTTCAAATCGAAACCGATAGATGGCCCACCCGTTATAATGTAGCAAGGTAGCATATGGAAACTTTGCCATGAGAAATTTTCAGAGGTTGAAATTTTGGGATTCGCTTCCAGTCAAAATCAAGAAAAAGCTTTAGCTTTAGCTTCATAACCTGTTATGATGATCAAAAATGAAATATTGCAGCCTAGTTTATGATCTCCTATGTATGTCTAAGCTTTACCATTTGACAACAGAGTAAGATATATCATTTTTCATTTCGAAGTGTTTCTTTTGTACACATCTCAAAATTTTAAAAAACGTTTTGTTGTGTTTAACTTTAGAATGTGTTACAAGTTACTGTGTTATAATTCCATTAAATATTTAAAATGTATATTTTCAAATAATGTGTTCTTATTGTAGACATCTTAAAATTTCGTGAAATGTTTTGTTGTGTTCAATTTTAAAATATGTTACAATTTACAGTGTTATGATTTTCCTAAAATATCTAATACACTGCTCAAAAAAATTAAGGGATCAAGAAAAAAAATCCAAATTTTTCAGTGATCTTTAATAAGCAGTATTTTGGTGAAATATGGTCGAAACTAGACTAAAGACTAATAAATATTTTGAAGCTTTAAGATCTTAGTTTTCAGGTTTTTTAGCCGAAAAATGTTAGCAGCAAGGACATTTTTTTTGCAAAACTTTCCTTCTTTCTAGTCCACGGGCTTGAAAACATGTTTCTGTTAGGCCATATGGATCAGATAGCCCATTTATTCAGCTTCAATATCCTGTTTTTAAAATCTCGATACGATCAATTGTCGCAGAAATATCTGACTGAATGAAAAATGATCATTTTATCATCGACCACTGTCTTGATAACCAGTGCTCGCGCAGAGAATGTAAAGGTATTTTCGAAAACTGTAATAAATCTCCTATAAGATTCGATTGCAATATTTGAGGATTCTTTATTTCCTTAAAAAGTCAAAAGGCACTTTTTGCATTGTTTTGGAAAATCGACTGCATTTTTGGGACTGCAAATGGAAAAGCTAATGTTTTTATATCTTTGTATACCTCATTGGATCCCTAATAACCCTGCCCGGCGGCAGTTCGATCCATTGTACGGTTTCTCCTACCCGATTGATCAAAATTTGAAAGAAATAAAAGAAGCAACATTTTTGTTTCTCTACGTGACCAAGATATCATTGGTTGAAGACAAAAGGATCCTGTTTCATTCAAAGTCAGATGTCTCCGCACCAAATGATCGTATCGAGATTTTAATTTTTTTGAATTAGTACTTGTATTTTTCCCATTAATAGAGCCCGTCAAAAATCACCGAAAGATTTGGGTTTTTTCTTGCTCTATTCATTTTTTTTAGTAGTGTATGTATAATAAAACAATGCGTTTCCCATTGTGTGTGTTATAATTAAATAAAATGCTGTTTTGTTGTATTCAATTTTCAAATGTGTTTAAAGTTACAGGATTATAGATTGAATATTGAAATTATGTTTTGTAGCGTTCTATTTTAAAGTATGTTATAAAATGTTCAATAAAATATTTATTTCAAAACAAGTTTTTATTTACTCTTATAAGTAGTAAATATTAAGATTTGTGCAACAAACTGTAAGCTGGTAAAGACTGAGCATCAGACCTTTTTCACAATCTGTACAACATCTTCGTCGTTCAGAATGTGCTCAAGCCCTACCTTTTGGGGTTGATGTTTCACTGAAGATCCCCACACTAGAGCACTGGAAAAAAGAAAAATATTGTTGAGGTTCTGGTGAATTATTAGCTAGCGTACTGTGCCACAGTCGGCACGGCTATTATGTAAAAAACCCAAAAAACGTTAAAAAATGTCATCTTGTAGATTAGGTAGTTTTTAGTGTGCATATACGAGATATAGCTTATTCCACTTTTGCTTGCTATGATTGCTGTTCAGTCACGTTTAAGCAACATGTACAGCTACAAAGGGAGTTCACAAGTGTACAACAGCTTGTGCTGAAAAACCTACGAAATGTAACTTTTTAAGATACGTAATACCCGTGCCGGACTATTGCAGACACTGGTTGAAAAGTGGATAAAACAAAAAATTAATATAATAAAGTAGAATCACAAGGCATGCAAAGAGCTGTATAAAAACTAAAACTAAGTCGAATTTATTTTTCAACTAAAAATATTCTATCAACTTACTATTTGAATTCTTTAACAATACTTCTGTGCAACTTATTACAAAAATCTTCGATGGAGGTATGGTCAGAATGTAAAACAATGGGTGAACTGTAGTCAGGTAGTTGTCCTTTAGGTTTTGTATATCTGAAAGGTTAACAAAAAACTCTTCTAAAAAATATCTTATCTTAAGTTTTGTTGTTTTGGAAAAATACACTTACATCCGCACTAATTTTAGATATTCCCACATTTTCTCTAAAAGATCATCAAAGTTCCATCTATGATGCGCTGATATTGGGACACAATGAGGGATTTTATAGATGACATCTAATTCTTCAATACTTATTTGATCTGAAAATAATCAAACTTTGAGTTCAAAACCTAAAATTTTTAAATTACTAAAATGTTACCTATTTTATTAAGTAGGTAGATACAAGGTATATAAATGCGGTTTCCTTCAATAACATCTATAAGATCATCACTGGTGGCATCATATTTTAATGTCACATCAGCATTATGTATTTTATACTCTGAGAGAATAGTCTTTACTGTATCAAGGTCTAGTTCAGATTGAGGCACCTGAAATTGAACATAATGATTCCAAAAAACGTTTTTACAAATTACAGAAAGGTGAAATTACCATACAGTTCATATTGATTCCTCCCTTGTCTTTCTTTTTAAAATAGATGTTAGGTGGTTGCTTATTTAGCCTCAACCCAAATCCTTCTAATTCATGCTCCAAAAGTTTCTTATGATGCAAAGGTTTCAATACATCTAACACCATGAAAATCAAACTGCAGGTTCGAGCTACTGCAATTACCTGTCTACCTCTACCTTTGCCATCTTTTGCACCTTCGATAATTCCAGGTAGATCTAGCAACTAAAAAATAGACATTTTTGTCAGCTTAACACTATCAGATACTTCAAGGATCTAGGGTTATCTATTTCTATGTGATTCATTTATTTTTTGACATATAAACAAAAAAATCTGGCCATATGACACATAAGGACTTAATAGAGACAGATGGTTAGAACTTGACATGGTAAATGGGAAAAATTACAGTTTAAATTGCTTATTCGTTTTATGTGATATAAACTGTTGTTTTGGAAATATGATAGAGGGATAATGCAGAGGATTAAGTATAGAATTCTCATAAAAAATGGCAAGTAGGTTGATCCTACACTTCCTATGCAAACCTGTCATCAATTCATAAGGGATTATATTTGTCACAAGTTAGTCTATCTTAGAAAAATACTGGTTATGAAGAAATGTAACAAAGCGATTAAATGGATTATGCAAAAAAGGTTTACTTGTTAGAAGTGTCTAAAGCTAATAGTTTTCAAGATATTTGTTTTTCCACATTTACACATTTTCCACATAAACATTTGATTTATTAATTTCATTATTTTGCTGTACAAGGTAAGCTTTTAGGTTAGATAGATGTATTTCTTATAGACAGAACCTTCCAAGTTAGAGCAAATAGGGAGTGGTGTTCTACAAGGCTCTGTACTTTGACCTCTTTTATTCCTTGTGTACACATCAGATCTATGAATGGATATAAAAACAAACATTTCATTCTATGCAGATGATAGCAAGCTATTTGGGATCCTGCATTACAAGGGGTCAAAATTGAGAAGGACATACTTGCCATCAAGGAGTGCTCTCAGAAGTGGCAAATGACACTCAATGCAGAAAAGTGCACAATAGTTCATATTGGGAAGACAAATCCTGATATAAACTATAGTATAGGGCAGGTAGAAATTGAAAATAAATGTACAGTACCAGAAAGACCTATAATAGCACAGAATTTACCAACAAAATTAAAAAACAACTTAGTGATACTTAATTGAGAAAGCTATTAAAAACCATTATCCTGTTATGATGGAAAAGCTATACAAGAGGCACATTCAACCAAAACTTGTACATGCATACAGCATATGGTATTTTGTTAAAAACATTGAACTACTAGAAAGATTGCAACATAAAATAAAGCAAATTTCACCAGAGATTCGACTTTTACCATATGAATGTCAAAGGGCTGTGAATTTGACAACCCTTGCTGAGCAAAGATTATGAGGGAACAAAAATTTCAAAAAGAGATCTAAGTTGATAAGGAGAAATTTCATTTCAAATCGGGTGGTATACTTGTGGAACTATCGTAGTGAAGAAACAACTGTCAATTTATTCAAGAATAAGTTGGATAAGGACCTAGAAGACCAAGCAGTACATTTTGAGCATTATCCAGCATAGCAAAAAGGCTTTACACAACAGTGTCATTGGACTTTTCTGCCTACTGATATAGTGCCAATAATAGTAATAATAAGTTGCATTAATAATGGTTATCCTGTTTACAAATAATATTTGAAAAGATTTGTCTCCATGACGTAGCCTGTTATTACATATGTTTATTTCTCGTTTACATCTTCAAAAATAAATATCAAGATGAAAACAGATCTATGTTTACATAATAGATACCTTAGAGCTTTAAAGTTTTCCCACTTACTTGAATTTTGGCTCCCTTATACTTAATACATCCTGGAACAGTGGTAAGGGTGGTAAACTCATACGCCGCAACCTCAGAATACACCCCAGCCAGGTTACTGAGTAACGTTGATTTTCCTACTGATGGAAATCCTACGAAACCCACTCTAGCATCTCCAGTCTTTGCCACATCGAAACCCTCTCCTCCTCCCCCGCCACCTCCTTTGGGGGATATCAGTTCCCTCCTCAATTTGGCTAATCTTGCTTTCAGGAGCCCCAAATGCCCCGCTGTAGCTTTGTTTTTCTGAGTTCTTGCCATCTAAGGTAATGTTTATAGGTTAGGTGGGGAAATCAGATGGAAATTGTTGGTTTACCTCAGCCTCGATGGCGGCGATTTTCTCCAAAATTGTACTCATGTTGGCCGATTATTGGATTTTCAAATTTTCTTTCAAAATTCCCTGAAAATGAACACACGGCAAGACAATTCAAAACGCCAAACGATCACAATACTGTTAACCTCAAAAAGATGACTTTTTTGACGTGTTCTAGAAGTCACGTAATGATAGAGATGGAAAAACACATAAGGATGCACTAGAATTATTCCCCAGAGTGTGTTGCAATGTTGCCAGATTTTTAAATAAATTTGGTAAAAGAATTTTTTTCTTCAGGTTGGCACATACAGGGTAATTAAGGAAGCAGTGTCAATATCTCTAAGGCAGAATGTACGTTAAAAAATCACAATCTCATGTAAGCATGGATCTCAAAATGCCCACATACTAAGATACAGGTTGCATTTAGGAAATTCAGAAAATGATTAGAGAGCGATACAGTACTTTGCGCTTGTTTATCGGCGGCGACGTTTTTGAGTGTTATGTACACTGTTAGCAAGCAATTTGGAGGGGCAGTGTATTTTGAGGGCACGGATCAATATTTGGCGCATGCCTTTCCACCTCTGATTCTCGAGGACCGCTGTATGGAGGGCCAGTTGAAGGCAAAACTTTCGCGACTGCACTCAATTTTATTTTCGAGAAATCCATGGATGCATCCCGCTAAGTCCAAAAGTTTGAATTTTTTTCCTACATTCCCGTCCTTTGTCAGATTCCTTTCTCTAAGTAAACATTTAAAATAATGTGTTATACTCACCATCACTGTGATTTGGTGCAATTATAATCGCGCTGATGAGTTTTTGGGTAGATTGTTCTTAGGAGTTTTTGTAATGTGATATTAGTGAAAAATGAAAATGAGCCTCTGATAAATATATTTAGTGCACCAGATCAAATTAACTAAAGGTAGGTTTCTTATATTCTAACTGGTATATTCGATGTTTATTAAATAGTAAAATTTCACCGAAATACTTTTTTAAATTTTTCCAGAATGTTTTGTATTTGAACGTGTTTTAAAATAAATTTTTTGTTCTATTTATTGGAAATGATTTGATTATAAAATAAAAATTCAGAAGAGCAAAAACAGTAATGAAAATAATAGTAACATTATTTTTTAAATAGTTAAAAAAATGTTTTGTTGTTTGTAAGCTACCTAAAATAAAGAATACTTCGATAATACTTGAAAAATGATTTTTAAAACTATAGCACAGTGACAGACTATTGATTTACATTTTGCTGGAACAGCTGATTGAAGAAACACGCGTTATGTTAATGTTGACGATTTCTGAAAGTTAAAGCACATCTTTCATGAAACGTGGTGCGTCAATCAGCGATTTAATGGCCAAAGTTCAAAAATACGCTTGAGTTCTGGACTTATAGCTTTTTGACCGATATTAGTAGTGACGGACATATCCCAAAGAAAGTACAAGAACGAAGAAAGAAGAAGAATACGAAGAAATAGTTCGACGGGCTTTGATTAAGCCTGCACCCCTCCCCCCCCCGAACGTTACAAAATGCTACTCATGTATTTTTTAGGTGAACTATTTATTTATTCATCCGTAGATAATTCGCATATTTCATGTTTGGGAACTGGGAGGCTTTAAAGCTGACGGATACCAACCTTCGGGTTGAATATTTTTACGGTGATAAAGTATGTTAGGATTCTAAGTGTGGGGTTCTGGACGAAAAAAAATCCAGCACAGACCTAGAAGTACACTGGGGTATATTTTTTATCGCTTTGCGATTAGGTATCTAGATGTGTGACAAATTTTGTGTATGCTTTTATCAAACTCGTAGATGGTGGCCCGAAGTTTTTAAAACTGTAGTAGTCATTTTTATATTTTATTTTGTCTTTGTCGACTTTCTTAGTAACAATATTTCTTTTGCTCAACTTTCCACCGATATTGTTTTGAATTACAACTCTTCAAAATTACTGAATAATACACCGCTTTTTCTTGCAGTAAAAGTAACGTTTTACGTACTTTTTTGGAAAAGCTCTTTAAGGGGTAAACAACGTTCTTTGCGCACTATTTCCACTCTGCAAGTTAAAAATGTAAAATTGTGTAAACTCCCTCAAATAAGCAAGAACATGTGCTGCCATTTTTTAGGCGCAAAATAACATTCATTTATATGCGCTACACTGCTTGTTACCATATTAACATGTCATTAAAAGCAATAGAAGGAAGGATCGCACTCAGTCATGCAACATTTTTGCGACAGACGAGCGTTTCTTGGTTTTCGACTTCGACGAGCTTACCTCGTTTGATTTTTAATAACATTTTTTTGTTGAATTCTGCCTGTGATTCTGCCGCGTTCAATAATTTCAAAACATGCGTTATATGCTCCTATAAATTAAATAAAATAGTGAGAAACTTTATCAAAAGCTTTATAGACTTTCCCAGACATACTCGTTTGACGATTTTCTCACCTAAATCCTGATTCCAGCTCCATTGGAAGGGCAAATGCTTTTTAGTGAAATGAAAGCCTTACGTCTTGCCAGCTTGGCAAGATAAGAGATATAATTATCTATCTTAATTTGGCTGTGCGCTTCTGCCACCTACTATCTAGCCATACATGTGATTTGGCAAGCAAATTATTATACAAAGCCTGTCTTAACAGAGTTATGTAAGCACAATGTACAGTGATGGAAATGGGCTGAATGGAAAAACAAAGTACAAAGGTGAAAAGCAGCTTCAAAATTCCCAATAATCGGACAAGGCTAGGTATGTAACAAACGATGAATTGCTAACCAGTATCGATTTGAGCCTTTTCTGTGATGCAAAATATTCCATTCTATGGTAGAAAAGTGCATAATAGTTCAGGAATTTTATGTGAAAGAGATAGGTAAATACGATAATGATAACTGACAGATTGATTTCGACTGAAAGGTAGAATTACATAGAAGCAATTTTATGTTGAGATAGCGGAATAAAAAGGAAAATACATCAACTTCATACAATATCTTACGAGAAGATGCCAGAGGCTAATCCTTTTTGGAAGGCCGTAGAACGGAAGTTTGCTTAGAAGAGAGAACGTCGCGTTTAATCAAAATTACTGGTAATATTGTCTGGTCTTTGAAACGTATTTGGAGTCCAGCTGTGCATGGGCAAACTCCAATTTCCATGGTATATCAGACCATAAAAGCCAACCTATAGAGACTAAAATGGACAGAAATGATTCTTTATTGGCCTTAGAATATTGGTATCTAAACAGTTTATTAACATAAACTGAGATGTCCGAATATTATCTAATTATTGAGTTTTCTTCAAAATCCCCTAAAACCAAAAACCTGTAATTTCTAGATTGTCGTCAAAATCTTCTAATTTAGAGGATTTCCTAAAAATTATCCATAATCGAAAGCACCTGATTTCATAGGGACGTTTCCTCGAAATCACATACCTATAGTTTCGTAGCTTTCCTCAAAATCGTCCGTGACATCGAATAGAGATACTTTGCAATTTCGGTTTTCTTTTCTTGTAAAATCAAGCCCCTTTTGAAAGCATCTAAATATAACATATTTTGATGCTCGATATTTGCTCTGATAAGCTGGAGAAAAGGGGACTAGTCAAAAATTTCCTCTCTGGCGAGGCATTGGGGAGTTACCACTGCTTGAGGAATCAACAACATGGTACAGTTCAATGCTTCCAAAACACAGTACTGTATGTTGACTAACAAGAAGCACCCTAGCGTTCAGCCGGTTTTGATGGATGGCCAAAGAGTCATTTATTTCAGCTGGTCGCTGTTCAGATCACCGAGCACTTGATTTGGCACGAATACATCTCGCCAGTCGCAACAGCTGCTTAAAGAGGGTCAAGATTATTTGCTTGGGGCTAAGACGTACTTTTTTCTACATATCCTCCTTATACTGTACAAGGCCTAGATAAGACCAACAATCGAGTACTGCGCACATCTTTGGGGTGCTGCTGCACAGACCACATTGGCTGTGCTGGATGCTGTTCACCAAGTCTAACCGACTGATCGATGACATTACATCTAACGAACCGTTGGTTGGTCGGCGATCTGGCTCTCGTCCACTACTGTATCAACGGGTTTTGCTCCTTAGAGCTCTACGCCATGATCTCGTCGCGCGTTGAGCCTGTCAGACATAGTCGCCAATCTTCTGCTTCCTAATCTATCTCTGTCGAACTTAAATACAGAACTGGTCGGTACGAGGCTTTTCTCAGCTCTGCATACTTTAAGCAGTTCAAAAATCGGATGAAGAAGATACCTTTAAGCTCCTTATATAGCAGTCGCAGCGCCCCGGTTTTATAATTTCAAATTCTTAGATTCAACCATTTCCTCAGAATGACTAATTTCTTGAACTCAGAATCACGTGAGCTCCGCTAATGTCAAATTCTGAAGCTTCCATAGATTTATCCTAACTGAAAAGCATAGAACATTCGTTATTCCAAAAAGCCGTATTACAAAATAGAGATTTTATATTCCATAGCCAGCCCCAGAATAATTTAACTTTTCTTTCTTTGAACTTGAAAACACTCAAAGCATAGATGTATCCGTACTTCAATGCTTTCCAATTCTGAAGATTTCTCGTGCTTATCTAAGACAGAAAGGTACCTATAGTATTCAAATATCCATAATATTAAAGCTTTCCTCAAATTTTGATAATGTATTCGTAGTTTAGGGCCTTTTCCCAGCATCTACAAATTTCAAAGCTTCTCTCAGGAGCATCTAAATCCGAAACCATGTCTAGGTACCCAAAATGAGTCATTTAAAACCAATTAAGCATTCACCAGATGAGACTGCGTGGTTTGGAGGCGGCAGCAGTATTATGAACAATTTGAATTCCCACCACCCCACGTTGTAAACAAATATGTTCAAAATCGTGTATGCTTATCGCAGTTTTGTTTCCACTATTATCTGTCAGTTTATATCGGGTTTTCTTGGCGAACACACGAGGTTACACACAGATCGTACACGAACATACGCGCGCGAAGCCGACTTGATTCAGAAGTAAGCCTAGCCTCTGTTCATACTGGTAAGTTTAATTTTTACATTTAGTTATACCTTAAAACAACCGCAGAGCGTCAATCAAACATACAAATCAAAATTTTATTACCAATTGTTGAATTTTGATCGCGAAATGCAGCCTAAGGCTGCGCGCCCTAATCTAGGAAAATTAACATAGCTCGCGATTTTAAAAAATAACTATTGATTCTAATATGCGCATGATATAATCGCGTATTTGTTTTTTTTCTAATAAATTCCATAATAACAAAGTCGGCTATCGCTTAATACGACCTATGTGTATGAGCAAGGAACGAAAACATAAGACGAATTATAAAATTCAGAACAATGAGCCGTTTACTTGAAAAAATAAAGATTTATTACTTGTTGTAGCTTTTCCTTGTACTTATTTTTTTTAATTGACTAGCTCAACTGCATGAAACTGGTTATAGGAGGTTTCCACTCGCGATCCAAAGTAGTATAAACATTATGATTTAATATTCAAAAAAGTTTAACTCATTTACATTATAACGAACGTATGACATATATAGTGGTTTGTGAGAAAACCTTTGACTCCTTATATTTTTGCACGCAAGTTTTGACACACCCTCTATATCAACATTTTTTTGAATTTTTGTTCAAAAAGAGCCATTCAGATGTTAAGCTATTAATCCAAACGATTGCTTTTCAAAAATTTAGACATCAAAATGTGTTTTGACCGCAACAAGGAACTTATAATGATTTATTTAGCAGGTAGACAGTAAGAGTAACTATATCTGCATGAAACTGGTTGAAAGAGGTTTTCGATTCTCACTCTCTCAGTCCTTTTCAAAGCAGGTATACTTGTATTATATTACAATATTCTCAGAGATTCTTAAGGTGCGTCTATATGTTGCACGAAATACCATACTAAACATTAACTGCGGTGTTTTTCTGGAATTCCTTGCGGATTAAAATACATGAACTTTGTGACATAAATAAGCACAGCATGCAGATGTGGTGAGTTGGACATTATTTGTCAAATAAATGATAGGGATCCAAGTTGAATGATATCGATGGATGATTAAAACAAAATATTTGGAGTCCTCGGGGAAAAGTTTGAGAGCCAGCAATATGTTTGTGGTAAATAGACAACAAACCATATAATTAATGTGGGTGACTTTATGGAATCAGTACGTCTGGTTTATCACGGCTTACGTTAAATGATGTTATTCTTTTATTTTCCGGAAATTTTTGAAGCAAGGATGGTATTCTTCATTCTAAGTAAGATAGGAGAGATAGTATAGGTTATTTACTTATCATATAGATAGTAAGTGTATCTACACTAAACTAGTTGAAAGAGGTTGTTACTGTTAATATTTTGCAGGATTTATTCAGGTTCAGTTACAGTTTACATTTATGCACAAAAAAATTAGGCGTTTCTAAACCTTTTTTCGGTTTTACAATATATTTATGTACAGGAGAGTGCTCAAAATCCCCATTTTGTTATTGTTATATTAAGTGTAGGTACAATTAGCAGGTATAACTGTGACCGCTAGATACAATCGATTCTGGCCGTTTCATCAGATAGTTACCATTCCCTCTCGCAGTGAGTATTTTAATTGGTTATTTTCATGTAAAATGCCTGAATTAATGCCTGAAGATTCCTAATTGAAAGAGGCTACAAAAAGAGGTTGAATCTTCTAGCGCTATCTACGGCACAGTAGTAGAACCAAGCATTCTCAGTTCAAAGTAAATTTCTAGATTCATTTTTCTATGCTGCTACAATCACATAGAAGGCGCTAGTATCTTTTAGATCCCTTTTTGGAGGCAGCTATATGATCGGTTATCATCAAGTAGAATACCTTATTCAATGAGTTGGGTCATTTCCTCTCTTATGCCTAGTAAATGAAGGCAAAACCTTTTTTTTTATATTATTCCTAAGAGAATGCAACAATCTGCCCGTATGGACAATAATCAGGATTTTCATGTTATATTATTACTTATATATAAAAATAATGGGCAAAATCCGCAAAAAGAAGGAAAGTGGATTCGTATCGCTCGGGTTAAATATCCTATTTTCTGCTCGAATCCACTTTCCTCCTTTTTGCGGATTTTGCCCATTATTTTCCTACTATATATATACAGGGTGACTTTGAAGTTGAGTCATTAATTTTCAGATAATGATTGTAGAAGGAAGATAAACCCAAATATGTGTGTAAAAATAAAAAAAAATAAAAAAAAAAATTTACCTTGTTTTATAAAGTATCCTCCCGACAAGTATTTCAGTGCGGACCTGTATTTGATCGTGAGGTCTTGGAGCACCGGCATGCCCTCCCCTTTGAGGTCTAAAGTCACCTGATTCACGAGCCCGCTGTACTACATTAACAAAGGCACGAGGGGTTATTTGCACTCGATTGGGAAACCGATCCGCAAAAACATGTGCCATTTTTTATTTCGTTTGAGCCACGCAGCAAACACCACTATTCACTCACGCGTTACCGACTGACACATTGACTGAATAAAAACATCGTGATCAGCGTTTCAAATTCTTTCGCTTTTTTGTTTCCGATGCGATGAACCGATAAGGCGGATTATATCCGTTGTTGCCAAACACGAGCACATAATATTATTATTGAGACAGGGCGGTACTCAAACTTTCAAAGGGCTATAACTTTGTTACTTTAATTTTACCAGAAAAATGTTAAAGGAAAAAACATTTCTTTTGATCAGATCTACTCACTGTTAAAATAAATGACTCAACTTCGAAGTCACCCTGTATATTTATATACCTTTATAAAAAGTTTGCATCTCGACGTAGTAGGACGGATATTTGCGTCGGTCGTTTAAATACAACTCCATCGAAATACACAATGATACAAGTGAACATCTGAAAACTATGTCAGGAAATAGACTGAAAAAACAATCCAAACAGCTTCTTCTAACTCTACATAGTTAACGTTATATTGGCAGATTGGTTCAGTTTATTCTTTTAGCTCATTGTATTTTATTTTTCATCCTTTCATTGTGGTCTTTGTTACATGTTTATTGAATTTTTGAATGTGCATTTTTTATACGCTTCGCAATGCTTATATGATGAAATATTCCGTTCTCCTTAGTTACTGATATTGTTATTGGAGTTGGTTGAGTGGGATGGATTTATCTAGACTCCGCCTATAAGGAACAAGATGTGATGTACATTTGTGTTCCAATAAACATATTTTATTATTGTTATTATTATTATTGTTATTGTTATTAGATATTATTATTATTATTATTATTATTATTATTATTATTATTATTATTATTATTATTATTATTATTATTATAGTTTTTTATCTCAGGTTTTTCCTGGCCTCTGACGAGGTACGGGTGTTTCTCAGTAAGCACTCTTGCCTATTCTTGGCTCAACAATCGTCGCACTATTCGAGTCCCATTTAGTATGACAGCTTTCTGTAAGAGTCTGAATATTTCTTGGGCTTAGCCCAAGTATTATAGACAATTTTATGAAGCTCTTTTGGTATGACTCCTGTTGCAGACAATTCTGATCCTATGCAGTAAGTTCCACATTTTCCTCGTTAAGTCGGCTAAGTCTGTATATTTTCGTTTCTTAACGAAACATATGTACTTTTAAAAATGACATTTATCTCATTTATCTTAATTTGGTTACTTTGCTATGCTATTGTTTTTTCTTTGAGATTTTGGAGATAGCTTAGAAGAATATGGTCATCAATTTAGGCAATTTATAGATTATTAGAAAAATGGAGACAACTCTTCTCTTGAAAATGTTCACTTAGATTTGTTTGACGCTTTGATTTGAACCCATCGATAGACGAAACATAATATGAAGAAATCAAACAATTTCCATGTACTACAATTTTAATGTAACATAATGTGTGACTATTATGTCTAATAAGTGCGTAATGTCAATGGTATGAGAATTTTTTTAATATTATAACGTCTTTCAATGATACCAAAGACTCACAACCCCCCTCCACCCTCTATAACTCCCAACCCTCAATTTGCAACCCCTCCAAACAAAATCTAAAAATAAGCAATTAGTCTCCTAAACGTCGAAAAACAAAGCTTGAGCGATTATTATTTTTTTCCTTTGCTTGTCGCTCACCACTACTAGAGCAATGTTCGAAATATTTTTTTCCTTGGTATAGTAGTAATATTGTGCCAAAATTTCATAAGAATCCATGTAGTACTATCAGAATTTCAGAGGGTTCAAGAATTAGCAGACAAACACACCGACAGACGGAAACGAATCATATGGATTTTAGTGATGTAGCATCCAAAAAATATATATAAACTTTATCACATAAAAAAGTATCAAATACAGCAAAATATTTCCGGGATATACTTACAAAATATAAAAAAAAGCTCGCAACTCTCAAATATTTTCATAATTATATCTGCATAGAAATACAGCAGCATAAAGTGCCATCTATTACCAGAATCGACCACTGTGAGAGTGGAAACAATAAGCGTAGCTGAGCAATTAACAATTAGCACGAATCAGCTGCCCATGGTTGGCCGCCTGAGGTCGGATGAACGAAAGTTATATCTATATTACTAGTTTATATTCGTATAGGCTTATCTTGGTGAATCATATAGATTATCAGGGAACATCGATGTCTTGCCTGATTTAACATATTAAAAATACAGTGTTTGTGGATTGTTGAGTTACATAATAAGAGGTATTTGTACAGTTGTAACAGATCATTTTGTAAAATAATCGCATATTCAATCGTTGTTCATACGGAATCACTTTGAATATAATTTTTTTCAGTAGTACGTGAAATGAATTCCACAGGTAGCTCAAATATGTGATAAAGACATTCAACATGCTGCTTTACCGTGGGATAAATCATTAGATCTTGAACAAAAGCTTTATAGATTTAGGAACAAAATGGTAATAAGTTGAGGATGGAGTAAAATCTTTAGATTACATACAATTTTGTACGAAGGTATCTCATCTAGCACAGCAGAACGTTCTACAAATAAAAAAAAAATGAAAATAACTTGAGGCGGCCATTAGTTAGTAGATTTGTTAAAGTAGCACTGAATTTTTTGAATGCATTCTTCCCAAATATTTCTGCGCTACTTCCGGCGTACTACCAGAATCAAGCAAGAATGACTGCGGAATTGACTTGTGTATCGGCTCTTATCCTAATGTGTATTTGATAAGGTATCTTGATCAAAGACGATACAGCGTGATGCAGTAGTTTTGTTTATCATTATCAATTATGATGATAATTATCATTTTATGATGTATGCACAAACGGTGGATTAGGATGAACGATTTTCGTCTCACAATTCACATTATTACTCATTCTTTTAATTCCTTTCTTTTTATTTTTGCATTTTTACAGAAAATTCAAGTAGTAACTTTTTTTAGGCTTATACCGTGGGTAACGAAATGACAACCTTTATTTATTCTTGGACAATGCCCAAAAGCACTAAGATGCCATCTATCGGATTAAGACAGCGCCATCTATTACTAGAAGCGTCCACTGCGAAAGCTTATAGCAGCCATCCGTTGGAACTGTGAGAATTTCAGTTCGTGTTTGATGTCTCAGCCAGCACTATGACCCGTAGAGCCTGACGATTCTGGGTGTGTGTGGTGGGATTTTCTAGGTCGGCAAAAACGACCAAAGATAAATTGATTACCTGGTTTAACCCTTTCGCGTCTAATGGGTCATATATGTCCCATATGAAAGTCCAACAATTCTAGAGGGAAAATTTACTATTTAAAATACGTTTAAATATGTCCCACTCGAATTCATCGTTACTGCGAACATTTTCCCGCCAAGAATCTTCATGCCGCGGCTCTCAGTCGATCGTTAGCAGCCGACAAGTGCACGTGGTTCTACATTCAGACCCTATTTTTCTATGTTATAATAGTTGTTTCTATGTCTACAATATGAGCAGGTAAGTTACTTTAGTTATTGTAATAATTTGAACTCGTTGTAATTTGTATCTAAAGTATTTTAGTCGTTAGTTTTTGACTATGGGATATATTTATCCCTCCAGCATGCTTGCATGGGACATATTCGTCCCTCTCGAATAATAACTTCTGTTCGTTTCAGAAGGAGACCTTTGACGAAAGAAGAGTTACAGTGGGAAGCTGATCACGTGTGGGATGAGTCTGAAGATGAGGAGCCATTCCAGGATAGCGGGTCAGAGTATAATCCGTCGGAAAGGGAATCATCCGAATCTGAGGTGGAGAAACTATTTTTCGGACATCGATGAAAATGGAGAGGAAAGTAACGTAACCAATAACGATGGTATACCCGATAATACACAAAATCACAACGTTCCAAATCCAAGAACCCCTAATCAACTTTCTTGGAGAGTTCCAGACGATAATTATATTCCTCGAAAAGCACTTCCTCCTAGCAATAATTCCCCAGCTACTGTTTTGGCAGCAGTAAATCGGTCTTCCAGTCAACTAGAAGTGTTTCTAAAATTGTTTCCAAGGAGTCTGTTTATGTTTATATCCCAGTCTACCAATGAACGATTGAATATTTTGAATAAAACAAAGCACGCCAAAATCGATCATACCGATCCATCTGAAATGATGATAGTTATAGGTAGTTTGCTTGTGATGAGCTATAACAGAGTTCCTAATATGCAGTTATATTGGTCAACAAATAAATCAATGGGAAATGAAGCCCTAAAGTCAGCAATCTCAAGGGACCGGTTTTTGGTACTTCTTTCAAAACTATATTTCAATAACCCTTCCAAGCCGCCAGATGCTAATAAGACATACTATATCGACGAAGTTGTGTCTTGTCTGAAAAAGACTTTCATTGCGAGTCGTTCCGATAGTAGCTATCAATCGATAGATGAAAGCATGGCTAAATTCAAGGGCCGTTCGGCTCTGAAGCAATATATGCCCCTGAAGCCGATCAAAAGGGGCATAAAGATATGGCAAAGGTGTGATGCTTTGACAGGTTATGTTTATGATCTTAATATTTATGCTGGGAAAGAAACTGAGCAAGTGGAAAGAACTCTAGGAGAGAGAGTAGTGGCAAAGTTATGTGATACAATTCAAAACGCCAATGTTGCTTTATGCTTTGATAGATTTTTCACTTCGGTGAATCTAATGACAAATATACAGTTTCCTGCATTTGGTACATGTAACAGTAATAGAAAAAGTTTACCAGATTTTGGAAAAAAATTAAAAGAACGAGGTGCAATGGAAGTGTATTGTAGTGATACTGGTTTACTTGCAACTAAATGGAAAGATACCAAAGAAGTGATTTTGCTCAGTAATTGCCATACATCTAAAGTGAGCCAAGTAGATAGAAAAAAAAAGGATGGTTCTAAAGCTAGCATTCCATGCCCAGATGTTGTGTTATTCTACAACAAACATATGGGAGGTGTCGATCTGGCAGATCAACTTGCAAGCCTATATGACATTGACAGGAAATCAAATAAGTGGTGGAAGAAGGTTTTTATAAACTACTGTTAACTAGTGTTGTCAACGCCTGGGTATTATATCAAGATGTCCATCATAAAAGACTTCCACTTCTACAGTTTATTGTGCCCTTAGCTGAGCAACTTATTAGCTTTGGACGACAAAACGCTTCTATCAAACGACGCCGCTGCTATGGAAGACCATCTCAAACGTCAATGTCTCTACAAAATGTTGGAGAGCATCTACCTGTTGAAGGAACGACACGTCGTAGATGTCATAACTGTCATAAAAAGAAGAAAGAGAAAAGAACGAAGATAATGTGTTCCCAGTGCAACGTGGCATTATGTATGAACTGTTTCTCATCATTCCATAGATAAAAATAAAACAGGATTTTTTTGTGTTTGCGAATAAAATTTCTTTATTATTTATAAAAAATATATTTATTTTCCTTGTACCTAGTGGGACAAATATGTCCAATAATAATCCTAGAGGGACATATATGTCCCATCGCCATTTTACAAAAAAAAACAAAATCTAAAAATCTGAATACAGTACAGACCAGTTTTAAATAAGTCAATAAGTACAGCAAATATTAAAGAACGTTAAATTTATAAAGAAAAAAAAGTCGACGTGAAAGGGTTTTAACTAAAGGTTTCCTCCAAATCTGAATTTCCGATATTCGGAACGGTCATTTATAGTGAACTAGATCAGGTCAGCTCGTAACTAGACGACATAATATGATTAATTTATTTGAATGACAGGGAGAAATTTCTTGAATGGGGATAACCGTATATGATTCAGCTAAATATAACTAAATTGCTTTGCAATAATCGTTTCCAATCTAAATCTGTTTTATAATGTGCATGTTTACCTTTTTCATGAATTTAATTCCCAATGTGTTAATACATCGTAACCTTATGAGTAAAATAAAAGTATGATGAGCCGAAAACGAAAAACACCTATCAAGCTTTTTATAACAATAATTTTAATAGTGACATTCAATGTTTTCCGGCTAGAACTGATATAGTCATAAATAAGATATATTGTTGTTTACTCCCAAAATGAAATTGTCTATTCCGTACATTAGGTATTTTCAACGATATTATTTATTTAGAGTTTTCATTATAGTTGCAGTAACCTTCAGAGAAGGAAAAAAACAGAAACAACATAGAAATGTTTTCTATAGGAATCTATTATATTTTATTTTCTTCTTGTTTGTCGTATTAGCACTTTTTATGAATCATCAATTTACATTCCAAATATCTATAAAAACTAGACCCACTTCACATTTCGTGTCGCGTTTTAGGACTTGCTGGTTATTCTCGCTTGATATGATCGCTCCATTACAAGAAGAAGCTTTTATTGATTGATGCCCAGCCCCAGGTAGTATTTGGACGTTCAAAATTGGTTATTCTAAAACAAAAATAAAGAATGAAGAGAAAAATTGTCCGAGATAGTTGTATACTCATATAAAGGGTGTCCAAGATAAGTATCCTATGCATGGGGATCTCAATACCTGTGGGAGATTAGGTTGAATCAGAAAAAAGCTGCACTCTTTGGGGCGTATTTACATGTAGTTGAGAAATTTGTAAAAATTTCATGGCTTACTGAGGTATTTTGGAAAACTAAAATGTGGCCAAACCGTTTTTATATTTAAACTTTTATACTTAAGAAATATCAAAAAAGTAACAAAACATTTCCATTGACACTACGAGTACATGGCTTAGATAGATAGATAGATAGTTTATTGTCCTATTAGATCATGTTACATGATATAAGGCTTGTCAATATCAATTTGAAGGTCATATATGCGTTTGAGCAAATATGCCAGAAAAATACTTATAATTATAAAATAAATAAGGACATTACAATTACAAAACATTTTAAAAGGTTAAATCACATTATAGGTACAGCTCAAGAATCGTAATGTGTTCAATCTGTAACGGTAAAAATATATACATATACAGCGACTTTTTTTATCACAAAAAATGTTCGTCTAGCCGGTAAAAATCATTGAAGCTGATACAAAACACAACAAACATCGAGCAGTGAGGACAAATGGTTAAAAGCTTAAAAAGAAAACATACATACTTTCGTTAAAACTCGAATAAAAAGTGAAATTAAAATACATTTACTCCACGATAATAGACAATTCACTGATAACGAAATGATTAACAGCTTAAAACGATGATTTGTGATGCGCAACGTATTTCTGTATTTCCATTAATTGTTGGGACCACAAATATTTTGTATACACTGAAAACCAAATTTGTCTGATGGCTTGAGTTCAATGTGTGCCAGAGAGAAGGGTGTATAGACACATATGTTAGAAAGAGATAGAAGTCGTCTGGATAGCAAAGCTCATCAGAGGAAAAGTATCGATGGTATATTTGCTATGGACCTACCGTTATTGCGGTTTCTTTATCAGAAAAACCTCTAGCGACAAAAAAAAAAAGGATTACAAATACTTTAAGACAAATTATCGTATTTTATAGTGCCATTAAATATAAAGTACTCATATAACAATACATAGATACATACATCTAACCTGTTTTCGCTTATCATTAGTTTTATATTAAAAATACAACTTTACTAATGGCCGAAATGAAATTTTTGAACTCAAAAACTTAGGAAACATATTTTGGAAGAGATCGGTTCTATCTTCAAGGCTTCTTAGTCCTACAGAAGACTCTTTGGCATTTAGTTTTAGTACTTATAATAATACAACAAAAGATCCGTATATGATATTATACTGACACTCATTAAGAATAATGATGAGATACTAAACTAGTATGAACTCGGTGAGGTCCGGACTTTATTCCATAAACTTGATATCGGGAAAAAAATCACATCGGCTCTTTAACATGATTTACACTTTGTAATGTTCCCACAACTTTCTAGAAGTATGAACCTTTGTTCTAATAAAATGTTGTTTAGCGTTATATGTGGTGAATATCTACGATCTTATTCAATCGACTTCTGTAAATATATTCTGTTAAGAGCTTTTTCATTTAGCAGCATTCAGGGTTTAAGACAGTATCGTAGGGTATATGAGGTTAGGGAACAATTTGAATTTCAAATTGACAACCCATTTTTTAAACTAAACAAGATCGTGTAATTGCTCGCGTAATGTCCTAAAACCCAATCGGCTACGGGATAACCTACATGTTTTACGAACAAAATATATTTTCTATTATTGCGGGTAAAAAGCGTCCACGAAAAATATGACACAACTTTATGAAAACGATTGTACTTGGAGAATTGTACCAGAAGTTATAACGGGGCATATAAACCAGCAATACTTATGGCCCGGGTATATATAGCTATATCAGCTATATCTTACTGATATCTTGGCAGTCTTGTCTGCAATACACAGTAAACATATGGTCCGTTCAGAAGCGCCATAACGAAAGCATGGGAATTGAGGAGTCAATCTACTTGATGCCATTTTTTTATAATCATAAAAATCATTCTCAGATATCATATATCCCGAGTTTATCGATTCACTGACATTTCGAATCCAAATCAGACCAAGGTGGGTGCCATATGCTCATTAACAATTAAGATTTACAGCTTGTATAGAAACAGGTGCTATGTGAATGCAAATACAGTTGGCTATGAAAATAACATGGTTAAAGAGTAACATTGAACGCAGTGCCAGATTATTGTCTGGTTATTCTTATTTCGCGTCTGGCTTATAAACTATTTTTGGTAGCACCAGCACGAGGAGGCTCATGATATGAAAATTAGTGTATTCTCCATTTAGAGTAAATTGCTTTTACTAAACTGGATATCAATGATGTTGCATTTAATTCTAATTTTATTGCTGGTGGGTTGGAATAATTATTGGTACATTGGACTCGCTTCAATCTTTTGTATTCCCCACTCAAGGAGTCAGCCAAGAGTATTTGATTTTTATTATGGATTTCATGTCAAACTGACAACGTCAGAGAATTCAAATTACATTACACATCTTCTTGGCGAAGTTTTGCTATAATTGGCTGAACACTTCAGACGCATAGTGGACAATAATGGCAATCGCCACCGAGCTATATAGAGAATTTTTTGCAGCACTAATTATGACATATTGCCACATTTAATTTGATTAGACTTTAAAATACAGCATAATTGAGAATTTTCTGAACGCCTAGCAATACAGTTCCTATAATGAATACGCACTGAGTAGGGGAGAGACGCCGCCGCTACGAGATAGAGTCTGACAAAGATAGAATATGCTATGTACATAGACACGTCAACTGTTTCCACTTACCGTTAAATACGCCAATTTATCAAGCATTTTATTTAGCATCGGACCAAGCTGTCAAAATAATTGGATAAATTGATAAAATTAACAACATTAACTTGAATTATAAAATACTCACATTTAGCTTTTAGTACCAATAATTACTCACGCCGAAAATATTATTACTCATAAACCAGAGTAGATTTTCTCCAAGGTTTTTGATGCGCTGCATCCGAATCCGTGGTTTAAATATCCTAATTAGCTCTAGTTTTCGAGATATCCCAACTTAAATGGAAAAATAGCTATTTTTGAGGTTGCTACATAGCGAATTATTTTTTTGCAAAATTCTGTTCTTCCAAAGACCATTCATTATATTAAAGTACAAGCCTTGCTATTTCAAATATTGTTCAGTTTGTTTAAATACCTTTTTTTCGCTGAGATATGATTCTTTGAAATTATTTTTTCAGAATTTCACTATATTTGATACTCTACACGTTATGACTATGCGTGCATTAAAACCGTGGTTTGAATTATATTAGTCTAAAAACTTAGTAACAGATTAATGTATTTTTATGAAACAAGACCTGTCATCTAAAAAACCCATTAATGCTCAACACTAAGTCCATAAAGTATTTGAAACTTACCCAAACCACAAGCCACATCACTCTATCAAGGCCGAAGAATTTAACGTTCTTATTTTCGATTGCACACTTGTTGTAAAATTACTTTCTTCTAACAAAGGCTCAACTGATCTAGACCCGAAAAATGAAAATTTTAAAACCCTATATCTCAGCGAAAGAAAAATATATTCAAGCAAACTCAACGGTGTTCAAAAGTGCCAGCTTTGTACTTTGAGTATATACTGTTTGTCATTTGGAAAAATTATGCCGCTATGCTACATAACCTTAATTATAGACAAAACTCGCTATTTTTATACTTTGAGGTCAAAATACCTCGGAAACTACAGCTAATTGAGAGATTTAGGCCACGGATTAAGATTCAGCGTGTTGCAAACGTTTGGGAAAGTATACTCTGATATCTGGGTAAGAGGGTCGGCTCACCTAAAACACCATTTTTATTGTTCTAAGTCTAATTTATCACTGTAACACCAACTTATAACACTTGCAACTAATTTAAAACTATGTCGACTGGACTATTATACCATCTTAATCCCGCGTTAGCTGGCCACTGACTCGACTATGACTGACTGCTTCCGCCATCTGGTGGGGTATTTATTTCCCTATCGCCGAGTCGAGATATGCTCTAGCATTTTCAGGCAAAGTCACGAACTTCCATGGAAGTGATTTAGATAGCAGCAGATATTTTGGATGTTAGCGATGGCTACCGAATGCTCTAGGACGCTAATACGGTCTATCATGGCCGCGTAATTCTTGTTGAGGCGATCCCACTTCTGTCCACCTGTCGAATATTCTAGTTGATGTACGAGGGTGTCTTCCGCTGGTACCCACAGTTCCAGTTATACAAGGGCGTTACAGTATCATAAGTGGATAAATGATTTAATAGCAGTGACAGTCACGTGTACAATAAGCTAAAGTAGCATTACATGAAAGCACTCATTCATTATTTATTTATTATCATATATATATAGAGAGAGAGGGAAAGAGATGTAGCTTTGCTTTCTAGGAATGCGGTGAGTAATAGAGATTTCTGATGTTAGTAATGAAAAAAGTTATTTTTCTTACGTTCTGAAGGCCCAACCTCAAGGTAAGGGCAGTCACATTGTCATATCCAAAGGACGCGAGGTGCAAAAACATTACTCACCACTGAGCTCATTATGTCGCAGTTTTGGCGCAAAATTTCACATTTGACAGGGCAGTCCATAAAAAAAATCCAGAATATTTGTATACTTCCAGGAAACAAAAATTTTGATATTATGTCGAAATAAAATGTTGGTGATATCTCTTGTCAGATTAATTAACATAGACATTTTACGCTACAGTAGAATGTTATATGCCTAGATTCATAAGTAAACCATTAGAGTTAGTTTTACACTTGATACAATGATGGATTCTAGATACTTTTGTAATGTATATAGTTAAAGAGCTTGTCATAGTTTCAAAAAGGACAAGGAGAATTACAAGAGTAACTATTCATCTCTTGACTCTTCACTGGATCTCGTCACTGTACTTTCAAAAAGTCTTAGAAATACGAAATGATTTATTTAACTCAACGTTAACACCTCTACACATTTGCCGACTTAAGAAAAGGAACTGATAATATTATGAAATCGTCCCTTTAGTGGCTCAGAAAGTCTCGCATTAGGGCTGCATGCTATCCGAGTAATTTTGACAACAAGATATACATCACAAACTTTGCTGTACAGCTTCAATTGCTTTTATTGTTATCAAGTGCTTTCGTTAAGCGAGGTGCATCTCAAATCAACAAATAAACGTTTTATTTAGGTACAACAAGGCCTCGTTACAATTTTAGAGTGTAGGTCGGCGGACTGAAATAATAGTGAGAGTAAGAAAGATCCCAAAAAATAACCAGCGCATTCCAGACGTATTTCTCATCTTATTCAAATATCGAATGTTCAAACTTGTATGTAAAACTTTCCAATCTTGCAATCCGTTAACATAATATGATGAACATTTCATGGGACATGTAATGCCAGACTAATACCTATTATCCATAATCATTCATTATAATATTCTACGTGAAGGTGGTCAACCTAATGCTATACTCCCGCGTAAAAAAATATCCCAGTTAAACTAAGATATCGAGCGTCGACTATGAAAATTTGTCACAGCTGGTCTATTGGCTATATATACTTTGAAAAGTTTAGTTTCTTGTGGAGCTGTAGCGACATGTATGCTTGTTCATGCTTACACAGGCAGCGCCGACTGTGAGACAGCAACTTTTTCAAATAATACATGTATATAGGAAATAAAGAAACAGAAACAACACCAGGTTGGATATCTTCAGGTTAGAGTAAGCTGATGCTACAAAGTTGGACATTATTCGAATAAATGGTAATCTAGATGATTATCCAAATAAACATTTATTCGCAACTTATTAGTAAATGATTCATCCACGAATAAATTATTCGCATATACATTGTCTACGAATAAATTACTCGTGATTTTATTCGGTATTAAAATTATTCTCGAAAACATTTATACAGAAGGTTCATGCGTTGTGGTACAAACAGCAACAGAAGTTTCCCAGTATAGGAATGATTCCGAAAATAAAGTTTCTGTTGATTTACAAAATTGACTTTTACTCTCTACGCCACGGGCGATGAAGTTTTATAATCGCGAAAACTTTAAGAAAACAAGGTATAACGTTTTTTTGGATGTTATGTGACAAGTACATGATAGAAAACCATGTCACTCATTTTCGTCGATCTGTCTGTCAATCTGTACGCTAATCCTTGGCCCATGAATATCTTGGAGTGTATCGCTCGGATTTTGATGAAATTTTCATACAAGGCTATTGATATGAGAAAGGCGAAAAAGCCCTGTAGTTTTTGGCGGCGGAACTACCGCCAAAAGTAAGAAATAATAGTAATAAAACCGCTGAAAGTTCGTTTTTTGACGTTTCAGAGGCTTTCGGTCTTTGTGGAAAGCGAGGAACGATCTATCTTACTTTTTGACGTTAGTTTATCTATAGATACATCCCTAATGTTGCGCTCTTATCACATATATATTTCACCTGATTTCCTGTTAAAACTAAGAATGACGTCGGAATATTTTCATTAGTCATAGCAACGTTACCAGATGGTCAGTACTGTCGGTAGGTCAGGGGAAAAATTTCTTGATCGTAACGTCATCAAATGGGTGGGGATTATGGACTAATTGGATGGGCCTGTTTGACCGGCTTGAACCATTTAATTTACTTGTTTTACATGGTCGTTGCTAACTTTTTTTTAACTTATTTGATTATTATAGGCGACATCTAATTCATTTGTGAATGCTAATATGGAGGTGTTACAGAAAGAAATGCCAACATTCTTAAGGTAGAGAGTACATAAAAAATATCAAAAACAGTTCCTATAAATATGGGACCAAAGATGTACCCCTACCGAGATACAGGGTGATGAAGTATTATTTACGAAATCGTAAAACGTTATATCTATGGAGCCGGTAAAGATGCTGAATTAAGATTTTCGATGTTCAGTGCGCACATCCTAAGCAATAAACACACAGAGTTTTCGGCCCAAACTAAACGTAAAAACTGGGGTACCTAGGCCCCTAATATGAAATATTTTCTACGCCATTGCTCTTCTCGGAAAAAAGTGCATTTTATGAAATACCATGCAATTTTCTCTAAGGAATTTTTGTCAGATTACTCGTTTTGGAGATAATAAGTTCCTTGATTGTCTGGACTTATATTAGAAAAAAATTATTGACCTAAATAATAATTGAAATACCAAAGTAAACAAAAAAACTATCTTAGATAATATTCCCGAATATGTAACTTTCACCCGAACTGAGACACTAGAGATACTAGAGTAAACAAAGAAAAACACTCCCATATATGCCATTTTACCCGAATTGAGACACAGACATAATATATAAATAAAAAACATATCCCGTTGTGTTTTAGTTAGTATGAGAGTTGTATTTTACCCGCGCACAAGGGCCACCCTCCTGCGGGTTTTTAATTTTATGGTCTCGATGTAATATTTTTTAGAGTATAGTGTATATTTAGATGACAAATAAATATTGTTATTATTTATTATTAATGGAATATTTTCTATTATTCGTGAGCAACTTAGGAAAGGACTTAATCGTTAATTTTTTGTCTTTAGAATAAATTCTACCCGACTCTTATATGCTATAACCTGGACTAAATTACATAGTAGCATCCAGATCATAATCTCCATACGTATTATAGATATAATCGCTTTTCTTATTAAACAATTTGCTCCACGAGTATAGACGCAATTTTTTGCGTCAATTTTCCTTATTACGGCGTGATTGAAGCAGTTTGCTGACAATTAGAAGAATGCCCGAGTTATGCTGTTAACAAGACTCATCCGCTGACACAGGGAAATGCTTGGACATAATTAAAGTTTCCAAATGTAATTTCATGACGATCAATCTTTTTCGGGACCTATCCCACTAGCATTTTAAGCCGCTGACCTACTCTAAGCTCTGAGAATTGTTACGAGGTAACTCTGTACCTGAATTAAGTGACACTTTGCGCTCCCAGATATACTGGGTGTTCGAGGATTCGGCGAAAGATGATGGTTGGCGCGTTGCGATTCCCAGGTGCCGATGAGTGGGGTTTTTTGTAACTAAAAAGTCGCGTAGGCAGAAACCTAAATACCGGGGCACTGCGATTGCTATAAGGAACTTAAAGACGCCTTATTAATCTGATTTTTGGATTGTCTAAGGTTAGCAAAACCAGTTCCTAATGAGCAAAGTTCGACAGAGCTTGGACAATTTAGTCGGCGCGGCAGAATACCAAACATGTGAGCAGAATTCGAGGCAAGGTCTTATGCATGTGCGATTGGCTTTTCAATTTGCCCACTGGTTTTTGCATGCACTGCTCGACGGCGGGTACTTCTATAGGTCATTTCAAATACTGTATCCTTGATTTCTTTTATTTTCAGGTATATACAGGGTTTGTCCGGAAAGTAATAGGACTGAGTTGATTAAAAAAAATGTATTGAGACAATCGTTACAATTCTTTAAAAACTTTCAAAATAGGCTCCTTCTGCGTCGATGCAGCGCTGCGAGCGCGATTTCCAAGCATTGAAGGCGTCACGGAAGGCATTCTCCGGAATAGCCTTGAGAGCCGCGGTGCATGCTGCTTGGATCCCCTCTGTCGTCTCAAAATGCTTGCCTTTCATCGGCCTTTTCAGGCGAGGAAACAAAAAAAAGTCCGGGGGGCCACATATGGGCTGTAGGGCGGCTGCGGAAGCGTTGGGATGCCGGCCTTGGTCAGGTAGCTGTTCACAAGAAAGGCGGTGTGAGCCGGAGCGTTGTCGTGGTGCAACTTCCAGTCAGCTGCGATGTCTTGTCGGACCCGACTGACCCTTCATTTGAGTCGCCTGAGCACTTCCACGTAAAACTTGGCGTTAACGGTTTGTCCAGGAGGAACAAATTCATGGTGGACGATGCCTTTGATGTCAAAAAGACAATGAGCATAGTTTTCACTTTGGATTTGCTCATTCTTCCCTTTTTTGGGCGAGGAGACGCCGCCGTGTGCCACTCGGAAGATTGCCTCTTTGTCTCGGGATCATACCCAAAGATCCACGACTCGTCACCTGTGATTACGTTATTCAAAAATTGGGGATCACTTTCACACATGTTCAAATTTTCTTGGCAGACTTCCACTCGCCGCAATTTCTGGTCGTCAGTAAGCACTTTTGGGACCATCTTCGCGCACACCTTGATCATGTTCAAATGCTGTGCCACAATGTCATGAAACACAGATTTTGGCAAATTTAACATCTGGGCAATTAAACGAATACTTAGTCATCATCATTATCGGTGTTTGTCGAAGTCGAAGGTCTTCCAGCACGGTCTTCATCAGCGACCTCTTCCCGGCCCTCCAAAAAGGCCTGGTGCCACCGAAACACACCACTTCTTGCTAAAGCAACACCTGGGTAAGCCTGCTTAATCATATCAAACGTCTCTTTCGCAGATTTACCGAGTTTCATACAGAATTTAATCGCGTACTTCTGCTCTAACGAACGCTGCATTCTCGGCTTGCACCACTTACAGAAACACGTCGCGCGAAAATGCCTGTCCTGACTCTCCAAGTGCTTGGAGACAACTGACCAGCCGCTCATTCGTGAGCTAGGAACGCCCTCTACCGAATCCAGTCAGTGCGCGCACGCTCCGAAGTACAGTCATGGCGGAAGAAAATGAGTCCTATTACTTTCCCGACAAACCATGTATGCATTAAACTATCAATGTTATATTTACTAACAACTGAAATACGGGTGAATACAGTATCCACTTTGTCTTATTCGCTTCACACCAAATCGTTTATTTAAGAGCTACCAAAAGCAATGTTTCAATCCTTCTCATGACTAAGCAAGTATTTTGGCTATACGCTAAGTAGTTTAAATTGTTTGAGAGTATAGAAATGGAATTAATTCATTTTGCTGTCAGGTAGTCAAATAGGCCGTGGTTTCTTTTAGAACAAATTGCCGATTAGTGAAGAAAGTTGAAAGAATGGTTACGATGGTTAATTCATGGTTTGAGTCTCAAACAATTAATTCGGTTTTCTCAGTATGTCTGCTTTGCACGGGCTTCCCCTTAAAGATACTAAATCATGAAAAATATAAAAATGTAACATGTTAGTATTCGAGTGTTACTTTGAATCATAGGCAATAAAAATATGATTAATATGAATATGTTGCTTAAGTGATCATTAACCACATTCCCCGCTAAAGCAACGTAAGTCCTGGACAGTTTTTCATGGTTTTCCCACTATTGACATTAATAAACTGTGTAAATTATTTCAAATTAAAATCTTCTTAAAATCAAATGTTATATTAAGCCAAAAAGTTCTTCAAAACTGTTTGTTAAGGAAAAATTCCAATAGGGTGAGGTTTATGGTCACAGTTTCTGCCTTTGTTATGTGAGAAGAATTAATAAACAAGAAAAGCGTATATACCTATTTGCCATTCGCCCATCTTAGAGAATTAATTGTAAAAATCAATATTTAGTCAATATAGGTTTATCTATCTAATAGTCTTATTCAATGGAAACACTTTTGTTTATCATGTAATTAATACAGGTACAACCGTCTAGCCGCCTTATCATTGAATTACGCATTCTCCTGAAAATGCACGGTGTATTTTTTATGTCACATGAAGTAATGATTCTGTTCTGTAAATTCTCTTCACTTTCAATAGAAGTTTTGTATGTCAACCCTTTAAGGTGTCCCCAGAGAAAATAATCTAATAATATCGGGCGAGGGGCCATAGGTGTGAGCCTGCTCTCCCAATCCAGCGATTATGGTAATTTTCAACAAAAAATTGACCCGTCGTGCATGTATCACATGCGGATTTTTTTCCATGACTGGAACTTCTAAATGTCCAGATAAAACAAATTCTATAATCCTTCGGATTCTTCTCGATTAAGTCTAGGTGGAAGAAGATGATGCTCAATAAGATTATCACCGACAATTCCAACCCAAATGTTAAAAGAAAACTGTTCTTGAAAACCATGATTGTTCGGTTTAGGCGTGTGAATTGGTTTCAGCCCAAATATAATTGTTCTGGAACTTAATAATTGAATTGTGAGAAAAACAAGCTTCATCTCTCAATAATATTCGACTTGGATTCATGTTTACTGCGTAATCAATCAGAAAAAGCAAGTCTTAAAGACAAATCTCTGAGCAATAGAGCTTGCAGACGTTGCATATGATATGGATATAGCTGCTGGTCTCTTAAAATCTGCCTCACTGTGACATGGGTCATATTCAGTTCTTCAGCTATTTGCCGAGTACTGATATGAGGATTTGCTTCAATTTCATTTAAAACAGGTTCTTCAATTTGAACTATTCGTACAGTTGCAGGCCTTCCGATGACAACCGACGACCTTTTTAAAGCTGTCTGTTTCAGAAAGTCGTGAGTGGAGACGTACAGAAGCTCTTCTATTAAGCACTACACCCTGAGAAAATCTTTCATGATAAATGCGTCTTGCAGCATTAGAATGAGCCATTCCATAACAGAAATGATTATCTGCCATGTCACTATTAGTAAATTGAACCGTATTGGACAAAAAATAATAACTACAAACACTTTTTATAAAAATTATAATTGAATAATTTATAAATACTAAGTTGACGGCTATCAAGTTGTTTACTAACTGATGCAATCGTTTTCCAAAGCCACCCTTGATTATTATTATTTACTATTCCTTAGTTTAGTAAAATGCATTAGTTTAGATGTAATTTAATTCAATTTAGTGTTTATCTGTTGTTGGTACATAATTAGTAATAAAAAATTATAAAAAAATAATGTCTAAAAGAATCTTTTCCTCATATTCCTTGTGCGGTTCAGGGATATGCAATTGAGTGGATTTTTTTTTCTCAAAATTAAGCAAGATACGAAAAAATTAAGAGACAATAGAGTTGTATTTCCATTTGCTTAATCCAAAAAACATAATAAAATTTGCACAAAAGTCAGTGGCGTATATTTTTTGTCACAAATATTAGATAGATTTAATCAAGTCAGGGCTAAATTAGCTCCTTAATAACATAATTACAACACAATTAGGTAAAGGATATTTAAGTAATTTACAAAAAAACAATTTTGTTAAATTTTAACACCCTGTATCTTGAGAACGAAGAATTTGCGGTCCTATGATTAAATAATTTTTTTGTCTTGAAATTACCCAAAGAATAGTCTGTCAGATTTATGCTGTATATAGCAGTTCCATACAACATAATCGGGTTTGCTACCCCTGCCAAAATCCTGCGCGTCTCACTACTAGGGCCTCCGTCAGATTGCATTAGCCTTATCAGAGATGCAACAGTCTTGGCAATGGTGCGCCTTATATGTTCAATCATCTTCAGATCTTTGTCAAAACACACACCCAGGTAATTAATTGCATTTTGGCTCCGAATTTCGGAATTGTCAACCTCAACAGCTAATGAAGTTAGCTTCCGTCTGCCAGAAAGTATAACTACTTCCGTGTTCTCAGGTGCCAATTTCAAGCCATTTTCTTCCATCCATATGGTAATGCTTGTGATTCCGTATCCCAAGAGTTCATCAAGTGTATCTCTCACCTTCCTAGTCACTACCTTAGCAAGGTCGTCAGCATATCCTATCATGCGAATTCCCGGCAGCATCTGTAACAGAAGAACCCCATCGTAGAACACGTTCCAAAGCAACGGCCCTAGGACGGACCCTGCGGCACTCGCATAGTTACCTTCATCATCATCATGCCCTACCATAAGTGCTCTCTCGTCAAAGCAGCTCCTAATAGCGTACCACTCTACTCCACCAATTTATCGAACCATCGTGATCTCCTAACGAAGTTCAGGATGTCTGAACACTTCGCTGAGAGCAATTAATTTCACAATTAAACTCATAAGCTCTAAGTATCTCAGTCCTTAGGCTGCAATAGCCTAGAAAGTAGTACGCTACCTCGTCCTACTCCCAGCCCATGGGGCAGATAGAATCTCCTTCTACCCTTAGAAGAAATGACGTTTGTCGGGGCCTGCTATGTATTTCTTGCCCTGTCTGCAGTAATCTCCCTGAACGTAGGCCTATTAATTCAGTGCCACCTTTTCCCTAAGCCTAGATAGATAATTCGCTCTACTGTGACCGGGGACCCAAAACATGGTCACTTTCTTGGATCACGCGGAAGACGAGCCTTCATGCATCCTGAACTAAGGGTGACCTTGCCCTAGGAGATGCAACTGCCTTCTGGGCTGCTTCGCTATCGGAGCAGATGAATGAGTCGTCTTGTTTCGAATACCCCTAAATCCATTTTTCAAGCAAATTTAGATACCGGTGCCACTTGATCTCAGAAAGTATACATAATGTTTTAAATCCTAAAATACGTCTCAAGACCCGCTAATTCACCTTCAAAACTGGTGTTAATTTCTGGAGTTGGTTTCAAAATAGCACAATTCCATAAGTGGGCGGAGTTCAAAAACCCTAAATCCATTTGGTAACAACCCGCGAAATCCATAATATTTGGATGAATCCTACATACGTACCAGAGAAACAAAATCCGCTAAGTCTAACTATGCATGTTTTGTTGCGCTTTTATAAACGTCATATGTTAGAGCTTATCTCATATATAGGGTGTCCCAATAATCCGTGGACATAGAAGTACCACGTACTTTTAGGCTCAAAATAAGTCTATTGGGCATAATTTACCTCTTTGCAAAACTGCTTCGTTTGTCCGTTAGGTCGTCAAAGTTGTCTTTTCAAAACACATTTTTTCAGATATTTTTGGAACCGATAGTCCAATTTGGATCAAATTTGGAATAAATGTATTTGACTTTCACAAAAAAACTCTAAAGGGTTCGAGAGCTGTGAAAACTACGTCCACCCGTTCATAAATTGTAGCCAGAACTTTTTCACAACTCTCCCAACGACTCTGAGTTTTTTCATTTAAAACATTCTCCTAAATACTCAATTTCGTGTCTCTTATAAAAACAGGTTATCTCGTATAGTTTTGCGAGAGAAAAATGTTTTTCTGAGCTGGTTTTTAAAAAATGTTCTTACTTCAAGTGTTATTTTCTTTTGCGCCGAATTGTTACGTGCAGGACGAAAATGGTGGTCATATTAAGACCCTTTATGAAAGATTCGCACTTTTGCGTGTAATAAATGAAATTGTGATAGGTAATCTCATACCTACTTGTTTATTTTCGCGAACTACACTTAAAGAATTAATAAGACGCTTGGAAACCCCTTGATGCAACTAATTTTTCTTTTATTGAAAACGATCCGAGACCGCCTGTTTTCATAAGAGACAAAAAATGTAAGTGACTGTAAAGATTTGCTAAATTCAGAGTCGTCGGGAAAGTTGCCAAAAAATTCAGCTATAATTTAAGTAGGGGCGGAGGTAGTTTTCAACCTCGGACCCTTTTCGTTTTTTTGTAAAAGTCAAATATTAGGTCGTCTAGCAAAACACATGTGGTCCACATTTCATCCAAATCGGACTATCGATTAAAAAATATCTGAAAAAATGTATTTTTTTAAAGAAAAATTTGACGCTCTCTAACAAACACACGGAGCACTTTTGAATTTAGGTAAATAATGTACAATCGACTTATTCTGAGTCTAAAAATACGTGATACTTCTGTGTTCAGGGAATATTGGGACACGCTGTAGATTGAAATTTAATGGTCAGTTGAACCACTCAGTGAAGATCTTTTTGAAACTAATGTAGTCTACTCATCAAACAGTCGTCGTTACCCCCTGAGGTGAAAAGGTACTATGTAAATCAGAACCTATTCCACCCAGATTGTACGGTCTACCAAAAATCCACAAGCCATCTGTCCTCCTTAGACCTATTGTCAATGCGATCGGGTCACCTACTGATGAACTAGCGAAACATCTAATTAACATGCTCCAGCCTCAAATCGGTCACAGCCAGTCGTACTATATGTCAAAGACTTCCCATGATTTCATAAGAAAGATACAGAACATTCGGTTCACGCCAGACAACATTTTGGTTAGTTTCGATGCAGTGTCACTTTTCTCAAATGTCCTACTAGACCTATCACTGGATTACCTAAAGCAAGTTTTTCCAGAGGATATCCTGACCTTGTTCCGACATACCCTAACAACTACATATTTCCAGTGGAACAATCAACTTTATGAACAAACTGACGCTGTCGCAATGGGAAGTCCGCTAAGCCCGGTAATAGCGAATTTCTACATGGAAAAGTTCGAGGAAGCAGCACTGAGCACGGCCCCCAATTGACCCAGTTGTTGGCTATGGTATGTGGATGATACTTTCGTGATATGGAGCCACGGAAGAACAGAACTAGTAGTGTTCTTAAATCACCTAAGCAGCATTCACTCCAAAGTCAAATTCACAATGTAGATATAAGAGGACAATCATCTTTCCTTCTTGGTTGTATTGGTGGTCAGACGAGAGAACTCAAAGCTGGGTCACAGAGTTTACCGCAAAGCAGCAAACACAGATATCTACATAAGGACTCCAACCATAATCCTGGACAAAAAAGAGGTGTCATTAAAAATATGATAGACAGGGCACATCGAATTTGTGTACCTCAATACCTGGAGGGGGAACTGGATCATGCTAACATGGTTTTACAAGCAAACGGCTATCGCAGGGAACAAATAAAATAGGTTTCACGACAACCTACGGGAATCTCCATCCTACCATACATTAAGGACATTGCGGATAGAACTTCAACACCATCTACAAGCCGACAAATAAAATCCAGCAGCTTTTAACATCAGTAAAGGACCTTAGGGACCCCCTGAGCGGTCCGGCGTATACAGAATAGCGTGTTCCTGTGGTAAAGCATACGTAGGCACCAATAACGTAGCTTTCAAACACGCATTAAGGAGCTCGAAAAAAAACTGTCGACTGGGACAAACTGATAAATTAGAGGTAGCCGAACACGCACTCCAAGATGGTCACGAGGGTCTGTTCGACCAAACTGAAGTCTTATCAACATCCACCCACTACTCAGCCCGAATGTACAGATAAGCAATTGAAATCTACAAACACAATGATAACTTCAATAGAGAAGAGGAAGGCCTTGCTTTAAACATGACGTGGTTCTCAATTCTAAAAAACATGGCACAAAAACCACGTCACACAAGGGACCCAGAGTACCCCCACCAGACAGCTTAGTCCTCAGTCCGGCGATCACCCATAAAACCGCACGCCCATCCAGTTGACCGATCAGTTTCAGTCCGTTGTTCAAACGTTTTGGAGACGAAGGCAAATTTTTTTCGAAAATATATTTCTTATGTATTACCAAGATACTGCCTCAAACTTTGGAAGGGTAGTCGAAGAAGCTGATAGCGGAGGTGGAGAAAATGAAGTTGAAGAGCTGTGTGGGATAAGTGCAAGCATATCTAAATTTTGAAGCAAAATCCGTAATAGTTTTTAAAATCGAATAGAGTTTTTTGTTTTTGTTAAAACTATTGAAGTTAGTCAGATCGCGCAAAAAATCTCAAACGTTGTGTTACCACCTACCAATGTCTTTATATAAGATCCTAATTTTGTGGTCAGACGCATACTCGCGTTTTCTGAAAAATGTCCTCAAGTGGACTTTGAGGTTTTTGAAATTAGGCGGCTCAAATATGCTCCCCTTGTCACACTGTTGAAGCTCCTCTAGGTGTGCCATAATTAATAGACAAACAACTCTGCTCGAAAGATTTGTGCTCGTTCTAAGCACAGCTAGTTCCTGCAAGCTTTTGACTTCTAAGTATAATCCAGCCCCACTGGATCTTGTTGAGTTCAATAAGTTGATGGCAAATGTTTCTATTAAGCTGATCTCCCTAAATCCAATTTAATACTTGTCCCTGAAACTATTCCAATTCCCCACAATGTCGGTAGAATCAGGTTTTTCAGGTCGATAAGCGCAAATAGATTCTCCAAGCACACTTAAATTGCAGATGCATAAATATGTGTACCTAGTAAAACGATCGATTAGACTTAATTTGTCGTTGTTGAGCAATTGCTTGTTCAATGAATTTATGAATGAATTATTGTATTTCGTGAGTAGCTTTTTTTATACTTGAGCTGTGACCTTGTTGATACCTGGGCACAGTGGTGTACTGGGTATCGAGAAAGTAGGTCACTTGGCAAGACTAGGAACATAGGGGCTTATTCATTGGCCCCAAACAAATGCTGAGAACTAGCAGAATCTAGATTAATATCACGCTACAGTAGTAATTGATGCATGAATACTTCCTTTTAGCGTAATAGAGGCAATTGAAAATTTCAAGATGGAGATGGGGCGCCAACATTTTTTAAATGGAATGGGAAGTCGTCTGATAACTTATTTTGGAGATCTGTCTGCCTACTTTATAACCCAAGAATATAAAATCGCAATCTTTCGAAATGGCGAACTGGCAAACTGTCAAGTTTGAGAGTGTTTGTACATTGAGTAGCTTATAAACTCAACAACCAATTATCAAAACGCTATAGAATGTTATATCAATCTTCACTTCTTCGAGGGGTCTATCCGAATATGTAATAAAATATGGAACATTCCATAAAAAATGTCCAATATAAAGTATCCCGTGAAAGGTTTTTTGTATACAGAAAAGTCCTATCGAATATATTTTTTTGAACGACATACTCTATTCGATAGCACTGCATACAAATGATACATTTTTCCTCAAACGCCCAAGAAAAATGACCTCGAGTAAGTTGACTCTGTAATTCTCACGCTACGGTGTCATCAGTTCTTAAATAATGTTTTGCACAAGTTAGCCCTTCTGAGAAAAAAGTTTACCATGAACATGTATAACAAAAAATTAAATGACATTCATCCTCCCCCCGAGAGAAATTGCTGCAGGTGCACATGATCGTTGCGATGACCAATCCCGCGTGATTGACGATACTGGTCATCACCATGCGCAGTTTAAGCCCACAGTAGGGATGTTTCGATCTACGAAAAGTATCGATACCATGTATCGATTCGTATCGTTTTAGGAAATATCGATAATCTAAAATACACAAATAAAAATATCGATACCACAAGGATGACTATCACAATAATGTTTTATTTTAAACTATAATGTTTAACAATCAATACCAAAAACACTGTGTGTCATTCATGTGTGTGTAATTCCCCGAAAGAGAATCCAACAGGGTTGCCAGGTCGTTTAGCTCAGTTTCTCTAGTCGAAATGTAAAAATCTCCAAAATTTAGTACTTTTCAATAACGTCAGGTCGTGAAGTGAGTTGCACCAGCGGAAGGAAACAAAGAAGAAAAGTAATCTGAAGTTAGTCACTCTTTCTGACACAGCCTGGATAGAAAGATAACGATACTCGTGGAATGTATCGATACACCCAAGTATCGTATATAAAAATATTGATCCAAAATATCGGCTATCGGAAGCAAAAGTATTGATACTTCTGAATATCGGATCGTATCGAAAATCCCTAGCCCACACTAGTGTGGCAACGATTGCCGACTGTGACGACGCTTGTCCATCGGGAGACGACGTTGCACGTAGGAGATATTTCTAAGTTTTAAGGGTAAAGTGGGGGATGGGGATGAGATAAATATGCATAATATGTGCGTCGAATTACTGCGGTTGGAGGCGTATGAATATACCAACGTCAAAAAATTGAGATATATCCTCCTCAACTCCCTGCAACTCCTAACCTCCAATTTTTAATCCCTAGCAATTTTTTTCTGAATCTAATCAGGATCTGGCCCGATGTTCATAACCTATAAAGCTTTTGCGACCTTGGCGTAGTAGTAACTCTGCGTAAACATTTCTTCGACATCCGAGTGGTACTTTTCAAGGTAAAGGCGGTTATAGGATTAACGGATATATATATGAGCAGTAGTCATTGCCAAAACCAGCGACCAGTTGGGTACAAAATACAATTGCTTGTTAATTGGGAAATTGGCGAAACTTTTAGGCTTAAGTTGACTCAGTCATATTTCGCAGACCCTGAGAACTTCGACTAAGAGATGACTATACACGTAGGTAGGCCCAGAAGTTCTTAGCGGGTATTTATAGGTGCCGAACACTGTGGTTATTGAAAATATGCAGAGAGTCGCTCAATGCTCTGGTTGGGATTCTTTCAAGCCTCTGTAGATGAAGCAAACATCTGTCCTTCATGGGAAAAGATGGTATATGGATTTAACCCTACAATAAATTATGAAATAAAGTATATTTCTTATCTATATAGGAATACCGAAAGGTTGTTAAGTTTACGATGTTTAATCCTTATCACTGCCCTATCTGTAAATCTAAGCCACATTATTCCACAGAAGGAATGACTCTAGCAAAACATTATCAGAATCAACTTCAAGCTTCATTTGCCGATCGGGTCAATAACACAATATTTTCCATTCATCTAAAGTTTCAAGTTTATCAGACCGATCGATCATTCACAGAAAAGCTAACGATACGATTAATTTTGCAATGTATTTGTACTTTACTGTCTTCATAATTGAAAGTAAATAACTTGTATTGTTTGGTCAACTGCCCTGTGTCGATCAATATTTTTTTGGATTCAAGAGATCAGGGTCTGGTATTTTTACTTCCAACGCTTACGGTCGGGGAAGTATTGTAATCACGAAAATTTTAGAAAATGAGATATTATGTTTTTTGGATGTTTTATGACATGCAAATCACATTTCCGTCGGTCTGTCTGCGTGTCGGTCAGTCCGCTAATCTTATAACCGCCTATAAGTTGAAATTTTTACACAATGTTGCTACTATGCCAAGGACGCAAAAGCTTCGTAGTTTTCGAAAATCAGTTCAGTGGCGGCAGAGAAGAAGGTCTTGAAGGAAAAAATCGCTCAAACTTCGTTTTTTTGTCGTTTCAGAGGATTATGATCATTTGTAAAAGAATTTAGAGGTTGTAGTGGGGTGGGATGCGCTTATCTCAATTTTGTATGTCAGTACATTTATTAATCCTACGCACATATTAGACATATTTCACATATCATAGATTTCTCTGTACATTAGCCTTTAAAAATATTCTCGGCAGACGGATCGCGTACCTATCGGGCACGGCTGCTGGCGTCGTGCCGCTGGCCTTGATGCATGTTCTGGTATGGTATCACACGTAACCGTGCTGCCATGGTGCCACGTTTCCAGATACACTACCGGTAGGGCAGGGAAAGAATGTCCATGGACTAAATGTACAGTGTGGCCCATCCATGTGTGGACGGAATATTACTCATAAACAAATACATTTTGGGAAAATCTATTTATGGGATGTTATACATGACACTTGAGGGCACATTTCTAAAATATTGGTCATTATACAGGGTGTCCCAATTTCGACCTACATAGCAAAGTTGTGATTCTTCAAATGGAATGCCCGAAGTTTTCTTGCATACTAAGGTAAAAGAAGAAAATTCATATAAGATACTATGGGGTTTTGGTAATTAGCCACTGAGATATAAGGTGTTTTGTCTAGAAAAACTTTCCACTTCGGCAACTCCTCAGTCCGACATTTTGAAATTTGGAGTGCTGAATATCATATCCAAAAAAACTTACACACCTCAGCTTTTATCTTATGTAAAAATAATTTTTCGAATTTTAATTTTTTATCATACAGGGTGGTCAAAAACGCAAATTGTAGTTTTTCTCAAAAATTTCAAATGCTGTATATTTGTGCAAGTTTGGTTTCAATTTTTTTATAAGATTTTTTTTGATACAAGATACATAAGGGTTTTTACGGCTATTTTTTCGGTTATTAGCACGTCTTTCATGGAACGGCTTGATTCCCTAAAATATCGCATTGGAAACAAATGAATTGTTGATTAGTTGCAAACTGTCAAAATTAGCTTTGTGAGCATCATAATAAAGACGTGTTTGAAAATGAATTTTTCTAAACATGAAATGGTGAATATGGTGTTCGTTTTGGGCGAAGCCCAAAAAATTGTTTCCTAGCATCTCGCATTTATAAGCAATGGTACCCTAATAAGCGACATCCAAGGCCGGAAACATTTTCCACACTACGAGAATGTTTTGAATCGTGGAGCGGTGGAATATAGTAAAAAATGTATAAATAATCCAAGTGTCACCAATGAGGCGAATCAGTTGGAGGTTCTATTAAAGTTGCAGGAAAATCCTCATTTAAGTGCACGGCACATTGGAGCAGAAACTGATATATGCAGAACTTCTGTCCAAAGGATTATTCACAAGCATAGGTACCATCCATATCACCTATGCTTGTATCAAGGCCTTTGTCCTCAGGATTTCGCAGCTCGAATGGAGTTTAGTAGAATAATGCTAAATAAAGTTAGTGAAGACACTACTTTCCTGGATAAGGTTCTTTGTAGCGATGAGGCAACTTTTAACAGCATTTGTGTTGCCAACAGGCATAACATGCACTATTATGCGACGGAAAACCCTTACTGGGTTAGGCAAATAGATTTCCAAAATAAATGGAGCTTGAATATTTGGGGAGGAGTTATTGCTAGACAAGTTATCGGGCCTTTCTTTTTCGACAACAGATTAACAGGTACAGAATACATGAATTTTTTGATCAAGCATTTGCCTTTGCTTTTGGAGGATGTCAACCTGCAAACTCGGATACATATGTACTTCCAACACTATGGCGCACCTGCTCATTATCATAATCGTGTGCGTAACTATTTGGACACCTGGAGTAACAATCGTTGGATCGGTCGTGATGGGCCTATATCTTGACCTCCTAGATCACCAGATATGACACCGATGGACTTCTTTCTTCTTTCTATGGGACTACGTTAAGCAAGAGGTTTACAGATATCCACCATCTACCCCGGAAAATATGAAGGAAAGGATTAAGGATGCTTTTCTGAACATAAGGGAACACATGTTGAGGGATGTGCAATGGTCATTTATATTGTGTATTCAACATGGTGGAGATATCTTCGAGCAGTTTCTCTAGATTAGATCTTGAGTAGTGATAGTTGTTTGTTTATGTTGTTGTTATAGTTGTTTTTCTCTATTACGCTTGAGTTAATTTATACTGTTCTGATTGTTATTAGCCCACTGTTTGTCTTTTGTTTCCATGGATGATGTGACTTTTCTCCTTAATTTTGGTGTGTTCTATTAAAAGCTTAATAACTCAAAATCTAGTGATTTTATCCGAATGAAACCTTGTACCAAAACAAAAACTTTAAAAAAATTAAATCCAAATTTGCACAAATATACAGGGTGATGCATTTGAAATTTTTGAGAAAAAGTACAATTCGCGTTTTCGACCACCCTGTATGAGCAAAAATGAAAATTAAAAAAGTAGCAAATAAGATAAAAGCTGAGGTATGTAAGTTTTTTTTGATACAAAATTCAGCACTCCAAATTTCAAATTGGCTGAATGAGGGGTTGCCGAATTGGACGGTTTTTCTGAACAAAACACCTTACATCTCAATAGCTAATTACCAAAACCCCATAGTATGTTATATCAATCTTCTTCTTTTGAATTGGTTTATCCAAATATGCAATGAAATTTGAGGCATTCTATTTAAAAAATCACAATTTTGATATGTCGGTCAAAATTGGATCACTCTGTAGAATTGCCAATATTTTAGAAATGTGCCCTCAAATGTCATGTATCACACGCCATGAATGGATTTTCCCAAAATGTATTTCTTTATGAGTAATATTACGTGTCCACATATGGATGGGCCACCCTGTATGAACCTGTTTGACTGCATTTTTCCGAAGGGCTTCTAGTTTGTGCTGAATGGTAAGGGCGTAGCGTGAGAAATGCACTTGACGCCATTTCTTTAGTCAGGGAATAGTTCATTACATACCTAGATTGAGAAGTAAGTCATTACTGGCCGATCTTTTTTACATAGTGAATAGAGCTGAGGTATATAATATGTAAGATCAATAAAATGGCCATCTCAAACGAGGTATGGTATATGATTTTTTTAACTACTAACACTATTATTGTCTATAATTTCAAATCAACTCCTTCTTGTTTATTTGAGCAGCGCCACCTCTACCAGTTTTTCAAAGATCTAGGCAGCACTCTAGGCCAAATCTTATATAAAATTTTACTCTTCCTTTACGACACCTTGCGTCTAAAAATTAATATTTATCTGTACCTATCTATACGAATTTCAACACTACCGGTTTTACAGATAAGCCTCAAACTATGGGCATATGAAAGTCTAGAGTATAAACTGAGCGTTCTTTTTGGCAATATTCTAGGGAAACGAGGTAGCATGTGAAAAACATCATCTACTTGCGACGATCTGTTGGGTCGGAACGTATAAAAACAGCTGAAGCTGAAGTGACCTACTGCCAGAAAAAAGGGGAGGATTAACAAGGTCGAATAGCTAAAATTAAGAATAGGCTGATATAGAGAGGGTAGATATCGAAAAACTGTAGGCCGGACTTTTGACCTTAAAAAAATGCCAGCAGGTCGGTTGACTCTGCATTCCCTACTCAACGCCGTCATCAGTTCATAATGGTTTAAATCTTCTGAGAAAAATTGAGTTACAGACATGTACAGGGTGCGGCAGAGAGGATGGACGGTTTTAAAAAAATCATAAAATAGTTAATTTTTACTCGAAAACAGATTTATTGATGGAATCAGGTTCACAAGGAAATAGCATTTGAGACAGTCAAGTGTAGAAAATCACATCAGGCATGTGGTGGCCGAAATCGTTGATGCAGTGCTGGAGGCGTTCTTGGAAGTTCGCGTAGACTCTCTCCAACATCGCTCTCTCAACTTGGACGACTTGGGCCACGCGAATTTCGCCCTTCAATTTGTCCAGAGTTCGGGGCTTGTTCGCGTATACTCTAGCCTTGAGGTGTCCCCATAAGAAAAAATCGCATATAGATAAATCTGGGGACTGAGGAGGCCAATGAACATCGCCAAACCTGGAAATAAGGCGACCAGGGAAGAGAGGGCGAATAACGTCCATGGATGCTCGGGCTGTGTGGGCGGTCGCCCCATCCTGCTGGAACCACACACGTCGGATTGGAACACGTCGCCGTCGTAATTCAGGGAGAAAGAAGTTGGCGATCATGTCGACGTAGCTCTCTGAGTACACGGTAACATCACAGTAACAGCGCATCAAACCGTTACTTTTGGGCTGTGCAGCGGTCTTTCGTGTAACTGTTGCGGATTTTCATTAGCCCAATAACGACAATTCTGCTGGTTAACCATGCTGTTTAGGTGAAAGTGGGCTTCGTCACTCATAAACAAAATGAGGTTCTCATTTTGATCGATCACGTGCGAAGTTCATTCGTTGTGCATAATCTCCGGGCTGTAACTGTTGCACAATGGCCAATTTGTAGGGGTGAAAGCGGAGATCCATATGCAAAATTCGCCTTACCGAACGATCACTAAGGCGAAGTGCAGCAGCATGTTTCCGGACAGATCGAGTCGGACTGCGAAGAAAGACCTGTCGAACGCGTTCAACAGTTTCAGGAGTTCGTACTGTTCGCGGCGCTCCTCTTGGTCTTCTGTTGATCAGTTCACCACGCCTGCGAAGTGACTCAACCCAACGAAGGATGGTGTTTCGAGAGGGAACAGCTCTATTCCGATGAATGTTGAAGTGGCTACGAAACTCACGCTGTACGACGATGACTGACTCATTATTTCGGACGAAACAATCATAGGCGAAAACGCGGTGCTCCACCGTACAAGGCTCCATAACGACAACTGGTAAAATAATGCCAGGATCTCACGAGTCAAACGGCACCCTCCCCATCTCTCTCGTAGACGGTGGCGGAGAGTACTACCCATCCCAAAAACGTCCGCCCTCTCTGCCGCACTCTGTACAACAGATAAATTAAACGTATTAAGTCAGTCAAACAGGCCCATACAATTAGTCTATTGATATTCTTTCCTTGCCCTACTGATGCTTACCGTCTATGTTTTAAGGTTGTGCCTTTTCACATCTGCGCGGCATCGCTGTAAGCTCTATTTTTTGCGCTTCGGAATGAGAACATTTCTCTTTCACTCTAAGTTTTAATAGTAAATTTACGGGTGTGTGAAATATGGCTAATAGGTGCATAGAATTACCGGGATTGGGAGCATATGAATATAGTGACATAAAAAATTTCAATAGCACAGTACAACCCCCTACCTCCAAATTTCAACTACTACAAAAAAAAAATCGAAAATAATAAGGATCCTCTAAAACGTCAAACCACGAGGTTTGAGCGATTCTGATTTTTTTTCTCCGCAACCGATTTTCAAAAATTACAACGCTTTTGCGCCCTTGGCATACTAGTAACACTGTGTAAAAATTCTAACAAAATCCGAGCGTTATTTTCTAAGTTATAGAGGGGTCATGGATCAGCGAACAGACAGAGACCGACGGAAATGAGTGACATGGTTTTTCGTGATGTCATATACCATCCAAAAAAATAGCACACACATTTTTCGGGAGAACAATACTTCCTAGTCCAGCGGCGTAAGAAGTATCAATTTTGATTTACCAACGTTCCAGCCACACCGTTAGTAAGCTTTCGTTTCTACATTTGACGGTTTTATTTAGCCACAGGATACGTTTTGGTGTTATACAGTAGCAATTTTGATATACTGGGTAATTTAATTATCGAGATCTCAAAAACAGTAAAGCCCGCCTCACGTGCCTCTTAGCTCTAACTAAATAGGTAATTAACCTTTACTCAGAAGCGATTGAAGACACGTGTTCGCGCCAAACTGTGTCCTCTGTGATTTGAATTCCGACGAGCCATACGAATGGATTCCTGACAATTTGAGTATCGATCAAAATCAGATGTGCGTCTTATTGCCTGTTGTTAGTTGAAGTACAATTGCAAGTATTTTGTCAATGAGGACAGGTCACTACCGCAGTCTTCTTATTAGCTCAATCGCAGAGAACTGTAGATCTGATTCATCAGAATTGTAAGAAAAAATAGAACTGCACGTTAAACATTTCTTACGAATGCTTTTATAACTACAGAGTGGTCAATGTAAAACTGGTTTGGTACGCTTGTAAATTCAAAATAAACCATCCAATGTTTTTATCACATTCTTCCATCGAAAGTTAGAAAGTATGTATGAAAAATGGAAGCCGCACAAACGTGCTCTAAAATACGGTTTCCTTCACTTTTTGGGAGATTTAGGAAGGAACATTTTGACTAAATACCGTCCCGATAGTTTATAATGCTTAACATGTACAATAGATCCCCACAGAAAGAAGTCTGGGGCTCTTGACTCTGGTGATTTTGGGGGCCACATGGCATTGCTCAATGGGGAGACTAAACGTAATCAAAAGGACTCAAGTTTATGCTGATGTATACATGTAATACCAACAATCAACTTTCCATGAAAGAAAAGTCAAACAATTCCGTCAGTTATATACAGGTCACCCTGTAACTAACGAACAACATCCAACCCTTATTAAAGTCCATCTAGCATTTTCTGAGGTTTCGTACAATGTCGTCAACGGAAAAAGCGTTGACACTTGAAGAGATTGCAATACAATCGGTGACAAATTTTTCTTGAGGTGGGTACTCAATCTTTTATATATAATACAATTGGTAGAGATTCTGGTAAAACTGATCGACTAATCAATGACACTTCTCTAACAGTCTCCGATCCCTTCGCAATGACGGGCGGTCGGCGATCCTGATCTCTTCTACCCCTATGTCAACAGACTTGGATCCTCGGGGCACTCCTCTATGATGCCGCAGTGCGTTGAGCCTGCTAGGTGAACCAGCCAGGCTTTTGCCTCCCATTCCCACTCTTTCGGTTTTAGCACATCGAGAACTGGCCGATAGGACCGCTCCTTTGTTCCTAGGATGTAGAGATTGTGGAACAGTCTGCCTGTGGAGGTTTTTTAAAGTTCTGCTAACCTCAGACAGAAATCGGGTTCTGCCTATGAGACTGCATCAGTTTAAAACAATATAAGACCTTTTTTCTCACTCCTACTGGTACGAATGTCAAAGAAATCACAAAGATTTAGATATACGTACGTAATCCTAGCGACAAACAATAAAGCAGAAAGCCAGAGTTCATTTATAAACCTGAATCTCCAACTGCACTTTACCTGATCAGATGGATACCACTTTAAACGAAAAAGCAGAACAGCAATATTTCTACGAAAATTACAGAGTAGAAGTAAAGGTTTACTTAACAAAATTACACCTTTGTCACGATAATCCCAGTACTTTACGACTATGATTCGTTTCCATTAACAAGTAATCTTGCTAATACGTAACAATTGATGCTAAGCAAACAATTCAAAGTAGAACTATTAAAAGGTTTAAAGCGATAATATGATATCTGTACAATATGAAATAAATACTTATTGTAAGATGAAATGCTGTGAGTCATATTCGGCATTATGTAATTTAAAAATATATGCTTGTTTTCGGAGATTGGAGTACGTGGAATTTTCAATGAGATTGTTTAGTACGCACTCTTAGCATAGTTGATTATTGTCCGGTATTTAGTAGCGTTAGAGGTATTAGTTTATCTGGAAGGCTGAATAGTTGCACACCTAGGTGAAAATTTATCAAGGTGTTTAGTAGTAACCCTGATTAGTCTACCCTACCAGAAGATAGACAACTATGTACCGTACTTTCGCATCCACAAAAGGACCTGAAAGGCCCTAGTGCTATCCATAAGACAGTAGCATTTTCTGCCTTTTTGCACTTTTCTAAAGCCTACTTTAATTTGGAATCTCAAGGCATTGATCGATGACCGTCGAGCGTGAAGGTACTACCCGGCGGATTTTTTAAGTGGGTCCATAACGTGTTCATATCAGATACACACGTATCCCCCGGTAGAGCCCGTGTGACATCCCTCCCATCTTTCCCATCTTTCGCATGTAGGCCTGGTGGTGACTCATGTATAAGATCAACACATTTTTTAGTAAAGAATCGATTAAACATTTAAATTTTTTCTTTCCAGATTCATCACAATGGATCCTCGAGTAGACGATGAAGCACCAAAGGATCCAGCGGCTTATCACAAACATAAGCTTCCTTTTGATGAAAAGGATTTTGAAGGTACGGATATCTGTATGATTTAGGACCGAAATATCTATAATATGCCTACTCAAAATAGATAACTGAAAGCAGTTTTCCTTGGATAACCTTTGAATAACGAATAAGAGCTATGAACCCAAGAAAATATTTAATTTATTCCGTTTGACAGAGATTGATTAGCCAAATGCGTAGCCATCATATCATGCTAAGAAATTGTCCAGAGATCAGATCATACTCGCCTCCCATACATACAGTTATGTTAATCTTTTGAAAATAAAGTAAGTAGATTCGTGGATATCTATAATTAAGTTTTCACTCTTATCCAGCTTGTCTAATTGCATTCATATTATGTCTACGTACGTTTTAACATTGTTTTAATGACACCGTGTGGAGTACACCGCAATGCTTGGATAATTGAGAAAACCGGAATTTCTAACGTAGTGCATGCATTTTCATGCACATCAATACAGTCATGAACGGAGAAAAGTTGTTTTTTAAAAGTACGTTTAGTTTGGGTTCGGTTGGGGCCCATTGGTATCGGGGAGTAGTACACTAAAAAATAATTGGACTGGAATATTAAACTTTAATAATTACACTAATAATAGAAGTAATAATAAGAATAAATCGCTTTTATTATGGGGCGAAGTTTAGCGTAATGCTACTACTCTGCCACTTAGCCCCAAAAAAACTGAAATATAAAAATCTTTGACAAGTTATAAGTACGTTAAAATGTAGGTGTATACAAATATGATGTATACAAAATACTTACAAGAGAAGGATATCCAATATTTCAGGTTTTAAAAGTATACCTATACGTACACTGTAACAGTTATACAAACAAAAAATGTTATATTGGAATATTTGCGTGAGGTGACAGATAAATTTTAGCAACTGATTTATGTATTCCTATTCCAAAATAAATTTCTTCATATGTCTTTTGAATTCGTCATATAATAGTTATTTTGTGGCTCGAGGTTTATCATTGTAAAAAATAACTGTGTTGTATGTGGAGCATTTACGAAAGAATGATGTCCTGTGAAGGGGTTTTGTGAGTACCTGCGTGAATCGAATGTCTCTAGAAAGAATATTGCTTCTAGATATCAGCTTATTTTTCAAAAAGGGTCTAAGTAACTAAGTGGAGCTCACGCGGCTCTTTTACTCTCAACCATTCCATGTCTTTGGAAAAAGAGCTGATATGATCATATTTTTTCAAACTATGGATCAACCTTCAACATGAATTTTTTAACTTTCTGGAGACTGTGAAATACATTGAACGGAGAAATGGAAGATAAACTAAATCGCAATAACTAATTCTGGACATTACCAAATACATATTCACAAATCATTTTTTTAGTTGTATAGTCAATAATTGCTTATTAAGATATAATTGACGTAAAATGGAAAAACAACCCTTACTAATATTATTTACATGTGGTACAAAATTTAGACATTCTAAAGTTAGGCCCAAGTTTTTTGCTGACTAACTTCTATAGTCTCACTATTTATGTTTGTGTTAAAATTCTTTCTGGCATCGCTTCTAAACAGTTTTGGTGACAATGTCTTTCATCTTTAAATGGTACAACTGAATGTTAAGATTCTTTGCATACATGCTAATAGATTTTATATCTTCATTTACCTCACATTCGGCACTTTGAATGTGAGGTAAATCAGCAATACACAAAATGAGTAGGAGTGGGCGAGTGGGACACCTGGAAGGAAAGAGGCACTTTGGAGACAAAACCATGTCAATGTGTGCTTTTTAATATCGATTTAATAATAAACATATTGGAAGAAGAGTCAGAAAAAACATATTTTTACACTTGGATAGTAGAAGGCGATACTTTGTGGTATCGAATGACTTAGAGAAGTCAAGAAGAACTAATGCAGGCTCTAACAATATTATCGGTTAAATCTAATAGGGCACTTACAGTGTTATATCCTTTTCGATAACAGCATTGTTTGGGAGGCAAAATTTTATATTTAACGTAAATTTGGGTGTACATTGCTTTTTCCAATAATTTCGAAAACACGGGTAAAATACTAATTGCTCTCAAATCAGAATATAATGCTTCCTCCATTATTCTGAAAATAATCCCCTAAGTAGATATATACAGGGTGGCCCATCCAAGTGTGGACGGAATATTACTCGTAAAATAATACATTTTGGAAAAAACTATTTATGGCATATTATACATGACATTTGAAGGCCCATTTCATAAAATTTTGCAATTATACAGGGTGTCCCAATTTTGACCTACATATCAAAGTTGTGATTTTTTAAATAGAATGCCTGAAATGTTATTGCATATTTGGATAAACTAATTCAAAAGAAGAAGATTGATATAACATACTATGGGGTTTTGGTAATTAGCTACTGAGATGTGAGGTGTTTTGTCCAGAAAAACCGTCTACTTCGGCAACCCCTCAATCCGCCATTTTGAAATTTGGTATGCTGAATTTTGTATCAAAAAAAACTTAGACACCTCAGCTTTTATCTTATTTGTTACTTTTTCGAATTTTAATTTTTGCTGATGCAGGGTGGTCAAAAACGTACTTTTTCTAGAGAATTTCAAATGAATTACCCTGTATATTTGTGCAAGTTTGGATTCAAGCTTTTTCTTTGATATAAGGTCTGATTCAGATAAAATCACCAGATTTTGGGTTATTAAGCTTTTAATAGAACAACACACCAAAATTAAGAAAAAAAATCACATCATCCATGGAAACAAAAGACAAACAATGGGCTAGTTCCGTTCCATATTGCCACTAAGAGTACAGATTTGACGTAAAAATTAATAACAATCAGAACAATATTCAGCTTCAAGCGTAATAGGGAAAAACAACTATAACAACAACATAAACAAACAACTATCACTACTCAAGACCTAATCTACAAAACTGCTCGGAAATATCTCCACCATGTTAAATAAACATCTTTGGATAAATGACCGTCGCACATCCCCCAGCATGGGTTCCCTTATGTTCAGAAAAGCATCTTTAATCCTTTCATTCATATTTTACGGGGTAGATGGTGGATATCTATAAACCACTTGCTTAACGTAGCCTCATAGAAAGAAGTCTATCGGTGTCATATTTGGTGATCTAGGAGGCCAAGATATAGGCTCATCACGACCGATCCAACGATTGTTACTCCAGGTGTCCAAATAGTTACGCACACGATTATGATAATGAGCAGCCAAGATGTAGGCTAAGATAGAAGGCGAGATGCTAGGAAACTATTTTACTGGGCTTCGCCCAAAACTAACACCATATTCACCATTTCTTCTTTAGAAAAATTAATTTTCAAACCCGATTTTAATAATAATGCTCACAAAGCTAATTTTGACAGTTTATAACTAATCAACAATTTATTTGTTTCCAAGGATGATGCGATATTTTGGGGAATTAAGCCGTTCCATAAAAGACGTGCTAATAACTGAAAAGATAGCCGTAAAAACCCTTATGTGTCTGGTATCAAAAAAAAGCTTATAAAAAATTGAATCCAAACCCGAACAAATATACAGGGTGATGCATATGAAATTTTTGAGAAAAACTACAATTAGCGTTTTTGACCACCCTGTATGAGCAAAAATTAAAATTCGAAAAAGTAACAAATAGGATAAAAGCTGAGGTGTGTAGTTGTTGTTGTTGTTGGTGTCTTCTTCTCTTGAATTGGTTTATCCAAATATGCAATAAAATTTGTGGCATTCTATTTGAAAATTTACAATTTTGATATGTAGGTCGAAATTGGGACACCCTGTATAATGGCCAATATTTTAGAAATGTGCCCTCAAATGTCATGTATAACATCCCATAAATAGATTTTCCCAAAATGTATTTGTAATATATTTGTTTATGAGTAATATTCCGTCCACACATGGATGGGCCACCCTATATATATATATATATATATATATATACAGTGGTTTTCTTTAATGTCCCCCTCCCCTTTGATTTCCTGAACAGATCAATTCAAAAAATTAAAACTTGAGGTAATGAAATTGATGCGTAGATACCATATTTTAGAGTAAAATTGACAGATGAAAATGACAAGATGGCCGCTGAGCGCCATCTTGGAAAAAAAATTATATGAAAACGGCGGTCATTTTGAAGCTCCTGACTGGTACTTCAAAACCCTAGAATATAAAGCCAATACCTTTACCTACTACAAAATGGTGGCACATTTAATAATCACTTGAACACAAACCCACTAACATGCATATAGTCGAAATCTCATTTCAGTCTGTAGTAAAGACAAACAACAGCGATTTGTGAATATTTTTAATGAAGTTTCTCAGATATTTTAGACAGAGTCAAACAGAATTTTATTGTCTTAACAATCTGTATTGCTAATTTGCATGTATCCGACAAAGATAGACGATGTTTTCATGTTGCATGATCGATCATATTTGAAAGATGAATAGTTAGGTTATGTTAAAGCAGGTTAGGTTGTTTTCGAATAATACTTTAGTCTTTGGTGTTCCTGTCTTAAGGTATTCTACTCATAACTGTTCTTTTCATAACAAAAAATCCCCACTAAAATTATTATTAAGGTATCACTCAAAACCATGAAATAAAGAGAAAATAAAAATAATCCGGGAAATAACCTAACTTCGCAAAATCATAAAATAAATTTGTTGTCAATATGTTCCTGACATCGTGATTTTATCATCGACGTACGTCCATTGATTACTTCAGTACAATTTATGGTATGACGTAATAGTCATCTTTCATGATTTTGACTATATCTCAACAAATAATTGTAAATCCCTGCCGTATCCACAGCAACAGCGATAAAAACTCGTTTTCTTATTTTTTGTTGACAGTGACAAGAATATCAGTACGAACAAACATCATTGTGAAGTTAAAATATTCTTATTTAGTTTTCGGTTTTAGTGCTAGATACTGTTTGACCTATTTTTAAAATGGTCAATTCTTGTCCATTTGAAGAAAAAATCGAAGCGATTTTTATTTATGGTGCGACGCGTAACTTTCAGGAGACCGAAAGGATTTTTAATGATCGTTTCCCGAACCGTCCTATCTGTAGAAAATATTTAAGGGAAATTGTATCTAAATTTACAGCTACTGGCAGAGTAAACAACAAAAAGCCCCCAGGTCATCCGACCATCCCAGAAGAAAAGCAAGATCAAATAATTTGTGAGATCATAGTAAATCCCCAACAGTATACTTCCTTCATCGCGAATGTATGTGAGGTTTGTCCTTCTACTGTATGGAGACTTTTGAAAAAGAATAAGTATCACCTATACAAAATCCAAATGGTACATCAGCTAACTGGATATGACCCTGATCGAAGAACGAGAGTATGACGGAAACCATTGCACGGCATCATACCTATATCCAAAATATTTGTTTTAATGATGAATGTACATTTTTTCTCAACGGTAACGCGCATAGACAAAATTGTCGTTATTGGAGTGACAAAAATCCTCATGTCTTCCGAGAAACTCATACTCAATATCCACAAAAAATTGATGTTTTAGCTGGGATATTGGGAAATCATATTGTGGGGTCTCTATTCATCGAACAAACTTTAACCAAGGATCCGTAGTTGAATATGCTGGAAAATACTATTGACCCACTAATCACCGAAATCGTCGAAGCGATTCCTAATGAATTCGATACTGATATTGTATCCCAGCAAGATGGTGATTCACCACACTACTACAGACAAGTTAGGAATTATTTAGATAACAATTTCCCCGGTCGTTGGATTGGCTATAGTAGGTAAACGTATTGACTTTATATTCTAGGATTATAAAGTACTCGACAGTACACAAGACCTCCGTTTTCATATAACTTTTTTTTCCAAGTCACTTTTACTATAAAATATGGTATCTACGCATCAATTTCATTGCCTCAAGTTTTAACTTTTTGAATTGATTCGTTCAAAAAATCAAAGGGGAGGGGGACATTAAAGAAAAGCACTGTATATGTAGGTAAATGTATATATAGTACTCATAATTAAGTTGCCTTAACTCGTTAGGAGGAAATATCCTTGAAATTCTTTGGGATGTAGTCAATTTTTTTTTTTGCAAAAGTACACTCTTTTAACTTAAATTCAAGCTTTGGACGGTCTATGCCATCATCATCGGGAGCTGGAACTAAATTTGGAAAGTAGCAACAATAGGTAATTAAGAGGGAGTATCATTACTTACTAAGTCGGCGAGATTGTTGCTGAAATTGTTCTTAGAAAGAAGTAGATGATAACACATAGTCAACGAGTAAAAACTGGATTGTTGAGGTTAGATTAGGAAGAAAAATGTTTTTTATAATTTGTAAAATTATTTATAAATAAAACCCTACCTATGTTTGTTTTAAGAAGCCACTGACGGATTTAGAAGAAATTTGGAGATTTATTAACTACTGAAAAATTTACGAACAAACATTTTTACCGGAAACATCTTCATCTTTAACGCGTGCTGAAACCGACTGGAAGTAGCTAGTGACGTGTATATATATACTAAGTGACATATAAATCCGAACACCCAGTTTAAATGGTTTTATTTTAATAAAAGTTGGTGAATGTATTTATCTTACTGTGAATAACAAGTGAAAAAATTTTCAGCCTTATCAGTTGGACATTCCGGTTTTTATACTGCTTTTTTTTAATTCACTAACGCTCTAAAAATGAATATTTCAGCCGCAGTAAAGAATCAATTTTGGTTCTCGACATCCTTTACGATCGGTTACGATGCCTAGAGTACGGAGACCTGTACGATTTCGTCAACTTAGTGAGTTTGATAGGGGCCGTATGGTGGGACTTCTGGAAGCTGGACTTTCTTTTCGGGCAATTGCAGTTATAGTGCAAAGAAGTGTAGACACTGTGGTTAGGTGTTGTCAGGCATGGCTTCGAGAAGGCCGTACGCAAAGAGCAAGGGGACTGGACGCCGCCGTAGAACAACAGACCGTGAAGATCGCCGCCTAAGATTATTGGCCTTAAGGGACCGTTTCTGCAGTACCAGGTCCATTGCAAATGAATGGTTTGCAGAACACGGAAGACCTATTGGCATGCGAAGTGTTTACCGACGAATGAGAAGTTTTGGCTTGTTTTCATACCGGCCACACTGGGTCCTCCCTTTAACTCGAGAACACCGACGTAATCGCCTTGAGTGGTGCAGACAACGGTCACACTGGGATAAGGAATGGATCAGTATTGTCTTTAGTGACGAGTCTCGATTTTGTTTAGGCATGCACGATGGTCGTGCCAGGGTTAGTAAGCGACGTCGTGAAAGGAGGAATCCACAGTTTTTTGTTGAAAGACATGTTCATCACACTGTTGGAGTTATGGTTTGGGGTGCTATAGCTTATGGTTCCAGGTCACCTTTAATCTTCATCAGTACCGCGCAGCGTTATATCCACCAAGTTCTAGAACCCCATCTTTTACCCTATCTTGACACCCTGGCAGATCCAACTTTCCAACAAGATAATGCCCGACCACGTGTTGCAAGAGTCACAATAGACTTCTTTCAACATAATGATGTCACATTGTTACCATGGCCAGCAACGTCCTCCTCAGACTCTAGAAGCACTTCGTGAGGAGTTGGTGGTTGCCTGGAATGAGATACCACAGGAGGACATTGACCACCTGATCAGAAGCATGCCTAGGCGCGTTGGAGAGTGCGTAGCACATCAGGGTGCATCCATACATTATTAAAGGTCAAAGGGCTTTAAAGCAGTGCAATCATTTTGAAATTTTTATCATTTACTTATTATGCTTCATTAAGTACTTATACAAAATTTTATTGAAATAAAACCATTTAAACTGGGTGTTCGGATTTATATGTCACTTAGTATATATGAAGAGAAAATGATCATGTGGAGAATGGTATATAACAAAAAATAGGAAAACAATGGGCAAAATCCGTAAAAAGAGGGAAAGTTGAGTCGAGCAGAAAATAGATTAGGTAACCCGAGCAATACGTATTTCTGCTTGTTGGCTTTATCAAGCCCGAAATAGATGCACATATGCAACCACAAAAGTAGATACACATACCCATACATCCGGACACGGGTGTAACCTGAGGAAACGAAGATGGAGAAGGAGAAAAATAATTTTTTGACACACGAAGTCCACAATAAGAGCCAACCTACACATTGTAGTATGGGGTTGTCCAAAACGGACGCAGGAAAGTAAACGCATATTAAAACAAGAAAGATTGATATTCAAATCAAGTTGGGTACTTTATTTTGAAGGTTCATTTATACCATTTATGTATGAAAAATAATATCGCTCAAATGTTCACCACGACTGGATTTACAGACGTCCACGCGATGGTCGAAATTTTCAATGACATTTTGCAACATGGTCGGTTCTATGGCATTTATCTCGGCAATGATGTTGTTTTTGAGTTCTTGGAGGGTGGCTGGTTTGTTGACGTAGACTTTGCTTTTCAAATATCCCCATAAAAAGAAGTCCAAGGGAGTCAAATCGCACGATCTTGGTGGCCATGGCACATTTCCTCTGCGCGAAATCACGCGATCACCGAAGAAGGACTGCAATCGATGGATATTGACGTTGGTTGTGTGGCATGTTGCACCGTCTTGTTGGAAATAAACATCGTCCATATCCATTCCTTCAAGTTGCGGCAAAAAATAGTCCTCTATCATCACGTGATATCGCTCAGAATTGACGGTAACGGCGTCCCCGGCCGCATTTTCGAAAAAGTAAGGTCCGATGATGCCTTTTGACCACAATGCACACCACACAGTGACTTTTTGAGGATGCATCGGCTGCTCTTGATACCCACGGGGATTTTCGTTCACCCAGATGCGGCAGTTTTGCTTGTTTACCGTCCCATTCAAAGTGAAATGCGCTTCGTCGCTGAACCTGATTTTTGATGAAAAATTAGCATCAATTTGGCGGTGTTCAAGGAGCCAATCTGAGAACGTTCGGCGCGAATAATGGTCGGCCCGACGCAGCTCTTGCGTCAATTGGATCTTGTAGGCGTGTACATTCAAATCCTTGTGGAGAATGCGGAGCAAACTGGTTCTCGAAATGCCCAATTCTTGGGATCGACGCGTTGTTGATTGTTTCGGATCGTCTCTCACACTCTCCTTCACAACAGCAATATTTTCCGGAGTGCGAACGCTCCTTGGCCGGCCAGAGCCTGGCAGATTTGCCACAGAACCTGTTGCCTCGAATTTACGCACCAGACGACCGATGGTTGTTTCGTTTGGGCGGTTGTTGCGACCGAAATGTTCACGAAGCGCGCGAAACGTGTTTTTTATTTTTGCACCATTTTTGTAGTGCTCTTGAATAACTTTAATGCGGTCTTCAATCGAATACGACTCCATAGCGATCAATGGTAAACATTCAACTAACAAAATGATATGTCGGTGACAGAAAACAAAGATAGCGTCTATGTCAAATTGACGTTTACTTTCCTGCGTCCCTATTGGACAACCCTTTATAAAATGGCTAGAAGACCTCGAATTTTCAAGCCGACATCTAACCACAACTACGCGGCCGGTTATAGTCAGTTGCTGTGGCTCTTCAAGCCAAAGGATCTACAAAGAGAATGGCCTGATGAAGCCAAGAAGCAGAAATACGTATTGCTCGGGTTACCTATCATATTTTCTGCTCGAATCCACTGTCCCTTTTTGCGGATTTTGCCCATTATTTTCCTACTTTTTGTTTTATATATATAGATATGCGGGTTTTTTATGGCTGCTGTCGTTTCCCGCTTCTCAAATGCCACATCTTTCGGTCCACCCAGTCTCCCTCTTGGAGTCCTCTGAATGTCACAAACTCCTCAACATTGCTTCCAACTTCTTGGAGGTCTACTCCATTTGCGACGCTCTCTAGTGGTACCTACTCGTAGATTTTTTTTGACATCTTGTGTTATCCATACGTTGAAGGGGGCCATACCAAAGTAATATATTTGTTTCAATCGTTATAATTCTTTCGTTCCTAACATGTTCTAGTCTGGAGATTCGGCAACTTCTTCTCCAGTAAAACATTTCAAGGGACATCAACCTCTCTTTATTTCTTTTCGCCATCTCTCATATTTCTGAGCCATAGGTACAGATACTTTCTACTATAGCTTTCAATATCAATTTCTTTGTTCCGTTTGTCACTCTAGTACTCCATAGAAAAGATTTTAGTTGTCTAATTGCCCTTTTACCCTGTGCTATTTTACTTGAAATGTCTTGGTTGCTCTTGCCTTTCACCGTAAACGTTACACCCTGATATTTGAATGATGTTTTGTTCTGTATGCTATGCTTTCTAATATCCAAATAATCTCTATCGCTGTCACCTATAATCATATACTCCCCTAAGTGACAGAAAAAATAACACCTGATAATGAATTTATTACAACAATATTTTGTCCACATGTCTATGTGGGTTAAGTAAGCAATTGATCAAAATGTCAAAAAAAATCCAGCCGTTGAGAAGGATTTACAAGATTAATAATTTGTTGGACCTGCACGATGTGTGATGCACACAGAAACACGCCTGGGCACATTCCTAATCAAATGATCGATTTAGCATTGAGATATTTCGTCCCAGCATTCTTGTATCTCGTGGATTCTGTGAAGCATAGAGTAAATGGAGTATTCTTCCCATAATGTCCCAGACGTGTTCAATGCTTGAACAATCGGGAGATCTAAGAGCAAAGGCAACTTCAATTCTGGCCATATGTGGTCGCGCATTAGCTTGTTGGAAAATTGGGTAGGTGAGCGTCCATATATAAAGCGAAACAAGTGGTTCCCTCACCTCCTGGATGTAACGCACTGCGGTCATGATACCTCTGATGAACTCTGGTGACCTGCTTCTATAAGCAATAGCCTCCGATACCATAATTCTAACAGTGTGGTGCACATGCGTTTCCGTAGAAAATTGAGAATCTCGTCTTCCACCTCGTCGTCTTCTCACCCTTGCACGGCCATCATGCATCCCCAAATAGAATCTGGACAATTGTATTCTGTTCGACGTTCCAGTTCAGCTGTTATCGGCACCACGCCAGTCGATCACTTTAGTGCCTAGGAGTGAGAAGTAAGTAATAGGATTTCCATGCTCTCAAAACCATTGGTCCGTGGATCTTGTGGACGAGAAGCGTTCCTGTAGAGCCAAATGCCTTAAGCGGTAATCTTGGTGTGGGGTTGTTCTTCTGACATGCCCTGTACCTCTAACTCTACGTGTACGGCCTTCCTGATTCCACGTCCGAAAACAAGCCACTACCGTATTTAGACTTATGTGCACCTTGGTGGCTGCTTCTCTGAAGGACTAATGGACCTCAAACAAGCCCGCCTTTCGCCTCCATTAAACTCGCTGAGCTGTTGAAAATGTTTTCGTCTTCTCACTTTAAGCATAATGAACCGATTAAAGCAGCTCTTCCCAACACATGATGATCAAATGTCAGTTGCTATCTATAAAACACAACTATCGTTTACTTACAGACGATATCACAAAAATATATCAAGAAAAGGTTTGCAATAAATTTATTATTACTGGGTGTCACTTACTATATTATGTTTTCGAAATTGTTCGCGGCCGACAGCGTAAAAAAGTATAAACGTTCAATTGCCAATTTGACAACGTTTCGAGAGATTTTGAGTTTTTATTCAGAAATTCGGGGTAGCGAGCCACAAGAATCATAGAAAGAAAATAGCATCAATAAGATTGACTCTATAGTTCCTACGCCTTCGTTGAAGGCTTCAAAGAAACTGTTCGATTCAGATCGTTTCAAAAAGCGAAACGAATCGTGATTAGGTAGGTTCCCTTAGTTACGATGAAGCTTCCATCTCTGCATATGAAAACTTGATAAAGAAAGTCTGTAATATTTCCGTTTCCATGGCAAATGCAGGGAAAATATGTGAGACTTATTATGTCTAACAGGTGAGACCAGCAGCTTCTTAATGATAGAAGCTTCCAACCTACAATTTTCATCCCTTCCAAATATACAACAATTTACAACTATTTGCCACAGCTTCCAACCTAGAATTTTCATCCCCTCCAAATCATGTCTGATATAGAGCTGAACTCTCTAAAACGTTGTCCCAGCGATTTTATTTTCGCCGCCTCAGTTTCAATTTTCAAAATGTATGCCTACCTAAACGATGGAAGTTTTAAGCTCGCGATAATATTCGAACTTCGGTTCACAAGTTTTCTGTTGTTTAAAAATATCTTTAACACACAAGTTCGTATTTCTCATTTATTTTTCTCGATTACAATACATACATCCTAGCCAGTTTCTGCATAGGAAGTAAAATCTAATGTTAGTCCTAAAAGCTTTTTCGTGCTTCTTTGAGGAACTTTGTATAGTTTTAAATCTGAACTTGTGATCAACGTTTATAGATATTTTTAGACCTTTTGAACTTTTATTTTCTTCTTTTATCATCATATTGATATCTCATTTGTATTAACCTTTTAAAGATGACAGAAACAAACATATTTTCATCAGGTAAATTTACGACCTTCCGAAAAGTTCAGGGAATAACAGATTAGATACAAACAAATAGCAGGTTACAGAAATAACCCAAACATAAGTGTTCTGTCAATAACCAAAGTGGTCCTCATTCAAAATTGAGTTCCTCGCGTGATCTGCGCCGTTAAAACTTTTATTGAGCAGGACATCCTAAGAGGGCATTTTAGTTGGAGAAGTCATAAAGTAGAGTTGTAATGGTTTCTTTGGACTCTCGTCTAAGTTCATCTAGTTAATTAATTTAATTAAACTAGTTACAACTAATTAATTAGGGAATACAAGACCAGCTGTTGAGGGTTGAACTGCGGACTATGTAGTACAGTGGCGTACAAGGATGCCCAGCATAACTTCATCCAACTCATCATATCAGAAACCAATCGGTATACAGAAAACGATAACATAACAATAAACTGTTGTATTTTGGTGTATACATGATGTTCAATTTTGCCAGAGAAGGTATCAATTTGTTTAAAATAATATTCTCTATAGTAAATGTAACCCCCTAGCTGTATTAGTATCCCCTCATTTTCCCACTTTCTGATTCTGCATATAATTCACAATATATCCTATCCTTACACATACCTATATTTCGTGATATATTTTCTTTATATTTGAACAAAATTTGAAGATTGCTCATTCAACTAGTGAAAACAATGTTCATGGCGGATTTAGGACTAATTCACTTCGTATAAATCCTCTATTTTTCAATATGTCAGTTAATTGAATATACAAAGGACATAAAACTAATATCCACAATAATTGGTATACACAGGGGGTAAAAATAATGAAAATGTTCCTATAAACATAAGTAGGGCCTAAAATATCCCATTAATAAGGTACAATATGTAAATTCCTACGCCAGTGATGAGATTGAATAAGGACAAAAGATGAATATGGTTCAAATAATGCTATGATGATATAGGATTACTCTCCTAATACAGTACAAACAGTTTACAATGTCAAACTTTACTAACTTCAACACATTTTGATAGTAGAGTATGTTTTTCACCTCAAATATTCAAACCAAACAAGTTCTCAATAAAGGAGATTCATGTAAAATTGATTACCTCATTCAAAAGTACAATAGATGTTTCAAAAAGTTAATGGTGTAGAAAATAAAAACTTCGGTCAGTGTCAAAATGTCCCCATTTCTACGCCACTGGCATAAAGATTTGATTTGTGTCAAGATCTTATCTACAAAGACATTATTTTTCGATTTCAAATTAAAACTTAAACATCCTGTATCTCGGTAAAAAAGCATTTTAGGACTTTAGAACTCTTCGTGTTATTTTTGACCTACTTTCTGTGCCAGAAATATTGCCACGATTTCCCGAATAACTCTGTATACCCACAATTAGGCATTTCAAAAGTAGACTTCATTTCCTAGGCCAACTGGCAAGTAAGTATTTGTCATCGCGAAAAATTTCGAAATTGAGATATGTATTATATTTCTTGGATGTTACCTATATGACATGGACAACGCGAAAAACCATAAGTTTTTGGTTTGTTTTGATTTCTCGAAGGACCATATAATATAAGCTACTGACGTCAGAATTTGATAACCCGTTATTCTCTGAGGACAACTTGTTTAAGAATAATAGCTGACAAATTTGCCTATGCGTACTTCGTGGGCTTACAAAATCGACACCATCCGCTAGATGGCTGCACCTACCTGTTATATAATAAAAAAGACTTAAAACTACGGTCTGTCTGTCTGTAGGTCTGGCCGCTAATCTTATAATCGCCTATAACTTGAGAAGTACGGCTCGGATATTGATGAAATTTTCACACAGGGTTACTATGATGGCTAAGAATGAAAATTCTTTGTACTCCAGTAGTGGCGGAGCTAGGGGCACAAACACAAAAAAAAATAAATAAAAATCGACCAAACTTGACATTTCAGAGGCTCCTGATTATTTTCGAATTTTTTTTTTTGTAATGGTTGAAACTTGGGGGTTGGGGATTGTAGGGGGTTGTATTTGTTACGTTATTAGTATTAGTCAACGACGTCTATCATTAAGGAGCATCTGATCCCGGTAACAATAGGAAAAATGAATCATAAAAGTCCGATGTAAACTTGCAATCGTTGGTGTTGCCTGCACGGCGCGATTCTGCATCATCGTAGAGGCCACTGCCGACTGCTCAATGGGTAACAAACTCCAACTGGTGAATCTGCGGCAGTGTCGATACTGACACACAGCTATTGGAAAATATTTATATATTTTAGGAATATTTGGACATTAGGAGTACGTACCACTTTAGCGTTCTGCGATGCTCTTGTAAATGATGACTTAACTAATTTCATATTTACACATATATTCTGAATTTCATGAAACTTAAATATACCACATATTTCGCCTCATTTTTAAATAGTGTTACTCTATGATGGTTCTCTGGATATTTCGTCAAGTAGATTGATGCAGTACTTATGACCCATAGAGAAACAGACAGGGACTGACAAATGTGAAACAAGGACTTGTTTGATGCATATTATGTATCTTTAAGCAACAGAAAACTTGTGAACTAAAGTTAGAATATTATCACAATTTTAATACTTCCATCGTTTAGGTAGTCGAAGATATATATTTAAAATTGATTCAGTGAAAGTGAAAGACCTTCTATTATTAAGTAGCTGAGGATCTCAGTAATACTATGCATCTGCCAGACATAGTAAGTCTGCTATGCAGAAGTCGAAGATTCATCGTACCTAATCACGATTCGATTTCGCCTTTTGTAACGACTTGACTCATTCCTTTTCTTTGAAACCTCTAATGAAGGCGTTGGAAGTGTAGAGTCAATATACTTGACGCCATTTTTTCTTAGGTTACTGGTAATAAAATACTCTAGGAGATAATATGGAGGTTATGGTTTTCATTCCAGTTACAATCTTTCCTTGCAAACGTCTGGTATTATTGCATATATTTCGATAACACCACAGAGAGCATGATACCAGAACTTGTTATTGTTATGAGTTATGATGTAAGACAACTATATGAGTTATCACATCAGCCGACAATATTTGGTAGGAAGCAGTTTTTATTTTTTATATAATCTTTACACATAGACATATTTATTGGAAACGGTCAGTTTATGCCCAAAAACAGAAACACTTTTAGCGGAATGTAAGCATGCAGACAATTAGAAGTACGAAATAATAAACACTGACGGCGGCGAATGCCAACCAGGAAATTCCAAGCTAAATTAGGATGTTGCTAAAAATATATAAAACTGGTGACCATAGGAGTTCTCTATAAAAATAATGATATGCTACAATCTCCTAAAACAATTGTATACGGAACCAATTTCACCACGGATTTCAAATATTATAAGTGACGATGATAGTATGATAAACATGAGAAAACAACAATCCCAGCTTACAAGCGTACGGAGTACTCACTTTTATTGCGAGGGTAGTACATAAACAACGCGGGCTTCAATGTCAGGATAAATTAAGAGCTACTTACTTGGCAACATAACCACAGGGAAGTCCTTCCTTGGCGAGAGATAGAGTCGATAGAACTCGATTCTCGGGACCAATCTTATTTTTGACAAAAACCTTTTGAGAACCTTCCATATTCTGCCAACTCATGACATGCACAACTTTACTGTTTATTAATTATGCTAATGGCCTGCCTCTATACTGATCATAGAACAATATAATAGTGGCCATGATATTTCTCAATTATATTATCATATAAAAATACACATTGCTTGGGAGAACTGTAGAATCCTAGAGCATAGAAGTGAGAGTCATGTCCATAACCAGAGAAACGGAACGGTAGCTTCTTACCGCATGGAAGTCACGCCTGATATGGAACTATTCTGCAAAGGGGAACGATAGCTTCCTACCGCATGGCAGTCATGCCAGATATGAATACCATAACAATTTGGTGCTTGTTACGAAAAGCAGCCCAGAAACCATAGGATATGTCAATACCCAGAAGCTCCGACATTATCACTGGTTCGGAGATAACCGAGCAACATGACAACTTTAAAGTAACAATCTCCATACACATCCAGCGATTGCCACGAGAAGAGGCTAAGCTGACTAAGCAGTCATACGTCGGCCGTCAAGCCGATGTGTTAATATTCAAAACGCTCCGACATTTCCATTGGCAGAGGAAACGGAACAGTAATTAATCCTCCTGGCAACCCGGCTCTGTATGTCTCACAACAACCCCCAGGATCTGGAGGCGTCACAAATCTGTAGATGTTTGACTCTATGTTACGTCTAACTTTATATTAACTATTGATAAATATATCTTATCTGACTATTTTATCGTGATTATAAGGGTACAATGGTTAGAAAATACAGGTTCCACGTAGTATAGTGAAAACTCTCACCGTTTGACCTCAACCTTGACCTGAACTTGATATAGCCACTATTCAGAAAATCAACACACAGACACTGCGACCTTCCAACTATTAGAACAATACTCGTATGAACTAAGAGGACTGATGTCTCAGCGTGCACTTGTTTTCACGAATACGCGTGAAATTTACCAGGGTCGTAAGTGGTAGTTGAAATGTGTATGCTAGCAGTGCCTTTCTTAGCATTCCAAGTGTCAAATGTGAACCTTTAACACTGCAAAAATATGTCAAAAATATTGTGTATGCTTACAATATTTTGAGCAACATACTAACTTAGTGTGGTATTCTCTTGGTTGGTTCGCAGGCCGGCTATAGGTGGTAAGCAAGTGCGCCCCAGGGCGCAGTGGTGTGGGTGGCCCAAAATTCTCAATTAATGTGGGGGAGGGCGGATATTTTATCCTTTGCCTCAGGGCGCTTAAAACCGACCATGGTGCTCGCCATCTTGAATATCTGATTTGGTAAGTATGATACCCTAATGGATACAAGCCTTCAACTGTCAAAGTACATCTTGAAAATAGATCTTTCGAATATTATTGGGTGATGGCAGAACAGTAAAAATAAAGAATGGCGTCCAGCAACATGCCTACAAAACGGAACTTGAATAATTTCCTATGTGTGGATGTACACCCTGCATAGATGCAAATACGTAATTACCAATTTTTACTCCCTACGCCACGGGCGACAAGGTATTGCAATCGCGAAAAATTTCGAAAGTAAGATATGTTTTTGGATGTTATGTGGCATGTGAAATTTCCACACAATGCCAAAGACTTTGCGGTTTTTGAAAATCGGTTCAGTAGTGTCGTAGATAGGGATACAAAACAAAAAAACAAAAACTGCTCATATTACGTTATTTTGATCATTTCCCGGAAGAACTGTAGGGTTTAACAATTGAGGTTTGAGGATGGGCGGATTACCCCGAACATTTGCCATCTCCAGATTGCAACGTTGTCAAATGGGTGGGTACTATGGACTAATTCTATAGGCCTTTTTTACTAATTAGATCCATTTAATTTTTTGTGTTACATGTTCGTAGCTGACTTTTTTTTTAGAGCTAACTTGTTCCGAACATAATGCTGTCACTGTTAACATTCCTCAGGCACCAGTAGTATTTTGGACTAATATCTATTTTGCTACCTCACTCAAATGCTCAAAGTTCATGTATACAGATGTATGACAAGTAATTACAACGCAGCTATGAAGTCGTTTCCAACTGTTACTTACCGTACCATTACTTTCCATAATTTACGCCGTGTCCTTTTTTTTTTTTTGGCGTTAGGACTAGGAGTCCATGCAGCCAGTCACTACGTTTCTTATACATATATATTTATAACACATTGACGCCACAACATCCATGGCTTCGGAATGTGATTTCCGAAGGCGAGATTCGAAATCGCGGCCCGGCCGGCCGGCTGATCAGTAGCACGACACTCTGACCCACCCGGCCAACCGAGGTCCCCACGCCGTGTCCTAATCAGCTAAAAAATGTGAGGACGAAATAAAAAAAAAGTATTTGGTAAGGATCACTGGCGCTCCCATGGCGGAGGGGGGGGAGGGGGTAAAGGGGGTAATTACCCCCCAGACGATTCGAGCAGTCTTTGAAAAGGTGGTATAAAGTAAACGTCTTATAAAAAAAAAAATCTGTAACTTTAAGAAAGGATAGCGGCCACACTGCCAACCCGCTCAGTGCGCATGCGACTAGCGACTGCTCCCACCAACAGCAACGGTGTGCACTTCTTCCTGTTGGAACAGGTATAGTCTAGTCTTTTATGGTCTAGTCTAGTGTCTAAATTCTGTACCAGTCCTGAGTCGCTAACGCTATTTTCTATGCTCTATTGATTTTTTGTTTTCCACGCATAAGCCAGAAAATTAATTTTTGTTTGTTTTTAATTTTTATACTTTAAAATAGTCGTGTCTAAAAAATGACTGACGAAAAAATAGAAATTTAATATAATTTCAATTACGAAGTGTTTGGTCCATACTCCAGCTATCATTATCATCTATGTCTATTTTGTCTCGGAAGTCCCTGTATATAAGCAGTGCATTTCTTTCGTCCGAGATGGCAAATTATATATTTAGTTTTTGAAAATTGTGTGAACTTAAGAAATCTTGTTTTCCAAACAGAAAAGGTTCTTTGTTATGAGATACGTGAATGCGTGGAAACCAATAATGCCGTTTATTTGACAATATTTGTGTAACTTTTAGTGCTGGTTGACGGCTGCTGTTGTCAGGATGAGTAAAAAGAACCAGAATACCATCGATTGGTTCCTTTCTAAACAAAACAGTCTGATCCACCGGCACAAGAATTACCGGAATAAAACTGATGATAATTCTACAATTCAACCTGAGTCTTCCACTTCAAAATTTCTTGATGTTGCACCGTATGCTGAACCAAGTTTTGAACAATCGGGTGCGAAACCTAAAGGATCCAATTTTGATGATGTTGCGCCATATGTAAATTTCAGCGGCAACTTGTCTTCCATGAAAAATATACCTTATTGAGGTGTGCAATGATCCCTAATGACTCTTTCAAATATCCCTATTCCACATACTTGAAATAATAAAGAAGTGAAATGTTACTTATCAAAAAAACACTTTGAGAAACTTTCTTGGCTGTCATATTCAGAGCAACTGCAAGGGCTTTTCTGTAAATATTGCGTGGTTTTTGCAAAATTAGGAGTACATAAATCAACTAAATTGGGAAAACTTGTTACCGTACCACTAAAGAAATTTTCGAAATTGCATGGCAAAACCGGTGATTGTGAGACACATGAGAACTCAATATATCATACAGAAGCAGTTTCAGATGCTAACAAAGATTTACTAAAATCCAGAGAATGATATAAGAAATATAATAGGTTCAGAGCGAATTGAGCAAGTATCAAAAAATTGACAAAGATTGACTCCTATAATAGAATCTATAATTTTTTTAGGTCGCCAAAATATGTCACTTTGAGGGCATACAGATAAGGGACGACATTTTTCTAATGACAGCATGAATGACGTGAATGCCCTTAATAATGAAGAGAATTTTAGAGAACTAATACGGTTTAGAGTCGAGAGCGGCGACAATTTATTGAAAAAAAACTTAGAGAACTCAAAAGCGCATGGCTACGTACATAAGCGGCCGCATCCAAATTGAAATTATAGAATGTTGTGGCGAAGAAATCTTGGATATAGTTTTAAGTCGCGTCAGGCAAAGTCAGTATTACAGTATTATATTTGACGAAACTACAGACATTAGCCATAAATCACAAATGTCAATCGTATTGCGGTATTGTTATCAAAAACATATTTACGAGAACTTCATGGGATTTGTGGATTGCTAGTCAAATTTTGATGGAGATACAATGGAGCTCAAACTCGCAGGTCAAATTCTTGCTCAAACAAACAAGCATTTCATTAAAACCAATAAGCAAAACTCAAAACTATGTGTGGGCATTGGTACTGATACGTGTAACCTAATGTTAGGTGAACAAAGGGGCGTTGTAATGGAATTGCAAAAATGCTCTAAAGAGGCCATGCGCAAATCATGCTTTGAATCTTTTGATTTCAAAAAGCAACAGTGTCGAAGCAATAAGAAATACTGCAGGTATGATGAAGGAAGTAATCGCATTCTTCAAAGCATCCGCTAAAAGAAATACAGTATTAAAAATAAAACTAGACGGATATCAAATTCATAGTATGTGCGAAACACGATGAACCGAGAGATATGATTCTGTGGTCCAATTTGAAAGCAAATTCGAGAAAATTGTAGATGTGCTAAATATTATATCAAATTGGAAAGACCGCGAAGCTTCTTCAAAAGCGGAGTATCAGAATACTATTCGCATCTATGATAAAATCACATGAAACCCTGGGTATTGAACTGACTGTGCCAAGAATAACAAGCAGGCAAATGAACAGGTCGAACATAGTTACATCTGACAAGGAAAATCATTACAGACTGAACCTATATTTCCCTTTGCTAGATAATATATTAAAGGATTTGGTATACCGGTTCAATGAAAAGTCTTTATATATCTACAATTTTAATATTTAATAAGCTGAAGTAATGGACATATCAGAAACAGTCTCTAAATATTTGCATGGACTAAATAGTAACGAAAGCAAAAATTTAATAAGTACCAGATTAAAAGCAGAATTACAACACAAGATATTATAGACAGTGGAATGTCACTCTATTTTTCATGTGATGAAACATTTTTTTTTTCAATTAATAGATGCTTACAATTATTGATTTCATTGCCGGTAAGTGTTGCGACATCTGAAAGAAGTTTCTCCAATGTAAAGAGGATAAAAACTTGGCTGCGCTCCACTAGGTTACAAGAGCGATTAGTGGGTTTAGCTCTTTTGTATATTCATAGGGATATTGAAATAGAAGTGAATACAAACATAGATTGGTTCGCCAGCAAAAAGAATAGGCGCCTTGATTTTGTAATATGATAACACCTGAACTTTGCCTGAGGTTGTTTCTCAAATCCATCTCCCTTCTGTTGGCCAATAAATAAAAAAGAAGATGTAGTTAAGGGTTTACTTAGGTTTGAACCACCACGGTGATCTTTTCCAAAGTATCCAATCAAGATATGCGGTTTTATTTATTGGCCAGCAGATTGATATAAAAGTCAGTTCAAATTCTGTTCAAGTCACTTTCTAAGCTAATGTAATGATTGTTTTATTTTGAGTCTGTGAACTGATGTAGTTTCATAGTTTATATGTTTTTGTTTTTTGAGACTGGCTAAAAGAATGTAGTTATAATATTTTTTGTGTTTTTATCATGATTAAGAATTTTATTTTGATTGACATTCAGTTTTATACTTTATAGAAGTCGTAACATATTAGTTATTGTTATTTTTTCCATGAAGATGTATTTTTTGTTGTTTTGTCTGACATTCTTATGTAGAAAAGTCTGTGATAGATTATATTATTTTGCATTTTTGTTTTAATATATGAAGATTGCTCGAACTTGGTTTGCTTTATTTACACTTTGATTTCGTATGATTCAAAATTTAAAAAAAAGTTGTATGTATTTTCTACAGAAATTACTAAATTCATATGTCTATATGTTCATGCTTTTAATGTTAAATCATTATAACACTTCAGTACGTCACACTCAGGATTTACTTTCCATTTTACCCCTCCCAGACTGACATCCTGGGAGCGCCACTGGTAAAGATAAACCGTCCTTAACGATCACCGAGAGATGATATTTAAATTTCAAATATAGCTTATTTAATTTAGGAGACGATCCAAGTTCAGGCCATCCACACGAGGTCGTAACCGAAAAGAATGTAAAAGTGCGAAATGAGCTATAATGAAAAACAGCCGAATGCCGTGTGGACAGCCGAAACCCCGAATATATCTGCCAGAAATCCCACACATCAGCTGACCAACAGAGCACAAGAGTTGGTGCAAAAATGCTGAAAATATATGAATTTAGAGAGAATAGTACTTACTGTAAATTGCATAATCGCAGCGGACGAAAGTTGACTATGTTTTTTGGTGTTTCAATCAAAGAACAAAACCGGGGATCTGGGTTTTCGAGAATTAAGATCAGCTAATTGAGGCCAAAAAGTCGAGGCCGAAGGGAAAAGTAATGTTTGTGTGTTTTTTCCAAAGAATCAGTTTTAGTCAACGAATTCGAAGAAACTAGAAGGAGACATTTGCATTGCTTGTTGACAAAGTTGCGTTATTTAGTCCATACTTTTGACTCATTTAACTGCCATTGCTTACGAAGCCATAACGAAATGAGCGTAGGTTTGCATATGGGTGAGTGTATTCAATATGATGGAATTTATTTTGAAAAACAATAAGTTTTTTTATATGACAAAGCTTATGTCGTACCCTACATAGCTTGTCATATTTTTTTATTTAACACATGGATATTTCATGCTGCTTTGTACCTCGGACAATGTACTACTTCCTTTTACCGAAGTTGTCGCGTAGACAGAAGCCTAAATACCGGGCACCGTGGTTGCTATAAGAAGCTTAAAGACACACCGTGTTAATTTGATACTTGAACTGACTAAGGTTAATAGAACTAGAAACGGCTTCCTCAGGCAGATTGTTCCACAGTCTCGACACCCTAAGAATTAACGAGCGATCGTACAGGCCAGTTTCGGATCTACCAAGATCGACACGATTAGGATGGAAGGTGGAAGAGCAGAACTTTTAGGAGACTGTCCGTTAGAGAAGAGTCATCGATAAGTCTGACAACCCGCCTTCAAACAACATCGAGCATGGATAATTTAACCAGGGCGGCAGCACCCCAATCATGTGAGCAGTACTCGAGGCTAGGTCTTATCTGGAGCTCGTACAGAGTGAGGAGGTTATGTGGAGAAAATTACTTCTTAGCCCTGAGAAAATCTTTGGATAATACTAATACTAACATTTTCGCGGAATAAATCATAAATTCGTTTTCCCATATTCATGTATGATAAGCTCGGGAGTGCTCTACATAAAGGGTAACGAGTTCTGAAATTAGGTTACTCTCCGGCTATTATGTTCCAGGATAAGTTTGTTCTATGGCCAACTTTTCTACATAATAATAATAATACGTTAGATTAACATTATGTTAATCTAACGTCCACATTATGGTAGGAGCTTAATGAACCGTTCTATGTGATACCATCTCACGTATTTGTAATGTATGGCCTAATTCAATGGTCGTGTTATATTCCAGCTGAGGTAATTTGAACCGTGAACAAGCCTTGATAAATTAATATTAGTTTGGGAAAGAACATACATATACAATGAGGCAATATTTCTTGGACAGAAAGTGTATCCAAAAATAACAGAAAATGCTCCTATAAACATCGGTCCTAAAATGCTCCACTACCAAGATATGGAGTTTTGTACATTTGGACGCCAAGAGACAAAACATGAACATTGATCAAATAACGCTATGATGAGTTAGAATTACCTACATAAGATTTTCAATGCTAAACTTCACTAATAATTTATTCTCAAAATACAATGGGGTTTAATTTTCCATACTCACACCAGTTTTTATACACAAACTGGCGTCAAGTAGGTTCACTCAGCACTTCAAACGCAACGCCGGCATCAGTTCTGAAGGATTATACTCAGCATAAATTAGACCCTACCGTTATAAGATAGCGCCATAGACTATCCTGTATAGAGCATAGCTGTTATGATTTCGTTCGTTGTAACAGAGACACGAAACAGCTGCCTTTGGATAGACCCTCTGAGATAAAAGTTAGTTGCGAACATGTATAACAGAGGAATTAAATGGATCAAATCTGTCTATACCTGTACAGTTAGTCCATACACACTCCTTCCCAGTACTACCTGTAGTACCGGCAATGACGCCTCTTCCCACTACCTGATCGCAGGATGCGTCAGACGCGCCAACGCGACACAGCGAGGACACCAACGAATACCGACACGCAGGCTGATGAAGCCAAAGAGCAGATGCAAGGACGCATGTCGAAAACATTTCGCTATAGTTCTAAGTTTTAAGGGCATATGTAGGGGGAAGTCTATCATGTGTAAAATATGAAGTGTATTAATATATTAACATCAGAAAGTAGCGATACACAGTCTCCCACTTACTTGCTCCTAATTTTTTTCTAAAATGATCAGGATCCTGTGAAACGTGTAAAAAAAGTGTCAGCGACTTGACCGATTTCAAGAAACTACAAGGATTTTCGGACAGACCGACAGACAGACCGACCGAAATGAGTGACCTAGTTTATCGTGAAATATAATTATGTCATACACGTATAACATCAAAAAAATATAATGTCTCATTTTCGAACTTGTTCGCGATTACAATACCTCCTCGTCAGTAGGTGTGGGAAGTAAAAGAGTGGTCAGCAAAAATTTTCTCAGGTAAAACTGAATACGTTATTCGGAAATGCAAAAGATGTTTCAAAAAAGTCAGTAGCGTGGAAAATAATGTTCTTTTCCTTCTGTAAGAGCCATAGCATATTTATACGCATCGACCCCGGTATTTCTACCCATCTATTGAACATATCTCATTCAACACAGATTTCTCCAAACATTTGCCCATGTTTGGGGTATGCCCATGAAAATTCGCAATATTTTCAACACCTGTTTCGAGATCTGACCGTTGTCTGACCGATGACCAATGGGTGAGTGGTAAGTGGCGAGTGGCAAGGTTAGTCATAGCCTCATTGCCGGGTAGTCGGTACTGTTGGTACGGCTGGGAACAAGTTTATAGATCGCAATATTGTCAAAGGTGGGGACTATGGACTAACTTTATGGGCCTGTTTGCCTGACTTGATCCATCCAGTTTTTCTGTTTAACATGTTCGTAGCTAAATTTTTTACTCAGATGGGCTAACTTGTGCCCCAAATAATCCTTTATGAACTATAACAGCGTTGCGTGGGAAGAGCAGAGCCTACTTGATGTCATCTTTTCTATGATTCTGACAGCTTGCGTTGAAATGTATGGTCGCGTTCTATTTCTACCTGGAATTAAAATCTTAGAAATGGTTCCTATTGGCTGATTGATTAAACTTATCTCTCATTAGTAGTTGTAGTACTTATATCAGCAATATCTATAATCAAATCAATGCACAACATAAGATTACGCTTAGATTAAAATGTGGTATACAGCGAAAATATATAATGGATGAGCCTTTCCACTAAATCAGTGATTCGGAATTTGCAGCCATTTATCATACTCAGCATTCTAGATATTTAAACAAACGTAATAATATGTATAAAATTATCATCGCAAAAATGTTATCCACAACGGATGTCCCGTTTACATGTAATTAGAAATATCATCATTTTTATGTCTGATATACACGGGATGTTAAAAAGTTTGCATTAGTCAATTGCCTCACAAATAAATTTTGAATTCAGTCTGCTTTGCACACAGTTCAAAAAATCACGCGCTATATTCATAAAGGTTCTTTCAAGTCTTCTTAGAACAGAGACTTGATTTTTTTGACGCCTTAGTTTTCTCACCACTTGAAAAAGGTAAATGTAGGGCTTTTTGTGGGTGCCGAAGTTGAAGTTTAGCTGTCATTGGTCACATTAAGAATATAAGTGATGGCTCAAGTATTGTTGTTGAAATGACTAACAAGGGTATTTTTAAAACTTATATATGAGGTTATTCACAATGGAAAGGATCAAATATCTTCGACAGTAGCCGACCGTTAACCACAAAATGTTGAACCTTCTTGTCGACCTCGTAGTATTATCATAGAAACACTGTACTACTCCATATACTCATCTACAGGTTTACCTATTTGATATAACACCGATCTGATGCGTACATGAGGGTATTAATATCTATTCATAAAACTGATACAGTTGCATTCAAACTTAAAAAAGTAGTATAGTTACAGGATAAATAACTAGTACATCTGACATCAGCGTTGCTACTTTCTGGTCCGGAATAGCAGCTAATACCCTATTTAAAACTTGGTGTATAAGTAAGCTAGATGGACTTCTGGTATTAGAATGAGTTAACAGATAAACTCATGCTTGATTGTCGCTTTGAAAGGGAGAGTAAATGCGTTCTCCAGGCGGTCCTACTGTCGTTTTCAAGAGTATCCATTACGGTAGAATAACAGCTGATTATCTAGTGATATTTCAAAATTTCTCATATCGACAAGTGGCAGACAATTCCGACGTATCCGTCAACGACACGTGGACAGAGCCGTATTTTGTCTTTTTTTTGTACGCAACGGATTCATTTTGTACTGGCTAACAAATCTTTTATTTAGAAAAGTTCCCCCGCATACAAAAAATGCTAAAAGCAAAATGGCTGCTAGTGACGTTGACTACTTTTCAAGTCAGGTAGCAATAAAATAAGTTTTTGACTTTGTTAATCATTTCTACTTTTCAGAACTTGAAACACCATTTGATTTTAAAGGGCAATGAATCAGCTATAATTGAATTATGTTATACTGATGACGGACAATTAACTAGACACACGTGTCTACATTATTTTTACATGTAAAATTATAGCTTCTGGGAAAGGACAACACAGTCTGCCGTATTGATTTATCTCGTAATCAATAAATCCCAGATGTACTATGTGCACTCCGTATATTTTATTGGCAAAATTTCCTTTCACCAAAACTAACTACTAGCACATCTGAAGAAGGTCCCGAGCTTTACCAGAATTACATCCGACTTTGCTGGATTTGCCCGTGCGCTTTGAAAATAATTGTAATGGTGGCTTCGTGCATAGTGCAGGACCGTGCAGGCTGTTGTTGCAACACACGGTATAGTAGCGGGAAAAACAAATGCACTGTCACCTAGAAGTGAGATAAATATAAGATATATTTAACTTTTCTGATATGTACTTTGAAAAAAGTCACCGAGATGACCGAATCATCAGCAAAAACCTAAGCCTACATATGTGGTTTCATTTAACGGTCAGAAAACATGAAGTAATAACCCTGTATAGTGTAATATCACTGGGTTATAAATTTTTTCCATTGAATAAAACTATTCTAAAGAAAGTGACAACTTTTTATCGAAGTTTGTTGGATGTTGGTGCAGGTCACCGTGCCAGCAGCGTATTCATAGGCGTGCACGTGCCGGAAAGTCGCCGACATTCACATCGTCGTCACAGACATCACCACCACAATGCCACGACTCAACAAACCAACTCGAACAATGGTGCAGGTAAATTGGATCTGCACGGTTTCCTTACGGCTAGATTGGAGGCTAGAGCACAAAACTTATATTCTGTAGCTGCCTTGTTGAAACTTTTATTTCTTTATTTTTTGTATAGCTTTCCAGTGCCATGACGACAACTCAGCTATAGCTATATTCTAGGCTCGAGCACAGACATTTAGGTTTTGTTCCTTTATTTTATTTTCACAAACGTTTTCCTTATATATTTTTTTGTCGTAATCACGTTCCTTAAACGAATTACAAAAAACTTTTTATCGTTTAAAAACTCGGTAAAAATTATTACTTTTGGGGTTGATAAGCTTTCCAATTAAAGTTCAAACATTCCAAAGAGTATTTCATGTACAGTTTATTTTGAAGCATGTATTCAATTGCTAATAACTCGCTATATGAGACACATACGTCGGTGCCTCGTACCCAGTTTCTTCCGTATACTATAGTTGGCTACCAAAATGGAAGAGAGTAGCCTGCGGATCTTACCGTACTCAAAGACATATCCCGTTGCATTTCCGTCTTGGTACCAGACTAAAGCCTCTGACTTGCAGGAAAAAATGAGGAAAGGAGAAAGAAGGAGAGGAAGAGGAAAGAAAAAAGGAAGAACAGAGGGAAGGGCGGAAAAATGAGGAGAGAGAGGGAAGATGGAGGATGAAAATGAAGTTGTGTAATCTCATTTGAGCGTAAACGGATCTACAATACAAAAGTTGACCCCCCCCCCAAACAAGATGCTCGGTCCGCGAATAAATGACTATAAAGAGAGGAGCGCATGGTCTATAGCATAACAATGCTTTAAAATAAAGCCTAAAATGCTTTCTAGATCTTGTAGAGAAATGTTTGAACTATAATTTACATACTTGGCAACCTCCAAAAGAATTACTGTAACCGGGTTTTGAACCATTGAAAAGGGGATTACCAGGATTTTTTAGACTTTGAATCGCATATAACATGGAAAGGATCAGAGAGAAGTTACTCTAAAGCCCGTATCGTCAATCGTTCCTACAATTTTAGGACGCCTATATGGCCTCCTTGATTTTCCTAGTATTTTATCTCCTTCAAGAAGGGTGAAATATTTCCAGATTTATACTGTTCCGTGACAGCCGCAGCGCTCTCCTATTGTGAGGCTATGTTTTCTTTTTGAATTGTAGGAAATGTCAGGCTGTAAAACAGATGATATACATCAAGCGCATGAACAATTTGATGCAAATAGCTATTTGTAACATAACCTCAAAAAAGAGCGCAGACACGAAACAGTAGAAAAATGTGGAAGTCAAGGAGGTCATAAAGGCTTCCTACAATTATTGTAGGAACGACTGACGTTACGACCCTCAGGGTATTTCCTCAGTTTTCTACTGTTTCGAGTTAGCCTCTATTTTGAGGTTATGTCACAAATACCTGTTTGCATCAAATTGTTCATACTTTTGATTTATATCATCTGTTATATCAGCCTGACATTTCCTACAATTCAAAAAGAAAACATAGCCTCACAATAGGCGAGTGCTGAACAGTAGAAATCTAGAAATTACCCAGCCTGTCTGAAGGGGAGAAAAGGCTATGAAAATCAAGGAGGCCATAAAGGCGTCCTAGAATTGTAAGGACGACTGACGATACGGCCCTATGGAACTTTTTTGTTCAATATGTCAAAGAATTAATAAACTTTGAAGAAACCAATTCCTTCTAATTTAATTAGAAAAATTAACAACGGTGCTAGTAAATTAAATATGCACGGTATGTTCACGGCCAAGGTAGAGCACGGAACTTTGGATAGTGATTATATTTTATGATAGCCACCTTGTTTTTTTTCTTATTTCTTTATTCCTTCTAGTATTTATTTTATTTTTCATTATGATTTATTTCTTCATTGCTTCAGCTTTTGGAAATTCCTTACGACTAGGCTAAAGCACGATCTTGAATATTGTACAGCTTTAATTTTTTTTGTATTTTTTAGTTTACGTAAAATTTCTTATATTCAGCAACTGCGAAGGGAGTTTCACATACATATATGTGATCTTTATTCTGACAGATTGTAGATGCTTTTACATCATTCGTATCCCACATACAGGTTGTCGCAACAAAAATGGAAAGTAGTTTTATGAGTGGTAACCTTGATATGTTATTGGTGTATATTTTAAAACTATTTTAATATATACTGGGTGTTTCATAACTTCGTGCCATAGTTCACGTATCTTTTAAACAGATTGCCCTATATTTTGTTGCATATTTGCATAGAGCTTCTATAAACAAGCAATTTTATATCATATTACATATGGTTTCGATTGCCAATTGTGTAGATATTTAGTGAAATGTCTGAAAAAGTGGCCAACTTTGACGGCTCGCAGCTCCGTTATTTTTGAAAATATTTAGATGAGCTTTACTTCACAAAAAAATTATCATCATCGATTTTAAGCTGATCTGAAATAGATGCTAAAATATCTTTTTATTTATACAGGATATCTTAAAGCGTAAAGTAAGTAAATTTCAAATGAAACACCATGTATATTTCTACATTATTAAATAGCTTTCCTTGGAAACTTTTTTGTTGTGGCGTATACCACTTTCTTCGAACAGTTTTCGAGTTATTGCTATTAATTCCAAGAAAAAAAATATATTCCCTATTTAGACTTAAAATCTGATCCTCCATGAAAACAAAGAAGTGTTTTTCGCACAAGAATACTCATCTTAACCCAAAACAGTAATTCATTATGAAACTGTTATAATGCATTCCAAGTAGTTCTGTTGATTCCCAGAAGTTTGATCTCAGGCCCAGTATTTTTTCACGACCACGCTGTTTCAGTAGTGAATGTAAACTTATTAACTAGGAGAAAAGACCGGGCAACACGCCTACGGGAAAAGTGGTTTCGGTTAATTTCGCTGAATTTTTGATATGTTATGCGCCTTGGCATCCTGAAAAATTGTTTCAATGGCCACAGGCCCCCAACCTCAACGGGTCCCAAGATATAGGCCGTCTGAGTCAGTATAATGGAGAAAGAGTGGTTTCGCCCAGTTTTTTAATATGTTATGTGCCTCTGCATCCTAAACAAATGCCTTAATGGACACAGGCCCCAAAACCCAACGGGTTCCATGATATAGAGCGTCCAAATCGGTATAATCTATTGGTTATACTGGAATACCAGCTTTAAGTGAAAGAGTGGTTTAGGTTAATTCCGCTGAATTTTTTATATGTTGTATCTTGACGTCCTGAATAAATGGCGCGATGGGCACAGGCCCCAAAACTCAACGGGTCCCAAGATATAGGGCGTCCAAGTCAATATAATGGGGTATCGGTTCATCTCAGATATCTCTGGTTCAAGTGAAAGAGTGGTTTTGGTTTATTTTGCTAAATTTTTCATATGCTACGTGAACAAATGCCTTAATGGGCAGAGACCCCAAAACTTAACGGGACCCAAGATATAGGGCGTCCAAGTTAGTGTAATCTATTGGTTATAGTGGAATATATGCTTTAAGTGCAAGAGTGGTTTCGTTTAATTTCGCTGAATTTTTTATATGTTATGTGTCTCGGCATCCTGAACAAATGCCTTGATGGCCTCAGGCCCCAAAACTCAGTATTCCAACATATATTTACTCAGCTATCTGCTCTATCTAGAAGAGTGGTTTCGGTTAATATGATATGAATAATCTTTGAAATCTCATATATCGCGTCATCCTGAACAAATGTCTCAAAGATCACATATAACTGGAACCACATCTCTTTTCCATTGAGGTTGGAAGAATTAGACTCAATGAAGTTAGTAGCAGGTAGGCCGACAAATCTGTTAACCGGATACGACCAGAAATAAACCCTTCTACGACTCAACAAGAATGATGACAGTGACAGCTCCTTGTGTGTTTTTCTATTTAAGGGAGACTGCTACACGCGCAGCCGCACATTGATCGAATACGTTGTTATGAGAGGACATTTTTAGGTTATTCGTTACTTGTTGCAATCTACAATTAGGTACTGAGTACTGCGCAAGCATTTTCTGTTTAGTTTTCCATTGCATTATATACTTTTTGTTGATCGTTTCTCATATTTCGTTTATCGTTAATCGTGTTTCATTTTTGGTCTCTCGTTTTTCGTTTTCCATTTTCCGTTTTCGTTTTGATTTTTCGTACTGTTTTAATTTCGTTATTTTTAGCATTACGTGTAGTTTTAATTGTGAGCAGTGCAGCCTTCATTTTATACTATAGCAGCGAGCACGACGCAGCGCATGCCATGTTATGTGTGTAATGAAGTTTTCGCTATTTGTACCATGCGACATCAGTAATCCAAAAGTGGAGATTGCTATGAGGTACTGAGAGGAGCTGAACCACTCTGCTTTTTTGATAAGCGATATATCACGTGTTTGTTTTAACTGTGATTTATTACTTCGAAGCGGCCTTGCCAAATCCCGAAAGTCTTAGATTGAATGTCCTTAGACAAAAATCCTCTGAAACATGTATGATATGTAATCACCTGAGTATACATTTGCACCGGCTTAGTATCGAGGCTCGCGTTTAAATATATTTGGAGAATAAAATTTACGTCCCTCAAGCATCTCAGATCTGTTCACAGTACCTCTTTGGAAAAAGGATTTCGTTTGAGGAACTTTTATATAGAACTCAGTAGATTTTTTACACGATCAAGAAAATCGACTGTAAAAAATTTGACTGATGAAAATTGTAATTATCTTACTTCGATATCAAAAGCTCAATTCAATAATTTACATGAGTCTTGCATTCCGGTCATTGGAGGTAATAACTTTTGTGGTTACCACAAAATCTCGCCCTATATCTTGGGACCCATTAAGTCTTGGGGCCTCTGCCTATTAGGGCATTTGTTCATAACGCCGAGTCACATAACGTATAAAAAAGTCAGCGAAATTAACAGAAACCGCTCTTTATCTTGAATCAGATATTCGACTAGAACCGTAATCTCATTATGACTTGGACAGCCTAAATCTTAGGGCCCGTTGAGTTTTGGGGCCTCTGTCCATTGAGGTATTTGTTCAGGATTCCGAGTCACATAACGTATAAAAAATTTAGCGGAATTAACCGAAACCACTATTCCACTTAAAGCATATATCCCCATTACCCAATACTACCCAATAGATTATACCGACTTGGACGCCCTATATCATGGAATTCGTTGAGTTTTGGGGCCTGTGTCCATTAAGGCATTTATTTTAGGATGCCGAGGCACATAACATATAAAAAACTTGGCGAAATTAACAGAAACCACTCTTTCACCTGAAGCAGATATTCGATAAGGACTAATTACTCCATTATACTGACTCAGACCGAAACCACTCTTCCATTTAAAGCAAATATTTGAGTAGAACCCCATTATACCAACTTGGACGTCCTATATCTTGGGACCCGTGGAGGTTAGGGGCCTGTGCCCATTGAAACATATGTTCGGGATGCCAAGACGCATAACATATAAAAAATTCAGCGAATTTAGCCGAAACCACTTTTCCCATAGGCGAGTTGCCGGGTCCTTTAGGTACCAGCATGACGGTGTCCCACCCCATTACCATCGAGCGGTACGGGAGTAGGTACCTATCTAGACTGCCCGCGCCCTAATAGTTGGATAGGGAGAGGCGGATCGATCAACTGGTCAGCGACATCTCCTGATATGTCGCCTCTTGACTTCTTTCTCTGGAGCAATGTAAAAGGAGAGGTCTAACAGGAGAAACCTATAACACCCAAGGACATCAAACGTATACCTAGAAAAACACTTTTAGACGTGCAAGATAATTTTAACTGGCGTCTAGCCTTGTGTGCTTTGCAAGGACTCTGGCGAGGGAACACGTGTGCATGCAACATGCACACATTCTGGCTCCGCCTACGAGATCCGCCGGGTGGTACCTCCGCGTTCGACAGTCAGAGACCGTCTACCACCTACGGACAATCACAACATCCATAGCCAAGAGAAAAATTTCTCCTGGGACGGGACTCGAACCCGCACAGCGCACGGCGACTGATCAGGAGACCGAAGAGTCTGCTACTGCGGCCACCGCTGCTGCCTTTTGATATCCTTTCCAGTTTGCTCATAAAACTACTTTCCATTGTCATTGGGGCACCCTGTATGTTACCTATAGGAGCACCTATATTCCTAAAGATATTATCTGTTAATATTAGATACAATAACTCTATTTCCATCTTTTTCGTTTGATTCGTCAGCACATTGCCGCACATGCCTTTTCTGGTAGACTAGTAGATAACTGAAATTATTGCTGTTTCTTCTGAAATTCTAAAGTTTTATCTTTTTTTATAGGTACACCACCATCACAAAGGGTTCAGTTCATCCTGGGAGAAGACAACGGTGATGAGAAACATGAAAGTCACCCACTGTTCTCAGAAATGGAAGAACTTGTCAAGGAGGGTGACGAACTCAACTGGAAAGAAAGAGCCAGGTACAACTAGTTTCGTTTATAGAACTAGATCACATTCATTAAATGAATTTTAATAACCGATAAAATACCTGTGGCTGAAAAAAATATGTAATACTAGAATATCTAGACATAAATGACTCTTATTTATAAAAGCTTTAGACCTCCTTTTGTCATAAAAAATCTAATTTACATCATTTCATTAGCTCGTAAATGTAGAAGCTGAAGACACAGAAGTCGTGGAAATTTTTTTGTTATATAACAGTAGAACATTTACATAGGAGCTGGACTTATATATCATTTCAGAGGCTTTTGATGTTGACAAAGTCCTTGGAAGTACTATATAGGGTGCGGCAGCATAACTTCCTTTTGTAAAATGCGCGTCATTCAGGCGGTTGATGTCGTAGCGGAGCGCTAGTTGAGAGGCGGAACTATAAAGTTTTGTCCCGACACAGTTCAGACACCATCATGTGTTGAAAAAGTGAGGAGCGAGCTTTTGTCCTTGAGTTCTACTTTTTGAGCGGATGTTCTGTGATCGCAATCCAGCGCGCCTTTGGGAATCGCTTTAAATGAGCTCCGCCCGGGTATTATGTAAAAAACCTGTAAAACATCAAAAAAACTTATAACATGTCATCTTGCAGACTAGACTAGGCAGTTTTTAGGGTTCAAACAGTCATTCCACGTTTGCTCACTAGGATCGCTGTGAGCGTCCATCTATGGAGGAGTGGCTCAACTAAATGCATTGTTGGTTGCATATGTTTTGTGAGCAAGAGTAGTCTATAGTTTTCATCTCTTGTTGGTTGAATGGCAAGATCGCATCTGGAAGATATTGTGTATAGGTCTGCATGTGTATAAAATCAGTGATATTTGCTGTCTGAGAAAATCATTACTGAACATGCTGCCAATGAAGTATATGTATTAGCTGTGCCCGACGGGTTATTTATATGTTGTCCTTTCTGAATGTTCAAATTTATAAATTACGATTTTTTACGTTTTTGTATGTGGCTTGTAATTCGACAGTGTACAGTGAATATAATTATGTTTTATCTCTTTCATTTTTGATATTCAGCAAATTTGCATTTTGAAATTTCCAGAATGGATAAGAAAAAGTGGATGCGCAACTGATTTCTAGCTTTGAATCTTAAATATGCCATCTCTAAAGCAGATTTCACATCACACCAGAGCCAACCATTGATAACTGAAGCCTCATGACGTTAAGGCAACACGTACAAGTACAAAACGAGTTCACAGAGTTGGCCTCTGTCTCGGACTGGAAATCAATTGTTACGTGGGTTACGTTCAGATAAACTGCAAGTGCGACAATACGGAAATCTGGAGTCTTTCGGTCTATTAGATCACCTGAAAACATTGAGGCAGTAAGAGTTTCAATGTTGCAATCTCTACGGTGTCCTGCACATGCGACTGCCCTTGGACTGTCCGATCGTCCTGTGACGAGAATTATTCATGATGTTCTTCATTTCCATCCTTAAAAAATGACAATTGTGGAGGAACTTTCGGAACGAGACTTCAATTCTCGGATGAATGCGTGTTAGCGACTTCTCAAAGTCATTCCTGGGAATATTATTGTTTTTTAAGTGGTGAAGCCCGTGTTGATTTGCATGGATCCATTAGCAAACAAAACATGCGCGACTGGGCTGATACCGATCATCGAGAACTACACAGGCCTTTGCATTCACCTAAAGTTACAGTGTGTTGTGTAGTTGCCTCAGCTGGAACTATTGGTCCCTGGTTCTTTGAGGAAAATGAAGCCGCAGTGACAGTGAATTCGGAAACATCTTACAGGAATTTTTTTTCCCACGGATAGATAGTTGGGCATATAGGGGACAGCATCGATGGCTGTTTTGAGGGAACACTTCCCAGAACGCTTCATCTCAATTGGGGGCGATTTGGAGTGGCCAGCCCGCTTTCCTGATTTCTCACATTGTGACTTTTGCTATGGGTGTTTTCAAACCATCCAAGGACCCTACCAGATTTGAAGACCAACATGCAAGAAGAAATAGCTAACATAACGCCTGCTATGCCAACAAATGCCAAAAATTTATTTACTCAGTGTATGGAAAATGAGACACGTCACCTATCTGATTTGATCTTCAAAACTATGTAAAGCACAACTATAGGCAGGTGTCTCCATTATAAAAAACAAATTAATGTTCCGATCCATACAATAGGTTTTATTAAGTTTTGAACAAAGAAAGTTATGCTGTCGCACCCTGTAGAAGAAACCAGAAAAGGTATCCTTAACTAGTAATGTATCGTCCTGTTATGTTGAAACGAGTTTTGAATGGAATCCAAAAATATCGATATAGATATCCTTGACACTCTAGTAATAAATTGTCTACCTTGTTGGACATTTTTGTAGAGAGAACACCAGCTTGCATCTGAGCGTACATAAAGCAGCAATCTAAGTCTGTCTAGTAAGCTCAGAGTCTTGCAATAACATCATTATCAACACAAGTGAGAAATAGCTAATACTAGGTATCGTCATATAGCTACTCTTCTTGAGTATTTCAATAATCGGGAAAGCATTGGAAAATGGCTTTAAATCCTCGCAGATTGTAAACAACCAAGTAATAGGACTCTATTGTCTAGCCAATTCAAAACCACATATGTGTTCAGATTACAACTTACTGTACGACGTTTCGACCATAATATATTTTAGAAGACAAAATCTATTGTCACAGGTATCAATTGTACTTGAAAAAGACCACAATGGTGGCCGAGACGTCGTACAATAAAGTGAAATCTAAACACACGAGGGGTACCCAAAAAAAGCCGGAATTATTTTTTAAAAGCTATTTATTTTCAACTTTTTCACAAAGTAACCTTATCTCCTTCAAAATACTGTCCACTGCAACTAATACACTTGACCCACCGGTGCTCGAAACATTTTTTTTCTTAGAAATGTTTGACAGCTCCCCCATCGTTTTTTCCTTGACCTCTTCCATGTTGTCAAAGCGGCGTCTTTTCATGCATCTTTTCATCCGTGAAAATAAGAAAAAGTCGTACGGAGCCAGGTCAGGCGAATAAGGTGCGTGAGGCAGCGGAATCATGCCATTTTTAGCCAGAAACTGTCGAACAGAGATGGCTGTGTGCGCAGGTGCATTATCATGGTGGAAGAACCAGTCTCCTGTTTGCCACAAATCGGATCTTTTTTGCTGTTTCGCAATCGTCTTAAAACATCCAAATAGCACAAGGTCTCGAATGTTTTCAACATTTTCGTCGATTCGGGCAGTTGATGGACGTCCAGAGCGAGGTTTGTCATCAGTCGACATGTCGCCATTTTTAAATCGAGCAAACCACTAGTACACCTGAGATTTTTCCATAGCATCATCTTTGTAAGCTATTTTCAACATTAACACAGTTTCAGCAGCATTTTTAGAAAGCATAATTTCACAGCTTTCCGCATGCTCACTGAAGCTTGCCATCGTAAAAAACGAAACAAGCACGATACAGCGCTAGCAGAAATAATGACTACAGAGGAACGAAACAAGTCAGATCGACAACTCAGGTGGCACTGAACTGGTAATGAGTTGCGCTGTACGCCTCTAAGGGCAGAAATGTGTACTACACAAGCTCCGCCCACTGCAATTCTATTCCGGTTATTTTTGGGTACCTCCTCGTATATGTGGTTTTGATTCGGCTATAGAGTGGAGTCCTATAAACATGAAAACCACATGATAACTTTCAGGAGTTACAATAACCAAGAAATGTTTACAACTTACCCCCCGGTTTAGGTCTAAAATTGCAATTACACATACCTTTTGAGTAACTTAAGCATTATACTAAACCGATGCTGTATAATGTGCAAACTTTATTATTTGCCAAAAATGAGAATATTAATAAATTATATTTATATTTACATATGTTAACGAGGTTACCATATGGAAATCACTCTCGATACCATAAAATATGAGACACTTGTTAATTATACGAATCTGTGTTGAAAAGTTAATCACATGTTTATGCTGATTTGCAAATCAATATTTTTTACAATTCAGCTGTTTATGAAAGTCTTCACGTGAGTACAAACATGTTGTGATCTGGTATACTTTCCCTTTCATACAGAAAAAGAACCTTGGAAAATGACGTCATCTAGTGGTATCGGCATCAGCTCAAATTTGTTTTTTGACGTTTTTAATTTTTTTTATTCTATTTTGGAGTGATGATTCCCAGCATGACTGATGGTTTCAGCTACAGTCCGAAATGATTTACGAACCGCAGCACCTGCTGGAACGAAGGAGAAGAAGGAAAGTCCCTCGAAGATGAATAGCTTTTTCGCGCCATTTGTGGTACCTCAATTTTTAGGTTTTGCCTCCGTGGCTGTTTCAATATAAAAAATACTACCAACACGACATCGTTTAGCAAAGAGACTGAGTTTTTTCGGAAAAACGTGGTAATATTTCTAGGGCATGAAGTAGGTAAAAAATAACACGATGCATTCATACAGCGTCCTAAAATGGTCCCTTACCGCGATTTAGGGTGTTGAAATTATAATTTCAAAATCAAAATTAAATTATATCCTTATAGTGTATTGTGTTATTCACTTGAAATTTTGTACATTTAGTACTGATATCATAGCCAATACGTTCAAAAATGTCCGCGTCTAAGACTCAGTGGCGTACAAATCGGGACATTTTGAGCCTAAAAAAACAAAAGAAAATTATTTTCTACGTCATTGACTTCTTTAAAACATCTATTGGATTTTTGAATAAGGAATTCAATTTTACATTAATCGCTTCTCTTGAGAAACTTTCAGCAGACTACTCCTTTTGGGAATAATGAGTTTGAATGTATAAAGAAATTGAAACCATTCTACTTTGCAAATACACTTATGTCTACTAGGCAGCAGCGGTTGCCGCAGTAGTAGACTTTTCGGTCTCCTGATCAGTCGCCGTGCGCTGTGCGGGTTCGAGTCCCGTCCCAGGAGAAATTTTTCTCTTGGCTATGGATGTTGTGATAGTCCGTAGGTGGTAGACGGTCTCTGACTGTCGAACGTGGAGGTACCACCCCGCGGATCTCGTAGGCGGAGCCAGAATGTGTGCATGTTGCATGCACACGTGTTCCCTCGCCAGAGTCCGTGTGGCGTTCCCCTTTCCCCTGTATCCCCCTATAGCCCCACGGTACCCAATGGGTGTTTAGGCCTTAGGCCTTCGTGGTAGTTGAAGTATAAAAAAAAAACTTATGACGGTACTGAATATTAACATTGAAAATTGTATATAGTGCATGAGAAAAGTAATCCTAACTTAGCATAATGCTATTTGAATAACGTTGATGTTTTGTCCTTATTCAGTGTCTCATCAGTAGGGTAGAAGCTTACAAAACCCTGTACTGGTAATGAAGCATTCCAAGACCTATTTATAGGACTGTTTTGCCATTTTTGGATGTACTTTCTACTTTAGAAATATTGGCAAGTTTCCCTGGAACACCCTATGGTGCTTCTTGTCTTGAGTACTTGTCAATGACATTACCTTTAGTGGGGCTCCACAAGGAGCTAAACTCTTTTTTGAATGGGTCAAGCTAGCGAGTTAAAATACCACATGCTTATGTAAAAACAACACTAGAAAAATCCAAGTCGCCATCCCGGAAAATTTGTAAAATGGAATTTTGTAATCTCAAATTTCAGCTTGCTAACTTGACCCATTCAAAGATTAGGTAGGGGACTTTCTGAAAAACAATATATATGTGATTTGCACAGATGTCATTGTTTTAGAGTCCCTTTGATGATTGTTTATTGGTTTCAGGTGGATAAAATTCGAAGAAGATGTAGAAGAAGGTGGAAATAGATGGTCGAAACCTCACGTAGCTACGTTATCCCTTCATTCTTTATTCGAACTACGTAGTCTTATACTCAGTGGAAGTGTCATACTCGACATGGAGGCTATTACTGTTGAACAAATTGCTGATCTAGTATTGGACAATGTGATTAACAATAATTGTATGGCGGTAGAAAAAAGACAAATGGTAGGTATAGAAGAGATAAATGTTAGAAATTTTTTACAGAACGCTTATTCTTAATTCAGCTTAGCTGACCATACACACCAAAACTGTTGCAAAGTCATACCTTAATCGTTAAGGCTTAACGTATGCATCTTAAACTTATCAGTTTCTTCATTGCAGGTTAGAGAAATTTTACTTAAAAAGCATCGGCATCTTCAACAGAAGAAACATCATGGACTACCATTCATCAGATCATTCAATGAAATGAGAAATCACTCTACATCAAAAAGTAGGTACTCGCGTCTCAACTATCCTGATGATGTATGCAATCAATATGCTTGTTATTTAAAACTCAGATAAGTGAATTTTTATCATCGTATATAAAAAATATCATGCTCTTATGCGTTGACAATGCAGGGTCATCTTAATTTAAATAACGTTGGTAAGTTTTAACAGAAACACTATTTAAGGATTTTGATTCTTGTTAACCCAATTATTTTGAATATATGATTGCTGGAAAAATGGTTTTTAGATTCGTTAAGGGATGCATAAATTTGACTTCGCTTCACATACCTGTTTACTGTTTTGGAATATAACTTAATACATTGTTTTATAACGATGTTTTCAAGCTGTGGATATTATATTAAACGACTGTTAAGTAATTGCAAATGCTTATGCATCCCATCATACGCTCAATAAAAATCTGCATAAGTTCAATTTTGCAACAATTGGTATTCATTTCTACGACATTACATTGATCGCCTAGAAATGCCGTGGGACGAATGCTAATTTTTATGTAAATTTGTTCAAACGTTTAATTATACCCGTGAGTGTTCATTGCCTCGTAATTTTATCCCACGAACACAAGCACATGAAATATATGGTAGCTTTTGGTACAGTTTTTCGAACAATCTATACATCTATTTTATATTCTTTGTTGGTGAAGGGTAAACAGCACTGAGGTCCCTTCTTTAGGAGGTGGGCGCTTCCCTATAATGGGGTGGAAGCGTAGTAACTTTGACAGCAAACAAAATAGGGCCTACCATTTCTTGTTACGTGGTCTGATTGTCTGTCGATATGCACAATTTAGCAACTTAACTTCTCTTACAGTCGATGAACAAATGTACTCAGAACCTCAGCTAGGAAACAAATTTTTGGGAGTTCCTGGACAGGGTAAATCAATAAAAGTCAATTCTGCATGATTGTTGTCGTTTACTATTTTCTTTAGCACCTTTACTACTGTCGAAAAGTTTTACTTGCCTTTTATTTTTTCTGTACAAGGTGATCAACTTGACTGTTATGTTTATCCTATATATCATTTTTGGTATGTACGTTTTTTTTATTTGTTTCTCGTATATAATTTTCTGTACCGTCTGTTAAACTTTTGGTTGATTTTTATTATTTATTTTGTTCTCTATAATTGCACTTCTTCGTGGTCTCTTGTATCTCTAGGTTCTGCTTTTTAAAATATGATTACACTTAGATATTACTTATGCAATAAACTTGACTGTTATTTTTATTATCATTTTTGGTGTGTACAGGTATGGTCGTTTTCTTCAGCTTTATTATTGATTTTTGCACTGTGTCACCTTTGTGATCTATCACCTCTTGTATCTCTAAGGTCGTTCTTTTAAGTATGATTGCGCTTTAACATTATTCTTCTGTAACTTTAAATGTAAAATAAGGCTAAACAGACATTGAAATCAAAACACAGGGTGTTCTGAAATTCGGAACTCTCCTCATAAATACGGAAGCCAGTGTTTGTTAAAATGGCCGCGTAAAACGTAAAAAAAAGAAAAAATAACTATCTATTAATTAAATAATAAATTTATAGTACCGCATGTTACTCATAAATTTTAAAATTTAAGTCGCCGCATTTCGATTCAGAACAAGTTTCTTTGTTGGAGATTTATTTAGAATTAATGCTACAATGTCAATTTTGCACAATTATTCGTTTACACATTCTTTGGAATTCATTTTCGATAATTTTACGTTCGTGTCTATTAAAATTACATTATGTATTTTGAGAATTTATAAAGTGATTTTTTGATTTCACATTGAATATTTTTAAATTCGAACACTGTCTAATATAAGTACAGATTTGATATTTATGCAATTTTGCAGATAAAAATCTATACTGCCTCTAGTTTCGTAGTTATGATAATGACTATTTAATTTTGTGAAGTTTTGTAAATTTGGTGGTAATAAATGATTTTTTAATTTGAAAATGGAAATGAGAACTAAATAACATGGAAATTTTGTACATTTAACCACTGTAGTTCTTCTAACATAGACTTAATCCTAGCAAATTTATTTTTGTTTAAAATAATTCTCATAGCTTTTTTTGTAGAATTTGTAATTTTGAAAATATGTTTCCATTTGCTGTAAATAAGATGGTTGAATAATATAAAAATGGGAAATGATTATAGTGTTATACACAAGCTTTTTGGAATGCACCCGTATCCGGATGTATGGGCGTGTGTATCTACTTTTGTAGTTGCATATGTGCATTCATTCCTTATTTTTGCGGATTTTGTCCATTATTTTCCTATTTTTTGTTATATATATATATATATATATATATATAGTATTCATAGTATTCATAGTTAATTGCCTTAACCGTTAGGAGAAGATATCCTTTAATTTCTTTGGTTAGAAGGCAAAGTATTGCAAAAGTACACTCTTATAACTTAAACTCTCAAGCTTTCAAAGATCTATGTCTTCATCGTCTCAAGTAAGTCGGCGAGATTGTTGCTGAAATTGTTTTTAAAACAACAGTGAAGGGAACACATAGTCGACGAAAAAAAACTGGACTGATGAGGTTCGATTAGGACGGAATTATTTTATTATTGAATGGCAAATCATTTAGAAAGGTTTTTTTAGAAATAAGCGTTGATTGATTTTTAGAGAAATTTGGAGATTTCGAAACTATCATTGAAAATTCCCCCGAGATTTCATCTTTTTTTTCACTGATAACCTCCACATTATCCAACACGTGCCCTACATATGAAAGTTGTGATTTTTTAAATGGAATGCTTCAAATTTTATTGCATATTTGGATAAACCAATTCAAAAGAAGAAGATTGATAGAACATACCATGGGATTTTGGTAATTAGCTACTGAGATGTAAGGTGATTTGTCCAGAAAAACCGTCCACTTCGGCAACCCCTCAATCCGCCATTTTGAAATTTGGAGTACTGAATTTTGTTTCAATAAAATTTACACACCTCAGCTTTTATCTTATTTGTTACTTTTTCGAATTTTCAGTTTTGCTTATACAGGGTGCAAAACGTAAATTGTAGTTTTTCACAAAAATTTCTAATGCATCACCCTGTATATTGGTGCAAGATTGGATTCAATTTTTTAAGCTTTTATACTAGACACATGAAATTTAACCAATTCATAATTTTTTTAATATCACTATTTGGTAGTTCTAAAGCAAATACTTATGTGCTATATACTTGTATATCAATGTATCGTCCGCAAATATTTGAATTTTGCAGTGTTCTGAAATGTCAGAGATATAATTATATATAATATATATATATATATATATATATATATATATATATAACGGCCATTGTGACACCCCTACTGATATATTTTGAATGCTTGAAATAATATCCCCAACTGTAGTTTTTTTACTTCTATTTACTAAATAATTTTGTAGAATGTTTATTACTGATTTTTTAAAACCACAGTGACGCAATTTGATCAACAATGTTTCCCTATCTATAGTCTCAAATGCCCTTTTGAAGTCTAAAAATACTGTCACAATACATTCTTTCTCATCGATACTTCTTCTCCAGTCTTCTACCACCATTTGGATTGATGTTTCTGTAGAATATTATTTGCTAAATCCAGCTTCATTTTTTGTCAAAATTTTGTTTTCTTCAATGGATTCAACGATTTGTTCGTATATTATCCCTTCTAACACCTTCTTGTTAACTTCCTCCTCAATTTGCAACAATTGTTCAGGGAAAGGACCTGAATACACTAGCAAACCATCAGCAGCATCTTGAAGACGTTCACAGTAAGCTAACATTGAATCGATAAGTTCGTTATTTTTATAGAATACCATTTTGTTTTATTCAAATTCAATTTATATAACCAACAGCTTACCTGCACGACGCGGACTTCTAGGTCGGATACGGACACACGTCATATCCTTTCACTTAAGTCTTTGCTGGAGGCAGATTTTTTCGTAGCCTAATAACTTCGTTATCTTAAAAACGTTGATGTATATGTTACTAGGACAATTTGTTTTTTTTTTGCAAGAATTGTGCGCTGTGTAAAGGAATGTGTCAATGCTAAGGACGCCCTGTATAAATAAATCGGGCAAAATAGAAATCATTTCAGTATAGTCCAGGCATGAACTTCATTATGCTTATTATGAGATCACTCACGACTTCTTGAATACAATAATGCTTTACACTATTTTTTCTATTATTGCGACTCATTTCTTGATGTTTCTTCCTTCCCCAGAACCACACAGATCCCAGAAAATAGCAAAGAGCGCCAGCTATATATCAATAAACTGCAACGCAAGCTCCAATGAGCTGGACACCATGGACACCAAACTCTCCTTGATGAAGAAGATTCCTCCAGGATCAGAAGCTAGCAACATTCTAGTCGGCGAAGTGGATTTTCTTGAAAAACCGATTTCCGCTTTCGTTCGATTGAACAAAGCCAGTATTCTAGGTGATCTCACTGAAGTACCGATTCCTACTAGGTTTCTTTTTATTCTCCTTGGACCAAGTTCGCACACTTCAAGTAAGTCGCAAACAACGAAAACAAACTGGGGTTTTAAGATCCGTTCAGATTGAGTTTGTACAACTGGCAAAACAAAACACGATTGTTTCTGTGTAATGTGTGCTTGCAGAGGTACTGGATCCCAAAAAAGGGGTGTAATTGGAGTTGCGATATTGTCATAGTATTGATTTTTATTACATAGAAATTTTGTTTGTTGTTTTGTTTTATACAGGAGTTGTGGTGTCTAATATATAAGTTTTTTAAACAATTAAGCATGATGCTTTCGTCTGTCCAACCAAAAAGGCAGCCAACCATGGACAGTTGTTCGTACTTCTTGGCTACTCATCACCATGGTCTAGGCTTGGTCTCTTGCTAAATTGCAACACCCTCTCTTACCTGAAAAAATATGGTTCAAAATAAGAAGTAATTTTTATGAACAACTTCTATTTTGATAATCATAATGATAATAATGCTTTATTGCCAACCAGAAATCCATTCAATTTACAGTAAGAGTAGTAGTTTCCAAAAGAAACTTTTCCCCATATTCCTTGTGTGGACTTTTTTTCTTGAAAACTATGGAAGATCAGGAGACAAAAAAGTGGTAATTCTATTTGCTTAAACCAAAGAACATAATAAAAATTGCACAAAAGTCAGTGGCGTACATTTTTTTGTCACAAATATTCGTTCAGATCCCGCTTGAGACGCCACTGGGCTTCATAAATTTAATGAAGCTAGGGCCAAACTAGCTCCTCGATGTTATAAATATCATCGCCAAATTATAACAAAATTGGGTAAAGGATATTTAAGATATTTACCAAAAACCATTTTTTTTTTAATTTCAACACCCTGTATCTGAGAACGAAGAATTTGTGGACCTATGTTAATATGAACTTTTTTCTTAAAATTATTCAAAAAATCTACTGTGGAATTCATGGTACATATTTAATTAACACCCTGTATGTCTACATATCTTAAGCTCAGCTTCAGCTGATTTATCCAACAAAAAGATCAGACAGTCAGCATTACATCACATTCGTCACTAATGATATGAAAATCAGATTGTATGCAAGACAATTAAGAATGTGTATTGCTGCGATCTAACTTAAAATATGGGTACGACCTAAGCCCCAATGGTGGTGCGCTGAAATTCAACTGTGATGATAGGTGCATACTATCTATCTTAATATGCAACAGTTTATAATATTTTCATAATGTTATATGTAAATCAGACTTTCCAGAGGTGCTTTCCACACATGGTAAAAATGATTTTAGAACGTAAAGTTATTGGCTCTTTTTTTCGAGCAACTGTTACTCTGACATTTTTCGTTAGAGCAGCATTTTCTGAGATAGGTCTGTAAACTTTTTGAACACCCTGTATACGCATACTATACTGTTAATACAAACAAAAAATCAAATTCGTCAACAGGCTACCACGAAATCGGCCGCGCCATGGCCACCTTAATGTCCGACGAGGTGTTCCACGAGGTAGCGTATCGGGCCCGCAACCGATCGCATTTATTGGCCGCCGTAGATGAGTTCCTGGACGCCGTGACAGTGTTGCCCCCTGGCGAGTGGGATCCGGCAATCCGGATAGAACCACCCCCTGCGGTACCGTCGCAGGATACCAGGAAAAGGCCCCAACCGCCCCCTCAGGATAAACAGGGAAAAGGGGAAGACGAGGAGGAGGTCGAGCAGAAACTGAGAGAGGAAATGGGGTTGGCCAGGACGGGGGTGCTTTTTGGTTAGTATTGAGACGGCAAAACGTAATTCGAGTCTTGAACTAGTTATAAAGTAGTCCACATACTTGAGAAAACTTGGCAAAGCAGTGGGTGCAGAAGAATCCGTCTTTTTTGACCTTCCGCTATTCTCTCCAGAAGCCTTATATCCGACACTTCATCTATGCAACTATTTACACAAAAAACGCAATTTGGTCAAGATTGGGGATATGCAAGAAATCTTGAAAAACTTTAAAGTTTGTCAAAGCAAAATTTGTATTGTCGTCACCTGTTGTTGCAAGCTAATACAGCTCGGTACACTGGGGAATTTTTCCCTCAAATAATAAGGTTTAGACGTGAGTAGCAACTTGTGAACAAAAACTGAATAGTGATACTTGACCATGTCATTAATTTTTAACCAGTTTAGAACGGGATATTTCGCTGACACATGATCAAATTTACGTAAGCCAAAGATGAAACGTATACAATTGTTTTGAATAACTTGAATAACGTTTTTAGTGAAATTGTCTAAACAAGTATAGTATACGATATTACAATAATTTAGTATAGATATGACCAATGCTTCACATAGTTTTTTACGCAACTTAAAATTTAGTAAATACCTGTTTGCTATAAGAGTACGCAGCCGTAGGTAGGTTTTCTGGGATATACTTTTAACATGTTCAATAAACCTTAATTTTGTATCAAAAACAACACCAAGCATTTTTGCAGAATCAGAAAATTGCAAGATTTGGTTATTTATCTGAATGTTCAACAGCTGTTTTACATTGTATGTTTTTCTTTGTGCGCATAATAATAACATTTTAGATTTTTGTGGATTAATAAGTAGATTGTGATCTAAAGAGTATTTAATTAATTTACTAACATCGTTTTGTAAAATTTCAGTAGTTTATTGAGATTATCAGGGTTAAAATAATGGACAATAGCGTATCGTTTGCAAATGACTGGACATGAGAATTATCAATACTTTTGCTTAAGTCGAACGTATATATGAGGAACAGGAGCGGCCCCAATACAGAGCCCTGAGGTACGCCTGAGGGAACTATTGTCACTTGAGACATTTCTTGATTGAGAAAAACACACTGAGTTCTTTGATGAAGGTAAGTGTCGAAAAATGAAAGGGATACACTGTCAAGACCTATGTAATTTAATTTAGCAAGTAATAATTTATGATTGATGCTGTCAAAGGCTTTCGAATTGTCTATAGAGATTAAGGCTAGTGCCATTTTCTTATCTAAGTCACTTAAAATATTGTCTTGCAGATTGAGTAGGGCAGATGTACTATAATTTTTTCTAAAACCGGATTGGGTGTCGGAAAGTATAAAGAATTTTTCTAGGTAAGTGGTCAATCTTTTCTAAAATTTTGGATAACGTTGGTAATAAACTGATAGGTCTGAGATCATTATACTCAGTGGGTTTCATTTTTTGGAATAATTAGAGATTGTTTCCATGTGTTTGGAAAGTAGCCTTTTTCCAAACAGTCGTTAAAAATGTGGATGATGTGACGGATAATAACTGGCAGGCAAAGCTGGATCATTGACAGGGATATACCATCAATTCCCTTCGCATCAGATTTTAGGCTCCCTATTGCCTGTAATACGTCATTTGAACTAATCTTATTCAATGAAAAAATATAGGTATTCAGAGCTTAATTTATTCTTGAAATACATATAGTTCTCGCAAACTAGTGAATCAACAGGTTTGTAGCTATAAACAGACATAAAATAATCATTAATTTTGGTAGGGCCATTAAAACTTGCTGGAAGGGTTGGTTTACTACGAAAATTTATATCAAGTTGTTTGAGAGACTTCCACAATTTTTTTGAACCATTTTCATTTGCCAAGTTTTCGATACATGTCTTTTTGTCCCTCCTGATCATGTTAAGAGCACGGTTTCTAAGCGATTTGAAGTTATTGTAGGCGTCCTCATATTATAAATGATTATTGTGTTTGATGCATACCCTGAAAACTAAATACCACTGATGTCGTAGAGAAGTGCGACCAGCACGCAATACGTGTGTAGAAAGAGATAGAAGCACGTCGATGCCTAGCAGCCCGAGTACGAGGTCACGGAAGCCATCGGTGCACTCTTTCTAAGATGCATTTCCCACGCTTATCGTGCTTCTCTCGTACACATTACAACGTCAGCCCAATTTGACTACAACGTCAGCCCAACTTGAACCTCACCATATATCTAGCATAATAGCTACTATAATAAAATCAGTTTTTCTTGGTTACCATAAAACCAAAATAAGATTCCTTTTTAGAATATGAAAACTCAACGAATTATATAGTGATAATACCACGGGTATTACGTATCTTGAAAAGTGACGTTATGTCGATTTTTTTGACATTGTATTGGTTTATTTTGAAATTATGTATAAGTTTTCCTACAAGATGTTAACTGAGCATTAGCTGATGGACACTTGTGAACTCGTTTTGTAGTTTTACGTGTTGCCTAAACGTCATGAGGCTTCAGTTAATCAATGTTTGGCTCTGATGTGATGTAAAATCTACTGGAGGTCTAAGCTGTAAGTTCTATACTATAGCTAGAAGGAAACGGCAATGCATACGTGCATAGTGAGGATTTGTGTGCTAATTTGTGTGATGATAATTTTATTGGATTCTTGTCTTAAATACACTTACTTGAGATTCAAAGCATCCATTTTTTCTTATCCATTCTGAAAATTACATTTGCAAATTTGCTGAATTTAAAAAATGAGAGAGATAAGAAATGATTATATTCACTGTACACTGTCGAATACATAGAAGTCATATATATGCTAACAGTAATTACACACAAAGCGGGCACGGTGGTGATTTCCCATAGTTCTCCTCAAGTTTTTGAAAACAAAAAAAAGAAAAAAAAATCGTAATCTATAACTTTGAACATAACCTGTCTTTAGAAATGACAATATATAAATAACCCGTCGATCACAGCTAATATATATATATATATATATATATATATATATAATGATTTTCTCACACAGCAGCGAAAGCTAAAATCTAGTATTTTTCCTGTGTATAATACACAATTTTTTTCTGTGACGGGGAAAACGACGATTTAGTAGGCTATGTTGTACTTATAATGACAATTAGACCTGCGTTGCTAAGAAAACTTTTAAAGTAACCAAATAGCTGTCAACTTAATTTTGTGATTTGATTTAAAATTTGTGAAATTGGTGGTTGCTTAGAAGTTATTTTTCATACAATAAAGTAAAAAATGTGTGATTCCAAGATTTCTTTGTCTCCACCGGAATTAGTAGAAGTAGCCAAAGTAGCGTCACAAAAATTATTGCCAGCTAAATCGCGGAAAATTTACGAAACCGCGTATTCAAGATTCATGGAATGGAAGATGAACATGCAGTTCCTTGTCGGAGACGGCGTTATTGGGTCATTTTCCGAATTGGCACAACAACAAAAGCCATCAATATCCGGGAATTTTTTTTTCCCGGGGAAAAAAGTAATTTCAGTGGAGTCAAAGAAAACTCAGAATCAGAAATTTTTTAGTTTATAGTATTAAAAATAACTTCTAAACAACCACTAAGTTCAGAATTCCTAAATCAAATCACAAAATTAAATGGACAGCTATTTGATTACTTCAAAAGTCTCCTTAGCAAGGCACATAGCCTACTAATGTCAAAATTCAAATTTCACATCGATAGTTTTCTGACTTAAATATTGTAATAATATAATTTTTGAATATTAAATCGTCGTTTTTCCCATCACAGAAAAAAATTGTGTATAATACACGGGAAAAATACTAGATTTTAGCTTGAGGTTGTATTGTCTCACGACGCGCATTACTGATTTCCCTTGTATAATAAATAACTGTTTTTTATACGTTAATTCCAACAAAAGTTTTATGAATTCTAAAAAAAAAAATACTTCTACTGGCGAGGAATTAGAAGTAGTGTAATCGTGAATAATTTTGAAAATGGAATACCATATTTTTTGGAGGCTATATGGCATGTACACCACAAAAAACCATTTCACTGTTTTCCGTCGGTCTATCTGCTAATCCTTCGCCAGTCTATAACTTAAAAAATACTACTCGGTTTTTGATGGTGGTTTTCACGCATGGTCATGTCTAAGCCAGGACGAAAAAACTTTGCACACAAAATTCTTTTTTTGACGTTTCTGAAGACCCTGACCATTTTTATTAATTTTTTCAAGTTGAAAATTGGAGTTGTTGGGGTGGAGGAGGATATATTTCAATTTCTTGGGGTTTCCAGCCCCAGTAATTTTACGCACCTTTTAGCCGAAACTGACGTGTGATTTCATCGAGTGGTGAGGTATGGAGGTAACGGCGACGTTGCCAGATGGACGGTACTAGAGGTAGGGCAGGGAAAATTTCTATGGGCTAATTATATCGGACTGTTTAACTGACTTGATTCCCTGTTTTACATGTTCGTAGCTAACTATATATTTTCTCAGAGGATCTAACATAATCGTTTATGAACTGATGACAGCGTTTTGTGGGGTGTCAACTTTCTTGACGCTATTTTTTTGTAGGTGGACTGGTAAACGACGTCAAACGAAAAGCACCATGGTATTGGTCCGACTTCAAAGATGCATTTGCTATGCAATGCATAGCCTCCTGGATCTTTTTGTACTTTGCATGTCTATCACCAATCATCACCTTTGGAGGACTTTTGGCTGAGGCAACAGGTCGAAATATGGCAGCTATGGAATCTTTAGTTTCTGGATTTGTCTGTGGAATGGGGTAAGTCAGGTGTTGTCTGACGCTGAATACGAATATGATTTTGGAGTAAAAATCAGCCATCTAAAACCAACGAAAATTTGTATTCGTTCGGATCTGTCAAGTAGGAAACAGTATGTGAGCTCTGAGGGAACTGCCTTTGAATTTTTGCCCATTTGCAATGGGATACCGCAGGGATCAGTACTTAGCCCCTTGCTATTTCTAATATATGAGGCGTGTTTGTAAAGTAAGTACCGTTTTGACATAAAAAAACAACAAGTAAATTTTGTCCAAAAATAATGTATTCACTTGAAAGGCCATACTTTACTTTTCTACGTAATTCAAATTACGATTGAGGCATTTATCGTACCTTGGGACCAGCTTTTGTATGCCATCGTCAAAGAAGCTTGCCGCCTGAGTAGACAACCACTGCTTCACAGTCGTTTTCACTTCGTCATCATCGGAATGGCCCGCCAAATGGTTCAACAAGTGCATAAACAAATGGTAGTCGCTCGGCGCTAGACCGGGTCTGTAGGGAGGGTGGTCTAATTGTTCCAAGCCAAAAGAAGTGACAAGGTCTTGTGTTCAATTTGCTGTGTGTGGACGGGCATTATCGTGGAGCAAAACGACACCTGCACTCAGCATGTCACGCCTTTTGTTTTGAATTGCGCGGCGCAGTCTCACAGTACGCTGCTGCATTGATCGTGTCGCCGCGAGTCAAAAAATTGGCCAGCAACACACCCTTTCTGTCACAAAACACAGTGCACATGATTTTCTGAGCAAAAATGGTTTTTTTGAATTTTACCTTCCTGGGTATGATGAATGCCGCCATTCCATTGATTGCTGCTTCGATTCCGGTGTAACGTAGGCTACCCATGTTTCATCGTCTGTGACAATATGGGTAGGAAAATCATCTCCCTCGTTACTGTATCGTCCGAGAAAACTCAATGCACTGCCCAATCTTTTGGTTTTGTGCTCATCAGTCAACATTTTTGGCACCCAGCGTAAACACAATTTCCGATAATTTAAACGTTCGGACACAATTTCGTAAAGAACACTTCTTGAGACATCAGGAAACTGCTCAGCTAAGGACGAAATCGTGAATCGTCTGTTTTCTTTCACTGTACAGTCCACTCTTTGAATCAGGTCATCGGTAATGACTGAAGGTCTCCCACCTCGTTCCTCATCATGAATGTTTGTGCGGCCATCTTTAAAGGCCCTAACCCATTTCCGCACCAGTCCGTCACTCATAATATTTTCACCATACACTTCGCTGATTTGGTGATGAATGTCAACTGATTTGAAGCCTTGAGCACAGAGAAAGCGTATTACAGCACGCGCTTCACAGTTGGCGGGAATCTCAATCGGTGGAGGCATTTCAAAATCACGCAAACAGATGTAGACTCGATCGGATGGTTCCGTAATGGCGTCTGTGGCTTCCCAACAGATGTACCGCAGCAAAGCACGCCTCGCCAATGATCTATCCTTGAGCATTGATAGATCCTGATTCCTATTTGCAGACTCTGTCTAAACATGACCAATGCTATGGATAGTCTGGAACAAGCCAATAGATGGTTTTTAGCCAACAAGTTATCGCTAAATGAAAACAACACACTTCATAACACATTTTCCTTACAGGTGGATAGTGAAATTTGAACCAGTAAAATTTCTAGGTATAGATTTTGATACAAGAGTTACAAGACTAAACTGGACATCTTACATTTATTATTTATATTCTAGACTGTGTACACAATTATTTGAATTAAGGCAGTCTCATCGTCCATCACATGTGGCACAATGCTCTGGAAAAACTCAGTGACGTCTAGCAAGACTTTCAATTTACAAATAGCGGATTTGAGAACAAATATACTAAGTGACATATAAAATGCAACACCCAGAATTATTTATTGAATTTTGATATAAACTCGTAAACATATTTGCTATCATGGAAGTATCCGCTAATAAAATGTTGAAGGCATTACGAGCCGTACTTCTTTGTGAAGGCTTTCTTGTTATATCGGGATCCGCACATCATGAACACGTTTGTTTAATAATAAGTGATTTTTCTATGTTGGTTTCATTTGTTTCATTGCATTAACACGCCGAGAGCTCGCAGACGCGCTAATTTGACTCGCCTTTCCGAGTTTGAGTGGGGTCGGATAATCGGGCTACGTGAACACATCTGCTTTCCTTTTTGGAAACATTGCAAGATCCACTTTTTCGCAGGACACTGCACGACCTTATGTCGCACGTGTTAGTTTAGACTTTTTAGAAGCGTCCGGAGTAAATCTGCTTTAGTGGCCTCCTCGACTTTTCCCCTATCGAACATGCATGGGACATGATTTGAAGAAGGTTGCAAAATTCACCGCACCCTCCACAAACGTTGGAGGCTCTACGAAACCAAATTCAGATGGCCTGGGCCATGGAGATTGGAAGTTTCCGTAGTCTTCGATATTTAAATTATCTGGGAGAAAGTAAGGTCAAATCAAATGATTTGAAATGATGCCCGTCCGCAAATTCACGCTCAATCTACGTTGTGAATCCTTTACTCTCTTCTTATTGAGATTTGCTTGTTCTTTTGGGGTCCAATAGTGAGCGTTGTGGTAATTCGTAATCCCATCTTTATCAAATTTTGAGGAAATTTAAGGAAAGTCAGGTCTTCTATTTACAACAGCATTTAACATAAATCTGCAGAATCGAACCTTCTCGCGGATCTCCATCTTAGATAGCTTGTACCGGCCTCTAATGGTATGGGTATAGGCCTGCTGTATGTATTGTAAACCGCACTTTCTATTGAGAGAGTCCCAGTTCACGGGCAACAATATTTGTGGAAGTGGTTGGATCTAATCTAAATCGTTCCACTATCTCACTATCTTGTTCTTCGTCATTATCAATGACACGTGGTCTTCCCAAGACTGTAGGTCGTCTTGAAACAGAGCCAGATTCTCGAAGTCGTCGATAAACTCCGTCGAACACGCTCACATCCAGCACTCGACGGCTGGGATAGCGTCTTACGTGTTTATTGCGAGCTTGCACATAGTTGAAGTATCCGTAGCAAATCAAAATATCAGCATATTCCTCGTTCGTGCAGGTTGTAATCTTCAACAGTTCCCTATCAGAGTTCAGTAAACAAGCACAGTAGCCACAATTGGACAAATCAGTCCAGAAACAAAGCAAAGTCGAGTAGGAAACAGAAAGCAAAATAAAATCGCATCTACCATGGAGGGATCACATAAGCAGACTAACTAACAATAACTAGCAAACAGCCAAACACAAAACAATGTCGTTTTGTATTCACAAATCCGTTTCTGCTAATTATTTTTCTCCCTCACACCAGCATAAATCGTAAGTTGTCTCGCTCGCACGCACCGCTTTAACTAGAAGAACAATAGTAGAGGGACTATTAGAACTGCTACCTGAGCCTTTTCAACTATGTTTTTTATACGAGTTTAAATAAAACGCTAGATTTTTATACCTCGTTGGATAGCTGATAAAACGTAGATATTTTTAAGCACATCTGCAAAGCAGGTGCCATATTTTTTTGAGATATACTGTAAGAGCTAAACTTTTTAAATTTGTACTAACTTTTTTAGCTTTCAATCGTCTACAACGACCTATTTAGTTACCTTACGTACAATTTTGGTTACTGAGGTCATAAAGCATCTTATTCTATATGTTAAATTAAATAATAATAATAATAATAATAATAATAATAATAATAATAACAGTCACATATTTCAAAATATCTACTTTGATAGCCGAAAAATCGGCCATTTAAAAAAAAATTAAAACCTGAATATCTTGAAAACGGTCAGAAATGATGACTACACACCCTTAACGGAACTAGGTCGACTTATCCTGTAACCCTGTATAATGTATATGGACACTGCCGCTCTCGACTTCAGCAACCCATAGGCGTATCAAAAGCATGATCATATTTACATTTCTGACTTGACCGATAACTGAAGATTAAAATGCTTTAAATGCGGTCCAAATGGCCGTATTACTTAGCTCCACCTCCGAAAACATTCTAAATGTACTTATACTGAGAGGCCAAGGTTATCCATGTCATTTTTTCTTACAGATATGGTTTTTTCTCTGGCCAACCATTGACGATATTAGGATCTACAGGACCAGTACTAGTATTCGAAACAATTGTATATGACTTCTGTCTAAAGACTGGCTGGGACTATCTATCGTTTCGCTTTTGGATAGGAACATGGATAGCTGTTATTCTACTTATATTGGTTGCAACAGATGCTAGCGCATTCGTGTGCTACATCACGAGGTTTACTGAAGAGAGTTTTGCAGCTTTAATTGCATTTATATTCATATATAAGGTCAGTAAAACCGTACATTTCCAGAAATTATATACAATATATACAATCCAATTGAAAGCAGATCCTACTCGAAAGTAAGCTTACGTACCGAGGCGTCCCCACCAGTTATACCCACTTTGAACTCAGACATATATCTTCGGTTCACCTCCTTTAGATCTCAGAGTTGACACGTCTCGGACTGAAGATTATGAAATCTTTTTAGTCATTGAAAAATCTTGGGAATCATTACGAGGGAGGTTGGCAAGTTAAGGCACGTTTGAGAATGGAGAAATTTCCCTAAAAGGAAAATGGTGTATGTTTCTATTATTTATAAGCAGTGGCGGATACAGGGGGGATTGGGTGAGACTTCAAAAGATTACCGGAAAAAGAAACATAGGTATGCGCAAGTAGGTGACCAACACCACCTACCAATAGTTTGCCTAGAAAGATAGAAGTACAAGGACTCAACGGGTTAATTGAAATTACAACACTGCGGTAACATTGGAAGAAGTATTGGAAATATTTTCTAAAATAAGCAAGCATCGAATCAATTTGAATGTCTAAAATTGCTGCTAATATTCGCATTTTCGATGATATTGTTTCTTAACCACACATAATTACGTTTCATTTGCCAACCCCCACACCCCCGCCACGATTTCCCTCTGAATCCGCTTCTATTTGGGGATTCTAAGAGGTTTCGGTACGAACGGAGTACCGAGCTTTGGAAAACTGGAATAGAACATACGTTTAAAAAAATGTTATTTTCAGGCTATAGAAAATGTCTTAGCGATAGGCAATAAGTATCCAATAGGATCGAGTTCGAAAGATTACAGTCAGTCATCAGAATGTCTTTGTATATTTGAAGGGAATCCAGGTTTAAACCAAACAAGTATAGCAGACGAAGCACTTTGTCTGGTAAGTTTCACATACGAAAAATCGTCTGAAGATGGCAACTAATCGCAATTGTTTTTAGAAACTCAATGGCACGATATCAGACAGTTGCTTCACGCCAAATGCTGTACCAGATGTTTTCCTCATGTCTGTTCTGCTATTTTTCGGAACATTCATAATCTCTGTTCAGCTGAAAGAATTCAAGAATGCGCTATTTTTCCCTTCCAAGGTAAGTAAGATAAAATGAATTTTAATATAATATAATAAGATTTTCACTATTGACCCACAAAACATGTACGTACTTCTTTTTCACATTACGAGAAAATATCGTAGAATTCTACATTTTACATATATTGATATATGATCTTTTCATTTTCTTGAAATCTGGATGGCATATTCTGATCAAAACCATCGTTGAACTATGGTTCTAATATCAATAGTGTTCAGCTAGATAAATTCGAAAAGTATATGAGCTTATGACAGACACCAGTATGATTTTATGATTTCCTTGGGTACTGATTAGAAACTTAGTATCTCCTGTAATGCCGAATTGGCCCATCTATTCCATGTCTGATGTCTGCCGATTTTCACACACATCTTTTACACATCCTTTGACGGTATGAAATCATTACAATCCTCATGGAAAGTAACTTCTGGTCAAATTGGCTGATATTTTTACGATATCGTTTACACCATTTTGATCTAAGCCCCGAGTCCAGAAGGTCAAAATGTCAATGGTGTCTGAGTTACAGGGTGCAAGCCATCAAACATATTAATGGAACCGTACCTTTTTGATCACAAGTTTCATGAGCAGAATATGTGAATACGTGGGCGGTATTGAGACAAATCTGACTTCAATAAATTTTTCTATTGTGATGTATTTACTCTTCCCCCCCCCCCCCTCCTAACCATTATTAAATTTACCGTGCATCTCTACCGTTAATTTAAATTTCACGCGTTCGATAAATATCGGAAAATGATAAAGCTAATGATCTTTATTAATTTTCTTGGAACCTGATTTCTACACATTTCTTTTTATTTGAAAACCTGAGTAATACGAGAATGACTATTTTTCCAGGTTCGTCAATTCATTAGCGACTTCGCCGTGATCATAGCAATTCTGTCCATGACTCTGCTAGACTACAAAGTAGGAATAGCCACCCCCAAATTGGAAGTACCGCATGAGTTCAAGCCAACCCTGCATACGAGGGGGTGGTTCATCCCCCCGTTCCAACACAATCCAGTGTATTCTGCGCTTGTGGCTTTACCTCCCGCGCTTTTGGGGACTATACTTATCTTCATGGATCAACAGATTACAAGTGTTATCATCAATAGGAAAGAGTTCAAACTCAAAAAAGGTAAAAGAAATGTCGATTACACAAAGTGTTCCGAAAGCTGAGGCTTTCCTTTTCCGAAACAACTGAGTTTGAAATAGCATACCCAATGTATTGTAAGACACTAGCGGAAACTTGAAAAATTAATTGAAGTAAAATAGTCACTTTTCATTTCATAAGAAATTTTAAGTAGTGCTTTGTGACATGTGGCTTGTGAATATTGTGAATTTTTTGCAGTTCTATTCAAAAACACAGGTTTGTGAACTTTTCCTTAAATTTGCAACCTTCGGGAAACTAGGTCTCCCAGTGCGTCCCACTCGATGGCTTTTCATGATACAAACAAAACTACCGGGTTCGGCATAGTAGCATCCAGGAAAATGATGTGAATACACTAACAAAGTATCAATAGCATCTTGAAGACACTCAGCGTAAGCTAACATCAAGTTGATAACTTCTGTTGCCATACTGCCAAGCTTAGGTAAAGGCAGTAAAGTTCATTTACTACTTTGTTTAAATTTTGACCCAAATATATTTATTTCATGATTACAATTACAACATATACAGTGTTTTTCTTTAATGTCCCCCTTTCCTTGAATTTTTTGAACGGATCAATTCAAAAAATTAAAACTTGAGGTAACGAAATTGATGCGTGGATACCATATTTTAGAGTAAAATTGATAGATGAAAATGACGAGATGGCCTCTGGGCGCCATCTTGGAAAAACATTATATGAAAACGGGGGGCTTGTGGCACATCATTTTGAAGCTCCTGACGAGTACTTTATAACCCTAGAATATAGAATACCTTTACCTACTACAAAATGGTGGTACATTTAATAATTACCTGAATACATTGACATTTAACTTGATAATTCGAATAAATACGTTGACTTCAGTTTAGAATGTGCTGGAAATGGTTGCCTTGAACTTCTTGACACAATAACAGCCGATCCGTAATTTCGCGTCGAACATTTTCAAACAAAGTATCGTCGATATTTCTACAAATACTTGTTATTCTCAGCCGTATATCCAATATTGAAGCAGGTTCAGTTTCGTATACCTTTTGCTTCAAATAACCCCATATAAAAAAGTCGAAAGGTGTCAAATCTGTCGAGCGAGCTTCAACGATTTCGGTGATTAGAGTCACCCGTATATCCAAATACAGTTCCCGGAAGACGAGAGGATTGGTGTCACTCCAATAACGACAGTTTTGTCTATGCACATTACCGTTGAGAAAAAATGTACATTCATCACTAAAACAAATATTTTGGATATAGGTATGACGCAGTGCAATGGTTTCCGTCATAGTCTCGCAGAATCCTGTTCTTCGATCAGCTGATGTACCATTTGAATTTTGTATGGGTGATACTTATTCTTTTCCAAAAGTTTTCATACAGTAGAAGGACAACCCTCACATACATTCGCGATAGAGGAAGTAGACTGTTGGGGATTTACCATGATCGCATCAATTATTTTTTCAACTTGTTTTTCTTCCGGGATGGTCGGATAACCTGGGGGCTTTCTGTTGTTTACACTACCAGTAGCTGTAAATTTAGATACAAGTTCCCTTAAATATTTTCTACAGATAGGACGATTCGGGAAACGATAATTAAAACTCCTTTCGGTCTTGTGAACGTTACGCATCCCACCATAAATAAAAATCGCTTCGATTTTTTCTTCCAATGGACGAAAATTGACCATTTTAAAAATAGTTCAAACAGTATCTAGCACTAAAACCGAAAACTAAATAAGAATATTTTAACTGTACAATGATGTTTTTGTTTTCGTACTGATATTCTTGTCACTGTCAACAAAATAACAAAACAAGTTTTTATCTCTTTTGCTGTGGATACGGTAGGCAATTACAATTATTTGTAGTGCATGTTAGTGGGTTTATGTTGAAGTAATTATTAAATTACCACCATTTTGTAGTAGGTGAAGGTATTGACTTTATACTCTAGGGATATAAAGTACCTAGGAGCTTCAAAATGATGTGCCACAAGACCCCAGTTTTCATATGATTTTTTCCAAGATGGCGCCCAGCGGCCATCTTGACATTTTCATCTGTCAATCTTACTCTAAAATATGGTATCTACGCATCAATTTCATTACCTCAAGTTTTAATTTTTTGAATTGATCCCTTGAACAAATCAAAGGGGAGGGGGACATTAAAGAAAATCACTGTATAAAAAAAGTAGTACCCTTCAAACTTTTACTCTCTGTATGATACAAGTACTGCTTTTTTACCCTTTTATAATCTCTGATATGTTTACTTATTTAACTTTCTTATGAAATAATTCTATCATTTGTGTATGAGTATTTGTTGTTATAAGTTATTACTTTTGCATCGAAGGAATAATTTTGAAAAATTCTTCGCTTAACTTAACATAAGCAAAACATGCTGTTGTTAGTCTGTTTATATAATTATTGAATGTAATCGTACAATTATTGAATTGAATTATTAGGTGCTGAAAAGGTTTACTTTTGTGGAATTGGTATAAATTTGAATATGAACAGATTGTATTAAAATAAAATAAAACCGCGGTTTCCTTTGAAAAAATAATATAATTGGATTATGAAAACTACGAAAAAAAGACTAAATTTGTTTTTGCAGAACATAGAAGCGGTAAATCACATGCTACTGCTTTTTGATTTACAACAATTAAAGACGGAATGTCACTTATTCTAGGCCTCAACAAAAATTACGATCCGAAATCACATTTAAATGACTCCTTATAAAGTCGTGTAACTTTGCAAAATCCATTCATTTTTATTCTGTCGTAATAATACTATATATAATACTAATATATAATAATAATACTACTTAGTTCGAAAATATCCAGAATTTTATACTCAATTTTCTCAGACACCTAAGTACGACAGTATAGGTACCACGCTGCACCTGATTTTAGTATTGACATATCTCGTAATCTTAATATGCCGGTAACATCTTTAAGACTTTTATGTATTTGCTTATTGTTGCATGTACAGAAAACTTCCTACTTTAAGGACATCCTGTATTTTAGTAATGCTTAAAGAATATTTATGAGATCAGTTGAGTTTTTCTATGGAGCAACAGTTTACGATACGATGAAATGGTTTGTTAAATCAATTTTTGGAAATGTAGTATATCTAGAAAACATTCTGTGCATTGGGAAGGAGTGGGGATAGGAACTACAACTCAAAAATCGTCTGACAAAAATCCAGATTATTGGTGTTTGTGCTAGTCTCGACTAATATTCCTTGATAAAATGCTGTACTAAGAATGTCCATTCTTCTTAGGATGCTAACTTTTTACATCTACCTAATATTTCTAGAAAACATGCGTACGAACTACGGAAAGAAATAAAATCATCGAAGTCATACAGCTCAACTAAGGAAAATAAAGAATTTCATTTCTTCGCAAATCCAGCAAAAAAAAATGGCGTCAAGTAGTCTGATTCTGCACTTCCCTCGCAATGCTGTCATCAGTATATAAGGGATTATGTGTTTATACGATCTTCTCCGCCACTGGGTGGAGTTTCATGATCCTTGGCATATTCGTAACCTTGTGCGAAAACTTCATCAAGGATTAGTGGACAGACAAGCAGAGAATCAGACAGTCAGAGAGACAAATCGACAGACCGACGGAAATGAGTGATATGATTTTTCATGATGTAGGTGTCATCTATTATAACATCCAAAGAACTCTCATTTTAGGAGCTTTTGCGATTCCAATACTTCCTCGCCAGTGGTGTAAAATACTCGTTTGAAGGCTTTTTTTATACAACAAATGCCTAACGCTGATCAACCAATAAGGTCATCGTTTGCTTATAATTATACGAATACTCTGTTAAAGGTATGGCGCATAATGTCGGTCTTTAATATTTTTTGTGATTCACAGGTTATTATTGATTATTTGGAATTACGTTTGCTTTTCACCTCTTAGAAAAAGATCAAAATGACTTGTAGTCTTTGCGGCTCGTTGAGTATAAAAGACACTTTATCCTTGCAGGTTGTGGCTATCACCTGGACCTCTTCGTCTTATCCATCCTGATCCAAATCTGTTCTTTCATGGGCCTTCCCTGGTTCGTAGCTGCTACAGTGCTGTCTATAAATCACGTGAATTCTTTGAAGTTGGAATCGGAATGCGCAGCGCCTGGAGACAAGCCCCAATTCCTGGGGGTTCGAGAACAACGTGTGACTCACATTCTGATTTTCCTGTCCATCGGTTTGTCAGTGTTTTTGACGCCTACACTTGGACATATTCCGATGCCTGTGCTGTTTGGGGTCTTTCTCTACATGGGAGTTGCGTCCCTTAAGGGGCTGCAGTTCTTTGATCGGATGCTGATTATGTTCATGCCGGCCAAGTATCAGCCGGATTACATGTACCTCAGACAGGTAAGCATATTAAACAGACCCAGTGCTTATATTTTCAGGAGGTATTATTTTGTGGGACTAGCTTTACATCCATGTAAATTTCTTGTTTTCTCGAAAAACGAATTATGCTAGAACTACTAGAGCCGACAGCCAGTCAAAAATTAGGTTCCATCAACGCCAACTTGAGTCGTATGCAATTGGTAGGATCTCCGTTGCTTTTAACTGTTACTGATCCATTTCCGGATACTTTATTAAGTACTTCTACTGTTAGTTCAATATTATCAATATATTCAATATAAAAAGATCTCCAAAAATTATCTTGGTTAAATGCATTTGAGCAAATTGTAAATTTTTTGATTCTGTAGTTTGAGGTATGACATTTGTGACATCAGAACAATGAAGCGTAAAACGCGCCAAACAGTTGAGGACACGAAGATCAAAATAACCGACAGAGGTGTTCGTATTTGTATAATCTGTGCTAGAACTACGGATGTATGTATTACATATTATAGAGAGCAACTAAAATCTATGAAAAAACTTTCAGCTCAAAGATTGATTCCGTTTCTCCTTTCAGGTACCTGTAAAGAAAGTCCACCTCTTCACCATCATTCAAGTAACCTGCCTGGCCTGCCTGTGGGTCATAAAGTCCTTCAGCCAAACGTCGATTTTGTTTCCTCTAATGTTGGTGGTGATGATCGGTATCCGAAAATCTTTAGACTGCGTCTTCACGCAAAGGGAACTGAAGATATTGGATGACGTCATGCCTGATATGATCAATCGAAGACGAGTTGAAACAGAAAGAGTAGGCTGCTGGCAGAAGTTCGTCAATTGTTTCCTGGGACCGAAGCCTATCAAGGAGAAGGAGTATCTGAAGTGTAGCCAGATGGCAAAGGAACCGTGAGGACCTAAGTGTAAGCTTATATGCTGAGCAAGGGAGCTATTTTTCTGTCTTGTTGTAACAAGCTTTGTTTTCTACATCTTATCGTATCCGTCTCATGAAAGGATTTTATTGATCAGTATTTCGTAAGAGATTGTTTCCAAAAATATACTAAAACCATATAATAGCACGATGCCATTTTTTGGCAGAACGTACTTGAGAAAAATAACACCAAAGGCTCCTATAAGCATGGATCGTAAAATGCTCCCTTTCCGAGATGCAGGGTGTTGAAGTAAGTAAATGCATACTGAGAGTATAAAGATGTTTTATAAGTTGTAAGGTTTCTTCAAAAGAAAAATATAGAAAAGCAATCAACGTTATCGGGTTATCTTCATTATCCGCAAAAGGAAGAATTCTTGACATTCAGTTTTTGATGATTATTTTTTCCAAATATCGTCTATCAATGTGGTTCATTCTGGGATTCTAATTTTCGTTGACGAGTCAAGCATTTCTAGTGGTAGGTATTCGGTGGCGTTATTGTACCATGACAGTGCATATGATTTGCTGCCCGAAATTCAATCCCATGATCTTTAGTACATGTGATATCCAAGGGCGGATTAAGAGGGACCCCCCTAAATGCCTAAGTTTGCCATTTTTTAAGAAAATATTATCCAAATGTATTGGTGTAAAAATTAAAATTACCTTGATAGATCGAAACCGCCACCCCCCTTTGGTAATATCAGACCACTAGACCTTTTCCTTATAATTTGACGTTATTTTTATGCTTTTAATAATCTCTTTGTTGAAATTTAAAATATTCTTCTTTGAAAACAGAGATGGGTTTCACATTGCAAATTGTAGAAATCAGTTATACCTCACCACAATGTTATCTAAAAAATATATGCCTCTGCCTCGGTAAAATATTTCATGGCGTCGGTTCATAGAACACGTGGAGAAAATATTTTTTAACGAAAAAGACCCGAGTCTGTAATTCTTGGCATCCAAAAGGCAACGTTTTGTAATCAGTGCATCCGAAACCTCATTTTCCAAAGTCTCAATCTCTAAATTCAGTTCACGTACATCTTTGAATACATGTTTGGCCCCTTTTTTTGAGACAAATGTCAATGTTTGAAAAATAACCATGTAGCAACTAGACACGAATATAATATTTTTATAACCCGCAACTCAAGAATATTGTTGAATACATGTGTAGAGAGATATTCAGAATATTTTAGTTTCTGATTTTTGCAATCGATGTTCCTTATTTTTACCATCAATGTCTATGCAGTAAGATGAGCCATTCGAATATGCGAGTGCATACCCAGTGTAGGTTTCATTTAGGTAAGATGTGACATTTTTATACAATTGTATTTGATATAACTTTGCTAATCACTGTTCGACTTATAATTTATCTTTAACAAACATCAACGTTTTTTATGCGTTATATCAACATTTTAATTTAATTGGTCAACCAAACCTCGTAATTTTAACATTTCGACTTTATAACACTGTTCGAATGTTGACTTATACACGTGATCTCAACGTTTGGAAAACGTTTATGTACTAGCAGTGCTGAATACGTTACATTACGATGGATTCATATAGTTACAGTGATCTAAAAGAAAATAAATAGAGAGTAAGTAATTTTTTTTATATGTGGCAAAGTGTATGAACGTTTTACACTGAATATGTCCAATAGGTAGATGAGATAAATAAGAGTATCATTGGCCTTTGATAGTGCTACGTTCACCTTTTGTAACAAACAATGAGCTGAAGTAGTACAAAGCAATAGATATACGCATAATATAATTCGGTGTTTTATATACCACGAAATGTCTATCATATGATAACTGACGCAAATTCGATAGAAAATACATGTGTCAACCACCGTCTTTATCGTGTCGTTGAAAAATTCTGAGAATACGAAAGCTCTGGTACAATTATGACGAAGATTGAGAAGTGATCTTCTGTTGGAAGGTCGGTATCATATTGAAAAATAAACAATGACTTGTGTCTGACAATATATGATGGATATTTGGTGATACATATGGAACCCTGAACTTAATACATGAGGTACTTGAATGTGTTTAGTGAGTGTTAGAAACTTATCACGATACATTAGTATTTCATTATTTTCGGTATGCCATAGTGAATGAGAATCAAAATGTACTTTTTTCGAAAAAGTTTTCAACAGACCCTTAGGATAAGTTGTTTTTGGAAATTAAACTATTCTCGGATATCAATTAATCCTTGATTTTTCTATTCTCTATAGAAGAGTCTGTTGGATACTAATATATGTTAAATAGTTTGACAAGTATATAAATGTAATGGTAGTCTACAAATAACCTAAATGCACCATCCAAATGTACTGAGTTTGCAAAAGGATGAATAGTTGCTTGTAGATTATTATCCATAAAAGTTCATCTTGGCAGAATGGCACTAGTTGGTGTTATGTGTTGAAAAATTCTATTAACGGATAATTGGTCAGAACATTAGACATCAGTGATTACATTGATTGTTAGCCAATAATAAAAATACCTTATTACCTCATACTCATAAGCAATTTTGATAGACTTTAGACGAAATGTAATCATTTGATGTCGTTCTGTTATTTTAGTATGATGTTAACAATCTGTGTGAAAATTAAGGCTCTATGGAAATTGTATGTATGTGAAACGTTTGTTGTAATGTCATTCGCCAATAATGTATAGATGCCGATACTTAACATCGCAAATATAAAATAGTGTATGTTGTTTAATGTTTAGCGCTTCCAGACTCCAGAGATGTGCTACACAGAAGAATTGAATATTTAAATCTGTCATGCATTATTCTGGGTATTCTCATGTCTATGTATGAGATATTGAAGCGCTATTTACATTTGTATGGATCGTATGTTATACAATATTTAAGTATGTTCTTATATCAATGATTCGTTTTTTGGAATAAGAATTGTTGAAAAAGGTTTATTCGCTATATATAGTATCGGAATTCCGTATCCAGAAGAAATTGCGCGAAGCTGGTTATCGGCATCTAAATATATAAGTATTATTATTTTTAAGTTGATCCTTTAACTTTGAAATTTATATAATTGTGATATGAAAATATTAATCTGATCCATAAGATTATAATCTCCGTGTAACTCCTTACAGGAGTTTTATATATTGATATATACTTAGGTAATATACTCGCGTAATACATTACATTAATTCATTGCCATATTCAAGATTTCTATAAAATAAAGCTGGAATAAGGTTTTTATCTAACTTACCTTCAATCTAAAATATGTTTTTCTTTTAGAAAGGATTACCGTAATGAGTAATGCCAGATAAGAAGTAGATATGGAATATGCATCACAAATTCAAAAATATTTTTTGAAGAAGTTAGATTTGAATTGATATTCTATAAGATGATTCTTGTTTTAGTATGATGACTGTACAGAACTTTCCGATGTGTCTTCTTTAGTTGGGCTTGTCTCAATCCAATAGATGATGCTAATAGGATATCAATAGTAAATATAACGTTCAAGTACTCCTTCAGTGAGGCAAGCCCCTCTTTTTTTTCATGAATTATTATAATTGTATATTTTCACTAAATCTTAATATTATTGCTGTTAGTATTTATAGTTAATTGTACATGTTAGAAACTCGTTGGTAATTTAGGTAAAACTATATTAAAGTTTTTGTTTCGTTGAAACCGAAGTCAATTGTGATCATGCTTACATTGTAAGTTTAGGTTTGTTAGATTCATCATTACATTCCATTTGCTTGTTAACATATGAGTTGCGGCCCTGTTTTATTTGTATATTTAATTTTTTAACGAAATAAATAATTCTTGTTAATTTTTGTCATTTAACTGATCACCTAATATAATCTCAAGCAACTTTAAATGATCTTGAATTGGCCGATATAATCATTCCTTCATTCTTAGGGGCGCAGAATTGTATAGAACCTATTAGGCTTCTAGTAAATTTGGATTGTATAGCTGCTCAAATATGAGAAAATTAAAAAATTCACCGTTTCGAACGAACAATTTATTTGAAAAAAATCAACAACCCAAATAAGCTAACAAACTTACAGCATATAAATGATAAAGATGCATAAACGCAACATACACAACAAGATATATAAAATTACAAATAACTGTAGTAAATTTTTGCGCATCAGACCTCATTTTCATCAAAGACATAAAAACATACTAACACGGTTGTATCAGTATTGCCAAGCTTTCATGTGTCAACAAAATTTCAATTTTTTCAAGATGTGCAATAATTTACGTCAAATCTGGTGCAACTCCAACATACTTTTAGCAACTCTGATAAGAATATCCAGCAACCGAAAGACTGTGCACAAAAAACAGCATCTTAGACCTAAGTCCAAATATCTGTAACACATCAAAGTCGACACAACCTTAGCATGAACCTTTCTTTTATAAACATATGACAATGAACTCCGCACTGCGGAATGTAATATTTCTTTTAGTTAAGACAACCATCCGATTCTTGAACGAAGTATCATTTTAATGTATCCCAAGCAAGACCAATGGTTTGTTGTGGAATAATCTTAAAAAAAATCATTACCATTAATATAGCAACAATGATGCAACTGTTCCTTAAAAATATCACATTTTACAATTTACTAACTATGCCCCATAGGACATGAAATTAAAATAGTATAATATATATTTATCTGAGATAGATGTTTTAAAACTAACCTAATATCTAACTGGCACCCAAGTTCCTGAATGTTCGTCCCGCCTGTAGTAATGTGGACGATTATCCCTAAAGACAGTTACTGCTGGGAACTGATTGTCTTGGATGTATTTCAACGTGGCTCTCATCTGAAATATAAACAAATAAAGTCTATATTTTCCACGTCTTCCAAACAACTTCTAGTGCAATTTTCCATGTAGCGCAATAGCGGGGACCTCGGTTGGCCGCGTGGGTCAGAGTGTCGTGCTACTGGTCAGCCGGCCGGCCGGGCGGCGAGTTCGAATCTCGCCTTCGCCATGGATGTTGTGTGTTTGTTTTAGGCAGCAGCGGTGGCCGCAGTAGTAGACTCTTCGGTCTCCTGATCAGCCGCCGTGCGCTGTGCGGGTTCGAGTCCCGTCCCAGGAGAAATTTTTCTCTTGGCTATGGATGTTGTGATTGTCCGTAGGTGGTAGATGGTCTCTGACTGTCGAACGCGGAGGTACCACCCGGCGGTTCTCGTAAGCGGAGCCAGAATGTGTGCATGTTGCATGCACACGTGTTCCCTCGCCAGAGTCCGTGTGGCGTCCCCCCTTTTCCCATGTATCCCCCTATAGCCCCACGGTACCCAATGGGTGCTTAGGCCTTAGGCCTTCGTGGTAGTTGGAGTATAAAAAAAATAGCATCAACAATACGTGTATTATGTCAGAAATATCAGTGGACTATTTGGGCTTTTCATAAACATAAAAAAATCCCTCGAAATCAAGTAACCTCGTTAAATTACACTACAAGCATAACATGCGATAATATCGTGTCCACCTCGTATATGCACATCGCATCGCCGCGCCGTCTGCTACCTGCTTTTATAAGTCCCTGGGATCCACCACCATAGATGCAATATTTGCATACATGGCCACACAAGAGGCGGTTGGTGAAGGTTGCATCACTGTTTGGGCTGGGGTTATGAACAATGGAAAAAGCGAACTCTTTATTCCAAACCCGACAACCAATGCTCCAGTTTATAGAGAGAACACTGTAGGCAAAATTGTTATACCTTTTGCACGAGATTTTGGGGAGCACCACTTTTTTTAGGATAGTCCAAAGATCAAAAAGATGCATCGAAAAAATTTCAAGATCAAAAATTGAGATACTAACATAGCTCCAAAGTTTGCTGAAAAAACGTGACTTCCTTCGCTCACCCTGTGCGAGTCGTTAAATAAAAGAAATATACCAATCGTGTTCTCAAAGAGTTGGTCAAGAACCTCCCGAATACCGCAACTCGATATCTCTTTCCGTTCCGAAAATGTCTAGATTTGAATTTGGTAAAATTTTCCATGTTGCAAATCAACTGTCTACCAGTGTGTCATACGAGTATTTCGATAGACCTTGAATCTCTGACAGATGGATACGATTGCTCTACTTTCGTTAGTTGTCCTACCCAGAGACCTAGACCGTACTGACGACAGTAGTACTATTAGTATTGGTGAATGCCGAGTCGGAAAAGGGTACTTTCCAGAACTGTTATTTCCTTCTAAGAACGAAAAGAAGCGAAACTCCTCCTCCACCAGTTAATGAGTTTTGATATGACGTGATAAGTTCTTTCTTTCTTTAGTTCATCAATGTATTTATTCTCTGACGTTGACAGTTTGATATTCAACCGGTACGATGAATATAAATCAAAGTAATGCCAGGGGGACGGTGGACTCACGAAGAGTTCTCTTTCAATGTACGAAATTCAAATACGCATGTAAAAAATCTATTAGATATTCAAAATTGAGTTTTCTCTATACAGAGAATATCCCATTCTAAGGGCAGGATTAATGGCACGTTTCAAAATTTCAAATAATTTTATAGATCAAGGTAGATATCGAAAAATTAAAAATTTAATACCCTCTTTGCATAGACGTGAGTGAAACTACGTGACTCCTATTTTTAACTAACAATACGTACCTGCATGACAAAATGTGGTGGTTGTACCTCTGGAGATGTAGACAGGTGTTGCAAAATAAAATCATCAGTTTGTTCTAACCACAGGTCCACACCTCGTAAGGGTTCGTAGTTGAAGGGTCCTATTCTGAGCATTCCTAATGTGCAGTCATAAATGTCCAACACCTAGAAAATATTTCAATCTAAATTGTTGAGAAATAATAGATATGTATATATCTAGGGCGGAATATTATAAATTATTATTATTTAACACACCAAGGGAGATACACGATTAATACGCCTGAGATATAAACAACATTTTATACAATCTATCTAATCAAAGATTTGGAGTGGTTTTTAGGTAGGATTAAATTGAAAATAAATACGCAGTTGTATCGTTGCCTGAAAATGGACAAATGAGGACAGGTTTCGTGGTCGTCATATTGTTTCCAACATAATTTATACATAAGGAGAAAATGGACAGAAACATGGGGCTTAACATCCAAAGTACATTTTTCCGCCTTGTCGTAAATAAAATGTAAAAAACTCTGATTTTACTTTTCGAGATCCATTTTTCATTGTTTATTCTACGTCCTCAAAGGATTGACCTCTTGGGGTGTACAGGACTTCTAGATTTATACGAGTATTCAGGAGCGAGTATGTGTTGGTTACTTTTTAGAAGTAAAGGTCGTAGTAGTGGTAGTAGTAGTACTAGTAGCACTTGTAGTAGTTTTTTTTCAGGACCGTCGCGAGGCCGCAACCTGAAGCGAGTGGGTCTATGAACCTCCTGACGTACTGGAACTGCCGCTGTTGGTATATCTTCGCGGACGCAGGCTGTATTTTTCCTCATGATTTTTTTGATTTCGTCCTACGTCTTTCTTCCCGGATCGACCGGCTTATGAGTTCAGGGAGTTTAATTGTTTTGGTCTTCTTGTTCTATTGCACTGGTTTGCCACTCTTCCGTCTCTTTTATACACAGGATGTCCCTGCTCATTCTGTCGATGGTCTGCCATTTATCCTTGGCGTGGATCATTTCTTGTACCATATCTTCCGGTATTAATAGTGCTCTGAGCTTGGCGCGGGCTTCTACTCTATATGCCTCCCACCTAGCACAGTGGAAAATGACGTGCTGAGGAATCTCCTCCACCATACAGGTTAAGCACTCGTCTTGAGTGATATGCCCAATTCTTTTCCTGTAACTTCGGCATGGCACATGCCATGTTAATGCCTGGGTTAGATAGTACTCGTAGTTTATCTGGCGCTGCTCACATTCCATCCAGACAGGACTGGTATCAGCCGTTCCGTCCACTGTGCCGTGTCAGTTGTTTGATCTCACTCAGATTGCAATTCGATAATCAATCTTGTTTCCACCTCCCTTTTGTTCTCGGCGGGTATCCTGTCGCCTTGGTATACTTACACCCTCTGTTTTTCTATTAAATGGAGGGGAGGTATCGCGCTGATGACTTGAAGCGCGCGCGTTGAGGCAGTGCGATACGCGCTAACCAGCAGTGCCTTTCTCTGTGCGGCATCGAGCATTGCTTGATATTTTTTATACATCACAGCTTTCTGCCATGCAGGTAGTGCTTACAGGAGGATTGATTGCACTACCCCTTACAATACCTTCCGTCGCTCACTCCTTGGACCACGACTGCTGGGCATTATTGTGCTAGTTTGGCCGAAACTTTGTCTGACTTGTTGCTTACTTTTAGTATGTGCCGTCTGAAGGTCATCTCTTTGTCTACTATAACTCCTAGGTAGACTAGTGTGCTAAAAGGGACAACCTGAGTGCCTCCAAGCATGAAGCGCACCTGGTCGGTATCGTCTCGGTCTTAGGAGGGGCCAGCTCCAGATAATGGTCTTTTATACATCTGTCAGTTCTCATCAGCCTTTCGTCCACTTTCAACATCAGCGAATCAGCGTTTCTGGCCGTGGGCCAAGAGATGAGCTTTGCGGTATTCCGGTCGTGATGTGGCGTTCTTCGTCGTTTACCACTATTCGTCTATCTTGGAAGTAGCTGCTAATTATGATCCTGATGTATAATAAGATGTCTCGCCTTTCCAACTCTTCCATTATGACCTTCCAAGACACTGTGTTGAATGCGTTGTTTACGTCAAACGTTACTACGCAACATCATTTATCCACAGTGCTGCCACGATCGCTTTAACAGCTTATGTTGTTGACCTCCCTCTCCCAAATCCGTATTGTCGTTCGGATAGTCCCTCGGAGCTCCTCCTTTAGTCTACTGCGTATAAGTACCTCATATAATTTGCCTGATGTGTCTAGGAGGAAGATTCGTCCATATGATGATGGCAGCTCGGGTGGTTTTCCGGGCTTCAGAAGGCGCGCTAGCTTGGAATTCTTCCAGCTGCCTGTCCGAGTAGATCGTTTAGCATATGGACAATTCTGTCAGGGATGGTTTCCAATGTTGCCTTGACCGCCTCTGAGGGAATCCCATCTGGCGCTGGTGCATTCCCGTTTTCAAGAATACAACCAGCCAAGAACATTTCCTACATTGTGAATGGTGGGACCTCCTCCACAACCTTGTGTGTTGTCCATGTACCGTTTCGAACCGGGAAAAGGTGCTCTACAACGGAATTTTTCAACTCTTTAGTTGAACTGTAGTCTGGCGTCCGCCTCGTTAGCTTTCCGGTGACTATTTCATTCCCCAGATGTCTGCCTCTAATTCTTCACACACCTCGGCCCAGCATCTTCTCTTTTAAAAGGTTTCCTAGCTCTTTCCTCTTGTTTGGCATATTCTTCCTGTAAGTTACATAGTCTTGCATCGTCTTGCCCGGATCACGTCCTAGCTAGTGTGAGACGCCTTCTGGCATTCAAGCCACTGACTCTCGCGTTTCCTATTTCCTCCGTCCACCAATATCATTTCTCCTCCTTTGTTGTACCTTGCAAGCTGCTTGTGCGCTCTTCGCCATCGTTGTATATTGCTGATTGTTCCATCGCCACACTCTTCGCTCGAATCTCCTCGGAATGATTCTTCTAAGCTCTACCTCAAAACCGATGTACTTGCGGTCGCTGGCGGTACCACTTCTGGACACAGTGATGACCAAGTGCAATGAACTAGACCTTCGACAAAAATGTTGGTGAATCTCCTCTATTGTGGACGTCCATCTCAAAGGACGCTAACTATTCGCACAGCAGCCGTCCCCTTTTATCTGTCTTGGGAGACCCCCACTCAGTCGCTTTTGTGTTGATGTGTATGGTCTAAATAGACGATAAATATCGAAAAGACGCAGCAGTAGATATTTAGAGCACGCACGTGTGGCACCACGTATCCTTTTGCTTTCGTTATTTTCTTAAAATGTATTATCTTAATGCAAAAGTGGACAGCTACGTTGAGATCTTCATCCGGGTGCCGCCCAGCTTTGGTATATACCTTCCGGTTGGGCTCACTCACAAGTATAGGATCTGACCCCATAATGATGACCGTTTGTCAAGCTAAGTCGTGTGCTGCTTTGGATCTGTTTAGGTTGATTTGAAGGATCAAGGACAGCACTTGCACCTTCTGTGCCTGCGCTTGGTATTGATCTGCAGGACCCTCTGTGCCTTCGCAAAGTCCGGGCAAGAGTAAGATCCCGCTCTGTGACCTTCTACCTTGCAGATTGGAGAAAAAGCAGTGTGTCTGCAATCCGTCCTCTTGTGTTCTTCTTTCGCACAATTCAAGCATAGATTTTGACTGTCCTCGCTGTTGCACTTCCTAGCTGAGTGCCCAGCAACCTTCTGTACTTTTCCAGGGAGACTCATTCCATTATGGAACACATGATGAAGACTGGTTTGATATGGCCTTTCTCGACTAGTAGGTCCGCCAGCTGTCTTGGTGCAAGTACAGTGGCGACTTGGTTTCCGTTTCTTGTGAGCCTCATGGATTTGACTATAATATCTCCACACTTGTCATCAGCTGCTTTCCGAAGAACTCTTTCGGTCTCCTTTACGGTGGCCACTCCATCTATACAGTGAACATGTAGGGTTGTGCTCCCACTATCTCTAGCGGTGATTCCGAGCTTGTTTATGGCCTGTTTGAGTTGGTCTGCACCTCAATCCTTTGGCACAGCTAACAACAGCTCTCCCCTCCTACTTTGCCTTACGTTACTCATATTTACTCCGAGTTCGTCAATCTTAGCCTCCTGTTTGACTTTTCTCAGGAAATCAGCTTAGCTTATATCCTTGGCGGACACAATCACGGCTTCTGTGTTCAATCGCCTTTTTCTTTCTTTGTATGTAGTGGCAGCTTCTTTATTATTTTTTAATCGGCTTGGTCTTTGGTACGGACGTAGAGCCTAAGCTGTATGTCTGCTCCTGTGAAGACGAATTCAAGAAGCGTTTTAATCCTCTCCTTCCTAGCGAGGTCAGGAGTGGGTACCGCAATAGCTGTGCGCCATTCCTTTTTTGTCAGTTCCCTCATTTCAATGATGTTGCTGAAGGTGGTTCGCTCATATTTGTCCAGTATTACTTTATAGACGTAGCTCTTTTTTGGTATCTTCTAATCCTTTGCTCTTTGTTAAAATCCTGTTGCCTCGCCCCTTCCATTTCCACAGATTCTATTTTTAGGATCAGAGTTTGAAATATCGGTCGATATCTCTGTCGTAGCTCTGCCCAGACTCTGCGCACAGCACCAGATCACTGCAACTCGTGTTTTCCCACAGAAGGTTTCATACCAATTCCTTGGTCTTCCTGAAGGTTGACTCAGGCGATTGCTTTGCCGCGATTTCCGCAAAAGCATCGTAGTCGTCCGGGCTTCTCTACAAGGCCGAGATTATTTGGGAAGGTAGCTCTTCTGCAGACCTCTCCACTGTTTGGATTCCCTGCTCTGAATTGCCAGGTTGGGGGTTGGGCCTTGGGATCGATGTCATTCAGTTTATCTGTGAGCCTGCCTATGTCTTCAACTCCCCGCTTCATTGAAGTTTTAGTGTTTACTTGCACCTTAAGCACAGCATTTCGGTCATCGATGATAATTTGAATGAAATATTTACAAAAGATGCAGAATTAAATGTACATAATAAAAAAAAAACAAGAAAATGAATACAGATGTCTACACTATGGAGAAACAACCTGTTTTCTTCTTTTCTAATACTTTTTTTCATTTCAATGCTTTTAAGCTTTCCGGTATATGTGTATATATATATATATATATATATAACTTTTAATAAATAGATTAAAATCAATGTCCAAAATTTTCCATTCAAAATATAGTTTATCGCATTGGATATGTATAATGTTTATTATTCATCACTTTGAGAAGCCATTTTAGACAGGTTTCAAGTATAAGTTAGTGACTCCGTCCCATACTATTACACCGAAAGTCAGATGAGAATATGCTAGAGCATGATAGACTGGGCAAAGATGATTACTATCAAGGAATTCTCTCAACTGTCTTAAAACTGGTATGAGCATTCTTAGCTTTTTTACAAGATTATTCGTATGTTGATCTCAACTTAAATGACGGTCGGCATGGACACTTAAGTGTATGGCTGTGTGTGCGGCTATCAGCTTCAGTTGTTGGTCGTTGTAATTAATGTTGTTGAAATCAGGTAAATTTGCACAGTAACTGGTAAAAGCTAGGTAAGTATTTTTTTTCATATTCACTGCAAATTGAAGAAATCATTACAAATGAACCAGATACTAGCATCAGATCTATGAACATTTTTTTACCTGTGGAACACCCGTGAGGTATCTAGCGAACCTCAGTGCTTGGTCAGGCCCTTTGTCTGGGAAAGTAGCTGGAAATATTTCTCCAGTCTTCACATTAACTCCAACTCCGTAAATGATTGGCCAATGTATTCCTCCTCTGATGGTGGTGTTTTGTTCGCCAACACAAGCTAGGGTTAGATCGATCTCTACAGGCTGTTTATGGAAAGAGTCTGAAATTGAGAATAGTGAAATTATTCTATAGATTCGTTACATACTTTCTTACAATAGCACTGGTGGGGAGGCAAAACCCGACAACTAGGCCAGCTTTGACCCTTTTTGCCGACTCGATAGCACGAACACTGTACTACCCCACAAGCCATCTACTGCTAACAGATTATTGAATAAACCTCTGTGGACTTAGCACCGATCTGGTGCGTGATATATCCGTGGCTCGAAATCAACTTCCGAGGCGGAAATTCGAACCCACGAGCTTCGGGTCGACGCGCTAACCACTCTCGTATGTATGTAAGGGAATCTTTCAACCTTATTTTTAACAATTTCAAGAAGTTCGATTAACTTGAAAAGTTGCACAGTAGTCAAGGGCCGATTACCATATAATAATCTTGAAAGAAATGAGTTTGAAAATTTATAAAAATTATAATTTTGAAATTTAAGAAAAAGATTAGATTTGAAACTTTGAACAACAATTGGAAAATTTGGAGATTTGGAAAATAATTTGAAGATTTGGATATGTTGCAAGTATTCAGAAATTTTAAAAAATTGAAATTTTCGAAATTTGGAAAAGTTTGAAGTAAATTTCAATATCTTGTCAAATACTCGTAAATATACAAACAGCCGGAGCTCTTGATTATAAAAATTCAAAAACGAATAGTAGTTTAACGAAACTAAAAACTACGTTTCAATAGAAAATAGTTTTCAGGCATAGGAGAGCTTGTGTTACTGCAATAGAAAGTCCAGGAATCAAGATTGACTAATTAATTAGGAATCAGATCAATATAAAAATTAAGATATTAACTATGTTTTCGTAATAACTCCAATCTTGTAAATAGCAACTAAACAATTATTCTTGCATTTGATATTATGCACCACACGCTTTTTTATTATAATTGAAATGTTTGCTAATCTCTTAATCTTTACATTGATATCTCTCCAAATTGATTGATTATTGGACTTTCTATTGTAGTATAAATGAGCTTTACTATACTTGAAAATTATTTTCTAGTTCGATTTGCTAATAAAAATCGTGTTTTTCTTTGTTTTTTTTAGACAATAATTCATTTCAGTCGATTCAGCAAGTGCAAGCTTTCCAATTTCCAATATGTACCTCCACTGGGGGACGTTAATTGGATGTCCATTGTACATACAATTTGAAAGTCCATTGGTTGTCCAAATTGGACGTCCCAAATGTGTGCTATCTGGTCGTCCGGTGGATGATATTAAACTGAAACTAAGTACAGAAATTCCGCCTTCGCGGAAACCCCTCTTACACGTCACCTCCATTAAACGGATAGTTTCTCATGGTCCCGACCGACTCTCATATAATTTGCATGGTATTAACTCTTTCTTGGACGGACATCTCTTGAACGGACGCGGACACGAGTAAATGTTCTTCTAACCGGACAAAAAGCAAAATAAAAAGAAACGCCTTGTCGTATTTTTTTTTCTCTTGAGAGCATCGCTATTGCATTTCTCAATCGTGTCGCGCGCCATCTTTGCTGAGAATTTCTCGAGTAAACCGGGGATTCACCGACTTTAATCGTTCGATACAAACGCAGCCAATGTGGTGTATTCTGATAAACGAAAAATTGAGATTGTTGAAGTTCACAATAAGGTTAAGTGTGTTTTAATATTCTAAAAACAAGCTGCAGATATAATTAAACATAAAGATGCTTGTCAACCACTTGACCAAGGCATTATAAAGAGTTCTAAAACTTATTACCGAAGTCTAATACTGAACTAATGTGATAACAGGCACCTCAAATTGCTAAAAAGAAGAAATTAGTATTAGCACAGTATGTGAGAGACGTTAAAGAACTTAATACAAACAAATATAAAAAAAGCTACTTAATAAGAACCCTGATCATCAGACAAACGTATGTGACACAAATTCCCTGCAAAAGTCACTAAATGTGAGTACCTTTCTGCTTAATGAAACTATAGTTTTGAGTTAGCTTCACGTCACCCTATATAATTTTAATGTTTATTTTGTTGTAATTTTTGCGCACACCACAAATAAAATTATTCACTAATATCGTAGTAGGTTTTGTTACTTACTTTTCACTATTTCAGGGGCGCTGGCAATCTAAAGCATGAATTTAAGTGAGCAAAGTGATGTTTTCAAAAAAGTAGTGAGAAACCGTGAGCTTATACATAAAAAAGTGAGTTAATTTTCTGAGAAATTGAATATCATAATGCCAAATTTAAACGGATAGTATTAATAAAAAGGTGTGCAAAAAACGAGAATAACTCTTATAAGAGCAAACAATCATACATATATATATATATATATATATATAGAAAGAGAGAGAGAGAGAGAAAACGATCATGCGGATAAAGGTATATAACAAAAAGTAGGAAAATAAGGGGCAAAATCCGCAAAAAGGAGGAAAGTGGATTCGAGCAGAAAATAGGATAGGTAATTTTATACTACAATGTATAGGTTGGCTATTGTTATGGACTTCGTGTGTCGATTTTTCTCTCTCCATCTTCGTTTCCTCAGGTTACACCCGTATCCGGATGTGTGGGCATGTGTACGCATGTGTACCTACTTTTGTTGTCCCTTATTTTTCAAAGTTTTCATTTTCTAATGCATACCCCTCAGCTATTTTTTTACCCCTCATAAGCTTGTAAATAAAATTTTACCATGTTTGGAACAGTGCAACCCGTGCCGACTTGCGTTTAAAGTTGTTCATACAAGTAGCGCGGAAAATGCGGAGCGCGATCGCGGTATTTGTCATTTGTTCTTCAGCCACCGGCCGATCGACACGCATTGTTTTATGTTTTCGAGATGTCTCATTAAGAAGTGATAAGAAAGATATTTTTTTAGTAGGTGGCATAAATCATCAAATAACAGGTGGGAAGCTCCCGTCTAATCGTCAAGTACTCACAGTTCTTTTTTTTAACATTCGCGACGTTAAATTGACTGTAAAAGAAAGCGCGAATCTTTTTGTTCGAATGTGTGTTATATTCAGTGCAAAGGCCAGAATTCCTATCAGAACTGTGTGAAGAAACTCACTGACCTTTACCAAGGTTGGAGGGAGCTGCAGAAAAATTCCAAAAACCATCAAGATGTTTATAGAAAGCATGAGGAAGAATTTTCAAATAACTTGGACAGTTTATTCGATATTGCTCATGCCTATGCCCTGGAACAAATAAAAATTAAGGAAGAAAGTGTCTTTTTACAAAAACAAAAAGAGCCAGGACGTCCAGGTTGCTTAATGGATATAGACAAAAGGTTGGTTGAAGAGGAAGAGAGGGCTAGTCAGAGAAAACTAGAAGAAAATAAAAGACTCGAACGAATGTGCGTGAAGGCTGCATCATCACCGCTCATTATACAAGAAACAATACAGCGTACAAAACTGGATGATTGACCTACCATTTCCGATGGAAGCCTCATCAACATCTCAACCTGTAAGTTATCCAACTATAAAAAAAGAGGAAGGAAAGGCTTTACGACGCCCAAGTTAGTTGCAGCTTTAGATAGATGCCAGTTAAGTGTTCGAGACGCAGTTTATGTACTTCAGGCTGTAACAGAGGCATTAAGACTCGGAGTGAAGACTTTCCCAACAATAAATGTTATATTCAACGCATGCGTACACAGATTCGTAGAAAAAGAGCTGAGTCCATAAAATATGATTTCCAGAATAACATGCCTTGAAATTGTTACTGTTCATTGGGATGGCAAATTATTACCTGGGCTGAATGTAAGGAGTTCTAAAGAAGTACGGTTACCGATCCTCATCTCATTCGGAGATAAAGAACAACTTCTTGCTGTAGCATAATTGGAAAGCGCCTCGGGTAAGGATCAAGCTAAAGCTGTGTCAAACGCGCTGTATGACCGGAACCTTGATGACAAGGTACAAATTATGTGTTATGTATGATACAACAGCTTCTAATACAGGGCGGTTGAATGGATCTTGTGTACTTTTGGAGCAAAAATTAGAAAGAGAATTGCTGCTTTTTGCTTGCCGCCATCATATTTACGAATTAGTTTTGAAAAGTGTATTAGAATCAAAAATCGAACAAGTCACGAGCAGTCCTGATATTCCATTATTTAAAAAATTTAAAGATAACTGGAATAACATTGACCCTGCAGCTATCGAAATAAACCTCGACTTGACAAAACTTGAGTATCACCAAAATTAAAGAATTGTTAACATTCTATAACCATGAGCTTCAAAAATCCATAGTACGCGAAGACTATCGGGAACTGATTGAACTATTTATCATTTTTTTGGGAGGAGATACGAGTAACGAGAAAAAGCTGAAAATGTAACCTCTTGGAGCAATGCATCAAGCGAGGTGGATGGCGAGAGCTACTTACTCACTGAAGATGTGTATAATACAATCTCAGATTAATATGAGCTCCAGAGAGAAAAAATCACTTTAAGGTGTTTATTTATTCATTGCTGCTGTGTATGTAAAACCGTGGCCTCATTGCAGTTTGGCTATGAATGCTATAAATCAAGATCTAAGCTTTCAAAAAGCTTAAAGCAGCTCTGAGCTTTAGCCAACATCTTTGGTATTTGTCAGAGCAAATCATCATTTTGGCACTTTTTGATAAGAAAGTCGACCAACAGACCAAGAAAAACATGGTTTTGAACCTTCAAAGAGAGAGGTTGTACTTTGGAAAGAGATACATTCCATCACAAAACGAGTTGTCCAATTATTCGTGTGGTAAGTGAAAGTACCTTTTCTTGCTGAGCTGTTTTTTTTTCAGTTGCTTTCTTACTATGTATGCTGATAACAAATCGTTGCAGGGAAATCATTGGGTGATTTTGTGTCAGCGAGGAGCGTAAATCTGTTTTTTCGTTTGAAAATGGATAGAAGTATTCTGGAGAAGCCCGTGTCTACCAGGGAAACTGATCCTTCCATTCTGGCGGCAAAATGAAAGGCCTTTTTTGAGACTTGTTTTTAACTATTGTTTCCAAAAATAATTATAATTCTCCAGATTGAGTTACGTAACTAAAACAGTTGAAAACAGTTATTTTCGAAAATTTTCAAGGTAAACTCGGCACGGGTTAATATTGCCGCAGGTATAAATAAAATTTTGTTTTTGATTATGTTTAAAAAATTTTTCGCCAATATAAGGGACACCCTAATATATATATATAGAGAGAGAGAGAGAAAATAATCATGCTGAGAAATGTATATAACAAAACTAGGAAAATAATGGGCAGAATTCGCAAAAAGAAGGAAAGTGGATTCGAGCAGAAAATAGGACAGGTAACCCGAGCGATACGTATTTCTGCTGGTTGGCTTCATCAGGCCCGAAATGAATGCAGATATGTAACTACAAAAGTAGATACACATGCTCATACATCTGAATACGGGTGTAACCTGAGGAAACAAAGATGGAGAGGGAAAAAAATATTTTCCTATTTTTGTTATATACATTTCTCTGCATGATTATTTTCTCTTTGTAGGTCCTTTGGGCTTGGAGTACCACAGCAAGTGGCTATAACCGGCCGCGTGGTTGTGGCTAGATGTCGCCTTCTAGCCATTTTATACTACAATGTGTAGGTTGGCTCTTGTTGTGGACTTTTCTCCCTCTTCATCTTTGTTTCCTCAGGTTACACCCGTATCCGGATGTATGAGCATGTGTATCTACTTTTGTAGTTGCATATGTGCATTCATTTTAAATCTAAAATGGCGGTAGATAATTCATTATGCACAGGAACCAGATAGGCATACAAAATTTCAGCTCAATTGGTCAAGGTTAATTGGTTCAAAATTCCATTTCAGGATGTATAATATGCATGCTAACGAACTAACACATCTACTAACACGTGTACAAGACTTCTATAAACTTCCACTGTTAATGCAATTTATATTGAAATCGCAGCTCAAATTAAGCCATGAGAAAATGAAAACGCTTCAGGTTAAATTAGTATTTTCTGTCTCCCCAGAAACACTATGAGTTGCCAATCTATCTAAGTAAATTTTATTAGTAACCTAAATGCGCAACTTTGCCTTTACAAACGACTTTGTATTGTATTGCTTACCTACTTGAAATTCTATGTACTTATATATAGAGAGCTTTTAGCAAAGTGAAATTCTTCGTAGATTTAAACTAATCTTAGTACTTACTCGTATATTATAAATCTCATGTAATACATATTCGCTCAGCGTGGGGAGAGCCCTGTACATGAACAACTTTGTCATAGTTAATTTATACAATAAAAAATTATCTTCACTTCTCAGCGAGACGCCAGCATGTATTGTGACCCATTTCGAGAATTTGAACGTTATCAAGTGAAAGTATTAAAAAAAAGTTAGTGTGGACTTGAATTAAATATAGCAAATTGACGGTCCAAACCACCCACTTTACACATAGCGAATAATGTGGTAGAAACTTACTCATCACATTGAAGAAGATCTCATCCGAGTAATGCCTAGGGTCATTAAAGCCTCCGATAAGTTGTAACTCTATCCTTCCTTCAGGATATCCTAGTGCTAATTCTTGTACTCTTTGGACCATGGTGCAAACAGCCTCGTCTGTGCCTGAACCGTCTAAGTGGGCCATTGCCACTGCTCCCGAACCTGTAAAAAAGTCAGTTTAAGTAGACTACTTAGACAGTCGCATTATCTACAGGGTCTTTCGATGTTCTGTGAACATAGAAGCAACTCGTTTTTAGACTCAAAATAAGTCGATTGAATATGATTTATCTCTATGCAAAAAGTTAGTTTTTACGTTAAGGGCCATATCGTCAGTCCAGTTCCTACAATTGTAGGAAGCGCTCTCCTGTTGAGAGGTTATGTTTACTTTTTGAATGTTAAGAAATTTCAGGCTCATGAATCAAGTTTTATCAGCTTAAATTCGAAAAGAAGACATAACCGCAAAATAGAGCGCTTACACGGAACACAAGAAATCTAGTTTCTCAAGGACAGGAAAAACTATGAAAGTCCAGGAGGCCATAACGGCATCCTACAATTGTATGCGTAGTTGGCGGAAATGTGGGATGTTATGTCAGTTTCAGATTATTTTTGACAACAAGCTTCATAAAGTTTAAATTAATAAATGATGTTTCGAATTTTTGAGTGATAATTTGTTGTTTGTTCTTCATAAATTTTACATTAATCAACGTTTGGGCATACTTTTGGTTAAGTAGTTGTTGTTGCTTGTTTTTCTTGTGAATATGGAATATTCTTTTCACGAGCAGACTGATATGTTGTTAGTACTTGGTTTCTGCGAAGGTAATTGCAGAAAAAGTGTTCGCGAGTATTAAAGAGAGATATCCGAATCGACGAATTCCAAATAGTCAGACTTCCGCAAGCATAGAAGACTTTTTCCATTCCAAACTCTAAGGGTATCGACAGTCGTTCCTGCAATTGTAGGACGCTTTTATGACCTCTTTGATTTTCATAGTATTTTCTAGCCTTCAGAAATGCTGGCGTATTAACCTCAAAATAGGGCGCTTACACGAAACACGCTTTACACGAAATCTAGAAACACTCCTGCCCTTCTGAACGACAGGTAAAACTATGAAAATCAAGAAGGTCATAAAAGCATCCTACAATTGTAGGCACGACTGACGATACGGTCCTAAGAGTCAATCCGAGCATCGCATTGATCCATGTATCAGCACTCGTAGAAAGAACATGAACAAGGGGTTCAAAAACGCACTGTTAACCGGATTTTAAATGAACATCTCCTTCGTTAGTTTCACGTTCAGCCGATCAAAGCCTACTGGCCATCACTCACGTTTGAGATGTGTACAAAATGTATCAGATCGCAGAGCACCTGATGGGTCATTTCACAAGAAAGTTTTGTTTACAGATAAGTCATGTTTTACCCGACGTGGTGTGATAAATTTGCATAATGAACATGTTTACGCTGAAGAAAATCTGCATGCAGTTTCAGAAAGATATTTTCAATGGGAATTAAGAATTAACAGTTGGATGATCTATATAGTTTGCCTGATAAACGCAGGAAGTTGTTTTTATTTTCTACAATACGTTTTACATGGTGTTACAGTTTCTTTTTATGGTCGTAAAACAAGTCTAATAATTTTGTGGTAGAAAATAATACTCTACTCTCCATCTGGTTGGAGGTCATTTTTATAATTTCTGTCGACCGCAAATAGGAGAGCTGAAGGTGAGTTGCTGCTATGTCCAGTGGTCGGTTGTAAAAATTCTACGGCCCACCACTCGATTTTTTGATAGATTCACAGGCTGAGTTGCGGGTTTATAGGGTGGTGGGGTGGTTTTTATTAGAAATCGGCCCACTAGGTATTTTTTTTGTCGGAACCTTTTCTCACCCTTTTGGGCATTTAAGTGTGTAGATAACTACACTCAACCATCGAGCTGAGGGGAGCTGCCTGCAGGGTTAGTCCAAGGCGAATTTGAGTGGAACTCACGCCGGGGAGGAGCAGTTCCCCATTTTTGGTGAACCCTCATAGTTCGAGGGTTTTGCCATCTAGTTTTACCATTCGGTTCTACCTTTGGGTTCCACCCTCGGGTTTTAAAGTAACATCTGGGACTTCCGGCCCTCGGTGGCCGTTCAGGGATAGCCAAGGTTTTTTATCTTAGTTTTTCTGCTCTTTATTTTTTTTTATTTTTCTGGTTTATAAATGTCTGTGTGCCTTATGAGTTTGCGTCTCCTTAGCTCCATTGTTATTTCATTCCCTATTTTGTGAAATTGATTGGGGCCTTATTTATTAATGGAAATTTGAATGGAGATATTTATTTAGATATGTTGGAAAATACCATCAATCCGCTTATAAGTGAAACCATTGAAAACCAAATCAAAGATGATGGAAACCCTATACTTGATGAGGTTGGAATGTATTTCCAGAAAGACGGCGCTCTTCCTCACTATGTTCTTCCAGTTCGGAAATGGCTAGACGACGAGTTTCCAGATAAGAGGCCTATAGAATGGCCTGCTAGATCTCCTGATTTGACGCCATTAGACTTTTTTTATGGGGCCCTTGGAAATCTATTGTGTTTACTCCCCAACCTGAAATCGTCTAATCATACTAGACGAACATACCACTGGCTTGCGAAATAATTGCAAAGTCAGGTTTGATTGCTGTAAGTTGTTCAAGGGGATATTTAAAACATGGACATATAAAATGTGTACACCAATTTTTGTGGGAAAACTTTTTATTCGACAACCAAGAATGAGAAAACGTATTTTTTGGGATCAATCGAAGGTAGTGACAGGAAAGAAAACAATCTTCGTATAAAATTTTTAGGTATTTAAGAGGCCTACAAAATAAGACTACATGTAAAAAGATACGACTAACAGCAAAAAAGTTATGGCCCAAAACCGAAGCAAACTGCAGAGTTTGGCACTTGTTGGTAATGCGACGATGGTAACTCGCAGTTGCTTGAAATTCTTCGATCGTATGATCATACTTCTAAATAACCACAACAAAATTGGAGTAGATTGGTCAAGTAGTTTTTGAGAATTTCTAATTGTTTATCCCAAAACAGCTGTTTACCGGCCATCACTACTAGTTTATTGAGCAATATGCATGGTTAGTTCAAAGGGTTTTTTATAGCAAAGTACACTAGTTTAGCTTGCCAATATGAATCGCGAACCATTCCGGAAGATGAATGTTATTTTTATGCAAAAAAGGATGGGTTACGTTTTTTCTTTTAAATAAATTCAAACACTTCGTATTTGTGAGTAATTCCCAACAAAAGATGACCGACACACCCACTTTGTTTTTAAATGTGTATAGTAATGTTTGTTTTTCGAATATCGTAGCGCATTTGTTCAATTACTCACAAATACGAAATGATTGAATTTGTTTAGAAGAAAAAAACGTAACCTTCGATTTTCGCAGAAAAATAAAACATTTATCTTTCGGAATGGTTTCTGATTTATATTGGCAAGGTAAATACGTGTATTTTGCTATTAAATGATCGTTGAACGAACCTTGTATATTACTTAATAAACTAGTAGTGATGGCCGGAAGACAGGTGTTTTGAGATAAACAAATTCTCAAGAAACTACTGGACCAATATAGTCCAACTTTTTTTGTCGTTATTTAGAAGTATGAATTCTATTGATTTGAAGAGTTTCAAGTAGTTGCGTGAAATTATCGTCGCATTACCAACAAGAGGCAAAACCTGCATTTTGCCTCGTTTTTGAGCCATAACATTTTTGCAATTAGTCGGATCTTTTTACGTGTAGTCTCATTTTGTAGGTCTCATAAATAGTAAAAATCTTATATGAACAGTTTTTGCGTACCTGTAAACACTTTCGATTGAATCCCAGAAAACACGTTTTCTCATTCTTTGTTGTCAAATAAAAAGTTTTCCCACAAATATTGGTGTACCCATTTTATGCGTCCATGTTTTAAATACCGCCTTGAGGAACTTGCACCAATAAAACCAGACTTTACAATTATTTTATGAAAGTTTGTTAATACGATTAGAATAAAAGTTGAACTTCGTCAACGCGTCATTGAAAGCTGCCATGATATCCCACAACATGTTTTTTGAAAATGTCCGTCAGTAATTTGAACATCGCCTATATCATTACCTGGCTAATAACGGGCAACATTTTGACCACTTATTGAAATAAAAAGTGATATTTTCTTGTGTTTCTGTCTTCTATCTGAATAAACTAAGATAAATGAAGATTTTTCTAATTTTCTTATAGGACTTCGAAAGACCTTTCAAACAAGCTGTTACTCAATATACCCCCTGTCATTGAAGTAGTTTTTGGTTAAAAAGTTGTCTCCCTTGACAAATCTTTTGACGTGTCTCGGTGTTTTTTTTTGAATAAGTGGCTTTCGATAAATCCATGGTGGGAAGTTTTCAAATGAAAACGCTGTATGTGTTCAAATTTCATTCACATCGAACTATTGGTTCATTTGAATATCTTAAAAATGTGTTTCAAAAAGAAAACTTTGACGCCCCCTAATCGACAAACAAAGCACTTTTACATAGAGGTAAATCATGTCCAAACGACTTACTTTGTGTCTAAAAATGGTACTTCTATGTCCTTGGACACCCTGTTGAAGACGCACAAATATCATTTAAGTAAAGATAATTTAAAAATGACTTTGCAATCGAGACTGCAAAAAACGCTAGAATAAAAGCAACCAAAAAACATATCTTCATTTATTATGACTCAATGTACCTGAGCAATAGCGCTTATCTTAACACAAGCAGCTGCATGGGATGCATATATGATTAACAATCCAAAAACATATCCTGAAGAATGCCTCCTAGATCTTGATACGTTTATTCGCAATAACAAACGATTCTAGTCGCCAGTTCACATAATTTCGTGTCTTGTATGTTCTTTGAAGATGCACAGACAGTCGTAGTACCCAGTCTATTGTTACCGAGTTTGCTGCATGACTGGTATAGTTAAGATCTGCTTTTGACATATGGCACTGATTTGGTATCTCGTAGCATCCATATACATTAATTATGGATATGAATCATGAATTTCGCGCTCGAAATGCGTTAATGTCATGATTGACGTCAGTGTTGATATAGTGATGCTTTGTAGTGAGCAGGAAATAATTAAGTTTTACATTCATTAAGGGATTAACTAATATGCCTCTCTAAACATTGTGCAACGATTTGTTTATAAAATGTAATCTTTGGCATTGAATAATCAATTCGACCTGAAGATAGCCAACCTAATGGTATAATCGCGCGCCCAAAAAGTTTAGTGTCTCATAGATGGCGCTATATTCACATGTATGCTTGTATATGGTCATATAGGCAGTGCCACTTTCCACGCACATAAATCAATGCAGTATTGTCACTGAATACATTACAGGCTTCTGGAGGATTTTGGGTATAGTAAAAAGGGGGTTACAGTGTTTAAAAACGCAGTTCACTTTTCGACGTCTGTTAATCTTCTTATCATTTATAGCGGAATAAAAAAAATAGTGAGAAACATTTTTGAATTCATGTTTCACTTATCATTACTGCTTGGACAGTACCGAGTTGATCTACCTAACTTAATTATTTTAATTAAATCAGTTTTTTTGCACTTGTTTCTTCATATCTATCCTATAATTAGATATGTCCAAGTTTTTACCGCTAACTAAAATTATTTTGCTGGAATTTCATTGTATATGTTACTCCCTCCCATCTCCCATTTTGTCATTCTTACACTGCGAATATTCTCATGTATCCCAATAAAACATAATAAAAGTGGTGGTCTGGTGTAGCGATTCAAAGATAAAGTTCCAAGCATTAATGGTCGGTTACACCTAAACTAATTACAGAGTAAGCGGCCACGAAATTAGTAGTTACATTATTTTAACGTTATTTTTACACGCACCGATCTTCGTGCGAGTCGTGTGTATCATGGTGGTATTGAGGAAAGGAAAAGGAATAAAAGAGGGTCAAACATGAATTTGAAAATATATGGCATTTCTCTGTATACGGAATTGAAAATAGTTTCCATCATTATCAAGTAGTACTTTGTCTTCAAACAATATTAATTTGCTAAATGCAGTTGGGCCAAGAAGTTGTTGGAGTTGAAGTATCAACCGCACAAAATTGGAGGCGTAGCAATAAGAGATTATGATATTTTGATACTGCAACAAATTGCTGAAATACACTTTTTTTTTGTTTCTTTAACTGGAAAAATGGCGTCAAGTAGAATGCCTCGATACTTCCTACGCTTTCGTTGGCAGGTTCAAAGAAAAGGGATGGATGATATGCGAAATCGAAGCTAGGTTCACTTAGGTAAGATGAACCTTCAACGTCTAAACATCAAACCATATAAAGCAAATATATCATATTTCTGTTTTTATGGCAGATGTAGGGAAAATATGTGTGACTTATTATGACTAACATGTGTATAGTATCAGTGAGATCGGCAGTTTCTTAATAATAGAAGGTCTTTCACTGCCACCAAATATGCAACGATTTACAACCATTTACCGCATGCAGCTAGCTTCCAACCTACAATTTTCGGTTGAAAATTGAGAGGATCTCCAAACAATGTATTAAAATGAGCAGGAATCTCTGAAACGTTGTAACTCTATTTTTCAGCGAATTTATTTCCACCGGCTCTGAATCATTTTAAAAATATACGACCTAAACGATGGAAGTATGAAACTTGCGATAATATTCATACTCCCGCTCAGTTTAACAAGTTTCCAGTTGTTCCAAGATATCTGCATCACACAAGTCCGGTTTGTCAGTCCGTGACTGTTGTATATCAATGCGTCATAAGCACTGAGTTAATCTACTTGATGAAATATTCATAGAACCATCATAGACGGGGTAACACAAATTAAAGGTTAGAGGAAATGGGCGGTATATTTAAGTATCATAAAATTCAGAAAAATATATGTGTTGATATAAAAACAGTCAAGTCACCATTTACAAAAGAATCGCGGAACGATAAAATGGTACGTACTCCTACTAACCAATTATCGCTAAAATACCTATATGAATATTTTTGCGATTTTTCGACAGATATAAATACAGATATAATTCTCTTTAATTGCTTTTCAGCTCGTCTATATTTTTGGGGATGAGCATTTAGTTGAGTTCAGAGTTTTTTTAATTTCTTACTTCTAGACTTCCACTGTCTTTCGCTATTCTATTCTGATTCTTTCGCTTTTTGGTGTGCGCTAACAATAGGTCTATTTCCTTCAGAAACTGGTTGTATTTCGTTCTCAGTATTTAGAGTATTCTGATGTATAAAATTAAGAGTATGTTTGAACAGTAGCTCTTGTGTCTGTATCTTGATTTTTTCCATTTTTTCTAGTTGCCCGTTGCTCCAAAGGTTTTATTTGCCCTTTTTCTTTTTTAAGTATTGTAACCTTTGTTTTCTTTGCTTATTTAATGTAATCGCTTTTAATTCGGGTTTTCTTTTCTTCTTTAATATATATTCTTTAGACAAATTCTGTTTGTTTTTTACTTTCGAATATCAAAAAACTATATTTTAACATATTATAGTTAACTAAATATGAATCAAAATAAAACTGAAGTTTGTAAAGAAACATCGCCTAACAACAGTACTGATATTTTGACTGGATCTGCACCCGTATTCTCAGTAACCACGACACAGCACTGGTTTAGTATGGGCAGCTGTCAAATGGCACGGTCTGTAGCTTTTGTCACTATCGACGTTAAAATTTAACAGGAATGCAATCTCGAGTCGGTGATATTTGGCGAGAATTTTATATTTGAACAACACACAACGGACTGACGGATTGAACAAAACTTAATTTTTTATAACTAACGGTGGGAATATTATATTATGAAAGTTGTACTATACATTATTAAGTATGTTTTTACGGAAGTATTGTTATTTCTATATATAATGAATACGACTGAAACCACAGATATATCGAGGTTTAAACCAAATATTCTAATAAATAGATGGTGGTATTTGTTTAAATTGAAGAGAGGCGACAATAAGGTTAGATTCGTTTTCATTTCGCACAATTTTTACGTCTAAATCTGCTTTGTAATAAGAAGGAATATGGTATTTTAGAACGTAGCAATAGAGATAGCATTTAAGAAGCTGATTTTCTATATCATTATTGTAAACTCACATACCTGAATGCCTTACCACGACTATCAGACACGTCGTCACGTCATCTGCTCCAAGTATGCTGACATTTTCTGGAACAAATGAAAAAGAAACTTAGAAGTTTTCTATTTTCAATGCCCTAGGTCCTATCATGTCACCAATTTCTGCCAGTCTATCCGTATTTTTGTTCTGTCTATGCAGAAACATTACATCATTGAAGGCTAGTGAACTATGCTTCCAGCATAATTGAAAAACTTCCTAGACTTAGAAAAGGCCGTGAGTAGGTATATGCATATCTCGCAGCTTGGTATGCTATAATTTCCAAGTGATTGGTCACGGTTAGGTACGGAGATAATTTCGAAAATAACAGAACTAATTGAATTGGACAAATTCGCCGCGAAGAGGAGCAAGTACTGTTATAATGCAAAATTCAACTAGCAATGAAAAAATACCTTGAGCCGCGGATACAGTTACTTGAAACAGAGTCCACGTCTGGTTTTATACATAGGAGAAGTTTGCAAAGAACTGTATATTCGATAAAATGTTGATGTTATTATTGTCAATATTTTACCAACAATTATTCCACTGGCCATTTATAATACTATACGTTGATCTCAGCGAAAAACTGCCATCAAAGTCGTGAGCCTTCTCATCCGATTTAGGTACCCAAGAAATAGGTGGAAAAATAAATAATGTGGAGGGCTCGGGGCAAAAAGGTACCTAAGCCACATCGATTTTTTCGAGAAATCTAAAGTTACAAGTTTTATGAAATCCTAATATCACGTTCCTTGATTAATTCGATTGAAATGCTATAATGTGCTTACATTTTGAGGAAGAACGATTCGTTGATAACAGAATAAAGATTTTTCATTCATTTTCGTGAAATAAATTCATTTTTGAGAATACTCTGACTTGTTGCATTTTAGTGAAAAGAAGGTAGTACTCCAAGAGTAATTTGAAAATGGTTCGTGTTATAATATATAGATATATATATAATTGAGGCGTGTTTTACAAAAACATAAGTCCAAATTTAACGAAATTGAGTTAGTGACACCATCTAGTACAAAAAAGGATGTTTTTGATTACTTAAGCACACATATTTAGTGAAGAGCATATTTTTTAAACTATTATTAATAGTAATTAACAAAAAAGTATTCAAGAAAATTATTAGTTTTGAAATAAATCCTTCTTTTCTGTTTCCTGACAATTTTGTATTTTGGACATATGTCGCTTTGGTAAAACACGCCTCAAATGGGTGTTCAATGTTAAACTTGAAACAGCACATTTCATCAAATTTGTCGTACCTCTTTCCTAGTGAAAGTTCTTTTTCGTAGCAGATCACATGCGAAAAAATTATAAATGTCCCTGAAGACTGAAGAAGGTCACAAGCCAAATATATATATATATATATATATAAATGTATTTGGTCAAGAAGCTCATTACAAAATTATATATTATTAGTGATACGTATTAAAGTTACTTGCAGTGTGTGATAGTAGTTCACAATGAGGATTACGATATATTCTGATAAATAGGCAGATCAGGACACCGCGGCTGCAATGAAGATCCCCAAAAAATGTTGTTAATCCGATTTTTGAACTGCCTAAGGCTAGTAGAACTGGGCAAAGCTTCCTCTTGTGGATTGTTCCTCGAGATAAAACAGCGGTCGTGTCGTCCAGTTCAGTATGTACGAAGTTCGACACGGTTAGGATGAGAGACCAAAGTTAGGCGGGTCTGTGTGGCAGGCACATCGCGCGGCGGCATTATGGAGGAGAGCTCTGAGGAGCACGGTTTGTTGGTGTAGCGGTAGAGGAGAGCTAGATCGCCTATGGCCCGCCGGTGGGAAAGAGTGCCGAGACTGTCCGTTAGAGAAGAGTCATCGATCAGTTGGACAACCCTCCTCTCGACAGCATCGAGTATAAATAATGTGGTCGGGGTGGCAACATCCCAAGCGTGTGAGCAATACTCCAGGCTAGGCCTTATCTGGGCCTTGTATAGAGTGAGAAGGTCGTGCGGAGAAAAGTACTTCCTAGCATTAAGCAAATAGCTTAGGGTTTTCCCAGCAGCTATTGCTATTAACAAGACGTGTCCGTGCAAGATCAAGTCCTCGGTGATCCGGACTCCGACCAGCCGAAATAAACGGCTTTGTGGCAAAATTCGGCCATCCATCGGAACCGGATGAGCACTAGGACGCTTTTTGTTCGTCAAGGTACAGTACTGTGTTTTGGAAGCATTAAATTGTACAAGTTTGTAGCGTTCCCAAGCAGTAATAACCTCCAGGACTCTCGTCAAAGAGGAAGTCGTCGCTACCTTTCTTTTTTTCAGCTCGGCGGCAAGATCGGCTTGTCGCTCTGAATGCTTGCGTGTAGAGTGCTGTCATCAGCAAAGCTGTGGATTCGTTGCTCGTACAGGAAAAAATATAAGGGGAATAGTGTAGGAGCCAAGACCGATCCCTGGAGGACCACCCGCGTTGACGTTGTGGGACAAAGAGGAGAACCCGTCAATTACGACGGATATCTTGAAGCCAGAGAGAAAATCAGCTACAAATCTGCAAAACTTTTCCGGCAGGCCATAGGATAAAAGCTCGCATGCCACAGTTGATCGAACGCTTTCGTGATATCAAGAGCAACGTCATGAACCTCACCATAAGACTGGATGAGTTTACTCCACAATTGCGTGACTAAAGCTAGGAGGTCCCCTGTGGATCGCCGGAAACCACCTTACTTATAACAGAAAACAGAGTTGTTGGCCTGCAGTTGTAAGGGTCGGTCTTAGATCCTCTTTTTGGGATTGGTTGGACATGACCAAATTTCCAGTTTTCTGGGAAGCTGCCGGATTCATAAGATCTGAAAGAGACGCGAAAGAACTGGAGCAAGCTCCGATATGCACCTCTTCAAAACAATGACAGGAATCAAGTCCAGACCAGAAGCTTTGTTGATGTCGAGCGACAAGAGCACACGTCTTACGGTCTTATGCCTGAATATTACTTTCTGCATAGTGTAGGGAACTCTTTGAATCAACGGCACTTGGACGTTCATGGTGGAGTTGGCAGCTAGGATCTTGGCAAGCACTTCCGCCTTAGCCTTTGAGTTGGTTACAATCGTTCCATCCTGACACGTAAGCGGTGAAAGGCTACTATTTAAGAAATTCCTTCGAATCTGCTTGGCCTGCGTCCAGAAAGACCGACTGCTATTGTGCTGCGACATTACCCTGTGCCTAACTTTTATATCGTGCTGGTCTTTGGCATTGAGAACCGCTTCGTCATATTTGTTTCTAGACTCGACGTCGGCTTGTCTGTTTTCTGCGGTGGAGTTTTGTAACAAGGTTCTGTGTGTCTTTTGCTGGTGATCAGTGTCACGATTTGTTCAACCAGCCATTGGACCCTGGTTTAGGCACTTTTACTGTATGAGGGATGTATCACATAGGCTGAAAGATCACCGCCAAGACTCGCTGAGAGGAAAAGCGACACCGTAGTTCCACCTGGAGATCTTAGTGATCGAAGTCCTATTAGTTTCCGGACAAACCCTGTAGATAAAACACCTGTGCTGCGCTATGCTCCAGGGGATATTGAGCCCGCTGTGGATAACGAGAAATGCCGGATTTACTGGAATTACTCGTTGCCTACGCTCAAGCTGGTGTAGGCGAATAAGCCCGACATAGCCCTTCTCAACCACGAACGGAAGGTGATGTTCTTTATTGAATTTTTGGCTCCGGCCGAAGTAAACATCATCTCGAAGGAGGAGGAAAAATGGACCAAATATCCGCCAGCTTCGCAGTCCTCACTGCCAGTCTGTTATTCATGGTCATTGGATCTTTGTGTGGGTTGAGGGTAACACTGCTATCTGCAATTAAATCCACATCGGTATGCCGAGCATCGGCTAGCATCTTAACCATAAGAATGCAGAAAGTGGTCATCCTCGGTTCTCTCTATCTACTTAGGGCACACGATTTGCGGACCAACTATACTAAGTGACATATAAATCCGAACACCCAGTTTAAATGGTTTTATTTTAATAAAAGTGTGAATGTATTAATCTTACTATAAATAACAAGTGAAAAAATTTTCAGCCTTATCAGTTGGACATTCCGGTTTTTATACTGCTTTTTTTTAATTCACTAACGCTCTAAAAATGAATATTTCAGCCGCAGTAAAGAATCAACGTTGGCGGATTCTGGTTCTTGACATCCTTTATGATCGGTTACGATACCTAGAGTACGGATACCTGTACGATTTTGTCAACTTAGTGAGTTTGATAGGGGCCGTATAGTGGGACTTCGGGAAGCTGGACTTTCTTTTCGGGCAATTGCAGTTAGAGTGCAAAGAAGTGTAGATACTGTGGTTAGGTGTTGTCAAGCATGGCTTCGAGAAGGCCGTACGCAAAGAGCAAGGGCACTGGACGCCGCCGTAGAACAACAGACCGTGAAGATCGCCGCCTAAGATTATTGGCCTTAAGGGACCGTTTCTCCACTACCAGGTCCATTGCAAATGAATGGTTTGCAGAACACGGAAGACCTATTGGCATGCGAAGTGTTTACCGACGAATGAGAAGTTTTGGCTTGTTTTCATACCGACCACACTGGGTCCTCCCTTTAACTCGAGAACAAGAAAGTAATCGCCTTGAGTGGTGCAGACAACGGTCACTCTGGGATCAGGAATGGAACAGTATTGTCCTTAGTGAGGAGTCTCGATTTTGTTTAGGCATGCACGATGGTCCTGCCAGGGTTAGAAGGCGACGTGGTGAAAGGAGGAATCCACAGTTTTTTGTTGAAAGACATGTTCATCACACTGTTGGAGTTATGGTTTTGGGTGCTATAGCTTATGGTTCCAGGTCACCTTTAATCTCCATCAGAGGTAACATGAACGCGCAGCGTTATATCCACGAAGTTCTAGAACCCCATCTTTTACCCTATCTTGACACCCTGGCAGATCCAACTTTCCAACAAGATAATGCCCGACCACATGTTGCAAGAGTCACAATAGACTTCTTTCAACATAATGATGTCACATTGTAACCATGGCCACCAAGATCTCCCGACTTATCCCCAATTGAGCACGTGTGGGATATGATGGGTAGGATTGCTCAATTTGCAACGTCCTCCTCAGACTCTAGAAGCACTTCGAGAGGAGTTGGTGGTTGCCTGGAATGAGATACCACAGGAGGACATTGACCACCTGATCAGAAGCATGCCTAGGCGCGTTGGAGAATGCGTAGCACATCAGGGTGCATCCACACATTATTAAACGTCAAAGGGCTTTAAAGCAGTGCAATCATTTTGAAATTTTTATCATTTACTTATTATGCTTCATTAAGTACTTAAACAAAATTTTATTAAAATAAAACCATTTAAACTGGGTGTTCGGATTTATATGTCACTTAGTATAGTTGCTTACCTCACGGTGTGAGGAGTGGCTAGTTGTTAATGAAACTTCAGCTTGGTGTGTCTCAGTGCATGCTGACTAGTTTACTTTTCTTTTCCATAAATAATAATAATAATAAAAGGGCTATATTTCGTATAAAAATACGAAAAGGCGAAGTGGAAACAAATAAAATATAATACTAAACTAATAAAAATGTATGCATATTACTCAGTTATAACTAGTCAATTAACAATCCCAAAAAATATAAACAATTACAAGAAAAATCCACATTTCCAGAATTTTATATAATTTAATAGCGTTGGAGGTAAATGATTTTTTTTGTAGACAGATTTAGAATGTAAGAGTCCCCACTAACATCTTTCTATTCCTGGAATTTAGTTGATTTATGTCGCTACAACGTGCTAACTTTATATGCAAATATGTGGTTGATTGGTGGCTAACCTCTTATGTGTGTGGGTGTCAATAAGTCCATTTTTTGCATGGCTTTAATCTGCAGAATAAAAAGCTCCTTAAATTTATGAGAAATATGATAAGACTCGTATTACGCACAAATTCTGAATACGCTGTAATTTGCTTTGTGCACTATATGATAGAGCGGTGCTATATATATAAGGTCACTATAACTGACATAATCAATATTTCTCACAGTTTCAGGTTTAGTGAAGTAAACATTATTTGCCTATGCAGATAAAACTACTTCAAAATGCAATATAATACACTACATAATGAATTCACATGCTTTATGTATTTTAGTGCTGTGCCAATCCAGTTTCGATCTATGTTTTTTTGTTTTTTGAGCCGAAAACCATAATTCGCTCACTGTTACTATCAGTGACTGCAATCAGTCGGCGGATAGTGTATATCTTTCGTACTGTCATCTGACCCAAATCCAAATGCATCTTTGTTCTCTGTATCATTGAAACAAACCTAGTTTTCGCCATCTACTAGTTGCGCTTGGCGCCCATCTTGGAATTTGTGACTTTATTTGACATGAATACGTGTAGGATATCGTGGTGGCTCAAAAACACCATTTAGAAATTATAGCGACATCTACCAGCGAATTGTCAAAAAAATCAACTCGGACATAGATACACCTACTTACACCACGGATGCATTTAGATGAACTTCCGTCTATTATTCAAACTTGGCTTAGATACCTTATTGTCCCAAGTCCTTCATAAATATGAAACTTACTGTCGTGTGGTACCGTTGCAGCTAACTCTCTCTGCTGAACATACAGCAACCCTACAGGACCAACAATTTTATTAGGGACCGCCAGCAGTTGAGCCGCTGTCTCCATATACACAGGATGCGTGTGGTAGAGGGCTCTCGAATCCGCAGGACATTCTTCCTGCAGAACACCATTCAGGACCAACACCATCCTGAAATAACAAAAAAATGGTATCAAGTAAAATGACTATACTTCCCACGCCTCTAAAACAACGTCTACTACAATTTTCCATATGGCAGGAAAGAGATGGGTGTTGTCAGAACCATTAATGCACCATTTGGGGTTTTCATGAAAACATATTCCATCAGGTAGAAATCACCTAAATACCCAACTTTGCCCTTACTTAAGCGACTTCGTGTCTCTTACAGCTTCCGAAATCCCAATCGTAAGGGTCGAATTTAAAATACTCTGTATATACTATATAATATCACCTCACCAAATAGAGTATCCTCATTAAATCACACTCTAAACATAACGCTCATATACATATACAGGGTGCTCCTTAATGATATGCGAATACATGAAAAATTAATGTTAATTTGCTTTATAAACTATGGTCCAAAAAAGTTTACTTACAAAAGCTCGGGGTGTTGAAGTTTTAGGAAAAAATGAAAATTAATTAATATTTTGAGAACTGCTTCAGATATTTCACTAATATTTAGTACGTAGTGAAAGTTAATAAAGCTGCATATTTTTCGATGCAAAAATAATTTTTAGCTTTAACAGTGGCGTGCGTACGGATATTGACTTCGATATTTTTTAAGAAAAAATGGTACGCCAATGGTTTTTTGCCAAATACAAATTATTTTTGAATTCCCCGTTCAATTTAAAACAAATGATCTCTTTTGAATTGTTTTCCTTCGATGGGCCATTTTTGAGTAAAAAAATAAAAACCCTTCTATTGTCCGAGAAAATTAATGTAATAATTGAAAAATGCAATTTAGCAATAAATATCTAGTTGCTCTGGAATATGTCACTGGCTTTTGACATCTGACAAGTCTCTGTTATTCAAATCTGTTCGCAGTGACATCTTTTTCATTATTTAGTTTTTACAATCTTGTTAATAATGGTGAATTATTCAAATGCAGAAATAGCGGAAATGCAATTCGTATATGGCCTTGCCGACGGTATGGTGAGCAAGCCAGATGGATTTATCAACAGAGATATCCCGACTGTGCTTTGCCAGATAGTCGAACCTTCTCTAATACTTATCATCGTCTTATTGAAACTGGTTCTGTGCGAAAAGGAACATCTGAAGGTAGACCTCGAAGTGTGAGAACCCCTCAAATTGAGGAAGCAGTGCTGCACGAAGACGAAGGACATCCTGAAACGAGTACGAGGAAGATCGCTAGACACTTAAATATTTGCCATAAAATTGTTTGGAGAATTTTAGTGGATTTTTTGTTATATCCTTACCATATTTTAAGAGTACAGGCATTACTTCCCATTGATTTTCCAAGGCGTGTGACCTTTTGTCAGTGGTATCTCCAAAAATTACACAAAATCCGCAATTCGAATCAATGATTCCGTTCACGGACGAAGCTAATTTTTCTGGAAATGCCATTCAGAATTTCCACAATAATCATTTGTGGGCAGAATAAAATCCCTATGTCGTAACCAAAACCCATTTCCAACACCAATTTTCGGTTAACGTATAGGCAGGAATTATTGGCCACCACTTTATTGGCCCATTCTTCTTGCAGAGTCGACTTGACGGGCAGACTTACCTCAATTTTCTTCAACAACAGTTGCCTTTGCTGCTTGATGATGTTCCGTTAGTAATAAGAAACAATATGTGGTACATGCATGATAGTGCACCAGCGCATTTCAGTGTAGCGGTTCGTAATTATTTACAAACTGTTTATCCAAATCGTTGGATTGGCCGCGGTGGGCCCCAAGAATGGCCACCAAGGTCCCCAGACTTCAACAGTTTAGATTTCTTTTGTGGGTCTATCTTAAGACACTAGTGTACACAAGTCTCATTAACACTGTAGAGGAATTAAGAGAAAGAATATTTGCAGCTTGTGATAGAATAAAAAACACTCCAGGGATACTTCAACGAGTGCGCAATTCTATGAGAAGGAGTGCGGAAGCATGCATACTAAGTGAAGGAGGCCATTTTCAACAATTTTTTTAATCATTTCGTTGGTTTTAATGTCATGTTTATGTTGTCAGTTGTTGTTGTTCATTACCCCTAATGTATTTAATTTTTCCAATTAAATTAATAATAATTTTGCAAGTTAGAGAAATAGAACTTTTTTTTTTACTCAAAAATCGCGCATCAAAGGAAAACAATTCAAGAGGAATTATTTGTTCTAAATTGAACGGGGAATTCAAAAATATTTTTTATTTGGCAAAAAACCGTTGGCGTACCATTATTTTCTTAAAAAATATCGAAGTCAATACCCCTAAATTATTTTTGCATCGAAAAATTGCAACTTTATTAACTCTCACTACGTACTAAATATCAGTGAAATATCTGAAGCGCTTCTGAAGATACTAATTAATTTCCATTTTTTTCCTAAAACTTCAACACCCCGAGTTTTTGTAAGGAAACAAACTAACAATAATTTTTCATGTAGATTCACACTCTTAAATATTCGCATATCATTAAGGAGCACCCTGTATAGATAATATCGCATACAGCGCGTTTATAGCCGCGCCGGCTGCTACCTGCTTTTATAAATCACTAAGATCGACTGTCAATGATTAAAACCCCGTGATGCCCGGTAAGCGCGTGATCTCGTACATGTCATACACGTCCAAAAAATATATCTCATTTTCGAAATTTTTCGCAATTACAATACTTATTCGCCAGTTGGCGTGGGAAGTAGAAGTAGAAATAACATAGTCGTCAACCTTCCGCCGCTGTGCCGCCGGAATGCCATGAAGATCACAGCTCAGTTGTCAGTGGCCAGTTATAAATGTTTATCGTGTATGATCTTGATTTCCTTCATACACATTTTTTCAACAGAACAAAATGAAAGTGTATCGTGTAGTGCATTGATTCCCAAAGTGGTCTATATCGACCCCTAGGGGTCTATGACAACCTGCAAGGGGTCTACGTCAGCGAAAAAAAATTTGGGGGTCCATGAAATGAATATAGGGGTCCATGATAGTGGATCTCAACACATACACTGATAGTACCTATTTACTTACATCATACTATCTTATAATATCAAAACATATACAATATTTATAAAAGTACCTATGAAGTCAAAAATTTATTATACATGTTTATAAAATTGTGTAAGTTGTAGGATGTTGGTATTCGCTTTGTGGTCGCAATACATTTTGAACTTGTAAAAACCTGAGAGTCGCAGTCTCAGAGCTTCGCTACCTTGCACTGACTTGTTCAATTCGTCACTCTATAAATACGAATGTGGGACAAATACGTTTATTCGTTTCCTGAATCTTGAAAAGGAAAGTGCTAAGAAAATATTTTAAAAAATATAAACAGGTAGTATATCACACAAATTAGTACATTATTTTTTATTAAATTTTAGTTTTATACTCGTAGTTAGCAAAGATAGATAAATTACGCCAATCATGACTTTAGTTATTAGTAGTTAAATATTCAATCATGCAAAATTACACGAGTACTCCTCAATAGTTTCTTTTTGAAAGTTTTAGCAATCGGTAATATAATTACAGTGCAATCTCCGTAATTCGAGCTAATTGTTGCAAGAAGATGTTCGAATTATGGAATGTTTTCGGAATAATCAAAAAATATTTTTAATATACAGCTGCTGGATTTTCTCTCTTATTTAAATAATTTAATTTTGCCCACAGATGACTGATGCCATGTCCGAATCTAAAAAGAAATGTAGACAGTACAGTGTTGATTATTTGAAATTTGGCTTCATTCCATCATTGCGGGACAAACAATCGCCTATGTGCCTTTTATGCAACAAAGTTTTGGACAATGACGCTATGAAACCATTTAAACTGCAAGATCATCTGAGAAGATGCCACCCTGATAAAACAGAGAACGATTTGAAAAACTTTCAAACACTCAAAGATACATTTCAGAAGAGACCTACACTGGACAGAATGTTCGCTTCGACGTCACAAAGAAATGATAGCAAAATCCGGAAAACCGCATAGTATCGGAGAGAAGTTAATGTTGCCAGCCATTGAAGAGGTTTTAAAAACTGTTTTACACAAACCGGCATCTGATATCATTAAAAGAATTCCCTTAAGCAACAATACTGTTGAAAGACGATTGATGAAATGAGTTCTGATATTGAGAGCTTCTTATGTAATTATTTGCAAACGACCCATTTCTCTATAAAACTGGACGAGTCAACTTTACCTGATAATGCAGCATTATTATTGGCATATGTTCGTTTTATTATGAATCAAGAAATCTACGAAGAACTGCTCTTCGCAAGAACTTTGATAACCGACACTAAAGGTGAATCAATATTTCATGTTTTGAAGGATTACTTCATTGAAAAAGCAATTCCTTTATCAAATGTAATATCAGTAGCTACAGACGGAACACCTGCCATGGTTGGACGTTATCGTGGATTTATAAGCTAATTAAAACAAAATGTGTCAGGGGTGTTAGCAATACATTGCGTCATCCATCGACAACATTTGAGTGTTAGATTGCATGAATCACTTCATTTATTCATTGATGCAGTAAACCGAATCCGAAGCAACGCGTTGAATACGCGGTTATTTGCGCAGTTGTGTGAAGAAAATGACGAACACTTTCATCAATGACTCCTTCACACTGAAGTACGCTGGCTGTCCAAAGGCTTATGTTTGACAAGATTTTTTGCACTTTTTGAGACTATTTTAGAATTTCTGGATACTAAAGATAAAATTTTAAATGAAAATTTAATGAAGTGGAAAACAGACATCGCCTATTTATCAGATTTGTTTACAAAATTTAATATGGTTAATTTGCAATTACAAGGTGACAGTTTAAATTTGATTAAAACAAAGTCCATCTTATCAGCGTTTCTCTCCAGAGTTAAACTAATGAAGCAAAATATTGGATCGGGCGAATTTTCTCAGTTCCCCAATTTGTCACAGACAAGCTGCCAGGAAGACGACGTTTCAACCTACGTTCAACATTTAAATGCCCTCTATTCAGATTTTGAATCTAGGTTTGAGGATATTTTGACTATGGTAATACCACCGTGAATAATTAATCCATATGGTGACATAGAAGAAACGAATGTCATAATACAAGAGGAACTGACTGAACTAAGTACAAACGAAGAACTTAAGGTTAAGTTTAAAAACGGATATCAGCAATTCTGGCTGCAAAACAACATACCCGTTACTTATCCCGTATTATGGAATAGCGAGGAAATTTTTAATTTCCTTTCCATCGTCATACCTAGTGGAAAGGGGGTTCAGCGCTGTTACCAATCTCCTAACGAAAAAAAGAAACAGACTGGACATCATTAGCCGAGGAGATTTAAGATTAACCCTTACAAAATTGACGCCAAATGTTGATAATTTATTATTAAAGCATCAGGTTCATCCTTCTCACTAAAAATATTGACTTACTGCTTATGTTATTTTATTTATAGTTTATTTTATGTTTATCGGTGTCTGACCAATAAATGCCCGCATTGGGAATAAGTGCCCGCATTGATTTTTTTAAAGAACCCCCCTTTATAGAAAATATTTTTTTTTAAATTATTCTGAAAATTCAAGGATAGGTACACACTAAAATTCGTTAATTTTTTGCCTATTTTTAGATAACTTAAACGTATAAGAAGCGGAATTTAATCAAACTAACAGTAAAATTATTGTAGAACATACGTTTATGTTATAATTAATAAGCAAACTCGCTTTTAAGTAAAAACCTTTTTTTTATTATTTTTCACTTTTTTTTTATTTTATCCCTCTTATTTTTTTTTCAATGCGGGCACTTATTCCCAATGCGGGCACTTATTGGTCAGACACCTGTTTATTTAATGTTACGTATATTTTACATAACAGATACAAAATTTTATTTTGAGTAGTTTTAATTTAAATTCAATTAATAAATGTATAAATTAACATGTGTTTTTACTTTAAGTTTTTAACACTAAACTTCACTACAGTTAGAAACATGGCAAGGGGTCTACAAAAAAGTTTGAGGAACTCTGGTGTAGTGTAATCATCTTTCTATAAATAAAAGTGGATGTGTAATCTGCCAGCATCACGTCTGTACCAAAATACGCAGAGACGTAAAAAATTGTACACTTACTAATTGAAACCCAAGGAATGGTATAAGTATGGTAGTATCTGCGAAAATATACAGTATGTTCAAAATAGTTCAAAATATCTCGAACAATACGTACCTTAGAAAAAAATGTAGAACAAAGTTGGAAGTTTTGAAAGGATTCATTCAACACTTAGAGCACCAAATAAAGGGACTATATTATTTATATTAATTGACTTCAAATAGTATTTTTGTGCATCAGTGACATATTAATTTGAAAAAAGAATGGAAACCAAGATACAGTACATACATGTGACATCTTTATAATTTTGTATTTGTTGTGCGAATGAATTTTTAATCTTTTGATGGGTAGGTGTTTATGCAAGTAGTTTGTATTGTAAACAGTTTTATCGAGTCTATTTTACAGTGTTCATTTTTCTTTCCCTAATCTCTATTTAACTACCGGATTTTAAAATAAATTTTGCATCTAGAAAAAGATGCTTGGCATCTGCATTTACACTATCCATTATCTATATTAGGTAATTTTTGGTCAATTTTAATGGAATGCGCTGAAGTCGAAAATACGGTCGAATGCATTGATTAGAAATTATCAAATTTGTGTTGCTGATAACACTTCAGTACCTTTGGAAAGTTGACGAAACGCAAATTCGACACGTCTCAACTTTTCTTGTTGTTGTTTGAACAACCAGCTACCGCTCAATACACTACAGTTGAATGTTTAATTCACTGTTTTTTAAATATACTTCGCAAAATACTGCTAAAGCGCATTATAAATCTGAACGTTTGACACCCGTCTTTGGAGTCATCGAGTGACGTCACGCGTGCGAAAGAGATAGACTGATCGCATGCGCGTGGGTGTATCTTCTCGAGCAATAATATCATGAGAGTAGTACGTTTATGTGAGAAATTCATCAAAATCCGAGCGGTACTTTTTCAGTTATAGAGCGATCAAGGATTAGCGGACATACCGACAGACAGACAGACTGACGCAAATGAGTGACATGGTTTATCGCGATGTACATGTCATGTGACATCTAACTAAAATATCTCAGTTTCGAAATTTTTTGCGATTGCAATACTTCCTCGCCAGTTGGCGTGACAAGTAAAAATGCATTTAGGCATCCTCCTCACACCTTATTAGAGCTAAGAAAGTTGCAGTTGAAGAGCTGAACATTATTGATTAGCCTTCAGCATTGTGTTGCTGCTAACGGCCGCCATTTTGGAGACATTAATTTCAGAACTTGATAAGTGTTAAATAGTATAAGCCGCCCATTACGAAATTAAAAACATTTTTTGCTATAGTTCCAGATGCCTTTCTTATATCTCTTTGAAATTGATCCTTTGATTCTGCCACACTCTGTAGAAGGTAGAGAGAAAAAGCTTGCATTGAAGGATTTAGGAAACTGCGTCTTTTAGACATAAAATAACTTAATTCTTTTCTTCTTTGTGCAGATTTTCAAAAGTTACTTGGAAGTAGCTGCTGGGACAAAGTTAGGCTATTTGTTTAGAGCTAAGAAGTACTTTTCTCCACGTGACCTGATAACTATTCTCTAATGCCTGTCGCACCGACGGGTCGTCAGTGATCTAGCTCTCTTCTACCGCGCTTTGCTTCTCAGAGCTCTCCTGCATGATACCGCCTCGGGATGTGCCCGCCAGACAAACCCGCCTGACTTTTCGCCTCCCATCTTAACCATGTCGAACTTCGTACATCCAAAACTGGTCGACATGACCGCTCCTTTGTCCTTAGGGTACCCAGATTGTGGAACAATATACATGAGAAGGCTTTTCCCGGTTCTACTAACCTTAGGTAGTTCAAAAATCGGATTAACAAAGTGTCTTCAAACTCCTCATAGCAGCCGCGGTTCCCTGAAATTTGGGCGTCTAAAAAAATCAATAAAAACAAGCATTGTTTTTCTTCTATAGCTGGCGATTGCTTATGCCACAACCTGTCTTATACGCACAGATTTCATCTAAACGCAAATGAGTACGCACGTATACGTACACACGTTTTTTTCCGAAAAGAGTCTTTATTAAAATAAGTGTAGAAAAATTAATAGACGCTTCTGACTTTTGACGTTAAAGATAATGGATAGAGCATGTAAACATGCTTACAGATACCTGTCAAACCATCATCGTATTTTGTACGATGAGCCACTGCAGTAGTGCTTAGAATCTGTTAGATAAAGAGTCTCCAATTTGTTACTATATTTTGTTATAGCCATGGATCTTAAACTTATAATCTTATTCCTTTCAGGTAGCATCGAATGCAAATTTTGAACGTTTATGCATCTTAACTGCCATAAAGGCGTTTCAGAAACAGTTTTAAAGCAAGGACTGCTTAATTTTGGTAATATTTCTTTTGGTGGACAGTTACATACATACATTATCCCTACCTAAGAAATGCAGGAGCAGGCACAAACCGTGGAACGCAAGACCATTGTATGGAATTGCACCATATTTCCCCTTAGCATGTTACCTTAGCATCAACATTGTCTATAGTCAACGCCAAACAAAGTGGCGTGCACGTCATCACGATAAAAATTCCCCGACCTAATGCCTAGGTTTCTATCACAAACAATTGCTCTATTGCAGTTTCATATTAATGTGATATATAAATTGTAAAATGGTCATTACTCTCTTATTATGGTTAATAGTCATATAAACATTGTTATTAAAATATCACATAAGTTGCTTTCTGATAAATTTAGACGCATTATGCGAAATAAAATGTTTTGCAAACGCTCCAATCACTTATCGATATGTAAACGCACTAAACCGATTTCGCAGCGTTGACACATTGTCACCTTGAAACTTATTTAAACTGGGAACTGACATTTGTATTAATTTTGACACTTAATCAATTTGTGGCATTTCAAATCTTTATAAATCCTTTGGCCCCGCATACTGTAAATCAACAACTGTTTGTTTCAAAACAAAATTATTCATTTTACGAGTAGATAAAGGCAATTTTGGTATATAAAGATGCCCAAACAGTTAAATAGTCGGTGTAAGGAACTCGTGGCCTCGTTAATGCACTACTTTGAGCAAGAAAGGGACAACAACGGGCCTTTGTTGCCTTTAAATGCTGTTCAAGAGGTAGGTTACTAATAATTATATGTAATGTATATTAATAATAGTGAAATTTTATTTCATTTTTTGTAGCGTGTTGCTGCTGCTTTAAAAATTAGTTTAAGGACAGTTAGTCGTATTTCCGAGGGTGTGAAAAGTGATGCAGATTTAGAATCGCCCAAGAAAAAGCGGAGTTATATTGGATACAAGTGCCATTCGAGAAGTGATCTATAATATGTATCACAAAAGTAAGATCTTATTATAATAACTTATCAGAAATTTGCATTAATTTGTTAACTAAATTATAATGTCATATTACACATGGTTTCAGAAGAACAAGTTACGATACAAACTTTATGGTCTCGATTAAGAGATAGGGCATTATTTGATGGTAGTGCCACGTCTTTAAGGCGGTTGCTTAGAGATCTTGGATTTAAGTGGCTTAAGGACAATCCGCGACGAGGGCTCATGGAACTACCAAGTATAGCTTTGAAAAGGGTGGAATTTCTAAGGCAATACAATCAAGCCAAGGTTGAGGCCTTATACCAGTTTGTCTTCCTCGATGAAACTTGGATATTTCAAAATGGGACCATAGGTCGCTCTTGGCAAAATGGAAACCAAAAAAGCGTGAAAGCTATTAAAACAGATGGTAAAAGGTATGTACTTTTACACAATTTGCACTATAAAATTTAAAACTAATATATTTTAGATACATTATATTACATGCTGGAAATGAAAATGGGTTTATTGAGGGTAGTGAAGCGATATTTTCTTCGAAAACAAAATTGAGCGATTACCATGGAGAGATGAACCAGGACAATTTTTTGAAATAGTTTCAACATCAGTTATTAGAAAAATTGGAGAGTCCATCTATGATTATACTGGATAACGCCCCTTATCACAGCATGATATTGAACAAAGTGCCCAACAATGCATGGACAAAAAAAATATCCAAGACTGGTTGACAAATCAAAACATACCATTTTTAAACACAATGTTTAAAACAGAGCTATTGAGTATTGTTGCTCGGTACATAATGCTTCTTAATTATATATATTTTGGTCGACAGTTTATATTTCTTTTGTTTATTCCTATTCTTAAAATAACTGCTTTTTTAGAAACAAACCACCTAAAATATACGTGATTGATGAATTGGCGGAACAACATGGGCACAAAGTTCTTCGTCTGCCTCCTTACCATTGTATATTTAACCCTATTGAGTTAATTTGGGGCATAGCAAAAGGTTACTATAACAGACATATTGGTAGAGATGGTAACAGTGAAAAAGACTGTTTGGATATGTGGAACGAGGCTCTAGAAACGGTTACCCCAGACATGTGGAAAAATAGTGTTCGACATACTGAGCAAGAAATTTTTAAATGGTATGAAAGAGAACGAATTTTTGATCGACCAGACATCGAACCTTTAATAATCAACTTTGAGAGTGATGAAGATTCAGATTCAGACAGCGCTGAAGAAAGAAACTCCGACTAACTTTATTGTACAGAAAAAGCTTACACCAGTAGCTTACCTAATTTTAGAATGCATTTTTCTGTATGAATTCTGTAAAATAAATAACATGCATAAAATTTGGAGGACCCCATTTGGATTTTTATTCAGTACCTTTAAGCTATCAATTAAATATGGTAGTTTCATAGTGTCATCTGATCAATAATTGTCATACTTAATGATTATGCAAGTACAGATCTATAATTTTATTATACTATTATTTTTGTTCTCATTTGAGGTTAATATTGCTTATAAACCTAGATATGTAAATAATAAATTTTATTTTACAAAAAGTTTGGCAACGATGTAAATTTTTCAACACACCCACCTTGATGACGTGCACGCCACTTTGTTTGGCGTTGACTATATGTTTACAGCATAGTCGTATCTGTTTTTGATAAATAATTTAATGATAAACAACATGAAAATAAATGCATTATATAAACAAAGTAATAAACATTAAATATCTTCATCTTTATATCCTTTTTATCAGCTTCGTAACGTAATCGGAGATACTAATTGGTTGCAGACAGTATTATAGCTTTTCGCACAAAATAAACAGTTTATTGCTGAGACCTTTCATTGACTATAAGTTTTATTTTATATTAGTATTTTTCATAAGTTTATTTGTGCAACTAAACATCACTGAGAAAAGCCCAATACAAAATTGTGTATTTGTGAATGAAAATTTGAATTAACCACCCATTTACAAACATCCAAATCCATCTCTATTTCTACTCGGCTATTACTGCGACATCTCACGTCACCTACGTCATCATGTACATATTACAGATACAGATACCAGATAGATCTATTGTGACATAAACACTTTTTAAAGCGCTTTAATCATACTCGATAGCCTTGGCACAAGGCCTTGCATGTGTAGCTTTCCGCTGTTGGATTTGTGGTTCCTATTATCCGAATCCGTAGCCTAGCCAGGCCTTCACAGTGACACTGGGGATGAACTGGGGTTTCCTCATGGTCTCTGCAGAAACGGGATATGGCCTCTTTTTCCAAACCCAAGAAACTCGTATGTCGATTTAGGCGACAGTGTCCTGTCAGGAAACTCAATTGGGCCCTTGTGGTCTTCCTATTAAATCCGAATGCGGGCCTCTTTTGTCGGCCTTTGCCCTAATTGGTTTTTCCACCATTGAAGGGAGTTTTCTTGGTCCAATGTCTTATGGACTGGTTAGCGCGGGTCCTCGTCACGCCACAGAAAGGCTCTTAACCTGTAAGGCTATTGGCTGCACCCTTTCGAGCTAGCTCAACCGCCTTTTCATTTCCTATGTGCCCTCCATATCCTGGTACCCAGAGCAACGTTACTTGTTGTCGGTTTCCCAGCTCTCTCAGAGTGTTGACGAAATTTCATACTAATTTAGACGTTGTTTACAATGACCTTAATGCCTGCCTGTCTGAGCAGATGACGATCGACTGATTTGTCATTCCTTATTAGCTCTTTTATGCAAACTTGAATGGCCGTGACTTCAACCTGAAATGTTGCGCTTTTCCCATAAAATCCCGGATGCAGCTCCGACTTCAGTTTCGGAGCCATCTGTGTACCAGTAGCTTTTGGCATGTATAGGAGGACCCTTCTCCCATATTTTTATTAAAATTGTACACTGGGACAATAATGTTCGTGAGCATTACCAATGGTCCTTTCCGTGCTGCCAACTGATCGATGATGGGCCTTGAGTTAGTCTACGAGTCACGGAAGACGGAAGAGTACGTCATCCTGTAAGTCAACTTTCTAGTATCAGCATAAGCAATCCTACCACACGATTCACCATGTATGACAGAAACAGAACAATATGAAATGCTTTCGTATAACAAATTTCCATAACAAACACGCATGCTCGAAAAAATATCACACTCTTGTGGAAAAACCTCCATAGTCGTCCAAACAGAGTGTTGTTAATGGTAATGCCCAGTGATTGTATGCAAATAATGTTCACTGATATACATTCTCAGCTGCATTAATATGCTAATTCAGGACGAATAAAAATAGTAGGCTCTGCATTTGTTAATTGAATAAGCTTATATGGGAGTTATTGACAGAAGCTATTAATTCGCCGTTGGGTTTCTTGAGTTCATATGTACCGGATTTTTATGAAAATCTGACAGTTCAATTTCTCTGGATTAAGATTTATCAATGATGGTACAGTCGAATTTACCTTTAGGGAAAACTAAAACAAGCAACTCTATTCCTCACAGCCAGATTGAGTTAAATACAAATGGGTAGTATGAATGTGCCAGTGGTCAGACGGTTTAGACAAAAGTGGAATACAAAGTGTAATTACGAATTTTGTGTTCACGATGATACAACTAATGCTTTTGGAGGTGATCATGTATGCTGTTAACTTTTCGCAGACAACAAATCCCTTGCTTAATGTTATTACAGTATTAAAAAAAAACGGCTCTACTAGCCGGCTCGCTAGTTTCCAATTGTCGGACAGCATTTGATTGGCCAGTTTTAGACAGAACCCTTTTTAAAAATGCGCACACGCCGAGGAGTGAACACGTACCGTGGACAGTGAGACCGCACGCGACACAGGCGACACGCGACAAACGCAAACACGCGACACGCGCGCTACCGAGACGCGACCGACGCTCGGAGACGCGGAGAGAACGCGGAAACACGAGAGTGACGTCCACTCAAAAGGCAAACCCTAAATCGGGCGGCCGAAAAACATTTATACAGTTTCCCAGTGAGCCCTAAAAGGGCACCAGCGCGAAAGAAGTACACAATTTTCAGTGCGCGGCCACCACTTGAAATTGTGCAAAAGTCGAACTTAGAAAAGTCGATGGTGGTTATAGAACGTGACACGTTCGAAACTGTGGCAAAGATGCTGGACGACGAGGAATATATCTATTCCTCAGACAGCGAAGATGGGGAGGGTGCCCAACATGCGGGGTATCTGAAGAAAATGAAGAAAGAAAAATAAGGAGCTAAGGACGCAGATAGCTGAGCTATCGTGTCAGCTGGCGGACTTAACGCGCCAAATAATAGAAGAGAGAAGATCAAGCGCCAAAGGGCGCGAAAGGACTGCCAAGCTCATTGAGCAAATGGCAGCGACACAGGGCATCGAGGTTGATGCCCCCAAAAATAAGAGAAAAGTGGACGAAAATCAGAAGAAAGATAAGAGGAGGCTGTCGGTTAACCGGAGCAGGTATCAAGGTCCAACCAAAGGACAGCGATGATTACAGAAAGATCAGAAAGACCCTAGAAGATGCCAAGATCGAGCATCATACTTATTCGCTTCCAGAAGACAAGCCACTGGGAGTGGTAATAAGGGGGATGCCGGTCATTACCACCTGCCAAGAGATCGGAGAAGACTTGGCAAGGCAAGGATTCCACCCAAAGAGGGTGAGTAGAATGACCAGTAGGAGGACTGGCAAAGCGATACCGCTAATTAAAGTAGATCTCCCAAAAGAAGACACGGGGATCTGCTGTTTGCCACAAGACTAAGACTTCATCGAGGAGCTGATAAGAAGATCGAGGAGAGCTGTAAGAGGTGGAAGAGCCATAGATGACATGACCTCTCCAGGCGAGGTAAGGGAAATCATCGGAAGTCTCAAGGTGAAGAAAGCACCGGGTGTAGACGAAATTGGGTACACAGTCTTGAACAGGCTCCCGAGGAAAGCGAGGGTAATCGAAAGAAGAACTCCGTGTAGTTCCAGACGAACAGTTCGGATTCTGAAGCGAACATTCAGCAGAGCACCAGGTGATAAGGCTGGTCGAGATGGCAACGAAATCGTTCTAGACTCGGCGAGCCGTGGGAGCTGTGTTCATGGATGCCGCTAAGGCGTTCGACACTGTTTGGCATGACGGACTGATCTACAAGATGGTAGGCCTCGGATACTCAACGGGGATGATCCAACTGGTGTGAAGTCCTATTTGAAGCATCGTAAATTCCGGATTAGGATTGGAAAAATATCTTCGACGACGAGGTCAGTGGAGGCAGGAGTACCGCAGGGAGCGGTTCTATCACCACTGCTATATGCAATCTACAGTTCAGACATCCCGAAGACTCCACAAACGCCACTGTATGTGTATGCGGACGATACAGCATATGCGGCAGAAAGTACGAGACCCTGTATGATTACGGAATATCTGCAAAGAGCGACTACCAACCTAGAGAAATGGTGCATCAAGTGGAAGATCCGGCTAAACCTTAAGAAGACCGAAACGGTACTGTTCCGAAGAAATCGAAGATAACCCCAATCCAAAATAAAGATGACGACCACCAGAATGGAAAGAGGTTGGAGAAGAGACGAAGAAGTTGAGGTCGATTGGAAGGATTCCAGCACGTACCTTGGAGTCAAGGTGGACCAAAAACTCACTTGGAAGAACCATGTCGAAGGCTAGGTGCAAATTAAGACCTTTAATAGGCAGAAGAAGCAAAGTGTCCTTAAAGAATAGGACCATCATGATTCAGATGGTGCTGCTCCAAATCATGACTTACGCAGCAGTAGTTTGGGGCTACGTTTCCAAAACGTTGAAGAAGAGGCTCTAAGCTCAACAAAACATAGCACTCCGTGAGGTGGTAGACGCACCGTGGTATGTACCAAACATCGCTTTATGACGAACTACGACAGATACCGGTCGTAATCCAGATGAGAGAGAGGTCCCGAAAGTTCTTTGAAAACAACGAAAGACATCGAAATGTGCTGATTAAGGACGCCTTGGATTACGACCCAAGAACAATAAGGCGACATAAAAGACCGAAAAGCCGGCTGCAATAAGAAGATATTTGGCCCTAGCAGCTGATGAGGCCAAAGAAAAGGGGAGAAGACCGACAATAGTTGTACACCCAAAAGGCGAAAGAACTCGAGTGGACAAAAAGAAGCCTGTCGATTGAGGTGGCCAGAGTCAAGCACGGACTCGAGGCTAACCTCAGGAGGCGAAGACAAACAACAAATTGACTGACTGATTGACTCCAGTCGTCGAGGAAAGAGCGAAGGCTCACCAACCTTAATGCGGGGCTTAGGTCTAGGTATATTTATTGAAGTAATAATATCCTCACCATGCGATAAATAATAATAATAGTTGTGGAAGACAGGTATACATAAAATATATTGTCATTGTATAATAATATATTTAACGTAAAAAATCCAAAATTGTCACATTCTATTAGCCACAACCATTAAACACTATTTAAGGAAACATCCGCACTTATCTTCAGACTAAATAAAGCTAAAGATCATTCTACTTTCTAGGTTCAAAATTTTATAATGCAAACTACAAACATATAAAATGAAAAAAAAAACGTTTAAAAATTGAATTACTGTTATGGATCTTGAATCAACCAAGACTACAAATCCATAAGCTTGAAGAGATTAAAGATCAATATGTTGACAATAAATAGATGCAGCTGTTCATATTTGACTAGTATACTTATAAAAAACTTTTTGTACTCGTATATGTATATATCTATATAGCTCTAGCGCACAAGTGAATACTTTTTTGGGTATCTGATGTTTATTGGAGTGTGTATTTAGACCAATTTTTTTATACTCAAACCATCACGAAGGCCTAAAGCCTAAAGACCCATGGAGCACCGTGGGGCTATAGGGGAATACAGGGGAAACGGGGAACGCTACACGGACTCTGGCGAGGGAACACGTGTGCATGCAACACGCACACATTCTGGCCCCGCCTACGAGAACCGCCGGGTGGTACGTCCCCGTTCCACAGTCAGAGACCGTCTACAACCTACGGACAATCACAACATCCATAGTCAAGAGAAAACTTTCTCCTGGGACGAGATTCGAACCGCACGGCGACTGATCAGAAGACCGAATAGTCTACTACTGCGACCACCACTGCTACCTATTATTATGATTTTTATTATTATCATTATTATTATTATCATTCTCTGAAACAGGCCAGCGTAGTGACCTAAACGTTAGAAGTAAAATAATAACATAACGTGTATCTTCATTTAGCGGGCATACAATCATGGAGTCCTACAATTTGACTGTATCAATTGTTTTCATTCATAATCACTTCCTGAACAGGTATCAAACAAGTAATAAATGATTGGCAAGCCCATACGCGGTACGTACAATAAGTCACAAACTACATACATATTTAAGCAAAACGCAATGCATCATCCTGAGAGGTTGTAAATAACATAGACACTTGTAACTGTGGTCATATTTCATTTGCTTTTGATGCAGTCATTCGGGCAGAAATGTTAATTCTGACAAGAGAAAAGCAGTGATATGTTGCCTTGCCATTTAGACAACATGTCTGCTTACCGTTCGGTACTACATACTACTCTGAAGGTGCGAAGGTGGTACTATAAATGCGTGATTTATTTTCGAGGAATGTTATAGGTCCTGTAAGTACCTAGTACTGCGAACGGATTCCCACGCACATTGTTGTAACACTGTGGCTAACGACTTGACATACATTTCCTTAAATACGTTCCACGCACAAGTGCAAGTCCATTTTCGAAGCATGTATACATATTTTCATCTACGTATACCGGCTGTTTCAAATTTAGCTGTTAACATTGAGATCTCTGAAATGGTTAAAAGGGGGCAAACTTGCGCCTTAAAGCTAAGTTTTATGGTATTTTGGTACTCAGTACGTTTCTGCCGTCCTGCAGATATGGACAAAGTTGACGAATTTTATTTCCTTGATAGCTCTTTACTAAAGTTATTGTTGTTAAAGATGGAAAAGCAGAGCATGACCAGCCTTTATTTTCTAGTAGGAACGAAGCTGAAATGTTATTTGATGAATTGCTGGTCCGACCTCATCATTTTTCCGAGTATTTCAGGATAAGTGTCATGTAATTAATAAGTTGATAATTCTACCCTAGTGAGAGAGGCCGTGGGAAATGCTTGCTCTGGAACTTGTTGTGTTCAGTATACAACTTCTGCTCGTTCAAGTGATTGTACATCCCTTAAGGAAAAGCTCAGTACCGATTACCGGGTGGCATTACAAGTTCCATCCTAGAGACGGTTTGCAGATGGGTGGATGACTTTCTCTCTGGTCGTCGTAATTGACCCACAATGTTTCCCAGGGATCGGTCTTGGCTCCAAAACTGTTCTTCTTACATAACAACGACCTCCTTTCCTGTAAGATCAACCCGATCCGCAGGTTTGCTGAAGACAGCACTCTACATGCACGAATTCAGAGCGACAAGACGATCTCAGCCGATAAGCTGGAAAAAAGAAGTCTGCCAGAGCCGTCCATTTAAGCAGGTCAGAGTCTAGATCACCGAGGAGTTGACCTGGCACGAACACATCTTGTCAAACGGCAAACTTCTGGGAAAAAGTTAGGCTATTTAGGGCTAAGAAATACTTTTCTACACATGACCTCCTCACTCTATACAAGGCCTAGATAAGACCTAGTGTCCAATATTGCTTACACGTTTGGAGTGTTCCTTCCCCGATTACATTATTTATGCTCGATGCTGTCCAGGGGAGGGCTGTCCGACTGATCGATGACAAAACTGGCCGATACAATCGCTCTTTCATCCCGAGAGTGTCGAGATTGTGGAACAATCTACAAGAGGGGGCTTTTCCCAGTTCTACTAACCTTAGGCAGTTCAAAAATCGGATTAACAAAATTTCTTTAAGATCCTCGTAGCAGCCTGGCATTAAGGTTTCTGCCTGCCTGCACTGGTAGTGTTGAGTTTTGCAGGAATTTTCTCCAATTTTTGCCGATAAATATATATTATTATAATTTTTATTATCATATGCCATAGAGTTATCAATTTATAGTTCTCCTAAGTATCATAACCAATAAGTGCTCAAAAACAGAGTCAGGTCGAACGAAAGATCAAATCTGTTTGGATGTTCAAGTAGTTCTGACGACGGCGACGGCGTGCATATTCTGACGTGCTGGTCACTGCCAGTCTAAACACGCTCTACGGAAAACAGGTGTTTATTGGGATATTCGCCAGAACAAAGTTTCGTCAGAATTCACTTCAATAGTAACCCTAGCCTTAGGTATGTAAGTAAGAAAATGGTACTTGGAAAGTTAGATGAAAAATAAAACGAAATTCGTCGTAATCGTTTTTATTTTTTCTTGATTATATTAAAATGGTATTTGAAAATAAATTGCACATTAACATTGCCACTTTGTCTCCTCTGCAAGTTGGCAGAATCAGAATCTTAATATGATATTTCGTTTCTCGTCCTCCACTGGGCTTAGGCAAACAATCCCTATTTCTGATTTTATGACGGTCATATAGTACATATATCATGATATGAATTGACATTACAAATATATAAGAAAGTAATCTTCCTATAGTTGACATTGACTCGTCGAATAAAAAATATCATAATACCAAGATAACTTTGCATATTATTTAAGGCTAGTATCGAAAACAGTGAAAACCGTAAAATTTTAAGAAGCTGATAGAACCATTTCAGAGTAAATAAGAGCCTCGACGATGTTGCAGGTTGCTCAACATATTTTGAATCTGGCATATCTAGACCGATGCACACATCCTGCATTCAACTAATATTAATCTATAGCTCAGATAGCATGTAGAGCGGATACGTGGTGTTAAAAAGCGTTTTTTATATCCGATAAATGGGAAAATTATCTGAACGTCCTTTGAACATGCTTTTAAAAAACTGAAGTAACCTTTAATTGGTGATGTAATAGAATAAACATGTGATGAGCTATCATATTTGCAAATATGAAAATAATTTTTTGAAATAATTACCGTATGGCAATGTTAATATATAACGCATTTTTTTAAACATAATTAGAAACGATGTATTCGCTTATGCAAAAGTGGCGCCAAGTAGATTGACTCATACTTCCTACGACTTCGTTGGAGGTTTCAAAGAAAAGGGTTGAGTCAAATCGTTTCAAAAAGCGAAATCGAATCGTGATTAGATAGGTTCACTTAGGTACGGTGAATCTTCGACCTCTGCATATCAAACTATATAAAGCAAATCTATCATATTTTTGTTTCCATGCTAGATGTAGGGAAGATATGTGTGACTTATTATGTCTAACAAGTGGTTAGTATCACTAAGATCGGCAGCTTCTTAATAATAGAAGGTCTACAAGTAATGAGTGAATCTACTTGACAAAATTTTCATAGAACCATCATAGACGAAGTGAAACAAATTAAAGGTTAGACGAATGGGTTGTGCATTTAAGGTTTATAAAATTTAGAAAAATATGTGTGTAGGTATAAAAACAGTTACGTCATCATTTTCAAAAGCATCGCAGAACGCTAAACTGGTGCTTACTCCTAATATCCAAATATTGCTAAAAAATATAAATATTTCTCCTGTAGCGGTGTGTCATTGACCACACCTCTCCAGACCAGTTGGAGGTTGTTACCCATTGCACAGTCAAATTGCTACTGTATGGAATCAAGAAAACAATCGACTGTATAGTTTTGTCAGAATGCTGGAAACATGAAGATATCTCACTATATCAACTGGAAAATTACGATATATATTATAATAATGGTGATGCTAACAAAATTATAGCTTATATCAGTGAAAACGTTGAAGTGACAGAGAATAGGATAATACAACTTCCTAAAAGAGACATAAAAAATGTACAGCTTTCTATAAAAACATGTAAAAACATTATACCTGTTTCGGCTATTTATACATATAGACTTGCCATACCTTGAACTTTCTAACAAAAGATGCTGCATCCATCTACTGGCGGGTGATATAAACATAAATGTAATGTAAAAGTCCGAGTTATCGGAAAAATTGTATAAACTTCTTCCAGCAATAAATGACTACACGAGAGTGGATGGTAACGGCGAAGTCTTGTGTTAATCACTCATTCACTTTCTTCTTATAATTGTCACGTAAATTCTGTCATAATTCAAAACCATATGACAGATCACTTTACAACTACGAGTATACTAGAGATACTTTTCTCTGAAATAATTACCAAAAATGTAAACAAATTGTATATATAGAGCAAATGAAACCAAATTACTTGAAATTCTGAATGATCAAACTTGAACACCATTATATAATTCGATCAACACGCACAAAGCCACTGCACTTTTCATACAATAATAATAATAATGATAAAATGTTTTATTGGAATATAAATGTACATAACATCTTTTTCGTGATAGGCGGAGTCTAGATGAATATATTCCACTCAACCTACTCCAATAACAATATCGGTAACTAAGGAGAATATTGCAACATATAAATATTACGCAGCGTACAAAAAATACACATTCAAAACTTCTATAGATATGTTAGGCTATGAGATTAAACACGATAAATGAAAGGAAAATAAAATACAGTAAGATAAAGAATAATAATAAACTGAATCAATCTGCCAAGGTAACGATAACGATGTAGAACAAGCTATTTGGCTTGTTTTCATACTATTCACAGACAGAGTCTTCAAATGTTCCCTTGCATCATTGTATATTTTAATAAAGTTATAGATAAACGACCGAAGTAAAAATTTACTACTGTGAAGAGGGATTTCTAGGCGATTCTTGAATCTGTTGAAATCCGTCCTACTACGGTGAACAACAAACTTTTTATAAAGATAGGAAGGGGATTCTGTGATCAATATTTTATGGGTGAGATTTGCAAGCTTCGTCCATACATAACCAGCCCAGCTCACTAATGTAACATGGAATATAATCATACTTCTTTAAAATAACTGCTTTGCAGTTTTTGCATCCTGTTTTGGCAGCATCGGGGCACGAGTACATTTTGTCAAATTTTCAATATATATTTTTTATTCCTCCTGATCATGTTAAGAACACGGTTTCTAAACGATTTGAAGTTATCTTCGGCTTCCACGGTTTTATTATCTCATATAAAGCTTGTGCAGTATTATTTTCTTCAACAAGTATACGCAGTTCATTAGTTAGCCAAGGTCATGGTGGCTTATTGTCTGTTACACTTTTAAAAGGTGCATATTTATTATACGTTACCACGATAACGCTTATATACTTTGGAAATGGTAGTGTTTCGTAGAAGACGCTGTAGCCAAATACATGCTATATCCTAATATAGTTAGCCACATCGCCATCTATGAAACACTAACCTTTTCAAAGTAGATTTATAATCAGTGCGGAGAGAAAAAACATAGCTGTGACAAATTCTGGGAGATGGTGCATAATAAAAGAGGGCTAACTTGCTGATCACAACATTGCGTGAAAACTGCAGAGTCAAGCTTATTGACGCCATTTTTCTTAAAAGCAGATGTTTGGTAGAGGTGCGAGAATTAAATCTACTGAGGGAGACCAGTGGGGGTAAATCGTCGAGGGAATAAAGGGACATGCAAGGAAATTTGCCGTAACCCAACCGAGAAATATCATAGAGAGGAACGGACAGTCGATTTATCAATACCGACGGGCATGAATAAATTAACATTGTCTTAGGCCCGGTCGGTTGGTTGGCCACAGGATTAAATAGCGTCAGGTGATTTATCATATACCGCATCGTACCGCCAGGAGAAAATCCAATATCCGCGTTTTATGGCTCATCAATGTATCATTGGGTAAGCGGCCGATTTACAGACTTCCTGCCTTCGCAACTTTGACAATGGCGGTACACGAGGAAGACTTCGGGCTGTAATCGCAAAAGTAATCGAAAATGAGATATTATGTTTTTTGGACGTTGGATATGAGATGTACATCACGGTCTGTCTGTCTGTTCGCTAATCCTTAGTCTCTCTATAACGTTCGGATTTTGATGAAATGTTGATCTAAGGTTGCTACCGCGGGCTTAGCTACTGCCGTATCAGTGAGCTCGCACGTATATTTATAAGCCTCTAGATTACAACTGCAACAGCTGAAAGAAGCGTTCAATTAAAAATAAAAATATTTTATTACTTCTTTGAGGCAACATTGACTATCAAGCATGTATTCACAAGCGGAAAATTTCGAAACGCTAAGATCGTCTTCCATTATAGAATGTTTGATAAAAAAAAATTCGGAAAAAGTTGTGGCAAGTGGATTGACTGAATTTTCCAAAAGTCAAGATAAGCCTTTTGCGAAAGAAACAAAATGTCTGAACTCCATATTGTTTTTGAATATGTTTGATAATTGTAATCTCTTCACAAAGATCAGCCTTAACAGGGTTCAGAAAGTTGTGAAGCATAGAAAACAAGCTTTTGGATGATCTAAAAGCTATTTTCATTTTCACTCATAAGACTGCTGCCATTTAAATGATTTTCAAAATTAAGCAGCATTACCTATTATGACACCAAATAGATTTAGGTGTTGCAGACATTGCAAAATAAAAAACATTTATCTGAATTCCTAAAATTCACAGTACCCCCGCCTCAACCTCGAAAAACTCTGCTACCCCTCACTCTTCAGAAAGTTTTGATGGCAGCTACACAGAAACGTACCTCTTGTCGGTGACCACCTCCTCCGACTGAGGAAATTTAGTACGAGCGCCCGTGATCAATACGTGACAATTCATATTATTCCATGAAAGCGTTTATGTCTATCTATATTTAAAATTTTACTCTCCATTTGAGATTCGTTGGGTAGGCCCCCCGTAAAATTTTTGATATGGGGCACCTGCGGAGGAAGTTACGCCGCGCGTTGCTACTATACCAATGACAAGAAAGCTTTGTAGTTTTGGGCACTCAATTGCGGCAGAACTACGCCCTAAAAAACAGAAAACAAAAATCGCTCAAACTTAGTTTTTTGATATTTTATGATACTAAGTATTTGTTAGACACAATATGCACACATATTTCTCACGCATTTGCCGTTAAAATGCAAGTACCATTATTTAGATTCGTTTTTACAGATATGGTGGAGGTCATCATCACATTCATCATAATCCTTACGTAAGTGATCTTACTCGTATTCCATTAGAGTCTTCAGAATACATGAATAGACTTGAAACTTTCTTGTGTGATGTAATTAACTTTGTTAAAAGGGTGTAGTTTGTTCCACATTCGTTTAAGGTCGCATGTCCCTTTTTTCAACTGCCTGTTTGGAGCAGTATTCTAAGTCATTTTCATCTGATTATTTCATGGTGTGTATGTCGTGGCCATTTCCCAGAATTCGCATTAGTTTGCCATATCATGAAATGGTCGAACAATGCCCATATCGTTAAATCATCAAAGTTAAACGATTTGGTCATCCAAGATTGATCATATCGAAAAATAGAATATTTTTAATAAGAATCCAGAACATATTACGGTATAATATCAGTGCGACAACCATTTTATTAAATGTAGTGACTTTAGGCAATTGAAATAAAACAATTATATTAAAACATTCTTAAATTGCTCAACGTGTATATATAATAAAACTTTTGAACATACCAGATATCTCAAATTAAGTTCCTACCTCGCGTGGCCACCTTACACTGATTTAATTGACGTATAACCTAAGAATGAAAAAAAATTTCACACAATATTTTAGCAGACGATTTTGACTCCTAATAAATGAATGCCAATGTACTAATCTGTGAAACACTTTCCAAAGACCACAACTTTTTGGCGTTTTGATTGGTATTTGTGTGATCCGCTTGGTACTCGAGAACTCGAGTACCCTTTTGGCGTAAACCCTTTCAATCTTACTTCTGCCTCATTTGGTAGCGACTTATTCGAAGTTTTCCTTCGAAAAACGATTGCCATGTTGACATGCAAACAAAGAGCTGACAGCCCCCTCTATCAGTAAATAATGTAAATATTTTAGAATTTAATCACACCTGCTTGGCCATTTCATAAAGTAGCCACGCGTTTAGTTGATCATATCAGTAAACGACTTATTAAAATTGATCTGGTCAACGCAGATCATGATCTGGCCAATGGACAATAAGACATTCCATGTTTGTTGATTGCGATCATTTCATGAAATGGTCAATTTTACGATATGGCCACATGTATAGACATGACTAAAAAACAGTGTTATCAATTTTATTTCGTCACAAAATGCCACTTTAATAGTATTGAGCGGAGGATTACTTTTATTCTTATCACTTTCTTCTTCGATAAATCTTTGATTTTCTTGAAAACTCATTTTGCAGCAAATTGAGTTTTAAGGAAAACTTACGTAAACAAAAACAGAAATCCACGAAAATTACATACAGTCTGTTAGAAACCAGTTCAAGGTGGGTTGACTTTACATGTACATAATATGGAATTGTCATATTCAATCCTTTTAATTATAGTTTAGATGGCGTTAGAACTGGAAATAAATCGAACACAATCTAACTGATGACAAAATTGCTTGGGAAGTAGAGAGTCAGTCTAGGGACTAAGTGAAAAAATCAATTGTCTACATAAAAATCAATTTCTTCTTTTAAAATTTAACCGATTTGTAGAAGAGCGATTTTAGCAGAAATAAACAATCGATCTTTGTGGATTTTTTTTTCTCTTATTTCCATATTATTAACTTCATGCTTTTCTACACAAGTGAGGCCAATTGCGCGTGATCGGTGCGTTGCCCTTAGCGAAATTTTTCCAAAAAACTATTTTGATTCCAGTAACCCATATTTTATTGCATATTCGATAGACCCTTTTAAAAACAGATTATTGATATTACACACTAGAGTGTTTTTATTATTAGTTGTTGAGTTGAAGGCCTACAAAAATACAAAAACGCTCAACTTTGTCAGCTCACTTGTCCGTTTTCCCTCACATTTTCTTAGTCCTCTTTTATTCCCATTAACAGTATTGTTTAACGTATTCAACCAGAAGGTAGTGGTTGAATGCGATAATCACTGTAGGTTTCTTTTTTCTATTGCTCCGTCTACTTCTACGAGTATAACCCATCTTTGGGGTCTTCCCCTCCTTCTTTTTCCTATCGGACTCCACTCTGTTATTTTGCTTATTTAGAAACTAATGAAGCCTATTTTATTTTGAATGAATATTTATATGTTTTTGAAAATTCAATTATAATATACAGGGCGATCAAAAAAGAAACACATGCTTTTTCCAAATATTACAAATGGAACATCCTGGACTTACTTCGAGTTTTTCAATCCCCCGCACCCCGCACAGTTGGTGCTGTTTAAAAAATCAATCTAAATGTGTATTTTATATAATTAATAAAAAATGATTACCATTAAGAAAGATAATAATAAAAAATACACTTCATACGCAACAATGTTAACACTTCATGAAGGATTATTTTGAGCACAAGTTGGTTCCTCTTAGATGAAAGTTAGTCACGAACTCGTATCAAGTTAGTCATTCAGGCTCATGTAATTAGTTCATTGTCCAACAGTGCGATCTGGCCCACTGCCCTACTAACAGTACCGACTACCCAGCAACTTAGCAACGCTATACAGTGATACATACAGCGATATACATATACACGTATCATAGAAATTAAATGCATGTCACCCTTTTTGTGATGGGGATAACCGTTGGTACTTTTTAAGACGAATGGCAATAAACCTTCCTCGAATGACGCATTGACTTAAAGGTGACACTATTAAGTCAGCAACGCTATGCAGGAGCGAGTATGGAATGTCTTCCCCACTAGAATGCTTGACAGACATTTTCTTTATAAATGACTGCATTTCGTCTTCTGTTACAGGTGTTAAAAATAGAGAGTTTGTCGGAGATCGTATTGTATCGGATTTAAAATGACATTCTTTGCTTTTTGTCAAATCATTAACTGATTTAAAAAAAGTTATTGAATGCTTTTGCCAAATCAGATTTAGGAATCGTATGGCCATCGGGGCTTATCATGTTATATGTTGGATGTAAGTTTGTGTTTCCGTTAGTGGTACGGTGTCTTATAATAATATCCCATAATGTTTTTGATAAGTTATTAGAACTTGAGAGTTTGTTACAATAAATTATTTTTGCTTCTTTCAGATTATGTGCATGCTATTTCTTGAGAACTTGGTACTTAGAATGAAGAACCCCGATCGTTTGTAATATTTATTACACATGTGACGCAGATTACGTAGCAAGACTCTAAAATTTCTTTGGTTAACCACTCATTTTTTATACTATTGTAGCATCTCTCTTGAATAGTTCTACAGGAAAGGCTTTATCCATATTCTCTAAGAATGAACCATAAAAAATCTTAAATTTTAACTCAAAGTTGTCGCTGAGTTTAAAAAGCCCCACTCACAAAGCGAAAGCAGGTGTCTGAAGTCAGATATATTATCAATCTGTCTGAATGGTCTTCTAACATGGTAAACCTGTTCTAGTGAGTCCTCACTGTTAAATGAAGTAAAAGACAGCATTTGCAAGTAGTGATCTGAAAAAGTTACCGGAACTACTTCTGCTTTCACCTTGGACGTATCAACATTACAAAAAATGTTATCTATGATACTTTTTGATGCACTGTGAATCCTTGTATAATACTCAATAGTTTTATAGAGCCCATAATACTTAAATAACGATGTACATATTGTAGCATTATTGTCAGATGAATCTGAACTAAGATTAAAATTAAAATCACCACACAGAAAAACGAAAATCAATTATTTTTCAAAATCCTGTTATCGATCGTTTCAAGAGCGACAATGTATTTTTATGGTTTTATTGCTTTGAAGTTGTTCACATCTGGTATGCATTTTGTTTATCAAAGGAAAAGCAGGTACCAAGAGGGTCGAGACCCTTTCGGTGCATCGACGGGGGGAGACCGCACAGTATGGATTCGGCAACCAGCATCCAAGAGGTTTGGAGGGTTATACGCGTCGGAGTTTTCTAATTGATGAAATTTCTGATAATTTATAACGGTTAATAGCAATTCTTAAGTCAATCGACGTGTTGAATTATTTTCAACCAGATCTGTTCTAAGAACCGTACTTCACTGCGTTTATTTCGCATCCGTATACACACGCAAATTCTTGGGCGGAGCAACGTTGAGATTTACTGCTTCGCCGGATACACAGCAGTATTTCAATGGTAATGAGCATAGTCTAAGCTCACGTGATGTCAAAATGAATACCTTCGAAGAGTACCGGAAGAAAAAGGTGGCCTTCGCCAGAAATTGGTATGCTACGCCTTATGACGTCGTTTACTAAGACACGTATGTATGATGTCTACATTGATCAAAAGAAATTGGAAATTGTTCAGTTATCCCAAAAATAACGAATCGTTCTTTTGAACACGACAGCAAATAACGAATGTCGACGAAAGAAGAGTTTTTATGACCTACTTCAGTGAACCGCGGTAATTTGACAGTACTAACTACTGATAGTCATGACAGGTCGCGTTTTTAGATTTTGGCATGAAGCTAATAGGCTTAGAATCATAGCACCTCAGAAGGCAACTGATCACAAAGCCACATTGCATAACAAAAAACAGGAAAATTCAGTTCATTTAGAATACTTCACGGTTCTTGAATTTAAATATGTTTATCTGTGATCTAAAACTAATATTTCTATCATATTTTAATCAATATGTTTGTACAACATGAAATTATTTTAATTAAGCTTACCCAGCCTTATAAATTCCAGCAATCGGGCTGAATAAGGAAAATATAACCTTAACGAAATACTCTCTACTCTATTTCCCGTAACTAACGGAGCTTCTTTTATTTCGATTGCGACACACTGGTCTATTGTGGCGCATACCTATTTATATTTATCCCAGTAGTTCCGCCCTCCTAAGGAAGGGGATCAACTTATTTGGAGAAATATTTTTCATGTCTTCTATTTGGAGCACTTGATTATTTGGTGAAAGATCTTCTACCATTAAGAAGCTGCTGACCTCAGTGATACTATGCACCTGATAGACATAATAAGTCGCACATATTTTTCCCACATCGGCCATGGAAATAGAAATTCAAACAGTTTGATATATAGAGGTATATATTAATCGTATCTAAGTGAACCTACTTAATACCATTCGATTTTCGCCTCTTGAAACAATTTGACTCATCCTTTTTCTTTGAAACCTCCAACGAAGGCGTAGGAAGTATAGAGTCAATCTACTTGATGATATTTTTTGTTGAGATTGGTATTGTTGCCTTAGGTCTTAGGTTAACCCGAAATCCCTCCCAGTGTTATGTATCTTACCTTCCAACACTACAGAGGTTCCTCTGTCTCGTTACCCTGGTCCTATGCTACTAAGATCTTTACAATTCCACAACGAAACAGCAAAGCTAGAGCACTAAGAACTATCAATTATCAACTGATGGCTATAGAGGTGTTTACCAACCTGTCAGCGATCGTGTCCAAGATCCCACTACACAAATTCCGTTCATTTTGCTATACTATATACATAGACAGAATTCACACGGCCGGATCCCAGACACAATCACCGACGAGTCACCGACCACTGTACGAACAAAATATAATGTCTCAAAATTCCGATAAAATATACAGTATATATCATAAATATTGTTTGTGCGTGTAATTAAAAAAAAAACGTCCAGCGGTGATGATGTATCATGTTCGTTGTTGGCAGAGGTAGCTGATCTAATTGTCGTTGACTAATGTCATCTCTCAAAATTTCGCAAACAAAGATACAACAAACATCGTGTTTGCTATTAGATCTCAGATGTGCGTTTGATACCATTAAGCATAACTTATTTTTAAAAAGATTAGAAAAACGCACATGGCTGTGCTTATAACTGAATTAGAACATACTTATTAGGCAGGACTCAAGCAGTAAAGGTTAATAACAATCACAACTGTGTTGAGTCGGACGCCAAAGTAGTACCTACAGGGAGTACCTTGGGTCCATTGTTATTTCTTATGTTTATAAATGATTATACGAGCCCCTTCCCACTTCAGTTGGCCCAACTATTGAAATCTTACTTTTTTTCTTATCAAACACAAATAAGAAAAATGTAGCAGGGTGCTATATTGTTTATTTTGATAATATATAGTAGAAAACAGCAACTCTATCACCCCCTAATCAAATTTGCAGCATAAAAATAACACATGTGCAATTACAGCATATCAACCTATTTTCATTTCAATGCAAAATAAGCCTATAACGCAAAGGTGGCTGTGAAAAATAATAGCCATGACAATTGTTTTTATTAATCACAGCTGTCAGAATACGTTTAAAATAGTTTTGGGTAGTTAAGGTTTTCAAAATGGGTAGAGGAAAGGCTATTAGTGAGAAAATTCGGTTACTGATAATTAAATTTTTTAATTCTGGGAAATCAAACTCAGAAATTGCAACTTTGTTAGACTTATCGCGGTACAGTGTGAGAAATATTGTTAGAAGATATAACGTAACTGGTTCAGTTAATATTAAGCTACGATATGTGAAAAACAGTAATATCACAAATGCCGACCGAAGAGCATCAAGAAGAATAATCGTGAAAAACAGGCGTGCCAATTGTTTACAATTAAGTGCTCTGTGGAGTGACGCTGTTGGAAGGACAAGTTCGAGGTCCACAACTCATAGAGAGGCCCACAAACTGGGATTGAGCACTTGCAAGGTAAGTTTCCTTATAAAAAAAAGTGAAGTAAAAACCCTAAAGTTGCACAACTTGTTTATAGGCCAAAGAAAAGCCACTATTAACTCCACTGCAAAAGAAAAATCGGCTTAGATGGGCTAAAGAACATAGACAATGTACACCTCAACAATGGTGTGCAATACAATGGAGTGATGAGGCTCGATTCGAAGTTTGCGTTGGTGACAGTCGCAGTAGAGCTATTCGCAAAAAAAATGAAACATTCCATGTTGAAGAGAAAAGTGAAATTTCCATCCATTTCATCCATTATGGTCTGGGGCAGTATGTCATCAAAAGGAGTAGGAAAACTTCATTTTATTGATGGAAATGTGGATACAAACAAATATTTGGCAATTTTAGAAGAATCACTTTTACCAGTGATGGAAGAATGTTTGACATCCGGCCAAGATTTTGTGTTTCAGCAAGATGGTGCAGCGTGCCATGCCTCAAAAGAGGCTATAAAATGGATGGAAGAAAATAATGTACCACTTTTGAAATGGGTTTCTAGCAGTCCAGATCTGTCAATTGAAACTTTGTGGCACGAGATGAAAAAGATTCTACGACAACATCCTGCTCGTACAATCACCGAACTGAGACAAAAGCTCCAAGAAATATGGGATTGTTTTACACCAAATTTTTGCCAAAACTTGGTTAACACTATGCCCCAAAGAATTTCAGCCGTAATAAAAAATGTTACCCAATGGTAATCTTTCAATTGTTGCTTTGTTAACTTCGCGCATTTATTCGCACATTGTTTATTTGTTCAGATGTTCTATGTTATAGGTCTATATGTATTTTTTACAACTAGAGTGTATCTAAAATGTTTTTGAGAAAATAAATTTTTTTAGAAGTAAATAGTTTCGTCATGTTTAGTTTATAAAGGCATATTTTGGTACAAATCTTGAAGTGGGCTAACTGAAGTCCTAATATATTCAAAACGCTTTTTGCGGATGGCACGACCTTTACTACTCAAGCTTGGATCCTCAGGGACCCAGGCAAATAATGCATTCAATTTAGTAACTACTGCGAGTCTAATGATCTCATTTTGAATGCACAAAAGCAGAACTGGTCCTGTTTAAGCTCAGTGAATTAAATTTCAGCGTAAGGATTAATGGTAATGGGGTATAACTTGAAGCAGAACAATTGTGTCGAATTTCTAGGTGAATATGTTACGGCTAAAACCCGAAATACGATCACTAGGTTTAGCCGGTTAGAGCTAGGTGTAGCCACTGGCATTTGGTTAGTCTTAGGTGTAACCTATACATTCATGGTCAAACCTAGTATTAGCTGGTTGCATTCGGTGAATACTAGGTCCAACCAACTTGATCCCGGCTACACCTAGGTCTAGCCAATCCTTAGTGGTTGAAACTAGATGTAAACGTTACAAGCAGGTTTAGACGGGCATTTTTAAGTAAAATATAATGTCATGATTTTCATATTATTCCAGAAATAAATTTCTTAAACATAACTTAGCCATGCCTTGGCATTATCATCAAAGGTAAGTAACTGCAATAATAAAAAAAATTATTCTAGTAACAACATTTTTTTAATAGCTGTAATTGAACTTTACAATTTGAAAATATTTTTTTAAGTGTGACTGAACTTTAGAATTTCTAAATATTTGATGTGGGTATAACAATTAAAAACATATTTTTTTAGTACTACTGTTAAATCATTTGGGACGTTTCCTCTACCCCTTTCATCGTCAGGAATTTTAACACGGACGGTATCACCTACTTTGCAAGGAGAAAACTTTTCATTTGTAACGAAACTGTCGTTTTATTTATTAGCCTGTAATACTAGAGAAATTGCCGCATCTTTCCTACTATTATTTATTGTTTACACAAGACACACTTTTCACCTCCCTTCTGGTCACAAAGCTGGCAAACTGCTTTTTATGTAATTCCATTTCCATGGGATTCGATTTCTGCCTTATTTACCTCGCTACTGTTATTTTTAAACTGTTCAAGAATTTTCTCCAGATCCTCCTCATTCTCGAAAATCTCGATTGCACCGAGAGGCAGAACTGATGACCTTTACGAAACTTTAAAATCACAACCAAACATTGCTTAGTACGGCGATCTTTTAATTCTATGATGATATACTATTTTTCATTAGTCCTTCTAAGGTTCAGTTACAGTTATCAAAAATATGTTTAAATTGTTAAGTTTGGTTACAACTATGAAAAAGAATAAGTTTTTTTATTAGTTCGGTTACTTACCCGGGATGGCAATGCCAAGGTATGGCTAAGTTATATTTAAGAATTAATTGCTGAAATAAATAATATGAAAATGATGACATTATATTTTCATTAAAAATTCCCGTTTAAACCTGATTGTAACGTATACATCTAGTTTTAACCGAATGTAACCGGCTAATATTAGGTTTGGCCATGAATGGTTAGGTTGCACCTAAGACTAACCAACTGCCAGTGGCTACAGCTAGTTCTAACCGGCTATACCTAGTTGACACCCCATTTCGAGTTTTAGCCGTAACATACCTATATACATTTTTTAATGTATATTTTGCTGTTCTTCGACTAATACGAATTTTAATGACTTATTCCTATACTTGTCAGACAGATCTGACGGATCATTAATAAAGTTGAAGTTGTAGTATCGTTCAAAACTTCAAGAAAAACTGATTTTAAGTAGCGTCCTTCAGAGGTCTGTACCTCTGTCCGTTTTTTCTAGGAACTTGTAATATTAGTTTTTGTGTTTCGCATGCATAGAATAGATTGACACGTTATTCTAGGAGACCCTGTATAATTCCTTGGATACTTTTTCTGCATTAAATTGATTTAAAGTAAATTTCAGAGCAACATCTCCGATAGATTTAGTAGGACGTATTAAATGTAATGGTAACCGATAAAGATACGTTATCGACAAATGTAGAAAAAACATTCCAGATACATAGCGAGATATTTATTATTATTATTCACGAGAATGATCACATTAATGAGAAATGCTACATACAACATAACATTGTGATGTTTCTTGGAAATACACAAATCTCTGCGAGTGTATTTTCGTAATATTGATATTTTATTAGTATAGGAAATTTTGATAGGAACATAAAACATGAAATTTACCAACCGCAGAAAACAGAAAAGTGAATTCTCTTGCGAGTTATCGAACGGTTGGAGTTTTGATTGTAACTACAAGGTCGTCAGTATTTTGCAAAGCTTTGTGTTTTTGAAAATCGATTCAGTGGTGGGTATAAAATTTTTGGTACGTACATTAATTTATATCCTTCTAACCGCGGTAATTCTATACACCTATAGATACATACATATATTTCCCCGTGGGGAATGTTTGCTCTTAAGACTTTTGAGAAGAAAGATTTTCGACACCCGCGTCGAGAAATCGGTAAAGTTTCTGTTACTATGCTGGTGACTCGGCGACTGTGCTTCGGTGGCATCGGGCTTACTCATCGCCATTCCGATAGCACCGTTGCCGGGGCTTGTTAAATGGGTGGGAACTGAGAACGACTTCGGTTCTGCCCAACAATGAATTTCTGATAGTCCCGAACAGTGGAAATGAGGAAATTGATTTCGATGGCTCCTTGTGAGGATATAGTTGATTAGCTATGATAATTTTGACACTCCCATGATAATTTGAATATAGAAGATCAATATAATCAGATATCAAAGTTCATAGCGAATCAAGTAAGTATATCGTCACAAGGCGCCATCGAAATCAATTTCAACGGTCGAAACTCATTTAGAATCAAGCGCCAGATCAGCTCAGCGCGAAGCTCGGTAACAACATATCATTAATTTATTTGACAGTCTCTGATAGTCAGAAATTTCTTCTTGGAAATAACTAATTGTATAGACTTATTTAACTAACTTAATCTATTTAATTCATTTGTTTTACATGTTAGTAGTTGGCCTTTCGCTAAAAGGGCTAACTTAGATCGAACAAAATCTTTCATAATCTGATGAGAGCGTTGCGTGAGAAGTGTAGAGTCAACCTACTTGACGCCTTTTTGTTGTTCAGAATGATCACGAATCCATTATGGAGGTCTAAGGTGTAAGTTGCATACCATAGCCGGAAGGTGCATAGTGAGGACTTGTGTGTTAATATTCTGTGTTGTTGATAGTTCCCTTAAATTCTTGATTCAAATACACTCACGTGAGATGTACATATGAAAAGCAAGAAATCAGCTTATTCATCAAATGCGAGAGATAAAAGAAGAAAATTCCTGGTTGGTGACGTATCTAGCAATAGAGGAATGAAATATTTGTATACTAGCAGCTATTTAGTCAGCAAGTTGGCATTTTGTCGGTTTTTTGACATTATGTAGTTTTTTACCCTGCGTGTTACCGTCCGGAAAATACATTCATTCATTCATGTTAAGCAGATTTCAACAAAAGTTGAAAAATTTCTCTCACGAATGCGAGGTCTCGTATAAATAGTGGTTTAAGTCGATTTCTCATGATATGGTAAAGTTTAGTCTCAAATAAAAACAATTTTTCGATCTCAATAGTGCTCCACTTTGTGTGGGAAGTAAAACGGTGCCCATTTGAGATCGATCGTAACGATAATCTGATTCGAGATCGTGTCCAGGCAGTTGGTCGCGGAAAATCATATTAAGCGGCATTTTAATGGTTATTTATAAGAGTACTATCTGATACGCTGACAGTACCACAGGCGAAACTGTCAACGGTAACTGTGCTTTGGCTGTATTTGCATCCAATCGGATGGTAATAAGGGGCACTGTTTCCATCTCTGTTTCCTTCATCACCAGTGGCGGCTCGTGAGGTAGTGCCACGGTGCCATGGCACTACCTTGTCTTCTTCAAAAAGAATATTTTTTTCAATCTTCAATGTTTTACTTTATTTTCTGCTTTTTCATTTTTTTTGGTATAAATTATATGAAGTGACAACACTGACAACGTGACAACACCGCAAGCACCCGACCGACGCGACGAGACGAGCATGCCTTGACCTTGGCGTCATCAACTTGTGCCAATTTAGGGCCGGTCCAAATAAAAAGAGAGAAATTTTACCAGCATCGCATACGAGCGACAGAGATAACGCTACGCATGACATGTTTATATGAGGTGAATAGCGAAAGACAAGTATAATTTGTGCCAGGCACATCATCAGTCGTAATTCGTTATCAAATGATATCGGCGGTGTTTTTGTTCGGTCGGTCGTTTGGTTATGATTACGTCTAGTGCTGATTTCGGTCTTTTTTTACCTGAAAAGTGAGAAATAACGTTTTTGTTTTTGTACGTCTAGTGTTAATGAACTGCTCTGTTTTGTGATCATATTTTTTACTGTTTTATTAAAACTAGTGAAAATGAATAAAATCGGGATATTAAAAAACTCACTTAGTGGTTTTTCGCTGGATCAAAAACTGCAAATTAAAGAATTAGGACGGCCAATACCCGATTTAAAAATTGAGAAACAAAGTGGTAGCGGACAAAAATCGCGCTGTCGCAAATTTAATAAAAATGTGTATGATAAAAACAGCTGTATATGTGGTTGTGAAGAAACGAATAAACTATTTTGTTTTGTATGTGTTCTATTTGGAGGTGACGAGACTTGGCCAAAAAAAGGTACAGACGATCTTATACATATATGGGATAAAATGAAGACCCACGAAAAATCTAAAGTCCATATGAATAATGTTTTTAGCTTTTCTATTCTTGGTAAATTAAATATAAGGACTCAACTCAATTCGGCTTATCGCAATGATCTAATTAAACATAATAATCAAGTGGATAAGAATCGATATGTATTGAATAAAATTATTAATTGTATAAGGTTTTGTGGAGCATTTGAGTTAGCCTTAAGGGGTCATGATGAAAAGGAAAATTCGGAAAACAGAGGCATATTTAAGGAGCTGGTGAATTTTAGCGCCGAATTAGACAACGAATTGAAAGTCCATATTCAAAGTGCCAAACTTTTTGAGGGTAGCTCAAAAACAACTCAAAACGAGCTTCTTGAGTGCATGCTAGATGTTTATCATGAAGAAGTTAAGAAGGAGATTGCAAATTCTCCTTTTGTTGCAGTAATTGCCGATGAAACGACGGACGTAGCCTGTGAATTTCAGTTAGTTATTATTTTCAGATATTTGTGTAAAGGACAACCAGTTGAGAGATTTTGGAGATTTTACGTCCCCGACGGACACGATGCCAAATCAATCGCTGCGTGCGTTTTAAATGTTGTAAATCCATTACTAGATCAAAATCCAAACAAATTAATAGCTCAAAGCCATGATGGTGCGTCTGTTATGAGTGGTGAATTGAATGGCGTTCAAAAAATTATTAAGGAAACTTATCCACTTGCAAATTATGTTCATTGCTATGCACACCAGTTAAATCTAATTATGACAAGCGCATGCACTGTCAATAAGCAGGCTAGAATATTTTTCCATAATTTATCTGGATTGTGCTCTTTTTTTTCGACGTCTCCTCAAAGAACAAAAATTTTGGATGAAATAGTTAATCGCAGATTGCCAAGATCTTCCCAAACACGTTGGAATTTTCAGTCACGAGGTGTTCATACAGTTTATGAAAATAGGAAAGACCTGATTAAAGTTATGGACAATATAGAAAGTACTTCACGCGATTCTTCGTCGATTAATCAAGCCAGTGGGTACAAATTAAAGCTGCAAGATACAAATTTTGTATTTTGGCTAAGTATTTTCCATAAAATAATGCCACATGTTGAAATTGTCTTTAACCAATTACAAAAAGTACGCACCGATTCTGTTAAGGTCAAAAATGATTTAGAGAATTTTGAAGCAGCAATTCAAACTATACGAGAACAAATGGATAGCATTATTGACGAGATTGAACGAGTGCAGAGAGAAACTGATGAACCGGCAAGAAAAAAAAGGCAAGTTGAAGAAGGCAGCAAAAAACGGGAAGCGTTAGAAATATGCGATGCAGTATTATCGCAAATAAGAACAAGATTTAACTTTTCTGGACATTTAGTTGCTTCTAATTTATTTGTGTGTGAAAAGTTTTCTGTTTATAAACATCAGTTTCCTGAAGCACATTTAAATGACACATGCACACAATTTTCATTTTTAGACAAAAACAGGCTTAAAACTGAGTTACAAGTATTATATCAGAGAGAAGAATTGAGTACTACTTCTGGAGCTGTTCCACTATCCATTTTATTGAACGAGGAAGGATTAAATTGTACGTTTCAAGAAACTCTTAAGCTCTTAAGTATTTTAATCACTATACCGATGTCAACATCTGAAGCAGAACGCTCTTTTTCAATGCTGAAACGGATTAAAACTTTCCTCAGAAACACAATGAAGGAAGAAAGGCTTAGTGCTTTAGGAATGCTGTCTGCAGAAAAACATTTTGTTAGTGGCATTGAATATTTTAATAATAAGGTAATCGAAAACTTTGCTACCAAAAAAGAAAGAAGAATGGACCTCATATATAGAAAACTATAGTTATAGGTACTTCTCCACACTTGTTTTATAATTTGGTGCGCGTGTGTAAATAGTTTTATTTTTGATTTTTTTTTGGACATATAGATTTATTGAACCTCAAGAACTTTGACCACTAACTATCAGGGGTAAGTTATAAGTTATTCTTTACAATTTTGAATCGATTCAAAATTATGGCTTCCATTCTGGCACTACCTCACGGAATTGGCACGAGCCGCCACTGTTCATCACACAATGAGGCCATTAGTAGATGGGATTATAAATTTCTGGTGTAGCCGTTGTCATCTCTTTCGTACATCTGAAACTTCGTGACCGACTAGGTATTTGATTTGTCGTGGTAGTTGGTACGTTGTTTCCTTCTTATTTTCAGCGAAAAGAATATTTAAGACTGGTCAAATATTAATTTGACATTTACTTCTAAAAGTAATTATGTAATATAAAAGAAATCACTATACTCTTTGGAAAAAGCATGAATATAACCACCATATAACTTTGTTGGTATGCAAGTTAAATCAAATAAAAGGAAAGTCACGCACTATCTGAAGATATCCAACCATATACAGGGTGTCCAAGATAAGGATCCTATGCATGGGAATCTTAATACCTCTGGGAGATGCAGCTTGGGTTAAATAAGGAAAAAGTTGATTTCTGCGGGGCTTATTTACATGCCGGTGAGAAACTTGCAATAATTTCATTTACTGAGAATATTTGAAAAAAACTAAAATTTGGACAAGTCATTTTAATTTTTTTTTGACCTTATTTAAGAAATACCAAAAAACTAATGGAAATTTTCCATTATCACCTTTTAGGCACTACATGATGATGTTTTTAAATTTCGCACCCGACGTTTCCTCATTGAGAAACCATCATCAACTTTATTTTTTATACGGCCCGAAAAAAGTATATCCTGCAGCATACGTATTCAACGGTGTATTACATGCTACATATATTTTCTTGGTTATAAGGAAAAATGCGTTTTTTTATTTTTTTTTTTCAATTTCAATATTCTTATTATTGTGTATTGTTAGTATTGATTTATTATCGTCAAAGATGCCAGGCAGCCATTTTAGCAATGAAGAAACGTTCGACATGCTGACGTGCTTCATTTTGTGCTACAAAAATACTAAAAACACTGCAGAAATGATAAATTTCCCGAAAGAAGTCAGCAAAGTAAGTACACAACTAGGCAAATTGAGAAAAATGTAGGAGTAGCCAAATACACAGCCCAATATACTCGTATTTAGTGTAAAACTAGATGTCGCCTCTATAAACTTAGGATTTGCCAATGACTTAGACCAGGGGATAGTGAACGGCGCCAGCATTTTTGTGAGTGCTGTACACGAACGTGTGGAGAACATTTTAGTTTTCCCTCAAAAATAATATGGTACGAATAAGTATGGATAGGTATGAATTCACGTTTTATTGATTCTTCGGAAGTTAATACATAATTTACTATTCATTATAACATCTGAAAGTTATCCTGTGATTTTTTTGATGTCGATAACCCCATGTCTATCTGGTCAATCAAACCACATGTGCTGAAAATTCTTCTTTATTGTATACCGGCGATCTTCTTCAGTACAAATGACACTTTTTCGACAATATATTTTCTCATAGGACAAACACAATTCCTTTAAATGTCGAAGTACTATTTCTTGCGTTTCGGATCCATAAACGATGCATTTTCAACAATTAACCGGTGTGTTACGTCAACAGTTCTGGGTGAGTTTTCGCGTTTTTTGAGGGTTTTAGCTCTTTTTTGAACGATGAACAAGTAAACAGTAAAAAAAGGCGGATAACATCATGCTCGCTTTTTGGGAGGCTGGACGTCCTTTTCTTGGAAGAATATCTTATGTAAAAAAGTTTACCAAGATGGCGAGTATAGTGCTTCGTTTTGTTTGTACATTTCCTGGATTTGGTCGAGCATACAACGTCACAACCGAGATTACAACATTTGAGGTAATTATTTAGATTTACTTTCACTTGTTGAGCAAGATTTGTCATACAAGTGTAACTTGAGTACCACTATAGAACAGATCGATTTAAAATTAGGCGAGCTACGATCCAAAATATGTAGTCGCAACCACAGGAGAAACGAGCATGGTTGTATTTTAATAATCACCAAAAATTTTGAAAATGAGATATTATGGTTTTTGATGTACATCACGAAAAATCGTGTCGCATTTCAGTCGGTTTGTCTGTTTGTCCGCTAATCTTATAACTTGAGAATTATCACTCGGATTTTTATGAAATTTTTACACAATCTTACTGCTATGCCAAGGACGAACAAGCTTTGTGGTTTTTAAAAATCGGAGAAATAGGCCAAAAACGAAAATAAATCACTCAAACTTAGTTTTTTGATGTTTCAGAGCACTGATAATTTTCGAAAAAAAATTGTAAGTGTTAAAAATGGGGATTGAGGGTTGTAGGGGTATGGTGCAAATGTTAGGTAAAGGTATAGCATCAAACATAGAGGTTATGTCATTAAGAAGCTTGTGACCCCGGTAAGAACGATAAAATTAAATGATAAAAGTCCGAGGCATACTCTGCGTTCTGCGATACTTTTGTAAATGATGACTTTATTGTTTTTATATCTACCCATATATTTTTCTGAAATTTATGGCCTCTAATGTGGTATTTGTAGTATTCAGTTTTTTGCTGACGACTCATAATTATATCATAGTTTCATCATGAAAATTTAGAAATTTCGGAAGTACAAATAATAGAGGACCTGAATTCTATTGAAAATTATGCAACAGAGCATAGTCCAAAGTTATTATTTCTTCTCCTTAAGATCTAAGGTCCCTTATTAAAAATAATTTGAACATCAGTTCAATCAGTTAAAAACTTAGGTTTGTTTATACTCATAGATGAAAAGTTTATTTCTCATGTAAATTATGTAACTAGAAATTGTTTTACTGCTTTACAGCATCTGTACTTGAAGAAATACTTGATTTTCGACCCAAAAGAATTTTATGTGAATCTTTAGTAACATCAAAAATCACATATTGTGATTTAGTAGGTATACTATCCATTTCTAGATCCAGTTTCAGCTAAACGTCTTCAAAAAATTCAGAATTCATGTTGTAGATTGATTTTCAACTTAAGAAAATATGATCATATTAGTTCATGTTTCCGACAGCTTAACTGGATAATGTTGCGAAATTGTATAGGTTTCATTTATTATGCTATCCTACGCAATTCGGTTCCTTTATTTTTGAAAAATAAACTGATATGTCGGGAATATACAGGGTGACTTCGAAGTTGAGTCATTTATTTTAACAGTGAGTAGATCTGATCAAAAGAAATGTTTTTTTCCTTTACCATTTTTCTGGTAAAATTAAAGTAACAAAGTTGTAGCCCTTTGGAAGTTTGAGTACCGCCCTGTCTCAATGTGCTCGTGTTTGGCGACAACGGATATAATCCGTCGTATCGGTTCATCGCATCGGAAACAAAAAAGCGAAAGAATTTGGAACGAATTATTTCATTCATTTGTATACAGTCAGTGTCAGTGAATAGTTGTATCTGTTGCGTGGCTCAAACGAAATAAAAAATGGCACATGTTTATGCGGATCGGTTTCCCAATCGAGTGCAACCAACCCCTCGTGCCTTTGTTAATGTAGTACAACGGGCTCGTGAATCAGGTGACTTAAGACCTCACAGGGGACCTCACGATCAAATACAGGTCCGCACTGAAATACTTGTCGGGAGGATACTTTATAAAACAAGGTAAAAATTTTTTTTAATTTTTTTTTATTTTTACACACATATTTTGGTTTATATTCCTTCTACAATCATTATCTGAAAATTAATGACTCAACTTCAAAGTCACCCTGTATATCCATTCAAGAAAGATTCGATTCACTGGCACTTTAACTATGCCTCTTCGCAAAACTTCTTTATTTCATAAATGCTTTACCTATAATTGATGGCAAATCTATATAATTCATTACTATTCACTGCTCAACATCTTGATTTCAATAATTTTAAAAGGCAAATTAAACAACGTATCGATGCTCAAATCTGAAACCTGCAGTTCAGTCAGTTTTTTTTTGTACACTCATGTGTACCTTGTATTCAATGTGTAATTTTTGTTTAAATTTTGAAAGAATATTTTGTTAAAATTATTTACTATATTCTAGTGCAAGGTATTTTCAAGGTTTAACAGGTGGTATAAGTTGTAGCTAAACTTCGCCTGAAATAAAAGCCGTTTATTATTAATGTACCCGCCCATTTCGCCTAACCTTCAATTTGTGTTACTCAGTATATGATGGTTCCATGAATATTTCAAGTAGATTGACTCAGTACTTATTACGCATTTACATATATACAACAGACGGGGAATGACAAACCGACATAAATGGGAAATACGAACTTCCGTGGTACAGATATCTTTAAGCAACAGAAGACTTGTGAACTGCGAGTATTATCGCGAGATCAATTAGTTACATCGTTTAGGTTTATGAAATCGTAGATTTAGAAATATGATTCAGTGGCGGCGGAACTACGGACAAAAAAAGTAACAATCGCTGGAACATTATATTACGTTTCAGAGATTTCTGCCCATTTTCAGGCATTGGAGGGGTTGAATGATATAGGTTGCAAGCTGTATACGGTAAATGGTAGTAAATTGTTGCATATTCTTTGTCGATGAAATACCTTCTATTATTAAGAAGCTGCTGATCCCGAAAATACTATGGACCTGTTAAGCATAATGGGTCACACATGTTTTCTCTACATCTTCATCGTACGTAAGTGAACCTATCTAGTTCCAATTAGATTTTACCTCTTGAAACGACTTGGCTTTCTTTGAAACCTTCGATAACGGTGTAGGCAGTATAGAGTCAATCTACTTGACGCATTTTTTTCATAGTATTGAATTATCACAGTTTAAGCTCGGCGAAGCTAGTAGAAAAATAAATAAAACAAATAAAAACCGACACTTTAGTAACAATTCTGATGTAGCTCCAACCAACAGTTTGTTGCTCTCATCATCGTTGATATTGTCGAATATTCTCCTAATCACATAAGAGTTCTTATCCAACAAATCGTCAAAAAAGTAATTCTGTTTGCTTCGTTACTTCTTATCACTAAGTAGAAATAGCTTTCTGATAACGCGAAGTCTTGGTATGAATTAAACAGAAAATGTATTTATCTTGAACATGAGAGTACTGTCATTCCCACACAACAACTTTCTTGCGAAACTTAGTTTGATGCTTGCATTTTAAAAATAGATATTTATCTTTCACTATACATATGTAAGACTTTATATCAGACACATGTAATATTATATTGTAATATTGTATGAACCAGTTATAATAGGAGTGATCAATCTTGGAAGATATTCCATATTCTTTCTAAAGCCGCGTACGGACCGAGATTCCAACGGTTTCCAAGCTAGCCGTAGGCGTTCGATTGCGTTCCCTCCTTGATCTGTACATCATAGGGAGATTTGATTTGGCCTGGAGAGGATTTGCTGCGCTTCTAGAATTTAGTCGATTGTCAAACTTAACGCAACACGGACCAACTCATTAGCTTGCTCGAAGTTGGATTTCCGGTCTGTACGCAGCTTAACACGGACAAAATGTAGCAAAAGCAACGAGAGAGACTGAAACAACAAAGGAACAAATTCCGTTGGTAGATCGATGAAAATCACATTCACTGAATGAGTCCAGTTTGAGGAATGATCTCTCCTTGAATGTTAAACAGACAGTAACGCATCCTGGAGGAAGACTTGAATGAAGAGTGCAAAGTCCAAGGGGTGAACGTTTTTTTTCAAAGGGACATACTATAGGTAAGTACAGCCGTAATCACTGAACGCCAATCAATGTTGTAAAAACTTGATTACTTCCATATGCATTATATTCTCATCTTTTACGCCATTTCTGTTTTACTCAGAGGAAAATTATAATGCTGAAACACGGAATACCACCGCCTACTTAAACACAAAAGCTTATTAACGATAAACGTACAGATACAGATGAAGATGAACGTGGCAAATAATATCATGTAACCGTCTGCAATACCTATTTAATATAGTAAAGGAGTAATTTAAGTTAGTCTGCTACAAGTGATGACAGCATTGTTTGTGAATTTAAAATGCATGGGCGCAGAGATTGTTAGTTTCGTGGATGGATGTTCACCTAAGAGAAGGGTTATCGATAGAAAATTGCATGTTTGAAGTTTATGGAATAACTGTAAAGCTACATAGCATAACAGCATGTGAGATGCAAGTACTATGCTTAAGAGTAAGGTATGTATTTTAAAAAATTATATGGAACCTAGATGTATGTAATAAATGTAATAGAAATTTATTGTTACATCAGAATATGGTGCTTGAATAACAAAGATGTGTGCTAAGTAATTCAGCGTTATCCATTACACCAGGTGTTTCAGATCCTCCCAGTAAGAAATCTCGAAAACGGTAAGCAATATACAGTACTATTCTTTAACGTAGTCCCCCATTTATTTTTTGAACCGCAGGGGTATTATGTAAAAAACCTAAAAAACGTAAAAGACGACAAAATGTCAATTAGCAGACTAGGTAGTTTTTAGTGTGCAAATAGTTCAATCCACGTTTGCTCACAATGTACGCTGTGAGCGTCCATCTATGGAGGAATGACTCAACGACACAAGACGCTCAAGAATGAATTATTGGTTGCAGTAAGCCGAGTGTATGTTTGATGAAGCCGAGAAGTCTATGGTGTTTATCATGAGTATAAAATCAGTAATATTTGCTATGTGAGAAAACTACGAGTATAACAGAATATGCTGCCAATGAAGTATATCTATTAGCTGTGCCCGACGCACTATTATTATATTCAAGTTTATACATTTCGATTTTTACCATTCGTTTTGTGTTTTTAAAAACTTTGAATAGCATTACGATAAATCACCACTGCGCAGGCGTTGAGCCAAATCACTGAAAAGTTGAGAATGATGCATCACATATTTCCAAAACAAATTTCTATAAAAATTTAAATGACTGGAAATGAAAAATAATCTAAAAACCTTTTTACTTTCATAAATATTCCGGTGTGTAACATATTTTCTCACCAACCAGGAATTTTCTTTTCTTATCTCATTCATTTTCAAAATTCAGCAAATTTGCATATGAAATTTCCAGATTGAATGAGGAAAAGTGGATGCGCAACTAATTTCTAGCTTTGGATGCATCTTGAGTAAATGTATTTGAGACAAGAAACACATGGAATTATCATCAACACAGATTTATTAGCACACAAATCCTCACTATGCACCTATGCACTGCCGTTTCCTTCCAGCTATAGTATATAACTCTCTGGAGCAGATGTTACATCACATCAGACCCAAACATTGATAACTGAAGCCTCCTGACGTCTAGGCAACACGTACAGCTACAAAACCAGTTCACAACAAGTGTACATCAGTTAGTGCTAGAAAAACCTACATTATATCACAAAAAACCGACAAAATGTCACTTTTCGAAATACGTAATAGCCGGTCATGTTGGCAAATTCAAATTCAGGAATGATGGAATTAATGCATAGATACTACACTTTAGTATACAGATAACAGATGAATATTCTAAAATGACGACTTGATGCCACATTGAAAAACTGTTAAAAGAAATTTTGAAGCTTCTTACGATCAAGTTTCTATCTTTCAAAGTGACTGTCTGGTGGATTGTCAAAGTTAAGCGTTTTTACATTATTTCGCTTATTAACTAAACAGCTAATCATCAAAATCTTTCGAATACTTAATAAAATAGGAAATATTTCATTAAGAAAGAAAGACGCATTTTAAAGATATTGGGTAATAGAATGTTTCATATTTTATAGCCTGCTCAAGAAGACCCTTCTAAAAGGATAAAAGGATTTTGGTGATAAGTAAGGAATTCTACAGGGTGTAAACGTTATGGTAGTCATTATTGAAATGGGTAATAGGGGAGTCAAAACAAGTCAAAAAGTTCATATGACCCATGGTCCAAAAGTCAATGTATTTTTGTCTAAATGGCATAATAGTTTTTACAAGTTCAAATGCTTTATATCGCCCACCACAATCCTACTAATTTTTATAATCTAATCTAGAACGTTTTTAAATTGGGTAATTAACAAATAAATGGCATTAAGTTTTTCTAAGTTAAGCCAAAATTTGTAGTCAGTAAGTAAGTTTCATTAAATTAAATATTTAAAACACACATGACAACATCGCTTCGGTCTTTCATCACTCTTATCGAACCGGCAATCGATCGCAAACGGTAACAGTGGTTAGTTATCGTTTTGCATAGATAAATTACTTTATCGTTTTGTCGAGCAGAGCATCGGGCGTGTTTTCTTGTTTTTGTTCGCGTACGTCGTCGTGTTTATTTACAATATTCTCGAATCAAGAGTTCGCCGACATGTTGTTAGTTTACGGTGAAACTCGTCAGAATTCAAATCTTGCAGCTCAAATTTATCGCGTCAGATTTCGCCAACGGGTACACCCAGACAGAAGCACATTTGTGCAAGTGTACCAAAACTTCGAGATACAGGAAGTGTTCAGCCCACTAATATTCGCACTCGTGAAAGACAGGTACTGTACAGCATGAGGAACAAATTTTAAATATCGTGGAAATCAATGCAGATATCAGCATTCGGGAATTAGACCGCCGCGTAGGACTATCGCATACCATAGTCCATAGCAACCTACGGCAAAATTTGCTTTGTTCCTACCATGTACAACGAGTGCAGGCCTTATTACCAGAAGCCTATCCTCGCAGACTAACATTCTGTCAGTGGTTTTTGCACAAAAAGATTGAAAATCAGATTTTTTTTAAAAACAATCTAGCGACGAACGAATGTACTTTTGTGCCAGAGGGGATATTAAATTTCCCTAATACTCACACGTGGGCCCAAGAAAATCCTCATACCAGTCGTGTTTACAACGTTTTAAAATAAATATTTGGGCGGGTATTCTTGACGAGCAGGTAATCGGCCCTTTCGAGTTACCCCCAAAGTTGTCAGGAGAAGGATACCTTAGCTTTCTAGCCAATAACCTACCAGAACTTTTGGAACAGACCTTAGACAACATGCCATTACAACGGAGACAGAATTTGTGGTTTCTTCATTACGGTGCACAACCACACATTTTTAGACGCGTCATTCAGTATTTGAATGAACATTATCCAAATCGATGGATCGGTCGAAATGCTCCTGATCCTCGAAAATGACCAGCAAGGCCTCCTGACCTCAATCCGATGGATTTCTGGTATTGGGAGGAACTCAAAGGGATGGTTTATGGGGCTGGTCCAATAACAACTGAAGCATAACTTCGCGAAACAACTTTTAATGCGACTGAAACAATAAATGGACAACTTCGAGGACCTAGAGTAAGAAGAAACTGGGTTCGTCATAATGAAGCTTGTGTGGAAAGTGGAGGACGACATTTTGAACACCTTCCTTAAATACAAAAAAAGTGCAGTGTGCGTTTTAAAAAGAAATACAATGATGTATCAAAATTGTGTTCCCTATTTATAAGTGGATTTTTCTAATACGTTCAATAAACTTTCACACACCAGGTGAAGCGCTGAGACAGTTAGTGGTAAGTCCGTTTTTCAATTGCTTGCATTTTACGAGTACGTTATCAAATTAATAATGAAATAATACCTAAGAGCCAAAAATAACAAAGTCCATCTTTATTTACACTGCGGTCCGTCGTAATTTGCGTCTGGCATTGCGGCGTTGTCAGAGTTTATTTTACTTTAAAGTCGCTTTTCTCTAAAAAAATGCCGTTTACGTTTACACCCTGTATATACACCAAGCAGCCAGCCTAGCATCTCTTATGTTCTCGAATGCTGCTTGGGAGTTTTTTTAGCTCAGTTACCTTGGTTTCAACTCGAAGAATGCAGAGTACTCGGCACCCAGTATTATGGTTCCACCCTCGTTGCCGGGTCTTTTCTGTAAGGATGTTAGATAATGCAAAATTTATAATCGTGATTATGTAACCTAGCTCCGAAAAACATGAATCTTTAAAGACGACTAAAATGTTTTAATATCACTTAAATTAAGTCAATAAATAATAGTTCTAAAATGGTGAGAAAACTTGACGGCATACAGAGCTCCCTTTACTATAATAGTCTTTACTACTCCAGAATGTATTCAGCTTGATGTCCTTAACCAATTCGCAATACACAACATTCGGAGCATTTTTCGCATAACTAAGTGATTTCTCAGTGTTACTTATGAAAGTAACTAGTTAGTCTTCTTGATTCGATTTTCAACTCCTGCTCTGATCTTGATTGCCTCAGGAAGTATCCATCCATATCCAACGTATATAATTACACAACATTCATAGCATTTTTCGAACTACTGATATAGTGATGGAATTTCCTCAACATTACCCACATTTAGCCCCGCCCATGGCCTGATACGGCATTAAGGCAACTTCGTGTACTTAATTGATTACCATGCACATGTTGGCGTTTATTACTGAAGGGGAGCCTCAGTAATTATTACTTTTATTAGTAGGTCTGCTCTGGTATGGACATGAGAGTAGACGAAGTTTACACGCTACAAATAATTAGCTCACTGGTTGTAGATAGCTTCATGTTAATGCAACTGAAACTTATCCTGTGGTGATAGAGCTTCACGTTTCACTGGCCAAATGAAACAATTTATGCAGAAATTACACTTTACTGACGTTTCTGCCACCACGATGGCCTTTTTTACGTGGTGACCGAAACGTCAGTAAAGACAATGTTTACATATGTGGTTTCGTTTGACTTGAAAAGCAGAAAAATCTGTAGCCTCATGTTCTTCAGATCTATTCCGATCTATTCCAGAGTACCATGCTAGGTTTTGCTACAAGTCGGCATTCCTCAAACAGACCATGAATGTTAAATGAACGGTCAGTTTCTAAAGAAAAGAGGGTAGCGTTATTTTGTTGGTATTTATCCAAAGTATAACAATAATAATAATAATAAAATATCTTTATTAGTATCACAACAATTAATATTATAGGAATTATCGTTCTTTCGATTAATTGCAGTATAAAGATGGTACAAAAATTGTTCGTTATGAAATTAGTGTCAACTAGGGATTGATCGATTCGAGGTTATTGCCAATACCGATAATCGGCCGATACCGACATATCAAAGACAGATATATCGGTTCTATCGACTATTCATCTTTCACTTCCGACGCAACTGGCTGGACGAAAAACCATATCAAGCATTCCTGTCGGTCTATCTGTTAGTCTGTTGGTCTGTGAGTCTGTCTGTCTGTCTGTCTGCCGGCCTGTCTGTCGGTCTGTCTGTCGGTCCGCCTTTCGGGTGCTCCGGCGGTCGGTCTGTCGGCCATTTTCAGTAGTTTTTTTTGCAAGGTTTCAAAAATTGATGTTGGAGGTGGATGAGAGTATATCTCCATTTTTTTGGTGCTAGCAATTTATCAGTTTCCAACCTTGATAATTCTACGCACCTATTAGACATATATCATAAATCAAAGATTAAACTTAAAAATTGAAACATAAATATGTGTCTTCGATGTACGCATGCAGGACAACTCAACGAATGCGCGCTTCTCTGCTTTCATGGCTAGGGACAATCAAGCATGATTTCATGTATATCATAATAATAGATGGCGACGTTGCTGGTTGGTAGACCGCGTTGTTGGACTATATATCGTATAATCCATTTACTTCATTTGTTCTAGATGTTCGTAACCAATACTTTTCTAAGACGGACAAACTTGTGCCGAATATATATAACTTATGAATTGAACGATGTGTTGACCACAAGCCGCAACACGTCTATGTAATTTGCAAAATGGTGCACACTGGGAAAAGCCCTACCATGCGACACTTTTCAAAAACAGTAATTCAAAGAACCGGTTGCAATTGAACATCCACATATAGAAAACACTTCCAACGTTAATTGCGACAATAGCGATATTGATTGCCATGGGACGATGGGGGAATCTACGACGTAAGAAAAAAGAAGCAAAACTTTGCGTCCACCAATGTCATCCGTTTCTTTTTTGTAAAAAATGCATTTTTGTGCATTTTTATCTATTTCTTCTTCAATTGTAACTTGTTAACAAATTATATATAATACTTTTTCCTAAACATCTTTTCTTCTCTTGGAAAAGTGATAAGAATAAGAGTAAATAAAAATAAATAAATATCACCCGTTTCCTTCTTCCATAAAAGTGCAATATTCATATACATTTTCGAAGTGGTACTAATATTTGTTAACAAGTTACGATTGAAGAAAAAATGCACAATAACATTGCCAAAAAAAATTCATTGTTTGATACAAAAAATTGATAGCATTGCTTTTTATTCATCTCTTTACATACCATCAAATAATTAGATAAAAAGGGTTTAAAAAACAGGTAGCACCTCAAGCCTTTCTTTGGTATATGTGTTACTAGGAAAATTAGTTTATTGTTGAATAACCCGTTCGCTTTGTAAATGAAAGTCCCAAACTTAAGCACATCCCGTATACTTCATTTCAATAATTCTGAACTTTCATAAGTTTCTCATTTGTTTTGGTCGGTCAAAGGGGTATAATACCGGATGGATACTATGTAAGTAGTATAGACTGTGCTACGTGCTGGACCTAGTAACATCAATAACCTGTTCCTAGCCGGGCAGTTTGGCAAGATATTCGCTTCAACCAAAGGAAGCACGTTATTTCTTGCCTTTAGCTGCTTCCGTGAAGGTGGATGAACATAAGATGGCTTGACCGCTGAGTGACCCTACTATCAGTGTTATTTAAACTTGGACTGTAGACACCGTTTATCATTGGCCGCCTGAAGTGTGTGCCTACCACTAAATCAATTAAGAATTACACACCGTAATTTCAATTACAAGTCGGCTGACACGAGAATTTTATGATCGGTCATTTTGAGTTAAAATGGTCACGCAGGTTGGACAGATCGAAAAGCTCATTGTACCCTGCAATTCTTAAATAATGATAACCAGTAGTACATGAATTTGCTTATCACTTCTACTTCCCACGATGTACATCACGACAAACCATGTCACTTGTTTTCGTCTGTCTGTCGGTCTGTCTATCGGCCTGTCTGTCTGTCTGTCGGTCTTTATATCGGTCTGTCTGTCGGCCTCTCTGTCTGTCTCACACAAGGTTACTACTATATCAAGGACGAAAAAGCTGGAGTTTGAAAATCGGTACAATGGCGGCGGGCAAAACACGTAAAAAATCAAAATCTCTCAAACTTCGTTTCTTAACACTTCAGAAGCTCCTGATCATTTTCAGAAAAACTTTTGTAGGGGCAAAAAAATTGGGGTTGGTGATGTAGGGGGTGGAGAAAATTATATCTCAATTTTTTTTCGTGATATATTTATACCGTTCCAATTCCGCTACTTCGATGCAAATATTGATACGTATATCATAGACTTCCTCGTATATTTGCTCTAAAAACTTGAAGATATGTATATCAAACAAACATGTCGCGTCTATGTCGCACTTGCCGTACGGTACGAACTCCGGTGCCCATAAAATCCTTTCTGCGACCGCCGCATAATCTTGCATCGCCACACTGCTGGAGCTGACCAGCATAGCACGGATCATGTTGCCAGATGGTCGACACTTCCAGTTTCCATTAAGAAAATGGAATACTTATCTACATCGCAGCGTTATCAAATGGGTGGTACTATGGACCATTTGCATATGCCAGGTTTGACTCATTTGATCCACTTAATTCTTTTTTGTGTTTTACATGTCCGTAGTTCATTTTTTCTTTGTTATAATAAACTATTTGACGCCATTTTTTTAAGAACATAATAAAAGAGTTCACAAGGATCTTTTTAACCAAAACTAATATAGTTTAGCATTTTGTGCTCACTTATTTCGACAAACCTTATACTCTGCATAATGTGTATACGAACTTATTTTCATATTTTCACCTGCCCAATGTGCTCTATTTGAAACGTTCAATGTTTGGTAGCCTTAGATAAAACAAGATTTTGTCAAAACTAACTGTGGTACTATACTGCATCATCCAATATGCATGTTGTATATTTATATACACTAGCCATACCTGTGAAACAGAGGAATCGAGGAAGCGTGAGTAGTACCCATGGTACCCACGATATCTCAATTCGACTTGGAATGTATGAGAGAGGTTCGCGGTTTTTGGATTTTTATTGTGACTCTCGTTGTTGTGTGCGAAACAGTTCCTGTATGATCACGAGATGGCGATTAGAGATATTAGAATTGCGGGGGATTTTTACTTATTCCGGATGCTTCATGGTTGGTATGGATGAAGAACGCTCGTAGAGTAACACGCAATAATAGCATGCTACCTGCTTACAGAAGTGCATACAGCGTTTTAACGTGCCAAAATCACGTAACCTTTTTTTACTATTTTGATCACTTACCAGTAATTTGAATTTCTCTTTATTATTTTCAATAATTTTGTTTTGGCAAATTCCATAGTTTATCGATTTAATAATTTCACACGTATTATATCTTTCTTTCTTATCGATTCAGTATTGTGTTCTTTACCAGTTTTTCTCCGTTTCTTTTGGTTTCCTATTTAACATAGTACCTTCTTCAAGGGTCACCCATTGAACCTTCTTTTAAAAAGTTAGGTGTTCTGCGACATTTACTTTCCTGCTGAGGTGTAGTGCGTGGGTCGTTTGTAATATCTTCCAGATTGTGGGATATTAGGCTCCAACCACCAATTTACACCTTTTTATTTTCTACCTTACGCTTAGTAGTTTTGGTTTGGGTGCTACCCCCTAAATTTTCCCATGGAATTTTAACCTTCAGCGGTAAGTTCTTTTTTTATACCATTGGACCACGTGCACTAATGCATGTGCTGAAGAAGTTTGTTCAATATCTGTTTCCTTTTAGTCGGAAGACGTTGCGGAGAACCACCATTTGACACTCCTCCAGCTTTGTTTTGTAGCTGTTTTGCAGCCGATTTTGCTGGAAGCCACTTCTTGACAAAAAACCCAGATGTGAACAGGTAAAATTTCATTTTAATTGGGATTTTATAGATATCAATATATTGATTATTGCTGATTGAAATTCTTAGAGTGTACTTGAATTTGTTTGACATTTTACGTATTCAAATATGGGGCTTACTCCATATATTGATCATGATTTTGATTTTTGAGCTGTCATAATTTTTTTGCAGAACAAGGGATGACTTTCTAGGGTATATTACTTCAGTACATCTTTATCTTTTTTGCCTTTTCTTCACCCCTTGTCTTGTAAAAGGGAATGAACATGTTTTTTCCTCAAGTTCGAGTGTTTAAATACGTACTTTTGTCTCAGACAGAGAATAGAGAGATTTTTAAGCAGTCCTCTCTCTAGGGTTTGTCTTATACCGTAAATTTTGAGGGCGAGGCAAGCAGCCCCTACCTTGTGATGATCCTCACGTCACTGCCCAGTGCTGGCCATTGGTTTTTGACCGGAGCGTTTGTGAGCTGAGGACATCCCGGCTGCGCCTAGAGCCGTAACTGGAAGAAGACCACTGTCCAGATAAGTTTAGGTTTAGGCATTCAAATATTTGTAAAGCCTTCGTACGTCTACCATGGTAAACGTTTTGCAGGGTTGTTTATCATAGTCTAATAATTTTATTGTGCAGCAGCTTAATGATAATATCCTTTTTACTAACTTGCACTCCAGTGGTGGAGCATAATATGTACTATTTGATTAGATAATATATTGTGATTTTTTTTAATATCATGTTTTATTCGGCTCTCTGTATACAATTAATTAGATTTCGTCGTTGCTGCTAGATTCTTTTCTCTTGTGTGGTCGTCAAGCAAAACAAGTTCCGAGTACAATCTCGGGGATTTATGGCTTAATCTGTCCTAAGTCACTGGCGCTCTTAACCTCTCCCCTTCTCCGCTTTATTGAGCTAGGACCCAAATTTGCACCGCACTAGGTATCTGTTTTGCATTGGCTGACCCTTAGATTTCATTTATCGCGTTTTGCTAAATTATTAATCGATTAAAAAAAAAATGAGGAATCACACCACCATTTCCTCTTGTTTATAAAAAAGGCGTGGCAGCATAGCATGTCTATTAAATATCCTAACACCCCAAAAACATGGCAGGTATGTATTTCTTTGAAGAAAGGTTCCTAGAGATGTTTCAGGAGGTTAAAAAGGCAATTATTCGTAACCTCTGATATGACCTAGGTAATGACCTCAGAGGTCATTTGGAGGTCAACAACAAACAAATTGAAGTAGCAACCACCGCGTTTGAAAGCAGATTCGTAAATAGTAGGTATTAAATCCAGATATAAAATGCATGATAGATCACAACTTGTTATTAACTAAGCTCGAATCTGCTGGATTGTCAGTGGCTAGTGCTTCTCATAAAGTCATATATCCTGGAAAAGAGCATTTACGTGGAATATGGCGGTTATCAATTCAAGACTTATACTGCAACATCTGGTGTACCTCAGGGGTCCAATTTATAACGTTTGTTATTCATAATCTTCATCAATAATTTATCGCTGTCTTTGCCATGCATGCATCTACTTTATGCTGATGATTTGAAAATTTATGCTGTGATTAATAATATCAATGACCTGCAATCTGTCGTAAAACTACGTGAGCTTTATCTACTTATAGTGCTCTAACAATCAACTTAAGTTTAATATTTGCAATACAAGGTTATGTCATTCACTATAAAACTACATCCTATACGATAATTATAACATCGATGGTAGCCTGCTTGAGAGGACCTCGACTTTCAAGGATTTGGGTGTCGTTTTCGAAGCTAAACCGTCATTTATTTTGCACATCTTTCATATGGTGAAAACAACATTTAAAGCTAGGCTATTTCACTTTTATTATGAGTAAGCTGGTTCACACATCTGGTCCCCTACGTAAGGCCACTATCTTGAAAGTGGTTTTGATCATTCGGCACTGTTAAGAATCATTCAAGTTGATCCGTTACCACTAAGGTGCGATTTAACGCTTTTTACTGAACAATCAAATTGATTGCCCCTTAATATTGAGTAAAATTAATTTTTACGTCCCTAAGTTACATTTGTAATAAAAACATCACGTGTAAATCACTGTTAAATATGTGTAAGCGTTTTAATGCAATTTGTTCCGTTTGTGATATTTTTAGTGATCAATAAAACTATGTATTAGATCGTTACCGAGATTGGTACCTTAGTGTGATATATAAAACTATTTCCACATGTCAAGTATTTTCGATGTTGGTACATTGCCTGCAATTAGGTGTAACCCGTTGGGAACTATAAATAAATAAGATGAATAAATGATACAACGCAGGACTAAGTGGACAAACCATTATGTTGAGCTGCAATGTCTCGACTGCAAAGTACACGACCGCTCCGGAAACTTAGCAACCACGCATTTTTTTTTCGTAAAGAGGTTCTCACGAAAGATTCAGGAGATCAAACTAGGAATCTATTGGATACCTGTAATGTGATCTAAGTAATGACTCCAGAGGTCAATTAGAGGCCAAACGCAAAGAGCAACTACTATTTCTGTCAGCAGATTCGTAATTTGCTAAAACATTTACATACTACATCCTTATTAATATTTGAGGTCATGCAATTATAAGTGGGCAAATTGGTAGGTCAAACTGAAAAGTCAAAAGGTACATAAACATCACGGAAACCTCAGACTACAGGACATTTTTTTAGAAACAGAGTTCTACAAAAACTTCAGGAGATTAAAAAACGGCATCAAGTAGGTTGACTGTACACTTCCCACGCAGCGCCGTTATCAATTCATAAAGGAATATGCTCACCACATACACACTCTGAAGAAAAAGTTGGTCAAGCAAGTCCTTACAATTAGTCCATTGACAGTCTTTGCCTCTCTCCGTAGGGTTATTACGTAAAAAAGGTTTTTTGTCGGTATAAAACGTTAAAAAAAACGACAAAATGTCAACTTGTTGCCTAGATAGTTCCTAGTGTGCAAAGAGTACATTCCGCGTTCAGCGTCCATCTATGGAGGAATGACTCAACGACACGACACGCTCAATGATCATGCTGCAAGCTGCCAGTCAGTTCCCCTTTATGCTTTGTTGGTTGCAGAATGCCGAGATAGTCTGTAGAGTATACTCTGAGAAGATGTGTGGTTGAGTCGCAGAGTAGCAAGATCACATCTGGATGATTGTATATATTGGTCTGCAGGTGTATAAGATCAGTGATATCTGCTATGTGACAAAATTATTACTGAATATGTTGTCCATGAAATATATCTATTAGCTGTGCCAGACGAGTTATCTGTGTTATCCTTCAAAGTTATACATTACGATTTACCCGTTTTGTTGAGCTTTCAAATACTTAACACTTTGAAACTTCACAGTCGCATGGTGCATTTGTTAAAATATGGCTAGTATGTCTTCTAACATCATGACGTTTAGGCAACACGTAGACACGTACACCTAGTGCTAAGTTGACTTCTAGTAGAAAAACCTACATAATGTCACAAAAAAAATACATAATGTCAAAAAAAAACGAATTAATGTCACTTTCCAAGATATATATAATATCCCTGCCGAGAATGTTTTTCTGTTTTCAGGGCTAATGTATAAAGAATCTATGATGTGTAAAATAAGTCTAATAGGTGCGTAGAATTACCAATGTTGGGAGCGGATAAATGTACCAGCATAAACAAATTGAGATAAACCCTTACAACCCCCAACCCCCAAGTTTTTTTAGTCTAATTTTTTTTCAAAAATGACATGAATCCTCTGAATGTCAGAAAACGAAGTTTGAGCTATTTTTACTTTTTTCATTTTAGGTCTTATACTCTGCCGCCACTGGACTAATTTCCAAAAACTACAGAGCTTTTCCGTCTTTGGCAACATTGTGTAAACATTTCAACGAAATCCGAGCGGTACTTCTCAAGGTATAGGCGGTTATGAGATTAGCGCACAAACCGAGCGATAGACAAACCGACGGACATAGGTTTTCGTGATGTACATGTCATATAATATGCAAAATACATAAAATCTCAATTTCGATTTTCGCGATGACATTACTTTCTTGCCAATAGGCATGGAAAGTAAAAAGTTATTGATCGATAGCTTCGTATATGATGTAGACCTCAGACGTCATTTGGAAATCAATTCACCTACTGATTTATCCACTTATAACCACCTCACCTCATGTAACTGACTCCTCTATACAGGCTGTTTCAAATTCGATCCTCACCATTGGAATCTTGGAAACTACAAGAGATACGAAGTCGCTTACATGAGGCCAAAGGTGCGATTTAGGTGATTAACAAAGTGCCGCTTAGAAAGTTTCGAAATTCAAAGTACTTCGAAGAGAGACAGAAAAACCCAATGTTACCAAAATCGTTTCATTTTTGTCCTGACTTTATTTGTGGTTTGATTCCAAGATAGATTACCCTGCCACTTTTTTCTTCTACAAGATGGCATAACTAGAATTTCAATATGACGTTTCCTCCCTTGTACTCCAACATAAACTTTATTTTTTCTTATGGAGGCCATATTGGATTTTTGCACAGATAAACCGATTTTTCAATACCTATATCAAAAATTTATAATACGACATACACTGACATTGCCAAACCTTAGTTATTTCAAAAAACAAAATTTCCTAGGTAGGCCTTGAAACTATCAGATAGTAATTTGTTTCGCATACCAGATTTACCCAAAAATCACGTTTATCTTTTACTGATTTTATTTAAAATGGGAATTCGACATTTCTTCTTTCGACTTCCATTACCAACTTTGTTTTTTCATATGGACGCTATATTGGAATTTTGTACTTTTTAACAGATACAGTGAAACCTGAACTCAAAATGAAAATGTTATTGATGGTAATAATAATAATAATCATAAGTAAGCAAAGGTAAATTATAGCACATGTTCAAAATGGTGTCCGGTATTTTATAGGCAAAGCCTGACTCTTCTCTGTACATTTTTCACGGCTCGATTTTATCTTCTTCTCAGTCTTCCAAACTCTGTTGCTATGTTCAATTTGAGATCCGGTCTGGTATACAAAACGAATGAAATCGGATATTTCAAGGTTTGCCTAGGAACTTCTGTTTTTATGGAATAACTAAGGTATGGCAATTTCAATATGTGTATTATGATTTTTAAAATCAAAATCAAAAAATTTTCATTCATCTGCGCAAAAATCCAATACGGCTAACATAAGAAAAAGTAAAGTTGATGCTGGAGGACAAAAGTCGAAACGTCATAATAAAATTCTAATTATGCCATCTTGTAGAGGAGAAAAAAAGGCAAAGTTACCATTTAATTTATTTTGAAACCCCATCTCGAATAATGCCAGGAAAAAATTAAAGACATCTTCTTAGTTGCCTAAATACGCAACTTTGTCCCATTTTTAATCCGAGATCCCAATGGTGAGGGTCGAATTTGAAACACCTAAATAGAATCTCAAACTGAGTCCAAATATGTTGTGAAAGCTTTTGAATTTTCGAGTGTGACCTCCAAATAACCTCCGAGGTGATTATCCAAGTCGTATTAAATATCACCAATAAGTTCCTTTTTGGTCTCCTGAATTTATTGTAGTTTTCGGAGGGTTCGGATATAATGATTCATCTTGCTTATCCATTGGCATAGTCAATAACTGAAACATATGTTTGAATATGACTATGCACTAAATTTTTTCTGCAAGCTCAAGGATAATAAATGCTTTGTTTTAAGATTCCAGAAAATAGCTAATCAGTAATAACATTGGATAAGTACACAATACATACTATGGCGGTTAGTTTGTGAAATGATTCAAAAGATAATGCTAGTGGTTTATGCATTTACTTCAATTCTCTCAGCTTGTAAAAATGCAAATACTGCTATTTCCTGTTTTTTTATGCTCCGTTCCCAATAATGAAGATGAATCTAATCAAATTTAGCTATTTGGTTTTACACAGCACTATTACACAGCCTCTAGATCCAAAGCTATATATCGTAAGCATCCAAAGAAAGAAAACGTTATCTCCAGACTTATAATTGACGATGATACGGAATTAGTTTATAGCCTATGAGAAAAATGTATTATAGATAAGAACTAACAGAGCTTTTACTTTCGAACCAACGCATCACAGCGGTCTAGACGCGTAGCCAATTAAAGAATGATGTTCGATGCCTGTAATAGATGTAATCTAGATCCTAGATAACAGATGTTCAAGAAAAGAAGTCAGATAAAATCTGTGAATGTGTTTATGTTGGATTAGCATATGAATAGTGATACTAAATGGCGTTTGTCAAAGAAGAGACAGACAAGCTGAAAAGAAAATACCGAAAATAGATGCATACATTGCTTTTAGTTCAGTCTCTTCGCGTCCGCTTGGAAATATTTTTTTGCATAGCCTCATTTGAAAAGGACTCCTTTAAGGAATCTGCATGTTGCCAGCACCAAAAGTGTAGCAAAAATTGTTGAAACAATTGAAGACACAAGGGGATATAGGTGTCATGTAAATTTTTCTGCATTAATCTAACCATATAACAAGTGGTGATTCTTTCATTCTGTGACTACTTTGTTGCAAAAACAAGATAATAAACTAATTTAAATTAGTATTTAAAATGTCAATAAAGTAAAAAGTCCCAATAAAAAATGTTAAAAGTCAATTTTCTGCATACAATGATTTTGTTACATGACACCTTTATTCACTTCTGTCTTCAATTCTTTTTAAACAGATCCCGTGAACTGTATTTTTTGTTGCAGACACTTCTTTTAGATTCTTTGGGCCATTCTGAATAAAAAAGCACTTGCAAACATTCCGCCAAACTAATTTTTCAATATATATATATACGATTTATTATTTGAAAAAGTGCAAAAATACGGTATTTTCGACCCCGAAAAGCAATATGAGAAACAAAAATGTTAATGTTGCAAAGGTTCCTAAATTTTCTGCAAATTAACGAGTACTTTAGGAGGTATTTTTATCGTAAACCGTTGTTTTAAAGTTGTTAAACAAGCTCGAAGTCAATGTATTGTATACGTATATAGTGCCTGAGCGCGAGAGAGATGCAACAGGGACTTTGTATCAAGAACAACAACGGTTGTTTTGATGAAATCCATTAAATAAAGGGATGTTTCAGCTGCTCAGTCACTTGAAGCTAACATTGATATTATAATTCATTTTGCCTTAATCCAACAAGTAATTTGAACTATTATTTTGGTATATGGTATATCGTAAGTGCTCGGTAGTTTCCTGGAAAGAGCATATCCTCCAAGATAACCACCATCCATATACAGTATGGTACAACGACTACTTATTACACTGCTGGGGCATCACAAGCAGTGTACATATCAGGACCGGCTCAGTGTTACCTGATGAAGATACCTTAATCAATGGTGATTTGGTAAATTGGGAGATATGGGGTCAAAGAGCTCCATTGTTTGGCCGAATCAAACAACATATACATTCCAATTTGTCTTTATTGTCGTACAATAAACAGAAATTAAAACATATATGTGGTTTAATTAGGCTAGACAATGGAGTCCTATGAACATGAAAACCAAGTTTTAGCAATTATCTTACAGGGGACCAAGTTACAGGTCTTCAATAGGCAGACATTTGCTGCGAGTATTGCCGTTTATAGGTATACAATGAACAGCTGTGTAATACTGCTGCTAACGCACCGTATGACATTTGAAGACTCATTTTGTATCAACTATCACTAACTCAATACAGATATCTACAATATCAAATATACGATTTCATGATAAACCTAGCTTGAAAGGCTTGATTCAGTTAGATTGCCGGAAGGGCCTAAGGGCATTTGGGGAAATGCAAGATGTACCTCGTCGACTTGTCGGCGATACCCCTATAGTATCAAATTGATTGCAGCAAGAAGAAACGCGTGTCTTCTGGGCTTTCAAGGATGACCATGGGTCTTAGAGCTCTGACAGGTGCCCAGTCCCCAGTGCCTGCAGTATTATCTAGCTAGCTACAAACGTTTTATCTTATCTTCCAGCACAAGAGCCAAGACAAAATCATCCAGATTTACCAATAATCCCCAAAAATAGACAGAATTTCAAAGAAAAAATATGTGAGTACCCAGCCGCTTGCTTTTTAATTTTTTCCAACGGTGAAGTAATGACTTGAATTTTGCTCTGCCCCGGGCCGTACTCAGCAGCAAACCCCGAGCTTCCTGAGTGCCCAGGAGCGCTTACATAGCTTAAAACGCCTATAGAACTGAATTGTGTACAGCAATAAAGCCTGGTCGGCGTATAGTTTCTTAATTCTTTGGGACTACCTCACGCATTCTGAATTAACAAATAATTAATGAAGAAGCAGGCGAATCTTTAGGAACAAATTTTTCAAGCTCACCTGAAACTGTTTCAGTTACGGGAGATACGTTTTGCTACTATTGACCCTTGAGCATATTTCTCCTAAGAAGCTCTGGTACCGTTTTGGGCCTTCCTCGTGAGTGCGATCACTGAGACCCAACGCGACCGGTTAACATAGAACCGTACCACAGAGCGTTTATCAGAGAACTGAACAACCGCGAGTTTGCGGGTCGCTTCGCGGCAAATACCGCTTTAACGCTTTACGCGCCGCGTCGTCCGCCAGCCGAACCATATACCACCATTCCATGTTGTCGTCGCCATACGATGGGTCATAGTACGGTCACTGTGGTGCCCATGACCCATGTGAAACCGTCGTGGTCCTCAATATAAATATGATCTTCTATCAGCAGAATTCAAAACATCACGTAACATTTCTCCAAAGTATGCTGATAAACTTGGTTTATAATAAAACCCTAAACAAAAGAGTCCAGAGGAGTTAAATCCGGGGAGCGGGCTGGCCAGGACACTTCACTGGGGGTTCCAATCCACCTTCTGGGAAATCGCTGAGAAGTATACTCTCGAACTTGCTTACAGTTATGTGCAGGAAAATTTATCAAGAGATATATTTCTGCAGTATTTTTGGTATTTTTGTAGCACAAAATGTAGCATGTCACCATGTCGAAATTTTATTCAATGCTAAAATGACCGCTTTTGCTTTTCTTTATACCGAGGCAGTCGCGCAGGCAGAAGTCTAAATGCCAGGCCACCGAGACTGCTATGAGGATCCCAAAGACATTTTGCTAATACGATTTTTTAATTGCCTAAGGTTAGTAGAACTGGAAAAAGCTTCCTCTTGCAGATCTAGACACTCTCGGGACAAAGGAACGGTACAGAGTTGAACACAATTCGAGTGGGTGGCCGAAGTCAGGGGAGGGGGGGCTGTATGGCAGGCACATCGCGCGGCAGCATTATAAAGTAGAGTTCTGGGGAGCAAAGCTCGTTGTTGTCGCGGTAGAAGAGAGCTGCATCGCCAACGGCCCGCCAATTTGAAAGGGTCTGTCAGAGAAGAATCATCGATCAGTCTGACAGCCCTCCTCTGGACAACATCGAGCATAAACAGTGTAGTTGAGCGGCAGCAAACGTGTGCGCAATGCTCTAGCCTAGGTCTTATTTGTGCCTTGTATGGAGTTAGGAGGTCATGCGGAGAAAAGTACTTCTTAGCCCTACACAAATAGACATGCTTTTTCCCAGCAGCTGCCGCTATAGACGGGATTGTCCGTCTATCCTCGGTGATCGAAATTAACGGCTCTCTCGCCATCCATCGAAACCGGATGAGCACTAGGACGCTTTTTGTTCGTCAAAGTACAGTACTGTATGTTGGAAGCATCAAACTGTACAAGACTGTTGTGTCCATAAGCAGTGATAACCTCCAGTCTCTCGTAGTCTTCTTCTTTCCAGTTCCCCGACAGAGATTGGCTTGTCGCTCCGAATTCCTGCATGTAGAGTGCTGTCATCAGCAAAGCTGTGGATTGGATTGACCGTACAGCAAAAGAGGTCGTTGATATGTAAGAAGAGTAGTGTCGGAGCCAAGATCGATCCCTGAGGAACACTCGCGTTGACGCCGTGGGATGAAGAGGAGTACCCGTCAACTACGAGGGATATCTTGCGGCCAGAAAAAAGTCAGCCACCCATCTGAAAAGCTTCGCTGGGAGGCCATAGGATGGAAGCTTGCATAAGAGGGTAGCGTGCCACAGCTGATCGGACGCTTTCGTGATATCAAGAGTAACAACATGAGCCTCACCACAAGACCGAATGGGCTTACACCACAATTTATTGACGTAAGCTAGGAGGTCCTTTGTGGATCGCCGGTGCCGGATACCACACTTCCTGTCGGTAATCAAGCCTTGACGTTCGAGGTAGTCCAGAAGCTCGCGATTTATTCACCTCTCCATCACCTAACTTATAATAGAAAGCAGAGCGATACGGCTGTACTTGTAAGTGTCGGTCTTAGATCCTTTTATTGAGATAGGTTGGAAAAGAGCAAATTTCCAGGTTTCTGGAAAGGTGCCGGATTCGTAACATATCTGGAAGAGATGCTAAAGTACTGAGACAAGACCGGTCCAAAAGCTTTGTTGATGTCTAGCAACAAGTGCATCCCTCTTATGGTGTGATACCTTAAGTTACTTTCCACATTGTGTAGGAAACCCTTTGAACCGACGGCACTTGAGCGTTGGGGGCACGTCCGTGGTGGAGCTGGCAGCAAAGATCGTGACAAGCACTTCCACCTTAGTCTTTGAGTCGGTTACTATTGTTCCATCCTGACACGTAGGTGGTGGAAGGCTACTTTGTGGAAAGTGCCTTTCTATCTGCTTGGTGAGCGTCTAGAAAGACCGACTTCCATTACACTGCGGTATTACCCTGTGCCTAACTTTTATATCGTTCTGGTCTTTGGCATTGCGAACCGCTTCGTTATATTTGTTTCTGGACTCCGCGTCGGCTTGCTTGTTCTCTACAGTAAAGTTTTGTAAGACGGTTCTATGTGCCTTGATTTTTTGCTTTCGAGCAGTGCCGCACGATTTGTTAAACCAGCCGTTGGACTCTGGTTTAGGCACTTTCAATGTATGAAGAATGTATTCCTCCATCCCGACGTGAATCATCGATTAACAGACAGTCGGAGAAACAAACATCTCTCCAAGGAAAGGTGGCAAAGGACCCCTTGAGCTCCTCCCAGTCGGCATGTCTGTAATGCCAAATTTTAAGGCCTGACCGAAACCTAACCTCCACAGCACCGTGGTCTGAGTTAGCCAGAGGGGACATTACAGCAGTATTGTAGGGGACAGGATGCGTGGTCAGAAAGAGATCCCGCAGACTACTGGCATGTGACGAGACGTGGGGAAGGAAGTGGGGCTCGTCAGCAGCTGGGTCAACCCTTGAGTGAACGCTTCAACTGCACGACCTGCTACCTCGGTCTTGTTTGATCCCAGCCACAGCTCATTATGGGCATTGAAATCACGAGGGGAACTACCTCTGAAGCGGAGTGACTGGTGTTGAGGAAGTCGCTCTTGACCGCAAGATATTCAAGTAGGTTATCCCAGTTATGGTTCTAGGGAGGGCAACAAAGGCAGCAAATAAAATTGGAGAATGTTTTGGAGTGAAGGCGAAGCCACAGAATGTCCTTCCGGTCTAATTCCAAAGGAATGTCTCTGGAGCAGGAAAGACTGCTGCGAACATATCCCCGCTCTTTCTCAGATTGGAGTGCACCTCGTAATTTGGGAAGCTAAGATGATTAATCGGTGCAGACTCTGAGATTTTTCTCTTCGCCAAGAAAAGCGTGGCAGTACGATTGGATTGCAGATGTTCGTGCAACAAATTTTATCTTCGATGTTGTTCCCTCGCGTTCACCTTCTACCCAGACATTCCGAGAGTGGAGTGAGTTTACGTACGGAATCCTTAGTATTCGAGGGATCCATCATCATTAATGGTCCTTGTCTCTCACATTCTTTTTGCGAGTTAATTTTGTTAGATAGACCTAAGGTGGCCCGTTGGCGGACTTGTACCACCACATGTACAATCACTTGAACGGGAAGAAGGTGTGTAGTGAATAGAACAACTCCCGGAACAAGCATTTGCCACGGACCCGCCCAGTAGGGGATGGGCCTGGCGTCTTTGACCATAATTACATGATCCAACGAACTTACCTATAAGTAATGTTCGATCTTAATTATGTGAAGGCCTCGTCGAAGTAAATAGGCAGGTAAGTACTCCGTTTCGCGCCCAAGCCCACGAGTTCAAAGCGCGCACGCAGCGAAGAAAAGCGGCTCACAGCGCCCCCCCATCTTTCTCCTCTTCGGTCCCTGGCATACATACTTTGACGAGTCCTTCACATAATTAAGACCGAACATCACTTACAGGTAAGTTCGTTTGATCATGTAATTATGTTCCGGCCTCTTCTCATAAATAGAACATGTGTAGATGTTCAAATCGAGTTGCAACAACGCTCTGCAATAATAAACGATAGGTTGTATAAAACTACACAGATTGTACACAATGCACGTATTAACTAAATTTACATCTTCATTGTAACAATTAAAGTTAGAGCTTTTAACAATAGGTTCAAAAATAAAAATACCATCTGTTACATGGTAAGAAGCTAATAACGTAACAACATAGTTGTGTTAAAGGTATGGAGACTTGGCTTACCTCAAATGCCGCTTGAGTAAAGTTATTGTTTGGCATAAGAAAATTGTGAGGTGACTCAGAAATCGCGCTCCAGCCCGGTGCGAGTCGGAGCGTATTATAATTTACCCGACGCAAAGGTAGACTCGTTTCATGTACTGTGGGCTGTCATTTACACACCTAGACCACTGTCTGCTGAAACAGACTTATATATATATATATATATATATATATATATATATATTGGGCGCGAAAGTGGTTGCCACATAAGTGGCCCGGAGGTTTTCAAGAATTGAGAAATCCCAATTTCAATATTATTCAACCCGATTAGGATGTTCTCTGATTCAATTATGGGCAGCGTTTGCACCCTCTGACCTGAGGTTAGGGCCAACAGTGTTGCTGATTTCCTCATCTGAATATCCACAGAGGGCACCAGCAACCCCTCTGGTTGGCTGAGAACAACCACAGTATCTCAGGTAGGGGTAAATTGCGGTTGAGTTGGCCTCAACCTGTAAACGCCCTTCAAAGAAAAAAAGCATTTTAAACCTGCATCGTTAGTAGCATCTTTAGTAAAAGGCTGATAGCTGATTTATAGCGAACTAAACAATTATATCTTAATCTCTTATCTGTAAGGTAGGAAATTTCAAATAGAAAAATTTGATGAATTTCTTCCCGACAAAGGTCATTCCATACTCTAAGCCCACAATGACAGCTTTGCAGGGACGACAACCAGGGTAAGGTTCAGAATTAGTTGGAGCGGAGTCCTGGGTCCCTTCATCATATCTTTGCGTTACTTCTAGAAGCGAAATTTCAAGGACACCGAACCCATGAACCAAAGACAGGTCGGTGACAGGTGGATTTCTCTCTTTGCACAGTTGCCATAGCTCTCCCCGCAACCTGGTCCAGGCGTGGAAACTAGAAGCTCCCCATTCTATTGATGTAGGATATAGTTGTCGCATTATCAATGGGGTATCATAATCGACAGCCCCTCAAGTCTGGAGCAAAACATTCATGACCGAACAGAACTGCCAGTAGTTCCAGATGGTTAACATGCGGAATCTTCTTCTCGGGTGACCAAAAACCATGAGACTTTCCGTTCCATGGTTATCAAACCAGATGAAATTTGCTATCACAAGCAAAATGTAATAATAACCTCACATATGTTAAGATACTTAATCTCTATCTGGAAATAAGGAATAAATATATCTTGGCGGTCATGTCATGTTCAAATTTACAATCCTGTTCCAACCCGGTGTAATTAGCTATCACAAGCAAATGAAAAGAGATTGCTGACCGTACTTTGTCGCTACGTTGTGGCAAACGCTTTCAGTATTGTTGGTTGTCGTAGAATCCTAGTCATCATAAGTATAAGTCACCATCTCAGGCAACAGAGTTCAGTGTTGAATCTTTATCTCAGTTGTCTAATATTGGAATTCAGCGATTCCTGTATGAGGAGCTGTTCCTTTATCGTTTCTTATGTCTGGGCACCTCGACACTGCTGAGAATGTAAAAATCGGTGTACGAACGAGTAACACGATACCTAGCGCGTGACACTAGAACAAAGAATCAGTTTGTACTCCAGGGGCCGGAGAGGAGAAAAGTGGTAGGGCGTTGTGAGCCGCATCGCCAGGAAACTGGATACTACACTTGTTCTATTTACGAGACGAGACCGGCACTGGTGTTACGTATCTTGAAAAGTGGAATTTCGTCGTTTTTTTGACATTTTGTAGGTTTTTTGTGATAACGTAGGCTTTTCTACAAAATGTTAACTTAGCACTTGTTGTGCACTCGTTTTGTAGCTGTACGTGCTGCTACAGCGACAGCGAACAGCGATTATAGCGAGAAGACGTGGAATGAACTGTTTGCACACTAAAAACTACTTAGTCTGCAAGATGAAATTTCGTCGTTTTTTTTACTTTTTCTAGGTTTTTTAAATATTGTAATACTCGTGCGGAGCATAACAAAGTAATACTAGCAATACACAATAATAGCAACACTCGATGACAGGTATTTAAGTCAAGCATTTGCTTGCAGCGCCTACTTAATAGAATATATATAAAAAACGCATTTTTCCTTAAAACCAAGACAATAGCACAATATTAAAAATCACCATCATGTAGTCAATGTAGTGCCTAAAAAGTTCCATTGGAAAAGTTTCATTAGTTATTTGATATTTCTTAAAACAGGCCAATATAATTAGAAAATAGACTCATACAATTAGTTCCCAGTACCCATCCGTTTCACAAGCAACGGCAACCAGAATTAGAAAGTTCCCTGTAGTCGAAAATACGGCTAGTTTCACTTACATATAGTATAACTGGTATCTTTCACAAATCTGAAAAAGCTAACGATAACTTCAAATTTAAGAAATGTATGATATTTTCTGTAGGTCGTGAGGTCACATTGTATCGGCTTCTGTTGTGCGATGTTATAGATATAAAATAAATAAAACAGAAGAAGGCTTTCAGCGTCAATCAAGTCTTGATGTTTTTAGAGTCGCTAATAACGAATTTGATATCGATTGGTCAAAAATCGAAATTGCTGTTCTAATATATGGCACCTCTGCTTGCAAATAACGTTTTGATCACCCCTCAAAATAGGGATTCTTAAGAAATCTAAATGGCGGATCTACATAGTATGACGGCTATGTATGTCAAAAATTTGTCGATTGCTTTTTAAATACTTTCATGATATAATTTATATTTTATTGTATAGTCTCGTATAAATACCGAAGTTTCAATCAGCTGCATACAAAATTTACATATTTCTTAACAGATAAACCTGCTATTCGAAATAGATCGGACTCTAATGGGCTTTTTGAATTCACTAATTACGTAAAAAATATCGAATATATATTGTTGTTTTATAGAGTCATGAGTCGATTAGCAAGTAATACATACCTTTGACTCCGCACTCTATTTTGCCATATCTCAGTGCAGCGTTTACCTGCCGCTTGCACCTACGGCAGACTTGCAATGTGTCTGGCAAAATGTAAAGCCCATTAAAACTGTATGGCTTCTAAAGTAACATCTTTTGATACTCTCTCAAGTAACACATAAATTTCAGCTTTTATACTATAACGGAAGCTTAACTCTGATTTATTAAAGTTTAGGAGTGTCTAGCAGGAGGTTAAATTTGTACTAAGTATTTGGCAAGTGTTTAAAGAATTTAAGGTACTATTTCTTACATCTGTGCTTCCTTGTTTCCTGCCAAAGTAAGCACTATCCAAATTTCTTAGTCGCTGACCGTTGCTACTTGTGTTGGGTTCATGCACAGAGAAACTTTCAGGTTTTACATAATAACGAAGGTCAGGCCGTCGTGGGCTTTCGGTCTGAACAATCTGGGTTTGACAGCTGATGACATTCGGGCTGGTCCCAAAATCTGTAATATTATTTTTGGTTGAAAGATTATTGTGTCATACTGTCCGTAAGTATTTATTGGCATATATTCCATTAGAAGATACCCTATCCAATTGAAAGTCCTGTCCTGTCCTCCAATCACGTATGCTTACAACTATATAACTGTCGACCATCGTCTTTAGGTGTCAGCGATGCTACCCTTTGGGATATCATTTTTCATCGCTGAGAAATTCTGAACAAACAGACGCTTGGGAATAAATTGCGAGGAATGTTAAGGGCTGGCCTTTTCTTAGGAAGTTGATGTCATGCTTACGACAAACAATTTCCTTTAAAAGAAAAATGGAGTCTGTTTGGAAACATAGCTGTGACGATTCAAATTCAAATTAAAAAAAAATGGAATTGATAGACGTTGTACGTTATGTGAGTGCCCAAATAGACCAAAGGGCTGGTCACCCTTTTTGAAAACAAGTTCATCAATGTCTTTTAATGATTTTGTTCCTACCATTCCTCGGTTATAAAGTGCTGTATGCGCTTCCACTGGTAGGGATCTCGAAGCATCTTGTGGACCTCTTTTCTTCTTTTTGCTTTTCTTCTGTGCAATCGTCTCCAGCTCGCAGCGTCTTCGTTTGTTGCTCTTCGTTTCTTCGTCGTGATACAGTCAATAAGGTTACTTGGTTGTTCCTGATTTAATAACCCAGTATCCAATGACGGGACCAGACAGTTACACAGAAGTAACCGATTTCCTTCTCCGCGGAAGTAATGTGAATTTCAAAAGTTTCCAAGTGGCATTTTGTTGATTACCTAAATCCGTAACTTTGCACTCATTTAAGCGACTTGATATGTCTTACAGTTACCGAGATCCCAATGGTGAGGGTCAAATTTGAAACACCCTGTATAAAAAGTTTACAATCAATGAAAATAAAAAATATCAAATTTTGTTGGAGTTATGAAAATCGGAAGTTTTTATTTTGATTCAAATACATCTGTCAAACTATCAATATGGAGCTTTCAAAATGTTTTGATATCTGAAATTTGTCAGAGCACAGCTATAATATACATCATTCACTAAAATGCAATTTGTTCCTTTGAATTCCAAATATCCTTCCAAATCTAAATAAAATAATTGATTAAATATGGACATACAGTTTTACCTGAACTTATGAAGAAAATTTAATAAACATAGTTATATTGTTTTAGCTGAACCAGGTAAGCTCAGTTTAATAGCTTAACACCTTTAAATAAATGGGTGTAATTAATCAAAGTAAACAGCTTAATAAATTAAAACTAGTTTCAAAGATTCAAGTAAGCTGTTTTAAAAATCGAAGTTTAATTAAACTAAATAAAGTTGTTAGCTGTTATATAGTTAATTAATTTCAATCAAAATTTTAATTGTTTATTTTTAACTTTTTTTTCTTGGTGTAGTAACTTCGAAAACAACATGGAAGCATATCATAGATCGTGCCAATGTCCCCCTGGGCATTCTTCTTCAGCGCAGCGGCGAGCCCATAAACAAACACACGTACACACGTGAACAGCCTGGTGGTTTCCTGGTTTCCAAAAGGCACGACATCGACATGGTGCTGGAAGTCATCTTCTTCTCCTCCGGCAGCGATGCGATACCGTTTCTTCCTTTCCGAGCTCGGCCACGAAGCAGGCAGCTTCTTCCCCGCGTACCGCTTCCCTTCCGTGCTTTCACACCTATTCATTTCTCCGTGCACGGCGAAAGTCATGTAAGCAACAATTCTCATGGGGAGCGACAAGTTTCGTTTGCTAGATTAGGAAATAGTATTTTTATTTTTCGAACGTTTGTTAGCTCGTTGGATGTTGGATGGGAGGGGCACAATATGCCATAAATTCAAAGTGTTCATCTCCACGTTTTGCTGGCAGCCCAATAAAATCACAGATGTAGTCACCGAGGTGACCGAAACGTTAATAAACTCTTACTTTTGTGGTGTTATTTGGCGACCAGGAAAACATGGTCACTGATCACCGAAGCAACCGCAGGCTACGTTTCAGGTATTACATGAATCGTTGATTAACATAATATTCTACCTGAACCTACTTGGAACAGACTCTCATAGGGTCTCTAGATCTTCAATCCCTGTTACTTCATATTGTAATAGCGATATTACGTTTTTTTTTTTGGATATTATATGTATACCACGAAAAACCATATCACTCATTTGCATTGGACTGTCTATTAATTTCATAACCGCCTATAGTTAGAGAAGTACCACTCGGATTTTGATAAAATCTTCACACAAGGTTACTACTATGCCAAGGATAAAGGTTTCGTAGTTGTTCAAAATCGGTCTAGTGGTGACGGAGCTAGGAGCAAACACACGAAAAAAATTGACTGAACTATACTTTAGCGCATATCGCAAAGTACAGTTTCTTATTTTAAAATGAAAGATTAGTATGTGAATGGACGAAAATATCATTTTTTCTTTAAGGAACCCTCTGCTCTCTATTTTATAGAACTTGCAAAGTTGCATTTTACTGTGGTATAGAATACTGCTTGAAAGATGTTTTTTTTCTTGTTTACACAATGTATATATGTATGCATGTATGTATGTATGTATGTATGTATGTATGTATGTATGTATGTATGTATGTATGTATGTATGTATGTATGTATGTATGTATGTGTGTATGTATGTATGTATGTATGTATGTATGTATGTATGTATGTATGTATGTATGTATGTATGTATGTATGTATGTATGTATGTATGTATGTATGTATGTATGTATGTAATGTATGTATGTATGTATGTATGTATGTATGTATGTATGTATGTATGTATGTATGTATGTATGTATGTATGTATGTATGAATGTATGTATGTATGTATGTGTGTGTGTGTATGAATGTATCTATGTATGTATGTATGTATGTATGTATGTATGTATGTATGTATCTATGTATGTATGTATGTATTTACGTATGTAACGGAATCCCTGAGCATACGTTTCACCAATTTTCAGGAGTTTGATTAATTTGAAACTTCGCACACGTATCAAGGATCGATGACAATGCAATATCATGATGTCATGACATGTCCACAAAAAATAATTGATAAAGCGAACTAAAAAATGAAAAATAAATAATAGCTTAAAAAAACTAAAAAGTAGAAAATAATTTTTAAATTACAAAGAGTTTATATTACAGTAGTAGATTGTCAAACAATCAATCATAATTAATGACCTCAAAATAAAATTATAATAAAATTTAAGTTATTAGCAGAATAATTCATTTCACAGTAAAAAGCGTGGGGTGCATTTTACTACATTTTCGTCACTCTCCTCTCATATAGATAGTTGGCAATAGAATGATTGTAACATTTGATATATCAAGCACCCCAATAATTTTATTTTGAGGTCACTAGATAATTATGATTGATTGTTTGACCATCCACTACTGTAACATAAACTTGCAGTTAAAAATTATTTTATACTTTTTAGTTCGGTCAGCTACAAAAGCGTGTTTTTTTAGTTTTTTAAACTATCATTTATTTGCAAAAACAAGGGTTTATTACAGTTTCACATCTATTTTCCTTAGTACTGTACAGTTTATGTTATGTTCTTATAATTTAGAGCATCCTTTTGTGCAAAATGCAAAAAACAGGGTGTAAAACAGTATTCTATTCTAGAGTGTCACCTCCAAAAATGCAACTTTGAAGTTCTATAACATAGTAAGCAGAGGGTTCCTTAAAGAAAAAATGATACTGTCGTTGAACTTACATCCTAATATTTCATTTTGAAATAAGAAACGAAGTATTTGCGATATGCGCTAAAGTATAGTCTTACCAAAAAGTTAAAATCGCTTAAACGCTTATTGACGTTTCAGATGCTCCTGATCATTTTCTGGAAATTTTTTGTAGTGATTGTAACTTGGGGGTTGTAAATGTAACGTCTTCAGTATTAGTCAAAGACGTTCTATCTTTAAGAAGCTTCTGATCCTGGTAGCAACTGAAAAATGAAATGATCAAAGTCCAGTGTATAATGTGCTCATTCTAAATAGCTCTGCTATCGTTGGCGTTGCGTGCACGACGTGATTCTGTATCGCCATGGAGGCAACTTCCGACTGTGCAATGGGTAACAAACTCCAACTGGTCTGACACTGCTACAGCAGAAATATTTATATATCTTAGTAATATTTGGATATTAGGAGTACGTACCACTTTAACATTCTGTGATGCTTTTGTAAATGACAACTTAACTGTTTTTATATCTACACAGACATTTTTCTGGATTGTATGAGCCCTAAATGTACCGCCCATTTCATCTACTCTTAAACTTGTATTACTCCGTCTATGATGGTTCTCTGAATATTTGGGCAAGTAGATTGACTCAGTAATTATGACGCATTGATAAACAACAGAAACGGACTGACAAAGCGACATAAATAAGAAACACGAACTTGTGTGATGCAGATATCTTCAAGGAACAGAAAACTTGTGACACGATGTTCGAATATTATCACGAGTTTAATACGTCCATCGTTTAGGTAACATAGATTTTGAAAATTGATTCAAAAGCGGCGGAAATAAAATCACTGGAACCTAATGCAGGGGAAGCTGTATCCGGAAATGGTGGTATGTAATTTGTTGCATATTTGGCGTCAGTAAAATACTTTCTATTATTAAGAAGCTGCTGATGTCAGTGATACTGTGCACTTTTAGACATAATAAGTTACACATATTTTCCCTACATCTGCCGCGGAATCAGAAATATAGTAGATTTGTTACACATATTTTCCCTACATCTGCCGCGGAATCAGAAATAGTGTAGATTTGCTTTATATAGTTTAATATGCAGAGGTCATCGAGCCTAAGTGAACCTACCTAATCACGATTCGATTTTGGCTTTTGAAACGATTTGACTCATCTCGTTACTTTGAAACCTCCAGCTTACGCGTATGAAATATAGAGTCAATCTACCTGACGCCATTTCTTTAGCTTATCCAACACCCATTTTCGGGTAAAATACCTTAATCAATGCCTGAAGATAGCCAATTAAAATAGGCATTAGAGAGGCGCCAAAAAGGAATTGTCGATCGTAGTACCATCTATGAGACAGTAGCCCAACGAAACAATTATTTTCTAATTAGATTTCTAAATTCATTTACGTGTTCTGGCTACTGTCTCCTGAATTGCGCTAGTATCTTTCAAATCCCTTTGTGGACGCCGGAATACAGTACCTGACTGTCTATCTTAAGATAGAATAAGTGCAGAAATACAATGCGTTGGGATAGTCCATAGCTTGCACTTTTATACGAAAAAAGTCCCACAGATTGGTCGTTTCTGAGACTTGAAAGGAAAGTTATTCCCGCAAATCCTATAGCTTTACAAAAGATTACATCTACATTACAAGTAAAAGGCCTTTGGAAATGTCGAAAGTCTTGCTGTGGTATTATCCCGTTTTGGAAGCATTCAAACACGAAGCTTCAGGAGAACATAACGCTATGTTCGTATAGATATACCATAGATAAATAATTTTTATTCGTCGGCAAATATTTAGAACGCAAAACGTAGTTATGTGTAGCCAAGCATGTCTAAGGGGTACTTAAAACTAGCCGTTTAACAGCTCTTCGTGCTTATCTCTCTACGCCTTTGCGAAAACATTTGGAAATTTCAGAGATTTTCATTTGTAATTGCGCTGTTTTAAATTCTGCATGATTATTTTATGTGATATTGGAATACAGATACATACACATGTTATACTAGCCTGAGAGACTATATTAGTTTACTCAATTTATCAGAACTAGGAAGCATTTTAATTTGCAAAAGCAAAAAACAAGGCCCTGTTTTAATTTAACTTGTTTGTTAGTATGTGTGGGACAAATCTTGGAACTGAATTTTGAACCAGTCCAGCTTAACCAATTGAACTGAAATTTTGTACATACGTTTGGTAACAAATGAAAGGACATGACGAGAATAACATAAAGAGGAAAGTGACGTAATTCTAAATATATTATGACGATTTACGTTTTTCAGTCGCCTTTATGACATGGGTATCAAATGAAAGGCTTCATTAGAGGAACGCAAGAAGCACAGTAACGTCATTCTAAATCAAATATGGCGACCGCCCCATAAGGGAATATATAATTACCATAGTCAGCCCTATAACGTATGCATCAAATTTAAGGGCTTGATGAGAGAAACTCAACAAGCAACGTGACGTTATTCTAGTTCCAATATGGTTGCCGCCACAAAATCGCGATTTACAATTTCCATAGTCACCCCTATACAGAATAAGTAAAGTGATGTCATTTTAAATCCCATATGGCGGCTGCCAATAAATGGCGATTTATAACTTCTATGATATGGATATCAAATGGAAGCGTTCACTGAAAGAAATACAATGAGCAACTCGTGTAATTCTAAATCCAATATGGTGACCGGCTCAAGATATATCAAAATGATATAGAAATTACCATACTAAACAAACTGTGAAAACTGAACAGGGCATGTCCACTACGAAGCCGGTTCCTTCAGGAGTTCCTCAGGGTTCTGTGCTTGGTCCCTTATTATATCTGATATACACTGCCGATTTGCAAGATTGTATAGTCCATTCAGCCATGCATACTTACGCGGATGATACTCAGTTGGTTTTTGCCTTTGATCCGTCAGAGGTTGACGAGGTTTCTTTCAAAATCAATTTGGATATGACTAACGTGAACGATTATTGCAAGAAACACTGTCTTAAAATAAATCCTAAGAAGACTACTGCTATGTTGTTTTGTTCGAAAAATTCCTATCCAGTTGTGAATGAGAGAATTAATATTGTGTTGTATCAAACACTCATCCCTCTTGTTGACTATACTAAAAACCTCGGAATAACTCTCGACAAAAACATGAGGTTTGATCATCACGTTTCATATTTGTCGAGAGTAACGTATATGCGCTTGAAACTTCTACATTCAAGTCGACATATTTTAAATTTTAAAACCCGTAAAAAGCTTTGCGAAACTCTTGTATTGTCAATTATATCTTATTCTCTTGTCCTCTATTATCCATGTTTAGATTATAATAACAAATGTAAGCTTCAGAAAATTCAAAACAGCTGCTGTAGGTTTATATTTGGTCTCCGTAGGTTCAGTCACGTTTCGGATAAAATCAGAGAACTCAACTGGCTGAAAATTGATAAACTATTTTTATATTTATTGAACGTCTTAACTCATAAAGTTCTGCTAACAAACAGACCGGCCTATCTTTTTAGCAAATTGATACCTCGTGGTAACTTCATACCAAGGACTCTTAGATTTAATATTAATTTTAATATGCCGTTCCACAACACTTTTATCTTTGAAAGGAGTTATACCTATAATGCTGTTAAACATTACAATGCTCTTAACCATTCGCATCGATCCAAGCCAGTCTCTTCTTTTAAGAAATTAATGAAAAATCAGTTGCTGGAGACAAGTTAGTTCTCTGTGTTTATATATGTATATGATTGTCTTTTTCTGATTGTTTTGTGTATCTGTCGTTCATTTAATGAAACTATGTTGTTCTTAATTACTTTTTTTTTTGTAACATGTGTATGTATTTTTCTTTCTTTTTTCTCTGCTTTGGGGTTAAGTGGAGGAGTAGCCGTCTGGCTAAACTTCGCCTCACTGCAGATAATAAAGTCATTATTATTATTATTATTTGACATCATAAATACTAAAAAGTAAAAAATAAATAAAATAAAATAATACATTTTTAAAAATTAACTTTAATTTGGTCGATAATAAAGCCAACTAGGGACTCAAAATATTTTTTCTGATTCGAAATATTCAAACGCTAATGAAGCTCCTTTATCTCAAATATTCAAATAAAAACGTGTTACTTTCTGATAGCAGGGTGTACCACGCTTTGATTTGATAATTTGAGATTAAAGAGCTTCATTATCGTTCAAATATTTCAAATCGAAAAAAATATTTTTAAATTTGCCATTCGCTTTATTATCAACTAAATGAAAGCTTGCTTTAGGAACTGTATTTTTTATTTATTTTTCTTCTGAATCCTCAGGGACTCTAATCCCAGAATTCTTGAGAACGGTAGCTTACTGTACGTGGTTTTTGCGCTTTGGAGGAATTCAGAAGCTAGTATAGTCTCTTGGACTATTCATGTAGGTACATAGTTACGCATATATGGTAAATTGGATACTACTTGTCACTAAATCACATAGAAAGGTAGAGTTGAATACGGTTGCAGGATTCTGAATGGATATATGATCGTTGTTATGGTGTTGTTACGCTATCTGATTGTATGAATGGTGCACGCAGTATACAGTCCTTTGCGTTGAATCATCTGCAATCTCATTGAAGGTGGAGTTTTTAAAGCTTCTGTTTGAAATCAGCATAGTCTGTAAATTGTGGAGGCATATCCAGATTAAAATCTGCCACCTAAATTTGAACCATGAAACCTGCATAAATATTAGAGGTGGTGATCCATTTCTTTTTGTCATTGCATTACATGAATCTACCGTCAAGCCAATTCCCAAAAAGGAGCTTGGTACAAGCACAAATTGTATACAAACATCTTAAAAATGAAATCTTGGTTTCAACAAACCATCGTTTATTTACTTAACTTGACCTGTTTATTGGTATGTGCGAGACAAATCGTGGAACTGAATTTTGGACCAGTCAAGTTTAAACAATTGAACTGAAATTTTGGAAATACGTTTGCTAACAAATGAAATGACTTCTGGCTTGATGAGAATAACATAATAAGGAAAGTGACGTAGTTCTAAATCTAGTATGGCACCTGTCTCAAAATGACGATATACGATTTTCATAGCCACCCTTATGACATGGGTATCAAATGGAAGAGCTTGATGAGAGAAACGCAATAAGCATAGCAACGTCATTCTAAATCAAATATGGTGACCGCCCCAAAATGACGTATATAATTACCATAGTCACCTCTATGACATATGTATCAAATTAAAGGGCTTGAGGAGAGAAACATAACAAGCAACGTGACGTCATGGTAGATCCAATATGGTTGCCGCCACAAAATGGCGACAAAAAAGTTGGTTTCAGCAGACCATCAAACTGAATAGATGTACAGTAACGTTACGTTTACGACAACAATTTTATGTTCTCTACCCGGGAACGGAGAAGGGAGAGGGCATCGCACGCACCTGCTAATACGGCATCTTTTTTAATATGGATGAATATCCGCGAGCCGACTTCGGTTCCCGAGTATAACGGAATAGTTTGGAACAACTTCTGAACTACTTACAAACCTAAATATGCCTATATATTTTGATGAATACGTTGAAATCCGATACCTTTTCAACCCATTCAGGATTGTCTTGAGCCCCAATCAGTAAAAATAGAAAATCTCGGTCACCCTTCGACCCACGCTGTCACAGCATCGATAGGTTAACGATAACCATATGAGATGAATACCATAATAATTTTAAATACGTTATCAGAAGGGTCTGACAGAGATCTGGGCCAATGCGCTATAAATTTGAATTCGTATCAGTTGGTGATTGATATTCTAATCTTTTTCGGGGTGACATGGTAAGCGTTATAAATGCGGGTTTAGACTTTGAAGACAAAAGGGCTCAGCCATGATTGGTTAGGCAAACGGACAAACAAGATTATTCGATTTGAGGTCTGAGCAACGGTTTGAATTGTAGTACGTACTGGATATACAGGGTGTTCGGAAAGCTGGGACTTACCTTCTACGAAACAATTAAGTGTAGAATAAAAAAGCTTATGTGGGGTAAAACAGCAGCGAAAGTGTAAGAAATGGTGTCAAGTAAGTTGACTCACTTCCGACAAAAGCCGTCATCAGTTCATTAGAGGATTATTTACCACAAGTTGGACCCTAGGAAAATGTTAGTTACGAAGATGTATAATAGAGAAATTAAACGAATCAATTCAGTCAAGCAGGCCGATACAGTTAATCCATCGACATTCTTTCCCTGTCCTACCGGTAGTATCGTTTTGTACGCTGGGTTAACTGCTTCAAGTTCATCATGTCAAACGACGATGATGATGACGAATCAGAATAAAAAATTATCTGCATTGGATCCATTTGTCCACTTTTCTTTTCATTTTAAATAAAAAACACTCCACAAACCGCAAAAAAGTAAACAGCATTTGAAGCAAAACACGTCAAATAATTTTAATGACATTGGCAGAAGGAATACGCATGTGAAAAATCAGTTCAAAAATGGCCCCGGCAGTGAAGCAAGAACTGCTTGAACGATTCTCCTATCTAACTAACTATCTAACTATCCTAGAACTGAACCAGAATATAACGCGAACACCAAATTTCAGTGCTAAAACGGTCCGATAGTAATCCAGCAGAAACCCGAACACGTCGGTTTCTTCTGCGCATGCTCCTGATAGTTCTAGTACAGTAATGATAAAAACCCGAAGAAACCTAATGTCTCCCCTCCTCCATACTTGTCGGCACGACTCCAAAGACCCAGCAGCCCGGCAGTGGTGGGACCCTAATTGACATGCCTGCCGGTAAATCCAGAGGGTATAAACAGAAACTCACATCGAAAATATTTCTCTATCGGAGTTGAGAGCTTATACATACACTAATATAAAAAATGAGGTATACTCTCCCCAACCCCCAACTTTTAACTATACACTTTTTTTGAAAATGATAAAAAGTCTCTGAAACGTCAAAAAAATGCTCGACCTTTTCATGAAATTGGCAAGGTAGGTTACTTCAATCTTCTTTTAATAGTTTTAAAATGTATCTTCTGTCATCGCTTGTACTAAACTCATTTGCATGACAAGAGCTGAAAATTGCAACCTTCTCCTCTAATATTCTGAATAATCAAGTGAATAATAATATCATAAATCTTCTCGCACTTGTGCATTACTTTACCGGATTTATCACTGAGAATCGCTAGAATATCACTAGGCAGTCCTCCAGCAATTACGGGGATTCAGTTACAACGCCATAGAGCGCCATGTACGCGATCTTTTAGACAGAGCATATCTAATATAGTACAGCAGACAAACTTCCGAGGATATCATGGTGTATCGCAGGGAGGTGTAAGCCATATACAAGGACTTATATCCTGCATTGAGTGATTGCGCCGTCTATAGTTGACACTCATCATCCTAGATGGCGCAGCTTAACTTATTTTTTCAAATACTTGTAAAGATAATTTGTCAAAGACGCACTGTCAGAGAGAAGTAATTTGATTTAAATTTAAAATAGTACCCAGGTAATTAGCAGAAGAAATTAGCAGAACAAGGCAACAGCGCTCGTCAAGAGATACCGACACGGCCACGTTGTTGGAGCCTGTTGGAGGCATAAGCCATGCAACTGACAAGAGAGAGAGAGAGAGAGAGAGAGAGAGACCAGAATCGCCGAACATCCTAGAAGTTGTCTGCAGGGACCTGGAATGGGAGCAATGGGACCTGATGAAGGAATAAGCAGCTCCAAGAATTTATCTAATGGAACGAGACAAAACTATACACATACTTTGAAACTTACCAATAAAATTCAGAACTCGAGGGCTATGTCATCAAACTAAGTAGGACATAAGAACAGGAAAAGAAGCCTACAGGCTCATCGAAAGTGAGGTAAGACATGTTTGTCGAGCCCTCTGAACGGATGTGGATCCATCTCGGCAACCCTGCTCCGAGTCTAGCGGTAATATTTTTATCCGGTCGTCCTTACATCAACATTGCTCACAACTCTTTAAATATTATTTTGATTGCCCACAGCACATAAAGTAGTCTGCCAAGAATGGTGTAGATCAAACGAGGCTTTATTTTATATAATACATTTATACACAAATATTTTATAAAATACCTACATTTGTGTATAGATGAATTTGTCATCTATAAATATTTTGTTTTTTTTTTAAGCGGTTAAGGGTAGTCACACCCTTTTTTAATAAGCAAGTTGGTGGTGGATGTTGATTTTATATTTCAAACGTAACTGGCGAACGACTATTTTGTGTTAATCTATTTGGATCTTTTGCAAACTATGGAATTGAACTGGATTTAAAACTTTTATGACATTGAAGTAGATTGATAAGGCGACTTGACGCCATTTTTTGTCATGTATTTACTTACATGCTTATATGTTGTATGTTATTTTCCAGAATAAAGATGGATGAATGTTTGGAAACTGTATGTTTTAATGACTAACTCCTATAACGAATACATATTTTTTAAGTTAGAATAATTAAAACCACCCTGTATACATTTGTCTACAAATATAACAGATCATTGGTCAAAATCCTGTGAACAATCGTCGTTTTAGTTTCGTTTGTTGTTTTAGTTTTCGGCACAATTGTCAGATTGCGCTGTTAACGGTGGTACTAGGAATCATAGGAGAGGGTGTTATCTGTAGTGTATCTAGTAATAATCTGTGGTGTATCGTATATCATGCATCCGTCTCATTATACTCCAAGATACAACGGCTGCAATACATTAATAATGGTTAAGTAAAAATAACACTACCTTAAACTCAAAATGAATTGAAATGAAAACTTTCTATCAGTCCCTATGTATTTTAAATAAACCGTCATACAAACAAATCAGAGAGATGCCCATTTACAGTAGAAGATCTTGTTAAAAGAATCTGGATGAAGTTATAGCCGGCGGGAAGTATTTGGCACTCTGGCAGTGCTAAATATTATTTTGTTATTCAGATCCAGATAATGTCTTACAATATATATATATATATATATATATAGGGTGCGGCAGAGAGGATGGACGGTTTTAAAAAAATCATAAAACAGTTAATTTTTACTCGAAAACAAATTTATTGATGGAATCAGGTTCACAAGGAAATAGCATTTGAGACAGTCAAGTGTGGAAAATCACATCAGGCATGTGGTGGCCGAAATCGTTGATGCAGTGCTGGAGGCGTTCTTGGAAGTTCGCGTAGACTCTCTCCAACATCGCTCTCTCAACTTGGGCGACTTCCACGCGAATTTCGCCCTTCAATTCGTCCAGAGTTCGGGGCTTGTTCGCATATACTCTAGCCTTGAGGTGTCCCCATAAGAAAAAATCGCATATGGATAAATCTGGGGACCGAGGAGGCCAATGAACATCGCCAAACCTGGAAATAAGGCGACCAGGGAAGAGAGGGCGAATAACGTCCATGGATGCTCGGGCTGTGTGGGCGGTCGCCCCATCCTGCTGGAACCACACACGTCGGATTGGAACACGTCGCCGTCGTAATTCAGGGAGAAGGAAGTTGGTGATCATGTCGACGTAGCGCTCTGAGTCCACGGTAACATCACGACCATTATCGTCTTCGAAGAAGTAAGGGCCAATGATGCAAGTTTGCGATACAGCGCACCAAACCGGTACTTTTGGGCTGTGCAGCGGTCTTTCGTGTAACTCTTGCGGATTTTCATTAGCCCAATAACGACAATTCTGCTGGTTAACCATGCTGTTTGGGTGAAAGTGGGCTTCGTCACTCATAAACAAAATAAGGTTCTCATTTTGATCGATCAGTGCTTCCATCTCACGTGCGAAGTTCATTCGTTGTGCATAATCTCCGGGCTGTAACTGTTGCACAACGGCCAATTTGTAGGGGTGAAAGAGGAGATCCATATGCAAAATTCGCCTTACCGAACGATCACTAAGGCGAAGTGCAGCAGCATGTTTCCGGGCAGATCGAGTCGGACTGCGCGAAGAAAGACCTGTCTAACGCGTTCAACATTTTCAGGAATTCGAACTCTTCGCGGCGCTCCTCTTGGTCTTCTGTTGATCAGTTCACCACGCCTGCGAAGTGATTCAACCCAACGAAGGATGGTGTTTCGAGAGGGAACAGCTCTATTCCGATGAATGTTGAAGTGACGACGAAACTCACGCTGTACGACGATGACTGACTCATTATTTCGGACGAAACAATCATAGGTGAAAACGCGGCACTCCACCGTCCAAGGCTCCATAACGACAACTGGTAAAATAATGCTAGGATCTCACAAGTCAAACGGCACCCTCCCCACCTCTCCCGTAGACGGAGGCGGAGAGTACTACTCATCCCAAAAACGTCCGTCCTCTCTGCCGCACCCTGTATATATATATATATATATAAAAATCAGCCATCAGAATTCAAACTAAGTTTCATTTTCGCTAACCTGGTATGACTAAATAATAGTTAATGTTATTGAATACCCCACGTTTTGTCTTCCAGAAAAGAGTTTTGGCTGGCAGCCAAGAGATCTAACACTAGGCGCAGAGCATCCTGGCAGCTCACTTTTGTGAGGACTATAGAGATCATTTCCACAGCTTATAAAGGGTGTCTGCGAAAGGTTGGGAAATCTCGAAACTGGAGATATACTACAGACCAAAATATGTGAATTGACTTAAACATACCTCAGTCCAGAAGTCGTTAGTTTGCGAGATACAGGGTGTCAAAGTTACAATTTTATCTTTTATTTTTCCTTATTGCTTGAGAAGTATTTCAGATTTCTTCTTCTGGGGTATTTTAAAACGACGCGTTTACAATACGCCAGTGGAAACTGTAGATGATCTTCGACAAATAATTTTCCACCATAGCCAGGAAATGAAAAATAACCTCCAAATGCTTTGGAAAGTGCAACAAGGATTAGTTCGTCGAGGTCGAGAGTGTGTTTGACAAGGTGGTGCTCACTTTGAACAATTTTTGTAGTTATTATTTCCGTTTATTAGTTTTGTTGCCATCCTCATATGTTATTGTTAAAAACCATAGCAACTCTAGTCAGATATTATCCAAAGCAACTTGATTATTATGTTAGAAAAATATTTTATCATCATGGTACAAATAATGCTTTGAAACTTTTAAAAACAAAACTTTTTTATTGTGGAAATACGAGAAAATAAGATTTTTTGGTTAGTTGTTGTATACAGGATAGCACAAAAAGGTTATGATAAGTTATTTACCGAAATAGTGGAGCCCTCAAGAAGTTTGGCCATAAAAAAATAAAGGATTCTTGTTTCTCATACTAGTAAAACTCTGTACCTAGTGTTATGCCAAAATCTGAAATACTTCTCAAGCAATAAGGAAAAATAGAAAATAAAATTGTAACTTTGACACTCTGTATCTCGCAAACGATCAACTTTTGGACTAAGGTATGTTTAAGTTAGTTTACATATTTTGGCCTTCTCATTTGTTTGTCTGGGCGCTCCGTAGGACCTTTGCCCATTAGTCACTGTCTAGTGTACGTTAGTCGAATCTGTCAGTCCTTATTGCCCAGAAACCAATGTCAAGGAAAATGAGAAAGGGAAAGAGAAGAAAAAATGAGAAAAGCAAAGAAAAACAGTGTTTAGTTTAAGAGGAAACACCTAGCCTTTTTGACTTGGTACACGGATTAATTTTGAGGTGAACTAAACAAATTTTGATACAGTTTTGTTAGAGTGTAATTTTAAGTTCACTAAAAGTTCGTGCTAACTTTTTATTACAGTGAGAGCCGTGGCCTTGAATGTTTACAAACTTGCTCCACTGTGTAGCCCACTGAGTCGCGCAACAGAGGGTTGCTGTGCGATTCCGTTATATTTTGTCTGTAGTATCCCCCGTTTCGAGATTTTCCAACCTTTCGCAGACACCCTGCATAACAGTCAGCTATGAAACTCTCCTTTCAGTGTCAAAGCCGACCGCCATTTTGGCGGAGAAAATCGTATATAAGTTCCTCTAGTACAACGATAGTTTTGTACCAACCCGTCGGAGAACCGTTCTATAACGGCGACGCGCATCTGCATTTAGGAAAAACTATTTCAACATATTCGGCATCGTAACGGGGCAGATCTGCATTGCATTTCTACCAATGTTGGGATCGTTCTGGACCGGTTTTGTTACAGTGAACTGGGTACCTGTATTCAAAGTAGAACTGTTGACAGGTGCTTGCCTCTAACCTCCAACCAAACTGCAACCCTGCGCTGTATTTTCTATTTAAAGATAATTTATTGATATTGTCTAACTTTCATTGCGATGAGTAGTGACGAAAGGCTATCTGTCCCTTCCGAGTTACCAAAATGACTCAAAATCGTTTCAACCACCCTCCAGCCCCGAAGCAGTTCTGGAATCATAACCAGTCAGCGCATGCGTATAATATAATAATCGGGAGGTTCAGGTATGATACCCAGACTCAAGGTTGGAACAAATCTAGTGAAAGAGGTCTTGGTGTTAAGCAGCAGCCCATGTTGCCACGTACTATGCCAGCGGCTGCAGATATTCTTTGCAATCTTAAAATTATATTTTGATATGTTTTAGTGTAGTTTGTGTGAATCAATAATAAGAAGGAGTATATATGTCCAAGAAGAGGCGACAGAGTATTGATGACTATTTATTGATGCAAAAGCTTCAAAATAAATTTGTAATGGTGGAAGAATTTACAATAAATAGAAGACATTTACTTTTTCCATGTATAATTCGCTGCTGCGATATTATCAATCCAATACATTTCCAATGTAAGGACCGTTAAAAATACCAGGCGAACACAAAATTCACTGAATTACAAGAATTTCTGTGTACTTGTTGCGGAAAAAAACGAGAGCTAACTATCAACAAAGTGACAACTAAACCTGACATTTTTGATAACTCCTCAGCTAGCATGCTTCTACATACAGGGCGAGTTTTTAGTGTGTAAGCGGTCTGTAGTTCCTATATTTTAAATACCTACCTAAAAAGTAAATTATAAAAATTATAGGCAACTGTAATACGCACACCTCACTTGGAAAATATGCCGGGTGATTCATAATTACATGCATTTTTTCAAATGGAAGGGAAAATTGCATATCTATATCCTTTCCTAATTCTTCGCTTATTCTAAGCAAAAATTATACACAGATCAAATATCATAGCGATCAACCTGATGCCGGGTACACGCCAAAGCAACAAAAACAAAACAACGAACAAAACAGAATCGCAACAAATAAGCAAGTTTTTGGAATCAAAACAAAATGAAAAAATTTTCAGAGTGAAAATATGTGGCGCTTTTATGCTGAATGGCAGAAGCACAAAGATTTTATCATATAACGTCTGCTGGTCAGGTATTTCTCCAGAGTTGTGACCGGGAAAATAAAGGACCGCTTACACTCTAAAAACTCGCCCTGTATGTAGAAGCATCCTAGCTGAGGAGTTATCAAAAGTATCAGCTTTGGTTGTCACTTTGTTGGTAGTTAGCTCTTGTTTTTTTCCGCAACAAGTACACGGAAATTCTTGTGATTTAGTGAATGTTGTGTTCGCCTGGTGTTTTTAACGGTGCTTACATTGAGAATATATTGGATTGATAATATCGCAACAGCGAATAATACATGGCAAAAGTAAATGTTTCCATTTATTGTAAATTCTTCCACCATTACAAATTTATTTTGAAGCTTTTTCATAAATAAATAGTCATCAATGCTCCGTCGCCTCTTTTTGGACAAACATAGACCTTTTTATTATTTACAAAGTACACTAGAACATATTAAAATATTATCATTTTAAGATTGCAAAGAATATCTGCAATCGCTAGCAGGGTACGCGTACACTGGCTGTTGCTGGGCTCTTGACACTGACGGGAGAGTGTATTGTATTTCCAAGGCATGAGAAAAAATTAGTGATTTTCGAAGTAGCATTTCGTTCGCACATACATGTCTCAGAAGGGCGTTACTCGACAATAGTTTTCTCAAATAACTCTTGAACAACACAGTATGATACCACGAAATTTTGAAGGCATACATATGGTTGATGCCCCACATAATGGTGTCCTTAGAAAACAATTAACTCATTTAGTTCACCAGTGACGAACTAGCCCAAATGCAGTATGACTATATTTTTCTTGCACCCTGTAAAATAATGACTCAAGAGAAATACTGTTGGAAGGACTGATCCTTTGTCTGAAAAAATGTATTTTCATTTGATTTCAACAAAACGCGATAGTGGTCTTGCACCGTGTGTGCCAAAAAATTCAGCACAACTTTAAGGGGGTTTCGGTGCTGTACTATATTAGATATGCTGTGATTTAAAATGTGGAAGATTAACAAATGATGGTGAAAAGTATTGGTCTTCACAGAACGTTATTGTGCACACGTATAGGGAAATGTACGACATGGTGAGCAGATATACTCGTAAAGTTTAGATCTTTAGAAACTGGTTTCCTTTGAATTGATCGTGGGATCTATAGATCAGGAGACAGTGTAAAACAATATTACTTAGTTGATCTTGACCAATGCTGTGCCAATTTTGATGAAAGGGACATAGCTAATTTTGGCGTTGTTTCTTTATATCGCATTTGTTTTATACGTTTTATAAGTAGCAGCAAAGGCAGAAGGCTGAATACCGGAGCACTGATTCTAGAACTGCCTGATGTTAGTAAAACTGGGAAAAACCTACTGATGTAGAGTGTTCCACAATCTCCATACCTTAGGGACAAAGGAGCGATCTTACCGGCCAGTTCTAGATATACGAGGTTCGACACGGTTAAAATGAAAGGCCGAAGTCATGCGGGTCTGTCTGACAGGCTCATCGCGCGGTGGCATCATGGAGGAGAGTTCTGAGGAGCACAGAAAGAGTCCTGAGACTATCCGTTAGAGTTATGGATCAGCCGGATAACCCTCTTCTGGACAGCATCGAGCTCAGACATTGTAATCGGGGGCAGCACCCAAACATCTGGCTAGCTTCATCTGAGCCTTGTACAGGGTAAGACGCTCATGTGGAGAAAGTACTGATTGCCCAGATACCAAACAAAGTCAGTGTGAAAAAAAAGTGGAAGGACGAAAGTAAGAAAGGAGAATAGAAAAGACGATAGCGTTGTATATTTGCCACCTGGACTATACCTAGGTGAAATATATCACGGAGAGTCATAAATATGGTAACTGTTGGACGTTTCAGACCCCTGCTAGCTGAAAATGACCGCGCAAATCGCAGATTTATGATGCGATAAGCTCAAAAATACGCACTTATGGTCGCACATTATATAAATAAACATCGGAGACTTGACAAATGCATAGAAGACATGGATTAGCATTTTGGTTACTAGCTCATGTCTATTTCATAGTACTGGAATATTAATAGTGTACTCGTATATGTAATTCAATAAGTTCTCAACTAGTTATATCTAGTACAAACGAATAAATTTTCAGAACCCTCTCTATAAGCAGTTCTAATAGAGATTTGTCTACAAACACAGTGATTTTCTTTGAGAAATAACGTTTATGCAACAAATAAAATCTATTTTGAAAAATAATACGAAAATGTTATTTCATCTCCTACCTTTTTTCCAAAAAGCTCCTCTTCTTCTGAACTCTCCTATGTCGTCGATCAAGGCAGGGATTGTCTTTCTGATTAGGTAACTTTGAGGGTGTAGCAATATTGTCCGTTTATTAACTCGATATTGTTAGCAAAATGATCTTCGTTAATTATTCCCTATGGTGGTCGTCTACAGGACACCGGAGCGATATAATAATTTTTGCTTCTGAAATATGAGAAGCTTGTTTAATAGGAAATGCAAAATTCAGATGGTCTTGTCATCGTAATTCGTATTATATCCGAAGATAGACAACCATATACTGAATACCGACATCCAAAAAAGGATATGGAAGACACTGGTGTCATCTATGAGCTAGTAGCAGAACAAAAAAAATATGAAGCTACTTTGACAAGATTTAGCATTTGATTAGGCTAATGTCTCGTAGTTGGAGCCAGGATCTTTAGTTCACCAGGCAGCTTTAAGACGTATTTCAATTCAAGTGGAATACGTTAATCAATGCCTGAAGATACCCAATCTACATTGGCATCAGAAAGCCCAAAACAGAACTGTGGATTATAGTGCCATCTAACAGACAGTAGCAGAACCAAACACTGGCTCTTTTCAAAGTAGATTTCTAAAATGACTTTTGCATTCTGCTACTGTCTCATAGATGGTGCCAACATCACAACTAGCATTTTGTTAAAATGGGCGACTACCCAAGAAAAAGTGACCTATATCTGTCAAATTTTAGTAATTGTATGATGTCCTCAAAAGTTAAATTGCCTTGAGAGTTGAATCCTTTGAGAAAAATCGGTAACTGCGTACCAAATTAGGGCCCCAGTTGACCTTTGACCAAGAGGTCGGCTCAAAACTACAAAACACACCTCTAAAACTCAAACGAGTTCCAAAGATATTGACAATGCCCTGCTGACGTAAGACTTTAATGCAGGACTAGACGAGGCTTCAAAAAGCCATGAAAAATTCAAGGAGTTGAATAAGCAAGCAGAATGGCCAGAACAGGACACCCTTATAATTAAAACAGATCAAGATGAACACTCATACGTTATTAGGTACGCTTAGGAGACTGCGACAAAAAATAAATTGACAAGAACTAGGTGCATCGGTGATCAATGTGAGACAGATGAGAAAAGGTGGAATAGAGTTGAAGCTAGCAGAAAAAAAGGAAGGTGCCGCTAAAGAGCTTTTTACGCAGGCAGAAGGTATTTTAGGTTCCGGAAATGTGGCCAAAGCACCAGAAAGGACTGTTGCAATCATGGTGCGGGACCTTAAAAGAACATAGATAAGGAAGAGGTCCGTCAAGCTGTGGAAGAGGCTCTGCAGCAACAAAACGTTGCAGGTCTACAAGTTTTTGAGCCCAGAGCACCTAAAAGTGGGAAGCTGCCTTGCGCTGTCCTGATGGTGCTCCCTGAAAAACTTGGACGCATGCTGATGGAGCAACGGGGGATTGAAGTAGGATCGAGCAGGTGTAGAATAACTGAAAAAGTCTCTCCAGCGGGATGCTTCAAGTGCCAGCTCTTTGGCGACGCTGCATACCAGTATAAGGATAACCGAAGGCAGAAGTGCTTCAAATGTGGAGGCGACAAGCACATTGCAAAAGACTGCACCAATGAAATGAAGTGCTAAAGGAGAACGAACAGACAGTAAGGCTTGCACGAAATAGAGGGAGTTAGTGAAACAGCTTCGTTTAACTACTAAGCAACAAGCAGCTAGCGCAGCTGTGACAAAACAGGCGACGCCTGTAACAGTGACAAAGAAAACTGACGAGCCTGCTTCATCTCGACCTCATGCTAATAACAATGAGGATGAGGGATTTCAGGTTGTCCGAAACAGAAAAGATGGCCGAACGGATAGAAGCAATACCACTACAACAGCAAAATAGATAAAGGTTATACAAGCAAATTTAAACGGGTGCAGAGCGGCAGATGACTTGTTGGATCAGTTCGGAAAACAAAATACAATTGACATTTCTCTGGTGTCGGATTCAGATAAAAAAAATAATAGAAAGAGATCCATGGAAATCAGATGCATAAGGAGATATACAGGGTGTTTCAGTTTATTGTTGCATAACTTTAAAATTCGATAGAACTTTTAAAATTAATGCATAAAGTCTATATAAACATGGGTCGAAAAATGAGTGTCTTCCGAAATACAGGGTGTTTAAATTAACTTTCTAAAATAGTTTTTTTTAAATATTTCGAACAATATTTGATGTATAACAGTGAAAATTGGTATACAAGGGTTTTTTGGTACGACAAAACGAACCATAGTTTTACTGTAGCCGCTAGAGGGCGCTCTCTACTGTACATGTAGTGTATTAAAATGACGGAAAATTTTTTCTTAGTGCAATTTTTTGCTTTTTGAATAAAAAAACTGATTCTTCGCACTTTTCAACGTAAAAAATCTCTCCTGTGAGTTTTCGTTATAGTTAGCCGTTTTTGAGATATTTCGATTTTAAAGGTTCGATGCATTTTTAATTATTTATGGGAAAATAATATTTTTTTTTACATTTTCGATTTGGGCATTACAAGTAATTAAGATGGTCGTTTAGATTGTTTTTTTAAACACAGCAATAATTCCTAACTCCAAATAAACACAAAAAAACAGAATTTTAATTTGTTTAATTTTCCAATATTCTTTTTAACAAATTAAATTAATTACATACAAAATCTAAAGGAGTTGCTCGAAATGTAAACCCAATTGTTCAATACACAATTCACATCTACGAATGATCGAACGTGGTATAGCATTATTCAAATAAGGCCTTATTTCATCACATGCATTCCTGATTCTGTCTATTAGCATATCTCTTGTGGTTACGGGAGTCTGGTACAATTTTTCTTTTAGAAATCCCCACACAAAGAAATCTAATGGATTTAGGTCAGGGGATCGTGGAGGCCAGGCGACTGGTCCTCCACGGCCGATCCATCTTTCGGGATAATTTTCGTCCAGCCAGTTTCTAACTATTCTCGAATAATGAGCTGGTCAACCATCAAGCTGGAACCAGGCCAATCTTCTTAAATCTAGCATAACATCATCCCACATATTTGCATGTTCAGCCTTTAAAAATTCCAAGAAGGTCGCAGCATTTAACCTTGCAGGCAAAAGGTAGGGTCCAAATAGTCGATTAGGGTAGATACCAATCCACACGTTCACACTAAATTCATGCTGAAAATTTCTTTCCCGAACTGCATGCGGATTTTCATGCGACCAAATATGTTGATTATGAAAATTTACCACTCCACGTCTAGTGAAGCATGACTCATCGGTCCATAAAACGTTACTTAAAAACTCCCTATTATTATTAGTTCTATCAAGAATCCACTGACAAAATGTGATTCTTCGTTCTCCGTCCCCTGGCCGTAGTCCTTGCACAGGTTGCAAATGGTAAGGACGTCTATAGTCATTTCTAAGAACACAGTGAACATGTCTTGCTGAAATTCCCAAGGCACCAAAAACTCTCCTAACACTTGTGGTCGGATCTCTATCAAAGTCACGCAGAATCATACGGGTAAATCTGCGCTGACGAACATTTATGTTTTCATCCCTTTGGAGATTTCCAAAACCATTTTCAGTTATTTGACGATGCACTCTTACAAATACTGAACGAGTTGAATGTCGTCTGTTTGTAAATCTTCATGCGTATTCTCTGGCTGCTTCTGCTGCGTTTCCATTTACAAAGCCATACACAAAATGAATATCCGCTAACTCTTGATTGGAGAATAAAAATGGCATTTTTATAAAACTCACAAAAAAAACAGGTAAAAGAAACTAAATTTCTTACATTCACAATTGCAAAAAAACGTTTCAGGTTTCAACAGACAACAAAACTAACTGTCAACTAATTGACGTTTAACCTTATTCTGCTTTCAATTTCAAAAATATTTGGCGCAGCCTACTTCTAAAAATTATCGAGATACTGACTTTTTAACGTTATTTTGTCATAATTAAAAATGCATCGAACCTTAAAAATCGAAATATCTCAAAAACGGCTATTTATAACGAAAATTCACAAGAGAGCTTTTTTGTGTTGAAAAGTGCGAAGAATCAGTTTTTTATTCAAAAAGCAAAAAATTGCACTAAGAAAAAGTTTTCGGTCATTTTAATACACCACAGGTACAGTAGAGAGCGCCCTCTAGCGGCTTCAGTAAAACTATGGTTCGTTTTGTCGTACCAAAAAACCCATGTATGTACCAATTTTCACTGTTATACATCAAATATTGTTCGAAATATTTAAAAAAAAACTATTTTAGAAAGTAAATATAAACACCCTGTATTTCGGAAGCCACGTATTTTTCGACCCATGTTTATATAGACTTTATGCATTAATTTTAATAGTTCTATCGAGTCTTAAAGTTATGCAACAATAAACTGAAACACCCTGTATACAGGATATACAACCAAAAAGCTGAAACATCGAAAAGGGATGATTTGGATAGAGATGGAACGAATAGAGCTGTACCCTGTATATATTTCTCTAAACATAACAATTTACGCTTACTCAAAAAGACTAAATGAATTGGAAACTGTTATGGACCACAGTATGAAGCAATAACTTACAAAAGAGGAGAGATTCTGGAACTCACGCAGCAAGGAGCCTCGTCATAGCAAACAATGGTGGGGAGCCAAACATCCTATATCGACATTACTTTCCCTTGTGAGAACCTGATTGGTACAATAAAAAAAAAGGAAAGTACTCGATGACGAAAACCTTAGCGACCATAAATATATTATGTTTGAAATAACAACTAGATAAATGGAAGATAAAATCATTCCCCGGAAATCTCCAGTTAGCTCTATGGAACACAAAACTGAATGATTACAATGACAAATTCCACTGCTGGAAAATGTAGTCATTAGAGCATGTAACAATACTTTCGATGTGGTTCACAAAAATGGTAAAGTGAGGGAAAGAAAGTATTGGTGGAATAATGAAGTAGCACAAAAAAGAAAAGAATGCCTAACTATCTGACGTAGAATAACAAGAGAAAATAGAAAGTACCATAGAGCAAGTATAACAAGGAATAACGTTCTGATGATTGAGTACAAAAAACATCAATATGCCAAAGAAAACTAGAAAAGCTCATAATGAATTCTAAACAAAGGATGTGGAAAGACTTATTAAATGACTTAGAAAACGACGTTAGGGGCCAAGCGTCAAGCATGCAAAATTGCTATGGAAAAGCTAAAACTCACAGTACCTGGATACTGAACAACAAATAAAAATTGCAGAGGGATTGTTTCAGAAGTGCTCTCCCACCGAATGGAAATTTGAAGAGACTCTGGACGTACCAGCGACTTCACCATGAGTGAGCTGGAAGAAGCTACAACGCACTTGAAAACAGGTAAGGCACCAGCACTAGATGAAGTATCAAATGAGATCGTGAAAGCGCTGATCAAAGGGATACCCAAAATCGTGCTGTCTGTGATGAATGAATGTTTTAGAACGGGAGTCTTTCCTAAGAGGTAGAAGGAGGCTGGTTTGGTACTCATACCTAAGCCTCCGAAACCCACCGATAGTGAAGTTAAATATAAACATCTGTATATGCTGAGTTCACTTGGAAAGCTTCTAGAATGACTGATATAAGGTAGGTATGAAAATACGCCTATGCAACATGGTTTCAGAAAGGGAAAGTCTGCCATAGATGCACTTAGAGCGCTGGCACAGTAGTAAGAAGATGTGCATTTTGGTTGCTTTTGACGTTAAGAATGCCTTTAACACACCACAATGGCAGAAAATCGTCGAATTTCTAGAGAAGCTAGACACCCCTCTATTGAACATAATAAAGAGCTACTTTGACGAGAGGGCACTTATGGTAGGGCAAAAGACAATGAAGGTAACCATGGGCATGCCGCAGGGCTCCGTCCTGGGGTCGTTGCTTTGGAACGTGTTCTACGATGGGCTTCTTCGGTACAGATGCTGCACAATAGGGTATGCTGACGACTTTGCGATGATAGTGACTAGTAAGGTAAGAAATACACTTGAAGGACTCTTGGCATACGGAATCACGAGAATTACCATATGGATGGAAGAAAATGGCTTGAAATAAGCTCCTGAGCAGACCGAAGTGGTTATACTGGCAGACAGAAGCTAACTTCATTAGCTGTTAAGGTTGATAGTTCAGAGATTTGGAGCCAAAATGCAATTAGGTGTGTGGCTTGACGAAGATCTGAACATGACTGAACATATAAGGCGCACCACTGACAAGATAAGTAAGGTCGTTGCAACTCTGATACGGCTAATGCCATTATTATGCCATCATTACTCTGTATGGAGTTCCTATATACAGCAAGGCCTTGAACAGAAAGAAATATAGTCAGCTAAAACTGAGAAGCCAGCGAAAAGTAGTTCTGTGAGTGGTATGCGCCTACAGAACGGTGTCGGCAGATGCAGTGTTGGTGGTAGCTGGTATCCCGCCAATTGATTTGCTGGCTGCGAATAGATGCGCACTCTATTAAAAGAGAGGTGCTTTTTGTCAGATGGCAGGAGAGATGCGATCCAACTAACCATCGTGCATGGACCAGAAGGCTAATCCCAGATATTGAAAATTGAATTTACAAGGGAGCGGCGCAGATAGACTACTATAACGAACAATCGCTCAAAGGAAATGGTTGTTTTGACAGCTACCTGAAGAGTGTAGGAAAGAGACAGTACGCTAGTTGCGCATATTGCAATAATGAGGAGGATACGCCTAATCACCTACTAGAATGTGATGGGTAGGTAGACTACCAGACACATCTGGAACTGACTCTCGGCGAGAGGCTTCCTGTTGACAATTTTGCCACGCATATACTCGAGGGAAAATGGATTGATATTCAACCAATAGCGAGACGACTGATGCTGACAACAAAAATAGACCAAGGAGCGCTTCTATTTTGCTCGGTTGTACATGTACTTAGGTATAAAAGTATGTGTACGATAGAGAATAATTACTAATAAATGCAGCAAGTTTTTCTGCCTGAAAGTGGCTATAAAAGGTTTTCCCTGTCAAAAGAAACGCCTTAAGAATTCTTGACCTCGAAGAGAAATGTCGAGGTTTTAGCTTACCTAATATTAACCTCAAGTATACCCTCCATGTAAGGTACTGTTTTTATGCATACTGGTAAGTAAAAATTATCATAATTCTGACCAATAAAACTTTCTTGTGAGTTTGCAACATATATTGGTAAAAAACAAGTCAATATGTCTACTAACTACTGTACATCTTGAGGTTATTGATGGGCATCAAACAAACTTTTTTATTTCGAAGCAACCGCAGTAGCCATATCTCTCGGAAGAGACGAAGCCACTGCTAGTCTTCTCTCTCACCTTACACCTGCGCTGACATTATGCAAAACTTCACTGGGAGGTCATAGGGTGGAAGGCAGCGCGCCACAGCTAACCGAACGCTTTCGTGATATTAAGAGCAACGATATGGACCTCACCATATAACTGGAAGAATTTACTCCACCTTGCGTGACGTAAGCTAGGATGTCCCCTGTCATGATACTCCAGAAGCTTCCGATTTATGCACCTAATGTTACAACAGAAAGCAGCCTGTAGTTGTGAGGAGCGGTTCTAGATCCTTTTTATGGGACGGGCTAGACATGAGCAAATTTCAAATTTTATGCGAAATTTCTGGATTCGTAAGATATCTGGAAAAGACGTGAAAGATTCGGAGCAGGTTTCGCTGCACATATCTGCATGCGAACTTCTTGCCTCGTTTCATTAGCACATATCCCAAGCTAATGGAACTTGAAATATTTTTTCGGGCTTGAAGACCGGAAAGTGCATACGTTCATATCTGTGAAGGAAATGATGAAGGCACACGACGTAGTGTATGGCATGGATAGCATCGCCATGGCGTCTGATGCTGACTATAATTTGTAGTGAGTACACTGAATAAGATCTCTCATTCGCGTCCGAAACGTCACGACCTGAACGGGGCGTGATTTCCGCGCACAGAAAAAGTCAAGCGTCGCGATGGATGTATCTTGGACAGAGGCGGCACAACAAGTAATAAAGGGCGTTTCCAAAAATGTGTCGAAAAGAACAGAGCGCACCCTTGCGCAAAATCTCAATCAGCTTTGGTCCTTTGTTAACAACCGCAGCAGCAAATCAGGAATTTCCAGAAACATGTCTTTAGAAAATGATGAGTTAAAGAATCCACAACAAATTGTTGATGGTTTTGCTGCGTATTTTGCTAACTACTGATTGTTTCTCTATGGGAAACATGCCATGCTCCCCTATTATAGCAATTGAAGCGGAACACGCACGGAATGCAATAAAAGGGTTAAAGCCAAATGTTTCACTGGCCCGGATTCCATACCCTTTGTTTTTCTAAAAGACTGTACGTGTATTCTTGCCCGGCCTTCGTCGTATCTCTAATTTGTCATTGGTATCTGACATATTTCCTAGTAAATGTCAAAAATAATACCTGTTTTCGAGAAAGGCGATCCATCGCACAAAGAGAATTATTAAACAAAATAAGATAACACCTAAAAAGGCCGACTAATAGTCAAAAAGTTATGGCCGAAAATCGAGGCAAAATGAAGGTTTTGGCACGTGTTGCTAATGCGACGACAATTTCAGGCAGCTAATTGAAATTTTTCAAACCGGTAGGCTTCATATTTCTAAATAGCCACAACCAAATTAGAGTCAATGCTTTTGAAAGCTCAGCCGATTGACTATTTTAAAAGCAACAATTTATTTACTGACTGTCAATTCGGCTTCAGATCAGGTAAGTCTACTTCTCTAGCTATTGACAGCTCCATTGAGAAAATAAATGCAGCTCTTGAAAGTGGTGCTCATTGCTTAGATAATTTTTTTGATCTTACTAAGGCGATCGATTGCGTCCAACATAACATTGTTCTTCAAAAATTCTTGCATGTTCCATAGTTGTAGCATTAGGCTCTTGTCATCTTATTTGAGCAACAGACAGCAGCTTGTAACCTTCAACAACACTACCCCCAGTACAATGACAGTTTCATGTGGCGCCCCACAGGGTTCTGAGCTGGGTCAACTTTTATTCTTAATATACATAAAGGAGCTTCCTAATTGTAATACAAACAAACACCTTATATTATATTGTCTGCTGATGACACACGATGTTCCGTAGTAGCAAATCGGTGGATCTACTTTTCTCTGCGTATATTGAATATATAATCAATTTAGAAAATTGGTTTTTAGCAAATAAACTGACGCTTAATGCTTCAAAGACACAGTCCATGGTAATAAGTTTGTGTCACCATAACGTCAATATAGCCATAGTAAAATTATCAGTATTGATACACACATGACTTGGGAGGAACATGTAAACAGTATTTTTAGGAAACTATCCAAGACCATGGATCTGGTGATACGTTGCTAACCACATATTATGGATACTTCCACTCAAGATTGTCATATTATGCAGTCTTGAACTGGGATCACTCTGTGCATATGCCTAAAGTATTTGCACTACAAAGGCGCTGCATTAGAGTCATCGCAGGTCTGAGCTATATGCAGACATGTGGGGATGAGGCATTCATCAACCTAAAGATCCTTACCCTTCCATCTCTATATATATTTACCCGCTTATGTTATGTACATAACAATTTGGGTCTAGACGAAACGCACAGTGATGTACATAGCTTACATAGTTCCAATACACGTAACATGCACGAGTTAGATATTCATAAAAATCGGCTACAAAGAACTAGACACAGTTACATGTACTATGGAATCCACTTTTATAATGTTCTTCCTGAGGTACTCAGAATGTCTGGCAGCGGCCCATTTAAGTATAGAATTAAAGCTTACCTTATCAAGAAAGCTTTTTATAGCATCGAAGAATTTTAAGTAATAACTTTTCAGATCTCTTATAATAGTATTGTAGTGTGCTCGTTTACTTGAACTCTGTTTGTTAATTTGTTAGTTAGTTAGTTTTGTATTTATTTAAAATTCGTAATATCATTTTACGGTTTTTTTGTTGTTTTTTTATAGTTTTCTTTTAATGTTGTTCTTACCAACAAATTTTATTGTTTTGTGAATTTACACTTTTGTATTTCAACTTCTACTTTGACCTGCGTAAGCACGCACGTGTATTAAGCACCAATAAAAAAAAGGGAATGAAATGAAATGATCACGGTGTTCTATTGCAGAAGATGTCTAAGTGAGGATTAACATCAAGATTTTTACCTTTTTTTATCTGTGGATTTCCATGGTTATAAGTGGCAACATCAGGGATGCCTCAAGGTTCTGTTCTAGGTCCACTAATATTTGTATTTTTTATTAATGATTGCGAGTACTTGCTTTATATTGACGATTTGAAAGTTTTTATTAGCATGTCCAACTTAGAGGATAGTTTTAAGTTACAGGCTCATTTGAATTCATTGATCAATGGTGTAAAGAAAATAAGATGCATTTGAATGATAATAATAAATGTAGGGTTGAACCGACATGTTTCACTTATGAAATCTGTAGCAGTCTTCTTCAGCGGGTTGATAACTTCAATGATTTGACCATGTTATTCGATCCAAAGCTTTCATTTGTTAACTGCACAAATATAATAATAGCTAAAGCACATAAGAATCTTGGATTTGTTATCAGAAACATATACACTTCAATAACACTAATAAATTAACTTTCCTTTTTAATGCTTTTGACAGATGTATTTTAGAATACCGTTCGATTATTATCTGGGATCCCGTCTATGTTATACATTGTAATAACATTGAGAGAATACAATGACGTTTTGTGAAGTACCTATAGCTTAAGGATGATCCGGTGTAGCCTGAAAGGGGCATACGCAATGACATACTCCTAAGTAGGCACAATCTGTCTAGGCTAGTCAAACGTGCTAATTTTGTATGTAATTCGTTGAATGGGTCTATTGATTGATCTTTTCTTGTAGATAGGATCTTCCTACTTGTTCCCAATTTACGTAGTCCTCATAGTAGTAACATTTCATTTTATTTACCTGTTCCGCGAACAACCTTACAAGGCGTTTTTCATCTGTTGGATGAGTTGTCCTTTGTCTGTTCAGGAAGTGTATGGGTTTTAAAATAAATAAATAAATTAACATGTTGCAGAAAAAGGTTTGAGGACAAAAATAAACAACATGTGCCAAATGTTACGCCGCAGACATTTCTGCTCATAATGTAAAACAGAAATTTATTTGAAGTTGCTTTCAAGAGCTCGTCTTGTGAGTGAGAGAAACCTCCTTACTCACCGTTTTGGTTAGCAATTATCTATTCAAATACATCAGAGAAAAAACTCGAATAGGACGTAAGACTATTTTATATCTGAACTGTGGACGCAATAAACAGAACACACAGGCGAATATTAAGACCTTCTATACATTAACAAAGTCAGTGTCATTTGTCCTATACGTCATGAAGTATTTTATTCATAGCTTACTTTACCAAAGCCCCAACTTAATATACGTATGTTTTATTCATCGCAGGGAAAGCCTTAGGCTCGTAGCTGAATGCTATCAAATGAATGTGCAGTCGAGTTGATGTTAATGTTACTTAAGAAAATGGTACTAGTCACTTATCCAATCAGATTGTTTCTACTAGTCTTCATGCTTATTATGCATATTAACTTATTAAACACCAGCCTAAGAAACTCAAGCATTCAAATATTTTATTAATTTTGACGATTGCCCTGCATAAGGCAAACGCAAACCTATAATATAACTTAACACAGAACTCATGACTAACAGAGCTAACTAACAAGTTAAAAATAGGTTTGTACCTAGTGTCAGCCCTGATGAGTGAGACGGTACTGTTGCAATAGTTCAGTGTCAGTCATCAGTAGCTTTCAAAATTGTCACTGTGTTAACAAAACAAATCTTATATAACATAGAAGACCAAAAACATATTCATAAAATGATGGTCAACCAGACACAATTTTTATCATCAGTATTTCTTCTAGATCATCCTCATCAGTTGACATCCATCTTAAAATAGTAGTATGCCTGATTTTACCAACAGGGGCACAAAATTTGCGCCTGTGGCACAAATTCGACCAATGAGAAAGCGTTTCTGAAGAAATGGAACTAATTAGAGAAAATTATAAAATTTATGTATTTTTTCATTTGAGCCCGGATACAAAATTTTCGTACTAAACGCAAACTCGGCGATTCAAAATAAAGGTTTTTCAATATAATTGCACAATTCAAAAAGAAGGCTCTGGTGCCCTGCTTGAAACATGGATCAAATTTCATACAGCATTGTGATTGATATCACAGTAATTACTGAGCATTTTATTGAAAGTAACAGTATCACCACAAAACTGAGAGATAATTTTGAAAAAAAGGATTTGCAGTAAAGTTGCATAATTAAAAAGGAAGGCTTGGTGCCCTACTCGAAATGTAGATGAAACCTAATACAACATTCTTGAATTTGATATCACAGCAATATTGGGATCTCGGAAACGATAAGAGATACGAAGTGGCTTTATTTGTAGTAGGATTTCAAAATAAATTGCACATTCACATTTCAACTTTTTCTCCTATATACGATGTTATAACTGGAATTTCAGTGTCCTCCAGCATCAAGTTTACTTTTTTAAGAGACGCCATATTGAATTTTTGCATAGATGAATAGAGTTTTTAGTTCCGATTCCAAGAATAATTAATATGCCATACATGCACATTACCAAATCTGAGCTATTTGAAAAAAATAGTATTTCCTAGGTAGGCCGTGAAATTATCAGATAGCCATTTGCTTCGTATACTCGATTTTTTTTTAAAAATCGTTTTTCATTTTCTGGTTTTATTTAAAATAAAATTTTCAAATAAATTGCATATTAGCATCGCCACTCTTTTCTCATCTACAGGAGGGAGTAATCAAGTTCTCAGTTAGACGTTTCTGCTTTTGATCTCCATCCTCAACTTTATTTATTTCTTATGAACTCCTTATTGAAATTTTGCGCAATCTAACACAATTTTTGATTTCACCCGTATTTATGAATATAATACATTTGTTTATTTCACGATAAATTTTACATATTTAATTAAAGTAATATTTTTATTCTTGGTAGTATTTAAATATTCAAAATTACAATATAGCGTCCAAATGAAAAAACAAAGTTGATGATGGGAGTCGAAAGAAGAAACTTCGAATTGAAAATTTGAACACGGCTTCTTGTAGAGGAGAAAAAGTGTCAAAACAATATGCAATCTATTCAAAATAAATGAAGTCAGGAGAAAATGATTTTGTGACAATTCTGGTATACCAAACAAAAATGACTATCTGATAATTTAAAGGACTACCTAGGAAATTCTGTTTCTTCAATAACTTGGCAATGCCAATGTATGATGCGTTATACATTTTTGAAATCGGAATTAAATTTCTATTTATCTGTGCAAAAGTCCGTTCTGGCGTCTATAAGAAAAAATAAAGTTGAGGCTGGAGGACAATAAATAGAACGACATATTGAAATTCTGATCATGATATCGCGTGGAGGAGAAAAAGTGATATATATTTTTAAATCTCTCTACAAATAAAGTCAGGAAAAACAAACGATTTTGAGAAAAAAAAATGTATCTCTCCCCGGAAGTAAGTTGAAGTTTGAAACCTTCTGCACGGCATTTTGTTAGTTACCTAAAAACGCAACTTTGCGCCCAAATTAAGCTTCTTTTACCGTTTCCGAGATCCCAATGGTAGGGGTCGAATTTGAAATACTATACGGTATAATATGTGTTAATATAAATGTGTGGTTAATATAATCTTTAGTTCCCCGAGATGGGTCATATCGCCTTGACTGACATGCTCAAAATGGCAGATTATCTCGTGAAGTTCACTTTTGGGCGTTGTGAGAATGTTACGAGCAAACACGATTACTGGGTGTTGTCGATAAGGACCGCATTTCAATGTCTTTGCACCCGGTCATTGACTGCTCATACTGAGGATAAACGTAGACAAAACAAATATTGTCAAAATCTGGAACTGAAGTCGAAGCAAGTCGTTGCTTCCTTAATCGCAGGTCTATTCGTTTGGAGAGATGTGAAGGAAAGAAAACATTTTCTTTCGCATGCGTATAAATGTTGTTGACCAGTGGTTATGAGGAATGTCTTACATTATCATAATGCTATTATTGTCCGGCTTCAAATAATGGAGGAACACTAAAAATTGATTCATGTGAGAGGAACCTTTTCTGTGTTTTGAGACGTCACTGCATTGGTCCCCATAACTGTACGGCGCAAAGTGAATTACACTAATTAGTGTTCGTTAACTTCCACGGATTACACAATATTTCAAGTGATTAGATAGTATTATTCATCGGCCACGGACGCTGTCACGGACCGCTTCGTTATTGGAATCGTGCTCGATGCGAGATTTTTTTCTTTTTGCACTTCGCTTAAAACTCGCTTCGGCATTTGTACCTATATAACGACGCAAACTTTGTTCGAAGTTCATTCAAAAAATCCTTTGCATGGTTTCCGTTATACACAAATAAGAGGTTAGCTTACATGTAATGTTCTATGCTGCACAAAATATACGTATATGCCAAATGCAAGCAAATGACTAGCGTCGCTAGGTGTCCCAATTTGTGCGGATGTCATACAAATCTGACATCTTTCCAGAAAACTGGAAATTTACTCATGCCCAACCCACCCCAAAAAAGGGATCTAAGACCTACAGTTACAACTACAGGCTATAGCTTTGCTTTCTGTTGTGATTAAGGTGAAAGATAGGTGCATAAATCGCGTGCTTCTGGACACCACGGCTTGATTAGCGACATGCAGTATGGTCTTTGGCACTAGCGATCCACAAGGGACCTCCTAACTTACGTCAAGCAATTGTGGAGTAAATTCAGCCTTATGGTGAGACTCATGTCATTGATCTTGATATCGCGTTCGATCAGCTATGGCACGCTGCTCTCTTATGCAAACTTCCATCCTATGACCTCCCAGAGAAGCTTTGCAAATTACCGGCTGACTTTATCCCAGGTCGCCATACATCGGGCGTAATTGAGGGGTTCTCCACTTCACCCCACAACGTCAACGAGGGTGCTTCCCGGGGATCGGTCTTGGCTCCGACTCTATTATATATCAACGACCTTCTTTTCTGTACGATTAATCCAATCCACAGCTTTGCTGATGACAGCACTCTATGTGGAGGAACTTAGAGTGACAAGCCAATCTCTGCCGGTGAGATGGAAAAAAACTAGCAGCGACTTGCTCAGGAGTTTAGGGTGCTGCCGCCCCGAATACGTTATTCATGCTTGATACTGTCCAGAGGAGGGCTGTCCATCTGATCGATGACTTTTTTCTAACAGACAGTCTCGGGACCCTTTCGCACCGGCGAGCCGTCGGCGATCTAACTCTCTTCTACTGCTACGCTAACGGGCTTTGCTCATCAGAGCTCTACTCCATGATGATGCCGCCGCGCCAGACAGACCCATCTGACATCCAAAACTGGCCGGTACGATTGCTCCTTTGTCCCTAAGATATAGAGATTGTTATTCTGGACTTGAGCAGTTCAAAAATTGGATTAACAAAGTGTCTTTGGGATCCTCATGACAGCCGTGATATTTCGCTTGCGCATGCTTCGGTGTAAAAGAAAAAATGCTTTACACTACCTCCGGTATGACAGAACGTCAAACTTGGAGTTTGTGGTAGGATATTCGTTATAACTTTTTTGTGATGAAAAATGACGTTTTACATTATCCACCGCGTTGTGTTTTGGAAAATCCAAAATATCTCAATATAGATTCTACTAGCGTAGCCGTATTCACGCACACCATGGGTTGATTGTATCATTACTTTTCTGGCACATTTTCTGTTCTATTATTAAGAAGGGTTTTTAACAAGGGTCCGCCCTTTGTCGCCGTTGGTGTTAATTAGGTTTGAGAATCTTGAAGTAAGTCCCAAATAAAACCTAGAATCAGATTTTGCAAACTTTCACACACTTATTTTAGCAATATGGCCTTAACCCATCCGAGCCAGCTATATGAGTAGTAAATGTTCGTATCGACCTTTTTTCTATGTTACGTTGTATTGCTTTCAGATTGGGATATAAACTTTAAATATGGTGATTTGTTCAACACGGTTTTGCATAAAAGTGTCTAGTTGAAAAGTTTCACAAATTGTAAGCCGATATTTTTAAACAAACAGGCAAGACAGTATATGTGATACCGATTTCTCATTTACAAAATTTTTCACGATTATAACACTTCCTCGTCAGTGACGTGGGCAGTAAAATAACTGGATTCAAGTCAAGCGATACTCTATTTTTCAATTATTGACTTACCGAATACCTACTTTCTACAAACGTGCTTTGAGAATATAGTACGTACGCGAGAATATTGTACCAAGCTCGTGTTGGATAAATCAAACGGTACCACCATTGAAGAAGACCTCCATGTGGATTTCGTGCCTTTCGGAAACCAGGAACTACCGCTCCAAGTTGACGTGTGTGCTGCACTTGTGTTTGTTTATATCCTCGACGAGGCAATGAATGCCAGATAGGGCCATTTGCACGATCTACGGGAACGAGACGTTCCATGGAGAACGGATCATCGATATTCCGCACCAAAGAGCGTTTGTCTTCAAATCAGGCAATCTTGAGTGATTCTTCAGTGTTCTGGGGTGAACTGATAAATTATTTTATACTTCTAATGCGAACTAGTCAGAAAGATTGTATTCACGAAAACTTTAGAAATTTATATATTACGTTTTTTGGATGTTACATCATTAATTTTTTTTGGTGCTCTTTGTCCCCTCTATTACATTCATTCTATTTTAATGCAACTTTCACACAAGGTTACTATGCCAAGGACGAAAAAGCTTTGCAGTTTTTGAAAATCGTTACAGTGGCAACGTAGCGAAGGGCAAAAAATAATAAAAACACAGAAAAAAATTATTTTTTTATGTTTCAGACTCTACTAAACATTTTCGGAAAACATTTTGTTAGTGTTAAATTGTTGAAGGGATTGGGGCTAAGTATATCTCAATGGTTTTCTCAAAATATACCTATTAGTACATAATACATCGTAGATTCTTTCGTACATTTGCTTTAAAAGCAAATACCAACTTGTCTCGTCTAGAGCCTATTTCACGAGTATCCATTACGTTTTGATGTCTAATGAGGCGAACAGCTGATCAGCAAGTGACATCTTTCTATTAGTCTGTAGTGGTGGCAATAATGAATCCGGTGTAAATCTGGTAAAATTCAGAAACTCTGAGCCGTACGCAGAGCTGTTGTTTACATATCTAGAAGATACTTTTAGTGACTGCGAATTTCGACAATAAAATATACGAAGTACACGAAGAAAAATGTTTATTAGAAAAAATATTTCAGTACATGTGGAATTTATTGATTACGAGGGAAGTCAATAAAACAGGCAGCATTGTCCTCTCAATTAGCTGAAATTTTACCTTTAAAAACAATACAGACACTTGCTACCGGTTAATTGTCCATCGTAAGTGTAACTTAATTCAAATACTGGTCAAGTTTAGGCAGAACCTCTCATGGAAATTAACAATGAATACAGCTTGTTTGAAACACCACTGATGAAAAATAATGATCTTGCGCGTTACGTGAGCCTGTTTTATTCATTTGACCATCTGAAATATTTTGATAGTTAAAAAATTGAGTTAGATATAGCCAAAGCCTGCATTCGGGAACACAGCATTGTTCCAGGTGAGTACATTTCATGATTTCCTGCAATAGTTGTACCTTTCTCCTACCTTTTTCTAACTTGTTAGAAATAACTGATTAATGTTCAGACTTAATTCAGGGAATCGCACTTATATCAATTCGGTCATACACTGCCACACATTATGAATTAATTTTAATATAGTTTTTCAAGTTTTATAAAGGAGATGTGGCTTGAAATGTAGTCATGATCATTTCAAGTCATTTTGCTTGTAGAGTTTTTTTGTATGCGAAAGAACTTTTCTAAATAAAAGATTTGTTAGTAAGTACAAAATGAATGCCTCTCGCACAAAACACCACAACAAAATACGGCTCTGCCTACCTGGCGCTGACGAATCCGTCATAATTGCGTGTCACTTGTCGATATGGGGAATTTTGGAATATTACTAGATAATTAGCTTTTATCCTAACGCAATGGATATTCGTCAAAAAGGCAGTAGGTCGATCTAGCTGTAAGCTACGAACCGGTGTGTAAAAAATCCTGTATGCTGTATGCGCCCGCCGCTGCCGTCTAATCTCACCGCCAAACTACTCAGGCTAACTAGCATAGTATGGATGATGTTGCCAATCGGCCAGTACTTTCCAAGGACATCAAAAATTCTCGATTGCAGTGTCATCTATGGACCAATTGCATGACCCGCTTTGGCTCTCTTGAACCATTTAATTCTTTTTTGTGTTTTATATGTTCGTAGCTAACTGTTTTCTCTTATCATAATAATTATGAACTGATCACAGCGTTGCGTGGGAAGTGCAGAGTCAATCTTCTTGACGCCATTTCTTAAATTAAATGACCATAGGTATTATTAAACAAAATCATATGTTGTCTTTAATATGAACAATGACAATAGAAGAAATTTGGATTTGAACTATTCCTGTTCTTATGAGGAATGACGTCTTCTACTGAGCAGCTCAGGATGGGGTGGAGAGGCTTGAGACTTAAAGCTCCCACATTGAATACGCCCTTCGCTTTAAGATATTTCACACAAGAAAACTCCTCAAACTACCAGGGTTTGTCTTAATGAGTACTAAATAGGTACTTACAAATACTGAAAAGTTCTTAGACCGTCCATACATTAACGTATGACAAATTTAAACGCAAGGGTGGATTCAGGGGAGTCATGGGAGTCAAAGAATACATGTAGGCCGACCAAGTGGTCATATAAGTATACGAGGGTGGTCTGAGAAGTTTTCGTGCTAACAAAGATACAAGACTTTTTTTCTGAATCTATTTTTTACTTTCCAACATAGTTTCCTTGTAACTCCACACACTTATCCCAGCGATGCTCCCATCACGGTAACCCGTCCAAACAGTACTCGGCGTTTTTCTCTGCAAACTAATCACGAAGGTTATGGCCTCTTCATTTGATTAACATCTCTGTCCTCCGAGCGCAATTTTTAGATGAGGGAACAAAAAGAAGTCGCTTTGCACTAGCTGTGGCAAGGCGGATGATCAAACGGTTCAAACTGTAACGCGTGGATTTTCGCCATGGCAACCGCTGAGGTGAGAGACGGTGCGTTGTCTTGGTGAAACAGGATTTTCTTTTTCTGCAAATGTGACCGTTTTTCTGCAAGCCCTGCCTTCAGTTTGTCAAGTAAAAACTCGTAGTGTGCTCCTTTAAGGGTTTCTCCTTTTTGAAGATAATCGATTAGAATAACTCCATGACCATCCCAAAAAACAGTCGCCATCACTTTCTCATCCGAAAAAATATTCTTTGCTTTTTTTGGAGCCGGTTTCCCCTTTGTAGTCCACTGTTTGAACTGTATTTTTTGGGCGTGTGATGGTGCATCCAAACTTCATCTGCAGTTATTAATCGGCGCCAAAACTCGGATTCATTGCGCCTAAACTGCGCCAACAGAGCGTTGGAAATGTTCACTCGAACACGTTTTTGGTCTAACGTGAGCAAACGCGGCACCCAACGCGCGGACAGCTTTCTCATTCCTGAATGTTCATATACTATGAAACAAACCCGTTATTTTGTCATAACCTCTGCTATCTTCGCACTTTAATTTGGCGGACGTCTAACACCATTTGGCGATGTTTTCGTCGGTAGTTTCAGTTTTTTGACGTCCCGAACATTCGTCGCCTCCCAAGCTCTTACAGCCACGTTTAAATTCAGCTTCCCAAAATTTCAGTATAGTAAATGATGGTGCGAAATCCCCATACACGGAATCTAACTCATCTTTGATTTGCGTAGTCGTATCGCCTTTCAAAAACAAATATTTAATGACAGCTCGATACTCGATTTTATCCATTTTCACAAAAACAAGCACATCAACTCACTCAAACGACTGTTAGATAACAACTGCGCGTCCAAAATGGCTGAAACCTTGGTGAGTAACTGTCAACAGATGAATAACGAAATTCATTAGCTTTTATTTACGAGTGCTGCCATCTTCACGTTGGGGTCGTAAGCTATTCAGACCACCATTGTATTTTGCCTCTTACTGAATGCGTTATTTTGCAAAGCTCTGCGGAATTCGCTTCCTGATCGTAATCTGTTACTTTTTTCTTTAAGTTTAGAGCTTGTTAGAAAGACTCTGCTCTCATCCCAACTCTGGCATATTTTACATCTGAAACTTACGGTATGCCGTTTACAAACAGTCTACTTCTATTACGTCTTGCTTCCCACAATCATGCTTATTAGGTACCATCCCATAATAAGTAATGCTTCATCTTAAGTCGTACCAAACGCCATTTATGCCCATCGTACGGTACCGACCGCGTTAGAGAGCATCACTGCAGCTCTCCGTCCCGCCATTTCAAGCATTTTTCCATCGTAAGAGCCCAAACATACGTAAATTCTTGTTTTATTTAGAATGTGTGTCTTAGAACGTAAAGTAAACAGTATGTGTAGTCACGCCTATAGTAGAGGAATTATTTATTATTTCCAAATGCAATTAGTAGCGTAAGTATCCACTATGTCGCAATAGAGCATGCACATCTTGCGCCACTTGATGCTAAAGTCTAGCTATCCAAGAAAGACATTAAACCAAAATCATAACAAGCGCGTGTTCAGTGCGTGATCAGCCCGTTGAAATATTTCAGAAAACAGAGAGCATAACTGTTATTGGGCAGAATCGGTCGAGTCGATGGTCGAGCCCATATAAAGGACCAGTGTGTAACCAGAAACGTTGAGTGGAGGACGACACGCTGGAGCATGCAGCCTTCCGTGAACTATACGTGGTTATGTTGGGGTTCAGTTTCTTTTTTCGATAAATGAATCATAGTTCGTCCACGATTACGTTTTTTGACAGTGGAAGAGGTTTATGCAGCATCGCTCCAATTCCCATCATTATTCCTTGATATTTGCAGGTGAGAGAGCATCCATTAATTATGTGAGGTGTTCAGGTGGGGAGGAGGTCGAGCTGACTCTCACCCAACCTCATGCTCGACAAATATCACGTATGTTTGCCTACAACAAAAACAGTAAAAATAGCAAGAAAATTGGGTTTTATTAAACTAAAACAATACACGAACGCCGCAAAGCAGGATTGTTCTATTAATTTTAGTAGTTCCCATTTAAGAATTGTGCTGTTAAATTGTATCACTAGTATTGTGTTGTTTAAGCAAATCCCACAGCAATAAAAAAAAATGAAAAATCTCACGCGCGATAAGGGGTTGGAGAGGGTAGCCAAATCTCACGACATCTCACCAAGGGGGTAGGGAAGGGTCAGAAAATCGTTACGTAATTAATAGATGCCCCTTGAGCCTTCAAAACTATGTATTTTCTTACATGATGGGACCTTAGGTTTCTCTTTCTCATAAAATTATTTCTTTTAGATATTTGGCTGAAAAGAACAGGCTTTATAAGCAGAGTGTCCGACCCTAAAAGTAACTCAAAATTCAAATTGATCGATTGATATCAAAAAACATTTTAGAACATACGTATTTTAAACTTTCATCGACATTTTTCTTTTTATTCCAATACTTGATTTGTCAATATGGGCATTATTGACCAATACTAAGTAGCTAAAATTATGTTTTAAAAGCGAACATCGTCCATGTCATGTTAGTAGTAGCAGTAATAGTAGTGAAGAGGCAAAGTGATTTGGAAAATAGGTTCAAAACCACTACTCCTAATAAAAATTGTCGATCGTCGACTGAGGTGTTATCCTTGAGCAATGACCTTATTATGAACATTAAATCAGATCGGTTGATTTTAATTCCTTTGTGATGAAAATCGCAAACGTACACTTTTTCCCTTTCTCTACCTTGTTCCATCTCAGCTTCTTATTTCCCAAAGTCCTCAATAGTCTTAATCATTATTGAAGACTCCGTTGCCTTTCATTAGTTTTTCCCATCATCCCTTCCTTTTCGAACCTGATATGGATTTCAAACGAACAGTGGATAGGAGCTTTAGGCAACTGAAAGTGGTCCGATTTGCGTGACTAAGACTAAAAACATGTTTATTTTATAAAAGGATCAGGGAACCTATGTATTTTAAGCTTTGATCAACCATTTCACTTTTATTGTAGTACTTCATTGGTCTTTAATAGCCCAAAGGTCACAATTTTGTAATTCGTATCCAAAATTGACCCAAGATTTTTTATCTCTATATCGATGTTCGCAACACAAATTTGCGAGGTATCCTCAAAGTTGGGACTTTTCTTGACAGACCGTATAGGTCATTCATTAATAAGCAAGTTTTCCTGGTAACACATATTCCACAGCCTTAAGGTAACCGAAATATTAAGTTACGAAAAACTCTAATAAACCATTCCGACCCTGCCTCCGCCAAAGGGTATGATGTTTTGTTGTTGTTCTATGTGAGTCAGTATAAGAATTAGGCTCCGCGCGGTGTGTAAGTGAATCAAGTTTATAAACATTGGCTATTTGAAAACCAAAATTGTCGCATTCCTTCAGCAATAACGTAGTTATCGATTTGATAATAGTTTACTGTCAGAGTTTTCGAGACACTACTGATACACCGCGAAGGCATTCCGGTATTCCGAATGTCGCCGCCGTCATTGGTATTTCCATCAGACCTGCGTATAATAGGTGTGTTTATACCGTGCGAAAGCGGTCAATATTGACACAGTAGAAGATTTAGACAACCCCAAGTGTTACAAATTTAGAAAAAAGTAAACAAACCCTTTTTTGAAATGAAAATCAAGAACTTCAAGCAGTAATTACAAACAAAACATGTGACATGGCAGTACCCAATAGATAGTGTTTTTCGTCTTTCTTTTATCGTTTTCGGTGCTATTTAACTTAATGATTTCAAAATAATTTCGAAAACATCTATTTTTAAAGTTGAGTCATTTATTTTTACTGCTTGTAGGATTCATCAAAAGTAGTTGATATACCAAAAAACACCTATAAAAACAGCAAAAGACTAAGAATTAAAAAAAAGGATTGTTATTACACAGATTTCTTTAATATTCTCGACCACTGCCGTGTAAAATCTTAAATGTTTTTGTATACTACTCTTATCGTTTATCTGAATTTGGCAAACTTTTTGTGTTATTGTATGATTTACGAGTCTTTGGTTCGATCAGTTGTATCAGTCTTTTAATAGTGCGTTAACTTTCATTTGTCTGATTATTTTGTGCAAAAAAGTGGCCCATGTTTACGGAAACAATGCACTAGTGGACATAATATTATCTATCATACGGACAGTGCCAACCAAATGCAGCCGCAGCATGCAGGTTGTATGCGAAAACGTTTTCTTTAAAAAATCATCCGGCCCCACGGATGTTTGTACATTTAGCTATTAGACCTCGTGACACAGGATATTTGAAAGAACTACGGGGAGGTCACGCTGGAAGACCTGCTCAACCTAGAATGTTACAAATTGAGGAATACTTTTCATAAATGGTCGAAGATGACCCAACAATGAGTACTACAGCCATAGCAGCTCAAGTTGAAGTTTCTCTTAGTAAAGTGTGGAAGATAATACGACAGGAACAGTATTATCCTTATCATTATCAACGTGTACAAGCGGTACAACCTGAGGATCATTCTAGAAGAGTTGCACTTTGCCAGTGGCTTTTAGAACAGTTCGGCAGAAATGAAGATTTTACGAAATTAATTTTGTGTACAGGCGAGTCCACATTTACACGAAATGGAGCGCACAACTTCCACAACAATCACATTTGGGCAGTAGAAAATCCGCGTGCTGTAAAAAGAACTCATTGGCAAACGACATGCTTATAGGACCCTACTTTTTTCCACTTCGACTAACCGGTGAAATTTATTTAGATTATCTTCAACACAATCTGTCACAATTATTAGAAGATGTTCATCTAAATTTGAGACAGAATATGTGGTTCCTACATGATGGGGCTCCACCACATTTTAGACGAGAAGTTCATGAACAATGGGTTTCCGAATAGATTGATAGGGCGCAATGGACCCATTTCTTGGCCTGCTCGCTCCCCGGATTTAACGGCTTGCGATTTTTTTCCATGATAGAGCATTAAATACTCTGGAAGAACTTCACCGGTATTCATTTAACTTGAAAATGATTTTTCTATATTTTTTAATAGTTTAAACCAACTCTCTTATTATGCAAATTTTATATAGATGATTTTTGGTTTATCAACTTCTTTTGGTGAGTTCTATAAGCTGTTAAAATAAATGAAAGCATCCTGTATAAAAGTGATGTTGCACAAGCGCTCACATTAAAAACAAAGGTACCAACAAATCAATACACAACTTTATATTTAATGTAAGCACAGGGGAGCAAGAGTTTCATTTTTATATTATATTATGGTTTGTTTCTTAGTGAATTTTATTATAGATTTTTAAGTAGAAAGTGTTAAGCCTATGCGCTCATATAAAAATAATAGATTTTACAACTTTTCATTTAACTTGACCTCTTTGTTTTTATGTTGGTATATTAGTATGTGTTGGATAAATCTTGAAACTGAATCCTGAACTAGTTAACCCTGAGCTGATATTTTATACTAAGTGACATATAAATCCGAACACCCAGTTTAAATGGTTTTATTTTAATAGAAGTTGGTGAATGTATTTATCTTACTGTAAATAAGAAGTGAAAAAATTTTCAGCCTTATCAGTTGGACATTCCGGTTTTTATACTGCCTTTTTTTAATTCACTAACGCTCTAAAAATGAATATTTCAGCCGCAGTAAACAATCAACGTTGGCGGATTTTGTTTCTTGACATCCTTTACGATCGGTTACGATGCCTAGAGTACGGAGACCTGTACGATTTCGTCAACTTAGTGAGTTTGATAGGGGCCGTATAGTGGGACTTCGGGAAGCTGGACTTTCTTTTCGGGCAATTGCAGTTAGAGTGCAAAGAATTGTAGACACTGTGGTTAGGTGTTGTCAGGCATGGCTTCGAGAAGGCCGTACGCAAAGAGCAAGGGGCACTGGACGCCGCCGTAGAACAACAGACCGTGAAGATCGCCGCCTAAGATTATTGGCCTTAAGGGACCGTTTCTCCACTACCAGGTCCATTGCAAATGAATGGTTTGCAGAACACGGAAGACCTATTGGCATGCGAAGTGTTTACCGACGAATGAGAAGTTTTGGCTTGTTTTCATACCGGCCACACTGGGTCCTCCCTTTAACTCGAGAACACCGACGTAATCGCCTTGAATGGTGCAGACAACGGTCACTCTGGGATCAGGAATGGAACAGTATTGTTTTCAGTGACGAGTCTCGATTTTGTTTAGGCATGCACGATGGTCGTGCCAGGGTTAGAAGGCGACGTGGTGAAAGGAGGAATTCACAGGTTTTTTTGAACTTTCAAAACTTGAGATGGAACTGCCATGTCGTTTATGGTTAAGAAGAATAAAAAGGCATATTTCCAATCAAGAAAGATATTTCTGAATTTTGAGTTCATTTTAACAGCTAAATAAAAGCCTTTTTTGAAACGACTTTTTTATTTTATTATTTTTCATATTTTTTAAATCTATGCAGATTGTAAAGGTAGTAGTGTATCCACGGAACTCAGGTGATAAAGGGCCTCAGAAACTATCGAAGGAACCCCTATATGTGTGGTCTGAAATTTTATAGTTCAGCAGATATTTGCAATTTAGTGAAATTTGGAAAAAACGGGATAATGAACTTTCAATCGCAATTACAACTAAGCTGTTAGGTTTAAGACTGTGATTTTTTTTCTAAGATGAAGATATGACTGACCATTCAACCTGGCGAGCAATTCATATAGTCTAATTAATTTTTTGTTGAGTACTCCAGCCCATAAATTAACGCCGAACTGACGTTGAAAGCTGTGTCGACGAATAGCGTGTGGATTTTCCTCGCTCCATGAATGGAAATTGTGCATTTTGAATATTCCATTTCGGTTAAAGTTGCACTCATCTATCCGTTAGATGCTGTCGAAAAAAGTTTCATCCTCTTCGCATCTTCTGAACATATTCTCACAAAATTCAACTCGTTGTGCATAGTCGCTTGGAAGCACTTCTTGGGATTTCTCTCAGCCGCTTCTATTGTATCTTCTATTTCTTCTGGGCATATTCTCTGCGCTCGTAGCTGACAATAAGTGCCTAGTATGCGTCCCTCCTTATAGACATTATGGAAGCGTAAAAAAACGCGGCAGTCAGGATATACCGCCGGTTGTGGTCCACTTCTTCTAACCACATACTCCCGATACATGCAAGCAGCTGCTCGAGCATTTCCTAGGGCAGCACCATAATAGTAATGCATTTACCTGCATAATCTCGCGGAGAATATGACATGATTCTACTCAGATGCCAAACCTTAGATACGAATACCGCGCTGGACCATTGCCTGACTTAGTAAATTTCAGTCGTACCGAAGATTGAATGCTCCCGCACCTGGAATGCCGATTTGAATGCCCAAACTCATTAAGCTGATTTTGCTATTTGCGAAAAAAATTCGCCATTTTGATTTTACAAAAAGTTAATACACACAGTATCACTCGCACTGCTAGGACGAATCTAACAGTACCTCATATGCCAAAATCCATAAAGTCGTTTGGACCATAGCTCGTAAAATAGAATTTCTTGTTTACATGTTGTATAGATACCCGCCTGCGTCAAACATACAGATTTTTTCAGGTGAGGCACTTATCGTAGCAAGCTGAAATTTTCAGGGTTTATTCTATATGAATTGAAATAGTTTTACATGCAATGCAATACAACCTCAATTTTTTCACCGCCCTCCAAAGTTGAGGGATGGAAGAGATTTTTCACAAAAAAATGATTTTAAGATTTTTTGCGTTGATTTCTAATTAGCTCTGTTAAAAAGTGGCATAAAGCTGATCATTGAGCTAATCTCAGAAAACAATCGCAGTCCTAAACCCAATGGTTTAGTTTTAATTCCGATTGAAAGCTCATTATCCCGTTTTTTCATAAAATTGCAAATATCTCCTGAACTATAAAATTTCGGACCACACATACATATAGGGGTTCATTCGATAGGTTTTGAGGCCCTCTATCACCTGACTTCCGTTGATCCACTATTAACTTTACATCCTGTATATGAATCTGTTTTTGGGCATTCTCCTCTATCGACTTAAATTCGAATTAAATCTCGGACTCTGAATCAACGAAGAATTAACGCGTGTACGGGCTCTAATAATCGGTTGGTTGCAGACTAATTCGCGAGAGGCTAATTACGCCTAGAAAATAACTTATTATAACATCTCATACATAATGAAGGTGTGTCTGGTACTTCGTTCGGTACTTGGTCGTACTTCGTGATCGACGCTTTTTTACTCCCAGGTAATTGTACGAAAATTGTCCGAACTACAGCGCTGTTTCGTAGGGTTATGGCTTCGTTGGATCGTTGGATGTGGTGCGATATCTATGGAGAAAAGTCATTAAAAGAAGACAGTGGTGGATGTCGAACAGGGATCGATCTTAGCACCAACATTGTTTCTATTACATATCAACGACGCCCCTCCTGTAAGATCAATTCAATCTACAGATTTGCTGATGTCAGCACTCTACACGCAAAAATTCAGTATGGCAAGCCGATATCTACTGATGACCTGTAAAGAAGGCTAGCAGCGACTTCCTCCCTGACGAGGGACCTGGATGTTGTCACTGCTTGGGGACGCAACAATCTGGTACAGGTTAATGCTTAAAACGCAGTTCTGGGCCTTGACTAACAAGCAACGCCCTAGCGCTCATCCGGCTTCAAAAGATGGCCAAGTTCTGTTGAAGAGTCATTCATTTCAGCTGGTCCAACTTCAGGTCACAGAGAACTTGATTTGACACGAACACATCTGGTCAATCCCAACAGCTGCTACCTATTGTTAGTTGTTTAGGGCTAAGAAGTACTTTGCTCGATAAAACCTCTTCATTCTGTACAAGGCCTACACAAGACCAATCCTCAAGTACTCCTCACACGTTTGTGGTGCTGCCATCCTGACTACATTGTCCATACCCGATGCTGATCAGAGGAAAGCTGTTCAATTGATCGCACAACGGGCGTCCGACGATCTGACTCCCTTCTATCGCTATGTCAACAGGCATTGCTCCTCAAAGCTCTCTTCCACAACGTCGCCGCGTGATGAGCAGACCCGCCTGACTTCGGACTTCCATTTTTTTTTTGTGACAGGGCAAAGCTTGTATAGCCACTCTTAGGCAGAAAAACTCGACAGTATTGGCCGGCCGGCCCTTCCTGCCCGAAGTTTGAGATTCTCCAGAAAAACCCATCAATCGTTCGCCACGCATCCCATCACGGTAATTGTTGAAGCTTTACTTCATAGTGGGTAGCGTTGCGCTAGGTTCTCATACCGAAGGTATTAGTCATCTATTCTATATCGAACACATAATACTTTTTTATACCTATTTCCATGTTCAACCGGGCAAAATGGAAACCTACTATTGTTTCCTTGGTCTATTTTTTTCTCCCGTACCTTACTCAGCGTCATACGTCTCACTATTGGTTGAAGATAAATCCATTTGCCCGAGCGTGTATTCGTGGCAAAATTGTCAGCAGAGAGCGTCTCACCGAGCGTCAATTCCAGCTGTGTCTAGTAGTCAACCCACCTACCAGATCGGAGTAGGTGATTAGGAGTATCCTCCTATTCGTTGAAATATTCGCAATTCGCGTACTCTCTCTTTCCTACCCTCTTCAGGTAGCTATCAAAACAACCATGTCCTGTGAGGAACTGTGCGGTATAGTAATTAAGTTTTAATATCTGACAAGAAATGCCTCTCTTCCGTCGCTTGTAGCTTTGACCCCTTTTTATAGAGCGCACATCTCTCGTCAGCCGGCGAATCAATTAGCGGAATACCTGCTACCACCATCAGTGCATCGACATCGTTCTGTAAGCGCATACCTTGCGCATCACTACTTTTCGCTGGCCTCTCAATATTAGCTGCCTATATTTCTTTTTCCTTAAGGCCTTGTTACATAGAGGAGCTCTGTACAGCATAATCGAGTTTGCCACCCCTGGATTGGCTCCGAATCTCGGAATTATCAACCTTAACAGCTAATGAAGTTAGCTTCTGTCTACCAGAAAAAATAACTATTTTCGTATTCTCAGGAGCCAATTTCAAGCCATTTACTTCCATCCATACGGTAATTCTCGTGATTCCGTATGGTAAGAGTATAGTGACTATCATCGCAAGGTCATCACATACCCTATCAAGCGATCTCCCGGCAGCATCTGTAACCTAATAATCCAATCGTAGAACACGATCCAAAGCAGCGAACCTAGGACGAAGCCCTGCGGCACTCCCAAGGTCACCTTAATCATATTTTGCCCTACCATGAGTAGCGCTTTATCATGTTCGATAGATAGGTAGGGGTGACTAGCTTCTTAATAGATTCGACGACTTTCTGCCATTGTGCCATGTTAAAGGCATCCTTAACGTTAAAAGCAACCATAACGCAAAGCTTCTTACTACTGTGGCTGTCACCATCTACTACTTTTGCCAGCTGTGCCACTGCACTAAGTGCATCAATGGCAGACTCTCGCTTTCTAAAACTATATTGCGAGGGAGGCAGCGCGTTCTTTTCCTCGACATATTTTCTTAGTCTACATTCTATCAGTCATTCTAGTAACTTTTCAGGTGAACTCGGCATACACAGAGGTCTACATTTGACTTTTCTATCGGTGGGTTTCGGCGGTTTAGAGATAAGTACCAAACCAGTTCCCTTCCACGTCTTCACTCCACTTCTTGAATGCTTGACCCCAAACGCCCCTTAATAAGTCTTTCCACAACCTCTGTTTAGAGTTTACTATGAGCTTTACTAGTTCTTTTTTGGCATATAGATTTTGTTTTTTGCATTTTCTACGTCTGATAGTTAGGCATTCTTTTCGCTTTGTGCTATTTCATCATTCTACCAATACTTTGCTTCCCTCACTTTACCATTTTTGTGGACCTCGCCGAAGGTGTTTTGTCAGATGCTGTTATGACTAAATCCTTCAGCAGTTGAACTTTGCCCTTGTAATCGTCCAGTTTTGTGATCCATAGGGCTAACTGCAGATTTCTAGATAATGGTGTACTTTCCAGTTTTTGATTTTACCAATCAGGTTCTCACTATGGAAAGTAATGTCGATACGTAACATGTTTGGCTTATTCTGACAAAGGTCGGCCTGCCACCATTGTTTGCTATGACAAGGCTCCTTGCTGCGAGCATTTCTTCAAGGAAATCTCCCCTTTTGTCAGTAATCCGCACGGGTATTACGTATCTTCACGTATCTTGGAAAGTGACATTTTGTCGCTTTTTTTACATTTCGTAGGTTTTTTTTGACATAACGTAGGTTTTTCTACAAGATGTTAACTTAGCAAAAGTTGGTGTTCACTTGTGAACTTGTTTTGTTGAGCAAACGTGGAATGAACTTTTTGCACACTAAAAACTAACTAGTCTTCAAGATGACATTTTGTCGGTTTTTTACGTTTTTTACATAATACCCTTGCCGTACACCCAAAACCGGCCGGTACCACCGCACTTTTGTTCCTAGAGTGTCGCGATTGTAGAACTTTGTGCCATTCAAAAATCGAATTAGCAGGTCCTTAAACCCCGCTGCTTCTTAGGTTTCTACCTACGCGGCTGCTTCAGTATAGACAAGGAGGTGAAATCTGGCCTCCAGTGGGTATATGCGTCTACCATTTTACCCAAAAAATTAAGTAGTAATGGGGAGACAAAACCTGGAAGCTAGGCCTCTTTTGACCCTTTTTACTGACTCAGATACCAACACAGCATTAAAATTTTGCTTCAAACCTGTCAAAGCTTCATCATTTTGCTTCTTGTGCTTATCAGCCCTGCGATGCTGCAAGCCCACTAAAATAATAATCGATATATGTTGAAATAGTCTACCACATTATCTGGGAAACAAAATTGTGAGGATACCGTTTGAAGACGGTGAACAATGCTTAGTAAAATAGCACTTTTCAAACGGTGATATACTTCAGTTGCACGTTTTGCCATCGCTCAAACCATAATTATTGGTTATTCGTGATAGCGAGTCTCTTGTGATCGCCTGAAATTGCGCCTATTCCGATTCTGTGTCAACGTTTGAAAGGTTGAAGTGTTATTATTTCCTGCGATCTGGAGCAAAGTTTAAGCAGTGTTTGCCTTTAGGCTACGTGCAATAGAAGCTTCAACTAAGTGTGTCGAACCCATCATGATACTTTCTTAAGGTTGTATATTTTACTCAGCAGTTCAATAGGACTGCTTACCAGTACAGTTAGTGCCAAATACATAGTCGTTCCTTAAGGCGTTCTTATTGTAAGGTTGCCTAATATGCCTTATGTGTCGAGAGTGACAGGAGAAATGTCAAATATCTAGAAAGACGGCGTTTTCTAATCTCATATACAGGATGAACCATTTCAATCTCTTTACCTAAATATTTCGATCAGTACACATTCGAGAAAAAAGTTTCAAACAAAAGCTGTGGACCAAGGAAGGCGACCTTCATGGTCATTCCAAGGCTTATAGGATGTTGTCCAATATAAATAGAATACAATTGGAAAGAGGAGGAAGTTCTACGTCCAAATGAGACCTTGACCATGACCTTAACGATGATCTTCAAAACCATATCCAGCTCAAGTAAAGACATTGAAAACAATTTGCCCTAGCAACAATGTTCGACAACACAGTTGTGGGGTTTTTGAGGTTTAAGGTTAAGTCAAAATTCGCGTCAAGACTAAATGTATTTTCTAAATGTTGACATGACCTTGAAGGTGACCGTCGAAATCACCTTTGACTGACCCCCATAAAGCTCACGACTGTGTTGTCGAAAGTTTTTGTTAGACCAAATTGTTTTTAATGTTCTGATTCCACCTTGTAATGGCCTTAAAGATGATGGTAGGCATAGTCAAGGTAAATACTTTGACGTAAAATTTTCCCCTCTCCAATTTCTGCATAAAAAGGGAGAATTCAGTTTGGAAATATTTGCTTGATACTGAAGGTTGCGCTCAAGGTCATGGTCAAGGTCACCACCATAATTTTGCCCCCTCGAAACCCTACAACATTTGTATAGTTTTATAAATATTTAAACACTACTTTTGTTAATTGAAATTCGATGGTATATTCTTTATTAATGTTCTAATACCCGTTAGTATAATCTTTAAGTATAAGGAGTTACTTATGATCCAATGTATCGGGAAGTATTTGTCTGATATCCACCAAATCTTGATCAAGGGGTCAAACAATCCTCGGGAATTACGTATCGTGAAAAGTGACATTTTGTCATAGCGAGCAAACGTGGAATGAACTATTTGCACACTAAAAACTAACTAGTCTGCAAGATGGCATTTCGTCGGTTTTTTACCTTTTTTTTTTACTTTTTTATTTATATAATAGCCCTGCTGGACCATGAAGTAATAACCACGTTGTTGTCAGATATCATTTAGTTACAAACAATATTATCTTTTTAAGTTTGAACGCAGGAGTATCTCCTTTAATATTGTATATCAATACTCTAGCATCCCTTAGTATAATTTACAAACAGCAGCAAATTTTTAACAGTAGTTCCTGACTAGACAGCAATAATAAATAATAGAAACAGCGCTACTTCAGGCAGAGTTGTCAAGGGGGGTTGAGTCACAATCCAGTCCTCCAGTATAGCAGATAATAGCATTTGTTTCATATCAAACTGTTCCTTAAAATTCATGCATGATAGATTTCACGAAAAGATAACGATGAAGCTGTTATTGGCTGAACGTAAAAACAAGTCGATTCTAGGAAATCAGTCGTAGTAACTGCTGAATAGTAACTAAAACAAGGTGTGGACTTGAAACCAGTACGATAATTTCTCACCTCTCTTAATGATTATACGCCTCATTCCACCTGCTTAGCGTTGAGGTTTTATTAGCTACTATAAAATACTTTTTCGATTTGTGCAGTAAAAGCTGCCTAGCGTGAAACCGAACCATATACGATCCTGATGCGTACCGCATTCTTTGAGAAGTTTCTTTAGTTTTATCCTTTATGATAGTTTTCTCTGATGAACAGGTTTAGAAAAGACCACATTTGCACCATATGCAGGGAAGACGAATCTTGTATCTTGGTGTAAGGCCTGAGATGTTCGACATAAAGAAGGAATTCGAATAGATTATGGTCAGATTGGATGTTGTCTAGTTTTAGTGCATAATTTTAACTAATTGCCTACCAACGTGACATTATTTTCTCTGGAAAGGATATTCAAGTAGCTATTCACACTGGGGGTATTTACGTAGAGTTAGGCAGAAATACGATGCGAATCGTTCAGTCATTGTTCATAACCAGGGGATAAATTAAATAATGTAAATAAGCGAAAGTAAATGTTTATTAACGGTACAACATATTAATTCGTGATTTTGAAAAGCGAACAATACAAAATATTGTATCCATTAAACTGCAACAATGGCAGAATATTTGATATTGAAAATAGTGGGGCACCTTGATGAATTCCACTCGGTTTTTCTAAATAGTTGTCGTGAGCCGAGCAGTTTTTTGGTTAAACGCAAATACCTAGTTGAGCATAATATGGAAATTCCTGTTATTATATCATTGTCACTATTATTTGTTCAATAAAAAAAATGGAAGTATTTCAGTTAATATGATATTCATAGTTTTCTTGGGCGTACTGAGCTCCCTCCAAAAAATCTCATAGCACTAAAATGAGAACGTAAAATTACTACTTATAACGCGAAAGTACCTTTCATAAAAACTTTTATATTCAAGTTTAAGCTAAATAACGTTTAATTTTAGTTTAGTTCAGTTGTTCATATGTTTTGATTACACCTAATATATTGGAACATATTTCATAGTAAAAAGATCAATGTTCTCCGTAAGAAAAATTGCCGTAGAAGGTATGGTAGTCATTCCTTCTTGGTATAGGTTTGGTGATGGTGATGTATTGGTCTAGGTCTAGGTGGTGACAGCTTAATTCTATGATTTGGTTGCTTTCAGGAGTCAGTGTGCCTTAATTTATAAGATATCCTTCCAAATGGGTCATACTGTTAAGCACATATTTTCAGCAATGTATCTCTACCAGGTTGAATAGATTTGTAGTAATTAAGCATATCGAATTTCTTTAAAAAGTTAGAAGTAATATATCTAACAAATCCCTACAGGGTGCTATTGAGCCACTTTTTCATTTTTTCCACTAGGCTCTTTTTAAAAATATTGCGAAGTTTAACAAAAAAGTAAGCATTTCAACTCAGCATAAGTCTTGTGCAAAAACAAAATCTCAAAAAGTGCTACGAGAGCACCCCGAGCAATTTTCTTCTGAACATACTGTATGAATTTCATTCAAAAATATTGAAAAATAGAGTGTCAGTTTCGAAGCAGCTGAACCCTTGTAAATGAGTTGAAACTCACTGTGTCGGAGCCGCCTTAACACTAAAAATCGTAAAAGTATACTATTGTGGTATTATCGTAACATTAATTTGCAATTCAATGGGTTGTGTGTTTGCATGTATTATGATTGATAATAATCAGAAGGAAACATCCGTTTGTGATAGGAATCTGTGTATTTCAGTTAAGAGCATAACACACGACCATCCGTTGTTAAGAACATCAGGCATAAAACGTGGTGGTCGTAGGTCGTATATCTAATCTACTACTATTTTAATGTTATTACTTCGAAAAGATAAGGATCGTTATACTCCGTAGTAGGTCCTTTGAAAGCCAGCAACTTTTAGCCATGACTATATTAAAATATTGAAAACTGCTCATATTTAATGCTCTGTAAGCGTGTCGTAACTAGTCGTAATCTATAACATGCCAACACAAATAAATGGCGTCAAGTAGGTTGACTCTGCACTTCCTATGCAATGCCTTCATCACTTCATAAAGCATTAAGTTCAGCACAAGTTAAGCCTTCTGAGAAAAAAGTCACTAACATGTAAAATAGTGGAATTAAACGGATCAAGTCAGTCAAACAGGGCCATACAATTTCCCTGCCCTACCGATAGCAGAAAGAGACGCTTATCTCAAACACTTCTCTATCATTCAAAGTTTTAAAGACTATTATACCGGAAAATCAATGTTGAGTGAAATATGCAGTAAGCCATCCAAAGGGTCTTGAGTAAGCGTCAGTAAGTCATGCCTGTCAATGTCTGCTGTAGATGATGTCTATTGTAAGATACTGATGGAGCGATTATGTTTTCAATAGGTGATTCTACTGAACTCCCTAAACTATTGCGCTTGATGGTGGAAGTAGATTAACCTTCTCGTAATTGGCATCTGGTGGTGGTTGCTGTGGAGTCCATCCTGATGGACCGGCCTTTTGAGACACATGAACAACATGCGAGTTAGTTGAGTGCGCAGGCTGCTCTGCTTTATTGGTGGCGATGTGCTGCCTTATAGAAGTTTTCTGGAGTTACTCGGCGGAGAGAGAGGTGACGATGCGCAAAGACACACTAAAGGCGTTGGCTTGATTCTGCCGTAGTGGTGCAACATCTTTCGGTCGAGACAGGATGATGAACTCCGGTCTCCCTATTGAGAATGGCACGAAACTTTCTTAGCCCACAGCCAATAGCTTGGTGCTGAACTTATTGTGCTGGCCTTTTGGTGGCGAGCCTATCGTTGACAAGAGGACAAGATTGCTTGTCTGCTATCCTCCAGCGTGGCGGCGATCCCAGCTCCTTGTCGGCTGCGAAACTCTTCTTTGGCTGAGGTGATAGATGATTTTGTCCCTGCGGTGACGGACCTGATGTTTGGTCAGCCATATTACCGCCACCATATTGCAATAAGTAAAAGCAGATTGATTTGGATGTTGGCAAGCCTGATGAAAACTTCTACTACTATTGATTGTCGTATTCTACCTAAAGATCTATGAGAATTTGTCCCAGCTGTTTCTCCTCTCTGCAATAACTATAAATATACTTTGAAAGAGTTAGTGTCTCATAGATGGCACTATAGTCAACTAGATGCACATATATGATCGTATAGTTGGATAAAGGATCATCTTGCGGAGAGGAGAAACATAGCTGTGACCAATTATCATAGATGATGATGATGATATGATATCCCATTTTATCTCGGATAATTTTTGGATTCTGATATATAGAAATAGGCCGGGTATCTTCAATTAGAATATGTTGATCAATTCAATATTTTAACGAATAAAATCAAAATTTTTCTTTTGTCGAAAGACTATCTCGACCAATGCATTATCTCTTCAGGATTCTAACACAATTGATATATGAGCTTACACACCGAAAGCTGTTAGCGTAGTAAATGACTGTGATTTCTCGAACCCTGGGAATTCTAGTTACACAGTACTTTGCTTGGCCATTCTTCATTCTCTCCTGTTCCGAAGTATACAGGGTGTATAAATAGTAGGCTCACCCGTCATTCCCCAATATAGTTTCGTCCGCACCCACCTATTTTTAGCAAACTATTTTTTGGCTCATTTTGAACAAAAAAATAACTCGGCAACGTTTCACTGAAGTTGACCTGTTTGGCTTTAATTTTAAGCATTCCTCTACAATAGTGGTTGCCAACCTTTTCAGTGTGCTGAGCTACTTTGATAATTTTGGAATACACAGTGAGCTACTTAGTCGTAAGTCGTAAGCAATGTAAGCCCACTTAAATGAAATTATACACAGTTGTATGCGACATAGATGTGTTTATTTTACTAATACTATTAATAAACTTAAATAAACTAAAAACTAATACATACTACATAACTACATCCCTTCCTACCAATCGTAGCTGTTTGAAAAATAAACCAAATTTTTCGTCAGCTACAATGGCATGTCACATACGATTTAAAAAAGGTACATAAAAATAAAACATGTCTACATGCGTGTTCAATGAAAACCCTGACACTCAGACTAACTGACCATTTTTTTTAATGTTTGGAGTATAATTTGATACAACAATTCGAATACAATTATCCAAATGTTCATCTGTAAGTCCATTACGGTATTTGTTTTTAATAAACTTTATATTTGGAAAAGGAGATTCACACAGATAGGTTGAACTAAATAACGCTTTCACTTTCAAGGCAACACGACATAAAACTGAATATTTATCTTCACTTACTGAAGGCCATATACATTTCGTATTTAAGACTAATGATTTTGAAGCTAAATCATTTTGAAACGCAGACACTTCCATTTCTGTCGCAGCGATATTCGCTAAAATTCTGCGTAACAGAAGTTGCAAACTGTTAGATATAAAGTTTCATGATGGGTGAAACAACAAATTCCGCCACTATAGCAATTCCGTTGAAATCCTTGAAACGATTTTTGAAGTTACATGCCTTTCTCTTACTACTGCTCGTAATGTTTTTAATTGCAGGCCAACTCTAACCCATCCGCTGTCCCGTTCAGTTTTAAGCTGCGTATTTATTCCGTTCAAAGTAATCGAGATCGTTCTCCAACAGATCGCTCACCGCAGTGTTGTCGCTGCTTCTGTTTATTATGAGAATTTACAAAAATTACGGAAGCCTCTATGATTTTCACACCTTTTTGAAATATGTTGTTAGCCACCATCAAGAAAAACGGAAAAGAAAGAGAATAAAAAGAATAAAGAATAAAAATCACAGAAACGGTGACCGATAAATATTAATGTTGTCCTATCCTTATTCTGCTTAATGTACAAAAGAAGTTTAAAAAGATATATATATATATATATAGGTATAGATAAATGTATTGCGACATGACTCAATAGTTCGTAGATCGAAAATTACACGCACAATTTTTTTTTGAAGGATAAAAATAAGAAACCGTTCAAAAGCTTGTCCCCATGTAGTATAGAATAATAAATGTGACCAAGGCAAAGTATGCTTTATCCAATTTATTGCAATATACCTGTCAACGGATAGCCGTATGTCTACTTATTTTTGGTACTGCCCAGTGAACTGGGTAAAAACAGTTTTGCGTTGATTAATAATTAAGCGGTTGGCATTACACCAATAACAGAGCTGTTCTGTGACAGATATGATTTTTGTGAACATTTCAGCTTTATTCCAAGCAGATATTATTATAGTTGTAACAGCCGTTTAGCATAGACGATGGCTTTTCTAAGACCATACCCACTTGTTGCTTCCTCTTTCGTCTGTCTTCAAGACTAGACCTGAGACCTGTATCGCATTGATGAGTTGGTAACGAACACGAAACAGCACTGTCTGCGGTTGGTCATAGTTACAGGAGACGGAACATCTCCATTTCAGATGAAAGATATTTCCAGGAGTGACTTTAATTTTCTTAGCTCGTATACTTTGCCGTAAGCGTCGAAGTTTGGCGTTGACTTCATACTGTTTTCCTTTGCGGCGTTGTCTCCGTACACGGTAAATCACCTTAGGAAACCAATTACAATAAATAAAGATATTAATAAAAATTGACGCAATTATCATCAATCTTTCGGCGGCGGCAGATTCGCACACCTTCAAATAAATAGCATAGTGCCGCGCCGCTTGAAGCTTCGGAATTTCAAAGGCTTACTGGTTCCGGCACAAGCGCTGCGCTGTGAGAGAAATTGAAAGTTTCTAAAGAGGAATTCTGCACCACGAAACGTCCATCTGTTTAAAGGATGGAAAGTATTTTATATCAAATTGAGTATGATAAAAATATATTGCGAGTGGGTTGGTTAATTAAATAAAATTAAAATAAAAGCGATTTTGGGAAAATTCCATTTTTTTCGTTTATCTTGAGAAATACTCGGAATTGCCAAACTTTGTAAGTACCTTTTTATGCCAGGTTTCGTGAAAGTTGAGACTTTTACGTTTGAAATAACAAATTCAGCGAAAAGAAATTTCAAGTACAGCCCAGTCACTTGTAAGTATTGTTCAAAGTTGTCTGCGAAAGATTCACAGATATATGTATGTATGTGCTAGGTGCAAGGACAGATTTACAGGCAATACGACAATTTAAAGTGCTACATAGTCTGGCCTATTTTGGAGTTAAATCTTAAATGTATAGCAATACTTCAAAACTAATTTTGCCACGTGGTAACTCTCAACTTACAGCAAAAATATAATTTGGGAATTAATTTCCGAAATCACTCTGACATTTCTCTATCACGTTTTGCACTTAAACTAACGCGCCTCTTAAGAAGGTATTGTTCACTTTCTGCTTTAGGTTGGTAACAGGTTAAATGAAGAGAATTGATCCCCACCACAAGTACCTGCAAATAGTTCCAACATCACACATAAATCCTAACCTTTCGACCACACCACAAGATGTGAATCTGTGAAGTTTTTAAGGAATTTTATTCAATCGACGTGTCCTTATCCATACATATTTTATCATTAAAACATAATTGTGTTCGCCACCGTTTTTGAAAAACGGATCCGCGTAAATCCAGTTTTTTGTCAGCTAGCCATGTTTTCTCAAATACAATTTAATACATCAAACACTAACACCGATTTCATTGACGAAGTAAGTAGTTAAATTATAATCAATTGAGCATGGTTTGCAATTTACTATTTCCAATTTTATTTTTAGGATAAACCACAACCACGCGGCCGGTTTTTTCCGATTTTTTGTTATATACCTTTCTCCGCATGATCATCTTCTGTTTGTAGATCTTTTGGGCTTGCAGCGCCACAGCAAGTGGCTATAACCGGTCGCGTGATTGTGGTTGGGGTCGCCTTGAAAATTTGAGATTATCTATTATTTTATACTACAATGTGTATCTACTTTTGTGGTTGCATATGTGCATTCATTTCGGGCGTGATGAAGCCAACAAGCAGAAATACGTATCGCTCGGGTTACCTATCCTATTTTCTGCTCGAATCCACTTTCCTTCTTTTTGCGGATTTTGCCCATTATTTTCCGATTTTCTGTTATATACTTATTTTCTCTTTATATATATGTACAGGGTGGCCCATCCATGTGTGACGGAATATTAGTCATAAACAAATACATTTTTGGTAAATCTACTTATGGCATGTTATACATGACATTTGAGGGCACATTTCTAAAATATGGGCAATTATACAAGGTGTCTAAATAGACTGCCTCAAATTTTATTGCATATTTGGATAAACCAATTCAAAAGAAGAAGATTGATATGACATACTATGGGGTTTTGGTAATTAGCTACTGAGATGTAAGGTGTTTTGTCCAGAAAAACCGTCCACTTCGGCAACCCCACAATCCGCCATTTTGAAATTTGGAGTGCTGAATTTTGTATCAAAAGAACTTACACACCTCAGCTTTTATCTTATTTGTTACTTTTTCGAATCTTCATGTTTGCTCATACAGGGTGGTCAAACACGCGAATTGTACTATTTGTGCAAGTTTGGGGGTTTATAAGTCTTTTTTTGGTACAAGTTTTGATTCAGATAAAATCACTAGATTTTGAGTTATTAAGCTTTTAATAGAACAAAAAACCAAAATTAAGGAAAAAAATCACATCATCCATGGAAACAAAAGACAAACAGTGGGCTAGTTCCATATTGCCACTAAGAGTAAAGATTTGATGTAAGAACTAATAATTGTCAGAACAGTATAAATCAGTTTCAAACGTAATAGAGAAAAACAACTATAACAACAACATAAACAACTATCACTACTCAAGACCTAATCTACGAAAAAATATGCAACTTTATTAACTTTCACTACGTTCAAAATACCAGTGAAAAGCGGATCTGAAAATATTAATCAATTTCCATTTTTTTCCTAAAACTTCAACACCCCGAGTTTGTGTAAGGAAACATTTTTGGACCATAGTTTACAGTGGCGAAGCGTCCATGTAACCATTGTTACCATTGGTAACAGTTGAAAATCCTAAAAATAAATATTTTATGACCAAGTGCTGTCAAATAATTTCATTTATTTGTTTACCAATAGCGATATGTAACAGTAATTCAGTAAATAACAAATTAGCCCCACGAAAATAATGCGCCCTATAGTGTCTACGTTTTGCGAACACGATGAAGCTGACTCGCCTCGACTTGGTTGTCGGTTGTTACCATTTTCATTTATGGATATACTTGGTAGTCTGTCGGGGACCGTCGGTACCGGCTCGTGTCTGATAGCGGTCGCCCGAGTGCGTGGGGCGCTGCGACTATTATGTGGGCTTGTTACCATTTTTTGATTTGGTTACTCACTCGTTAGTAGCCGTTTTAGTTACCGGCTGTAGTATGCGAGCAATTAAACATGGATGAGTGTCGCTGCGTAATCGATCAACTACTTGAAAAGTCATTCTCCTTGTATAATTTTCAAGAAAAAAAGGAGATCATTGAAAATGGAAGACCAACGCCTATTTTAGATGATTTTAAAAAGGAATAAAAATCGTAATTAGATATTTTAAATTAAGTTGGTATATGGAAACTCTTGTTTATGTGGTTATAAAAAAACAGATTGTATTGTTGGCGATGTCTTCTCTTTTACACATAATAAAATGCAGCGGAGTCAACGATTTAAATAGTTTTAGGGCTCTAAAACGGAGACATGAAATTTCTCCGTTACATGTGAGATGTGTAGCCAATTTAATTCAGTTTGGCAAAACAAGAATCCAATGTTGTCTTAACCAAGCTTTTAGGCAGCACACCTCTAGATACCGTATGTTTTTTGGTAAAACAGGAATTACCGTTTATTTTGAAGGGGATGACTCTGCCAATAGAGGAAATTACAGGGAATTGTTAAGATTCATTGCCAAAAGAGAACAAACATCTAGAAACGTCGACTGTTTTTTCGGACGGCTTGGATTAGTCATAGCATAAGACGATGAGGTATATCAAGTGCCCCAAACGCTCAGTCCAGGAATGTTTACCTTAATTCAAAAATAGTTTAAATAAAATACCTAAAATAAGCAAAAGCTTATATTTGGGAGGTTCAAAATACACTATTTTTGGTAACAATTTAGGAAAAGCCACTCGTCGCCACTGATAGTTTATAAAGCAAACTTACATTAATTTTTAATGTAGATTCACACCCTTAAATATTCGCATATCATTGAGGAACACCTGTATAAACCTCTTGCTTAACGTAGCCCCATAGAAAGAAGTCCATCGGTGTCTTATCTGGTGATCTAGGAGGCCAAGATATAGGCCCATCATGACCGATCCAACGATTGTTACTCCAGGTGTCCAAATAGTTACGCGCACGATTATGCTAATGCGCAAGTGCACCGTCATGTTGGAGTACATATGCATCCGAGTTTGCAGGTTGACATCCTCCAAAAACAGAGGCAAATGCTCGATCAAAAAATTCAAGTATTATGTACCTGTTAATCTGTTGTCGAAAAAGAAAGGCTCGATAACTTGTCTACCAATAACTCCTCCCCAAACATTCAAGCTCCATTTATTTTGGAAATCTACTTGCCTAACCCAGTAATGGTTTTCCGTCACATAATACTGCATGTTATGCCTGTCGACAACACCTTTGCCGTTTAAAGTTGCCTAATCGCTAAAAAGAACCTTATCCAGGAAAGTAGTATCTTCACTCACTTTATTTAGCATTATTCTACTAAATTCCATTCGAGCTGCGAAATCCTGAGGACGGAGGCCTTGATGCAAGCATAGGTGATATCGATAGTACCTACGCTTGTGAATAAACCTTTGGACAAAAGTTCTGCATATATCAGTTTCTGCTCCAATTTGCCGTGCACTTAAATGGGGATTTTCCTGCAACTTTAATAGAACCTCCAGCTGATTCGCCTCATTGTTGACACTTGGATTATTGATACATTTTTTACTATATTCCACTGCTCCACTTGATTCAAAGCGTTCTCGTGGTGTGGAAAATGTTTCCGGCCTTGGATGTCGCATATTAGGGTACCCTTGCTTATAAATGCGAGATGCTAGAAAACTATTTCTTTGGGCTTCGCCCAAAACGAACACCATATTCACCATTTCTTCTTTGGAAAAATTCATTTTCACACACGTTTTTATTATAATGCTCACAAAGCTAATTTGGACATTTTGTAACTAATCAACAATTTATTTGTTTCCAAGGATGATGTGATATTTTAGGGAATTACGCCGTTCCATAAATGACGTGCTAATAACCAAAAAAATAGCCGTAAAAACCCTTATGTGTCTAGTATAAAAAAAAAAGCTTATAAAAAATTGAATCCAAACTTGCAGAAATATACAGGGTGATGCATTTGAAATTTTTGAGAAAAATTACAATTTGCGTTTTGACCACCCTGTATGAGCAAAAATTATAATTCGAAAAAGTAACACATAAGATAAAAGCTGAGGTGTGTAAGTTTTTTCTGATACAAAATTCAGCACTCCAGATTTCAAAATGGCGGACTGAGAAATTGCCGCAGTAGGTTTTTTTCTATGCAAAACACCTTATATCTCAGTGGCTAATTATCAAAACCCCATAGTACGTTAAAACAATTTTCTCTTCTTTTATTTAAATATGCAATAAAACTTGAGGCATTCCATTTAAAATATCACAACTTTGACATGTAGGTTGAAATTGGGAAACCCTGTATAATGGTCAGTATTTCAGAAATATGCCCTCAAATGTCATGTATAGCATCCCAAAAATAGATGTTCCCAAAATATATTTGTTTTTGACTAATATTCCGTCTACACATGGATGGGCCACCCTATATATATATATACAGGGTGGCTCATCCATGTGTGGATGCACATTTATAAATTATTGGCAAATTTTACAGGGTGTCCCAATTTTGACCTTCGTATCAAAGTTGTGATTTTTTAAGTGGAATGCCTCAAATTTTGTTGCATATTTTGATAAAGTAATTAAAAAGAATAAAATTGATATAACATACTATGGGGTTTTGGTAATTGGCTATTGAGATATAAGGTGTTTTGTGTAGAAAAACTCCCCATTTCGGCAACCCCTCAGTCCGCCATTTTGAAATTTGTATCAAAAAAAACTTACATACCTCATCTTTTATCTTATTTGTTACTTTTCACTAATCCACTCGGTCGTTCGCCACTCGCCCTTCCATTCGGTTGGTGTAATCACGTTTGCAGTTGGCGAGCTGGTGAGTACACGTGTTCTATTGCAATTTATCCATTTTCGCTCGATAATTTTCCTCATTCTTTCAATTTTGTTTTTTTTTGTTCATTTTGAAAATGTCCAAGTGGACAAGTGAAACAACAGCGAAGTTTATGCAGGAACGTCTCCTTCGAAAGGACGGTATGGGCGATAGATTCGTTTGCTCCATACAAAAGTCCAGGTCTGGACGGCATATTACCGGCCATGTTACAGCAAGGACGGAGTTCTGTCGTTCCTCACCTGTTGAAGGTGTTTCGAGCATGTGTGGCCACGGGCTTCACACCTAGAAGCTGGCGGCAGGATAAAGTGGTATTCATTCCCAAACCGGGCAGAGCTAGATATACTGCCCCGAAGGATTTTCGTCGGATTACTCTTTCATCTTTTGTGCTGAAGACATTCTAAAGGATAGTTGATATATACTTAAGGGATGGCCCGCTGGAAAGGTGTGTCATTCACGCAAATCAGTTTGCATACCAAGCTGGGACATCGACTGATCTGGCATTACACAATCTGGTCGGTAGGCTGGAGAAGACTCTAGATCAGCGAGAAGTGGCACTCGTGGCCTGTTTGGACATTGAAGGTGCATTTAATTGCACCACAACTGACTCTATCAGACATGCCTTGGTTAGACACGGGGTTGAATCAATCCTAATAGATTGGGTCCTATCTACTCTGGAGGGTCGGGTAGCAACAGCTATGCTGAATGACGTAAGCTGCAGCGTCAGCGTAGCTAGAGGCTGCCCTCAGGGCGGAGTTCTGTCACCCCTAGTGTGGTGCATTATGGTGAACGAACTCCTCGTTAGGCTCAGCAGTATGGGTATCTACGTGCAAGCTTATGCTGATGACTTAAGCATAGTAGTTAGGGGACGTTTTTGTAGAACAGTCCCTGAAATTATTCAGGGCCCTCTGCGCTCTGTGGAATTGTGGTGCAGGGAAGTCGATCTTTCTGTTAATGGTGGAAAGACCGAGCTGATCCTATTCACTAGAAGAAGAAGGCTTGACGGGCTGGTCATGTCGACCTTCTTTAGGACTAGATTAGTTTTGTCCCAGTCAGTGAAATATCTGGGACTTATCCTGGATTGCAAACTGAACTGGAGAGAGCATGTGGAATACAAGGTTAGCAAGGCTCGCAATTCGATGTGGGCTTGTAGACGTGTTGTCGGTGTAAGGTGGGGGCTTAAACTCAAAGTGGTATACTGGCTCTACACGACGATAGTACGTCCATCTCTCTTGTACGGCTCCCTGGTCTGGTGGCCTTGCATTAGAACTGAGTCAACTAAGGCCAAACTCAATAAAATTCAGCGTTTGCCCCGTATTAGCATTACAAGCGCAGTGCGAACAACGCCATTGAGTGCAATGGAAGCTCTGTTGGATCTCCCACCGTTGGAACTGGTGATCCGCGGTGAAGCGATAGTAGTCGCTCATCGACTGTGGAGTCAGGGAAGCTGGGCTTTCTCGAATCCTGTCAAGGGGCATACTGCCATCTTAGTCGAATTGCAAAGGGAGGACCCCGTCCTTCTAAGCAGGGGTGATCGTATTACCCCTAAATATCGCTTCAACCGCAAGTTTATTGTGGAGTATCCAACGAGGGAGGAGTGGCACGCCGATAGCTAGAGACTCTCTGGAGTGAGGGGACAGGTCTGGTACACGGACGGCTCGGTCACCGAAGAGGGCTCAGGTGCTGGGGTCTCTGGGCCTAGAACTAGGCTATCTTTGCCTCTACCACTATTTTCCAGGCGGAAATCTTTGCGATTCTGGCTTGTGTATCTCACATTCTGGAGGATGGGTGGGCCTAGGAGAAGAATAACAATCTTATCTTACAGCCAGGTTGCAATGAAAGCACTAAGTGACTGTAAGATTACGAGTCTTGTACTGCAATGCAGGGAGGCTCTGTGCCTCAACGCGAGGCATCCGGTGTCGTTAGTGTGGGTACCGGGGCACGCTGGGATAAGGGGCAATGAGACGGCGGATACTATGGCGAAGACAGGATCAGCTAGCACGCTCGTTGGTCCTGAGGCAGCTCTAGCAGTGACGGCGCATAGAGCAAGGAGGAGAATGGAGACGTGGGTTGCAAGAAAACACTCTCAGAAATCGAAAAGTATCTCCAGACATCTCCGCCAGGCACGGCAACTCATTGAAGGGCCCAGTGCTAAGGATGGACGTTTCTGCTTATCTCTGGATAGAGCCAACCTAAGGTTGCTGGTGGGACTGTTGTATGGCCATAACACGTTAAGACCCACCTGCACGTGATGGGGGTGGCTGAGGATCCCTTGTGTGAACGCTGCTATATATATATACATATTTGGATATGTATTTGCATAAAAGGTATATATCTGATGGATGTTATGAATGAACGATGTATCCATAATGAAATGTGTATGTCACATATATATATATATGATGTAAAAATCTATTCTTGTTCTTCTTGCTCTATTCGTATACTTTCAGCGTCTTTCCATCATGAGGAGCTGCAGATGCCAGTTTCTTCTCACTGCATATTAAACTTTCTATTAGGAGATGTCAGAGGTCGTGATCTTGTAAATCACTTTTATACTCAATTGACACAATAATGTTCACTAGTCAGATGAACTGAGGTAAATAATTATCGCAAAACTTACCTTTTTTCCACTAAAAAATACTGTGAAATAACGTACCGCGTGGAGGCACACACGAAATACTCGCTATGCCAAACACGCGTCAAACACACACAGACATGGAATTAAATAAAGTGGAAGTAGGTAAGCGGGTCAGATTGCCACGATGCCAAAAATTTACCTGACGGATTCTGATAGCGGAAAATTCGAAGTCTGCTGCTCCTATGCGGACGGGCTGCTGTCTTTCCTCCGTTGATATATTTTTTATGAGTTGTAATTAATCCTCCGTGGATTCGGCAATATGTCATACAAAAGCTCAAAAACCTAACTACGACTACAGAAGTGTCACGACGAGCTGGTACAACATGGGGTACAAAAAAAGTCAGCTTCTACAAAAATACATCATCAACTGGAATAACCATTATGTAGAAAAATAGACCAAGCTTTATAATGATGTGAAGTTATAAGGAAAACTTGCCTTATGTACCAATTTAAAAAAATCTACTTCAGAGATTACTCGCGTGTTAAACATCAGAACATAAGAATTCCCCCGGGGATACGGAACAATGGTCAGTGAGAAATCCAACTCCTTTGTCCTCTCCCTCTCCATTCTATATGACACCTAGTGAAGCCTTGCGGGTGCAATTTATCTTTTGCGATGTTACCGGACACTGGCGACTAAGGTTTACGGAATATTAATTCGAGGACAAACTTAAAGTGTAAATGTGGCCGTATATCTCCCCTAATCTGCGCACATTTGCTAGCGGGGTGTCCTGCAGGCAGGTGATGTCGCAAACTACTGTCGAATTTAATACGCGATCATTTCCTGCCGTTTCTGCTAAATCTCGCATTTGGAATATCCTCTGGAATGATAAAAGAGACCATAATCTGATAAAGTAGAAGGAAAATAATAATTCATAGTATAATATGATATGAACGAATCGGGAGGTGAATTTGAGATATACAGGGTGTTAATAAAGTATGGAGACAAACTTTAACCATCGAATCCTTGGTCAATTTGAAGACTAAATGTTCAAATGAACATGGGTCCGTAACGGCTTTCATTTTGAGCTAGAGCACTATCATTAAAGAAATACGAGTAATGTTTCAAATATTTCTATGAACAATGAAACGTATTTATTGAACAGTTGGTATAACCTATGATAAATTTTGCATGTTTTACAAGTTGCTGAGGCTCAATAAGAACGTTGTTGAAAATATTATCCTGCATTTTTGGAAAAAAAATTATTTAGAAGGTCAATAGTATTGAACATTCGAACAGAACGACAACAATAGAAAATATCGAATAGTTTTTTTTTACAATAAATGTTCAAATTGGCCACAAATTATTTGAGAAAATAAATTAATTCCATTGTTTTCGGATATGTCATAGGTGTCTTAGACAGGCACAATGCTTAAATTTTAAAAGTATTGGGATCAAAACAAATCATTGTCATGCTATTTTTTTCAAAAAATACTGGATAATATCCGTATCTACATATATGGAGGGTTTGAAAACAACTGTAAATCATGTCATATTCACCACAGGGCATACTTAATTAATATTAATATATATATATATATATATAATTTTTCAGAACAATATAATTATTTCTTTTAGTGCATTAGCATGCTCTAGCTGCGGACCCATGTTCATATGGAAATTTCGTCCTCAAATTGACCAAGGATTCGATGATTAAAGTTTGTCTAGATACTTTATTAACACCCCGTATAATTGATTGCTTGGGACCTCCCGTAGGTCTTAGGGTCGCATTTCCTCGAATTTGGTGTTTCAGCACCCGCCGATCTAACCGGGAAGCTAGTTTTGCATTAGATCAGAAAAAGTTGAAAAAGTTTTCCTAAGATTACTCAAAATATTATATGACATTACAGCTAAAAACTGTTCAAAGAATAGTGTTTGCATAAAATGTGGTAAGAGTGGCCATCAGCCTCATGCCTAAAACGATGTGAATTGTCCGAACTGCATGGAAATCAAATCTCAAGTATAATACAAACTTTGACATCAACCACTCATCGTTAACAAAATATGTAGAATAATACAAATGGAATATGATAAATAAAAAACAAAGCTTACAGATCATAGCAATTACAGACAAAACAAATAGTAAATTATACGGGGTATTTTAAATTCGACCCTCACCATTGGGATCTCGAAAACGGCAAGAGATACCAAGTCACTTTTTCTAATCTTTAAGATGGTATAATTAGAATTTTAACATGACGTTTGTTCTCTTGTCCTTCAGCATCAACTTTATTTTTTCTTATGGACGCCGTACTTGATTTGCACAGATGAATCAACATTTTAATTCCAAAAATGTATGTCATACATGGACATTGCCAAACATTATTTAGTCCAGAAAAACAGAAGTTCCTTCGTAGGCCTTGAAATTATCAGATTTCATTTGTCTCGCATACAAGACTAGACCTCAAATTGAACGTAGCAACTGAGTCTGGAAGACTGAGAAGAAGGGAATTAAATCGAGCAGTGAACAAAATGTACAGAGAAGACTCATGGTTTGCTTGCAAAATAACGGACAATATTTTGAACATCTGCTATGATTTGCCTCTGCTTATTCATGATATTATTGCTATTACCATCAATAAAATTTTCATTTTATATTCAGGTTTTATTATAGCTTTTTATTTCCTTATAATTTTCACCTAACGACAAATTTATGATTAACTAAGGAAATACATCACTGAATTTAGGACTGAAAGGTCCATTTGAATGTACAAAATTACAATATAGCGTATCCGGTACCTTGCTTTAGAAATCAAGCTTTATAGCTTCTGCGCGCTCCTTTCGCTTTTCGGTACGGATTCTCTGAATGGAGGACTTGCTTATAGAAAACTCGTCAGTGTTATGTCCAAGTGCCTCAATGATTGCTTCAATAACAAAAACAGCATTTCTTATTCTTAACTGACACCTATCTAATACTGCCACTAATTTTATAGTTATGAAAGTTTTCCTCACTTGAGACTGTGTGCTCTGTGTTGGGATGGACAACGTTTTTTGTAAGTGTATCTCGGAATCTGAAGATCACTTCTTATATATACTGAGTGACAAAAAAGGAAAACACCTACCTATGTTTATCCGACTAATAATTTTTGGCACATACGTTCAGTGTCCATTACTAGTAAAATATGTAAATTTCCAGCTTTATTCGTCAACTGACTGCCGAAGCCGGTTCAACAATGTGTTGAGGATCCACGATTTCTTATACACTCATTGACACGTCTGGGCATCGAGCTGATAAGGTGGTCGATATCCTGTGGGGTATCTCATTCCAGGCTACTGCAACTTCGTGAGTAAGAGCTGCTTAAGTCCGTGGAGGGTGTTGCACATTCAAGAGCATGCGACCTATCAGGTCCCAGACATGTTCAACCAGAGATAGGTCAGGCGATCGTGGTGGCCAAGGTAAACGGTTGCTGCGATGTTGATCCATGAAGGCTAACGATGCTCTGGAAACACGCGGTCTGGCATTGTCTTGCTGAAGAATCGGGTTTCGGATGGTGTTTAGGTATGGAATAAGATGAAGCTCCACTACTTACTGAATATAGCGCCGGACTGTCATATGTCTTCTGATGAAAATTACTGGTGATATGCATACCATAACTCCCACGGTGTGGTGAACGTGACGCTCTCTGTCAAATTGTGAGTCACGTCTTTCACCACGTCGCCTTCTCACTCTTGCCCGACCATCGTGCATCCCCAGACAGAAGCGGGATTCGTCATTAAAGACCACCTGATTCCATTATCGGTCCCACAGAATTCCTTCTCTACACCAGAACAAACGGTTACGCCGATATTCAGCTGTCAGAGGTAGCACCCATTGTGGGCGATAAGAAAACAGGCCAAAAACTGTCGTATTCGGCGATATACCGCACGCATACCAACCATCCTTCCATGCTCCTCAAGCCACTGATTAGCGATGTTTCGAGTACTATTGAATCTGTCTGTCAGTGCCAGAAGTCTTAGGCCCGTATCGTTTTGTTATTGTAGGGCGCCTGTATGGCCTGCTTGATTGTCATAGTTTTCTACTTCTCCCTGTCAGCGCTCTATTTTGAGGTTACCTCACAAACATCTATTTGCACCAAATTGTGCTTGCTTTTGAGTTATATCATGTTTTATCAGCCTGAAATTTCCTACAATTTAAAAAGAAAACATATCTTCACAATAGGAGAGCGCTGACGCTGACACGGGACAAGTGTAATCTAAAAATTTTTGAAGGAGAGAAAGGAGTATGACAATCCAGGAGACCATAAACGCGCCCTACAATTGTAGGGACGACTGACGATACGGGCCCTAACCAGCGGTCTTGTCGCTCTGTGGTCTATCTGGGTCGTCCAGAATCCCGAGTTCACACTGTAGTATACTGCTTAAGGATCTGTTGGTCCTCCTAGAAAATTCTCTTATCGATAGACCGGCTTCACACCACCCGACAATTCGACCCGTCTCACTCTAGGCATTTTGAGTAATCACAAAAAGACTTCTCAATAAGCTACACGATATTTAACATTTAACTGATATCGTAAATGTACGAAAACTGAATGCTTCTTCATCACCAAACAATACAGGCAGTCACCTCAAAAAGGTAGACAATATATATATATATATAGAGAGAGAGAGAGAGAGAGAGAGAGAAAATGAAAATTATCATGCGGAGAAAGGTATAATAACTAATAGAAAAATTATTGGGCAAAATTCGCAAAAAGGGGGAAGGTAGGTTCGAGCAGAAAATACCGAGCAATACTTATTTCTGATTGTTGGATTTATCAGGCCCGGAATGAATGCACATATGTAACTACAAATGTAGACACGCATGCCCATCTTCGGAACGCGTTTTAGAGAATTCAGTCCTTCTATGTGAGAAACAATTTTCTTTAATGTTTTCCACATCATTTCAGAATTACTCTTATTTTTTTCTTTTCCGTCCTGAGAACTGTTACACTGTCATTTCTTGATTTTGAACATTGTTTCCAAACGTTATCACTTTATTTATCAAAAATTTTCTATAGTCATCATCGCGTATTAATTTTGACTACTTGAATATCTGTGAAAACCAAGTTCACTCCTTCATGTACTGTTTTCTTGACCATAACTTCTCCCATTTACTTAGGGGAAATGTGCCGAATATCGCACCCATTTGGAAATAGCTATATACGTATAAAATCGTTAATTGCGATGGAATAAATGTGATTCTTGTTCAGTAAGTTTGGAAATTGTATGGTCTTAGTGAACAGTGAATGTATTCCAATCAAATTCCATCGCACTGGTATGCGATATTAGGAATATGTACTTTTTTTGTGGGATAGTGTTAGTGGAACAAAGTATGCTAAAACCATTTATTTGAATATCAGTCTAAATAAATACATAAAATAAAACCGTATTCTTTAAAACAGACACTGCACAAGTCAGACTTTGAAAGAAAATTCAATCTACAAGCAAAAGTCACAAACAAATTTTTGATGATCATCAGTTCCGGAGCACTCTTCATGACACCAGACTTTACATTTGACACAGGCAATCCACTTTTCGCCCGCTCTGTCGCTCAAATAGGTTTGATTGAAGTACGCACTGTCTTCATCATCTGTGGAAACTGTTAAATCTTCAGCTATATCAATATCTGAATCTGAAGAGCTTACCGGTTGCTTTTTTATTTTTTCTAGTCGCTTCTTCGTCCCTTTTGACTTCATTGTACGGCTTTCACTTTCTTTTTCAACTGGAGCTTCATTTTCCTGATTTTCGAAGCATTTCCTAGCCACATTTCCGACACATTTCCTTTGCAGTGTTTTAGCTCCTTTTCCATTTGTTTTTTTTTTGGGCTTTGCTCAATCATTAGCCAGGCTATCCTAAGGTGAACTGGTTAGCAGAGCAGCTGTACTTGCTTTTCTGCCTTGCGTAGGGTTAATAGGTGCCTTTGACGTAGAAGGCAAAGGGCTGATATCTGTTGGTAAGACTAAATATCCCTCTAAATTGTTTTGAATTATGCTGCAGCTCGGTTGAGACTCTATTTTATATTTGGATTATGGAAGTATTTTGATCATGTAGAACAAAATCGCTACCATTCGCATCAGAAACGAATTCATGAGGCTGGAAAACGTTCCGATTCAAAGAAAATAAGCCTGTGATTCTAAATCGATTTGTTACTGTTGCACCCGTTGCTGCTTGATTGTAGGCTTATTCAAAAAGTCTTCCAACTTGGTAATGTGTAACAACTTTAGCACTGTTTTGTCTCAACCAATTTTCGATGGCCTGCGCCTAGTACGTTTCCAGCGACATAAAGACTTTGACAAGCTTCTGCATTTAATGGGTACAATGCGGAGGTAGGGAAATCATATGCACTCCTTTTTCTCGCGCAACTTCAAGCAGTTCTAAATTCCTGGTATGTGAGTAGTGCTCATCCAAAACCAGTACGACAGGGTCATCTTTGCTAGGCTTCACGTTAGGGAAAAACTGTTCTCTAAACCACTGCAGGAAGCTGTACAACCGGATTTATGGCATACAGCGATGGATCCATTCGGGGTTCCATCTAGCAATTCAGCCTCATATTGACCCTGGGAAATACAAACAGCGGTGGAATCATACATATCACTACAGTTACAAGTGAGCCTCTTTGGGCCGATGAAAGTGCGCCAACTTGTCTCTTTCCTTTAAGGCTGAGACTTTACTTGTTTTGTGTTGCACGATGGTGAGCCCCGTTTCATCGCAATAGTACAGCTTATTTGGCAAATATTCAATGATGTTCATTAAATGCTCAAATATACTAAGTGACATATAAATCCGAACACCCAGTTTAAATGGTTTTATTTTAATAAAATTTTGTATAAGTACTTAATGAAGCATAATAAGTAAATGATAAAAATTTCAAAATGATTGCACTGATTTAAAGCCCTTTAACCTTTAATAATGTGTGGATGCACCCTGATGTGCTACGCATTCTCCAACGCGCCTAGGCATGCTTCTGATCAGGTGGTCAATGTCCTTCTGTGGCATCTCATTCCAGGCAACCACCAACTCCTCTCGAAGTGCTTCTAGAGTCTGAGGAGGACGTTGCAAATTGAGCAATCTCCTACCCATCATATCCCACACGTGCTCAATTGGGGATAAGTCGGGAGATCTTGGTGGCCATGGTAACAATGTGACATCATTATGTTGAAAGAAGTCTATTGTGACTCTTGCAACATGTGGTCGGGCATTATCTTGTTGGAAAGTTGGATCTGCCAGGGTGTCAAGATAGGGTAAAAGATGGGGTTCTAGAACTTCGTGGATATAACGCTGCGCGTTCATGTTACCTCTGATGAAGATTAAAGGTGACCTGGAACCATAAGCTATAGCACCCCAAACCATAACTCCAACAGTGTGATGAACATGTCTTTCAACAAAAAACTGTGGATTCCTGCTTCCACCACGTCGCCTTCTAACCCTAGCACGACCATCGTGCATGCCTAAACAAAATCGAGAATCGTCACTAAAGACAATACTGTTCCATTCCTGATCCCAGACTGACCGATGTCTGCACCACTCAAGGCGATTACGTCGGTGTTCTCGAGTTAAAGGGAGGACCCAGTGTGGCCGGTATGAAAACAAGCCAAAACTTCTCATTCGTCGGTAAACACTTCGCATGCCAATAGGTCTTCCGTGTTCTGCAAACCATTCATTTGCAATGGACCTAGTAGTGGAGAAACGGTCCCTTAAGGCCAATAATCTTAGGCGGCGATCTTCACGGTCTGTTGTTCTACGGCGGCGTCCAGTGCCCCTTGCTCTTTGCGTACGGCCTTCTCGAAGCCATGCCTGACAACACCTAACCACAGTGTCTACACTTCTTTGCACTCTAACTGCAATTGCCCGAAAAGAAAGTCCAGCTTCCCGAAGTCCCACTATACGGCCCCTATCAAACTCACTAAGTTGACGAAATCGTTCAGGTCTCCGTACTCTAGGCATCGTAACCGATCGTAAAGGATGTCAAGAACCAAAATCCGCGAACGTTGATTCTTTACTGCGGCTGAAATATTCATTTTTAGAGCGTTAGTGAATTAAAAAAAAAGCAGTATAAAAACCGGAATGTCCAACTGATAAGGCTGAAAATTTTTTCACTTGTTATTTACAGTAAGATAAATACATTCACCAACTTTTATTAAAATAAAACCATTTAAACTGGGTGTTCGGATTTATATGTCACTTAGTATATGTCAAAAAACCCTTATTCTTGACATTGAGGTTATTTCTGGTCTCCGGAAGATTAAATTAGGATACCTTCTCATGCAACCTCCATCCTGCAGACTTGCCCTTTTCAGCGAATGGGTGTGGAAGGTCATTTAGTTTTGCCAGAAGAAATGCCATCCTCTTGAGGTATTCGGTTCTTAGGTCACAAAAACGCTTCTCCATTTCCAGGCAATAAGAAATCAAAATATTTTCTAATTTGTCGCCCAAGAGGGGCTTGCGGCCAAGCTTAGAACCAACTAATTTTTGCCTCGTTTCTAAAAATAGACGTTTTGAGAGTTGTTGTTCCTTGTCAAGAACCTTAATACTGCCATAACTCATAGAATAACCTATGGCGTTAACAAGTGATGCCAAAGCACATCTCTCTGGATGTAATCTGGTGTCACTTTTGTGTGAGGTTATCCTGCCTTTCTGTGAGCTCGATGTTTGGCCTATGCAAACTAAATTACAGTTGTTACAATTAATGCGATAGACAGTGTTGGTTGAATCAAGCAACTGAACCATATCCCACAATTTCATGACAGATCATCGCATGAACAAAACGGCTGATGTTAAGCAGCTTAGTGTCATTTATTCTTACTTGTTGAATTGCGAAAAGTTAGAACGTCTACATATTCCAGTTGATCTAACGTCTTCCCAAAATTAAAACACAATTCCAACTATTTATCCTGTTATTTGAAACATTGCCCTCACGGTAATACTATTTTAATATTTTTTATAAAACCCATCTTTCCAAGATCGAGATTACCGTTAAAGGAGTTTACTAAAGCCTAAAAAACATTTGCCAATTAACAATTGATTGTATTTTTGCCCAACTGGTCGTTGGCAATGGCAATGACTACTGCTCGTATATATATATATATAAATATATATATCACATACACATTTGAACACTGTTCTAGAACTGTTAAATAGTGATATTAAAAAATTGGTTAAATGTGAATAAACATAAATTAAGCACTAATAAAACAAAATGTATGTCAATATTGAGGAAAATTGAAGTAGTCGAATCATTCAAATATCTGGGTATATATGTCGATGGTAAACTTCTGTTTCAAGAGCATTATGAATACATTATTTCAAAAATATCAAAAAATATATATTACTTCTAGTTTGCCAAAATATCAGTATGTATTCCAAAAAAAATGTGTATAACACTATAATTCTTCCCCATTTTTTATATTGCTCAACCATCTTCTTTACAGCAATTAAAAACATACTTTCAAAACTACAAATTCTACATAACAAAGCTATGAGAATCATTTTCAATAAAACCAGATATGTTAGGATTAAGTCTATGTGAGAAAAACTGCAGTGGTTGAATGTAAAGAGTTTCATATGTTATTTAGTTCCGATTCTCTTATTCAAATTAAAAAATCATTTATTACCACCACGTTTAGAAAACTTCACAAAATTAAATGGTCATTATCATAACTACGAAACTAAAGGCAGTACAGACTTTCATCTGCAAAATTGTGATAGTAACATAACTATCAAATCTCTCTTTCAAGAAGTGTATTTAAATTTAATAAATTGAATAACGATATTATACAGTGTTCGAATTTAAAAATGTTTAAGGTGAAATAAAAATATCAAAACTCAAAATGCATAATAATGTAATTTCAATAGACAAGAATGTAAAATTGCAAAAAAATGATTCAAAAAAGAAATGTGTAAACGAATAACTATACAAAATTGACATTGTAGCATTAACTATATCTGTTAGCCTGCTTGGTTTTAAAGACTCATGTGCTTTTTAGTATAGTTGTCACTACGTCGAATCCAGAGACACTCTGGACTCAAAGAGTTCTGGTTTGCATCATGGTTGGAATTTTAATAAAACACTTTTGCGGTTATATTCGCTTATATTTTGTCACAAGTTTCATTGCAAACTGGTGTACAATCATTATCTATCTATGTATAGCTACTCGGAGATAGTAATACTTCAATTTCAACAGTCTTAAAAATTGTACGCTTTATATGATAAACAGTAAATATCTTTATGTGAGTCCCCTTTTATATAATAAAATGAGGGAAATCTTTTTAAATTTCAACTTCCTATAAGTATATAATCATAGTATATTTTTACCATCATATGTACAAATATTAAGGCAGCATACGCATTTCAGTTAAATAAACATCAACTAACCGTAAAGATGTCCAATAGGCAAATGTTTTCAATATAAAACTAAACTTGCACCCAAGAATATAACTTGGAACTTCTGAAAGGCAAACTATATCGAGGGTCTCACGTCATAGGGGCGTATACGCCACTTCTGGCCAAAATCACTTTTTTCGTGAATCGATACCTAATAGTATGGCGCATAATCTGACCAAACGGCTTGCGGATTTGTAGTATATTTTGGTCAAAAAACGCAAAATTATATAGGCATATACGCCAATCCTACAAGTGGCAGCATGCCATAGAGGTGTATGAACCATTTTTAGGTAAATATGTAAAATTTCAATTAATCATCAGCTGGCAATAGTAAATTAGTTAATTAATTGTGTAGAATAACAGTTTCTAATATATTATGCCAAAGGATGCAAAATTGTCTAGGCGTAAACGCCAATCATGGTATTATTATGCAAAGGCGTATGAACCACTTCTAGGTAAACATGTAAAATGTCTAGTAATTATCGGTTGCAACCTTTTAATCATTTGACTAAATAAGTAGAGTAACAGTTTGTAATGTATTTTCTAAGGAACGTACAATTATTTAGGCGTAAACACCAATCATGGCATTACGCCATGAAGGCGTATAAACCATTTTTAGGTAAATTTTGCAAAATTGTTGGGAATTATCAGTTGTAAAATATTTTGGGTAGAAAATGCAAAATCTTAAAGACGTAAGCGCCTATCATGGAATTTTACGATAAAGGCTTATGAACCACTTTTTTGCATCTGGCAACACTGCCACCAGTCCAGTTCGGCAATGAAGTAGTGTATTTATATTACAAATATTATATATGAAAATGTCTTCTCGTGCTAAAATATAATTGAGTTAGCAAAACAAGGCAGTGATACCTCATACAATCCAAGAAAATCTCATGATGAAGGTAGGTAAATTCATTAATTTCCATTATTTTAATCGTAACTATACATAACATCAATATTTATTATATTATATTTTGAACTTCATATTGCAGATTAGCAAGTAAAAAATTATTCATTATTATAAATAGGCAAGTTATTTATTATATCGTGATGCAAAAATCACTATTTTCTTTTACGCTCTCTTGGAATACGAATGCAAAAGTAGTACGACAAAATTTTTATCGCACTAGTGCTATTTTTACACCTTATTTTTGAGTTTTTTTAGACGAACAATAGGTATTTTCGGGTTCAAAATTCAGTACTGTAACGGAACGGCTCTGGAACTGCGCAAGACTGAATGCGTAAAGGGGAAGATCTCGGAAGCGGTTAGGAATAGTCCGTGAACTATCAGAATTTTGCCAAACCCCGAACAGCCTGAACCCAGGACTACGGCAACACAGAACAGAAAATTATTTGTCATTTGTCAGTAACCATAACTACACTTCTTTCTTATGAAGTTTTCACAAAAGTTTTGTACGCAGTTTGTTTTGTTTGTTTTAGTATATTTTGTTTGTTAATTTTTACTTAGATTTAGAAATGGGAAGCGAAGGTAATTTAATACGCTTTTTCGCTAGTAAAAGAATGTTGAGTAAAATGTAGAATTATCTATTTTAGAACTGAATATGAATGATTTCATACCGGTACCTGATAAATCATCCGAAGACAAGGCCCTAGAATGTTTTTTCACGAGAGAGAGGACCCTTAAACTTAATAATCCAACAAAAACCCGAACAGGTCCGTTTCTTCCGCGCATGCTCCTGATAGTTCTAGAACAGTAATAATAAAAACCCGAAGAAACCTAATATTTCTATTCCAGGAATCAGTTCTGATGATAGTGATTGCGAATCTAGTGCAACTTTTGAACACAATGGATACGTTGAATACGATCCTTTGGAAATTCACGGTAACTTTAAAATATTTTAATTGCAGAGATTGAATACTGTCATTATTATTTTTTTGCAGAGAAATATACTGGCAACGAAGAATTGGCTGAAAACGAAGAGATGGCTGAAGATACCTTGGCCGGACAAAACAACAACAGAATAAACGCGCCTGAAGAAAATACGATACCTAGTATAAATGCTACGTCTACACAACAGACTGAGAATCATTATAATTTAGCACTAAACACACAAGAAAAAAGATCAGAAGAAAAAAGTGATCCTAAAGTATGAAAAGCCAGCCAGAGAAAATAAAAAAGAAACAAAGGGTTAGAACATGTAGCAACAACTGGAAAGATTCGACTGCCAAGGTTTCCAAAAAATATACGTCAAATATTGTGATTGTACTTTTAAATGTCATCTAAAAGTTAATGACGGCATAAAATCTGCAATATTCAAAGCATTTTGGGATTTGGGCAACCTTGAAAGGCAAAGAGACGTTATAATAAAATATGTTCAACGGTTTGCTATTAAAAGAACGAGAACAGACAATTCTAGGAGAGGTTTTTCCCATAAATATATTTAATGCTTAATGAAGTAGTAATAACATCGCTAAGTGCCATATTGACTCTTTTCCAAGGGTTCCCGCTCATTGGTGCCGAAAGGATTCAAAGAAAGAATATTTGGAACCCATTCTAAATAAAAGAAAAATGTTTGAGCTGTACAAACAGTACTGTGCTGAAAACAACTTTACTGCAATATCTGAGACTACTTATAGAAATTATTGCTGGAAAAAAATATTGGTTTTCACATGCACAGAAAGGACCAGTGCTGATGTTATAAGTACGAACTACAACCGGATGATGACCGGCATGAGAAAGAACGATACGACCTACACATTAAACGTAAAAATGCGGCAAATCAAGGAAAAAAGAGAGACGCTGACTTGGCCTAAAGTAATCCAGAATACTGTTCAGCTAACTTTGATTTAGAGGCAGTTTTATACTGCCCACTTTATCATGCCAAACCGATTTTTTATAAAAGAAAATTAGCTAATTTCAATTTTACAGTCTACGAAGTTGCAAAAAAAACATGGACGATGTTATATTTGGTCTGAGACTGAAGGAAAACGGGGTTCAAATGAAATCGCCTCGTGCCTAATGAAATTTGCTGAAATCACAGTTACACATCTATCGATGTTTTCAGATTGCTGCGCTGGTCAGAATAGAAATACTATTGTTGCAAGCATGTTACATCAAGTGAGTTTAAAGACCAATATAGAGGTTATTGAGTTAAAATTCTTAGAGCGTGGTCACAAACACAAGGAGTGTGACTCCATGCACGCTACAATTGGAACTGCTTCCGAGTATGCGAAGATATTCATACCTAATGACTGGGTAAATGTTATTAGATTGGCTAAGAAAAGCGGACATCCCTACGACGTTAATATTATTTAATAAAACCCTTTTCAAAATATGTCAGAGAATGGGGAGGTTCTAAACTGGAAAGAAGTACGTTGGTTGCGTTTTCAAAAGTCCAATCCGGATCCACTTTTCTTCAAAAATGAGTTTTGGGAGGAGCAATTTGAAGCTGTGAACATTATGCAACGACGCAGAAGAAATTTAGATATTCAGCTTAAGCCACTGTATGACTCCAAACTCCCAATTGGCGAATTAAAATATTCGGATTTGCAGTATCTTTGTCATGGAAAAGATCATACTGTACCTTCAATTTACCACAACTTTTACGATTGTTACCTCATGTTCATTCCAATGGATATGAAGATGAACTACCACTATCAGCTTTAAGAGCAAAGATGTTGAAGAGAAAAAGGAAGAGGAATTAATACTGGGGTACATGTATATTCGAGAAGTAACAATATTGCCTTATTTTAGTAAAATTTTTGTTGTATCTTAGTTAAAAAAAAATTAGGGGCACAATAAAGAAATTAGAAGGTAAAAGGTTTTTCACTATGGTATACTAAAGTGTCTAAAAAATAAATTTTTTTGGTTTCAAGTAATGTTTGAAATTATTTTCACATCGTGTCGCATATAAACTTTGGAAGTTGAAATCCGAGCAGCACTTTTAAAAAATCCTGTGCAAATATAAAAACTGTATAATTTAAAAATTTACTTAAAACTGAGAAACATTGTATTTACATTTTTTTAATATTTTATGAGAAAACTCTGTACATCCTAAAGCATTATATTTTTTCCTTAAATTGTTGTAGTAGTAATAACAAATTTGATTCGTTCCTTATTTGGCTATTTATTGATTATTATTTCATATAAATGATTCATATGCCCCAAAATAACCAATAGTTTCATCCTGGCATATAGAGGTATCAGCCAAGTTTTGGTCAAAATAGCTAATATTTTTAATTTTGAAAAGAATATCAAAAACTGTAAATTATTTTTTGCCGCATCTATTTTTTAATTTTCTCAAACCATTCATTCCTGAGCCGTTTTTTGTCTCTCGTGTAAAATTTCACTTGTGGCGCATACGCCTATATGGCGTGAGACCCTCGATATTTCTTGAAAATAAATCTTACCTAAGAATTTTTTGAAAAAAAAGACGCGTATTTTTTATCAAATGAATATAACTCCGCTTATTTTTAAATACATCTCACAACAAACTCATTTTTATTGCATTTATCAGTGAAATTTTTCACACTAAAAAACCATTTCGTGAATGCCTATTTCAATTTGTTTCCAAGAAATAATGATACACACTATAATATACAACACTATAAGCTACATCACATCAACGCATGCTATCTTTGTTCCTATAAAACGGCTTACAAAAAATATATATGTATGTATACCGATATTTCGACGAATAATAACATTTGTTACACTGGGTATCGTTTTGTCCTTTTTTTAAATAGACATTTCTTGCCCTTGGTGTCTATATATTTTTTATAAAAGCATGTGCTACTTTATTTTATTACTCAGTCAATTTACGTATTTAGTAGTACAAAACATCATGAACCTTGTACTCGAAATAGTCTTGGTTCAAGTAAAAATATAATATTAGCTTTTTGTCTACATGCCAAAAAGACCGAAAAGATTCCAAGAGAAAAATTAAGTTTTTCGAGATCGCGGTTTTTTTGTCCGCTGTAAATTCAAAGGAAATCTTTTCACTAAGAAATTCAGTCAAAAGGAAAGAGGTCACAGATCCACGAAGATTAGAATAGTTTTGAAAATCTGGAGGAAGAGATCAGGATGTTTTCCAATCACAAGACAACTGTGATGTTTTCCCATATTTGTCACATGAAAAGCTTGAACAACATTTTGGCACATATTTCTATCACGTTTAATACCAAGCACATCAACATTTTCGCAATGCTTAGCACAGGAAACCGAATTACTTAATGGCTTTTAGACTTTAAAAATATATGTTACATTGAATATACCGCACAACAACGCCCTATAGAGATAATATTTCTGTTAAAATCTCACACTTAAAGCTATTTAGAACCAGGATGGTTACTGAAGCTTGCGGAATAATCTAAAATGTCATACAATTGACAAGACTTATCGACCATATCAATATTGGAACGATTTATAGATGGGATATTGAAACGAACGAGGGTTAATCATTAAGCTTCGCCCCTAATCTACTTGTAATAAAGCTATATTTGATTACAGTTTTTTACTGTTCAACATGATCCCTGCTAATACCTGCACAGTGAAAATTTTTTCATACTGCTGAAAACCGGTCTCCTACGACATATACATCGCCTGTTGTTCACACTGATTATTTTTTCTTATAATTATGGAAATAGTATGAAATTACTGGGAGAAAAACAGTAATCTACCAATTCAAAGACTGGTTGTTGTAGAACAGCCATAGCAATGCAGAAGGTATGCCTGAGACCATTATCGTGATAAAGCGATATGTAAATAAAACCAGAATCGACCACGGCGGAAAGCTCATACTTCTATAAGTTGGAACTGTTAGGGATCTCAGTTCACGTTTAATAGCCCAATCACCACGTGATCGCTAGATTGCTGATGATTCTAGCTGTAAAGTAGATGTGGTCTAGTTGCCAATAAATAAACTAAACATGATTCTTTCGTCCGTCCGACCAAAAGGCAGCCAAACATGGACAGCGGTTTCGTGCTTCTTGGAATCAGCATGTTCTGGGCTTGGTCACTCATCTCTAAGACGACGAAAGCTTTCTATCTTAGCCTTTGCTATGGTCGGACGGACGAACCATCATGTTTAGCGATACTTGCGAACTGCCCCAATGCTTCTCTGTAAAATCTTGTTTGGCTATATCATAAGAAAATGCACACCCTCCAACCGTCGCCATAATATTTGAAAATTGCGGCTCTGCTCAACGGTATATATTTCTATAAAATCCTTGTCATATATACGTACCAAGTAGTACATAGTTTGATATAAAAAACTTATTTTGTTAACATAACTGTCAGCCTACTAAGATCACTTGCTTTACTGTCAATAACTATCATTAGCAAAGAGGTTAGAGGCGGAGCAATTATCGTACATCATTGAAAAATATATTTGCATAGGGTATTGTAAGACGCGTATCCGATTCGCTTCAAACAGTGGTTTCTACATCATCGCTGTACCTGTCAAAGTGCAAGTGACTGTAAGAAGCGGTACGATTTCTTCGGTGCCTTCTATCGCTAACGAATGAGTTGACCTCAGAATCGCTGAGGTATGGACTGACGGCTGCATGTCTAGCTCCCCTATATCTGGAATCGAAAACAGTTCGAATGTAATACATGAAAAGCTGATGGCAAATTTAGAAACTGAAAGAATATCAACATTAGGACCCATTTTATTTAATCTATTTATCAACGATTTGTTCAAAATAAATTGTACAGGTAAAGTTATCGGTTTTGCGGATGATACAGCTATTCTCTATGAAAGCAACCAGTGGCCTACACTAAAAACCACAATCGAACATGATTTCAAAACATTTATAAATTTCTTTTCGGAAAGAACTTTGACAATTAATTACAACAAAACACACTATATAGCATTTTCTTGTAACGACAGGCTCTCACCGCAATTTAAAAAACTTGAAATTCATACAAGCAGTGGTCTCAAAGAGATTCAGTCAGCCGATAAAATAAAATACTTAGGCGTGATTTTGGACAAACACTTAAAATGGGATACCCATACAGAGTACCTTGTGAAGAGACTAGATGTATTATTCCAAAATTCAGGTACTTCAGAGATATTCTAGATAAGAAATATCCATATAATCTATATTATGCTCTTGTTTATCCTCTATTACTTTACGGCATTTTGGCTTGGGGGGGAGTTATGAATAATAATTACAAAAAGGTTGAGGTAATCCAAAAATTAATTCTAAAATTGATCCTCCATAGGGAGATTACTTATTCAAGTGATTTTCTATATGTGGAGGCTCAGCTATTAGATTGCAGACAAATTTATTTTTATTGTGGTCTAATACATTATTTCAAATATTCAAAATACTTTAATCGTACCATTCATAACTACCCCACAAGATTCAATCAAAATTCAATGTGTATTCCACAAACATCAAAAACCATTACACAAGGATCTCTGTTTTTCTTGGGACCAAAATTCTATAACTTCATACCAGAGTCATTAAAAGTAATTAAATCAAATAAATCATTTAAAAAACAACTAAAAGAATGGATTTTACAACAACCAAGGTACTCCATCCACGAAATTGTAGATCTGAAAAATCATTATCAAAATCAATAATATTTTACTTACACTAACATCCATACTTTTACTTCAGTTCTAATTGTCTGGATATTTTTCCTGACATTACCATAATAATTCACCAAATTATACAGTATTAACGGGTTTTTTCTTTTTTTTTCATACACTGACTGTACTATTAGTTTTTATTTTGTATAAACCCAAACACAAGTGCAAACTTTTTTTGGGTGCTTTATGTTTATTGTGCACGATATTTGATATTTACTTGTATTTTGTGACAATAAACATTATTATTATTATTATAATTATTATTTTTCCATGAAAATATCAATCTGACAGACAATTGCAAGATTCACATTATGCTGTTCATTTAGCCAACTCATTGAGCGCCACCTACGGGGAAATAGCGCAACTACCATTTTGCGGATATTTGCCTAAAACAGTGCAACCAGCATTTCGCTCGTACAGTGTAAAAAGCAAACAAGATAACATTACATAGTAGGTGCAAACTATAATAGTCAAAACATATTTAAAAATCGTCTGCTAAGTAAAAAGGGTAAGAGGGTTGGAAAAATAACTATATTCCAACTTTAAAGTTACCCAAAAAACAATTGTTTGTTCACCATTTCTGTTTTATAGTTAGTATAGTATATTTCTTTTGCAAAAAATAGGGCGCCAATGACTGGTATGTCAATCTGTACACTAAGCTATTTATTGGCACCTCTGCCATCGAGTGGTACCTGAAAAAAATGAGCGCTTCTAATATTGGCACTTTTCAAATTTTTGTTTTTGTTGCCCCTTCGATATACAGAAATAAATAAAGTCATAGTAATACTAGTTAAAAAAATATTTATAACTGATGCAACCGACCATGAATGGTGTACAACATTCATTTTAGATGCGAATTTGTGGTCCCAATAGCATTAGTGGACCTTACATCTGTCGCCAACAATGGCATCGGCTTAAAAATTGATTTTTGCACATGTTAGGCGTTTATTCAGATTATCAAATATAGACAACAATTCAAGAGACATACAACTACCGGTTCTCAACCGAAATACTATTTGCCAATTAATGGTGCATCAAAATTCCAGCCCCTCCATTTGTTGGTACTTGAGAAAACATGAGAAAGTAAGACCCACCTATAGATGCATTATTAGATTGGATCTAATTTTGATTAGTGTATGTAATTTTGCTTCCAAATATCACCAATGAAAAAAGTTAAGCGACATCAATACAACTATTCTGAGGTCACAATTAAAAATGCCTTAAACGAAATCAGATCCGGTGCCCCAAGACGATTTCAGCCATCAAATATCATATCCCACAAGATCCGAGGAACAAATAAATGTACATGCTCAAATAACATGCGAGGAGTAAGACTACTGCATTCCTGGTGTAATTTTTTTCAAATCACCTTACAGTAAAATATTATTAAGCGATCAACGAAGGAAATCCACTACATACTATGATCATCTTTTGAATAAAGTCATTATTATTATTATTATTAGATGTAGGAAACATGTTCAAGTCTCCTGAATAAGGATTAGATGGATCAGGAGCTCCTTTGGTTGCAGGTAATACAAAAGCAACAAATGGCCCGTGTTACTTGTGTATAACAAATATAAATGCAATTAAATTAGGGATAAATTCAAATTCTAATTTTTTTATTATCCTAAGAGTCATTACAATTTATGTACAGGATTCGTCAGAATAAAAACTAATAAAACAACACAAAATGCATATATGTATAAAAACAAACACACAAATAAATCATAAAATAACAGACTCGGAGACGGCATAATAACATTTAATTACAAGAAATTCTGTCAGTTTAGCCTTAAAATTATGTATATCACCACACTCTTTAATATGGTTTGATAGCCTATTAAAAATTCTTGGACCAATTATTTCCGGAGATCTGATGCCGATCTTGTACTTGGCAAAACACACATTTAAGTCTCCAGCTTGCTTGGTCAAGTACGAGTTAAAATTATTTAAATACCTATTTTTGTGAATAAAAGTATACACAACCATTTAGCATAAAAATAAAGATGCTAAAGTTAAAATCTTAAGGCGCTTAAAAATATCCTTACAAGAATGCCTACTACTGACTCTCATCATGCATCTAACCACTCTTTTCTGAGCGAAAAATACTTGCTGGGCATTTGTAGACAAACCTCAGAAGCACAGTGCATACCTCGTCGTGTCTCGACTTGAGCGTAGTAAACAGAAGCTATCTGTGCTTCGGTAAACGCTCGATGACACGGAGCTAGTCTACTCGCCGCTAGTGCGCTTTTTTACTAACCGGCAAGTGAAATAGTTGGCGTGTACTTGTTTCGTGTTTCTCAAAGCGTCAATATGAAGTGGAATGTAAATAATATTGATAAATAAGTTTTTGTAAATCTATGAAAACTATCCCATATTATGGAATATAAAACAAAAGAATTTATATGGATGCAAAATTGAGGGATTCTGCGTTCAACAAGTTTGGGATGAATTAAAAGCCGAAGGTCTAGTGGAAGATATGACAACAAAGCAAGTGAAAGCAAAAATAAAAAGTATAAAAGATGCCTACCGCCAAAAATTGGCGTAAAAAAAAGCGGTATGGGAACTGATGATATCTATAAACCCAAATTAGTTTGGTTTGGTAAAGCTCTAACGAGTAGCTAGTTTATCGGGCTGATATAAGTACACGATGCCTTTTTTACTATCCGATAGAAAAAGTCAGCTAGTAGCGAGTAAAGTTGGCCGGTCTTCAACTTACGCGGCAAAATTCGAAATACTTCTCAAGCAATAAGGAAAAATAGAAATAAAATTGTAACTTTGACGCCTGTAATCTCGCAAACTATCAACTTTGGACTAAGGTGTGTTTAGGTCAATTCATATATTTTGGGTTCCGAGATTTCCCAACATAGGGTAAGTTCAAAGGGCATTTAGCAATACACTAGCTTACCTGACCAATATGAATCGCAAACCATTCCGGAAGGTAAATGTTATTTTTATGCAAAAAAGGATGGGTTACGTTTTTTCTTCTAAACAAATTCAAACATTTCGTATGTGTGAATAATTCGCAACAAAAGATGATAACACATCCGCTTTGTTTTAAAATGTGTATAGTAACGAATGTTTTGGAATATTGTAGCGCACAATTACTCACAAATGCGAAATGTTTAAATTTGTTTAGAAGAAAAAAACGTAACCTTTGTTTTTCGCATAAAAATTACATTTATCTTTCGGAATGGTTTGTGATTTATATCGGCAAGGTAAACAGGTGCATTTTGCTATTAAATGCTCTTTAAACGAACCCTGTATATTGCTCAATAAACTAGTAGTGATGGCCGGAAAACAGGTGTTTTGAGATAAACAATTAGAAATTCTCAAAAACTACTTTACCAATATGCTCCAATTTTGTTGTTATTTAGAAGTATGAATCATACAGATTTGAAGAATTTCAAGTAATTGCTTGAAATTATCGACACGTTACTAACAAGTGCCAAAACCTGCATTTTGCCTCGTTTTTCGGCCATAACATTTTTGCTATCAGTCGGTTCTTTTTACGTGTGGTCTCATTTTGTAGGTCTGATAAATACCTAAAAATCCTATTTGGAAAGCTTTTTCGTTCCTGTCAATACATTCGATTGAATCCCCAAAAACACGTTTTCTCATTCTTTGTTGTCAAATAAAAGGTTTTCTCACAAAAATTGGTGTACCCATTTTATGCGTCAATGTTTTAAACGCACCATTAAAAGCACTATAAAATTATTTCGTGGAAATTTGCTAATATGATTAGACTATAGTGAATATGCATTTAAACAAAAAATATGCCTTTTGTTATTAGCATTACTTTAAGCGTTATTTTGTAATGGTTTCAAAAAGGGTGATTTTATTCTGATTAATAAAAAATAATTCCAGAAAGATTAGTTTAAAAAAATAAAAATTTAAAGGATTTCCGTATAAAATGTTCTTTGGCTCAAATTTTAGGTTAAGGACAAGATATCGAGATACGGTTTTCGCGAGCTCGTTTAGACATCCTTTAGCTGGTTTTTCATGACAAAAATCATACCAATGCATTTTTTGAGAAAACTAGCCCTTTCTGTCGGAATTTCGAAAACAGCCCTCTAGCGGCTACATGTGAAACTAACGAAACTTCAAATATTATATTATTAGTAGCCCAAGAATAGCTATTTTTAACTAGCCCAAGTTTGTTGAAATTGGGTCAGCCGTTTCGAAGATACAGAGTGTTTTTACAGAAATCTTTGAATACCCCCCACCACTTTATTTTTAGAGATACAGCAAACATTGTCAAACAAAAATAGTTCACATTATCCTCGACTTTAAAGATCAGGTATTTTCTTGTTAGGTTAATATAGCGGAATTCAAAGAAACATCACTTTTTCAGATTCAAGATTGCAGTTACGCCCCTTTGCGGCCATTTCAAAAACTTGAAAATATTTTCCAGGTTTTTCTCTTGACCTTTTTAGTAAGAATTGCCGCAAACCTCTACGATGGATAGGTTGCCAGATCCAGTACCTTGCATTGTTGGTTGGCCACCCTGTACACAAGGGAAGTCAACATGCGTTTCACATGACATCGACGCCACCATGTTAGATGCATTGGTAGAATTGTCAGTTATGCTGACGACACTGTCTTACATAAAGCAAAGGACTGGCGGTCGCTGAAATCATCATACATGGGGATTTTGATATACTAATAAGATGGTTTACCGAAAGATTGTTAGCTATAAATTACAATAAAACCTTCTTTATTACATTCACTTCATATAAAAGAGACTTACCTGAATATACAATATCTTGGATAATCGAAGGAAGAACTATAGAAAGCAAGAGAACCTCAAATAGGAATATATCTAGTTGAGAACTTAAAATAAAATGTTCATATAAATTATGATGTGAAAGAGATTAGGTTTGAGTTATACAAACTTAAGCGCCTTTCTGATATCCGTCCACGTAGTTACATGAAAGTTTAGTACCAAGCTCTGGTTGCAAGTCATATACTGTATGGTATAACAGCGTAGGGTGCAGCTCAACAGACAGATTTATATGAAGATATAAATACTTGATATGCACAATTATATTTTAATATCTGGCTCCCAAATTGTATAACTATATACCTAGCACACTGAAAAATACACAGGAATTCGCATTCAAGAAAGAATTAAATCACTGGATAAATTGTGTCTCCATGACTGTAATACATTAACAATTGGACAATGAAATAGTATTTATACGATTTACCTAAATTAGGAATTCACTCATATTTTACTATAAATTTTATAACCCGTCAATTCCAGACTAATATAGATTCATCATACCTAAACATTACATCGTTTTTATATTTTTGAATTAGCATTCCCCATTTGTGTAAAGTTATAAAAACCCTTACATCATCAGATATGATTGACTAATAATATTCAACCACCCACAAACAGGGTATTACCGTCTGCAGATATTATTGTATATCGCTACCTTTGTTAATGAACGTCAATATTATTTTATTATTATCACTAAAGGGTAATATGAGAAGTATCTAACTTACCTATTATGCCTTTGTCCAGTTGCTCCACCACTCCTAATCTGCTGATACAACTCATCCAAATCACTCACACTGACACTACTGCCTTCTCCGCGCTTAGCTTCTTCATCATAAGGGTGTGCATAGACGCACGTCGCATCAGCCGGCAAAACGCCCGCGCCCCGCGCATCGTTAATCCGACAGTAGTGTGGGTCGTTCTCGAGCACCACCAGGCTGCTACCTCCATCTAGCATCGGGTGATGAACGTCCATGGATTTGTCTGGGCTACAAGGCTTGTCGAGGATCGAGTCGGATATGGTTTCAGAACTGTAACATGCGATTTTTTTAATAGTACACGGCATCGTCATCAGTGAAAAACTTGATGGCATCTATGCATGACAATCAACTCATTTTATGCACCAGAGACGGACTGCAATTAACGTAATATTCTTGATAATTCACACGATGTACAGGGTGTTACTTAATGATAGACCATAATTACAAGGGCGCAAAAAGTCTGGTTTACTAGATACAAGCCGTCAAAGTTTGACGGTTAGTCAGACGGAAGGAAATAAGTGACATGGTTTACGTGTTGTACATGTCACGTAACATCAAAAACATATAACATTTTCGAAATTTTTCGTTTTTTCGCCAGTAGGCGTGGGAAGTAAAAGAAAGTACCTGTAGTCAAGCGTACACTGCTGTGAAACAGATCTCATATTTTTGTCCGACGCAGACTTCATGGTACCATTTCCATGATTCTGCTGTTTCTTTCTTGTCGGAGGTTGGACAGCAGGCGACTTTTGCTGTTGTTGCTGTTTGGACATCTCCCTTTTCCTCAACCTTTCAGCGTTGATCACAATGTTGTCCACTGGCACGTTGCTGACTGAATCAAGATCTTCGGCGCTATCAGAAAAGATGTTTGGGTTTTTTTGTTGGACGCGTCTGACTTGTTCTACGTGGATATTCGTGTTGTTCACCTAAGGTAATTCAAAAATAAGTTGGAGACTATAAGCGTTTAAAAAGTCTGGAGTCACCACCGTACGACCATCAAACGACAGCCAACTACATTCAGGGGGGGGGGTCGTAAGTAGTATCATAGTATCATAAAGTCTATATTCGCGCGTTCAAAACATTACACTGTTCGGCATTCTGAAAATTTCTGATTTTTTCGGGTTTTTTATATCTACTATTTTACTGAAATCTAATATGCAGTCAGTTTCTCCCCATCACCCAGAAGTTATTTGAGAAGGGAAAATATAAAATATGAAAATCCCAAATTATAAGCGATCTAATGGTGAATTTTTAGAAATTAAAAAAATAACAAATCCACTTTTTTAGAAAATGTATTTTATAAAAAACAATCAAACAATTTATTTGGTTGTTTCGCTTGTATTCGCCAGGAGCGGTTTCACGTGTATAGCCGGTGCACATGGACGTATATTGACGGTGCGGTAACGCAACGTCGACGTTGCGTCGACGCAGATAGTGTGTTTGGAAGAAATTCACACATTTTCCTCTATAGCGCATCTGCATCTGAGCAATTTGCTGGTGAAATATTTCGCCGTCCCGGTCTGAAACTACACCCAAATGGTTAGGGAAGAATTCCAAATGGGAGTGAAGAAAATGCAGCTTGAGTGGCACATTGCAACCTAAGGCCTTATAAGGTTGGATAAGCGCTTAAACTAGATCTTTGTAGTTGACCGACTTTTTGTTGCCTAGGAAGTTGCTACATACATTTTTGAAGGCATGCCTTGGCGTTTTTTCCTTTCTCGAAAGTGTAGTTTTAAAATTTTTTTCTTAAAAAGTTCTCGTATTTGAGGTCCAACGAAAATTCCTTCTTTAAGCTTTGCTTCACTTACACACGGGAATTTCCGTCTCAAATAAAGGAATGCATTTCCTTCTCTAAGGCTTTCACAAAAATTTTTATAAGCCCCAGTTTTATGGGCAGAGGAGGTAAATAAACTTTCTGCTGATCTACTAAGGGCTCATTAAGGACATTTTTCTGGCCGGGTACAACGTTCTCTCGTAACAAAATAATATTGGTTTCACATAAAAAAAACAACAATATTTTGTGAAGCCACTATGCAGTCTTGTGAGCAGTGCAATAACTTTTAGATCGGCACAGATATTCCACTTATGATCTTCGTAGTTTATGCTTTGGAATATGAGCATGTTCTGGTATGTTTCTTTCATATTTCCAGCATGACCAACGGGAACTGATGGCCGTCAAAAAATAATCTCCACTCGGTAGGTATAAAGGAGATGCCAAGTTCATTCAGTAAGCCGTAAATATCATGACAGTAAACTGAGTCATTTTCCATCGAGAAAAATACGGCCAGCATAGACTACCTGCTCCGACACATGGAAATTTTTACATCTGTTTGTGAAAGGTTCCATTGCTGTAAACGAGATCCAAGTAGTTGTGCTTTTCTTTTGGAAAGATCTAAATCACGAACTAGATCATTGATCTCTTCATGAGACATAAAAAGCGGCCGTTTATTGCTACTACATTCGAAAACGACTTCCTCTTCAAAACTTGGTCCGCCTTCTGGCTCCTCTTTGTGAGAATTATCTGGTTCATCATATTTCTTCGGAGGCTTATTGGGAACACGGTATGCTAGAAGAGTCATGAGGTACAGGTCCACTGGCTGAGGGGATATTAGGATACACTATTTTATGCTTGCTTTTACTAGAAAATCCCAGAATTTTTGTTTAGCAAATGTAACAATCATCAACATGATTCTTCGGTTCCCGCCAAATTATTGGCACTCCAAATTTCATAGAAGTGTGAGTACCCCATGGCCATCCTGCTAAGGTTCTTCAGCAAATGCGGCATCATGTTTTCGGAGCCCAAGTTTTGTCTCGATCGGCAACTTTGAACCCAATATATATCTCGAACAGAAACAGAAACTGTTCGGATGGTTCACACGGGATCGCTACGGCATTGCTTCGCTCATATATCCACTGCTGAATACTGTAATGCTGATCCTCCGACAAGCGGCTGGCTGCTTATATACCCATTTCGAACATCTGGTATTTTCTAGAAATAGCGGGAATCAAGACATCGGAAACGATTTTTGTATACAGGGGCCATTCAATAAGCAAATGTCCGACGACTATAGGGTACGGTGAAATCTGGAATTACATAGGGTTCAATGGGTATCAACTTTATTTGAAACCCTAAGGGGTTGAGACTTTGTCTGGACTCCGTTACGTGATACGAAAATTTGAAGGTCAGTGTAAGGGTTAAATATTGTAGAACTTGCCGAAATAATGTATATGTTTGGCGGAGAGGATTTTCGTGCTGAACAGTGTTATACTGCAAGATACGCTTCAATTTTGTTCTGTTTTTAGAATATGTGAAGGATGTCGAATTCACTCATAATAATACCTCCCACTAATAACAGCTCTTTGCGGAATCTCGGACGCACAGCGGCGAACTGTTGATGACTGAGAAATATTTTATAAATTCGCAGTAGATTTAAACTAAACGAAGATATTATTTTCAAACCAAATGATCCTTTGGTCTTTCAAGTTGTGTCATTTTCAATTTTAGAACTCACCTTGGAATTTGTGCCAAATATGTTTTGCGGCTGATCAGCAGCATTCTTGACCTTGGGCCTATGGTGGTGATGGTGTTGATGATCCGAAAAAACAGACGCCGAGTCACTATTTAAGTCTCTAGGTTGTGGTAAAGGTGGCTTCGTCAGGTTGTTTTTCTTCAGCATGTTCCGTTTCTGACGCTTGAAGAATTTCCTTGCCACAGTGCTCTGATGGGGGTTATAGAATACTTGAGCAGCGTTTGTGGGGTTCTCAATTATGTTTGGGATGACATTTGTACGGTATTGCTGGCGATGCAGTACCACAAGGTTCACGTTGTTGATCTTTGCGCCTTGGTGTGGTTGCTGATGGTGCTGACTGTCACTGAAGTTGCCACCTAAGGAATATTAAGTTTTGGTTGAATACCAACATACAAAATGCTAAAAAGTACAAACTCTCGAGATTGCATCGACAATGAAGAAATGTAAACCAGAAAAGAGATTGTTCTTTGTTTATGTCGAGCTTTTGAAAATGTTTTACTTCCTTCATCGTACTACAAAGAATATTTCAAGACATTATTTCCATTTTTTATGACATTATGTAGGTTTCTCCTGAAAAATGTCACCTTGAAACAAGCTGTCACTCACTTCATGTTAGCTATGCGTGTTGTCTAAACGTCATGACACTTGAGCTATATGATTTGGTTCTGATGTGATTTAACATAACATTTGCTCCAGAGATGGCACTATAGTAGGCGATTTATAGCTCATATGGCCTGAGCTGTAAGGCTTACACTAAAGCTGGAAGGAAACACTGCAGTGTAGTGATGATTAGTGTACTAATGGTAAAGGGTATTTCAAATAGCACGCAATATTTCAAGATTCTATAATATAGCGGGATGAACGTACAGAAGGTCTCTCGTCAGAGAGGAAGTCTTCTTTTTTCCAGCTCAGCGGTAGAGATCGGCTTGTCACTCTGAATTCCTGCATGTAGAGTGCTGTCATCAGCTAAACTGTGGATTGGGTTGATCTTACAGAAAAGGAGGTCGTTGATATGTAAGAGGAACAGTGTCGGAGCCAAGATCGATCCCTGCGGAACACTCGCGTTGACGTTGTGGGATGAAGAGGAGAACCTGCCAATTACGACGGATATCTTGCGGCCTGAGAGAAAGTCAGCTACCCATCTGCATAGCTTTTCTGAGAGGCCATAGGATGGAAGTTTGCATAAGAGGGCAGCGTGCCACAGCTGATCGAACGGTTTCGTGATATCAAGAGCAACGACATGAGCCTCTGCATAAGACTGGTTGGGTTTACTCCACAATTGCGTGAGTAAGCTAGGAGGTCCCCTGTGGATCGCATGTGTGGGAAACCATACTGATTGTCGCTAATCAAGCCGTGGCGTTCGAGGTAGTCCAGAAGCTCGCGGTTTATGCACCTCTCCATCACCTTACTTATAACAGAAAGCAGAGCTATAGGCCTGTAGTTGTAAGGGTCGGTCTTAGATCCTTTTTTGTGATGGGCTGGACATGAGCAAATTTACAGTTCTCTGGGAAGGTGCCAGATTCATAAGATATCTGGAAGAGACTCGAAAGAACAGGAGCAAGCTCCGCTGCACACCTCTTCAGTACAAAGAAAGGAATCAGAACCGGACCAGAAGCTATGTTGATGTCTAGCGACAAGAGCACCCGTCTCACGATCTTAAGCATGAATGTTACTTCCCGAATAGTGTACAGCGGTCCATTTGAATCGACCGCACTTGGTCCATGGTGGAGTTGGCAGCAAAGATTTTGGCAAGGACTTCCGCCTTGGCCTTTGAGTCTGTTACAATCGTTCCATCCTGACACGTAAGTCGTGGAAGGCTACTGCGTGAGGAGTTGCTTTAAATCTGCTTGGCCAGCGTCCAAAAAAACCGCTGCGCTGCGACATTACCCTGTGCGAACAGAGTCTCTTCTCGTTGATATAGCGTCTGATTTCAGCTTTCAATGCTTCGGTGGTTGCAGGCTTGTTGGCATAAACGTGTGACTTCAGATAACCCTAAAGCCAAAAGTCCAAAGGTGTTAAATCTCAAGAGCGTGGCGGGTAATTCTGGTCACCAAACCGGGAGATAACTCGACCAGGAGCAGCTCGTGCAAAACTGCCAATGTTTCGCGAGCAGTATGGCATGCGGCACCATCCTACTGAAACCATATGTCATTACGAGCCATGGCTTCTAATTGTTCCACAAAAAACTGAGTAATCATTGCACGATAACGTTCGCCATTCACTGTTAGTGGATTACCTGCCTCGTCCTCAAAGAGAAACGGTCCAATAATTCCTACAGAACATAGTGCACACCAAACAGTAACACGTTTTGGATGCATAGATTTCTTATGAATTACTCTTGGATTCTGTGTTGTCTAATGACGAAGCCATCGAGATGAAAATGGGGCTCATCGCTAACAATGATTTTGTCCGCAAAATCAGCATTTACATCCTGTTGGTCAAGAGTCCAATTACTAAACTCTCTTCGCTGCGCATTGTCTGTTGGCATAAGCTGTTGAGTCAATTGGACTTTGTAGGCATGCAGGTGTAAATCTTTCATTAGAATACGCTGGAAAGAGGCTGTTTTAAAATCAATTCTTGAGCGCGATGACGAATCGACGTCCCTGGACTCTCGACTACACTCTCGCGAACTGCTCTAACATTTTCTTCTGAACGACCGCTACGAGCTCGTCTATGTTTCACAACATTAACTGAACCAGTACTTAAAAATTTTTGTTTATTCTTTTAACAGTGAATGAGGTAGGAACATTATTTCGACCGATTTGTCTGTCTGTCGGTCTATCCGCTAATCTTATACCCGCCCATAACCTGAGAAGTACCGCTCGGATTTCGATGAACTTTGTACATAATGTTCCTAATACTATGTCAAGAACACAAAAGCTGTGACGTTTTTAGAGGATCCTGCTCATTTTAGAAAAAAATTTGTTGATGAGGTAAAAAATTGGAGGTGTAAAGGGGTAGGGAGAGTATATCTCAATTTTTTGATGCTGGTACATTTATACACTTCCAACATTGGTAATTCTATCCCTATTGGATAGGGAAGGAGTATCTATGGGCTAACTGTATGGACCTGTTTGACTGACTTATTTGTCAGACGGTCTAGTTTGTGGTTTATGTACTGATAAGGGCGTTGCCTGGGAAGTGCAGAGTCAACCTACTTGCGCACTCTTCTCACGTAATACCCCTGCCATAGTAGAATGAAATCTGTCGATTGCTTGTGATTGTTTTGACGGCACTTAAAGGAGGTTTTAATATGGTTTACTTACCGTTCAAATCAACAGCTCCCTTGAGCACATGACTCCCATTAGATTTCGTATGCGTTGAACTTCTGCTGGTACTCCTGGACACCAACGTACCAACAACTTGCTGTTCACCAGGGGGCAGTGGGGGCAAAGGCTGTATCTGGATGTGGGGCGGCAGCCCTGCGCCACGGTCGGACACGTTACGAGAGCGAAATAGACAGAAGGGAGGTCGCTGTTGTTTCCTGTTGTTACCACTAGGTGTCAGCCAGCGCAGGAAGATCATCCATCTGTGGAAAATATGAAAGCTCGATCAAATAATGTTCCTTTCCTTTTTTCTCCCTATCTCATTTCCCCTACAACTCATCTGCTTTCTGGGCCGTCTACCCTGACAGACTGACAACAAACACTGACCTTACAGTGAGTATGACCATTGATGAACATATTATCAGAAGAAAATGATTTTCACAATGGTGTGAACATTTTAAACGAATGTCTTTTTGACCTTACCAATGGAAAAAAACGAAAAACCTTACCATGGCCTTGACACCAACGCATTTTAGGGGTTAGCTAATCTCAAGGTCAAACACAGACGTTTTCGTCTTTCCCACCTATGGGCCTTAAATTAAGATTCCATTTAAAATTTCCAAGTTTACCTCTAAATGTCACCTTCAAAATATGGTCAAGGTCATTTTCAAATGTACAATTTATCGCTCTTTCCCTCCCATGAAGCACTGGACGTACATAATGGTGGTAAGAACCATGATAACTTATGCATGTCTTGTGTTGCGTCCAAAGACGAGAAAACGCTCTGCCATAGCAGAATTAAGCAAGGTACAAAGGGTACTATAAAAGTCTTGCAATATAGCATGATTCATTGGCTTCGTTCAAAGTAATTTCCAACACATTCAATACACTCCTCCATCCGCTAAAACCAGTCCTTAAACCAGCTCTGAGAAGTTTCACCAGGGAGTTGTCCCAAGTCCTCAGAAGGTCCTCATCTCTAGAAAACCGTTTTAATTTAAGCTTCAGTTTCACATGCGGAAACAGTGCAAAGTCGCAGGTAGCAAGATCCGGACTGTAAGGAGAGTGCTCAATAAGATTCAGTCCAGTAGTGGTTAAATACTTGGTGCAGGTGGCCAAGTGCCCATTCTTGACTTTCGTATTTAAGAATATTTTTATTGTAGAACCAAAAAAAAATCAAATGAAACACCCAATTTTCAAGTTTTATGACTTGGTTAACGTATAAAGGTGGTTAATTTTATAAAATCTAAAAAATTAGTATAATACGAAAACAGCTAATTTTCGGACAGTAGTTCCTATAGTAAAATCGACTCAGGTTGGCTTGTACGTATACTATCTCCCCCCACCGGCTCCGCATCTATTTTTCCGTCACCCTGTATATGTATGCTTAAAATTACAGCACTCCTAGTCGGTGTTGTCATTTAGTAAATAAGGCTCAGCGAAGTATTCCCTCTAAATGCTATAAATTTGTTATCAATTATCATCTATCATCTCATAAATGATATTGTTCTTTACAAAAATCGTAAACACATCAACGACCAAATCGAGTATCGAGCTGTCATTAAATATTTACTTTTGAAAAGCAATACGCCTACGCAAATCAAAAATGAAGATTCTGGGTATGAGGACTCTGCACCATCATTTACCACAGTGAAATTTTGGGCAGCTGAATTTAAACGTGGCCGTAAGAGCTTGGGAGACGATGAACGTTCGGGACGTCCAAAAACTGCAACTAACGACGAAAACATCGCCAAAGTTCAACAAATGGTGCTAGTCGACCGCCGAATTAAAGTGAGAGAGATAGCCGAGGTTATGAACATGTCAAAAGACTGTGTCTGTCATATATTAAATCAACCTTTAGGTATGAGAAAGCTGTCCGGGCGTTGACTGCCGCGTTTGCTCATGTTATACCAAAAACGTCTTCGAATGAACATTTCCAACGCTCTGCTGGCGCAGTTTAGGCGCAATAAATCCGAGTTTTGGCGCCGATTAATTACTGTAGATGAAACTTGGATACACCATTATACTTCCGAAACAAAAATACAGTCCAAACAGTGAACTGCCATGGCGAAAATCCAAGAATTACGGTTTGAACTGCTTAACCATCCGCCTTACTTACCAGATCTAGCCCCAAGTGACTTCTATGTGTTCCCTCATCTAAGAACTGTGCTCGGAGGACAGAGATGTTCGTCAAATGAAGAGGCCATCACCTTCGTTAACAATTATGTTGCAGAGAAAAACGCCGAGTACTATTTGGACGGGTTACAGAGATGGGAGCATCGCTGGGAAAAGTGTGTAGACTTACAAGAAGACTATGTTGAGAAATAAAAAAAATCTGAAAAAAGGTCTTGTACTATATCTTTGTTAGGCCGGATGTTTTTCAGGCCACCCTCATAGATGCAATTTTGATATCATTTTCTATAAAATATGTTTTCTTTAATGATCTTTGTCCAGGTCTTTTTCTGTAGATTTTTCGCTTGTTCTGTGTCCACAATTTTGATCTTTGGTTGTAACATTTTTTCTTCATGGACTTCATACTGGGCTGGCACCAATTTTTCTGTGTTTTTCATGCAACTTTATACTCACCCCTCAATCTCTAATATTTGATATGGTTTCAATTTTCACTGTAATTTGGACAGATTTATGTGTTCATTAAGATGTTTCTATTCAATTCTGTTTGGTTTTAGGTTTGATAACTATTTTTTTATTGGTTTTTGTTTTTCTGTTGGTGGTTACAGAAGTTTATGGGTATTGCTCAGCAAATTTCGAAATTCATGTCCTGAGCCATTGATGCTAAGTTGCATGGATTTATCATCAATTTAACATTTTTATTATATCAATAAGTATCTACACTAATATTTCAAAAAAAAATTTAGATAATAGATTGACACAAAAAAATACGATTAATTTATTAGTTAGTTAAAATTAATAATAAAAAAATGTATACAATCAAATCTGTTCATTCTTATAAATAGAATATTACTAAAATATTTGGTAATAAGTATGGATTGTATAGTCAAGCTTTCATTGCTAAAAAATAAATATGCATATAAAAAAATCTATTTAAACTATGTCCCTTGAAATGAAATTATAAATATTTGATTTGTGGTCACCCCATTTGATATTTTTAACGCAGCTGTTATGTTTTTAAAACTTGGCAATACTGCTAATAATGTCAACATGGCGGAATTTCTTAATAATGAAAAGAGTTGCTGCAAAAAAGTATTGGATTTCAATAATTAGAACATCACATTTCTCCGTGTCATTACCTCACTGTCTATATTAAAAGGTAAGTCATTATACTGTTTGAATGTTTTACTGATTTTTTTCTTGTTTTGGGGAGTGAAATGCATTCACAAAATGCTAAATCAGTTTGAGGTGATGTGAGGTTACGGTGTCGTTTATGCAAATCCGTCATTCCCTCACGGCCATTCCCTCACTAGATTAGAAAGTTCGACAGAAAATTAAAGCTGAGTCTTAAGAAGCTTTGCGTGAAAAAGAATGATTAAAGTATTTAAAGAAGAAGTCAAGTTAAGTCAATAAGTTCTATGAGTGCAAGAGAAACTAGCCAAAAACGAAAATGGAAAAAGAATACTAAAGTTCCTAGAGTAAAGCGAGTTACATTACAAACAAATTTACAGAGAATAGTTAAAGACACCCCCAACACGTCCTGCACCATCTTTACAGCACAGCGCAGATAATTTGTCTGCTCTCAATAGATGTAGAATGCGCAAGCGGCGAACTATTCTGTAGGCGAAGATTAAAAGTTTGGAAAATAAAGTAAGGAACGCAGTCAAGCTTAGCGAAAAATATAAGAAGAGTGTTTGAGATTGAAAACTAAAAATGGTGACTCAAACTCTCCAGCAACTAAAATGTCTTCGCTTTTAAAGAATATACAAGTACCTGACGTTGTAAGAAAAAGACTCATTTTCGGAGAAGCACTGTCAACGGACCTCACGAATATCTATGAAGATCTTGGAAGTAAACAAGGAGAAAAGAAAAAGTATTACAAAAGCTGCAATTAGTACAAAAGATACAAATTGTTGTATAGACCGAAACATTTTTTCAAAAACGATACGTACAAAAAGAACTGTACTCGTAAAGTTAGCTCAAATTGCTGAAAGTTAAGGGTAATGTTGTTCATTTCTTAGAGAAGGATGAAAATACGAGGATGTGCCCAGGGAAGATGGACTATCTAAGCTCTCTAAAGTATAAAACAAATCTCAATACATCTATTAATAAATTAACTTATGTTTTTTATTGAAATTCAGCATCAAATTGTTGTAAAAATCATTCCCCCATCCTATAAGTCATTCCCTCATTTCATAGTTTTATAAAAGTCATTTTTCTACATGTTATACACAAAAATATGGAGAACCTTCATTATCAATGAACATCACTAAAGTAAAACTTTATATTTCTGCAAAAAAAAAGGTTATATTTTCATTATTTTTTTTTAAGAAATGCAAAATGAAATTTCTAAATTTGTTGAGAAATACCCATATGTTGTTTCATTGGCCAGACAAACGTGGTGGATTACTCGTTAACATTTTGAATACCCTGTATAAAAAGTTTTTACCTTGTTCGTACATCGCTCCTGGCCACACAATAGAAAAACAACGTAAATGCGCTCAGCATCGTCGCAAGCACCGCAAACGCGATACTAAACAGTTGTTCCTCGAACGCCACCATGCGGAAGGGCGAAGCGGTAGCGAACGCGGCGCACAACCACGTCAGTACGTAGAACGTCAGGAAGATGGCGTGCGCGTTCAGCTGCGCGGTGGGCGCGTGTTCGGGGTCTTCCATCTCACTGCTACTCGCGGTCTTCGAGGAGACGCTGCGCGCTTCTACGTTTCCGGTTGCGTTGTTGCCGCCGCCGGTTGTACCGCCTGCGGTACTGCTAGGGAAGTTGGGTTCGAGGAGCTCCAGGTCTACGTGCTCGGTGGCCTAGAAAAACGTATTAGAATAGAATAATGCTTTATTTGTGTGAGACTGTGAACAGGATACAAAACGTAAAAAACAATCGAAGATGTGGATAACTAATACATAACATGAAACAACTGGGATACAGAAACCCATACATAGTGTCCCAGAAGTCGACGGGGGATATTCCAAGTCATATTAGTTATCAGACAAATATAAAAAAAGTGTAATTCGTGTACTTTTCCAATTATAGGCTTTAAATAAATCGGAAAAATCAATACCCTGTGATGATTTTTTAGTTCCCATTACTACAAATTGCAATTTTTCTTAGGCGGAGAGACAGATAGTAACGCCTCTTTTATTAATTACTAAATATATTAAATTCACAATAAATGTAAAAACTGCAGCAATGCAAGCAGACCTTCGAATCATCCGTTATTAACAAATTCAGCTGCTTCCGTTATTCTGTTCCGTAGCTCAGATAAATATTCGATTGGCTTTGAGTAAACTTTTTCTTTCACCCAACTTGTTTAGATCTTGCAACTGATAAAAAAGTAATTTGCTCTACAAAAAATACACCCTGGTATAACAAGAATATTAAGGCAGCTCAAAATTTGAGAGACAAACAATACAATAAATGTATATTCACAAAATCAAATGATGACTGGGAGGTATATAAAACTCTTAGGAATAAATGTGTATATGTAATTAGAGAAGAAAAAAGGAAATTCTACGATAAACAAATCGATAATAACAAGTGCGACAGTGTAAAGATGTGGAAGACTTTAAAAAGACTGATCAATTCGAAGCCGCATGATTGTGTAAATCAAGTTCAATTCGAAAACGGTACGGAAACAAATTCTTTGGTGATTGCAAACAAACTAAATGAATATTTTGTGGAAAGTATTGTTGATATTGTGGGTACTGCCAATGCTGCACCTGACTATATGAAAATCAGTTTCCAGGGGAAAATGTTGCATACAGTTTCAAAATTTCACAGCGTATCATTGAATTATCTAAGAAAAAAAGTAAACAGTTTAAAATCAAATAACAACTGTGCCGAAATCACTACTAAAAACGTGCTGAAAAACTGTTTCGAAATTTTGGGATATCCTGTATTAAATTGGATCAATTGTTCACTGAGAAGCAGTTCTTTTCCTGAAAATTTGAAATGGTCTACAAAAACACCAGTTCCCAAAATTAAAAATTCTAAAAGATGCAGCGATATGAGACCAGTAAATGTGTTACCAGACATTGAAAAATTATTAGAGTCCATAGTGCATGACCAATTAATGCAGTTTATAGAAGAAAACAAAATTTTAGTGGAGGCGCAAGCAGGCTTTCGAAAAAAATATTCCACAGAAACAGCTTTCCAGTTGGTAACTGAGAATTGGAGAAGAGCCATAGACTCAGAAGAAGTTGCCATAGCAGTATTTTTGGATTTGAAGAGGGCATTTGAAACGATTGATAGAGATATTTTGTTAGGTAAATTGAAGGCATATGGTATAACAGGATGTGTTTTAGATTGGTTTAGAAATTATTTTTCTAAAAGGATGCAAGTTACAAAAGTTAATGACACTATTTCATCAAAAATTGAAAATACGTTGGGTGTTCCACAGGGCAGTATCCTGGGACCACTTCTTTTTATTTTATACATCAATGATTTACCTGCCATAGTCAAAAAATGCAAAATTCAGATTTTCGCCGATGACACTATGATTTATATAAGTACTAAAAATATTCAGTCTGGTATCTCTCATATAAATGAAGACTTGAAGCTTGTCTCAAAATGGTTAGCATCTAACAGTTTGAAATTAAATGCAAGTAAAACGAGAGCCTTGTTAATCGGAAAAAAACAATGTACAAATGTTCAACTGAATATTGATGGTGAAGATATTGAATTCGTAGAAAATTTTAAATACCTGGGGGTTTTTGTTGACTCTCGATTAATTTTTGATATTCATTATGAAAAAGTTATAAATAAGATTAGTAGTAAAGTGGGATATTTATCGAGAGTTTCTGGATGTCTGAGTTCATATAGCAGAAAAATGATCTATACCATCATTCTTCCAAATTTCTTGTACTGTTCGACTATTCTATATTTAGCAAATAATTCCATTTTTGAAAGACTGCAAATTTTACAAAATAAGTGCATGAGAATAATACTAAATAAAGATAAATATACTCCAATTAGGCAAATGCTTAGCAAATTAAAATGGCGCAATGTAAAAAATTTTAACATATGCTACAAATCTGTATTCCATGAAGGGTTGATTGAATATAATAAATTATACTCGGAGATAAAAGACCAGAAAACTTTGACAAAATTTAAAGTAAAATTGAGAAATCACTTGTTAAATCTACAATTATAGGTTGCCCAGCATTTACATCATACACCATATGGCTTGAATTTACTAGTTCTAAGTTGTTTACAATTATTCTGTTTATGTAACCAAATGTGCTAAATAAATCTTTCTACTACTACTAGTAAAAAACTCGAGTGGATTCAAGTCAGGTGAACGGACTGGCCACGAAATTGTACCAGCCCGCCCTATCCATCTATTATTTTTAAGCATATAATTTAAAAAGTACACGATTTAGTTTTTTTCAATATTTTTTCTGATAATTAGTATGACTTGGCCTATCCCCAGTTTTTGACTTCTTCTTGGATACGCTGTATATTACACCGAACTAGTCCCACCACATACAGAGCCGTGAATATCCGGTTTAGCAGTCTGCGTGGCTGCGATATCCCTATGATTTTCGGCGCTTGAGGTTATCGTAAAAGAAACACTTTTCGTCACGAGACTCAATGCGATGCAAAAATCCTTTCCAATTGCTTTTCAAGCAGCTGTTCAGAAAAGCACAAACGCCGTTCAACATCTCCTTCTTGCTTTTGGATCATTTAAAGATTGTTTAGGCGTTTTGAAACTGCCTTTTGGCTCACGCCCAATGATCTCGCCAACTGCTATTGACTTTGACATCTTCAATAACTTTTGACCTTCCACTATTATGCCGGTTTTCTACGTAAAAATCGCCGCTCTTGAGGCGCTGAAGTCACTCACGACATGTTCTTTTACTTATAGCAGCCTCACCATAAACCTCTGAGAACATTCGGTGCCGCGTATTTTTTAATATTAAAGGAATAACTAAGCACCTTTCGCAAATGGCAAGAATTCTGCTCATAAATAGGAAATAACTATATTATGTAGACACAAGTCAATTACTGGTACTATCAGGCTATGTTCACAAGATATTAAAGATAATTGCAAGCAGTGTGTGATGTATACAGGGTGTCCCAATATTCCGTGGACATAGAAGTGCCACTTATTTTTAGAGTCAAAATGGGTCGTTTGGACATGACTTACCTCTATGCAAAAGTGCTTCGTTTGTCCGTTACAGAGCGTCAAAGTTTTCGTTTCAAAACACATTTTTTCAGACACTTTTGGAAACGGTAGTCCGATTTGAATGAAGTTTAGACCACATGTGTTTTACGAGATGTTCTAATATTTGATTTTTACAAAAAAACTCGAAACGATTCGAGAAGGGTGAAAACTACCCCCACCCCTACTAAAAAAAGCAGAATGTTTTCGCAAATCTCCTAACGACTCTGTTTTTTATTTATTTAAAGAATCCCTTTGTTTACTTCATTTTTGTCATACCTATCTATAAAGATAATGATACGGACTACCTATCGGCCTATTTCACTTATATCTAGTTAGCTAAAGTTTTTGAGAAATTACTCCTTAATAAAGTGATTAACTTTCTTGAAAAATTCGAAATTTTAAATTCTAATCAATATGGTTTTATAGCAGGAAAATCTACAACAGATAGGGTATTAAGTATAGTAGATAAAATTACCCAAAATATGAATGAAAAGGTACCATCGATATGCGTATTTGTCGCTTTACAAAAAGCGTTTGACACAATATACTTTTGAAAATTTTAGAACGAATAGGTTTTCGAGGAAGGATGTATGCTTTAATGTAAAATTATTTATCAAATACACCGCAATCAGTAAAATGATTAAATACATATAGTAAAGAAATGTTTGTTAATACCACAAGGTTCAATTTTGGGTCCTCTGTTAATCAAAATTTATTTAAACGAAATATTCAAAATTAGTAGTACTGGTAAAATAGTCAGTTTTTATAAATGTGAGGATTGGAACGACTTGAAAGATGTCATCCAAAATGACTTTTGTAAAATTATTCAGCTTTTAATAGCCGAAAATTAACATTAACATTGCTAAAACTCATGTTTTACCATTTCAGCACTATCTAATCATCTACCAAGTTATAACCACCTTCTATTTAAGGTAAATGATAAAAATCTAAAAATCAATAGAGTTAATTAATGATACAAAATATTTAGGAATTTATCTAGATCCCCATTTGAGATGGGTCGTACATATTTCTTATATACTACAGAAGATTAGATGCATAGCATATAAAATAAAATGTTTAATTGGTATGTCAACTGAATATTATCTACGAATCATATATCAAGCTTTAATCGAGCCGCACATAACATATGGTATAGTAGCATGGGGTGCTGGATGAACGACTTGCTTCAACGATTTAGATTGTGATTCAAGAACAATTTTAAAATCAATGTTTGGCAAACCAAATTATACCCAATTGATGACTTGTATAATGATGTACAAGTATATGACACTAAACAATTTTACTTCTTACATACCATCACCCATTATGACAAAATTATTAGTGAACGCGACACAATTAAACATAGTCATAACACCAGATATAAATTACGCGCAAAAAATGTTCCTAAACCAAACAAATCTTTAATAAAACGATCTCACCTGTATTTAGCTCCATGAATATTTACCAAATAATTTGAAACAGTTACGGAATACATTAAGTTTCAAAAAAAAATTAAAACATGTATTATCACGCTTGGGAGAAATAACATTAATAGAATAATCTCAAATATTACACAGTAAATACTATCATTCTGACAAGTCATTATGCTTTTTTCTCTCTATTCTTTTTTTATTTAATGCAATTCAACATACATATGATCCATGCACAGGCATTGTACTTCTATGGATAAATTATATGTATTACTCGTTCATGTTTCCTGTATTTTAGTGTAAATAAATATTACTATTACTACTCGTATATTACCTGTGTGCCTTCACTGAGATGTCCGTTCCCATCAAGGTCTTTAGCTGCACACCTCACCAACAAGAACATAACCATCAGGAAGAGTAACAAGATGGCTACTGGGGCATAGAGTGCGCTTAAAGCAGGTCCTGGTCGTAGGAAACATTGGCCACCATCATCTTCTTCACCCAAGGTGGCGTATTCGTTAACATTGATCGCGGCCGATAGGCCACATACTATCAGGCCGATGCCCCAACCTAAATATCAAAATAACACATCAAACATGTCATGATGGCGACTAAAAACGAAGTAAAAAGTATAAACGCTCCTACATAGATGACGGGGAATGAGAGTTCAAATTTTGCTGTCAATTTGTCAAAGCTCGTTGCCATTTTCGACATAATTGTTATTGAAAGATTCATATTTCTACTTCCACAATGCAACAGGTGGCACACTTATTGTAAAGTCTAGGTAATTCAGAGAATTCATATAATTTAAAAAGTGTAGAGAATTGACGGAATTTGGAAACTAAGAGAACAGAGACTTTAACAAATTTGGAGAATTCACAGAAATTAGAGAATTTAGAGAGTTTACAGACTTAAATTAGGGAATTTCGATAACTTGCAGAACTTCGATAGCTCAGAGAATTCAATAATTTCATGGAATAAATGAGTATTTCCTATAGAATCTTTCTCTCTTTTTCTTAAATAATATTCTTTTTCAGAAGCCATTCAAAACTAAGCTCATGCATCATAACCTCTAAATAATTTTATCTAATATTGTATTTCCGCCACATCTGCAAGAAAATCTTATATATTTATTTCCCTGGGCACTCTAATCCACAGCTTTTTTGGGGTTGATATCGATGTGTTTCACATTTTCGGACGATACAATAACGATAATTACTATATTGTTCATGTAAACTAGTAGATTGCTGTCAGCTGCTGTTAACAAATGGTAGATGAATATATTTTTAAATTTAGGTTTTACGGTCTTTTAGATCTGAAAAATATAGCATTAATTTTTTTGGTCTAATAGAACAAATATTAACTATTTAAGGCATACTTACAAAAAGTATCAACTAGCTAGCCTATTGAGCAAATTGAGAAAATTGCATATACACATTGAACAAATTTAATTAAACAGATAAAGTCAATGAGAAAACTCACCAACTAGATACAATCCCAAAATAGGCTTCTGTACCGGCCTGTCAGAACTCGATGGAAGATCATCATCCTGCAGATTGCAAATCGCCTGATCGTGTAGGTGCCTGTGCTTGCTGAGCCTCTTATACATGCAGTTCAGAGCAACGCACATCCAGAGTAAAGAACATAAGGTAAGATAGTGTAAAGTCATGCCCACTCCTTGGCATAGGCGTACGTCTTCAGTTTGATGGATACCAAATATGTAAACGTAACAGAGGAGCACGATCGACATCCAAGTGTTTACCAGGGAGTGTTTTGCTTTCTTTGGCATCTAGATAAAACAAAAAAAATATTACCAGAATAGAATTTGAGCTTCATGACGACGTATATTTATATTACCAGAATAGAATTTGAGCTTCATGACGTATATTTATATAGCGGCGCCCTTATTGCATAAATGTGTTACACGGTAAAACGAAAAAAAAATGACAAAGGATATTTTTAACTCACCTGAATATCAAAATAACACAGCAAATATGTCATGATGGCGACTAAAAACGAAATAAAAAGTATAAAAGCTCCAACGTAGATGGCGGGATGAGAAAATTTAAATTTTGCTGTCAACTTCTCACTTTCCAACTGCTTACGAAGACGAGAAACGTCCTGCAAAAAAATACAACTTTCAGATACAGTTATGAAGCAAAATGAATTTTTAATATCATAGCGTCCTAAAAACACTTCAGATGAATGCTTCAAGTTGAGAAACTTACCTGTAGGAGTCCATAGAACCCGAACTGATCACAGGAAAATACAAGATGGTCCTGAAGTTGGTGTGAGAAACTGCAACCCTCTGAGGTCCATTCACCAGTTCCGTCATTGGCAGAAGGGTCCCAACGAACAGGTGCAAAAGGGCGTACTTCCATCAGGTCCGTACTAGGAGGTCGACGGACCATCGCGTACACAGGGGTTGTTAGGTTCGTCACTTTGATGTCCCCTGTAGGAAGATTTTTTTTTCAGTACACGCAAAATCTTCATTCAAATTTTATCACAGTTGTCAGCAAAAGCGTGACATATAAGTCATACAAATAAATACCAACCGAAGTTCATGAGATAGAAATCACGGAACTCGGAACATTAAGGACTTCTCGGCACTTGAAGAATTCACAGAATTTGGAAACTTTATTAAAGGACATGGCAACACGCCTATGGGAAACGTGGTTTTGGTTAATATCGCTGATTTTTTTATGAGTTATGCGTCTCGGTATCCCGAACAATTTTCAATGGGCATAGGACCCCAACTTCAACGGATCCCAACCTCAACTGTCCAAGTCGGTATAATGGGGTATCGGCCCTTCTCGAATATATCTGCTTTAATTGGAAGAGTGGTTTCGGTTAATTTAGCTGAATTTTTTATATTTTGTGTGTCTCAGCGTCCTGAACAAATTCCTTGATGGGCACTGGCTCCAAAACCCAACGGATCCCAAGATATAGGCCATCCATGTCAGTAAATGGGGTTACGGTTCTACTCGAATATCTGCTTCAAGTTAAAGAGTGGTTTCAGTCAATTTTGCTGAATTTAGTGGCCTATATCTTGGGACCCGTTGACTTTTGGACCTGGGCCCATTAAGGCATTTGTTCAGGACGAAGAGACACATAACATATGAAAAATTCGGCGAAATTCAGGATGCTGAGACACATAACATATGAAAAATTAAACGAAATTAAGATAATTTATAGAATGTGAGTGAAATCATTAATTTAGAGAATTTGGATATTCAGGGAACTTGGAGAATCAAGGGAATTTTTTAAAAAATAGAGCATCTACAGTTTTTATAGAATTTACATAAATTTAAAGATTTCAGAGCATTTAGAGAATTCAGAGAACTTAGACTATTCAGAGAATTTATAGAACTCAGACAAGAATCTAGATAATAAACTTACCCAAATTTACCCCAACCACTGCCGATGTAACATCTTTTTTATCCGCGTCTTTTCCTTTGAACAGCTTTGCAGTTCTATGCATGGCCACCAAGAGTCTAAAATCCCTCCTATCAACCAGGGTCATCTCACTTTGGTCCCTCAGTTGCTCGAACAAATCCCCTGGAACAGTAATTGAAGCTTCGGCAGTTTTACCGGGTAGAGAGATGATATCTGACTGGCTGTTTCCTACGGAAGAACAGGAGAACATCGAGCTTTTTGGGTTGGAGGTGTTCAGATACCAGGTGCAACGGAGCTCCTCGAATGCTTCTTTCTTGACCGTGAATGATTCTAATGCCAGGTTTGTCTGAAAATATATGATAAAAGAACCTAAAACGTACTTTTAAGACTTTGAGAAAAAATCATGGTGCCAAGCGGACCGATACTTTCCCACGCCTTCGAAGCGGCTTCTACTACAATTCGCCATACAGTGCAATTTCATCTCTACACAGTGGCATCAAATAGACGTAGGTTTTGTCAGAACTAATAATGCACTAATTGGACTTTTCATGGAAAAAATCTTCAGATTGCGGCAATGACCATGTCCATACATTATTATTTCTTTGGAGCTATTTGTCATGTTTGGTAACTGATTATAGTAGCTCTTGATACGTATTTATATACTACAAGGTATGTCGCAAAGTAAACAGGACTTTTTAAAGATATCCGATATTCGCAGCGCGGAGTTGTCACCCTCAAAGTGACAGTACCTTCATTTATTAATTCCACCACTTTTAAAAAACTTCACAAAATTAAATAGCCATTATCATAACTACGAAATTAGAGGCAGTATACATTTTAATAAAATTATAATGATATTAAACAGTGTTCGAATTCAAAAATGTTTAACGAGAAATTAAAAAATCACTTTATTAATACTCAAAATGCATAATGATGTGATTTTACTCACTAAGAATGTAAAATTCCAAAAACTGTATACACAAAATGTGTAGAGGAATAATTATACTAAATTGACATTGTAGCATTAATGCTAAATAAATCTTCAACAATCAAACAAACTAAACCTAACCTGATGGAAAGGCGACGAGGCGGTAGTGATGACAGCCATTGTTTCCATAGCTTCAAGCAACCTTAGCGAAGTATTATACAACTGCTGGGCATGACGCAAATACGCCTCGGGCAGATCCAAGAGTCCGTCAGCCACATCCATGAGAATAGCGGCAACGGTGCCGGAATCGGAGGGTGGTGAATGCCCCAGGTACCCCAAGATGGTGTCCACGGCGAAGGCCAAATCCACCGGATCCTCGAACACGTTCTTGTTCAACGTGTAGTTGCGAAAGTGCTTTGCGCTTTCTTCTATACTGCTGTTCACCTGTTTGATTGTATTGGGTGATTCAGAAAGTGTGTCCGAAAATCTGTCTAAAAATTAGTAAAACTCCTGATAAAACCAAATTCCCCTGATTATGTTACACTACTCTGAAAAATTAAGGGACCAACAAAAATGGTCGTATCTAGACTTTAAAAAAGAATTTTAAAGATACAAGTTTCTACTTTTTAGGTTTTTTAGTCGAAAAATTTTAGGAGCAATGATTCTAATGCAATTCTAACAGATAGAGCAAGGAATTTTTTTTGCAAAATGTTTACCTTCTTTTTAGTGCACGAACTTTTTACTGTTAAGACATTATTATGGATAGTTTATTCATGTTCAACATCTTGATACGATCATCTGCCGCGAAGATATCTGACTTTGAATGAAAACTGATGCTTTTGTCATTGACAAAAACTAAATCAAAATCATTTCTACCATTTATGAACTACTTCACATAGAAATGTTCGCATTAATATTATTAATTAATTATTAGGAATATATGTTCGTAACAATTGATTTTAAATACCTTCGAGAACTGTTCCAATATTTTGGTATGCTCAGAGATATATGAGCATGCACTAGTGTTCAGGTTTGCCCACCTTCCACCAGCATCACAAGTGTGATACGCTCTCTGGCGTTCAGCGTCGTAATTCAAGTTGAGGGATTGACAGGGCATCTTTGCAGAGTTGTTGACTAGGGTCCGAGGCCAGCTGTACGACCCTTTATTAGTGACAGTCATTGTCATTGGGCAGTAACGACTTTCGTCGCTGATCACCACCAGAGCGATTTCTGATATATAATAAATTAAAATTATTGCGACAAAAACTGGAAGACGTATATTATAGTAACGAATAACGTGAATTGATAAAAATATAATAAGTATTTATTTTTGTTATGCTCCGCGCATTATCTATTTATTTTGTCAGACACTGATATGTAAGCTAACTTAAAACTAAAATATAACAAAATTACATTACAATATGGATCTTAAGTGAATATATTACAGAACTTACAAAAGCTACAATAGACATGGTTTATGAAAATGTTTCAAATGCACAGCGTAATTTTTTTGAATTGTTGATTCTTTTGATAGCATCAGGACGGCAAATGTAAATTTTCAGATCACTATGAATTATTAAATCTTTTGTAAGTGTTGGTTTAGGTAGCGTTAATTTAAAATGTTCTTTTCCTAATATTGTACCTTTAGTGTTTCAAATTCAGATTTAAAAAAAAAAATAAGAGCTACTATTTATAAAATTAACAATGATACTACAGTCATAATTTTACGATTTATAAATAAAGGCTTGCCCGTAGCTGTAGGATTGCTTTTAGTTATACCATTGATCCACCTGGAATAATTGGTTATACAAAGGGTACTATGAAAGTTTTGTAATATGTGTAAAGTGCGGATTATGGCATCATGGTCACGTAGTGAGATAAGGGCAGTTTTACTGTATAACGCGTGGTTTAAGCATAGACCACTGCTTAGAAGAAATGACGCTTGCATTAAAGAATGATTGTCCTCATCGCACGACTATATTCAGGTGGTACAGATAATTCTAAAGGGGCAATTTGACTGTGGAGGACGCTGAGAGGGAAGGAAATCCGCGAACGTGCGTAACAGAGGAAAACATTACTGTTGTCAGGACAATGTTTGACGAAGGCAGGAGAGTAACATACCAACAGATAGGGGAGACCTTACACCTTCATGCACTAGCAATTCATTCAATTCTGCATGACCATTTACACGTAAGAAAACTTTGTTCTCTTTGCTGATGCTGAAAATGGGCAATCTCGGTATGTGAACAGCTTCGTGACATGTGACGAGACTTGGCTCTATTATTACGATGTGCCGACGAAGGCTCAAAACAAAGTTTGGGTCTTTGATAATGATGACACAACGGTAGCTGTCAGAAAATCTCGATCTGTTAAGAAAGAAATGATAGCTGTATTTTTCAAATCTAGCGGGATTGTGGAGCGTGGCGCTTTGGACACACACAATTCAGTCACATCCAAGTGGTACTAGGAACAGTGCCTGCTAAAGTCATAAGAGTCTATGAAAAACCTGTGGTCAAAGACAAGAATGGACACTGGTACCACCATGACAACGCTCCAGCTCACCGCCCCAAAGCCTGCACCGAGTATTTGACCACTACTGGACTGACACTTACTGATCAACCCCCTTACAGTCTAGATCTTGCTCCCTGCGAATTTGCACTGTTTCGGCATGTGAAAATAAAGCTAAAAGGAAAACGGTTTTCTAGCAATTAGGACCTTCTGGGGGCTTGGGGCAACGAGTGTGCCGCACTCCCTGGTGAAACTGGGAAGAGCCTGGTTTAAGGACTGGTTTTGGCGGATGGAGAATAAGTGAATGTGGTGGAAATTACTTTAAACAAAGGCAATAAATAAAGCTGTATTGCAAAACTTTTATAGTACCCTTTGTACATATATAATAATGAAATAATAATACTTTTCTCTAGTATAAGCACATTTTCAAGCAATTTTGAGAACATACATGCCACAAGGGAATCCTGTATATTGATCTACTTCCAATAAGGCAAAATAATTGTTCAGTGCTATGCCTTTTCCTACATTGTAACTAATTGTTTTTATAATATAGGTAATATCTGTCAGTTGAGCAATCAGTTGCTCTACATGATTGGTAATATCTGGCTTGTGATCAATGATCAGTCCTAAAAACTTAATGCTGTTTGTTTTATGTATCAAGTCGTACATTTTGTATTACTTACATTAAAAGATAGGTAACTGTTATTGAACCATTTTTTGGTTGCTTGTTTATCACTGTCAATCATTGTCTTAATTTCATTTGTATCTGTTTCTTACCAAAATATTGTGATATCGTCAGAAAAAAACTATAAATTTACCGTTCATGTTTAAATTAATTAAAAAATTGATATCCACTAAAAGTAGGATTGAACACAGTACTGATCCTTGAGGACCAGCTACGTTCATATTTAATCAGTTTGTCCATTGATACCATAAATATTATGAGTATTGGTTTGTGAAGTTTGGATAGGTTTAGTTATTTCATATGACTGATATGTAACCGTTAAAATCCGTGAAAAGAACTATATACACGTACCTTTAGAAAAATTCCCATGTACAGAAAGTAAAAAACAGCTCCATATTCCAGCATGTTGCCTGTTTAGTTTGGGAATGGTAAGAGTACTCCAGACCCTTCCAGCACTCGGAAGGGCTCTGCCCTCAATAGAAAGCTCTGGAAAATGTCCAGTTGGATTGCCACCAGACCAACTCCATTCAAGTTTGGACGCAGAAGCAGTGACTGAGTCCTCTTCATATGTGTCCAAGATGGTAGGTGCATGGCATTGAAGCGTTAGAGTGTCACCCTCAAAAACTACCTAAAAACAGAGAAATCATAGAGTGAAAAAAGTACGAGTACTTCAATAATATTTCTATTAAACCAAAGAAGTCATTATATACTAAGTCATATATAAAATGCAACACCCAGAATTATTTATTGAATTTTGATAAAAACTTCTTCTTCCTTTTCCTAAATTATTAATAGGCTCATGCCTGTTTTACTTCGGTTTTTGCCTCAATTGATGTTGTCTCTCCATCTTTTCCTCGGTCGTCCCATTGATCTTCTTCCATTTGGCGATGTGTCTCTTGCTATTCGTACTGTTCTATTTTCGGTCATTCTTTCTATCTGTTGATTCCATTCTATTTTTCTTCTTTTGGTCCACAGGTTTATTTCCTCTATACCACATCTCACTCGTATTTCCTCACTTCTTACTCTGTCACTTAGAGTTTGGTTTGTTATTTTTCGTAAGACTTCCATTTCTGCTGCTTCCAATAGTCTTTGTGTTTTCGCCGTATCTGCTCTTGTTTCCGCTGTGTACGTCATTATCGGTCTTATTGTTGATTTATATATCCTAGTTTTCGTTGTTGTAAACATATTTACTACCATAGAAGCACACGCTGATGAAATGTTGAAGGCATTCCGAGCCGTACTTTTTTGTAAAGGCCTTTTTTGTCATATCAGGATCCGAACAATATGGGCCTGTTTACTCGATATTCGGTGATTTTTCTGTGTTTGTTCCATTTGTTTAATTGATGTTTCATTGCATTATCATGCCTAGAGTTCGCAGACGCGCTAATTTCACTCAACTTTCTGAGTTTGAGAGGGGTGGGATAATCGGGATACGTGAAGGATAAAATACTCCAAGAAGACATCAATCACCTAATCCAATCAATGTCGCGACGACTTAACGAATGTGTAGGGAACACAGGAGCTTTAACACATTATTAACATTAAGGTGGGATATCGCAGCTATTTTGCGAAATTTTCAGTTAAAATTTTAATCACTTTCTATTTATCAGTAGACCCAAAACTTGTCAATGTATTCTCAAAATTACAACACTCATAGTCGGTGATGTATTTTCTATGTCATTTAGTATACATAGGATTGTAGCTATAAGAGATGGCACCTTCCTTTACACATCATTGAATCAAATTAAAAAAACTCACGTTTAAAAATACTTCAGTGCCCGCTAATTTAAATTTGCGCCACGTGTCAGCATCCAGGCAGAGTGTAGGCAAAAGGACAGGCCGTCGCCGGTCTAGCTCTCTTCTATCGCTACGCCTGACTTCGACCACCCATAAAACGTGTCGAACTTCGTACATCCAGAACTGCCCGATGCGACCGCTCTTTTATCCGTAGGATATTGAGATTGTAGAACAATCTACATGAGGAGGTTTTTCCCAGTTGTACTAACCTTAGGTAGTTCAAAAATCGGATCAACAAGGTTTCTTTAAGCTGCTCATAGCAGCCGTGGTGCCCTGGCAATTAAGCTTTGCCTGCGCTGCTGCTTCAGTGTAAATAAAACCGAAAATGGCATATTTGTATAGCAATAACAAACTTCCTAATATGATGTGTTTGTTGTTTTTGGTATCTTCAATATGGTGCTGATGTTTTTCGATCCTTTTCTTGGTCGTTTCTATGTAGGTTTGTTTATGCCACACAAAGTCCGTTTGTAAGATTCTCAAATCCCAAATATTGTAGATTGTAGAAGAAGTTCACCACCTTGCGTCTTTTAATAGATTGGTGATAACTTAAAGAGTATTTCTAAGCAACAGGTGGCAGAGCAATACTTGAAATCCTTTATCAAAACACCCTTAATATAAGTTCATATTACTGTGAATTTTAAAATTACCTGATCATTGTCTGGTCTAAGATCAACAATAGGCAAGTCACCATTCTCTGCAGGTGACTTGCACAGTATGTCATCTCCAATTTTGAGCTTCCTAAGAAGTTGACCTCTGAAGGCTGCTGGTGAGTTGCATTTAGGGTTTGACAGCAGTTTTACAGATTTTTTCTGGCTCCAGTCTAGCAGCCATAGTAGTCCACAGTCACATATCAGTGGGTTTTGGGATATGTCACTATGTCAGAAACAAAACCAAATGTCACAGAAATTGTAAAATATTGTGCAAGATGAAGATACAATACAAAAATTATGGTTTCATTAATTCTCAATACTGCCAGCAGCAATAAGTAAGGATAATCTAAAAATACTTTTTGTTATAGAAAAAATTTCCCATCAGACTTCTGGTGAGCAGAATCAAACTGCATAGAGGTACAGCATTAAAAATTCTTAGTAGATTTTACTAGTTACACTTTAATGGATATACAAGGTGTCCAGAAATAAATTTTCCATTGCAAGCTCGAATAACTTGGCAACAGTGTTACTTAGCGCGGTCGGCGTAGTGTCCTTCGATAGTGGATCGATGCGGATATATTTAGTAGAAATGGAGCGTTGATCTGGTGCGCAACGAGCGTTCATTATTGAGGCATATTTCAAGAACAATGACTCGTACAAAATTGCAAGAAGGTTTTATGCTCACTTTAATATTAGGCGTATGGAGGACGTACCAAGTAAAAATTTAGTGAAATCGTGGGAGAGGAGGTTTAGAGAAACATCGTCAGCTTTAAATGTGAAACGCGCTGGTCGTCCAAAGACTGTAACTACTCCTGAGAATGTTGAAGCTGTACGCGTCGCTGTAATTCAAAATCCAAGTGGATCTGTTCGTAAAACATCACAGATGGTGCGATTGCGTAAATCATCTTTTCATACAATTTTAAGGAGAGATTTAAAGCTTCATCCCTACAAGATCCAAATAGTGCAAGAATTAAACCCTAATGACTTTATAAGCCGTCGTTCCTTCGCCGAATCAATGAGAAAACGTGTTTTGCAAAGGACCGAATTAACAACATTCTGTTCAGTGACGAGGCGGCGCACTTTCACCTTTCAGGCGCAGTTAATAAGCAAAATTGTCGCTATGGGGCACCAGAGAATCCAATACAAAAACACGAAGGGCTTTTACATAGCCCAAAAGTAACTGTGGTGTGCAATGTGGGCTTCAAGAATTATCGGTCCGTTCTTTTTTGTAAGCAACGTGGCATAGCCCAGACTGTAACTAGTGATCGTTATTGTGCTTCGGGAGTTTTTGATACCTCAGCTACAAGAATGTGATGGCTTTGATCAAGAAACATGGTTTCAATAAAACGGCGCTACCGCACATACAAAGTGAGCATCTATGGAATTCGTTCGAGAATTATTCCTGGAAAAGAGGATCTCTCACTTTGGAGGCCTAAACTGGCCAGATAGGTTTCCAGATCTCACCCCATTTGACTTTTTTTTGTGGGGATACCTGAAAAGTAAAGTTTATGTTAATCTACCTAGGACTTTGCAAGAATTAAAACAAAAAACATGGGAAGAAATTAGAGCAATTACACCTGAATTATGTTTAACAGATTTAAACCACATGAAGACGGCATTGCAGGCACCTCGATAATATAATTTTTACAACGTGAAATCCGCCTATATTGTGTGTATTTTTACTTTAGTAAATTAATTTTAAAGCTTCAAGACAATTTTTTATTAGCCTTTAAAATGGGAAATTTATTCCTCGACACCCAGTATAAGAGCATCTATAATTTTATAAATCTGAAATTTGCACTATGTTAATGATTTGATTAGATTGAAAACCCATCTACTGTGAGGATACTTACACTTGTTTAAAATTAACCAATGGATCAAATGTTCCATACACAATGGTAGCAATTTGATTTTGGTTTAATTTTAACCTCTCCAGATGTTGCAAACCTTCAAATGCTAGCAGATCTATATGCTTGATATTATTAGATGATATGTCTAATCTTCTAAGAGCTGGTGTTAGTTTGAACTGGTATGGAAGCAGATCACTTATTTGGTTCTTGCTGAGATCACTATAAAAAGTTTTTATACTGAAATTAACGAATCTGGCCAATCTAAAGAGTGAATAATTTAAAAAAAATAGTATTTAAATAGAATCTGGAGAATCTAGAGAGCATGAAAATTTTGAGAATTTGTAGGCTTTAGTCACTTCAGAGAATTTAGTAAATTTAAACCATTTATATCGGGTTCATGCAGGACTTAACGTAATCTAATTTAAGGATCAGCCGTTTCTACACCAGTGTCCTCCACATGTTACGCCGCCAGAGAACAACTAGCTAGTGATTTCCAGTGGTGGTCAAACGGTTGGTGACGTCACACCCATTTTTTTTACATGATTCAGGTGATTTCGGAAGTCGTCTCCCTTAGATAGCTCTTTCCATACGGTTTTATGCTCCTATTGACGAAATTATAATAATTCTGTGGCTCGTGTTCCTGGACGATTTACGGACCAACCCAGGCGGTGAATCAATCTGTTGTTTTTCTTTGAGTAGTTGGCGAATTTGTTTTTTTTTTTTTTTTGTTGAGGACAATTTTTTTGCTTTCACCCATCAACAGTGTGTGCAAAATGGTTTTGATTTAGAGATTAGAGAGATTATATTTGTATTCCAGTCAGTCCTTTAACTACAGATGTATTTTTTGTTATTTTAGCATTTATTTTTCCACGATAAATATACATGATCAATTAACAAGACATAGTGCTTGCATGATATTAGGTTCATAATATAGAGAAAAATCCAGATGGATAGAATACTTCTTTGTATGTACAATGTACTGTAATGAAGAATTTGTTCTATTATTGCTGGAACGGTCCAATAAATATTTTTTTAACTATACATTTTTTTATTATCCTGAAATTCATTACTAGCCAAACTGATGAAAAAATACTTCCTTTATTCAGGATGTGTTATGCTTCTATGATCACCGAACTGCCTCAATATCGGGAAGATCATCAGTCAGATTTCGTAATGTAAACAAATGAAATCGCCGGCACATTCCTGACATTTCTGATATGCGTTGTCGATATACTGTTATTATAAACCTTTGTATTTAATTGTTAAGCAAGCGCACGCTCAATGTATATTCAGCGTGCATGAGAGATATAAAATCTCTCTCACTCTCTCTCTTGCGTTCACATAGACATAAACTATACATTGAGCGATGCAAATATTTACAATAACTACTTCCTAAAATGCTCTGGGATTTTGTTATTGGTTGGTTGGAGCATGTGTGAGATTTGGCAACATCAAAATATTCATTTTTCATACTGTTTCTGGGGTAGCAAATGGCATATTTTGAACTTTTCCATTGTTTATATAGGTATATCAAGTCCAGAGAAAAGTTCTGTAGCTCATTTTTTGTTCAGAACGTTCTGAAAACCGCAAAATAGTTTAAAAAAGCGAACAAATAAATTTTGGAATCTGTTTAAAAAAATTTTTTGGAGTAATTTTGGGCCTAGTGTCATGCAGATTCTTTAACACGGGTCCTCGAATCAGATTATGCAGAAATATGAGCTGGACTATTATCCGAGTTCCGTGACTGATTACCAGTGCATTGGCGCAAGCGTGTGGGAAGATGCCACTTGTCAAAGTCCAGGCTGGTCCGCAAGTCCACGTAGCACAAAACACTATTTTATCTGCTACCTTGACGTTAAACATATGATTTTATTAGTGTGTTTAATGTTAATGTTGTCGCCATTGCTGCGTTGGCAATCCTAGCCGCGCATGCTCATTAAATGCTCATTTTCTTAAGTTAAGTTACGTTAAGTCTTACATGAACCCACCATTAGAGGTAGATATTAAAGAACTTCAGAATGTAGAGATTCTATAAAATTTCATCCTCAACATGACATTCCTTATAGCATAGGGTTTTAGTTATCTAAAATTTTCCTAACCGTATTTGTATATCCCATAATCAAACTATAACCACCACAGCTCAAATAACAATCCGTCAGTGTCAAAAACGGCCGCCATGTAGGCAGAGAAAGTCGAGTGTAAATTCCCCCAGTACAACGATGAAAGAGTTTTTAGTTCTCAGCAGCAGCTGGGACACTATATCATATCGAAATATTATCATTTTAAGATTGCAAATAATATCTGCGGCCGCTGGCATGATACGAGGCAACACCGGATGCTGCTGAGCACTAAAACCTCTTTCATCATTGTACTGGGGGAATTTACGTTCGACTTTCTCCGCCCAAATGGCGGCCGTTTTTGATACTGACAGGAGAGTTTCATAGCTGATTGTTATCTAAGCTAAAACTATACCTTACTCCACGAGTATCCATCACGGTACAATGACAGCTGGTTATCTAGTAGTATTTCAAAATTCCATATATCGGCAGAGAACACTTAATTCTGACGAATCCGTCAATGCGAGGTAGACAGAGCCATATTTTGTTTTGTTTTTTGTACGCTACACATTCATTTTGTGATTTCTAAAAGCTCTTATTTAGAAAAGTTGATATGCGTACAAAAAACAAAACGCTACAAACAAGTTGTACGGGATTTACACCCGATTCATTATTGCCAACGCTTCATACGAACACAAAAATGTCACTTGCTGATCAGCTGTTCACCTCAGTAGACGTCAAAGCGTGATGGATACTCGTGAAATAGGGTATAATATAATATTTGTTGACATGAACAGTGTGAGAGCACTGTATACTTCTTTTTTAAGGACTAAGCTATCAGAATGCTATTTCAGTAGTTAAATTCGTCCAGTGTAATACAAGTTTATAATTTTTATCCTGAAAGATGTTTTCCCCATTCTTGGAAGGATGAATTTTGACACTGTAATTTAGCGTCGCATTACTAGAGATATTACAATCTGTATAATAGTCAGTAATGGATTAAACTGTCCGGACTTACAAGTCAAAATTAATTTTGTTGGGCCCTCAAAAATGACACACTTCAACTTGAATTTTTACACTCCAACTGGTAGAACAAATACAGGATGTGAAATTTTAAGGGTTTATTCTACATCGATTGAAATAGTTTTTACAATAAAATGAAGACTGAAATACAACCTCAATTTTTTTACTGCCCTCCAAAGTTGAGGGATGGAAGAGATTTTTCACAAAAAAATGAATTTGAGATTTTTTGCAGTGATTTCTAAATAGCTCTGTCAAAAACTGACATAACCATTGATGAAACTAACCATTTAGCTCATATCAGAAAAAAAACACAGCCTTAAACCTAATGGTTTAGTTGTAATTGCGATTGAAAGTTCATTATTCGTTTTTTATAAAATTCACAAAAAGGCATATATCTCCTGAACTATAAAATTTTGGACCACACATATAGCGTTCAGTGGATAGGTTTTGAGGCCCTCTATCACCTGACTTCCATTGATCCACTACTAACTTTACACCCTGAATAGCATACCTGTCTCCAATAAACAGAATGTGTGATACTTTTGATAAGTATTGTCAACGATGTAACAACAGCTTTGATAATTTACAGGTGGTCTTAGACAGTTTTAAAATGAAATATATGATAATGAGTAGAATGTAACTCATCTTCAAACTTTTTATTTTATGTGTATTTTAAATAATAATTTGTGTTCTTGTTTAAATTATTACTCTTAGGTTGATATATACAAAGTTATATATATATATAAATATATATATGCAATATGACTTAATAAATGGACATGTCCATGAGTGCATAGTAGCCGCCAGCACCATGTTTGTTGATTTATTTGTTCATCGCATTGAGAGTGTAAAATGCGGACTATGGCATCGTGGTCACGTAGTGAGATGAAGACAGTTTTGCGATATAACTTTACGCGTGGTTTAAGCATAGACCAGGGCATAGAAGAAATGACGCATTAAAGAATGATTGTCCTCTTCGTGCGAGTATATTCAGGTGGTACAGGGGATTCCAAAGGGGCGATTTCACTCTGGAGGATGCTGAGAGGGAAGGAATGCCGCGAACGTCAGTAACAGAGAAAAGCATTACTGCTGTGAGGAAAATACTTGATGAAGACTGGAGAGTGACATACCAACAGATAGAGGAGACCTTACATCTTCATACCCCAGCAATTCATTCAATTTTGCATGATTATTTACACGTGAGGAAACTTTGTTCTCTCTGAGTACCGCATACTCTGACGGAAAAGCAGAAGACTCGTCTACTACTTGGTGCCAAAAGATGCTGAAAATGTTTGATAAAGGGCAATCTAGGTATGTGAACAGCATCGTGACAGGTGACGAGACTTGGCTCTATTATTACGATGTGCCGACCAAGGGTCAAAATAAAGTTTGGGTCTTTGATGATGAGCACACACCCGTAAGCTGTCAGAAAATCTTGATCTGTTAAGAAAAAAATGATAGCTGTATTTTTCGAATCGAGAGGGATTGTGGAGCGTGTCATTTTGAACACACAGAAGACAGTCACAGCTAAGTGATGCACAGAACAGTACCTGCCTAGTGTCGAGTCTATGATAAACCTGCAACCAAAGTCAAGAATGGATACTTGGACACCCTCCTTACAGTCCAGATCTTGCTCCCTGCAACTTTGCACTGTTTCTGCATGTGCAAAAAGTAAAATGGTTTTCTAGCGATGAGGACCTTCTGACGGCTTGGGATGAGTGTGATGCACTCCCGGGTGAAACTTAGCAGAGCTGGTAAAAGGACTGATTTTGCCGGATAGAGAAGTGTATTGAATGTGGTAGAAACTACTTTGAATGAAGTCAATAAATGAAGCTGTATTGCAAAACTTTTATAGTACCCTTTGTATTGTGCAACTATTTATTATTATAGAATGACAAGCTGTTACTATATTCTTTATTGTTATTCCTGTGATTGGGTGCATGTCTGTAAAAATAAATATTATTATTATTATTATAACCAGGGAACAAGGGACTGATCTAAGATGATGCACTGTGCATGAGACCCTGGTATTAAGGAAAGGGGGGAGGGGGCAGAAAGCAGCTGGAGAGTAGATGAAATATAGGCTTCAAAAATTGGGTTGTTTTAGCTACCCCTAGCAATTATAGAGGGACCAATTTCCAAATTTATGCTTCAAGCCCCATAAATCCAAAATCTACTACTGACTATTACAGTCACCATAGAGGAGTGAATTATAATTTTTAAGTTAAGCAGCACTTCTAAATTACAATTGGGTAGTCATCAGTGGAAATCTTAATCTATTACAATTGAAACTGTATATTAATATAAAAATCTGTATATTATTACTTACAGCTTCTGAAGTATAGGTAATTCTGCTAGAAGTGAAAATGTTTTCAGGTAGTTTCCTGATAAATTCCTGGAAAATAAAAAGATTACAGTATATTTTAATGCAAACATGATTTCCTAAACATAATTGTCTCTTAAGTATATAGGTGAACATTCATACTGATGAATAAACACAATTTGAACATATTCTTTATTTTCTGAAACATACTCTGATAGACTTACAATTGCCCTAACTCATCTGCTACATTCAACAAATCTATTTCTTCTAGAGTGGATATCTTTTCTTCCTCTCCACAACTAACTTTGAGATATCCATCTTTTTGTGTGCCTCTTTTACAGAAACATTTTGTCGGACATTCATCTATGCTCATACACGATGGAACCGCCAATAACAACAAACAAATATTCAAAAACATCATTTCTTTAATGCCTAAACATCACATCTCCAGAGCTATTCTTGTTTTCTAGTCCAGTTCCAGAACCCTGACATAAACATTGACTTATAAAGCATCGAGATCATTTTACAGACCATTTTGCACTATATTATAACGATATTCACAAATTCCGACAGCTAATTATTTATTTAAAAAGCATTTTACATTTTATTATGTAAAAAATAAAAAACAATAATTGATAACAATCACCCACTCCTCAATTCTCAATCTTAGTGACATGTGTCATTTGCAATGAATGACATATTGATCATTTTACATAATATAGTAACAGGCGCTATCTCTTAATTGATGTCTTAACTATTTAGGTAATACTCAAGCATCGACATACGATTTCTTAGTCAAAGGGGCCTGTAATTAAATCTGTTATTGAACTTCAGGAACAGGAGGACTGGAACGTATTCGAGATCAAACGGTGTTTTTTAACTCGCTTATATTAGCTTGGGCTGTATGTACGCTTTTTACTCTGAATTGAATTATTCTGTCAATAACTTACATTTTATTGTAATTTTAATTCGAGGTTTGAGGTCATTAATTCTCATTGATTGTTCGACCATCCACGACTGCAATATAAACTCTTTGTAATCAAAAGTTATTTTCTACTTTTTAGTTCGGTTAGCTATAATAGCCTGTTTTTTAGTTTCCCTTTTTAAACTCGAATAACATGGCAACAGTGTAACTTAGCGCGTCCTTCGATAATATAGTGCATCGATGCAGATTATTTAGAACACGAGTTCCCAACCACCCACACGGGGGGGGGGTAAAGGAGGTAATTATACCCCCCCCCCCCCAGATGACACGAGCAGTCTTTGAAAAGGTGGTATAAAGTAAACGGCTTATAAAGAAATCTGTAACTTTAAGAAAGGATAGCGGCAACACTGCCAGCCCGCTCAGTGCGCATGCGACTAGCGACTACTCTCACACCAACAGCAACGGTGTGCGCTTCTTCCTGTTAGAACAGGTATAGTCTAAACTTTTGTGGTCTAGTTTAGTGTCTAAATTATGTACCAGTCCGGAGTCCGCAACAAAATTTGGCTGAGAAGTGAACAAGCGGAGTTTTGTTGATCTGGTTGGTATTAACGCTATTTTCTATGTTCTAATGATTTTTTATTTTCCACGCATAAGCCAGAAAATTAATTTTTGTTTGTTTTTAATTTTTATACTATAAAAGAATCGTGTCTAAAAAATGACAGACGGAAAAACGAAAATTTAATATAATTTAAATTACGAAGTGGTCCATACTCCAGCTATCATTATCATCTATGTCTATTTTGTCTCGGAAGTCCCTGTATATAAGCACTTCAGTACATTTCGTCCGTCCGAGATGGCAAATTATATATTTAGTTTTGGAAAATATCGTGAACTTAAGAAATCTTGTTTTCCAAACAGAAAAGGTTCTTTGTTATGAGATACGTGAATACGTGGAAACCAATAATGCCGTTTATTTGACAATATTTGTGTGACTTTTAGTGCTGGTTGACGGCTGCTGTTGTCAGGATGAGTAAAAGGAAACAGAATACCATCGATTGGTTCCTTTCTAAACAAAACAAACTGTCTTATCCACCGGCACAAGAATTACCGGAAAAAAACTGATGATAATCCTACAATTCAACCTGAGCCTTCCTCTTCAAAATTTGTTGATGTTGCACCGTATGCTGAACCAAGTGTTGAACAATCGGTTGCGAAACCTGAAGGATCCAATTTTGTTGATGTTGCGCCATATGTAAAATTCAGCGGCAACTTGTCTTCACATGAAACATATACCTTATTGAGGGGTGCAGTGATCCCTAATGACGCTTTCAAATATCCCTAGTCCACACACTTGAAAAATAATAAAGAAGTGAAATGTTACTCATCAAAAAAACACTGAGAAATTTCCTTGACTCTATAGATTCTATAGATATTGCGTGGTTTTTCCAAAATTAGGAGGAGTACATAAATCAACTAAATTGGGAAAACTTGTTGCAGCAGTACCAGTAAAGAAATTTTCGAAATTGTATGGCAAAATCGGTGATTGTGAGACACATGAGATTTCAATATATCATACAGAAGCAGTTTCAGATGCTAGAAAGTTTTTAAAGATTTACGAAAATCCAGAGAATGATATAAGAAATATAATAGGTTCAGAGCGAATTAAGCAAGTAATTGAAAATCGGCAAAGATTGACTCCTATAATAGAATCTATAATTTTTTTAGGACGCCAAATAAATATACCACTTAGAGGGCATAGAGATAGGGGACGACTTTTTTCTAATGACAGCACTAATGACGAGGATGTCCTTAATAATGAAGGGAATTTTAGAGAACTAATACGGTTTAGAGTCGAGAGCGGCGACAATTTATTGAGAAAAAAACCTAGAGAACTCAAAAGCGCATGCTACGTACATAAGCAGCCGCATCAAAAATGAAATTATAGAATTTTGTGGCGAAGAAATCTTGGATATAGTTTTAAGTTGCTTCAGGCAAAGTCAGTATTACAGCATTATATTTGACGAAACTACAGACATTAGCCATAAATCACAAATGCCAATCGTATTGCGCTATTGTTATCAAAAACATATTTACGAGGACTTCATGGGATTTGTGGATTTGGATGTTGGATGTGGATTTTGATGAAGATACAATGCAGCCCAAACTCACAGGTCAAATTCTTGCTTAATGGTGGCATTATTCGACTAAGTCAAAGTCCATGGAGCTCCCCCATATGGATTGTCCCAACGAAAATCGATTCTACTGGCAAGAGAATTGCTGACGACCGCAGAAAACTTAATGAAAAAATCATAGATGACCGCTATCCCCATCCCAACATCACTGACATTCTCGACAAACTTGGACGTTGCAACTATATCACAACCCGTGATCTACCTCCGGTTTCCACCAAATTGAACTTCATCCCGATTCAATCCCCAAAACAGCTTTTAATGTCGAAAATGGGCATTACGAGTTTGTTAGATTTGGCTTAAAAGATACCCCCAGTTCATTCCAAAGAGTAATGGTCGATGTACTGACAGACAAGGAAAAGTATGTCTCGTTTATATGGATAACATAATTATCTTTTCCAGCAGCATCCAGGAACACATATCTAATATAAGAAAAGTGTTTCAGAACTTTAAGGAAGCAGGAATCAAAATTCCATTAGACAAATAATGCGATTTTTTGGGCTGATCTGTTGAATTTCTGGGACACCTTGTGACTTCCGAAGGCATAAAGCCCAACCCGAAAAAGATTGATGCAATAAAGAAATTCCATATTCCCAGAACTGCCAAAGTGATTAAATCTTTTGTAGGACTCATTGGCTACTATAGAAAATGTATTAACAAATTTGCTCATTTAACGAAGCCCCTTACGCTTAAAGAAAAACGTCAAACTCAGCACACCCCCGAATTCATCAAATGTTTCGAGACTTGTAAAGACATTTTGATGAACGACCCTATTTTGCAGTATCCCGATTACACGAAGCTGTTTAATATAACAACGATGCTTCGAACATTGCTATTGGCGCTATTCTTTCGCAAGGTCCAATAGGCAAAGACCTGCCCATTGCATATGTAAGCAGGACTTTGAATCCAGCGGAATGCAATTACTCTACTACCCAAAAGGAACTATTAGCTATAGTTTGGGCAGTACAGTATTTCAATCCATATATTGTTGACACTAAATTTGACATAATTACTGACCACAAACCACTACAATGGCTGTTTTCCATCAAAGAACCTAGTTCCATGCTCCTCAGATGGCGCTTGAAACTAGAGCAGTACGATTATAACATTATTTACAAACAAGGCAGTATTAATACTAATTCCGATGCCCTATCCCGAGTTGAAATTCACCCCCTTGAAGTACAAATAGACAATTTTTCTACACTAGGAAATTTTGACACTTCAGAAACTTTTGACATAGATGAAATTCAAACGATGTTCTCCCAAGTAACCTCGAGACTTTACCGACTCTACCAAATGAGCTTGACGACATTTTAGAAACCATTGACAATCACCAGCCGTCGAATGACAAAAGTAACCCTACAACATCTATACCCAATCCTGAACAAAAAATTAAAGTCTTATAAAATATCCCTATTCATCCACCAGAAAAAGTTCCCTCAGACACCGCGTACACACACTTTTGAAAATCCTGTAGTAGAAATCCAGTTCAGAGATAAAATGTTGAATATTCACCAGAACCAAGCTATTTTAGGTAGTTCACCATGTAAATTATTTCAATGTCATTTCGAAAAAATTTTCAAAAAGAAAAGGTATACATGCCTAATTAGAAAAGATTTATCGGAATCGAATAAGTTAGACGAATTAGAAGAGATTTTTACTAAGTTAGTTAAGGAATATATTAGGCCTAACCAGCATTATTGCATATAATTTAAGAGTTTAGATTTAGAAAAAACATTCATTAATTGTATTCAAAAATATTTTCAAAGCAAATCTTTTACAGTGATAATAAGTAGGAAAATGTCAGAAGACATAATTGATACAGATGAGCAACAAAATAAAATAAGGTATACCATGAAACAAAAACGAGTCATGGAAATATAAACGAAAATATATTAGCAATTAAGAAACATTTTTATTGGCTAAATTTAGATATATAGATGTTCAGAATTATGTCAATTCTTGCGACATCCGTCAAAAATCGAAATACGAAAGGAATCCTAATAAGTTAATTTTTAAGCCAACCCATATAGCATCTATACAGTTACTGACAGTTTTTCAAAATTTTCACAAGCATTTCCCGTTACTTCACTAAATGCAATTGAAACCACTAGTGCAATGATTCAATTCTTCTCATACTTTGGCATCCCACAAAAAATCACTTGTGATAATGGAGCCGAATGGAAAAACAGATCTCTGCAGTATGTATGACATGACTCTTCATTATACTACAGTTTATAATCCGAATAGTAATAGTCCAGTTGAGAGATTTCATTCCGCTATTATAGAGACAATCAGAGCTAAGAGAAAAAAAACCTCATTAAAATATTAGGGATCTCATGAACTAGGCAATACTATCCTACAATAACAATATCCACTCCTCAACCAATTTTACCGCTTTCCAAATTGCTTAAGAGCAACTAGATTTCAGGAACCCTTTCGAGACAATGACAAACGAACAGATTTCCACCTACATGACCGAGCATTCTCAAATTCTTAAACCTTTGTCGCAACAATTGTCAGAAAAGTTAGAACGTAAGCAACGAGACAGAATTTAGAAAGAGAAAATAGACATAAAAAACGCTCACTTTCGATTGACGTTAAGCAACCATTGTAATCATTTTTGTACCGAAGCAGCCAGGTCTGTATGGCAGGCACATCCCGCGGCGGCATCATGGAAGAGAACTCTGAGGAGCAAAGTCCGTTGGTGTAGCGCTAGAAGAGAACTTGATCGCCGACGGCCGCCGTGGCTTACCTCACCATTTTGTGCAGCATCAGGTGGTGGTTCACGATATAATTTTAACTTTCGTTTTGAATATTCTTTGATACGTTTTGATGTATTCCTGACATACAGCTGTGTGTATTTTATATTAATTTTAACGAATGTACCATGTATCCAGCTTTCACCAGGCTACTAAATGTTTCCCTCAACCTAACCGTTAATAACATTTAGCAACAATCTCACATACTAATCTCCTGATGAAGATGGCAAAGTCCATTGAAAGCTGGAGACTAATAAAGTATAAGGAGTCCTCATTGCTTGAATTTTGTCGAAGTACCCAACTAAAGGCGGAAGCTATATATATATATAACCATTTTTGGCCACCCTGTATTTTAGGTAAGTAATCCGACAATCGAGAATTGACCAAATGATAACGCTGTTATCAACAATTGCACACAATAAAAACTTCAATTATTTACAGGTTGCGAATGCATATCAATGATATACCTACTTTATGAGTAAATGTGGATACACCGTAAAAAATGACGCATCCTTGATAGGCGAAGCATACCAACACTTCGTCACAATCCTTCACGATACAGCTGAATGCTGAATCACATTTGCTTCCAATTTGAAATACCGTCAGTACATCGGGTGTGATAAACCGTCATCTACCTTATCTGTATTATTATTTGTTTACATTTATAAATATCTGCGTTATCTTCCGTCAGTCTAAATTCGATTTTGAGAAGAATGTGCACGGAGAGGTGTAACAATTTGCAATACGAAAATGAGCAGAGTAAATAATAAGCGGAACTCGAGTAGTGAACAATTAGAAAGCCTTGGTAAGATGCATTGTGTTTTTATGTCGTGTTTTCTAATCTTTACATATTCACGGTGAATCGGTTCGGTAGAAAATTCCTGCGCAAAGTACAACGAGCAAACGTGAGTGCGATTATTAGTATACACTGCATGTCACAGTCAAGGTTCCACCGTTGTTTTGACGTATGCATTCTATACTCATTTACATGGAAATTTAGAGCATCAGCATAAAAGTCATTTTTCTGTTGATTGTTGAGTGTCGGCAAAGAAGCATCGTAATTGTGGAAAAATTTAAAAATGATACATCACTCATTTCTTTCGGACTGTCTGCCTGTCTGTCTGCTAATCCTTGGCCCGGCACGGGTATTGCATATTTTGATAAGTGACATTATCGATTTTTTTGACAATATATTGTTTTTTTGTGATGTAGGTTTTTCCACAAGATGTTAACATGTACTAGCTGATGGATACGCTGTGAACTCGTTTTGTAGTTGTACGTGTTGACTAAACGTCATGAGGCTTCAGTTATCAATGTTTGGTTCTGATGTGATGTAAAATATGCTTCAGAGATGGCTTTACGGCAATGCATAGGTCCATAGTGAGGATTTGTGTGCTAATAATATGTGTTGATGGTAATTCCATTGGATTCTGGTCTCAAATACACTTACTTGAGATTCAAAGCTAGAAATTAGTTGCTCATCCAGTTTTTCTTATCCATTCTGGAAATTACATAAGCAAATTTGCAACATATAAATAACCCGTGCAGCACAGCTAATAGATATACTTCATTGACAGCATATTCAGTAATGATTTTCTCCCACACCAAATATCTCTGATATCATACACATGCAGACCAATAGACACAATCATCCAGATGCGATCTTGCTATTCAACCAACTTACTTCTCAGAGATGAAAACTATAGATTACTCGGCTTCACAAAACTATGCGTGTAGTTGAGCCATTGCTCCATAGATGGACGCTTACAACGATCCTAGTGAGCCAACGTAGAATGACTGTTTGCACCCTTAAAATTATCTGGTCTGCAAGATGACATTTTATGTTTTTTTGACGTTTTATAGGTTTTTCACATAATATCCTTGCCGTTTTATAACTTGGAACGCTTCAATTGGATTTTAATAAAATTTTCACACAAGGTCACTATTATGTCATGGATGAAAAACCATCGTACATAGTTTTTGAAAATATACAACCAATTATTTCAATGTATATATATATATATATATCAATTCTATAACATCACCATCAGCTGTAAGAGTGTCTATGGTCGTCGAATAGTAAAGTCCATAATTTCAAACCAACAATGTCAAAATACGTAGCCATTCCATTATAAAGATAAAGAAGTAAGCAAAAGTTGAATTAGATGTTAGTTAATATACACATTGTATTCAAAATCTATTTGTCAAGAATTGCACGAGTAGTACAGAGTCAATCTACTTGACATCAGGTATTGCACTCGCGACAAATTTTGAAAATGGTATATGTTTTTCGAATTACATCACGCCAAACCATATGTTACTCATTTGTCTTTTGAATATTCTTGACACATTCTTTTTGTAACGGAAATGTTTAAATTACTACATGCTAAATTGCCCTAACAAAGAAGTGGGAAGTATATACATAATCTTCGAAGTTGAGTCATTTATTTTAACAGTGAGTAGATCTGATCAAAAGAAATGTTTTTTCCTTTACCATTTTTCTGGTAAAATTAAAGTAACAAAGTTATAGCCCTTTGGAAGTTTGAGTACCGCCCTGTCTCAATAATAATATTATGTGTTCGTGTTTGGCGACAACGGATATAATCCGCCTTATCGGTTCATCGCATCGGAAACAAAAAAGCGAAAGAATTTGGAACGATGTTTTTACAATTATTTCATTCAGTTGTATACAGTCAGTGTCAGTCGGTAGTGAATAGTGGTGTCTGTTGCGTGGCTCAAACGAAATAAAAAATGGCACATGTTTATGCGGATAGGTTTCCCAATCGAGTGCAACCAACCCCTCGTGCCTTTGTTAATGTAGTACAACGGGTTCGTGAATCATTTGACTTAAGACCTCACATATGGACGGCATGCCGGTGCTCCAAGACCTCACGATCAAATACAGGTCCGCACTGAAATACTTGTCGGGAGGATACTTTATAAAACAAGGTAAATTTTTTTTTAATTTTTTTTTATTTTGACACACATATTTTGGTTTATCTTCCTTCTACAATCATTATCTGAAAATTAATGACTCAACTTCAAAGTCACCCTGTACATACAATCTGCTTGACACCATTTTTTTAAAAATCAGGGTTCGTATATTCATAAGTTACAATCTATCTTTACTTTCTACTCATTTCCATGTCTGTCAGTCTGTATGTCGGCTAATCCTTGGTCCGTCTATAACTTAGGAAGCACAACTCGGATTTTGATTAAATTTCCATACAAGGTAACTACTGTGCCAAGAACGAAAAAGCTTTATACTTTTTGAAAATCGGTCCGGTGGCGGTAAAGTTACAGGCAAAAAACGAACAAAAGGTAAAAACCTCCCAAACTTTGTTTTTGATGTTTCAGGGGATCCTGATCATTTTCAGAAAAAAAAAATTGCACAGTTTAAAAATATGATGATATAATGTCAATTTTTTGGTGCTGTGAGTGATAACTGAGCGATGATACGTGTATCTGAGTATGCAACGCCGTGCTGGGTTTTGCGAGTGCCTCGGCAGGCAGAGTTGTCACGTTGGTGGGCGGTCAGCACTGGCAGTATAGCGGTAGGCTAGATCCCAATGTTGCCAAATCTGGGGGACTATGGGCTAATTGCTGACTGTCTGACTGGCATGATACATTTAATTCCTTTGTTATATACGTTCGTAGCCAACTTTTTCCTAAGAGGGACAAACTTGTGCCGAATATAATCCTTTAGTCAACCTACTCGTCGCCACTTTTTACTCAAGAATAAGGTTCAGTATCTTAACAGAGATTTTTAATTTTCAGATAGAGTGAGCCTATGCATTGTGATAACCACAGTAACACTAATCTTGCTGATAGTGATAACAGGAGTGATATGCCGCTTCGTCCTTGACGAACAAGTGTCCAGAATCATACTGATATGCCTAATATGCCTCCTGTGCATCCTAGGTGCTGGAGCCCTGACATTGCTTGAGGTACGTAGAAGAAGGAGCAGACGACAACGCAAGCAGACCTTGAGAGACAGGCGTTACCGGTACTTCCAAGCCACGGCGCCTCCACCTCCATCACAACAGGACACTTCGTGGGAGTACTCGCATAGAACGACCATGCCTGCTTCGTGATGTCATGGAAAGTACGACGTCTCGTTGATTGAGAGAAGTTGTGTGTTTTTTGTCTATAAAATGTGATTTGAATCCACTATATTTAAGCGATCTGATACTCTGGATTCTATATACAGGGTATCTCCCCACCTAAATATGTCTAAAATTGGGCATTCCAAAGAAAAAAGTTTCAAACAAAAACTGTAGGGTTTTGAGGAGGCAAAATGATGGTAACCTTGACAATGACCTTGACCACACCTTTCATATCAAGGTCAAGAAAATATTTCCGAATCAAACCACCCCTTTATCACATCGGAATTGAAAAGAGTAGGAAATTTCGCGTATTATCTTGGCCTTGACATTCACATTGTCCTTCAAGACCATTTCAAGATCACATCAAGACGTCGAAACGAATTTGTTCTAGCAAGAATGTTCGATAGCATAGTATGACCTTGACCATAACCTTCAAGGTCAAGTTACCATTTCCGAAAGAAACCTCTCATTTTTATATTGGAATTCGAAAGAGCAGGAAACTTTATTTCCGAATTTCAATTCAGATGTGAAAATGTTCACTTGACCTTCGTTTTGTCATCTCAAAAACCTACAAGGTTTGTTTGAAACTTCTTTTTATAGGATGCCTAGCTTTCGAAATATTTAGGCGGAGAGTAAAATAGGGCGATTCAGAAAACTCTAACAATACTTATGAAAATATGCATCACAAATTGACCCATTACTGGAGATACAGTGCATTGAGGATATCAATCCAAAATCATGAAAAATACGTCTCACCAGAACCTAGGTAAAGATATCTACTTAAAATGTTGTACACTTATTATTAACAGCATAAGCCTCAGAAACAAAAATTATTCTGGCTCTAACTACTCAGTGGTTTATAAACTGAGATATTTTGACCTGTACAGAAGGGTCAAATGTAAAGGAAATATGTTTCATTGGTCACTGACTTTTTCAATTATCTATATTGGTTTTTTTTGTCTTTCCATGAGATTGTGATGTTTTTCTTGAGAAATTATTGTCGTTTACTCGAAAAAAAATTGATTCTCCTCGTTTCATTCTCAATGTTAACCCCCTGCTCTGCATCTTTTATTGCTAAGGAAACATTTCCGGATCTATATATAGGTATGCATATAAGAGTTTTTTTTTTAATTGCATCTATTGTTTGGCCATATTATTATTATAACACCATTGTATAAAGTAGTGGACTAAAATATTTAATATAATGTTATTATCAAGTAAAACTCCCATTCGTGATTTTTTTAGACGGTAAATTAAAATATTGGTATAAAAATGTTATTCCGTTGTTCGCTATTTATAGTTGGCAAAGGAAGCCATAAGGTTACCATTGAAATCACATTTTATAATTAGTTTTTGAATTATTTTAAAAAGTGATCTATTTCTGACCATTGAATTTATTATTATATTATTTATTTGAATAAATGGCCATAATTTGTTTACCCTTTGCATGTTCTAGCTAGAGCGCAATTTCTTTATTCCCCAAAGTCACGTAACTTGTTCCCTACTGATCGCGGGCCGTGGCAAATGCTTGTTCCGGAAGTTGTTGTATTAGGTACACAACTTCTTCCCGTTCAAGTGATTATATACCCATTAAGGAATACCTCAGTACGGATTACCGGGTGGCGTTACAAGTTCACCAACGGGTCAGTGTTAGGTCTATTTAACATCATTAACTCGCAAAAAGAATGTGGTAGACAAATACCAGTCGACCAAGGCGGTACCACCCGCTAGCTTTTTCCAGGGTGTCTTATGAATGCCCACATGCTTCCACACCTAAAAGCTACGGAATCGGTTATCTTCTCCAACAAAGAAATTAATGTTGATGGATCCCTCGAGTTCTAAGAATTCCGGACGTAAATTCAATCCATTATGGGAATGTCGCTGTCAAGATCGACTTCCTGACCATCAATCACCCCCGCTTCTCCACCTGTTAGTTTGGTCGAACGGTTGGTTCAATAAATCGTGCAACACTGCTTGTCAGCAGAAGATCCAGGCACACAGAACCTTCTTACAAAACCCCACTGTGGAGAACAGACAAGCCGACGTCGAGTCCAGAAACAAATATAACTAAGCGGTTCGTAATGCCAAAGATCAGCACGATATAAAAGTTAGGCACAGGATAATGTCGCAGCGCAATGGCAGTCGGTCTTTCTAGACGCTGGACAAGCAGATTGAAAGGAACTTCCACCTACTTATGTGTCAGGACGGAACGATTGAAATCGACTCAAAGGCTAAGGCGGAAGTACTTGCCAAGATCTTTGCTGCCAACTCCACCGTGGACGTCCCCCCAACGCCCGAGTGCCGTCGATTCAGAGGGTTCCCTACACTATGCGGGAAGTAACATTCAGGCATAAGACCGTGTAAGACGGATGCTTTTGTCGCTTCTCATCAACAAAGCTTCTGATCACGACTTGATTCCTGCCATTGTACTGAAGAGGTGGGCAGCTTGCTCCAGTTCATTCGCGTGTCTTCCAGATATCTTACGAATCCGGCACCTTCCCAGAAAACTGGAAATTTGTTCATGTCCAACCCATCCCCAAAAAGGGATCTAAGACCGACCCTTACAACTACTGGCCTTTAGCTCTGCTTTCTTATAAGTAAGGTTATGTAGAGGTGCATGAATCGCGAGCTTCTGGACTACCTCGAATGCCACAGCTTGATTAGTGACATGCAATATGGTTTCCGGCACCAGTGATCCACAAAGGGACCTCTAGCTTACGTCACGCAATTGTGACTTATCCAGTCTTATGGTGAGGCTCATGTCATTATTTTTGATATCACGAAAGCGTTCGATCAGCTGTGGCACGGTACCCTCTTATGCAAACTTCCATCCTAGGCTTTTGACGGGTTCTCGTCTTCATCCCACAACGTCAACGCGGGTATTCCCCAGGGTTTGGTCTTGGCCCCGACACTGTTCTTCTTACATATCAACGACCTTTCCTGTACGATCAATCGAATCCTCAGCTTGCTGATGACAGCACTCTACACATAGAAATTCAGAGTGACAAGCCGATCTTTGCCGCTGAGCTAGAAAAAAGAAGACTAGCGACGACTTCCTCTCTGACAGGAGACCTCATCCGGTTTCGATAGAGTTCTGCCAAAGAGCCGTTCATTTCGGGTGGTCGGAGTCCAGATCATGGAGGACTCGATCTGGCACGAACACATCTCGTCAATACCAACAGCTGCTGAAAAGAAGCTAGGGTATTTGTTTAGAGCTAAGAAGTACTTTTCTCCTCATGACCTCCTCACTCTATACAAGACCCAGATAAGACCTAGCCTCAAATTTTGGTCACATGTTTGGGGTGCTGCCGCCCCGACTACATTATATATACTCGATGCTGTCCATAGGAGGGCTGTCCGACTGATTGATGACTCTTCTCGAACAGACAATCTCGGGACCCTTTCATACTGGCAGGCTGTAAGCGACCTAGCTCTCTTCTGCCAGACAGACCGGCCTCCCATCCTAACCGTATCGGGCGGGCAGAACTAACCGATACGACCGCTCCATTGTACCTAGGGTGTCAATATTGTGGAACAATCTATGAGACGACGTTTTTCCAGTTATATCAACCTTAATCATTTAACAAAGTTTCTTGGGATCCCCATAGCAGTCGTGGCATTTAAGCTTCTGCGCGGATGCTTCGATGTAAAAACTTGAACAGTGACATTGTCGGTTTTTTGAAATTATGTAGGTTTTCTTAAAAGACTCTATGACAAGACTTCAAATTGGAACTAGCTATCGATCGTTTCATGCTCACCTGTAGCAAGCGCGGTATGAATTATTTGCACACTAGCCTACTTACTCAGCAAGTTTACATTTAATCGGCTTTTTGAGATTATATATAGATAATAACCCTGATGCAGGGTAAAATAACCTCAAAAAAGTCAACAAAAAACTAACAAAGGCCATCTTGCAGACTAGATAGTTTTTAGTGTGAAAATAGTTCATTCCACGTTTACTCTCTATACTTGCTGTTCGCTCACGTTTAGATTTAGTTCAGATGACTCGCGTACGGCATGAGAAATCATACCCCCGTACGACGCCACTTGACGCGGAGAATCTCAATACGCGCGTCGGTCAGCGTATTGAAATACTAGACGTTCCCATTGCCTGTTCAGGCGACATACCAGTTGTGTCTTTTAAAAAAATAATTTCTTACGTATGGTAGTTAGTGAAATGGAAGTAGAATAATTTATCACCGAACTTTTCATTGATGAAATTGAAAAGAGGCCAACCATTTGAGACATGCATTCCACGTTATACTCAAATAAGACCGCAAAAAGGAGCGCCTGGGAGGAAATGGTCCTAATTTTTCGCCAATTTGGTAACACTGAAGAAAAAAGAAAATATTAGGTACAGTTGTTCGTAATGCTTTATTTAAAATTAATGTTTACAATGAAGACAACAATTTAGATCATTCTATCCTGCCATTCAAGTTTCCCTTCATTCACAAAGTACTTTGTCAATTTTACTTGAACCCTATCTGCATCCTTTAATTACGACCAGTATGGAACCGATTTAATGTCGTCAGTGGCGCTGTGATTTTTGAAGATACGTAATACTGCAATGGTAAGGTGAAGCATCAAGTTTTTCACATAAATATCGGAAAAAATTCAAAATGGATGTTTGGGAACAAATAAATTGATGAACCCAACATATTTGCAGAGTCACACGAACAAAAATAACCAGTATACAGATTAACTTATGACGAGATCTTTCTGTTCACATCCAATCAAAACCAAATTTAAAAGTGAATTAGAGGTTTTTCTTTATCGTCTGAAACAGCACGTACGTCTTAGATTACCGCTGATACGCCATCGCCCAGCAGCTGCAATTCTCCGAATAAAGTTTGTAAAATGAATAGTTATGTTTTATAATCACATCACATCAGTGTATATGTATGATCACTGTCTCGAAATGTCAAATGTGAATGTATAGCGGTCGTGCGCGATCGCACATGTTTCGTGACATAACCCTAACCTAAACCTAATCCTATAGTCACATAGGAACAGCAGTGTTTTGTGGGAACAGCAATAATTAATCTGATTGTTTTTCCGATTTGGAGTAATATTCGGATGTTAAACGATGGAGGAGGAAGGCTCCCAAAATAGTATAAACTTCGTACCATGTATTCGATGGGTCAGACGGGGAGTAGCAAGTGAGAAACCAACCGAGGTAAAACTAACGAGAGATGAATTGACCAAAATCATAAAAGAAAACAAGGAAAAACTTGAAGAGGAAGCTAAGAATGTTCAAGAAGAACCTATGGATGCAGACCAGGCAGCTGGAGATGAGTATAATTTTGAACAGTATGACGAAGATGATAATAAAAATGCAGAATCTGTTATAGGTACTATGGTGATACTATATGCTAAGATATAGCTGACTGAATCTGTTTCGCTATTAATGTCAGAATAGGTATATTCTTTAATTCACCGGTTGAGCTACCGGTGCACCCAGTTAGCCAAGTTTGCGTCCTTTAATTTCCGCTGGAACGACCGGTTGTACATCTAACTTGTCTCTATATTGATGGTGGTTATGCCACTGGTGCCAACAGCATCCACCGACGTTCGGGCTCGGTTGATCCACGATATTCTAACCTCTACATTTTATCAGTTTTTGACAACTACAGTTTTGTGTGAAAAAATGGAAGAAGAAAAGATTGAAGTTAGCAGCATAGAAGTCGCGTGAAATTTTATGTTTTTTTTCAACACAATTATGCATATCGACGATCTCAAATCAATACCTCGTAAGTCCGAAAATGTCGATTTTCTGATTTTGTTCTGTTTTTATTCCTGTATGAATACAGGAATGCTCTCAGAAAATCCATATTGATGGTTCTTATTCAGGAAGCATCGATGATCTCAAATCAATGCCTCGTAAAATTTCTTGGTTTTCTGATTTATAGTTCTTATATTGATTCTCGGAGTGCAAATTCTCTCTGCTGGATAACTTCTTCATCAGAATCATCACTCGAATCGCTTAACAAACGTTCCACGACAATACCAACTGCTGCGTACATTTCCATAATGATTTTAAATGATATGGTGTTCAAATTAACAAGTATCCATTTACGATAAAACAAGGGTTAGGTTTTCTCATATGACAGCAACCTGAAGGCTAAAAATGCATCTTTTTATTAACAACCATTCAGCGGAACTAGTTGCTAACGTCATCACATCAGCTGTCAACCATGAGTTCACCGGATCCATCAGTGATGGAATCAACCGGTGAATTAAAGAATATACCTAATGAAATGAAATGATTTCTTCAACAATGCTTTCCAGCAGCTCTACAGTGCAAATAACCTACATAGGTTATATGCATACTGAAATACTTTTGTTGAAAATATGTTCGCCAATACTTTGCATATATATTGCGCACACGCTGACATCTTGATACATTTTTAAAAATATATTCTATTTTCTAAAACTATCGCTCAGGCAATATACACTGTTCTTTTCAATAAAGTGCTCAGTAATTAATGACATATCAATCTAGGCATTATATCAGACTTGATCCACAATTCAGGCAGGGATTGGAGTGTCCTCTCCAATTGGCCAATTTTCGATGCATATGTGCTAAACTAGGTGATTTATAAAGAATGTCTTGATTTAATATGGGAATTAGACCCACTTCTTACACAAATCGTATATTTTTTGCTAGTTCGACAGGTATCTTAGAGGAAATCGACTATATTCATTTGATCCATTACTACAAAGACCTCTTCTCACTGGTCCATTTTGATCTGGATCAGGAATTTTTATCTCCTTTTAGTAAAATCGGGTTTTGAAGAAACAAATCGGACAGTATAATTTAACCACTCTGTATTTAACATTGTTTTTGATAAATAGTTTGTATCAATTTTCTCAGGAATAACCTCATTAGCTACTGAAGTAGAAGAAGATGCAGATGATGACTCAGAAAAAGAAGATGACATTATCAAGCCAACAGACAACTTAATCTTGGTGGGCCATGTAGAAAAAGATGCAAGTGTACTAGAGGTCCACATCTACAATGAAGAAGAAGAATCATTCTATGTCCATCATGATATTTTTCTTCCATCTTTCCCATTATGTCTAGAATGGCTTAACTATGAACCGAACAGTCCAAAAGGGAACTACTGTGCTGTAGGTTCTTTGTCACCTATTATTGAGGTCTGGGATATTGATTTGGTTAATGTTTTGGAACCTGCTTTTACTTTAGGAAGATCTGGTAAGAATCTACAAGGAGTAATAAGGAAATTTTAACAGGAAGTAGGGAAAATGAAAATAACAATAATGCTCAAAATGATACTGTTTTGTGCTTTGGAACTTAAGAGTACTGGATAATCTTGACATACCCGTAAACACTAAAGGTGTGAAATATTCTAAGTACTGTCAATAAAAGTATAGCAAATAAAATTCTTTGCTATGATTTACCTAGGAATCAAATTTTTATCCAGATCACAGGTGTGCAAGTGTTGCTTCTATTTGTAATGTATGTATTTCAGGTAGCAGGAAGAAGAATAAAGAAAGAATTGGACATACAGATGCAGTGCTGGCACTAGCGTGGAATAAAACTTTTGACCATGTTATAGCCAGTGGTTCTGCAGACCATAGCATTTTGTTATGGGATATGGAAAAACAAGTGCCTAATACCACAATTACTGCTTTTGGAGAGAAGGTTCAATGCCTAGATTGGCATAGGCTAGAGTCTCAGACTTTGCTTGCAGGGGGATGTGATAGTACAGCTAGGATTTTTGATTGTAGGTAAGAAACACCTGTTTGTAGAAAGACTTCATTTGTAGTTAGCAGAACTGTTAATTTTAAAGGTGTTTTCATGATATTTATAAATGATGACTCCCACACTTTTACATTCTGATAATACAAACAACCATGATATTCCAAAATTGTTAGTTTGATGCGGGGTTGCAATGATTTAAATCAGTTGCTTATCTTTTGAAAACACACTATGATTTAAACAAGAAAGGATAGGAAATAGGTACACCCAATTTACTTACGAACATATGGGCCTATAATTTATATAATGGCCCGTCTCATTATAAAGACGAAGGATTTTTGTTTTTCATTTTCTTACTATACATCTATAATTTGGGCGTATAGAGAAAAATAATAAACACTGGTTTGACTTTTTTTATACCAAAGCAGCCGTGCAGGCAGAAGCCTAAATGCCGGGACACCGCGGCTGCTATGAGAATCCCAAAGAAATTTTGATCATCCGACTTTTGAACTGCCTCAGGTTAGTAGAACTGGGAAAAGCTTCCTCTTGTAGATTGTTCTACAACCTCGACAGCCTCGGGACCAAAGAGCGGTCATATCGGTCAGTTCTGGATGTATGAAGGTGCCGGATTCATAAGATATCTGGAAGAGACGCAAGCTGCACACCTCTTCAGTACAATGGCAGGAATCGGGTCCGGACACGAAGCTTTGTTGATGTCGCGCGCTCTTATGCCTGAAAGTTACTTCCCTCATAGTGTAGGGAACCTTTTTGACGGCACTTGGGCGTTGGGGGGGACGTCCATGGTTGAGGTGGTAGCAAAGATCTTGGCAAGCACTTCCGCCTTGGCCATTGAGTGTGTTACAATCGTTCCATCCTGACTCGTAAGTGCTGGAAGGCTAGTGTGCAAGAAGTTCATTTCAATCTGCTTGGCCAGCGTCCAAAAAGACCATTGTTGTCATTACGCTGCCACATTACCTGTTGCCTAACTTGTATATCACGCTGGTCTTTGGCATTGCGAACCACTTCATTATATTTGATTCTGGACTCGATCTCGGCTTGTCTGTTCTCTAAAGTGGGGTTTTGTAAGAAGGTTCTGTGTGCCTTGATCTTCTGCTGGAGAGCAGTGTCACAAGATTTGTTGAACCAGCCGTTGGACCCTGGTTTAGGCACTTTCACTGTATGAGGGATGTATTCCCTTATCCCGACGTGGATAATTTCAGTTATCGAAGAACAGACAGCCGACGCATCCGCATCAGCGAAACAAACATCTCTTCAAGGTCAGGTAGAGAAGAAGTCTCTGAGCCCTTCCCAGTCGGCACGTCCGTAATGCCAAATGTTGCGGTCTGGGCGAGTTTCTGCTGCCACAACGGGTTCTTAACCTCCACAGCACAGTAGTACTGTAGGGGACAGGATGCGTCTCAGAAAGCGAACCAGCAGAAGAAGCAGAAAAAAGTAGGGCTCGTTACCAGCTGGGTCAGCCCCTGAGTAAGAGCGAACGCTTCAACTGCACGACCTGCTGCATCGGTCTTGTTTGAGCCCAACCAAAGTTAATTATGGGCATTGAAATAACCAAGGAGAACTACCTCTGAAGCGGGGTGATTGATGTACAGGAATTCGATCTTGACGGCGAGTTATTGAAGTAAGTCATCCCAGTTTTGGTCTGAAGGAGAGCGATAAAGGCAGCAAATAAACTTGGGAGATGTTTTGGAGTTGAGGCGAAGCCTCAGACTGTCTTTCCGATCTCACTTCAAAAAAGCGTGTATGGAACAGGAAAGACTGCTGTGGACAAAAGCCACAACTCCCCCGTTCTTTCTCAGATTGGAGTGCACCTCGTAATTTGAGAAGCTCAGATGGTTAATCGGTGCAGACTCAAGAAAAGCATGTCGGGACGATTGGATTGCAGGTAGTGATGAACAGCATCAATGTTGCTGTTAATCCTGCAGATGTTCGTGAAACATTTTATCTTCGACGTTGTTCCCTCGAATCCACCCTCCACCCGGACATTCCGAGAGTGGAGCGAGTCGAGGGAAAGGATATCGTGTGGTACCGCATCGGTCGACTGGCCCTTGTCTAATACCTTCTTTTTGCGAGTTAATCATGTTAAATAGACCTAAACTGGCCCGTTGGGGTCCGGCTGTCTTGTTCGGGTCAGCGTTGCTAGACTGGCTGCCTTCGCCACGGCTGAAGGAGCCCGCACGGGTATTATGTAAAAAACCTATAAAACGTCAAAAAAACCTATAAGATGTCATGTTGCGGACTAGGTAGTTTTTACGACGCAAACAGTCATTCCACGTTTGCTCTCTAGGATCGTTGAGAACGTCGATCTATGGAGGAATCACTCAACTAAACTACACGCATTGTTGGTTGCATATGTTTTGTGGAGCCGAGTGGACTGTAGTTTTTATCTCTGAGAAGACGGTTGAATAGCAAGATCGCATCTGGATGTTTATGTGTATTGGTCTGCATGTGTATAAAATCAGTGATATTTGATGTGTGAGAAAATCATTACTGAATATGCTGCCAATGAAGTATATCTATTAGCTGTGCCCGATGGGTTATTTATATGTCGTCCTTTCTGAATACAGGTTATGTTCAAAGTTATAAATTACGATTTTTTACGTTTATTGGTGTTTTGGAAAGCTTTGAGGAAAATTACGGGAAATCACCACCGCGCCCGCGTTGTGTGTAATTACTGTTAGCATTAAGTAATTCGGCAGTGTGCAGTGAATATATTTATTTCGCATTTTTGAAATTCATCAAATTTGCATATGTAATTTCCAGAATGGATAAGAAAAAGTGTATGCGCAACTAATTTCTAGCTTTGAATCTCAAGTAAGTGTATTTGAGACAAGAATCCAATGGAATTATCATCAACACATACAACTTACAGCTTAGACCTCCAGCAATGCCACCTCTGAAGCAGATTTTACATCACATCAGAGCCAAACCTTGATAACTGATGCCTCATGACATTTAGGCAACACGTACAACTACAAAACGCGTTCACAACGTGTCTATCAGCTAGTGCTAAGTTAACATCTTGTAGAAAACCATACATAATATCAAAAAAAAATCGGCATAATGTCACTTTTCAAGATACTTAATACCCGTGCCGGTCTACCCCTTGTCAGCCGCCCATCTTGGAACAGACGCTGTCAAAATCCTCTCGCAGGATGATTCCCGCCATCTGGATTGGTTACCCTGAGAGACCCTGACTACTTATACCGGCTATATCTTACGCGTCAATACACCCTACACCCCACCTGTTGGAAACCCTTCATAAATCACCAAGGTTTAGTTTATAATCTGAACCAGCTGATCACTTTGTTTGCAGAACTCCAGAACCACATCAAAAGTGGAGTCTAGATGGAGAGGCTGAAAGATTATATTGGAATCCATTAGAACCTTTTGCATTTGTAGTTGGAACTAGTAAAGGTGAGTTTTTCTGAGGCTTTGAGACTACCCTCAAAATATGTATTTTGGGTATAAAGACCTCACGATTAATAGGATTATTACTTATGCATAACCTTTAAAAACATATCATTTGTGAAATCTGAATAATTCCCTTCAAGGAAATTTAAATTTTCTACGAGTTTGACTAACAAATATAGGTTCTTACTTGAAAAAAATCCACATGACATAAATATACTAAAACACATTTTTTAAGTCGTCAGTGAAATCATGTACTTATACTATATATATTTTTATAGATTATTAGATTATGAACTTTATGAAATAGTGCATAGGACTTCACATGTACGATTGCATGTAAAGTGGCCAATATTACAAGAAAACATCAAGTTTCTCATAAAAGCAAATATAAATATATGGATGATCTTTGGAACTAAACGGTAGACTTTGATCAAACATAATTAATTACCTTCTTATTAAGTTCTCATCTCACAATTCGTACTTCTAGGCTTATACAGGGTGTAAACGTTATGATAGTCATTTTTTAAATGGGTGATAGAGGGGGTTAAAAGAAGCAAGAAGTTTCATATAACATGGGAGTCAAAACGCCATTTTTTTAGAGAAAAGCGACTTTAAAGTAAAATAAAATGTGACAACGCCGCAATGCCCGACGCAAATCACGACGGAACACAGTGTAAATAAAGATGGAGTTTGCTATATTTGGCTCTTAGGTATTATTTCATAATTTGATAATGTACTCGTAAAATGCAAACAATTAAAAAACGGACTTACCACTAACTGTCTCAGCGCTTCACCTGGTGTGTGAAAGGTTATTGAACGTATTAAAAAAATCCACTTATAAATATGGAACACAATTTTGATACATACATTGTTTTTCTTTTTAAAACCCACACTGCACTTTTCTTGTATTCAAAGAAGGTGTCGTCCTCCACTTTCCGTACAAGCTTCATTACGACGAACCCAGTTTCTTCTTACTGTAGGTCCTCGAAGTTGTCCATTCATTATTTCAGCCGCATTAAAAATTTGTTCGACGTACTCGAACAAAACAACATACTAAGTTAGTATTACTAACCACTGTTACAGTTTGCGATCGATTGCAGGTTCAATAAGAGTGATGATGACCGACGCGCTGTTGTCATGTATGTTTTAAATATTCAATTTAATGAAACTTTCTTGCTGACTGACTACAAATTTTGACTTAACTTAGAAAAACTTGATGCCATTTATTTGTTAATTACTCAATTTAAAAACGTTTTAGATTAGATTATAAAAATTAGTAAGATTGTGGTGATTGTGGTCGATATAAAGCACTTAAAGTTGTAAACTATAAAGCCATTTAGACAAAAATCTATTGACTTTTGGACCATGGGTCACATGAACTTTTTGACTTGTTTTGACCCCACCCTATTACCCATTTCAATAATGACTACCATAATGTTTACACCCTGTATAAACAACTTATTAGTTTATATGAGGGTTGAGAAAGAAATACGGTTTTCAAAGAGCTCCAACCACACTGGAAGGTGCGAGGTGAAATCGGCAACACCGCTACGCGCGACTGTTACCCCACTTTTCATTCACCCCGGCCGCGATTCGCTGGCCTCTCATTTTTGGCTCGGCAGCACTCCGAAATGGAGGTTTTCACTGTTAATACCGCCAAGTGCCAAATTCGTTCCATAATTCGCTTTCTGCACGCCTAAAGGACTCCACCCGTTGGTCCATAGCGTATCCGAAAGTTGTGCAGAGAGTTTAGTGCGGATTGGAAGGGAAGTGGAACAGGATGATCACATTGTAAACTCCCAGGAAATGTGAGCTCTAACTGTTATCCTCCTGTTTTGAAGTACACCTCGATAATCGTCTCTGAAACTGACAGCCGTCCACTCCGTTCTTCATTGTGGACTTACTGCCAACCGGCTCTTAACTAGCTGCACCACTTTCGGTCATGTTGAATGTACACAGACTTGTCGCTATACACCTCTGTCAACTGACGACGAATACCCACGGTTCGAGTCCCTTTGGCATGTAGCAAACCACTTGAGGAACGAATCTTGCATTTTGCGGGATCACAATTTGGAAGCTTCCTATATGATGAATGCTGAGCGCCGCAGCGATGCGCGGCCGGGAGGAATCGATAGTGGGGAATGTGGGGAACAGTTGCGCGCTGTGCTGCTGCCGGCTTTTGACTCACAACTTGCATTGTGACTGGAGCTCTTTGGGAACCCTATTTCTGGATGGATCAACCCACGTATAAAAATATGATTTATTTTTATAGGTACAGTACAGTGTTTTGACTGCAGAAAAGGCCAACTATGGATCATAGAAGCTCACAGCAAAGAAGTGACTGGTCTAGCTATCAGTGATCGGTGCCCTGGTCTCATGGTAACAGCCTCTCCTGACGAGATGGTCAAAACCTGGGACTACAAAACAGGCGCAGAACCCAGATTGGTCCAAGAGAAAGAGTACAAAATGGGGAACATTCACTGCTTAGAACTCTGTCCTGATACGCCATTTGTGGTTGCGTTAGGTGGTGATAACAAGTCACACAATTTTACTGTTTTTGATTTGAGAAACGGGGATGTGATCAAACATACTTTTGCAGAAAGGAGTTTGGTGCAGTTAGTTGCTGAAGAGGGGGGAGGTGAAGGCAGTAGTGACAGTTAATAAAAGATAAGGATATTCTTGAATTTTATTGTCTATAATTTAAGTCGCGGGTAACAGCTAGTTTTGCTGGAGTAGTAGATAACGAAAAAATTAACGAATATAGTCTGATGAAATCAACTTCGCAAGATTATTAGTCGAACACAATATCCAACTTTCATTTTGCTAAAATGGACTACTACCGAAGAAAAGGTTACCTATGTTTGTCAACTTTAAGTAACTATATCCTTGAATGACATCCCCAAAAGTTGAATTATCTTAAGAGTTGAACCCTCTATCATAAATTGGTAACCACGTACCAAATTAAGGCCCTAATAGACCTTTGACCAACAGGTTGGCTCAAAACTACAAAAAAACACAGCTCTAAAAAGTACTTGAAAAATTCTTGACCTTGAAGACATATCCTTTTTATTATATTAGCTAATATTAACCTAAAATACGTCTTCAATGTCAGGTTCTTTTTTGGGGCATATTTTGGTAAGTAAAAATTATCTTATTAATGACCAATAAAAAATTCTTGTAAGCTTACAACAAAGATTCTTTCAGTAAATGTTCGTCTAGATTTCGACATTGACACTTTACGAACTTTTAAGTAGAAGTGTCTTAACTGAAGTTAAAATTACTTGCAAATATTTCTTCATAGTTATAGTGGCCAACAAATAGTCTTTCAAGGCAATTTGGTTGCCACCTCCCCATTATTGATCTTTGATGACTATTTGGTTCTTAGTTCTTTTAATTTGCAGTGTGATTGCCTGGGAGTGCCAATTTCTTCAGTCATATTCAAATCTAGAAGATGTCTAAAAATTTAAACTCGAAGAGGCCTAAGATTTATATTCATACCAATCTCATATACTACCGAGAGACTCCGCTATCAAGATTTTGTTTTAAATGCACATGCGCGTTCAGGTCGGAAGTATCGTAGTGGTATTTGGACTGTGTAATAGAGAACGTATGACACGTGTCAGAATATCAGAATCCACCTTTTTTTTTCTTTGGAGCAAGCTCAATACGGGACCACTTAGTATAATAAGTAGTTTATAAAGATCAGAATTATCAAAATCAAACATCATACTCTACTAATGAATGCATCCCGATACGTTCATCTCTGTCTCCCTCCATGTCTCTCTGGATTAGGCAACGACTCTAATTTAAAAAAAAATCCTAGCGCATACCCGCAATACGCATATAGTATAATTCATACACATATCGCCAGCTACGGGAAACTAATAAATACAGCATACATACCTACATCAAATTGAAAAATTATTTAATGTCAAATTGTTTTCCAACAATAAAAACCAAGACCTAGTTGTACCTTTATTTGGAATTTGACGTCTGAAGTACGGTAAACTAAGGGCCGTGTCGTCAGACAATAATTTATTGCCTCCTTTATCACAATATCTTGCATCTTTCAGTAAGGAACGTGTGTGACTGCTTTAGGTTTCTACTCTGCCGTCAATTGTGATGTTAGGTTATGTTTTTATTTAACGTTTAAGAAATTTTAGACAGATGAATCATATGCCGAAGCATATTTTCTTGCAAATAATGTTGTAGTTACTAATAATTCCCTACATTGAACAAATTTGTCAAGCTTCAAATCCCATATCCGGCATTAATGATCTAAAATGAACAATTTAATGCAAATGGATGTGTATTCATACAAGGTGATTCACAAGTCGTGACCAAAAATGAAACATCACACACAGGACCGCATTGAAAGGGGGTAACTACTTTATTAAAATTCGGCATATATGTATGTATAATCAAGAGATATTTTTACTGTACGAATTTTCTTTTAATTTCCACCAGCGACGTTCGTACCGATTTCACTTGCCTATTTTTGGCAGACAATGATACGACGGAACTGATTTCTCTTAAAATAAAAACTACTCTTGAATTCCTGTCATTTCTAAGCAAATTTGGTTTCTTAATTTTTGTTCACTCCGATGCACCGTATTCGCTTACAAACGTGCATGATCCTAATATTGTTAGTATGACTATGTCGAGAAATAGATTCTATTTTTCAAGTGAAAACCGTGCGACAGACTAAAAGAATTCAATTTTTTTATGTCCGACCCACGATCTCGACCCAAAAAATAAAAAAATTCTCTACATGGTGGTATTGCCATATTAATAATATTGCTTTGATCGAAGAGAAAGTTTTCATTTTTATGAAAACCGTGAACTCATTGGCATAAAATCCGAACACCCAGTTTAAATGGTTTTATTTTAATAAAATTTTGTATAAGTACTTAATGAAGCATAATAAGTAAATGATAAAAATTTCAAAATGATTGCACTGCTTTAAAGCCCTTTGACCTTTAATAATGTGTGGATGCACCCTGATGTGCTACGCATTCTCCAACGCGCCTAGGCATGCTTCTGATCAGGTGGTCAATGTCCTCCTGTGGTATCTCATTCCAGGCAACCACCAACTCCTCTCGAAGTGCTTCTAGAGTCTGAGGAGGACGTTGCAAATTGAGCAATCTCCTACCCATCATATCCCACACGTGCTCAATTCGGGATAAGTCGGGAGATCTTGGTGGCCATGGTAACAATGTGACATCATTATGTTGAAAGAAGTCTATTGTGACTCTTGCAACATGTGGTCGGGCATTATCTTGTTGGAAAGTTGGATCTGCCAGGGTGTCAAGATAGGGTAAAAGGTGGGGTTCTAGAACTTCGTAGATATAACGCTGCGCGTTCATGTTACCTCTGATGAAGATTAAAGGTGACCTGGAACCATAAGCTATAGCACCCCAAACCATAACTCCAACAGTGTGATGAACACGTCTTTCAACAAAAAACTGTGGATTCCTCCTTTCACCACGTCGCCTTCTAACCCTGGCACGACCATCGAGCATGCCTAAACAAAATCGAGACTCGTCACTAAAGACAGTACTGTTCCATTCCTGATCCCAGAGTGACCGTTGTCTGCACCACTCAAGGCGATTACGTCGGTGTTCTCGAGTTAAATGGAGGACCCAGTGTGGCCGGTATGAAAACAAGCCAAAACTTCTCATTCGTCGGTAAACACTTCGCATGCCAATAGGTCTTCCGTGTTCTGCAAACCATTCATTTGCAATGGATCTGGTAGTGGAGAAACGGTCCCTTAAGGCCAATAATCTTAGGCGGCGATCTTCACGGTCTGTTGTTCTACGGCGGCGTCCAGTGCCCCTTGCTCTGCAATTGCCCGAAAAGAAAGTCCAGCTTCCCGCAGTCGCACTATACGGCCCCTATCAAACTAAGTTGACGAAATCGTACAGGTCTCCGTACTCTAGGCATCGTAACCGATCGTAAAGGATGTCAAGAACCAAAATCCGCCAACGTTGATTCTTTACTGCGGCTGAAATATTCATTTTTAGAGCGTTAGTGAATTAAAAAAAAGCAGTGTAAAAACCGGAATGTCCAACTGATAAGGCTGAAAATGTTTTCACTTGTTATTTACAGTAAGATAAATACATTCACCAACTTTTATTAAAATAAAACCATTTAAACTGGGTGTTCGGATTTATATGTCACTTAGTATATCTGCCAAATTTCATTAAGTAGTATTACAGATATTCATAATCAACGATTTATTTTTTTACCTTTCTTGCCAAAAGTTAAAATACTTGGGACATACGATCATATGATGTTATCATCTTAAAATGGTACCTGATACCACCCCTTTAGATATGGACATTCAATTAGGAAACACACTAAATTGCAGCTACTAATACTATAAGTGATAAATGCAAACTTTTGAGACAAAGATTTCTATTTTCTTACTGTGTCTAAAATAACTAGCAAACTCTGCTTTTCATATGATTGTTTCAAATATCAAACCTGTTCAGTTTTTGATATTTCTTTCTCAATCAGAAAATGTTTTCCTTTCCTATACCACAGTTTTAATGGCTTTTCCCTTTTAGGTTAAGGTTCCAATTCAATTAACAAACATTGGAACAGGTGTATATAATATAGGTTTCCTCACATTTTTTTAGATACCACATGCTACAACATTACTATATGGTGCAACACATTTAATAAATACAACATATTGTTCTTTGAGACTCACTGTATCGATAGTGAGCCTCAAAGACATTGATGATGATGCCACTGATGTATTTTTTTAGTATGCACAGTAGATGGAGTCTAGATTATCGATAGCAATTTAAGTCCAAAAGTTATTCCCAGCAGTTTAAATACAAATCAAATTCCGTACCAGAGCCAGGTTAGGTTAAGTTAATTTTTTCCTAAAATGAGTCTTACATTTTAGGTTCATGATAATGTTGTGAATTTTAATTTGCTACTTGTAGCATCTATCTACCTGTGATGATAAGTGTATTATGACTGCAAAGCAATTATCGTAAAAGTACTTATTAGGGCTTAACCTAGTCTGACTTTGAGGTATACCTTATTTACACCAGTATCCATCACGCTTTGACGTCTACTGAGGTGAACAGCTGATCAGCAAGTGACATTTTTGTGATAGGCTGCGACGTTGGCAATAATGAATCGGCTGTAAATCTCGTAAAACTTGTTTCTGGCGTTTTGTTTTTGGTATTCAGATGAACTTTTCTAAATAAACGAGCTGTTAGAAAGTACAAAATGAATATGTAGCGTACAAAAAACCAAAACAAAATACGGCTCTGACTACCTGACGTCCACGGATCCGTCAGAATTATGTGTCCTGTGCCGATATGGGGAATTTTGATATATTACTAGATGATCGGCTGTCATTCTACTGCGATGGATACTCTTGAAATAGGGTATGCCTACCATTTTAAAAATAATGGCTCTTTTCCGCTAAACTATTCCTTTGGGGTGTTTGAGATTTGTTTAATAGAAAAGTGATTCCCTTGATGAGTCACAATTTACTTGTATCTTCCCATTTGTAATTAATTATGGAATTTTATCATAATGTTTATCTGATTTTGCTAAATGCTGCAACCCTATTTTGCTGTTTACTCCTACTCCTGAAATAACGATATGGTCATTAGTAATTATGATCTTCACATACACACATTATACATACTTCTAGCCTGACACTCTACACAATCCAGAGCCCCATCATGATTTGTGAAAAAGCATCTCTGACATCAACAATGCAATTGCACTTGTCATACCTACAATGTTTCTTATCCATGGAGGAATCAACATCTCATAAAGTCTGTGAGAATGAATCACAACTGAAAGAATTCCCTTTTATGCGTGTCCGAAAAACTGACAATTCACGGGTCGAAGGCGATCATAGATGATGATCGGCGAGTACCGCCACGTACAGCCCAGTATGCCCTCTATACGATCGTGCTGGCGCGTAATCGTTTGTAATCCCCGATTGTGAAGAGGAGCCATAACAAATAGGCTTCCAACACCAACTGCATGTATGAGCAAGACAGAGCGAGCGACATGTATTCATGCCAGACTCGTGTGATTTTATAGGACAAAATTCCTACAATCTTGCCACAAGATGACCTAAATAGTCGTTTATATCTTTCGTAATTAATGCCTGATCGACCTATACCCTATTTAAGGAGTATATCCGTCTCGCTTTGACGTCTACTGAGGTGAACAGCTGATCAGCAAGTAACATTTTTGTGTTCGTCTGCAACATTGGCAATAGTGGATCGGGTATAAATCTAGTAAAACTTGTTTGTGGCGTTTTGTTTTTTGTATGCAAAACACTTTTCTAAATAAAAGCTGTTAGCAATATTACAAAATTAATCTGTAGCGTATAGCGTACAGAAAACCAAAACAAAATTCGGATCTGTCTACCTGTGGTTCACGGATCCGACACAATTATGTGTCCTCTGTCGATATGGGGAACTTTCAGATATTACTAGATAATCAGCTGTCATTCTACTGTGATGAATACTCGTGAAATATGTTGTAATATTGACTTCTGAATTACTTTGGTTGTATTTACCACTTTGGGAAAAAGATCAAACGCTGGAAGTAAATACAGTGAGGACCAAATTTTGCTGACGGGACTGAGTTCAATGTGTACGAGAGAGAAGCGGGAGAAGTGTGTAGGGCATATATGGAAGAAAGAGATAGCAGCCGTTTAGATAGCGAAGCTCATCGCCACGCTGCCTAGCAACTGTGACTCAGAAGGTCTTGCAATCTACCGCGTTGCCAGTATGTTACAACACTTCCTTGAATTAAGATGCATATTAAAAATATGCATTAGTTTATTCTTTAAGCCCAAATAATGGGTCTATTCTATTGAATAAAAAAAGTATTTGCTTATACTTCCTGTTATTTGAGTATTTACTTGATAAGCATTGAATAAAAAGTCAGTAACTACTTCGTAAAGAAGCGTCTACTTGTATTAAGTAAACTCAATCAGTTGAAACATAAGACTTCACTTAGATTTTTCCAGTACTTCCTTCTTTTTAGTTCAATAAAAAGAATACCTTAAAATCAGTAAGAATAAACTTAATGCCTTAATGCCTGTTAAGGTACCTATCTCCAACGCATACTTTTATCAGAGAAGCATAATTTTAATAATAGCAAACCTAATAAATCTTCCTAATACTAAAAACTACATAGAAAGAAAAAGCATAAGTCCTAGCAAATGTAAGGTTTTATTGCGTTCGTTTTGAAAGCGAAACTATAGACTATCAGAACATTTTTTACCGCAGACGGATGAAACCAGAGGAGGTACACTTACCTCATGGCAAAAAATATAAATATTTCTGCGGTATGTTTGTGATACTGGATTTCAAACAGGTATTGCTGACGATTTCGGCGTTCACCATTCGACAGTATGTAAAACTATAGATTATGTTGCTGACAGAATAAGTATTTGAAAAACCCAATCAGTGGATAAAGTTCCCGTCTGACCTGGAGGACATGGAAGAAGCAAGAAGAAAATGGTGGAATCGATTTGTTACACCTACTGTCATCGGTGCATTAGACTGTACTCATGTCCAAATCAAGAAACCTTCAGATTTCGGTGACGAATATGTCAATAGAAAAGGATTCTTGAGTATAAATGTATAAGTAATTTGTGATGAAAATAAAGTGATTACAAGTGTAGATAGTCAGTGGCTTGAAGGCTTTCACGATTCCTGCGAAGCACAGAAAAAAAATTAAAACTCTGATGGGATCATTTCGTCTCGTAATAAAAGCAAAATGAAGATTTTGACATCCTGAAAAGATACTGCAAGCTGCTGTAGGAGTCTCCAGTTGTCAAAAAACGCAAGCTTATGGCTAAACGTTTTCTTGGTGATATAGATTTTCGAAGCTGTATCATTTTTCATTATCGTTGGTGTTACCAACGTAAGCAGAAGATATCCAAAGTCAGCCTTGGCCATTCTTGTAAAATGTCTGAATTGATCATACAGACTGTCCTTAATAAATTATTACTTCTTTTGCGTAGAAATTCTGTTATCCACCAACGACGACATCTGCGTTTCCGTAATCGCACCTAGAAGTGGTACTGGAGGCATCAGGCGAACTGCCTGCATCATCTGTAGTGACCGTTCTGCCGTTCCCTGTTCTACCGACCATCCGCGCTGGATTTGCTTCTACCTGTCGCGTAGTTGTCTTTTTTAAATTGATCATGCACTATTTTCAACCTATTTTGGGGTCGAATTAACGTAATTTTAACTTGAAATGTTTATCGGGAACGTAGCGGAATAAAAAAAATGTTCTGTACAAAAAAGTATATTACAAGATCCAGGACAATGTTTTTTTACATATGAAAATTGGAATAGCAATTTAGTGAGGTGACAAAGGTCTAGGGGGATTAAGAGGGTTCGGGGCTGGAGGTGCAGGGGCTGGTGTAGGCGGTGGCGTAGGGGCTGGTGTAGGGGGTGTAGGAGCAGGAGTGGGAGATGTAGGGGGTGGAGTAGGGGGTGTAGGAGCAGGAGTGGGAGATGTAGGAGGAGGAGGGGTAGGTTCGTAGTGTGTCTGGATGAGAACGTGGACTGGCGGTGATAGGCCAGCGTTGTTCTGCAGGTACACGTCACATTTGTACACTGTGCTTTCTGTCAGATCTATGGAAAAGAAAAAGTTCATTAATAAAGGGTGTTTTTAGAGGAAATATAACTGTGGTTTTTCATATTTTGTCTCCTATAAATTTGTTTATAATTGACGAGCCGAAAATCGCGAATCCATAGGAAAAATCTTCCAACTCAACTTTTTCATAATCAAGTTAGTTGGATGCCCCTCAACATGAATTATTAAGAGGCTGTCGGACGGTAAGCCGATGCATTTTCATTTAATCATGTTTGTATGAATTAAAAAAACATTTTTTTTTTGGTCAAAGCTTTGTAAGGGTTCTTTAGCATATTGGACAAAAAAGGTCTCCAGTAAGCTTCATTTAAAATTGACAGTTTTTGAGCTATAACTGATATCATGTCTGAAAAATGTCATGGCCATCTTATATATACCTTAAAACTCGACTAAAAATGGTGTTTTTGAGGTCATCAAGTTAAGTTCCCCACAAAATTTTGACCAGTATTTTAGGCTTAGCTTATTTCAAATCATTGTTGTTGAATGATGATGATAACCTCCTATTGTGCGCGTATGCATCCCTCTGGCGTATGAAATCCGGGTAAAACTGGTCCCACACGATGTGGCGAATGCTTTACAACGTTGGACATATGGCCATTCGACACATCGTGTGGGAGAGCGCTGAGGGATTGCATGTGTCCAACGTTCGCCACATAGCACGTTACAACGTTGGAAGCATGGTTCGTTACGGTCCCATCCGAGATGTCGTGTTTTTGATGGTTTTAGGTTAGAACCAGTAGCGGCAAAAAACATTATTTACTTGTTTGCTGTCATTGTGGTGAAGTAGAGGTATGTGGGAAGTATTTTGATTTGAATGCCTACCTATTCATAATAATGTATGTTCCTTAACTAACTTTTGAGGAGAATAAATTAAATTAGTATACATATAAAGCATAAACTGTCATAACAACACTTTTTTCATATTGCTAATATTTTGTACGTTGCGCAGGTGAGTTATGGATATGTATTTTAGTGAATTATAAATTATCAAGTGCTTACAGTTGTTTCCTTATAATCTCTATAACTACGAAAACGATTAAATAAATGATAACTCTGAAAGTACTATCAGGATTTTGATGAAATTTTGACCCTAGGTTACTAGACTACTATGAAAATGATGAAAAAGCTCTGCAGTTTTTGAAAATCGGTTAAGTGGCGGCGGAGTTATCGTCGAAAAAAAACAGAAAACGGTCAAACTTCGATTTTCGACATTTCTGAGGCTTCTGACAGACTTAAGCTTTGGCCGCTGAAGACAGATCTGAAATTATATTTCGGCGCTCGAAAAAATTGTTTCAACGTTCATTTTGTATAATTTTTCCTTCGGTTCTAAAGGCTCAAGCGCGACACTGACACCGATAATAGACGTTGGCGCCACCATGCGTCGAAGTCCGAGACTAGAAAGTTCATCCCATCGTGTAGGAGACACACCTGCCAATTGTGGGGTGTCGAACGTTGTAAACAACATCGTGTGGGACCCGCATAGACGTCGTAGTACGCAAGGACGAGCTGCTCCGCCAACTTTTTGCCTGGTAAATGTCATAGGAGGTTGTTTGAACATCTTCCCTCGTCTACTGCTTTAAGACTTCAAAACTCGCGGAAGACAGTATTCTGACAGCATACAAGTCCTTACGCCTTAACCTTAATCAAATCCAAGCGAATAACCAAAATTTCTGTGTTATGTGCCGCGGTTATAATATGGTTCAAGATGACACACGGGTTGATGACGTCAGTTACACGAATCGCTTGAACGCGTTGGTTTTAACCGCGGTTTTGTTGGAAGTTGTTTATTTTAGGAGAGTGCGTAAATTATCACTTAATAATTGGTGCTTTTTTTGTCTACAACGGTGTATGGAAAGTTTAAATAAGAAACCTTTCATAATATTCATGGGAGAAATGTTTTTTTTTTTCATAAAAAAATGTTTAATGATGGAACCATGGTTTTGTAGCTATGATAACTTTCAATTCACAAAAGTTTTCCGCATGTCAAAAAAAACATTTATTGATTTAGCAGAAATGATGAAAAAAAATATTAGCAAAACCGTATACAGGTGGACATCATCCAGTGAGTTAAATGGCCCTATTTTAATATTCTTGTGGTATATGGCTACACAGGATACTTTGTGAAACATAGGAACTAAATTGAAAGTTTTCCCAACAACAGTAATGAGTAAAACTAATAAGGTGCTCCACTTTATGCTAACACTGAAGTCAGCCTGTATCAAGTTTCCCAAAAATGAAGCTGAAATCAATAACAATATCCAATACCCGGCAAAATTCTAACTTGTCACATGTCAAATAATAACCAGAAATATAAAACTACTCATGAGTTGGGTAAATACCACAATTTTGCGGTGATAACTGTGACATATAACAGCTGATTCATGATGTCACCCAAAATGGTAAATACCATTTTCATTTGGTTATCCGCTTGAATTTGATTTATATGTTCTCTGTCTGGCAATCACTTATTGCCCTTCCGAGAGAAATACCTATGGGCGAATTTGAAGATGTACATTTTTAAAGTAAGAACCGATTGCGTATCGTGCCCTCGCATCCTGTCACGTGACGTCCGTTCAACCACGTCTGATGGTGTTGGTTGTGTGGTTAAATTGCTTGGTTTGTCGCTATGTCAGTCAGAAAATCTGCCCATTGTGGAGCGCGTTCAGTAAGTAGGTTTTTCAATGCATGAAAGTTCCTCAAAGTTCATCCTGCTTAAATTCACACATTCACAGCTTGTCGAGAGCTAGCTGCGGTATTCGCCGCCGGCGGGGCTTGATGCTCTAGGAAAACGCTCGCCCTCACGTTGCAGCAAGAACACAGACGCAACTTGACAAGTGTCGTTGGGAGTTACTGGGTCAACCGCCATGCAGCCCTGATCTAGCACTCTTTCGTCTTTTCCAAAACTTAAGGTATTTCTTGGTAGAAAACACTTGGAAAACGATGATAGGTTGGAAGAAACAGTTACTACTGATTTATCGGTCAGGCGGCAGTGTCTTTTGACGACCGGATCCAAAAGCTGGTGTCACGACTTGACAAATGTATAAATATTTACTTTATGGTGAATATGTTGAAAAATGAGAAAATTAAAAAACGGTTCTTACTTAAGAAATGACCCTCCTAAATACTTGTACATATTTATGTTGCGTCTCGATTGACAAAAGCGTGCATAGCACAAAATACAGAGAGCCTCCTCGACTAGCTCTTTCACAAAGGTTACAACGAACATCTCATAGCTTCAAATAAAAAATGGCGCCAAGTAGATTGACTCTATTCTTCCTGTATTTTCGTTAGAGGTTTCACAGAAAAGGGATGAGTAAAATCGTTTTAAAAGGTGAAATCGAATCGTGATTAAGTAGTTCCACTTAGGTACGATGAATCTTCGACTTCTGCATATCAAACTATATAAAGCAAATCTATCATCATATTCCGTTTCCATGTCAATGTAGGGAAAATATTCACTGAAACCAAATATGCAACAATAATTTACAACCATTTGCCGCTTACAACTTCCAGCCTACAATTGTCATCCCATCCAGAAATGTATGAAAATTAACAGGAATCTCTGGAACGTTGTAATTTTATATTCCAGCTGTTTTATTTCCGCCACTTCTGAATCAATTTTCAAGATCTACGCCTACCTAAACGATGGAAGTATTACACTTGCGATAATATTCTAACTTCAGTTCACAAGTTTTCTGTCGGTTAAAGATAGCTGCATCACATAAGTCCGAGTTTCTAATTTATGTCGGTTTTCAGCTCGTTTCTGTTGTATATCAATGGGTCATAAGTACCGAGTCAATCGACTTGACGAAATATTCAGATAACCATCACAGACGGAGTAACACAGTTTAAAGGTTAGGCGAAATGGGTCGTACATTTAGAGATCATAAAATTCAGAAAAATATATGTGTAGAGTCATTATTTACAAAAGTATCGCAAAACGCTAAAGTGGTGTACTCCTAATATCCAAATATTGCTAGTGCCAGTATCGACACCATCACAGACCAGTTGGAGTTTGTTACCCATTGCACAGTTGGTAGTTGGCTCCACGACGATGCAGCATCACATAATACTTTTTACATTTAATTTACCCATTGGTATCGGGATCAGCTTCTTAATGATCAGAACATCTTTGACTAATACTACAGACGTTACATTTACAGCCCCCTACCCCCAACAGCCCCCGACCCGCAAGTTTCAACCCATACAAAAACTTTTCCGAAAATGAGCAGGACCCGCTAAATTTTTATTTTTTTTCATGCTTTTGTCTTCAGTTTCGTCACTATACGTATTTTCTAAAACTCCAAAGCTTTTCCATCCTTGGCATAGTAGTAACTTTGAGTGAACATTCCATCAAAATTCGAGCGATAATTCTCAATTTATACATGGTTATAAAATTAGCGACATATAGGCAGACGCTCAGATAGACAGAAAGACACCGACAAACCGACAGACCGACTGAAATGAATGATATATTTTTTCGTGATGTACATGTCATATTACTTCCAAAAAACATAAAATCTCAATTTCGGAATTTTTTGCGATTACAATACTTCCTCGCCAGTTTTGACAAAGGAGGTGAAAAACGTCAAACGTAGAGTGTACTTACTGGTGAGATTGATGACCACATCCGGCCTCAATGGAGAATCTTGGTAGGGTATAGTCAGTTTGAATTGAGGAGTGGCATCTACGATTACTTTGCTGATTGGGCACCTATTGCAATGATATTCGGGTAGGTGCCAGACCATCTCGGCAGCATGTTTGTCTACCACAAGGTTGAAAATATGTGGTTGAGCAGAAGCTAATGAAAAAAAAAAGAATAAGATCCGATAGTTTTGTGAAGATACTAGATGTGAAATATGTTTTTTAAATCACCACAGAGTGATTCTAAACTCGATGTCAGACAAATGCTGGAACCCAGGACCCAAAAGCGACACATCTTCTACTTTAAATTAGGCCATATAACGCCTCACGATTTTTTAACGACCATGTTTGAGTTTAGCGACCCAAAATATCTAAGCGCACAAAGTTTCATTCAGTTGTAAAAACGGGACACGTGAATGGGAATTTTGCACTAATAAGAGAGTCGTTTAATACTTCTATGATTTCTGTGAGAAAATTTTTAAGAACCCCTGTGTACACAGTGCAAGCTGAAGTCGTTCTTCCTTTTAGTCTAAGAAATATAGCAAAATGTTTGGGATAAATTGTAAGTGGACAAATTATTAGACGAAAACGTGTGGAAAGGGTCGCTCTACGAGAATATGGGTCGGGCAAGGAAAAAAATCCGTGGAGGTTGGGAATGTGGTTGAGCAGAAGCTATTAACCAATGTCAGTGAAGATACTAGATGTTGAAAGTGTGTTCTTTATATTTTTAGTCACCACAGAGGCTGCGCAGATTAAAAACTCGATGCCAGTCAGATGCTGGGATCCGGGAGCATCCAAAAGCGACACAGCTTCTTACTCAAATTAGGCCGTTCAACGCCTCACGATTTTTTAAAGACCGTGTCTATCGCCTTAAAATAACTAAGCACACAAAGACACATTCACTACGTTAATGGAAAGTTTGCCGTAAAAAGAGAATCATTTAATACGTCAATGATTTCTGTGAGAACATTTTTAAGGATCCTGATGTATATGCAGTATAGGCAAAGTTTTTCCTTTTAGTCTAAGAAATATAGCAAAATGTTTTGGGGAATCTGAAAGTAGGCAAATTATTTGGCGAAAACGTGTGAAAGGAGTTGTTCTACGAGAATTCTGGTCGTGCTAGGAAAAAATGTTCCGATTCAATTTTTGAATTGCGAAAAATAGGGTTAAGAATCATAACTTCTTTTTTTTCAGGTTAATTTATCGCTAAGAGAACGAACCTTGTCCCATTTTATAGCCCTGAAACACTCACAGATTACATTTTGCAACACTAAAATCAGACAAAAATTCATTGCAATAAAACCGCTAAAAATACGTAATAATATATTTATCAAATATTATCAACACTTGATTAAAGAAAACTAATATAGCACTTACATTTATTTCTGTAAATAATGTCTTTTTGTTTCCAACATTTAGCAAAAAAAATAACACAAAAATAACAACTTACTGCATGTTGCATCAATACCATTTATTTAATGTTAGTGCAGATGGAAACCTAGTTTAGTTTGAAGATTTTTATTGTACAAGTACAGGGTGTTCAAGAAAAATAGATACTCTAACTTCGTAAGCTTATAAAGAAGTGAAATAAAACATTGAGAAATGCGAATCGCGGCTACAGCAACACTGTACCTTCATAAACGTGTGCCGCAAGTTTCGAAGTTGGAAGCAAACGGTAACAGTGTCGTCAGTATATGAGTTAGGGCGGTCGTGGTAGGCACGATGGATTTATCTGCAGCAGAAGCGAGTTTTATTGTGGAACATTATTTTCGATCGTGTTCGTGCGGGAACGGTATCAGGAGAAGTTCGGTGATCAACGAAGCTTGCACAACACAACGATAAAGCGAGTGGTCGACCGTTTTCAGAATGAACATACACTGGTGAGACGAAAGGGGAGTGGCCGTCAGCGCAGTGTAAAAACGCCAGAAAAGATCGAAGTGGTGCGCCAAGCAGTTACAGCTAACCCTCGCCTCTCGGTGCAAAAATTGGCGCGTATGCATGAAATCTGAAATGTCTGTTGGCAGTGTACATAGCTTCATGAATTGAAGCTGTATCCCTATCGAATTGAGGTACGACAAGAATTGAAACCTCCAGACTACACTCATCGGACACAATTTTGTCACTGGTTTAATTCTTTTGTGCGCCAAGGTATGGCTCAGTTGGATACGGTCTTCTTCTCTGATGAGGCTTGGGTGCATTTAGACAGATATGTAAATGCACAGAATTACCGTCTGTGGGGAAGTTGAAATCCTCATGCCTATGTGGAAAGATTGGGATATGGTGCGCTGTATCGCGCGCACGAGTTGTTGGACCCTTCTTTACTGAAACCATCACTGCGGTGCGATATCAACAAATCCTTGAATTGTTTATTGCGTCTTTGAAGCCGGAGGAACGTTATTGCTGGTTTCAGCAGGATGGGGCCACAGCTCACACCGAGTTTCGACAATGAATTTCCTAACTGAATTTTTTGGAGACCGCATTATTTCGCCAACATTGTGGCCACCACGTAGCCCTGATTTGTCGCCTCCAGATCTTTATTTATAGGGCTACATCAAAGACTGGGTTTTCCAGAAACCACCCACGTCAATCCCAACCCTACAAGCGCGTATTACAGAGGCTATTGACGCAATAACACCAGCAGTCTTACATAAAGTGTTCCGCAATATGCAGAGAAGGGTAGGAGCCTGTCTTCGAGCGGATGGTGAACACTTCGAGCATAAGCTTTAGGAGTTATCTTCTTGTTCGCATCCATATTTTTTTGTGACTTTTTATAATAAAGTTTGTAATCAGAGTATCTATTTTTCTTGAACACCCTGTATTTATACCTCGTTTAAATTTTGTAAACTGTGCTTAACTCAAACGACAAATATTTAAAGTTAAAGATCAAATAATTCACTTTTAGTCTTCAACAATGGATTTTGTCGACCATGATATTTCAATGATGATTTCGGTATCTTGAGCTGATAAATTGAAGTTTTCTAGAAGAATTATTCAAAGGCCAAAAACAAAAACTTTCTCCAAAAGATTCCACTCTGACATATTTTAGGAAATTTATTTTGTACAAACAAACTCTTTTGAACATTCTGCCTGAAATTGAGCATGAACTGAAGTTCCTCAACGATTTGTAATTGAGAAAACAGTTTCGGTTTCGGTTGCAGTATCGGCGAATTTTTTCTCGAAACCGAAACTAAACCGAAACTTTGATTATGGACCAAAACTGGCCGAAACCGAAACGGAAAGTTCAGTCGGACACTAAAAAATATGACAATTTACTATTTACCTTGAACACCACTATTCGCACGACACTGGCCTCTAGCCCTGTGACGAATATATTGGCGAATTTAGAGGGGGCGCGCGCCCACCTAGGCGTCTGACACTTGCTTTTGTAATCTAACACCACTGTGTTGCTTTCTGACACATCATAGCGACAGAGGCATACTAACTATAAGTTGTAGCTATAGAAACCGAACATTGCGATTTTTTATATCCTTTGGTATACCAAACGCTGTCTCTCTTCGACAGCACAATTCTTACGATTTATACGTATATTCGAGTATTGTGACTTGTGACAAATCTAAGTCTGAGCAATATATTAGCGATACAGATTGCACTTACAAACTGATTTATGTTCTGTTTGTTCCTCATTAGTAATTTGAAAAGTTTGTGAAGCTTAACTGAGTTTGTTCGGGGTTGGTGTTGCATCGAAGCACTATTAGTCTAATCATATTCGATGAAGTCAAGTCTGGTTTTATTGCTGCTAGTTGTTCAAGGGGGTATTCAAAACATGGACGCATAAAATGGATACACCAATTTTTGTGGGAGACTTTTTATTCAACAACAAAGAATGAGAAAACGTATTTTTTGGGATTCAATCGAAAGTATTGGCAGGAACGAAGAAACTCTGCATAAATTTTTAGGTATTTATGAAACCTACAAAATGAGACCACACGTAAAAAGATCCGACTAATAGCAAAAAACTTATGGCCGAAAACCGAGGCAAACTGCTGGTTTTGGCACATATTGGTAATGCGACGATGGTTTCTCGCAGATATTTGAGTCTTCAAATTCGTGGGGTTCGTACTTCTTAATAACCACAACAAAATTGGTCAAGTAGTTTTTGAGAATTTCTAATTGTTTATCCCAAAACACCCGTATTTCGGCCATCACTACTGGTTTATTGAGCAATATACAGGGTTATTTCAAAGGGCATTTTATAGTAAAATACACTATTTTAACTTGCCGATATTAATCGCAAACCATACCGGAAGATAAATGTTATTTTTATACAAAAAAGGATGGGTTACGTTTTTTCTTCTAAACAAATTCAAACATTTCGTATTTGAGAGTAAAGATGATAGACACACCCGCTTTGTTTTAAAATGTGTATAGTAACGTATGAATTTCGAATATCGTAGCGCATTTGTTCAATTACTCACAAATTCGAAATGTTTGAATTTGCTTAGAAGAAAAAAGGTAACCATTGTTTTTCGCATAAAAATAACATTTATCTTTCGAAAAGGGTTGTGATTCATATCGGCAAGGTGGCACGTGCATTTTGCTATTAAATGCTCTTTGAACTAATCCTGTATATTGCTCAATAAACTAGTAGTGATGGCCGGAAAACAGGTGTTTTGCGATAAGCAATTAGAAATTCTCAAAAAGCTACTTGACCAATATACTCCAATTTTGCTGCTGGTATTTGGAAGTTTGAATCCTACGGATTTGAAGAATTTCAACTAGTTGCGTGAAATTATCGTCGCATTACCAACAAGTGCCAAAACCTGCATTTTGCCTGGTTTTTCGGCCATAACATTTTTGCTATTAGTCGGACCTTTGTACGCGTTATCTCATTTTGTAGGTCTCATAAATACTTAAAAATCTTATATGGAAAGTTTTTTCGTTTCTGTCAACACTTTCGATTGAATCCCAAAAAAAAACACGTTTACTCACTGTTTGTTGTCAAATAAACAGTTTTCCCACAAAAATTGATGTTCCGATTTTATGCGTCCATGTTTAAAATACCCCATTGAACAACCTGCACCAGTAAAACTGGACTTTACAACTATTTCGGGAAAATTTGCTAATATGATATATGATTAGAGTATATGCTAGATGAACGCCTAAATTGGAAATAGTCATTTATGAGATTTTGTTTAGCGGTGCGCCTGTGGCCTGACCAGAAAATGCGTCGACCGATGATCCCGCGTTTGTTTCTATTTATGTTGCTATATTGAATTCGTTTCAATCACAGAGCTTGTAACACTAAACATGAATATGTACATTCCTGTACTTGTTTCGTACAAACATACATTATCAAAATAATTACAATCCAACGGGTATAGTTTTTTCCAAAGATTTGCAACATTTTTACATGTGATCAACAGCGATTCGAAAACTGGGTAAACATCAACTACGCCATAAATCTAAGTTCGACAACGAAAGTCTGAAGAATAACTGTAACATCTATATTGAATTTCAAAAAATATTTGACTATACCTATTGCTATTTTTATCACCTGTTGATAAGAATGTTTTTTTTTTCGATTAACAGAGCAATGTTTTAATCTTTAGTAGATATTATTACACTAGTTAATTATAAATGACACGTACTTCTTTTGTACTCATATAATAAAATATTGCCTTTCTGAGGATTACTGAGCATTTTTTTTCAAGCTGGCATTGACCAGATAGTACACAATGGATTTAAGGAGCAATAATAGGATAAATTATAGGAGTTCCACTGAGGTTAAAAAATTACCAGCCCCAAACATCGTTTGCGCCCCCCCCCCCCCCCCCTAGACGAAATCCTAAATCCGGGGTTGGACGAACATGTGCTCTGACAGGTTATAAAAGCACAATAAACTCCAAACCGCAATGTCTTATATTTTTGTTTTTATTGCAGTTTATGAAACAATATGATATAAAAAATGGAAACGAGGGTGGGAGTGGAATACAGCCACGCTCTGTGCCCTCCCCCACATCTTTTCCAGGGAGCGTGCTAATGACGCACTCTTTCTGACACGCTTCTCTTTCTCTCTCTGTCTCTCTCTCTCTCTTGTACCCATGGAAATATAGAAGGGAAAACCTTTGACCTGCACTATACAGGGTGTCCTAACAAAAATGAAAAATAGTTTCATGAACAAACCGGAAAAGATTAAAAATCTGTTTTCGTGGTAACCTTGATATGTTACTATTGCTTTTTATAATTATTTCGATATATACATATAACATTCCATAGAAAACATGTATTATTTTTTATATTTTACTGCATATTTGGATAGAGCTTGTACAAACAAGAAGTTTGATATCATAAATATAACATATGATTTCGATTGTCAATTGTTTAGATATTTAGTGAAATGTATGAAAAAAATGGCCAAAACTATGACTGCTCGCAGTTTCACCATTTTTAAAAATATTTAGATGTTTAGGATTGTCACTGTTATCACTCCGCTAGTGAGTGCGGGGAAAATCGGGACGTAGCAATCAGGTGGCTAGTAACTCGTTTGGATAATTTCATTCACAAAAGATGATCTGAAAGAAATGCTAAAATATCTTTCTATTTATATAGAGTATCTCAAAACTCAAAAAGTACCTACGTTTTCTCATAAATTTGCTTAATTTCAAGAAATAAAGCAATACGAATAAGAAATTTCTGGTTGGTGAAGTATATTATAACTAACAGGTGAGAAAGTATATAGTACTTACAGGAATATTTATGAAACGTAAAAAAGTTATTACATTTTATATTAAGTCTTATTTCCAGTCATTTGAATTTTATAGAAATGTATGTTACGATGTCAAGTAGAAAATACAAATCAGCGCTTAAATGTGAGGTAGTGCGAAAATGTTTTGTATGTGATGCGTCATTCCTCATTTTTCTGTGATGTGGCATTCTGCAACCAACAAAGCATGATGGGGAACTGACTTGCAACTTGCCGCACCGTCATTGAGAGTGACGTATCGTGGAGTCACTCCTCCATAGACGGACTTTTGGATGACGCTCACAGCGCTCATAGAGAGCAAATGCGGAATGTACTATTTGCACACTAGGAACTATATAGGCAGCAAGTTGACGCCGGCTTTTTGACGTTTTATAGGTTCTTTACATAATAGCCCTGCGGGAGTATCTAGACCACTGGCGCCCTAATAGTTGGATAGGGACTGTCGTACCGACCAACTGGCCAGCAAGATCTCCCGATCTGAAGCTTCTCGATTTTTTTTCTGAGGCCATCCAAGAAGAGAGGTTTACCAGGTGAAACCTACAACACCTGAGAACATGACACATCGTATAAGCCAGTCGTTTAAGCGGATACCTAGACAAATCCTTTTAGACTCAAAGATAATTTGAACAGGCGCTTTGCACCAAGGTAATATATTCAAACCATTAATTATTGCCTCAAGCTATTATTTTTGTTGTGTCAATGAAAGCTATTATTTTGGTATAAGATTTGGTTTCATGTTTAAATACAAGATGATTTGGTTTTTCTGGAAATTAATAGCAATAACTCAAAAATATTTGGGAAAAAGCTATATAAACCTCACATTAAAAATAGTCTACCGAAAAAACTATTTAACGATGCAGAAATATACAAAAAGAATGTAAATAGAAAGAATTGCAGCACTTTTCCAGATCAGCTAAAAAACGTTGATAATAAATTTTTGTGAACTAAGATTTATCTTAATGTCTTAAAAAAAGACGGACCTGCGAGCTGGGCATTTTTTCAGACCATTGATAATAGAAACCATATGTTATATGATATCAAACTTTTTGTTTTTAGAAGCTCTATGGGGTGTTCTATTTAAAAAAAAATATGTTTGTCATGGCACGAGGTTATGGGACAATGTATATATTCAAGTAATTTTAAAATATGCGAGGATAACGGGTGCATACATTGCGGTATTAATAACGATTAAAAATCTTATAAATATAGTTGAAATCCCAACAGGGCTTCAAGTTCCTCCCTGTAACTGCTTCACTTTAAAGCGATAGCATCTGAAACTTTGACTTACGTTTTGCAATTGTAGTGTAAGCCGCAGTAGCAACAGGTCCTTCTTGAGTCGGGCTGGTCCAGGCAGATACCTTCACATTGTATTTGCTACAAGGAACCACATTAGGGATCGTGTAAGACGTGTTCGTCATATAAACATCCTTTGGTACTTCACTAAAATCGTCCCAGTAGACCAAGCGGTAGAAATGGACACAACTCTGCAGGTTTTCGTCTAAACTCCAGTTCGCTACTACGGTTTGTCCCTGCTCCAGCAGGGTAACGTTTCGTACAGTCAATAATGTTTGGCCTAGAAATAGTATGGAGATCGTTTACAACTATAGCGACATGTAACTCTTTTTGTCGAAATTAATTTGGACATATGCCATCCGGTTATGAGGCACATCAAGCAAGAACAACATTGCCATCCTTAAGTGATTCCAGAGAATGATTGTCTACGCACCATACTGCGTTCCCAATGACAGTGATTCAGCATGACATACCTCTCCCTACCATCAAGGAAGTAATAGTAGTAGTAATAATAATAATAATGATGATAATAATAATAATAATAATAATAATAATAATAATAATGCAATCGGAGACTCGCTTGGCAGAGCTATAAACTGCACAACCCCCAATTGGTGATAATATGATTCGTACAAGAAATAAAAGTCATCAAGGCAGGCAGGGGCAGCAGGACCCGGGTCGGAACCGTCTTGAAGATATACCTGCAAAAGCAATGGCAATGGAAACGGAAATGACATAACAGATGCACAAAAATCGAAAGCTCCAAGAGTAAGTAGTAACCAAACTCAGACCATGTCTCAACCTCGCCTATCTGGTGATACATCTACGTCTACAGCTCTAATAAGAAAACAGAGGCAACAGTGGACTAGGGAGCAATATGAGGACATAATATGGTGCTACTATTACTCCAGCTACACAAAAGTGGAGGGTAGTGTTACTAAGGGAACATACAGAATATGGAGAGAGAGAGAGAATCCCAAGTATATTTCCCAATATAAATGCAAATACGCTCGCCAATCAAAGGCGTTACATCATGAATCAAAACAAATTGACCGACTTATAACTTGAACGTATCAAATCGCGTGTTAACCAAGAACTTAGCCATACAGCACCTATGCGAGAGACAGATGAACATATAACGCCCGAATCAGATGATAGTGGATTTGAGATAACAGGAATGAAAGCTAGTATACCACAACGATGGCAAGAAGTCAAACATCTGGAAATTGAGAAGCGCAATAATCTACCAAGGATTAATTAAACTACAGAGTTGCGGCAAGGATCTCAATCTAACAGACATTAATCATTTTTCAAACTCAATAGCTAGTGTGATTGCCGGTGAAATAAAGGAGAAGGAGTATGCTAAAGGCTCAACAGCACGTCCTGGCAAGTTAGACTACCAAGTAAGATAGAAGCTCATCGTAAAACCCTTGCTCTGCTACCCGTATTCAAGAAAGGTGACACCTCCCACAGAGTGAAGAAAAAGGTTCAATATTTGAGAAGGTTATATAGATATGACATGAGCATGCATATATGAACTTGAAGAAACCATTAAATGCAGCTCTTGGCAAAATCGCAAAGACTAAAAAGATACACAAAAAGAAGCAATCACTACCATCAGAATAGACTGTTCAATCAAGACGCTAAACGGTTCTATCGCCAACTGAATAGTAACAATAATGAAGTTAAGAGCCCACGAACTAAGTCAGAAGTAGAGACCTTTTGGAGAAGTATATTGGAGAAAGAAGTAGCACATGACCATGCTGCGTAGATAGAAACAGAGTGGAGGAAAAACAGGAAACTAGCACCAATGGTATGGGCAGAAGTAACAACTGATGAAGTTAAAGACGCAATCAGTCGTACTATAAACTGGAAGTCGCCGGGGCCTGACATGATACCTAACTTCTGGCAAAAACAGCTAACGTGCTAACGTTATTGCATGTAGACCTGGCGATAGCGATTATTGAGGAAATAGAAACTCCTGAACTAATACCACCGTGGCTAACTTGTGGTATGACATGCCTCCAATCAAAAGGCAAAAACACTCAGGATCCAACAAACTACAGACCCATTACCTGTTTACCAACTATGAATAACATACTGACATCCAGAATCTACACTTACGTGATGGAGAACGAGATCCGACTTGAAGAACAGAAAGGGTGTCGAAAAGCTTCTAGAGGATGTAGAGATCAATTGTAGGTCGGTAGTCCAATGCGACTCCCTGTCACCATTGCTGTTTTACCTATCCCTGATACCCCTCACAAACATGCTGAAGAGTCAAGGTATAGGATTCAAGGTTGATCAAACAACCACAGTCAGCCACCTCCTGTACATGGACGATCGCAAGCTATTTGCCAAAGATCAGAACCAACTATTGCAATGTTTCAGTATTGTCAAGGCCTTTAGTGATACTATTAAAAGGGATTTCGGCTTAGACAAATGCGCTACCGTCATCTACAAATTTGTACCACAATAATAAAAATTTTAGATACAGGAGAGTCATACAAATATCTTGGTATAGAAGAAAAGCATGGTATTGATAATGAGGCGATGAAGGCAAAGGTTTGTAAAGAGAATATTATCGCAAAATACGGCAAATCCTGGAAACTAAACTTAGTGCTAAAAAAAAGATCACGTCAATCAATGCACTAGCGATCCCAGTCGTGACGTACAGTTTTGCCATCATTGACTGGCTAACAACGGACATAGAGAGGATGGACAGAAAACGAGAAAGATCCTCACGATGTCTAGTAAACGTCACCCCAGGGCAGACGTACACAGGCTATACATAAAGCGACGTGAGGGTGGGAGAGGTCTAATAGACTTAGAGTCTGCTTACATGTCCGAGACGATTGAGCTGGCCACCTATTTATCAAACTGCAGTGATATACTCATAAGGGCTGTTAGACACCACGATGAAGTTAAAAATAAATATTCGATACAAACGAAAGCTGCAAAAATCAAGAGGGTGTCTTCAGGACAGTGTACTTGATAAATTTGATAAACATCAGATCAAGCGTCACATCGAAAAAGAAAAAAAAGAGATACTGAAAAACAGGCCCTTGCACAGCCAATTCATTCGTAATCTAGAAAGACCATACATAGACAAAGAAGCAACCATGGCATGGTTACATAGCTCAGAGCTCAAGGGAGAGACCGAAAGCCTCCTGGTCGCTGCCCAAGAGCAAGGCCTCAGGACAAGATTCTATCAGAAAGAAATCCTGAATCAGCCAAAGTACATGTAGACTATGCAACCAAGGAGAAGAACACATGTCATATAGTTGCGGGTTGGTAAGTACTGGCACCCATCGAATACACACATAGACACAATAGATTTGGTAGCTATATTCATTGGGTGATCTGTAAAGAACTGGGTATGCAGGTCTCTCCTGAATACTATGACCACGTCCCAGACAAAGTAACAAATCATAATGACAACACAATTTTGTGAGATATACCGGTAATAACTGACCGAACTATAAAGGCAAACCTTCTCATTCCTAAGGTCTAGTGGGTAAAAGTCTGAGACTAAGGGATTCGTTATGGCTTGTTAAGATGGTGTATTTAATACCTTGATATACCGTAGTAGGGTTATCGGTGCATGTACCCGATGCCAACTGCAGAGCGTCGACAGGCGCCAGAGACGCTTATGCATCTCTTGTTAGCGTATAAAGAATACGTCTCTCACTCACTCACAAAAATTTTGCCATTGCACTTCGTCGCCGGGTTGCAGACATTGCATATTGTGCCGACGGTAAGGATGTAAAACTTCCCGATTTAAAATTCTCCACGCAAGACTTTGGTAACATGGTAACTGGACTGCAATCCGCCTAGTACTTGTACTAGGATCATCCAACGCCAAATTAATCACGCCCAGTATGCCTGACACCATGGCCTCTAACTCCGGGAAATTCCATTTTGCTGAAGTTTTAGAAATGAACGCGTAAAAACCTTTGGGGTAGGTTGGCGTCTGTTAGAAAATCCGCGTTGATACTTCCGAGAAGCCGCGAAAGCATTTCCATTACAGAACCCCTACACAAAAGTAATATCGGCGTACTCATCATTGCTAAATTCCATTTTACAACTCTCAAAAATAGAAAAAAGAAACTTTTGACTTCGCTTTTACAAAAAAAGGTAGTAGCAACGATAACAACCCTATAACATATAACTTTGACAAACTATCTCCCAAGAAGCGTCAAGTTGGCATCAAGGCCTCCTATTTTATTTTAAAACTAATTGTATCTGGGCTTTTCATGATTGATTTGTTTTATTTTTATTTTTACTAAAACAGTGCACTCTAGGAAAAAACACATGAGTAATCATTTGTAGCAAATTGAAGGTAAAATTCGAAAAGCTGCGTAAAAAAAAGTGGCGTACAATTTTTATTTGGAAAAAATAGTGTCACTTATCCCCTGTATCTCCGCCACTGGTGCACGTTAGTTTTAAGTAAAGACTTTTGAGTGTGGATAATAGGTAAAAAAAGGTAAAACCACATACCAAATTTCAGTTCTCTCCAGTTGACGGTTTTGAAGATATTAAAAAAATTTGTTTTATTTTAAACTTCAACACCCCGTATCTTTTTAATGAAGCCTTCGAGGAAAAAATGTTACGTAGAATACCCCCTTAACATACGATCCTGTGTATGATGTTTCATTTTTGGTGACGACTTGTGAATCACCCTATTATAACAATATTCTTATCAACAAAGTAGCAAATAGTGACCCCCGCAAAATAGGGGATAGAAGGCGAATGATAGTTGGAGTTTGAAACATAATGAAAATTTATATTTTTAATAGGTTTACTTATACTTGCTTCCGAAAGTGACGACACAATCGATACAAGGTTACGAGGTCGCGGCTCTTCAATCTGATACAAACCTTCTGGAAATGACAGGATTTAGACGGGTCACTAGAGAATATGCGTGTGATTCAAATATAGCTCAATTACTTTTATTTACATTCTATTTTGCTACAGAATAACATCTTGAACCCTCTTTTATACTTAAGCGCTATACAGGGTTATCCAAATTAAGTGTCCACCATTAGTAACTTTGTTATTAGTGAAAATACAAAGTTGTTTGAATTAGCAAACAAGTAGCATTTTAACGCTGGTAAAAATGAGAAATAAAAAAACAATTGAGAGTCGTTATTTTGATTTTTTTTCAGTAAAATAACATTTTTTAAATGGAAACCCCTGTATATTATATTTTTTTCTGTTAAAGCATCAAATTTTAAACAAAAAAGTTCATAATGACTTTTCCGCTAAAGTCAAAAATAAAGTCAAAATAACGATAAATATTTTTAATTATTTGCAGTATTATAATATTAAGACGGCTATGAAAACAACATGGCGTTCGCGATTTGACAGCATTAAGATAAGCGACAAATTGTTAAACTGGACATACTCGCAACTAGAAGGCTTTGGAAAACAATGATAAAATCAAATAATGTCAAACATTAGTGTAAATACTTGTTTATAAGCTTTATTGTGTCATTAATTTAAAGAAAAATGTTCTCCCATGAAGAAAAGTGTGATATGTTAGAATGCTATTTAGTGTGCAGAAAATCCTCCTTGAGAGCAAGAGAATACTACAGTGAATTATATCCCGCTCGCATTCAACCGTATGAACGATATTTTCTGAGACTTTATCGAAAATTTAGGGGCAACGAAAATGTTTTTGCTAAAACAAGGGCAAAAAAAGAATTCATAATAAGCGAAGCCACGGAAATTGCAGTTATTGGATATTTTGAAGCTTATCGTGAGAATTCAATAGCAGATATTCTCAAGGACTCTAATTTCAGTTATGGTACTGTTCAAAGGATTTTAAAAAAATACAAATTTATTCCGTATAAGTACCGACCAGTTCAAACGCTTTTGGCAGGGGATCCAGAGAGAACACTTGTTTTTTGCCATTGGTATCTTAGCTTCTGTCGCCAAAATGTAAATAACTTTCGTTACCTTTTATGGACAGATGAATCAAATTTTTCAAATTCTGGAATGTTTAATAGAAAAAACCACGATTATTGGTCAAGAGAAAATCTTTTGTTAGTACATCCAAGAGGCCCACAAGTCCGTTTCAGTTTCAACGTTTGGTGCGGTATAATTGGTTCAAAAATTGTTGGCCCGTTCTTTTATGAGGGAACCCTAACTGGTGAAAGATATGTGGAATTTATGTCAGAAATTCTGACTAATTTCTTAGACGAATTGGATCTTATAAGTAGACATCATCTGCATTTTCAGCAAGATGGCGCACCTGCCCACAACTCCAGAGGTACTTATCATTTTCTAAGTACTACTTTTAATGATCAGTGGATAGGAACAAATGGCCCAATACAGTGGCCTCCCAGATCACCAGATCTAAACCCACTTGATTACTTCTTGTGGGGTTACTTAAAGAACCAAATTTACAAGCGAAGGTACGATAACCTTGACGCGTTAAAGACTGCAGTTAGGGAAAAGATAACCCAGATAGATGGTAGGACCATACTTAAGACAGTTCGAGCAGTTGAAAAACGTGCCCAAAAATGTATTGAAGAACAAGGTGGTGTTTTCGAGCATCTTCTTTAAAAAAAATTGTTATTGTATTTTGTAAGATTATAAGTTGATGTTGAAAATAAAGTTTGTCGATACAATTTAATTGTTTCAGATTGGAGGCCATAACTTCAACAATTTGTAACCTAGGAGAAAAGTTATTGTACGCTTTTTTGTTTAAAATTTGATGCTTTAACAGAAAAAAATATAATATACAGGGGTTTCCATTTAAAAAAATGTTATTTTACTGAAACAAATCAAAATAACGACTCTCAATTGTTTTTTTTATTTCTCATTTTACCAGCGTTAAAAATGCTACTAGTTTGCTAATTCAAACAACTTTGTATTTTCACTAATAACAAAGTTACTAATGGTGGACACTTAATTTGGATAACCCTGTATAATTACGAGTGTTAGTTAATAAAAATAGAAAAATACGCGGTAAATTTAAAACGCTATTGGCGTGACGTCATAATATTCATCTTGTGACGTGACCAGCTAACCCTTGTTTATTGGTCAGACCGATTTAAAATGGCAGGCGATTGTTCCTAAATTGATTGTCAACATGACTGCTTTTCAATGTAATTTATAGTTATAAAAATAACCCATACTTTGTAATCTTACAATCAGATAGTATGTCAACGTCATTCGCAATGCAGTCTTAAATATTTAATTAAAAAAAGATATAGGCATTTCCGTGAATAAAATATGTGTCTATGGTATTAATGGAAATAATAATCAAAAGAAAATACAGAAAGTATGATGCATGCTACCTACCACCTGGCATTTGCGTTTTGATGTTCAACGTGCTCTGCCATCCTTCAACGTCTTGAGTGGAAACAGCGACCACAGTGAAATTATAGAGGGTACAATGTTCCAAAAATGCAACTGATACCGACCTGGCTGTAGATAATGTCTCCAGCACGTAGTTGTAGTCTCCTTTAGAGATGAAGAGTAGGTATTTTTTTATCGTGCAGGTTTCAGCATCTTCAGGCGGATTCCAGGTTATGGTGTTGTTTGGGGTTAGTTTGAGATTTTGCACTGGTCGTGGGACTAGAAAAAAAAGAACATATGTGTTTTTGGTATGTATGATGTCTCCGAGGGATGATCTCTATGCTCCGCCTCTTTGCAGATGCTCATTTGATTTTTGTTCATCCAGATTATACTGGATGGTTCAAATTCGACGCTCACCATCGGGAACTAAAAGATACGAAGTCGCCTAATGAGGGCAAATTTGCGCATTCAGTAAGAAAATGGCCCTTGGAAAATTTCGCAATTCTAAGTATGTATGTATTTCTGGAGAGACACGGAAAACTGAATTTTCACAGATTCGTTTTTATTTTTTCGTTACTTCATTATACATAGATGTTATTTCAGAATAACGCACGTTAACGTTGCTACTTTTATCCGCTTCAATATGACATACTTTCAATCTGACAATAATACATGCTTGTCTGCCAATAAAACCGTATGTATTGACAGAATCTTCTTTACTGTAAACGGTTCAGTCAGAAAGGTGATCTTTGGTACAATGACAACTCATTTTATTAATCTATCTTCGAGGTGACAGTTCGTTTTTTTGTTTTTACTTCCCACGTCTACTGTATACCGTGTATATTATTCAATTTTTGGATTATACACGAGAGATTTTAAATACATTTCGTGCAAATCATCATATGCCTAACCATTTTTGAGATATCTGTCTTTGCGTAAAAAATAACAATGGAATTACAATATACAGTGCTTTTCAGAAAGGTCTTCCCCTCCTAATTATTTTCTAAACATATCAAGGTAAGGATCTGAAATTCTGCAAGGTCTTGTACCATTTTTACTTCTCACACCTACTGGCGTAGTGGCGAAAGTTTTCGAAAATGAGATGCTATGCTTTTGGATATTATATGACATTTAGATTACGAAAAACCATGTCACTCGTTTCAGTCTATCTGTCTGTCTGTCGGTCTTTCCGCTAATCTCATAACCACCTATACCTTGAGAAGTACCTCTCGGATTTCGAAGAAATGTTAACACAATGTTAAAAAGTTAAAATCGATCAAACTTTCGGATAAATTTTTGTAGGGGTTAAGAATTGAGGGATGGGTGGATATTTCTCGATTGGTATATCCAAACCCAGTACCCAAGTATACGCCCATATTAGGCATATTTCACTCATCATAGATGTTCCCGTACATTTACTCTTGAAACTTAGGAATATCTTCTACAGACGGGTGTCGATACGTGCGGATGGACAAGCGTCGTGATCGGTGGTCGTGCGCCAAAGTCAGGAATCGCTTCCACAATACTGTGCGCATTGTGGACTGTACATGGTGAAGGCCAATATCGTCATTCACGCGGGATTGGCCATCGCAACCATCATATTGTGCACCTGTAGCAATTTCTCTCAGGGGGACGAGGAAGATCATTAAATGTTATGTTATACAAACATAATCCTTGACGAAGTGATGACAGCGTAGCGTGGCGAGCACAGAGTCAATTTACTTGACGGCATTTTTTTCTCTCCATTATCATATGCTGAGATTGCGCGAAGTCACCACGCAAAATCGGCATAGCCCACGGCCGCCTTGGGGTAGACATTCCCGCTCTCAAGAAAGAACGTCCAGCCCCTCAAATCGACAAACGAGTTTTAGACTATCTGCCATTTTCTCTTGTCCATCGTCCCTAAGATGCCAAAAGCCCATGAAAAATCGCAAAAACCCACCCGGAACTGTTGTCTTAACACACCGGTTAATGCAGTATTGCATAACTATGTGTTATGATATTTCTGGGTGGGTTTTCGCGTCTTTTTTGGGGGCTTTTGTCGTTTTTCATTTCAAACAAAGTTGTTCACCGCCTTTCAGCTGTCCCCTTCCCATATGGGAAAAACGTGGTCAATTAAACAGTAGTTCTGGAAAATTTTCATTATACGTAATACATTTTTTAATTACCTACTATGAGTACATCATTCGGTTTAATTAAACTGAATTTTCTGGAAACAGTTTAATTGAAAGTAATTGAACTAATTTGCTTGAATAGCAAACTATGTACTTGTCTTTTTAAACTGCTTAACTAGTTTATGTAATTTAGTTTATGTAGCAGAGGAACATTTAAAACAATTAAATATTTTAATAAAGACAGTTAAACTTATTTGAATAGCGGACTCAGTAAGACTCGGCCCTTCATTCGTGAATGATCGACAGCATACGTCAGATGCAGTACTGGTGACGCGCTCTGAACTCATTTTTGTTTGTGATTTTTCCGAGGAACTTCATGTTCGAATGTTGCCGTTGTTGTGAAGTGGATCAATTATAGTGATCAAGTGAAATACTGGAGCATAAGGCGTTTAGTGATAGTGACCCATAACTATAGTTAGAAAACTTCGCGCTCCAAATGAAACACTGTGTATAGAGGAGTCACTGCTAACGTGACGGAATGGGAAGAATTTTGAAATTTTATTTATGCAGCCATATTTAGGTCAATGGAGGGCATTTATACCAAACATGTGGTAAACATACAAAGTCGCTTAAATAGGAGTAAAGTTGCGTATTTAGGTGAACAATAAAGTGCCGCTTATAAAGTTTAGAAATTCAAAGTACTTTTGAAGAAAGGCGAAAAAGAAACGGATTTCCCAAAATCCTTAAATATTTTTCCTGACATTAATTGTAGTGCGATTTCAAAATGAATTGCACATTAACATTGCCACTTCTTTTCCTCCTCAAGAAGGCATACTTAGAATTTCAGAATGACGTTTGGTCTCTCGGCCTCCAGCAACAACTCATTTTTTCTTGTTTGCACGATATTGAATTTTGGCACAGATGAATAGAGTTTTTAATTCTGCTTCCAAAAATGTATAATATGTACATGTACATCATACCAGGCTGAACTTATTTAAAAAAGCAGAATTTCCTAGGTAGACCTTGAAATTATCGGATAGTCATTTGTTTTCCATACCAGATTTATCATCATCATTATCAAATCACTTTTATTTTTTCCTGACTTTATTTGAGATGCCATTTCGAAATAAATTGAATGTTGTCATTGATACTTATGGTCCTCTACAATATAGCGTAGTCAAATTTTCAATTCGACATTTCTTCTTTTTCTTCATCACCAACTTTTTGTCATACGAACGCTATATAGGAAGTTTGTACATTCAAATTGACTTTTCAGTCCTAAATCTGGTGACGTATTTCCTTAGTTGGCGATGAATTTGTTGTTGGATGGAAATTATAATTAAAGGAAACCTGAACCCCAAATGGAAAATTTTATTTATGGCAATAATCCAATAATAAATAATACTTAATCATAAATAAGCAGTCCGTTATTTTGTAGGCAAAGAAAAGAGTCTCTGTACATTGTTCACTACTCGACTCATTTCTCTTCTTCTCAGTCTGTTGCTATATTCAATTAGAGGTCTGGTTTGACATACGAAACAAATGAAATCTGATAATTTCAAGGTCTACCTAGGAACATCTGTTTCTCTGAAATAACTAACATTTAGCAGTGTCAATGTATGACATGTTACACATTTTTAAACTCACAATTAAAAACTCTATTCATCTCCGCAAAAATCCAATATGGCGGAAATGCTAATGTGCTATTTATTATGAAACCCCTTACAAAAAAAAGTCTGGAAAAAATTAAAACCATTTTGGGAGAAATCGGTTACTTCCGTCTCTCTCCAAAAGTACTTCGAATTCCGAAAACTTCTTAAGCGGCGTTTTGTCGATTATCTAAATACGCAACTTAGACTCCAATTAAGAGACTTTGTATCTCTTACAGTTTCCAAGAGTCCAATGGTGAGGGTCGAATTTGAAGCACCCTGTATTTAGGAAGTGGAGCCTCCTGTTGGTGTAGACTTTGTATTATTTATATGTGTAACTGCGTTGAAAGTAGGTGAGTTCAATATTGTTTTATTATTATAGAAATAAAAGTACAAGTTTTGTACACATGATCAAGTGACCTGATTCAATCCCAGGTATCTTTCCCTATTTTCTGAATTTTAAACAACCATTCACTGATGGTGATATATTATAACCTCTTTCTGGACAAACAAACAAATAGTTTGTAAAACTTGATCCCATAGGTATATATTAAGTTCACAATCAATGAAAATAAAAAATAGGTATTGAATTTTGTTAGGATTATAAAATTCTTGAGTTTTTATTTTGATTTGAAAACATTAACTATCAATATTAAGATCTCCAATTTTTTTGGTTTCTAAGTTTTGTCAGAGCATAGTTGTTATATATATCATTCAGTAAAATGCAATTTGTTTTTTAAGTTCCAAATATTGTCCAAATAATCTATTACATTTAAATAAAATAATTCATTAAAACTAGACAAACATTTTTACCTAAACTAATTAAATAAATTTAATAAATGTACTTTAATTGTTTTACTTGGTGCAGACAAACTCCTTTTGATGGTATATTGATTTTAAATAAATTGGGTTAACCAATTTGAGAAAACGGCTTAACAAATTTAATTAAACGATCGTGTTTTGGTTTGATTAAGCCAGTTTCATAGATTCAAGTGTACTGTCTTAGAAATCAGAGTTTAATTAAGTTAATTAAACTTATTAGCTATCACATAGTTAATTAAATTTTCTAATTGGCCTAATTAAAATTTTAACTGGCCTAGTTAAACTATTTTCTCAGTATGGATAATCAATTTTTCTTGCAAGCTGTACTGGGCTGGCAGAAGGTTGGCGCCTAGTTGTTTAATAAAAAAAATTTTTTGTTAGGTTGCGGTTTCCAGGCATCGACTGGTGAGTCAATATGGACCCCTCAATAAGCCGGCCCCGTCGCTTTTTGGGGGGGGGGGATGATAGAGACTGGCTTGCCAACATCAGAGCATGCTCGGTTGGTTGATTTGTCCCCCTTTTCACGATGCTCATCGCGTTTCGGTTCGCACCACCCCCCTCCTCCCAATAATCTGTTCAAATTACATTTTCAATGTTCTTAACCACAATGTTTTTGATAGCTCCAGTTTGCCATAGTTTTGCTTAGTTATCTATTTATTCGTTTGTCTTTTTCCTTTTTTCAAAAATCCAAGTCTGATAATGGTGGGTAAGTTTTAGATATGTAACAAAAAGGAGTTACTAAACTGCGATTGAAGAAACTAAATGTATTTCTATGTACTGCATTTCTTACTTCAATAATATTAAACGCTATTTTAACCCAATTTATATCGGCCCGGCTATGTAGGCATATGAGCAGTCATATCAGTCGATCCTAGTTGAAAACGAATCTGTCCATTCTGATTGTATATCGTCGGTCGTACCGGCGCAACTAACATTTTATAAATTTTACAGGAGAGCTAGAAAACGAAAATCAGCAATAAGTAAGATTGAAAATGACATACTAATTTTTTAGTGTGCACGGTGCTGTTCTTTTTTAAGACTAAAATTATGTAGAACTTTGTTCTGCGATGGTTTAATTTTGTAAAAGTAAAATGAGTTGAAAAAAAATTTGTTGTGCATTTACGCCACTTCGTGACGACTCTTGTTTCTTTTATTGTATAGTTACGTCAACAATTTAAAACTGGACATGGGTATCAAAGTATCGAAGATACTGTTTCAAAAATAAAAATTGTTTTATTGTCTTCATAATATTATAAGTACAAACAAAAGGTGAATTACAAGAAAAATAAACATTTTGTTTAAGCTGACATTCACAACAATATAGGGTATGTTTACATATTATTAGAGACACATGCGCCTGTGCGTGCTGTATAATTACCGGTCAAATACAGAAAACCACTTTTAACGCAGAGGCATAAATCTATTTAAGGCGGTACATGAAAATTGGTTTCGGAATTTTATCACTAATGCAATTTTTTAAGAATTTTATTTCCAAGCAGCGAACTGATATACAGTTACGTGACTTCGTGAGGTGAGACACTCCAAAAAAATATGTGAAATTACGGCGTAACTCGATATTAGATTTTTTTGTCATTTACGCCTGTACGTGCGGAGATCGACGATATGATACCGTTGATGTTATACATGCCAGAATTCAGTAAAGAATTACAAAACTATGCGACTTTAAAGTTAGGTTTGATCCCAGAAAAATGTCGTGTTTCTTATGAAAACCTATATGAATGTTATACATCAGGCTATTCCGTACTTGATTGAAAATAGTGAAATTGTAGGTAGTATGATCTGTGACCAATTTTGCGGATTTTTAACTTGGTTTTAAGTTGGTTCGGGAGGTCAAATTTAGACGAATTGCGTAATAAATACCGTTTCAATTTCAAGCAGAACTCATAGTACAGTATTCGTTGGTAAAATTAAACCATTTAAGAAAATACCGAAATAAGTAAATAGGGTGCATGACATTATTTTTTCCTTTAATTTACATCATATATTTTGCTTTTTTCTACGAACTAATAAATTCAAATTGTAACTTACGGGGCGTTGCACTTAGTAAAATGCAAGGAAATAAAATAAACTGAATCCGACGCTGGAATTTTCAGTTTCCATCTGTTCAATTTTAAGGATTATTTTGTACTATGTCGATGAAACCAAATTAATAACCCTTGAAATTTTGAGTTTTGTGTCACATATGTCAATATTCAGTTTAGAAGGTGTTGATGTTAATAAAAAACAAAAAAGTGAAAAAAAAATCAGCTAAATAGCGCCTTAGGTATATGATATTGAAGATTCCACTTGTTTAGATAAATCTCAGTGTATAGCCGTAAAAACATTATATACTAAGTGACATATAAATCCGAACACCCAGTTTAAATGGTTTTATTTTAATAAAAGTTGGTGAATGTATTTATCTTACTGTAAGTAACAAGTGAAAAAATTTTCAGCCTTACAGTTGGACATTCCGGTTTTTATACTGCTTTTTTTTTAATTCACTAACGCTCTAAAAATGAATATTCCAGCCGCAGTAAAGAATCAACGTTGGCGGATTTTGGTTCTTGACATCCTTTACGATCGGCTACGATGCCTAGAGTACGGAGACCTGTACGATTTCGTCAACTTAGTGAGTTTGATAGGGGCCGTATAGTGGGACTTCGGAAAGCTGGACTTTCTTTTCGGGCAATTGAAGTTAGAGTGCAAAGAAGTGTAGACACTGTGGTTAGGTGTTGTCAGGCATGGCTTCGAGAAGGCCGTACGCAAAGAGCAAGGGGCACTGGACGCCGCCGTAGAACAACAGACCGTGAAGATCGCCGCCTAAGATTATTGGCCTTAAGGGACCGTTTCTCCACTACCAGGTCCATTGCAAATGAATGGTTTGCAGAACACGGAAGACCTATTGGCATGAGAAGTGTTTACCGACGAATGAGAAGTTTTGGCTTGTTTTCATACCGGCCACACTGGGTCCTCCCTTTAACTCGAGAACACCGACGTAATCACCTTGAGTGGTGCAGACAACGGTCACTCTGGGATCAGGAATGGAACAGTATTGTCTTTAGTGACGAGTCTCGATTTTGTTTAGGCATGCACGATGGTCGTGCCAGGGTTAGAAGGCGACGTGGTGAAAGGAGGAATCCACAGTTTTTTGTTGAAAGACATGTTCATCACACTGTTGGAGTTATGGTTTGGGGTGCTATAGCTTATGGTTCCAGGTCACCTTTAATCTTCATCAAAGGTATCATGAACGCGCAGCGTTATATCCACGAAGTTCTAGAACCCCATCTTTTACCCTATCTTGACACCCTGGCAGATCCAACTTTCCAACAAGATAATGCCCGACCACATGTTGCAAGAGTCACAATAGACTTCTTTCAACATAATGATGTCACATTGTTACCATGGCCACCAAGATCTCCCGACTTATCCCCAATTGAGCACGTGTGGGATATGATGGTAGGAGATTGCTCAATTTGCAACGTCCTCTTCAGACTCTAGAAGCACTTCGAGAGGAGTTGGTGGTTGTCTGGAATGAGATACCACAGGAGGACATTGACCATCTGATCAAAAGCATGCCTAGGCGCGTTGGAGAATGCGTAGCACATCAGGGTGCATCCACACATTATTAAAGGTCAAAGGGCTTTAAAGCAGTGCAATCATTTTGAAATTTTTATCATTTACTTATTATGCTTCATTAAGTACTTATACAAAATTTTATTAAAATAAAACCATTTAAACTGGGTATTCGGATTTATATGTCACTTAGTATATTTTCAGATATGGAAAGGTCTCAGTCCATATTACCTATCACTTCAAGTTCGGCGCACCCTGTATGCATTGTCGGAGGAAGAAAATGGTCGATTTCATTTAAACGCAAATACAACGACTTGTTCATACATCTATATAATTTGTGATCAAGGGTACCTACTCGGAATATCGATACTTTGCAAGACTTTAAGAGCACTTTTTACCTTACCCCAACCATAGGTCTAGGATATTGGTGACTAATTTTGATGCAATTAACTCAATAAGCAGATGAAAATTGTTAGTTTCGAAAAAAAATGTTTTTCGATAGAGCTTTTTTGTCAAAAAGGCAAATATATTGCAACTATATTCCTGTTAACTGGCTTGGTATATATGCAGCTCCCTTTTCTTCAAGACTTATTGTCTTCTCCACGAATATCCATTACGGTAGAATAACAGCTAATTATCTTGAAATATTTCAAAATTCCACAATCGACAAATTACACATATAGAGAGCAATATTTTGTTCTGGTTTTGTACTCTACAGATTCATTTTGTCCTTGCTAACAACTCTTTTATTTGGAAAAGTCCATTTGAATTCAAAAAACACTTCAAGAAATCGGCTGTATAACCGTCCGTCAAAAATTGGTGGGTCAATAAATAGCTTAAAATTCAAATTTCGATTAAAATACCCTCGTTTTTTTAAATCTATCTATACTTAGAAAAATTCTGTAGCTTATTATCTTTTCAACAATCTAGTTAAATATCAGTAACAATTTGTTGTGCAGTCGAAATTAGAGAAAACAGTCCAGGTTTTAAAATCATATTGAAAAATGTACCTACCACACTCGTGGGCTAAGACATCCTCGCTGAAATCTGCAACGTCTGATGTGAAAACTAACGCTGGCATGAGCGCGACGATCACACCACATAACACAGAATTCATCCTTTTAGAGCAGGAAGTACTACATACGTTTTTTTACACGCTTGTTCCTTTTTATACATTTTTTTTATCTCAAGTACATTGATATTATCAAAGCTATCTCAGAGTGAATAATAACTGAGACTATATAAGAATTCCCTCAAAAAGTGGAAGTGGTTCATAATACGAGACTTGACAGCTAGACTGATTTTTGATATGGAAAGATTAGTACACAATTTGTTAAAACGGTTTTAGAAATTATTTCGATAAGATAATTCAAGAGTAAACAATTTTGTAGTCCTGTGATTATTTCACACCGAAGAAGAAATTCGATTAAAGGTATTAAACCTCTACCATTCTACCAAGATGTCAAACCTCTCCATTTTTGGACGTTCTCATACAATGTTTCTCGTCTCGGCTACGTTACCAAGTAGGATAGCAGCGAATTTTTTAAAGTAATAAAAATAGACTTCATTTTTCTCTTAAAGAAAGCTGCTTACTCTTAATCATGAAATCAACTTTCCAACCCTCCTTGTGATTATTCCTAAGATTTAGTATTCAAAATTTCTCAACGACAAAAAAGGAAAGCTCATAACCTGGCGGGTCTACACCAAACCAACAAAACAGAAACAAAGCATCAACTCAATGTTTTTCAATAATTAAGTAAGAAATCGGCAACATTTCGTCAACAATTCGTGTTTTGTTTCTGTTTCTGGCAACTTTTGGCGTTCCCTTCGCGAGTCGGTAAAGATCAAAAGGCCCCTGTTTTGTTTTAATTTCAGGCAACAACTTACCTCAATATATTCTTTGAGGCCTTCAGTTAGGGCATCACAAGTTTCCGGTATTATTATCAATATTGCTTGTTTTGATATTTTTGACTGATACGTCAAGCTATGATAAGAGTCTCCGGTCGAAAAAATCTTAGTTTTACGGCCAAACGTTCAACTACGTTAATAGCATTTCTGAAATTGTTATTTTTTATAAATTTCAGGACCGATCGGCTGTATTGATTCTTCAAAGTTTTCACTGGACATTCATAAAAAGTTCCTGAAACTAGAACGCAATACTCCTCGAAATCCCTATCATCTTTGAGCAAATCGGTCAATAATTTGTCAATACCACGATCATCTCTTTCACGTAATGATGGTTTCACCCAAAAGCGTTTTTCATTTTCCCGGTCACAACTCTGGAGAAACACATAACCAGCAGACATTATGATAAAATATTTGCGCTTCTGCCTTTCAGCATAAAAACGCCACATATTTTCACTCTGAAAATTTTCGGTGTGAACTGCACGAAACAAAACTTTTATATCTCTTAGCAATGTGGAGATAAGTTTTCATTTTGTTTTGTTTCCAAAAAGTTGCTGTTTTGTTCCTTGTTTTATCATATCACTTTGTATAGACTTAATATAAGATTATATCGTAATGTGAAACTTTAAAAAAGGGGGGTTTTAATAGGTGCTCCATGATTTAGTGATCTAATCATTTACACTATGAACTTCCACCTTCCTTCCACCTTTTTGCAACCAAAGGTGATCGTGGATTACAACTAAAAGAAGAGTCTCTGCGTCCTTAAAAAAAAGGATTTTTGTGAAAAAATGATTGTGTCAAGTTTTAGAACAACTTTGGCTACGAACATGTAGAACAACAGAATTAAATGGATCAAGTCAGTCAAACAGGCTCATACAACTATCTCATAGTCCACACCGGTTTGCCAACATTGTGAGCCTACTGCGCTTCCGATAGTATCGACCCATAGCAACGTGGCAACTATGCCTTCCACGGCACAAACAAACCCAGCACGACGGCGTTGCACACACGGACACACGCATCACCGTTCAGTAATCAGTTCTCGCTCAGCATTCGCCGGAAGTAGGTGTACTCTCGCTGAGCTGTCAAGCACGCGTATATTGAAATTATATCGCTGTTATTCAAGTTTTAAGTGCAAATGTAGGGTGAAATCTATGATGTAGGAAATATGTCTCATAGGTGCATAGAATTACAGGAGCTGGAAACCGATAAATTGCTAGCACCAAAAAATCGACATATACTCTAACCACCTCCCACAACAGCCAATTTTAAACCCCTGAAAATGATCACGATCCTCTGAAACGTCTAAAAATAATGTTTGATCAACTATTATTTTTTTCTTTGTTTTTCCCTGTAGCATCAGCGCCACTGGGCTGATTTTCAAAAACTACACAGCTTTTTCGTCCCTGGAATAGTAAGTAACCTCGTGTGGAAATTTCATCAATATCCGAGCCTTCTAAATTTTTTTATTATGGACTGTACGGACAGTCCACCAAAATTACAAGTTAATAAAGAATATGACAACGGAGTCTAATCGGCACGGGTATTACGTATCTGTGACATTTTGGCGATTTCTTTTACATTTTATAGATTTTTCGTGACATAACGTAGCTTTTCCTACAGGATGTCAACTTAACACTAGCTGTTGTACACTGGCTAAACATCATGATGCCTCAGCTATCAATGTTTGGCTTTGATGTGACCTAACATCTGCTTCAGAGATAACATTATTGGAGGTCTAACCTGTAAGTTGTATAGTATAGCTGGAAGAAAACGGCATAGTGCATAGTGAGAATTTGTGTGCTATAATCTGTATTGATCATAATTCCATTGGTTTCTTGTCTCAAATACAGTTGAGATGTACCCAAAGCTGGAAATTACTTGCGCATCCACTTTTTCTTATTCTTTCTGGAAAGTACATATGCAAATTTGCTGAATTCCAAATATGAGAGAGATAGATAAAGAAAATCCGTGGTTGGTGAAGTTATTAACTTTAAATGGAACCTTATATTTTATACTTACATACCACATATTGCATTTATATTCAGTGTACACTGTCGAATTACAAGTTATATACAAATACAATAATACATGTTAATAGTAGTTTTTGAAAACACAAAAAACATATAAATAACCCGTCTGGCGCATCTAATAGATATACTTCATTGGCAGCAAAGTATATCACCGATTTTATACAGGTGCAGACCAATACACATAATCATCCAGATGTGTTCTTAGTACTCAAACAACTTTCTTTCACATGTTCTCAGAGATAAGCACTACTTGGTTTTCTGCAACCAAAAATGCATGCTTGAGCGTGTCTTGTCGTTGAGTCAGTCCTCCATAGATGGACGCTTTTGATGAGGTTCACAGCGATCATAGCGAGCAAACATAGAATGAACTATTTGCACACTGAGAACTACCTAGTCTGCAAGATGGCATTTGTCGGTTTTTTGACGTTTTTTAGTTTTTTTACGTAACACCCCTGAGGGTAAAGACCGGCTTACAAAGGCCTCGAGTTCTATTAATACTATCGGGATAAGCAAGTTATCTTCTGTTGCAACATTGTATTATTAATTGCGTAGCTATCAGCATATAACAATTGTGAGACCCGTAGTTATGTAGTAGATGTGAGCACAAAGATGTGACAGTTAAGCATTGCCTTGCCTTGCTTCCTAGGAGATATTCCTTGAGGAACCTGGAGAATGATTCCAACTTCTGACAGCTGTTGATATTTCGGCACGGCTATTAGGTAAAAAACCTATAAAACGTAAAAAAAACAACGAAATATCATCTTGCAGACTAGGTAGTTTTTAAGATGCAATAGTTCATTCCACGTTTGCTCGCTATGACCACTATTAGCCTCCATCTATGGAGGAATTACTCAACTACACGCATTGTTGGTTGCAGAAAGCAACTGTAGTGTTTATCTCTGAGAAGATGTGAAATAAAGAAAGTTGGTTGATTAGCAAGATCGCATCTGGATGATTGTGTGTATGGGTATAAAGTCAGTGATATTTGCTACACATGTGAGAAAATTATTAGTGAATATGCTGTCAATGAAGTATATCTATTAGCTGTTTCCGACGGGTCATTTGCATGTTGACCTTCTCTACGGGTTATGTTCAAAGTTATAAATCACTATTTTCCCCGTTTTTTTGTTTTCAAAAATTTTGAGGAGCATTACGGGAAATCCCCACCAGCCACAGAAAAATTAGGAATGACTCATCACAGTTCAAACATTTTTGAAGTGCCTCACATCTAGGCGCTGATTTGTATTTTCTATTGACATCGCAAACTGAATTTCTATAAAATTTAAATGACTGGAAATAAAAAATAACGTAATTAGCCTTTTTACTTTCATAAATATTCCTGTCTGTAGCATATTTTCTTACCTGCTAACATACTTCACCAACCAGGGATTTTCTTTTCTTAGCATTTTTGAAATTCATCGAACTAGCATATGTAATTTCCAGAATGAATAAGACTAAGTGGATGCGCAACTAATTTCTAGCTTTGAATCTCAAGTAAGTGTATTTGATACAAGAAACCGATAGAACTATCATAAACACATATTATTAGCACACAAATCCTCACTATACACCTAAGCACTGCCGTTTCCTTCCAGTTACAGAATACAAATTACAGCTTAGACCTCCAATAATGCCATCTCTGAAGTAGATGTTATATCACATCAGACCCAAACATTGATAACTGAAGCATTATGACGTTTAGGCAACACGTACAACTACAAAACGAGTTCACGACAAGTGTCCATCAGCTAGTGCTAAGTAAACATATTGTAAAAAAACTTACGTTATGTCAAAAAAGCTAAGTTATGTAAAAAACATCGACCTAATGTCAGTTTTCAAGGTACGTAATAACCGTGCGGAACTTTAACTCATTAACATTTAATCCACTACATTCCATTGGTGACAAAAAATCTGTATCTTACTCTTATTCCTCGATTGGGTGGCAACCGAGTCAATAATTAAGATTGAGACGTAGTTCTTTTGTACCGAATGGAGTGAATCTCATGATTCACTAAGCCATGGGTGTAGTAAACAAGGATCACACAGTGGTCCAAGTCCAAAAATATTTTTTATCCACCATCTCTCCCAAAATATGTTTCTGGGAGTTTTTGATGCCAAGGATTTCTTTTTTGCTATCACTAAAGAGAAAATGAATTATTTGCGCGTGTCTATCTTTAGTTAAATAAATATTGTCTGTAAATAGAAAAATGTTTCAATTACTATTCACAGCTGCTAGTCGACCTAAGCACGCCGAGAAAGGATTAAGGACGATCTTCATGAGTAATTGTATAGTAGGTATGTAGGTACATATTTAAGTGAAGGGTTAGAAATGAAGTTGATACAAAGTCAATGATCTTATTTCACCGGAGTTTTGGATTCCTTAGGATTATTTAATACTTTTAGGGTATGATGTTCAATATAAATGTTAACTCAAAAATTCAGAACATAGATAAATAAAAGAATATGGAGTAATTTGCTCTAAGTACTTGTAATCCTTGTTTTTGCCTCCAGAGATTATTCTGTTGGAGAAAGCAGAATAATAATATGTACATACGTACATGATGCATGGATGGCGATAAACCATATCTAATACGACATGAAAATGTATGAAACATTTGCTGTTTAATTGGCAAATAAACCTTCTTCGCTGCTCAGACCACCGTACTCTTCATCATATTCTTGAGTAGTCTATAAATTCGTCACTTATTGCATGCTCTCTATATTCGGCTGCTGGGCAATCGCAAAGCCGTAACACATATAAATGGTAAGCGCATTTCTAACATGGATAATATTTGTCTGGATTATCGCAACAATCTGCAAATTATTTGTGTCTAGTCCGCAATAAGTGTAAAAAGTAAGGTAATCAGAGGGGTGTGTTGTGTATTGAGTTTAACAATAATTCTAAACCGTCGTTTAGATTTTTTTCTGCTCGCGCCTCCTAGTTTAAGATGTAAGCTAATTTTCCTTTTAATAAACAACATTGACATGACAAGCAATTAAATAACAAAGGCTTACAGTAACAATACCCCCTGAGCTATTTTGGGATTTTGAGATGTTTGAAGGATATTTAGGAATTTTGGCAGCTTTAAAGTTTCCGTTTTTTCATATTGTTTCTTGGGGTTGAAAATGGCATATGTGCTTCGATAAACAGAAAGATATCTTTGAAATCAGCGCATTAAGAATACTAAAAACTCAATTCTTACTTCTCTGGCATCAAAATGACTATTTGGTTGTGTAATTTATTGCAAAAAAAATCATAGTTACTATCGGTAGCTGTTCCAGCCTAAAGAAATATTTCATCATTAATTTGATAAATGAGTAAATTACATATGATAGATAACGCAATAAATAATTACCTGTTCTCAATCTCAAGTCTACGAAGCGAGTGATGATAAATTGAGTCTAGCGGACATCAAGTTGGCATGGGGCACATTTCATAAGATATTTGTATCATACCTTCTAATCCAAGAAAAATTACGCAGGTGCCAAATGTATTGTAACATAGAATAAGAAAATTTCACGATCCAACATTAAACCTTGCATCAGACTTAAAACACACAATTTCATCCAGGATTGGATAGTTTTTCACGTTTTTTATTTTGGTGGCTACGTCATAATGTCGTTCAAGATAGGAAAATTTATAGCCCACTTGAAAGCTATTTAAAGTTTTTTACTTAACCTACAGTAAGGTGTACAACTCATCAATTTTTTTTGCAGGTAAACCACTAGGCTGTATTATAACAAACAATAATAATTAAATGACTTTTTGCCTCGCCTACTGGCTAGGGAGTAATGTAATCGCGAAAAATTTCGATAATGAGATGTTATGATTTTTTGATGTTATAATATGACATGTACATCAAAAACCAAGAGATTTCCGTTGATCTACTGGAATGTCTGTCGGCTCGCCTGATCGGTGCTCCATCGGTTTAACGACCTATTTGTCGGTATCTCGGTTTGTCTGTCTGTCTGTCGGCCTATCCGTCGGTCTGTCTATCGGTATGTCTGTCTATCGGTCCGCCTGTCTATCTGTTTGTCGGTCTGACTGTCGATCTGTCTATGTGTGTCTGTCAGTCTGTTTGTCTATCAGTCCTCTAATCCTTGGCCGATTTATAACTTGGTAGGTAATGCCCGGATTTGGATGAAACTTTTATACAAGATTGCTACTCTGCCAAGCACGAAAAAGCTTTGTAGTTTTTGACAACCAGTTAAGTAGCGGCAGAGATAATAATAAAAATAAAAGTCACTCAAACTTTCGTTTCTAAAGATCCTTTTTGAGAAAAAAATCAGGTGTACAAACTTGAGGGGTTGTTCGACAACTTTTTGATATTAGTATATTTATACGCTTCGAACTTTGGTAATTCTACACACCTAGTCAGTGGCGGATTCAGGGGCGTCCCCCCCCCTTGCATTTGCTTTAATAATCTAACACTATTCCGTTACTTTCTGACACATCATGGCGACAGAGGCATGCTAACTATAGGTTATAGCTAGAGGAACTGAGCATTGCGATTTTTTGGTATCTTTTGGTATTCCAAACGCTGTCCCTCTTTGACATCACTTTACGTTTCCAGCACAATTCTTACGATTTATAGATATATATATATATATAGATATATACGAGTATTGTGACTTGTGACAATTCTAAGCCTGAGTAATATATTAGCTATACAGATTGAACTTAAAAAGTGATTTATATTCTGTTAGTTGCTCAAAATAAAATCACAGAGCTTCTGCACTACATGTAAATATGTACAGCCCTGTATTCCTGTACTTGTTTCATACAAACATACATTATCAAAATAATTAACAGATATAGTTTAGATTTACAACATTTTTACACGCGATCAACACCGATTCGAAAACTGAGAAAACAACTATGCCGTAAATCTAAAAAACGAAACTCTGAAGAATAACTGTAACATCTATATTAAATTTCAAACAATAATTGACTATACCTGTTAATATTTTTATCACCTGCCGTTATAATAGAAGTGCTTGATTGTGTCTGTACTTGCACCAATTAGGTACTTGATTTGTTTAATGGGCAGTTCAGAGTATTCATCCTTAAGCTCAGTACATAAGTACACACTAGTAGACCCCGTTGCGCAATTTGTCTATAGGCAGTCTGGAGACGGTTTATACATGGTCTATAGACATCCTTCTTCCTCCAAAGACATTATTCTGTGTGGAATGGACTGTGATATGCCTCGAGGTCCCTCAGAATGTTTTTTTTTTCGGTCATCATATGTTTTCATCTTTAATATTATTACACTAGTATTATTATAAATGCCACGAACTTATTTTATTCTCATATAATAAGCTGACATTGACCAGATAGAACACAATGGATTTAAGGAGTAATAATAGGATAAATTGTAGAAGGTTGAAAAATTATCAGCCCCAAATATCGTTTACGCCCCCCCCCCCCCGCAAGTCGAAATCCTAAATCCGCCCTTGCACCTTTTAGACATATTCCCCACACTATCGATCCGCCCTTGAAGCTGAATGATAGAAAAATGTTTTTGATACGCGTCTACGCTTTTGCTCTCTAAGTTCATTGTCGCTATTGAATAGTAGCATTTCTCTCTCTAGTAATGAATAATGAAAACAAGAACGACTTGGTAAATAATAATGACATCCAGAATTATATCGTGACAAATTTGATAACTGAACCTTATTTTTCAAAGTCTTCAAGAACGATTGAGAAATAAGTAATATTGAGTGTATCTCCTCATGCAATTATTTTTCTTGAATACTCCAATAATCGGCATAATGTTGTAAAACGGCGTTCCATATGACTCTATTGTTTGGCCGAATCAAACCACAATACATACATTTTTTTATTTTACAACCTTTCGGCCAGCTTAGTATACTTTTGTTCCTGCTAGAAGCCACCATAGCGGCCCAATCGTAGTACAATATACACAGGACAAGTTTCATGTGTTATATTAAGAGCTTTCCATGTTAACATAAGGAAAAAGCTTATACCTTACTCCCGTTAGAGCAGGATTTTCCAACCTTTTTTTTTTGTTGAGGCTCGCCGGACTATAAAAATTATATTTTCATGTCCCCCTTTGATTTTTGAATAGATACAAAAAAAACGCACATTATATAGATGCAAAGACTTTTATTTTAATTCTAACAAAGAAACTTTGAAAGCTTAAATAAGCTAATAAATGTTTTTTATCGAAAAACTTGAATAAAATAAGTGTAGGTATCTACTAATGAGACACTGGAGATTGCATATTCTGTACCAGTTGGTTGATTCCAGGTTCTGTTTTTGCCAGAGCTATCATCAGGTCGCTATCCACATCAAGCTGATTTCGCTGTTTAGTTTTAAGTAAAACTAGAGCAGAAAAGCCTGTCTCACATAAGTAAGTTGAAGAAAAAGGAACTAGTATTCGTAAAGCAAGAGAGGCAAGTGTTGAATTAACAGGCAATCTTTTGACCCAAAAGTTCTCCAATGTTAAAATATGGAAGTCGTCTTTCATGGACGAATCAGCCTTCGTTTCTAGAAATTCTTCCTGAACTTCTGGTAATTATGACACAACGACAACAAATGGATTTCTTGTCATATGCCAAATTGATAACTCTGAATTGATGTCTCTATAGTATCGGCAAAATTCGTCTTCCAGTTCTTGCAAATTAGTTTTTATATCAGCTTTTAAATTTGCGTCTAGTATGTTATTTTTAATTGCTTGGAACAGCCGAGAAAAAGATATAACATTTTCAGAAGATACTTTTTGATTCCAAAGTTGAAGCTTTGATATGAACCCCTGAATATAATCATAATTGCTTATTCTAGTGTTGTTTCTGTCCTGAAGTTTCAAGTTTAGCTCATTCAAGGAGTCAAGTATGTCAGTTAAATAAGCCAACCTCCATTAAAACGTACCATCTTTGAACATTGTCAAGAAATCGTGTTTTGCTTTGAACTCAAGAAAAATAATTATATATAAACTAGCACTACAGGCCTAGTAGGCCCATGGCTTGATTGGCGATCCTTCGCAATTCTTCTCTATTCATTGCTCTTCTTTCCCAATCACTTATGCTTAATTTCCTCAGGTCATCTTTCACCTCAGTTTTCCATATCGTTCTAGGTCTGCCTCTCCTTTTCTTCCCTCCTATTGAATGGGTAAGCAGTGTTTTTGGTACTCTATGTTCTGCCATTCTTTGCACGTGTCCCATCCATCTCAACCTCTGAGCTCTTATGACCGCCGTTATGTTGGGCTCTTTAAACATTTTGCCACCAAAAATCTTCCACACCTTCCGTTCCCATATCTCCAGCTTTGCTTGCTCTGCCTTTGTTATCGTCTATGTTTCACATGCATACGTGACCACTGGCCTTATTAGCGTTTTGTAGAGCCTGATTTGAGCTCCCCTGGATATAATTTGGCTTTTCATTAGCTTTTTTAGCGTATATATGGCACGATTTCCAGCTATCATTCTTTTTTGTTTGAAAAGGAATTACCTCTTCTTTCAATTCATAACGACGAGCCAACATGTTGCCTTTGGACATCCAGTGCTGCTCTCGATGTAGCTTACAATGCTTATAGTCCAAAGTCTGGCGTAATTTCTGTGGCAATGTTTTGGAAACCAAATCTTGCCGATGAATAACACAATATGTACTAACCATTGCGGGATTTTTTCCTTGAGCTTTTTAGCTAAGCCCGATCGTACACCTATCTTCTTCCAATCCAAATCATTTTTTCAACAAAATTTGATATTGAATTAAATATATCTTCAGATATAGTACCTGCTGTCAAAGATAACGAACAGAAACCATTAACTGTGCGCAATTAACGATGTCGATGGATTCATCGCAATTAATGGCAAAAAATGGGATAATTTTACTTTGTTAATTATTTGTGACCATGTCTTCTGCAATGTCATCAATTCTACTTCATTTTTTGCTCTGCATCTCTTAAAATTATCTGCGTGGCTTTTAGGACACATGGTTTTATTAATTCTTCACCGATAGTATGAGGTTTCTTTTGCTTTGCTATCATAAAAGCTATTTCAAATGAAGCTTTGAGATGCTGCGATACACCTGTGTGATAACTTCCCGATTTATCCAGCCTCATTTGCTTGAGTGATTCTGCTTTAGAAGAAAAAACTCTTTTGTCTTCAAGAGTAGGATGTTGTTGCTTCAAATGTCTTTCAAGGCGATTGGGCCTCACTACTTAAAACTTTCATACATATCACACACTGAGGCAATTGTAACTCGTCTTTTTCTATGAGGGTAAATCCAAACTTAACGTAATCTTCGGAAAACTTTTTTCGCTGCCAGTTTGCACCTATAACAATAAAACAAATAAATAAATCAAAATACCTACATGTAATTACTAATTATATGCCCATTATTTTATCTTAATAGCGACAGTATATTGGCCACCGGGAGATTTATATTTTTGTAGGCAGGTTGACGTTATAATAGTAATTTTAAATACATTTGGAATCAATATTACGTACTTGAAGATCGTCGTTTCAAAATTATTTCGCCACGTTGGTTTGATTGTGATGTGGTAAAAAAGTCCCAATGGCCGATCTATGAACGCGTTTCCACTCAATCAACAATTTAGTAAATTAAATAAAAATGGTAACTGAAGTTTGTAAATACACAAACTTACCTTTTAACAGTGAGACACAATAATTTGACACACTCAAGCAGATTTCTCAACGAAACATGTACATCGAAACGTCAAATTTCTCGCAAGTTTGTGGGAATGAATGTCACAGATGCTCATCCGCATCTAGTAGGTACACAATTGTTTTCTAAGTGATGAATGTTAAGCGGAGCGCTGCGGGGGTGCGCGCAGATTTCATGTTGTGACTTGTCGAAACTTGTACAAACTGCGATTGACGACGCCGGGTTTTGAAACAGTGGTTGACACAATAAGTGAATATGATATTTAATTTCTAATTTTATGCGTGTAAATCAAACATTACAAATGTTATTTGTTAATGTTGTTTTTTTTGTTTTTTCTTTCTAAAATGCAACGTTTTCCACCCCCCTTGACATCTCTCTATGCTCCCCTTTGCAGACGCGCCCCCCTGGTTGGGAACTCCTGCTTTAGAGAGACCATTCCAAACCAAATCTATTGTTTGTTGCATTCATTAGTTTGACAGTTTGAAACCATGCAACTATCCTGATAACATAAGCAGAGCAACAAATCTTGTCCATGAAGTAAGAAATGCTCTTCATGAGTTCCGCAATGAACAATGGAACGACTTTCTGGCGGGGATGCTTGACTCAAGTACTCCTCTCTGGAAACTGGCGAATTCACTCAGAAACGGAAAGCGATAACAGCTCCAGCACATCCACGGTCTTGGGATCATAGTCTTCAGGACAAAGGAAAAGGTCGAGATTTTCGCTGATGCCTTGGCAAGTCAGTTCTCTCCCAACTGTGATCTTGGTAATGATCTCGACGAGGAGCAACATATCATCAGTTCCGTCAGGAAATACTTGGCATCAGTGATTCTTCCTCAGAGTATTCTTCTTCGGAATATCCTTCATCTGAGGGGTTGCACTGCACATCAGCGGCATCTCCCGAGACACCGCATTGCACACCGACAGAGCTTCAAGGAAATATTAAAGACTTCAAGCTGCGCAAAGCACCTGGGTAGGATCAAATCACTAATAAGACGCTAAAGCTGCTTTAGCGAAAGTCCTTCATTTGTTTCGTGACAATAATCAATACCACGCTAAGGAGCCATTACTTCCCATCGGAAGACTGGTTATAATGATTCTAAAGAAGTTGGGTTAGATATTTCCCCAGGATTATCATCCCATTAGCCTGCTGTTAGCTCCATCTAAGCTCGATGAAAAGGTCAGATCACCATGTGATTCCTGACGTGCAATTTGGCTTTCGGCCTGATCAGAGTACGGAGCTACAGGCGGTTAGGCTTGTGAAGTGAGTAACCAGGGGCTTCACCTTTAACAAAAGTACTGGCGTTTTGCCTCTGGATGTCTCGAAATCATTTGACAACGTGTGGTACAAGCTAATCCAAATGGACTATTGGCTCCTGAAACTTTTGAAACCGTCTTTTGAAGGTAGGAAATTTTAGATTAAAATTAGTAACGTCTTGTCGACAGAGCGGTCTACCAGTGCCGGTATCCTTCAGAGTTCGGTTCTCGGACCAATATTATATTCATTTTTCACTCATGACGTCCTTTACCCCAGCGACTGTGAAGCCTATCTACGAGTATATGGCGATGACACAGCATGGATGGCCCAGTCGACTTCTGGTATACGACAGGTTACAAAGTGCGACACCCCCTCTGAGGCTTCAATGAATAGAGATCGTGTGTAATGGGAAATTTCTGTCAAATATCTTGATGTTACTTTTAACCAAGTTCGAAATTACGTTTCGGTAACTCTACCCTATGCTATGTAGATCCTCAAAATTACTTATTACACTTATGCATGTGCAGCATATGGTTTTCATGTCTTGCAGGTTCTGCAGAATAGAACGTTGTGTACTGTTACTAACGCCCTATGGTATAGTATGTCTCCAACGAGCAAGTTCGCAAGCACACGAAACCGCGGCTTGCACTGTGAGTAAAGTTAAATCGTGCAATTCTAGACCCAACTAAACTTAAAATTTTTCCACATAGACAAATTCCTAAGTTCACTTTAGATCAATTTTAGGTTACTGAATACTAGTTAACAATGTCAAGGTACCCCTCCAACAGACGCACTACCTCCTGCTCTTCCCTCTTCCTTCCTTTCTATCCTATTCCCTGCTTTCTCCCTGGCTTTATCTGGTATTAGACCGGATAGACCTACTGACCCATAATACTTTAAGCAAGAACAAAGGTGCCACGGACCGCTCTGAAGGACTATGACAAATAGAAGAAGGACCATGCAACTAGATAGGTACTATGTAAAATAAGTTACAAACGTTATGGTATTTTATCATACATTGTGTTAGTAGTTAATAGTGAACTTTGTTTTAGAAGGTTTTTGGTCTCATACGCGTGGCACCTCAGGTTATTATAGTTAATGGTATGTTAGTTAATAACCGCCCACTTTGGAGAATCAGACACTTCGGGCAGGAAAGACCAATATTGTTGAACTTTCCTGCCTGGGAGTGGCTATAAAAGTTTTCCGCTGTCAAAAACAATAAATAAATACTGGCCTACTTTGCACTAGGTATGTAGTGTACTATTGTAATTCATAGCAATTGAAAATGTTCTATATAACTTCTCCTCTACCAAAACGTGTTTTGTAGAAAAGTTCGCTTTTTCACTTGTGTTTTGACGTTTTCAAGAAAACCTATTTTCATTTAGATATGCCTTTGCCTACGTATTGTCTAACGTATTGTCTACGTAGTCTCTATTCTCTAGAACAAAATCTCGAAGTAGGAAGGCGTGCGCCCTCCCTAGACGCCCAAGTCTGCCATTTTTTTTTCATTTCATTTGATCTCAGAAGCGATGCTTAAGCGCTCTTCAATTTCTAATGGTCTATAACGCCCCCCTCCCAACAATATTGCAAAAAAAAACTGTTCAAATGTTCTAGCCAAAATTCCGAACACAGTTTCCACATTACAAATGCACCGGATTTTTTCCGGAGTATGACAAATGTAGTTGCACACCGCCCCACCTTGAAGCGTAATATTTCTGCAATGTTCACTTTGTTGCCAAAACAAAAGCAATAGCAATTAACTCCACAGATTAATGTTGTACATAATTCACGTAGTACGGAAATGTTTAATTAACACACGACTTGTATCTCACGATTCATTTCAGGCATTGCTGGATTCGGTCCAGTCGGGTCCGCTATTTTGGCACGGCGATTTGTTTGGAAATCGCTGTTACAATTTATTGATCAATTTACCTCTTTCGATCCGAAACTAGTGCCACTCATAATATAAAGTGAAAACTGTTCAGTTTCGGTACACTTTCCTATGCAAACGTCCATCTAATCCACGTAGAACTGCAACCATGAATTACTCGAAAAGTTCAACTTAGACACTCAAGCAAATTTGGGCTTACAGGATAAGTAATAAAAACAATTTGGACAAAATATTTTTTAAATGCTGGCAGTTGAGGCAATTGTTCCGAAATCAGATACCAACTTGCTTCAGAACGTTTTGTTCTGTTGTAGATTGACTAGTGCCGGCAGCTTAGTCAGCCTGCTCTTGCTCTTGAGCGTCCAAAGTGAATACTGACGTACTCCTACTTCTTGGAGCAAAGTCACCTGGCGGAGTGGTTTCTTTCAATTTGATTTTCAGAAGCTCACTCCTGACCCCTGGTTGATGGTCTTTAGGGCCGTTCAAGTATTACGTAAGCAGATTTATTACAATTATTTACCCCCCCCCCCATTCCCCTTGTCAGCAAAAGTAAGCCAAGCTCTTACCCCCTCCCCCCATGCTTACGTAAACATTTGTCAATTAATGTATTGTTTTTTTTAATATTATAATTATAACGTTATAATTATAATTTGAAAAATAAGAAAATAGATTTAGGATAGAGATTATATTTTACTGATACGGTATTCAACATAGAGTAAAGGACAAAAATATTATATCTTACTATTATAACAAACTTATTTTAAATTTTTGGTACATATATTAAATTCAAATTAACAGTCTTCAGTTCATGAAACCCGAATCCATGATTCTAAGTTTTCGATGACATTGGATTGCTTCGATTGCTGCTCAGTGTTGTGAGTTTGCTCACTTTCATCGGATTTTGGAATGTCTACGTCGTTCTCATCGAGCCATTCAACATCATGGTGCTCTAAATTTTGAATAATGCACATCAGTTCATTAGCACGACGAGCAGCGACCCCTAAAGGTCTAACTTTCCTATCAGTGTGCGTGTTTACTTTTTTATGGATATTTTGGATCTGACGATTTAGTGACTTGACGGAAGCATGATAAAGACCGCACGTTTAGCATGTTCGACTTGATAGCCTCAATTTTACCGTCGGACAAAAATAATCGTAGGGCATTTGCCGGAAATCTTTGAATGAAGCTAAATTGACTGGAAGATTAAGAAATTGCCCTCCTTCATCCAAAACCAAGTCATCAACTGTTTGTTTACTTTTACAGGTGGTGGAAGAAATCTATTGTCTAGTAATCTAAATAGGCCAGTTCTTGGACGACAGCATTCTGTATTTCTACATTTTACAATTTGAAGCAAGTATTGGCTCTCACGCACATGTTCTGAATACCATTTAATGTCTGAAAAATCAGGAAGATCTTGTTCACCTGCCCCAACATGTTTTGCATTAACATTATAGCCATCAATTTCCATTGAACTCCATACTTCAGCTAATACATTTCCTGCAAATTCGAAATTAGATCTTTCTAAATGTTCATCAATTGTAACGCCACGTTCATTCAAATGAGACCCAAAATGGTCATGAGGCAATATTAAACCAGCGAGTTCCCGACTAAGAGGAGCCATTCTGCGCTCTACTCTGTTATATGCACTTCTTCCAGAAGCATTCATAGCTAAAAACAATGCATCGAGACCATGTCGCTTAAAGTGTTGTATAGCAAACCCTATGACTTTTTGATAACGTGGATTTTCATCTGGCCCTCCATCAACCGTCATAATTACCACTGGTTTTACTAGTCCATGGTCAGTTTTAGCTAATGGTCGAAACTCTTCAAGTACGAGAAGCGTCTCAAAATCCTGAGAATCGTCTTCTATCATCTGCTGCACTCCCAAATAAAGCTATATCCGCGATTTCTCTCAATAGTGAATGTTGATTGCTTTCAAGATTAGGACGTCCCACTGAATCCCTCAGAGATAGTCTTTTTTTTATTTCTGGATTTTCATGACAAATATCTTCTAAGTTTCTTTTCATATCATCCCTGTGTTTCTTCTGGGCAACTGCGTTTTGAACCTTCCTGTTTAAAGACTGTGAAGTGAGGGGGCAAGTTTGCTCCGGGTTCAGCAGACTCGCTGGTGTAGAGGCTAAAATGATAACACAAAAAAATATCAAAATGTAGCAACCAAACGCCGCGCAATAAGAGTACAATAAAAAGAAAAAGATACTCACTTTTTGGTCCAGGAAGGTCTAGTCCCATGAAGAGATATTCGTCCCGAGTGATCCCAGGTAGGAATAATCCAGTTTTTATAAACCGGTAGAATCGCTACCGGCAGCGAATAATTCACCTTTGCAGATTATGCATTATTTGCCGATGATATGCACATTTCTCAGTGGATGCGGTTTATGATATCCTTCGACCTATATGATAAATCGTGGCAGTATAGTAATTTCCACGAAATGTATTTAGAATCTAGCGTATAATCCGAAAATTGAATAATATTCAGGGTGCGTTATTTAAAATAGTGGACTTTGGCACGTACTGTATAAGGATATAGCAAAACAGGAAAAGCTTAAGTATGCAATAATTATAGTGTAAGCAGCAAATAGACTGTATTTCGAACAATAAAGTCCATTCACTTTGTAGTCAACGGTCAAGTATGTTTTATCAGTCCTGAGACTTGACCATACCTATTTCCAAGTATATCTCATCACCTATTCTATAAGTTGTATGACTGTCTAATGTCAACTTTACGAGCAATCGATTGCTGTAGTTCGTGGGACACCCTGTACTAGCTCGTTTAAATGAAACACAATAGTAATATTATTATTGCTTATTTATTTATGTAGCACATAAATACACAAGGCATCATGAAAAATTAAGTCAAATTTCTATAGTACCACAACTTCAGTCTCAAAGTTTTGTTCGATGAATTTGCCGTAAATAATATTACTATCAATTCTAGAAGTCTGCAATACTTAAATTCAGAGAAAATCTTACGCAATAGCTAAATTCAAGAGATTACACCATCGACGTAATTAAAGTTGTTTTTATTTCCATGGTGTTTAATGAAATTAATAATATGGAAGATATTTCAGTGATTTTCCTAAGTTTACTGATTATAAAATTGAAACCAGGTACCCAGTTCCAGAATAATTAATCTTCCAATATCAAAACACGTTTTACAATAACGTTACATCTTAAACTTATCGTGTGGTTTTCACGCTGATGATTATCCATGTTTTGTGGTCGTTAAATAAAACCACATATGTAGGATTCAATTTTTACTAATGTTCCGACTACCTCGGTGGCCTCGAAGTACAACTAAAAAAAATTATAATATAAGTATGGTAACAGTAGATCAATCTTGCGTTTTTATACAAAACCTACGAAGACCGATTCAGAGGCCTTTGTGCTCTGTCGTACCATTTTTTTTAAATATTATACAATTTTTTGTGGTTCTTTTTTTTTGTCGACTCCAATTGGGATTGGGAATACTGTAAACATATATCAATGTAGCCTTCGAAATTAAAATTTCATCTAAAAAAGCAGCTTGGAATACCGTCTATTGAACTGTTCCTTAGAATAGTAGTTATAGAAATTCCCGCTAATCTCGCTCTTCGTAACCAACTTGATGTCGTCTAAGAATCGGTCGAATCTATCCACTCTGTACAGCGGGTCCTTCCTCAATCTGCACATTCGTTCCGCCCATGTCTGGGCTGGGGGAATGTTTCTCCTCACGCCCCTACAGCGACTGTTCAACGTCTCCATGACGTCATCATAGTAGCTCTTACGGTAGTCGTAGATGCATTTGTACTGCAGGAACCGAGGCCTGAAATAATACCACATTACATCGCTAAGTTTAGAAGCAAGCCATTGTTGGTCGAACATTTCTATCAATAATAGCGTTCTCAAACAAGGTTCATATACAGGGTGTCCCAATAAAAAGCGAGTCGTTTAAGCAGATACCTAGCACAAACTCTTTTATTCGAACAATTCATTAACGATTGACTGCCTTAGGCTGAGATTATTTTGTGTTAGTAAAAGCTATTGTTTTGATAGAAGATTTTATTTCATGTTTAATTACAGGATGTATTTGGTTTTTCTTGAAATGAATAGCAATAACTCAAAAATGTGTGGAAAAAAGTTGTACTCGTATAAGCCTCATGTCAAAAAAGGTTCAACAAGAAAACTGTATAACGATGTAGAAATATAAATTCGAAATTTTTGAGAAAAGGTGCATGTTGCGTTTTGAGATATCCTGTATCAGTAGAAATAAATTCCAGCACTTTTTTCCGATTCTGTCTAAAGTTTGAAGATAATAAAATTTTTGTGAACATATATTTATTTAAATATCTTCAAAAGTGTGGCAAAGCTGCGAGCTGTCAAAGCTGCTGATAAAACTACTTTCCATTTTCGTTGAGACATTTCTACTGTTTACGCTTAGGCAATCAGGGCTACGCCGCCGTGCATCAAGGGCGGCATCGGGAACGTTCGAGACGTTTCCGAAGCATCTAACGCCATCGAGAACCATTGATAGACAAAATTCACCAATATCAAAATAAGAACCCAGGCAGCCAGGCACCACTACCAGAGGAACAGTCAACGGGCAGCTTCCGATGCGTCAACATAGTCTAGTCTTGTAAGGATACTTACTTTATTTATAGTATAGTTCCGTAGTCGCGTAAAATCACAAAATAATGTCACGCAGTCCCGTCCGTCTGTCTGTCGGTCTGTCAGATAATCCTTGTTCCGTCTATAACTTGGGAAGTACTGCTCGGATTTTGATGAAACTATCATACACGGTTACTACTATACCAAGGATGAAAAAAAATCTTTGTAGTTTTTGAAAATCGCTCATGTGGCGGAAGGATAAAACCAAAAACATCTCTTAATCTTCGTTCTTTGACGTTTCACAGGAGTAGGAGTAGGACTAGATCACGATGTTGTCGAATATATGGACTAATTATAAGAGCAGATTTGACAGACATGATCAATTTAATTTCTTTGTTATACATGTTCGTAGTTAACTTTTTTCTATGAGAACTTTTACCGAATATAATCCTTTATAAATTGAGGAGAGCATTGCGTAGGAAGTAGTTGATGCCGCTTTTTCCAAATTAGTATATAGTATATATACTAAGTGACATATAAATCCGAACACCCAGTTTAAATGGTTTTATTTTAATAAAAGTTGGTGAATGTATTTATCTTACTGTAAATAACAAGTGAAAAAATTTTCAGCCTCATCAGTTGGATATTCCGGTTTTTATACTGCATTTTTTTAATTCACTAACGCTCTAAAAATGAATATTTCAGCCGCAGTAAAGAATCAACGTTGGCGGATTTTGGTTCTTGACATCCTTTACGATCGGTTACGATGCCTTAGGGTACGGAGACCTGTACGATTTCGTCAACTTAGTGAGTTTGATAGGGGCCGTATAGTGGGACTTCGGGAAGCTAGACTTTCTTTTCGGGCAATTGCAGTTAGAGTGCAAAGAAGTGTAGACACTGTGGTTAGGTGTTGTCAGGCATGGCTTTGAGAAGGCCGTACGCAAAGAGCAAGGGGCACTGGACGCCGCCGTAGAACAACAGACCGTGAAGATCGCCGCCTAAGATTATTGGCCTTAAGGGACCGTTTCTCCACTACCAGGTCCATTGCAAATGAATGGTTTGCAGAACACGGAAGACCTATTGGCATGCGAAGTGTTTACCGACGAATGAGAACTTTTGGCTTGTTTTCATACCGGCCACACTGGGTGCTCCCTTTAACTCGAGAACACCGGCGTAATCGCCTTGAGTGGTGCAGACAACGCTCACTCTGGGATCAGGAATGGAACAACAGTATTGTCTTTAGTGACGAGTCTCGATTTTGTTTAGGCATGCACGATGGTCGTGCCAGGGTTAGAAGGCGACGTGGTGAAAGGAGGAATCCACAGTTTTTTGTTGAAAGACATGTTCATCACACTGTTGGAGTTATGGTTTGAGGTGCTATAGCCTATGGTTCCAGGTCACCTTTAATCTTCATCAGAGGTAACATGAACGCGCAGCGTTATATCCACGAAGTTCTAGAACCCCATCTTTTACCCTATCTTGACACCCTGGCAGATCCAACTTTCCAACAAGATAATGCCCGACCACATGTTGCAAGAGTCACAATAGACTTCTTTCAACATAATGATGTCACATTGTTACCATGACCACCAAGATCTCCCGACTTATCCCCAATTGAGCACGTGTGGGATATGATGGGTAGGAGATTGCTCAATTTGCAAGGTCCTCCTCAGACTCTAGAAGCACTTCGAGAGGAGTTGGTGGTTGCCTGGAATGAGATACCACAGGAGGACATTGACCACCTGATCAGAAGCATGCCTAGGCGCGTTGGAGAATGCGTAGCACATCAGGGTGCATCCACACATTATTAAAGGTCAAAGGGCTTTAAAGCAGTGCAATCATTTTGAAATTTTTATCATTTACTTATTATGCTTCATTAAGTACTTATAACAAAATTTTATTAAAATAGAACTATTTAAACTGGGTGTTCGGATTTATATGTCACTTAGTATATATATATATATATATATATCTATTATATATAGTATATATTATATATAGTACAGTATATATACAGGGTGTTTCAGTTTATTGTTGCATAACTTTAAGAATACGTTAGAACTTTTAAAATTAATGCATAAAGTCTATAAAAACATGGGTCGAAAAATGCGTGGCTTTCCAGAAACTCTCCTAACACTTGTGGCCGGATCTCTATCAAACTCACGCAGAATCATACGGGTAAATCTGCGCTGACGAACATTTATGTTTTGAACCCTTTGGAGATTTCCAAAACCATTTTCAATTATTTGGCGATGCACTCTTACAAATACTGAGCGAGTTGGATGTCGTCCGTTTGGAAATCTTCGTGCGTATTCTCTGGCTGCTTCTGCTGCGTTTCCATTTACAAAGCCATACACAAAATGAATATCAGCTAACTCTTGATTGGAGAATTAAAATGGCATTTTTATGAAACAGGTAAAAGAAACTAAATTTCGTGTATTCACAATTACAAGAAAACGTTTCAGGTTTCAACAGACAACAACACTAACTATCAACTAATTGACGTTTAACCTTATTCTGCTTTCAATTTCAAAAATATTTGCAGGCACAGCCTACTTCTAAAAATTATAGAGATACTGACTTTTTAACGTTATTTTATCATAAATAATTAAAAATGCATCGAACCTTAAAAAGCGAAATATCTCAAAAACGGCTAACTATAACGAAACTTCACAAGAGAGCTTTTTTATGTTGAAAAGTGCGAAGAATCAGTTTTTTTATTCAAAGTGCAAAAAATTGCACTTAGAAAAACTTTTCGGTCATTTTAATACACTACAGGTACAGTAGAGAGCGCCCTCTAGCGGCTATAATAAAGCTATGCCCCTGGTTCGTTTTGTCGTACCAGAAAACCCTTGTATCCCAATTTTCACTGTTATACATCAAATATTGTTCGAAATATTTAAAAAAAACTATTTTAGAAAGTAAATTTAAACACCCTGTATTTCGGAAGTCACGCATTTTTTGACCCATGTTCATATAGACTTTATGCATTAATTTTAAAAGTTCTATCGAATCTTAAAGTTATGCAACAATAAACTGAAACACCCTAATTAGTAAATTGATAATGAATCTTCAGTAAGCGAGATATACTAATAACAGAACATCATCAGAGTATTAAAAGCTTTATTGAATATCCATAATAGAGTTCACGGAACTTATCAAAATAGAGTCACTAAACCATAAACACTGCTAGTGTAACAAAGGCGAAAAGTGTCGGTCGAACACATTTTTCGTATGGTAATAGAAGAAATCTCCACTTCGTTTAGTCTTTTCAGCCAGTGCCAGGTCTTCTTGGGTCTTCCGCTGCTGCTGTCTGGAGAGCTTCCTGTTCATCCTGATCACCCGTTCGGGCCATGTCTCGGCGTGCGGGATTTCCCTCGGCATTCCTCGGGCGCGCTTCTCTAAGTAATCCATGACGTCATCGTAGTAGTTTTGACGATAGAGATAGAGGTACCTGTACGGCAGGAATTTTGGCCTGAAATAGGGAAACGATGGAATTAGTTTCTAAAGATTTTTGAGTATACTAAAGCAGCCGCGCAGGCAGAAGTCGAAATACTGGGTCACCGCGACTGTTATAAGTGGCTAAAAGACATCTTGTTAATCCGAGCATTGTACTACCTAAGGTTAGTAGAATTGGGATAAGCCTCCTCAGGCATTGTTCCACAATCTTGACATCATAGTGACAAAGAAGCGGTCGTACTAGCCAGCTCTATATGAACGGAGTTCGACACAGTTAGAATGAGAGATGGACGTCAGGCGAGTCTGTCTAGTAGGCTCATCGCGCGGCGGCATCATGTATGAAAGCTCTGAGATCGCCAAAGGCAGGCCGGTATGAAAGGGTCCCGAGACTGCTGTTTACCTTCACATGCCGTATCTTTTCATCTAATCGCTGATTTTGCATGCGTTGGGAATACCTGAATGGTACTAAAAAAGCAAACTCTCATTAGTTTGACTGCTTGAGCCTCAAATTTTATTTTATCGCGCTGCTATGAGGATCCCAAAAAAATTTTGTTAATCCGATTTTCGAAAGGCCTAAGGTTAGTAGAACTGGGAAAAACTCCCTTTTGTAGATTATTGACATTCTCACTCTATACCAGGCCCAGATAAGGCCTAGCCTCGAGTATTGCTCACACGTTTGGGGTGCTGCCGCCCCGACTACATTATCCATGCTCGATGCTGTCCAGAGGAGGGCGGTCCGACTTATGGATGACTCTTCTCTAACAGACAGTCTCGGGACTCTTTCGCACCGGCGGGCTGTCGGCGATCTAGCTCTTTTCTACCGTTACACCAACGGGCTTTGCTTCTCAGAGCTCTGTTCTATGATGCCGCCGCGCGATGTGCCTGCCAGACAGACCCGCCTGACTTTGGCGTCCCATCCTAACCGTGTCGAACTCCGTACATCCAGAACTGGCCGGTACGACCGCTCCTTTGTCCCGAGGGTGTCGAGATTGTGGAACAATCTACAAGAGGAAGCTTTTCCTAGTTCTATTAACCTCAGGCAGTTCAAAAATCGTATTAACAAAATTTATTTGGGATCATCATAGCAGCCGCGGTGTTCCGGCATTTAGGCTTCTGCCTGCGCGGCTGCTTCGATATATATAAAAAAAGAACAGCAATCCGCACTTTCTTTGCGCAACAGCAGAAGTATGAGCTAAAGTCAACTGTGTGAATGTGCATGAAAATATTTGTCAGTCACGGATATGCTATAAAGCGCTGCCAATCTAGTAGGCCGTGAAGCAAATCGCTTGATAGGGTCGAGAATCCGCAATATGAACCTTGATATCAGTTTTCAGTTTTCGGCGATCTTGGCCTCCTAGCTGGAGCGAAGTTACATGCAACAATCGTATGGCACATTCCGTATTCTAGATGGACGAGCGCGTGGCCCATAGGGCGTTATTGACGAATAAGTAGCACAACTTCAAGATAAAGTAAGTTCAAAATACTCTTCTGAGTCTTGTAGGGAAAAATAGTACAAAAAGAGCCTTGGACCAACTTCTAGACGTAAGGTGTGCGGACCATGGAATGCCATGCTCCTTGCAAGACTAATTATTATTATATTAATTATACTATAATAGTCTTAGATATGTCAATGCGATGACAAATTCCTTCTGTTCACACATACATCCATTGAACTCAAGGACGTAGACGCGGCAGTAAAATTATAATAAGAGCTTACAACAAAACTTATGTTTTCATGTAAATAAGCTAATATTTTCTTAAATTTTCTTAATTGTAGTTTTCTAACGCCATCTGGAACATTGTTGCCCTGCCCAAGAAGGGCACTTTGGTCGGTTCAAATTGTTTTTTAATATAGTATGTATCTATGTATGTAAGTTAAAATACAGTTAGTTAGTTTTACGGAAGTAACGTGCATTGAATATTTCTCATGAGGAAATATTACTGTAAGTATTTGATATCTAATTATAATCAAATACTCTTATATGGAGGTTTGCATAAAACTGCAAGGATATGATGCTCACCATATCACTGTTACTGAGTTTACTCCAACAGTTGCGTGAAGTTGGGACGGGTTGGACACGAGCAAATTTCCAGCTTTCTGTGAAAGAACCAAATTCGTAAGACAGCGGCAAGAGATGCGAAAGAACTGGTGCAAGCTCTACTGCACAACTCGTTAGTATAATAGCAGGAATAAAGTCCGATCAGAAGTTTTGATGATGTCGAGAGACCATATCATGGGAACGGGGGATTCCGGGACCCATGATTTTGTATAATTAATGTGTTTCTGTCATAAGATATATTTTATACATAATGCTACGCTTTATCAGATCTTTATTCGTACCATTTGTGTGCCGGAATCTTGCAAATGTTTTTTTTTATTTTTTTTGCCTGAAAACCGCGGCTGCTATGAGGATCCCAAATATATAGGTTAGAGAGACATTTTGACCATAACGTTAGTTAACTAACTGCAATAAAAAAATATTTTATAAGTTACATAATGGAACAATGTGTTACTTAATAATCTTTGTCACATTTATCCACTAAATAGAAGAATTCCTCATTTGCCAGCGTGGCCTTCCATTGCCACCATACATGTCACATTATTGGAATGACCAAGCTTGTATCTATAGATATTGCCGTGCTGCAGTTTTCTGCCATATATAGTTTCTGATATCTAGTAAATCAGTGACACTTCCTCTACTCATTGGTAAAGTTTTTGAGTCAAAAAAAAGTTTTACCAAAATTCTACATTTATGTTTGTTGTATCTCCACAAATATCCTGTGTTACTAAGGTATCACTTGTGAGTGGTAATGCTAGTGAAGAAACTACTGTTTCGCCTAGTAACGTATACATACATAGTCATGTAGTAGTTGCCACTTTTGACTTTAGTATGTTAGTTTAGTTAGCTGTGAGTGTCCGGCTATAAATTGACCCCCTCTCTTGCTTTTTTATATGATCCCTAGAAGAAAAAGTTGTATATAAAAGTTATAGTATCTATACAGGCGGCTAGATGCAAACTCGTTCGAACTCAGATACACATGAGTAAATGACATACAAACTTCAAGTTTTTGGCCAAACTAATGAAAATAAGTGTGATAAATATTTTGAATCAGAAAAAGGGGACTATCATTTCCTCTTTAAATATATAGTGTTCCATTTAAAAAAATGAAACTCTATTCGATAGTACGTTTTTAGACTCCCTGTGCACAAAAAAACATTGCTTGCAAAATTTCATAATAAGAGGCTATAACCTTTATATACAGTTGTATATGTCTTTTTCTGCTGAAAGTCATATAAAAAGATTAGAGGGGGTCAATTTACAGCCGGTCAACCGGTACATATGGCAATTTTTCTTAGTATCTTAACAACAGTTATTATTTTTAATTGGCAATATATTAATCAATTAGATCAAACGATATTTTCATGAGATTCAACTATGTATCCTTATATGAATAAAATAATTACGAACCGTCTCTGGTCATTTGGTAAAAGAAATTCAGAGGTGCAAAAGGCTGTTTTTGTACTTATCGTGGCAGTATAGCCTATCTTTCTAGACTACTATGCACGAACCCCAATTATGATATTTATAGAAAAAACGTTTAAAATGGGGAACGTCTGAATGTCGTAGTCGGGAACATAAACAAATTGTACGTAGGTTGCACCATGTCATACACACGTTGACTCATGAAATGCATTCTTTGTGAAATGACGAGGCTGCTCTATTACCGCGTGAGTGGAAACTTAACATTTATTTGGCATCACAATACTTAACAGTTTATTAGCTTGGTGAAAATATCTAAATACAACTGGCAATGGTTGTTCAATATATCAATATCCATTTTGGACATGAAATAAGAGGGGATCAGTTTAGTTATATTGTTTCTAACAAGATCTAGGTAAACTGCTGTCTTGATTCGGGTCTAAAGGCCGTTGTTGTTTGGAATTTCTCCCTAACGTTTCGCTAGCACGAGTGGCAAGCCTTAACCAAGATCTAGGTATATTCGCCTTTACGATAACTAAATTCGTCATGTTAAACGCGTCCAGTTTTTGTATATCCTGTTAACTGCATTTAGGAAAGCTAAAGAAATAGGCTAAGGCATATTATTTACTGACACAATATTCGTGATGTTCAAGCAGATTTATTAATGGGTTTTATTATTTTAGGAGAATCTTTAAGACTGCTTAAAAACACCTACGTCACAAACTATAACGTAATAAAACCGAACAGCCCGCAAGTTCTTCATTAAACTAAACAGATTTAAAGTTAATTGAAGCTAAACCGTCTCAAAAATACTTTAAGAGAAATAAACTTTCAAGGTTAATTAATCTTATTCGATAATCTTATTAGATTCTTTATAACCACTGTTGAATATGCTAAGCAGTTTCTAGGGCCAAATAAACCGAAAATGTTTTTATGGTGCTACTTGGGTATACCACGATAAATATATGAGTATAGTCCCAAGAATCGGTATCAGGTGGAACGGCATGTTTAGGGGTCGAGTTGTTGGTCTGTACGGTGAGTGTATATATCTTAATATAGTATTATCAGATATAATATCAAGTCGAACTGATGAAAACAAGCTTACTCATTTTTTCGTAATTCCCCATATTTAGTAAGTAGGATGATTAAAGCACTAAATGTGTCAAGTACTTTTAGATACGCTTATGGTGATTCCCATGTTTAAGAGTGCAAAGTGATTACAGAAGAGTGTGCGGAAAACACGTAGTATGAAGTAGGATTTAATAAAAACAGAGCATGGTTATTCACAAAAAGCGAAATATATGAATATAAAAATAATAAAAGAATTACTTACCTTTTGATGAATGAAGTCATTTAAATCCTACTCCATAATGAAAAACAAAACACTATTTGACGGTGTGTAATTGGTTCGTACACAAACTATATAGAAGATGAAATATACAATATATGAAAAATATTATGAATTTCTCTGAAATAATGGTATACATTCACAACACTTGATTGGTGGGAGATAATTTCGATGAAGTATGTACCCGTCCACCAAAAATCCTTCTTTTCCACAAACGATATGATATTTATTTACATTGAACTGTAATTTCTGGAAAACTGCAATTAACTCAAAAATTCAGTAATTTCACAAAAAAAATTATATCCAAAATAAAGCTAAGATGAAAGAATAACCTTTTGCCTTTATAAACACCCTGTATACATGATGCGTTGAATTGAAGAAAAAAATGCTTGAATGACCAGAAATTCTGGGATATGGGATATGAAGCTCATTTTGACAAAAAGTTTGCTGCTCTATCTGACGTAGAAATTGATAAAGTTGAGTGATTTTTTTTTTTGGACAAAACTGTACGCTTCATTAAGCTTCGTACTTTGAAAATAGCTTTGGGAATATATTAAAATATTCAGAGCATCCTATTTAAAGAAATGCATGCTTGTGCTGCCATGTAGCTGTGTCAACCACAGAGTTCAAGTAAGGAGCGCATATTTGCCTATAATTTTTCAAATAATTTTCTTGGATATATCCAATAACGGAGCTATTGACCGGCCACTAAATATCATCCTGAATACCGACCCCTCAAACTTTCACATCTCTAATTGCGATTTTCCGCCAAAATGACAACCAAAGACCGTGAGAATAATAATTGATCGATCAAACGAACTTACCTGAAGTGAAGTTCGATCGTAATTATACGAGGGTCCAGTCCGAAGACATCACTTTGTTTATTCACTATGTAGTCCGCCCCTGGAGTACGATCCGCGCACCAAGTTGAAAGACGAGAATCCCCACCTCCTCGCCGCGCCCTGGCCACTCGCGTTGAATCATTTGTTTAAAGAAATGGTACTTGCTCGCAACTTGGGAGGGTTGCATATAGGGTGGGGGTGATGTCTTCGGACTGGACCCTCGTATAATTACGATCGAACTTCACTTCAGGTAAGTTCGTTTGATCGATCAATTATACTTTGGGTCCAGTCCGAAGACATCACTTTGTTTATTCACTATGTAGATGTTTAAAGATGAGATAGAGTTGCGAGCGAGTTGATGATATAAAAAATACAAGTATACAAACACAAAAAGGCAAAAACATATATTCTGCATTCTCATAAACAAAAGCAAAAAACAAGGGGTCAATTTTTAACATTTACCCTAATAGTAATATTTTTTCAAAAAACAACTAGAGTACCTAAAGTACGTCACAAACTCTTAAACTGTTCTAACTAATCAGGCATTTATGTCCAAAATGGCATTTGCAAACTCATTGTTGGTTTGTAAAGGACGATTATAAAACTTTGCAAATGTGGAATGTTGCGTCCAACCAACTGTTTTACATATACTATCTACGGAAACGCCTTTTCTTAACGCCGTTGAGGTAGCCGCATGCCTGACTGAATGGGGCGTAAAAAGTGTTGTGTTGACACCCGCCGATGCAAGAGTCTGTTTTACCCATCTGCTTAAAGTGTCTTTGGACGCCCTGGTATGTGGTTTTTTATATGTCACGAATAGAAAATCGTTGTCGGGTTCTCTCAAGCTAGCTGTTCTGTCAATATATTCCTTCAGGATGGTGGCTACGCACAGGAAAGGGTTTTGTTGAAAAACCGGTATATGCAAGGTTGGTTGAGGTTTCCCAATTCGACTGGTTTTAATTGGGTCTGAAATATTAATGGTAGTTTCGCTGGGACCATGGGAGGTATGTGAAAGACGAATAAGAGAAATTGTCTGGAGTCTTTCTCCTGTTATTAGAGCTAATAACGTTGTCAATTTTTGTGACAGACTTTGGAGGCTAAGTGGAGATGGTAACTTTTCTAGATAATTTAGGAGAGGTATAGGATCCCAGGTGGCCGAATATTTTGGCCGAGAAGGCCGTAAACGATGAATGCCTTTTTTGAAGCGTCTAATTATAGGATTGGATGCTAAATCAGTTGAGCAAATTAGTGAAAGAGCAGATGTATGAGAATTAAAAGTGCCAGACGTGAGGTTTTTCTTCTTTGTCAACTCTTGCAAGAATGACACCACGTCTTTGATTGTGGGTTTAAAGATCGAAATGTCATTACTAAAGCAAAATTCCCACCACAATTTGTAGGAGCTGTTATATTGCTGCAATGTGGATCTGGAGACTGAGGCGATGATTGTAGAAATAGCAGATTCCGGCACCTCTCTACTCAAAAACGCTTGCCTGATAACTTCGCTGCTACCAGGGTAAGGGTTTTCGACAGCGGATGTGACCTGGAAACCGCACAAGATAGTAAATCAGGTGAAGGGGGAAAATGAATTTCTTGGTCGATCAATAACTGACGGAAAAGTGGGTACCAAGGTTGTGAAGGCCACCAAGGAACCCCCAAAATTCCGACAGCCTTATCCTGAATTATTTTTTGTAAAACTCGGAGAATTAAGGTAAAAGGGGGGAATGCATAAAAATAAAAACTGTTCCAGCGAATTGTAAACGCATCGATATATGTAGATCCTGGATCTCTATGCCAGGAAGCGTATACCTCGCATTTCGCATTGGTATGAGAGGCAAAAAGATCGATCTCTGGTTTTCCGAAGATGTCGGTTAAATGGTCGAAGGCAGTTTGAGATAATGACCATTCCGTTTCAAAATTCAAGCTCCTGGACTCATCGTCTGCTATAGCGTTATCTTTAGATGGGATGTATGATGCAAAAAGCCAGAGATTTCTTTCCTCACACCATTGCCAAATTTGTTTAGCCAGAGAACATAGCTCTGGAAACCGAACACTCCCCATTCTGTTAATGTAAGAAACGGCTGTTGTATTGTCGCATCGAATTAGGATATTGCAATTTTTTTAAAAGTTTTGCATAACACTGGATGCCGTAAAATATAGCCCATAATTCCAAATTATTTATATGCAATAGTTTTTGGGAGTCGGACCAGAAACCGTGGGTTCTATCCTGGCCAGAGCAAGCCCCCCATCCTGTTAGCGATGCGTCGGTAAAGATGGTGATATGAAAGGAATCATACCTTATGTCATTGAAAGCTGTTGAAATGTGATCTTTCCACCATGAAATATCGCTCTTTATGTTTTCAGGAATAGCCATACTTGCGTTATAATTTCCATTGTTTTTCTCTAAAGCTAAGAATTTTTCCCTTTCTAGAGATTTGCAATAAAGAAACCCGTATTTCACACCAGGACAAGCCGACACCAAGGTGCCAATGAACCTTGCCCAGTCGCGAATTCTACATCTCGATTGGTTCAAATAATATGAGGCTAACCTGAGGATGTGATTTTTCTTTTCGGCAGGAAGTTCAATTGTTAAATTAACACTATCTATCAGAAAGCCGAGGAATCTTATACGAGTAGTGGGTACCAGAATGCTTTTGCTGTTATTGATGATAAGACCCAATGAGCTTAAAAACCGAATGGTTGTGCTAACATTATTAAGGCAGGATTCATAGGAAACTCCAAAGATTAGAAAATCGTCTAAATAATTGACTGTAGAGATGCCTAAATTGCGGAGAAAAGAGACGACTGGCTTCATAAGCTTTGTGAAACATAACGGAGCTGTACATAACCCAAACGGTAGGCAAGTGAATTGATACAATTGGCCATCAAAGTAGAATTTTAGAAATTGTTGATGGTCGCTGTGGACAGGTACTAAAAAATACGCATCTCTCAAGTCGATTGTGCACATGTACACGTTTTTATGAGTCAATTTTATAGCCGTACGAAGGTCCTCCATTTTGAAATGCGGGCATTCCACATATTCATTTAACTGTTTCAGGTTTAATATAAATCTTTTTTCCCCCGTTGGATTTATCTGCAAGAAAATATGGAGAGATAAATTGATCGGGCCTTGACTCAGATTTGATTATGGCCCCGGACTTCTGCAAGTCGCGTATAGCTACTCGAACTAGCGATGTTTCTGTCGAAGAAAAATTATTTGTGCCCAAAGGTTGACGTAATGGAGGTGTGCATTTAAAGGGAATCCGGTAACCTTGAATCCAGGATAAGACTATCGGATTTGAAGTTAGTTTTGACCAAGAGTTGAGGTAAAATTGTAGCCGACCAGCAAATAGAACTTGTTTTACCTTCAACGTTTTCTGGACTGCTGTTGTCTGTTCGGAGCAAACTGTTTTGAGGAATTGCCCTTGTGCTGCCTCACCTCCCTCTTGCGGTAAGACGGGCGATACCTGTTTAAAGCGCCTACATTCTTTGACGAGTTGCCTCCCCCCCCTCTTCTTTCAGGATTACTGAAAGACCGAGTCACTTGAGAGCTACTGCGTGAGGGGATAGAGGACAAACGTAGGTCCTGTCCGGCCTTCTCCAAAGATTTCAAATTTTTCGCCCGCTCACCTAAATCTGGCCCGAATAAGAACTCCCCTGGTAAGGTGTTTTCAGTCAGTTCTTTAACTGATTTGTTGAGTACTGGGCTGATCAGGTACTTTCTAGTTTTAGAGATGTCGTGAAAGAGTGCCGCCAAGATTCGCGCAGAATCTGTCAAATTCGATAAAATCTTTTCCTTGATATCCTTGGGAATCTGGGTTTCTTCTTCCAAAATGACGTTAAAAGCTTTCCCCATGGCGGTCAGTCCGGTACCAATGTTCAATTGGTACCCGGAATGGGTGGCATCTCTCGTTAAATGAGTAGAAGAGAGAATGGCTTTCACTTCGGGGTTTATCTTCGGAGGGTGTAAAGAGGCACAGTTAGAAGGCACAATGTGTTTTTCTCTAATGATGGTGGTGTCCTCGGTGGAAAGTCCGTTGGCCAAAATGTGGGACCATCGAGAAGCTAAGGCACCGTGTAGTTGGAAGTTAGACCTATTGGCTTTTTTAGGATCTACACCCAGGATATTTAATATGTCTTCCGATAATGGGAGACACTCACCTTCACTAAGCATCAAAACATCCTCCATATCATTTTTCTCAGTTGGTACCGTTCCCAAGTCCGGCCCTGTCAGAATCTGAGCTTCCGCCTCGCACGGAGAACGGCCAGCCGAGTCTACCTGACGCTGTACCTTATCAGATGGGCTGCCTGAGTTTTTCTCTTGACGCAAATATTCCCGTCTCTCTCTACGTCGCCTCGACACGCTCGGTGATCGACTGCGACTGTTACTACTCCTAGAACGTGACCTTGAACGCCTACGGCTGATGCGAGAGCGGGAGCGTCTAAAATGATGAGGTGAATTGGTACGAGACATGGATCTGCTGTGTCGACTCTTTCGGGATAAACTTCTCGAATTAGTGCGAGAACGATAACCACCTGACCTTGCCTCGAGCTCCTCCTGTAAAATGGCCCGAATCATGTCTCTCAAGGAGCTGGGTGAATTGGCCTCCGAAATTCCTGATTTTTCCATGGTTTCTGTTAAACAAGTATAACCATTGGTTAACGTATTCAATCTGGTTGAATACGCCAATCAATTATGTAACAGACTGCTAAGTGGTATCAAAAAGAATAGCCTTGTTGTGAACTTACCTACCTACTCACTGAGCACTATGTACCGAAAAGAGAAATCGCACGCGTTTTCTGAACTGAAGCAGGCCGGGCGACTGCACGGATCGCGCACCAAAAAGCGAATGATTCAACGCGAGTGGCCAGGGCGCGGCGAGGAGGTGGGGATTCTCGTCTTTCAACTTGGTGCGCGGATCGTACTCCAGGGGCGGACTACATAGTGAATAAACAAAGTGATGTCTTCGGACTGGACCCAAAGTATAATTAATACATCATACGTACAGAAAATTAAAAGGTACACCTAAAAATACAGCCCGCTAGCGACGGGTGATGTGGCAAAAAGATAATTAAGGAACGACGATTTGCGCAATGCGGATTCCTAAAGGTTTTCTACTTTATTTTTAGAGGAACAATGGACCTGCTTGCTTATGTAATATTTTACGACAGGTATTTCGGTATTATTAGACTCAAACTTGCATTGCGGTCAAAATGCAAAAAATGATTTATACCCGTTTATATGTTTACGACGAGCTATTCACCTCTACAACAGGTTTGTTGTATTTTATAATAAGCGTTTTCGTTTAAACGCAAAACTGATGAAAAATGCAGCTTGGCAATTTTTCATATTTCATTAAAATTTACGTCGCATAATTTCAAATCGTACAATTATTAGTAAATAGTGAAATTATTAATTTTTCCGACTTGTCTTTCCATTACGTTCTCGTTACTGAGCGCAGATATCGCTGCACACATTATAGTCAGGAAACACCCTATTTTGCGTTTAAGCACAATTTCAAATTCCTAAATACACTTTGCAGTTATGAATATTACTTGCCTCAAATGCAAATACACGGAAAAATGTGGTGGATGCGATAACATATGAATTTCACTTTCTAATAAATACGTAGTGGCGTAGCGTAATTAGTAGGACTAAGGGCATTACAAATTTTAGAAATTGAAGCTTCTATAATAGAATCTCTTTTTGATTTTGATTTTTTTTAATGAAAGGAAGACCTGAAACTTATCCTGGTTTTCATGTCCATAAGACTCCATTGTATCTCCGAATCAAACCACATGTACGCTTAGACTCTCGTTTATTGTACGACGTTTCGGCCATCACGCTGATATTAAACGTACAATGGGAGCGTTCAGCCAACGTAAAGCGGGCCAGCAGTGCAGCGCTTTTATGGATTCGGTTGCGGCCATTTTCGGTCCAAAACCAGAGCTTAGGTTAGGTTTCGGTTTTAGCAGAAAATCCGCCGAAACTACAATTGAAACCAAAACTGCGTTCATATGTTTTCTAATTTACAAATCATTGAGGAATTCCAGTTCAGGCTCACTTTCAGGCAAAACATTCAAAACAGTTTGTACAAAATAAATTTCCTAAAATATGTTTCTTGAAAATATTTTTCGTTTATGTTTAGTCAAGGATACCCAAATCATCGTTTCAAATATCATCATTGCCAATAAAATCCATTTTTGAAGACTTGACAATCTTATCGTTTAAGTTAAATATAGTTTACAAAATTTTGAACGAGTTTTAAGTACTTGTGCAATAAAACTCTTCAAATTAAACTAGTAATAACTGTCTTAACTAACGTTAAATAGTATTAGTGCAACAACAGTTATTTTTGTTTAATTGTTGTCTTTTTTACATAATGTTGGAGACAAGAAATATTCTTTAACTAAGTCTTCATAATATTTGATAAATACTGATTATTATATATTATATAGTTTGGTTTTTTCTTTAATATCAAACTGCTATTAATATTACTGATAATAATTGATAAATGCTTTTTTGTGTTTTCTTGGAGATACACTACATCTTACCTCCCATTGGGTGCCCAACTAGCAAAGTTGTGGTATAAGCTTTTGGTAAAAGAACCGTTCAGCCATAAAAGCTCTCTATTGTTGTTGCCTGAACACCAAAATGCTGGCTTAATGTTGTGTGGAATGCAAATTTGCTTTCTGCAACATATTTGCTCTAAAATGAGGTGTTTAAAATATTCTTATAGCATAGTTATACAACACCTTATAGGGCAAATTTTTAGCTGTTGCATAAACGTTTATACAACCATTTTATACGGCATATTTGCAAGTTAGTCAAAATGGTTGTGTTGTGGCATCCATGGTAACGTTTATAAAACTAACCCGAGCCTTGTTGTTTTGGTATGCAATTTACTACTTTAGCCAACAAATTGCTCCCAACGGAAGCACTTATACAACTGTTGTTTAGTAACTGTTAAAGGCTGTACATATGCTAAATATATACAAATTCATCATAACCTAACTTTCTGCTGTCATATTTTTGTTAAAATGCCATGACCAATGTTTTAACAGAAACAACGCATTTTGTTTCAAAAGGTTTTATCAACTGTACAAACAGAAGATATAGATCTGGTACAAATTCTGGGTAAATCATTCGACTCTGTCGGTATTTCATTTCAGACATTTGTCAAATTGTTGTATAACACCTGCAGGCAACACCAAAATATTCTAATAAACTAAAGACGACATGGACGATGCCATGATTATACACAACCACCCGCCATATTGGGCAAACATTTATTCCTCTATTTAATATTAAATAATTATGTTTCAGTTCGAAATTAGAGATATAAAGTGATAAACATTAGTGTAATTGTGTCTAAATATAGGATTTGTGGAAGATTTAACGCAGATAAGTTCAGTTTTCCATCTTAAAAATCTAGACATACTTTTGATCATTATTAAAAATGAATCAAATACGAAGCCCGTAGAAATTGCGTAACTACTTTGCACGATAATCACAATAAAATTTGTTGCGCAAGTAACTCAATAGCCCTATATCACAGTGTAGCAGTTTATCATATACCTGTGTATGAAATTCACAATGGCCGATATGTAAGTAAACAAGATGACTGTAATGTGTTAGTTATATATTCTTCACTTCGTCTGTACAATACATAAGAAATAGTTTGGTTGCAATAAAGTAGAATGACGTAACAGAATAGTTGGATAGTTGACAAAACCTGAATCTTGCACTGACGCAAATGTCCTATAGCGGCTGCAAGAGGCTTACACTTTTGTTGTATAACTGTTACCTGCAGCCCTTATACAACCTCTTAAATGACTGAAGTGTCCTATTAGGTGTGCCCATTCCGCTTGTATAGCTGTTCTAAGAGGGTTTTGCCAATGTTCTTACAGTATACAATGCTGTGTAAGGAATACTGTATAATCATTCTTGCAACTCTAATAGGAGTGATAATTGTTAGTTGGGTGGTACCAACCTCCCATATCCCATATCATACTCCTCAGTTGAAAGTTTCAGTTTCGAACTGGAATTCTTCAATGATTTGTAAATGAGAAAACAACTGCAATTTCGGCGGATTTTAGTCTAAACCGAAACTCTTTTTTGGGCCGAAACTGGCCGAAACTGAAACCGCAAGTTAGGTTGGACGCTAGCTACTGCTATTCAGCATAAAAGGGCTACGCCCTTGGACAGCTTAACGTCGGCTGAACGCTCCCAATGACAATAATGAAAATATATTTGTCTTCAAGGCAACAGTTCATTTATGTCGATAATTTAAAATCGACAGATAACCTCAGGCTCGCTTGTCGCTTTGGGGGCTCGTCGTCCTTTTGGGAGCAAAAATGCCTACAACAGACGATCCTGGGTTTCTCTGGTCTTAAACAGTGTCATCTTACAACTGAAATGATGACTTAGAGCGACTTCGGTATGCAACAGGACCGTTCAATCTATGGCCACAGCACACTGTGCAGGAATGAAGAAAAGAAAAAATAAATGAACTGTCATCTGGAAGACAGATAAACAAAATATTCTGTCATTACTGTCATCGCTCTTGAAAAAGCTCTCCGTGTCGGCATGCTCGGATCCAAGGGGGGGTAACGGTGCGATCACCCCATCCCCCCCAAGGCCTCAGACTTGCAGGAAAAACAGAGGAAAGGGGCAAGAAAGAGGAAATGAAAAATTGGGAGGGTAGGAGGAAAGAAAGGAGAGGAAAAGGAGGAGAGAGAGTGAAGAGGGAAAATGAAAATAGGTTGTGAGGCAACCCACACTACTTGCGACCCGCTCGCCTAAGACGTGATGCTGGTTCAGCTATTGCGTGGCGGTCGAAAAGCCGTAAAATAATCCACACATATATTATGTGGTTTGATTCTGCTAGACAATGGAAATCTATGAAAAGAAATCATATAAGCTCGGGATTGTTAAATTTGTTGTATACGCGATGTAACCACTCAAGCACAAGGCAAAAAAGCCAAATGGGAAGCAACGAGCTTTTTTGACATCAGGAGCTAATGGCCGATCATTTTCTGAATTTTTCACCTTGATGACAACATTGTGTTTTGTTAATGTCTATTCCTATTTCTGAAGACAACTTGGTCACTGGCTACTGAATTGGTCAAAAACGCTCGCCTAAAATGCAGAAGGTCGTGGACATGGATTCCTGATGTGTTTTTCTTTTTGTTGGTCCTAATTTAAATTATAGCTTTGAGTGGAACTCACCTTATCCAGTGTTTGAATAATATCAATTTGTTTGGATCAAGGTATTCTGCTTCTTCTGCCTCTTCCGGTGGTTTTTCCCCTTCTCCCTCTCCCCCCTCAGCAGGCGCTTCACCGCCACCTGCAACAGTGGAGTAAAATTAGATTTAAAGCTCGGAACCTGGTTCTACTAGATGGATTTTCGAGATTTTCAGCGGAATACGTTTAAAATGCTGTATGAATACTAAAAAGCTTACCCAATCTTTTAGGCACTTTTGATTTTCAATTGTATTTTTTTTCGTTTCTATTTATAAGGTTATTCAGGATTATAATACAAAATCTGATAGACTTCAAACTCAAACTGAACAAAGCTGATTTAGATTAAAGCCTTTAAATCGACGATAGACAATATTTGAGAGTCGAAGGTTAATTTAGCCATAAAAAAAGTTCCTGTTATCAAACGTCTTAAAGTGTCCGATTACCAAGATACAACGCAAAGTAATGTATACGGCCCTGATGGGGCTCAATATGAGCAAAACATAAATATTTTTCAAATTATGTCATGACGAAATGGGATTCCACTCATGTGTGTCGGTTTGTCAGTCTATGTATTTTGTATATCAATGCGTCATGAGCACAGAGTCAATCTACTTGACAAAATATTCAGTAAACCATCATAGACGGAGAAATACAAATTAAAGTTTAAGCAAAATGGGTGGTGGGAATGAATGATTTCAATATTGATAATTGTGTCATGTATGCGGATGATATATCCCTCCTCATCAGCTCTCCCTCACTTTCTGATCTAATTAGTTCAACAAATGGTATTTCAACCAGCACGAAGTCCTGAGCACCCATGAGGTATCGTGGGACTACAGCGGCATAATACAGGGAAAAGGGGAAACACGTGTGCATGCAACATTCACATATTATGTCCCCGCCTACGAGATCCGTCGGGTGGAACCTCCGCTTTCGACATTCAGAGACCGTCTAATTTTACAAAATTCCTGTGAATAGATTGTCTGTAACTGAAAACAGCCCCAACTACATGGGAATCAAGTTATTTGATAACTACCCAGTCAAATAAAACACCTAAATTTAAAGCAAACAATAAATCAATGCTTTTTAAAAGAGCTTATTACTCGGTTAATGAGTTCCTTTGCGATAATATTTACTTCTCAGCTCCTGTTTAGCTTGCTTATTCTATTTTACTTACTTCTGTGCGATTTTATGAACTTTTGTGATCTTATGCATTTTCTTGTGCTTTGTATAATTTAATAAGCTGTTATGATTTTATAAAAGATTCCATGGATTATATGACTACCTACAGTTTATATGCCGCATCTGGTTTTTAACTGTTTGTAAAGGTAAAACCTTCATTTAGTTAGTACTCTTGGTATAAAGCCTTTGACGCATTCTATATCATGTATATGATATCCGACTAAAGATTATTATTCTCATTATTATTACTATTATTATTATATTTAACGATCAGAAAAATTCAGAAAAATATATGTGTAGATATAAAAACAGTTAAGTCATCATTTACAAAATCATCGCGGAACGCTAAAGTGGTGTGTACTCCTAATATCCAAATATTGCTAAACTACATTACTATTTCTCCTGAGCCAGTAACGTCACCACCGCAGACCACCTGGAGTTTGTTACCCATTTCACAATCAGCAGTGGCCTCCACGACGAAACAGCATCGCGCAACGAAAAGGATTGGCAAGTTATTTCGAATGATGACCACATTATACATCGGGTTTTTATCATTTAATTTTCCCGTTGTTACCGGGATTAGAAGCTTCTTAATGATCGAACGTCTTTGACTTATACTAAAGACGTTACATTTACAACCCCCAACCTCCAAGTTTCAAATCCTAAAAAAAATTTTCCGAAAATGATCAGGAGTCTTTGAAACGTCAGAAAACGAAGTTTATACGTCTTTTATTTGTTCTTCTTCGTGTTTCTGTCCCTAGCTCCGCCACCACGAGACCCATTTTCAAAAACTACATAGCTTTCTTATCCTTGGCATAGTTGTAACTTTGTGTGAAACTTTTGTCAAAATCCGAGCTGTACTCAAGTTATAGGCGGTTATAGCAAGAGGACACGCCGACAGCCAGACAGACCGACAAAATGAGTGATATAGTTTTTCGTGATCTGCATTTCATATAACATCCAAAAAACATGTCGCAATATCAAAATTTTTCCCGATTACAATACCTCCTCGACAGTCTTAGCGCAGGAAGTAAAACTGGTCTTTGATGCCCAAACCTTCTGATCCTGCATATAGAGATATCTCCTTACTTCAAAAGTATACTAAGTGACATATAAATCCGAACACCCAGTTTAAATGGTTTTATTTTAATAAAATTTTGTATCAGTACTTACTGAAGCATAATAAGTAAATGATAAAAATTTCAAAATGATTGCACAGCTTTAAAGCCCTTTGACCTTTAATAATGTGTGGATGCACCCTGATGTGCTACGCATTCTCCAACGCGCCTAGGCATGCTTCTGATCAAGTGGTCAATGTCCCCCTGTGGTATCTCATTCCAGGCAACCACCAACTCCTCTCGAAGTGCTTCTAGAGTCTGAGGAGGACGTTGCAAATTGAGCAATCTCCTACCCATCATATCCCACACGTGCTCAATTGGGGATAAGTTGGGAGATCTTGGTGGCCATGGTAACAATGTGACATCATTATGTTGAAAGAAGTCTATTGTGACTCTTGCAACATGCGGTCGGGCATTATCTTGTTGGAAAGTTGGATCTGCCAGGGTGTCAAGATAGGGTAAAAGATGGGGTTCTAGAACTTCGTGGATATAACGCTGCCCGTTCATGTTACCTCTGATGAAGATTAAAGGTGACCTGGAACCATAAGCTATAGCACCCCAAACCAGAACTCCAACAGTGTGATGAACATGTCTTTCAACAAAAAACTGTGGATTCCTCCTTTCACCACATCGCCTTCTAACCCTTATACCGACGTAATCGCCTTGAGTGGTGCAGGTACAACGGTCACTCTGGGATCAGGAATGGAACAGTATTGTCTTTAGTGACGAGTCTCGATTTTGTTTAGGCATGCACGATGGTCGTGCCAGGGTTAGAAGGCGACGTGGTGAAAGGAGGAATCCACAGTTTTTGTTGAAAGACATGTTCATCACACTGTTGGAGTTATGGTTTGGGGTGCTATAGCTATAGTTCCAGGTCACCTTTAATCTTCATCAGAGGTAACATGAACGCGCAGCGTTATATCCACGAAGTTCTAGAACCCCATCTTTTACCCTATCTTGACACCCTGGCAGATCCAACTTTCCAACAAGATAATGCCCGACCGCATGTTGCAAGAGTCACAATAGACTTCTTTCAACATAATGATGTCACATTGTTACCATGGCCACCAAGATCTCCCGACTTATCCCCAATTGAGCACGTGTGGGATATGATGGGTAGGAGATTGCTCAATTTGCAACGTCCTCCTCAGACTCTAGAAGCACTTCGAGAGGAGTTGGTGGTTGCCTGGAATGAGATACCACAGGAGGACATTGACCACCTGATCAGAAGCATGCCTAGGCGCGTTGGAGAATGCGTAGCACATCAGGGTGCATCCACACATTATTAAAAGTCAAAGGGCTTTAAATCAGTACAATCATTTTGAAATTTTTATCATTTACTTATTATGCTTCATTAAGTACTTATACAAAATTTTATTAAAATAAAACCATTTAAACTGGGTGTTCGGATTTATATGTCACTTAGTATATCTTAAGATTAAAATATGTAGTTTTCTCAAGATCACATGATTCGTTTGCTGCGGCATACGCTCATTCGATACTAATAGAACTGCGACACCTCTCTCGACTTACTTCAGCATTAGTCAATAGTTTGCTATAAAAAACAAAAAATTGACTTAGGCTGGTTCTACATTAGAGCGACGAACTGTCACTTGAACTTTAACCCTGCTTAGCCGTCTCTTTGACTACTTAGAGCCAGCGTTTGCCATCCTCGGCCGCTGGTGGTATCTACAAACATTGGGACCGCCGCATGTGGACCTTGTCTCATTGTAAGGAAGGTACTTGAAATAAACGACATTTAAATGACATTTACCTGCCGGTGCTTCACCTTCTGATGGTGGTGGTGCTTCTTCTTCTGCTACCTTTTTCCCTAGCGGTTTGACAGCTGGGGGTGGTGCATCATCATCACCTGCAAACCAGTCATCGTCTGCCATTTTTAAATATCAGCTGAGATCCTGAAACTGAGGGCATGTTATTCAGTAAAGTGAAAAAAGCGTGGTTCATCTTATGTTCGAAATAATTCCAATCGTTGGGGGAATATTTAATTGAAATTACCAAATGGCCCAAACAATGCCACTTTAGTGGACAAGTGTAGGAATAAAAATATCTAGTATGGTCTTGGAAAAAAAAACAAGAAAGAAAATCTAAACTTTCAACTCGTGTTTTATACTTCTAGAGATAAAAATCGTGCGAAATTAAGATTCTGTATAAACAAAAGCAACTGACAAAACGCGCACAATGCTGTAGTAATGTGCGAAGGATCAAGTTTTTATCCCTTATACCTCACTATTGACCGAACTAATAACTCTGGCTTCATTATTTTGGCTCTACTCATTGAAATCTACGACCCAGATTTTATAGCAAACTAGGAGCTAAGGTATAAGAGATCTGAGAATTTAATGTAATCGTTTAGAATCGTAGCAGCTTCTTACGTTAGTCGCAAAAGGCTTACACGATCTCCCAGAATGGATGATTGCATTAATAAGACCTAATCACATATAAACACAATCACAACATTTTTAGATGACTTTTTCAAGTAAATGTATATTTTTTTCGTTTATTACGCATGCAGATAAAACTTACTTCCTTCTTAGCAAAATCACACACAGAGAAGTATCACAGGAGTTATTATCACAGATCACAAATGAAACTAATTCACAGATGTTCGCACCACACTCACCTAAGGGAGAGTGCTTGTGGGTGGCAAGCCTAAAAAGTCAACCGTCAGATATAAAAAGCAGCTTAGATTCGAATGTTATGAAGAGTGTTAGTTTTAAAGTGTGAGTTGAGTCCCCCTCCAGGATCCCGCAATTGTTCAACCGGTGCCAAATCTGAACGATACGTGTGTCATTGTGAACGCGTCACATCCTGCAGATTGACACGCACTGTATGTTCACCTTAACCTCCACTTGTTACACCGACCCTGGCTTTTTGAAAATATGTTTTCACTCTCGTCTTGTGATGACCTTAAGATATGCACGAGTAAGCGAGGAAAACGGTTACTCAGAAACTTCAAATGGCAGAAGCAACCAACTCTTGATAGTATTTTGAAGTTAGTCGTCGCTCTAGTGCTTTTTTCATGCAAGATCCGTACTACCAAAGTTCCCAATAGCACTGCAGTGGTGTTTTATCGTAACTGACGTAGTTTTCGGCACCCAATCCAGCAGCCTTGTTTCTGTACATTAGTACAGTTATTCATACTAATATTGTACCAAAGAGTAGTTACATAATTTTACGGTACTCTATTGGCTTAGGCTCCACAAAGGGAGATCAAGTTTTTTTTCGCACTGACAGAGTACGAGTGCATGAAAGCCCAACTCTGTTTGCTTTCCATCTCTGCAACATTGACTAACCGTAAACAATGTTTTATGCTTATTGCCAATGGGTATAGGTCTTAGAGAAAACTTCAGTATTTTGTGTGTTAAGAAGGAAGAAGTGACTAAAAATGGCGAGTAGTGCCATCGATTTACGTATTCTACCTTTTTTTTCTAATATCGAAGCAGCCGCGTAAGCAGAAGCTGCAATACCGGAGCACCACGCCTGCTCTAAGATGCTTAAAGACACATATTTAATCCGATTTTTGAACTGCCTAAGGTTAGTAGAACTGGACAAAGCCTCAGGCAGATTGTTCCACAATTTCTACAGGGACAAAGGAGCTGTCGTACCGGCTAGCCCTTGATGTACGAAGATCGACACGGTGAGGATGGGAGGCCGAAGTCAGGTGGACTACGTGGCAGGCTCATTATTAAGAGAAAATTACTTCTAATCCCTAAGCAAATAGCTCAGTTATTTCCCAGCAGCTGCCGCGATTAACAAGCTGTGTTCATGCCATATGAAATCCTCGGTGATATGGACTCCGACCAGTCGAAATGAACGGCTCTTAGGTAAAACTTTTCCATCTATCGAAACCGAATGAGCGCTAGAGCTCCAGATCTCTCGTCATAGAGGAAGTCCTAGCTAGTACTGATCTCTCCAGTTCAGCTGTCATCAGTTAAGCTGTGAAACGAATTGATCGTACAGGAAAGAGAGTCGTTAATACTTGAAAGAAAAAATATTATAGCCAAGACCGATCCCTGGAAAACACCCGCGTTGCTCTTGTGAGATGAAGACGATTACAATAGCAATAGATTTCGTGATATCCAGAGCAACGACGCGAGAACCACCACACCTGAATATAGGTTATCATGTACTGTATTTCGGCATCAAAAAAATTATCCGAGATAAAATGAGTTATCCTGGAGTGGTCTATGAGAATTTGTCACAGCTATGTTTATAATAATAAAACTAAAAATCTACTGATTATTGCGAAGAAGAGATACGTAACATTGTCTGCAGTTGAGGTCACCATCGTAGCCCTTCATTGTGTAAGTATTATCATATGCCATTGTATCCTGTTGAAGGTCATGTGAGTATACGAAACATCGAGAGCAGTTCTGCTGCTATTTTAAGGTTGCCAAAATTCCTAAATATTCTTCAAATTTCCATTAACCAAATTCCAGAGCATCTCAGAGAGTACTGCTATTGTAAAACTTTGTTTTTAGTTGTTAATCAAGCGCGGGTTCAATGATTCAGTGGTTCATAAACCGAAAAACCTGGCCAAAAGTCCGCCAATTTTTTTTTCGCGTTCGACTCCTGATTCTGTTCACAGTACAGGAATGCCCAATTCATATTTTCCTATCATTTAGTTCCGCTCAGATGGCTCTCTAAGGGGGATTATAGAGAAGTGAATATCTGTCGTATCACAGCGCAACATAACAAGGAGCTGGTAACAAAAAAGTGTTCAATTGAATAATATCTCGTTTTGGAACAACTAGTTGTATCGAAATGTGTCAAAATAAATTGACTAGTGGTAGGCATGTGTAATTATGGTACGGCATTGCATTACTTCCAAATCGATACATCATCACCATACGACAATATTATGAAATTGACATTTTTTCCAATGTGTATTAGTGACTTCGAGAAGATTTTAGAACGTTTATGTTTTTAGACAAATATGTGAATTTTGGTAGCAGATAACTACACATTTTGATAATTATGTGACATTATACAATAATTGGCAAAAGCGGGATCGCATCCCCCTACTTATTTCCTAAACGGCTCAAGCTAGCAAGCTGTAAAACAGGTGACGAATAACCTTATTAAATGGAATCCTCCATATTTTGCTACATATTCTGACAGATCAGTTCAAGAAAAGGAGATCTATACCGTTTATATGACTGTTTGTTGAGCTATATGTGATTCAATGTACAAAAATGCTCCACTTTGACAGTCTGTCAATTCTCTATTTTGAAATATATTGAATCCATAATCATATCTGACGTTCCTTTTCCATTGACCATGATCGACGGAAAAATGTATAATTCTTTAACAGACACATCAGTTCAGAGGTGCTTCTATGTAAGTGTACAATGAAATATTTAAGTAACATAACAAAGTATTAGAAACAGAACTTGTTGAAGACAATCTAGAGTTTCGTATATCATCCCGTCATGCGTTGATTCGTTTTCTGAAAGCCTTCTACATGTTTCCGACAAATTAGATGCAAAAGCTAAGCATACTCGCAAAGAGAATAAACCGCAAGAAAAAAACACAAGCAAAATTTTGTACTCAACTAGGACTTTTGATAGATTTACCTAAACCAGGGTACGATTCATCAAATGACGGTAACATAGCTCGTCACTTCTTTTAAAATTCTAAAATTTCAGCATCCAGTGCAGAAATTGACAAAAATTTGATAGATTTAACACTATTTTTCAAGTCCTCTTCGTGCGGTTTTTGAAGAAAACTATCCGCAAATATGTTGCTTTATATCCGTTGTACTATATGCCAGCTAACGTAACATACTTATCCACGGACCGGAAAATAATAAATTGTCTATGCTATTAATTGGACAAATTTCTGAAGACGCTCAAGAATCATCAAATAAATTCATTAAGAAATTCCGTTAATGTTTTACTCGAAAATCTGATAGATAAAAAACTACGCAGGATCTGTTCTCGAGGCTTTTAGCATCATCGGCAGGGTTATTTTGTAAAAAACCTATATAATGTAAAAAAAAACGATAAAATATCAACTTGTTGACCAAGTAGGCTAGTGTGCAAATAGTTCATTCCACGCTTGCTACAAGTGAGCATGAAACAAACGACAGCCAGTTGTTGTCTTGTAGGAAAACCTACATAAACCTACATAATGTCAAAAAACAACCTAATATCACTTTTTAAGTTACGTAATACCTCTGCCGATCCTTTCATTTGGAGTATTCGTAAGCTTCCTACTTCCTCGGATACTATGAATAGATCATGGTTTGATCTCTGATAGTTGATAATGACCCTGAATCGGACAGTGACTGTGTTTAATCGCCTGCATTATATAATTTTGGCTGTAATGTAATTGTTGTAAAACCACTGTAACGGCCATTTTGATTTTCGAAAAATCGATACCAAATTTGCTATTTGCCACCTCAAACACATTTTTGCAAGGATGCTGTCATGCTGGATCCCCATTTTGATTTTTTGTAAATCGATACTAAATTCGTTTTCAGCGACACCCAAAACATAAAAAAACTCGAATTTCAGCACGATCGGAACATTTTTTTGCAAACACGTCCGCCATATTGAATCCGCCATTTTGATTTCCGGAAAATTGACATCAAATTAGTTTTCAGCGACCTTAAAAACATTTAAAACTCAAATTTGTCGGAATCCAAAAATATTTTGTTTATTTTTTGGCAAATGGATACCATATTCAACAAATACATATATCAAGTTTTTTGGTGGAATTTAGTGAATCTTATATCGAAGATTTATGCAGGAAGATCTTAGGACTGAGATTCAAAATTCCCTATATAAACACTCAGGATCATCCTCTTAACAGGATGAGCCAATCCTCCAAATAAGTAGTACAGTTTTAATATTTGGATTTGTCTTTACCGATTTGAGAAATTTTGTGAGCAACCTCGCACTAAAGCAAATGTCACTTATCATCTTATCAAGGATTGGAAGTAGATGACCCTAGACTCAGTCCGCTAAGATATAAATGCCTCATATTTGAATTATCGAAATTCTAAATAAATCTTAGCCCTATTCGGTATAATCGTAGTGACTGAATATACATACACTGAGCGCGCTTGATTAACAATTAAATAACAAAGGTTTACAATAACAATTACTCCAGGGATGCTTTGGGATTTTATTAATGGATACTTAAAGTATATTTTGGAACTTCGGCAACATTAAAATGTTATTTTTTTCATATTGCTTTTCGGGATCGAAAATGACATATTTTGCACTTTGTCAAATATTGCATCGAAAACTATTAACTTTTCTTTGAATAAGATTATGCAGAAAATTCAAATAACAGTTTTACCAATTCATGCGAAGACACTCCCTGAACTAGGCGCTACGCGAATCAATTATAACCGAAAATGCCCCAAGGTCTAATACCATATTGTCTACTTTCTAGTTAAGATTTGATGTAGGCAGTATATATCTAACAAAATTCATATCTGCAAAGGAAATTGTTGAACAAGATTGTCAGCTTACCTTCATATAGACAATTGCGAAGGTAAGATGTAGAAATAGTCGATGGAAGTTTTTTCTGGACCCTTCACGAAAGTTTAAATTTAGTCAACGATCAACCTGAATTCCGATCGATAATGTCAATAAGGCCATTCATTAGATGGCAACAACAATTGGCAAAATATGCATTCGATGCGTTTCGGTCGTCACATCAGTGGTGTATCAAGGATAGGAATTTCAAGCAGGAGGGCAATATTTATTAAGCCGGCGACTGACTGAAACCGAGCGCTCCGATGTAATGCTCACATAGAGCGTTACATTACTAAGTTCGCGAGTTGAGTCCAGCGAATGTTCACTTGGAATGCTCGGCTCAAATGTGCGAAACATTTTTCTTCTGCAGTCTGTGTCGAAGTATCAGACCTAGAGGTAGCTAGGGCTGCGTTCATATGAATGGGCTATTGCAACTTTATGAAAAAGAAAAAAAAACAGAGACGGCAGACAGATGTATTTAGAGGACGAGATGTAAATGGTGGTGCAAAATTATTATCGCTGTTGTCACCCATCATGTTTTTTGATTTTGTTATTTGTTATAATATTCCGCCAGTTGAGGATCCCAAACTATACTTCTAGTACGATATAAACAATAAAAAATAAAGTTTTCTCCTGGCTCCTGGGACGACTCCATTAATGACGTGTGTTCAGCGCTCAACTACTAAAATAAGAAGACTGCAGAGATTGTGCTCACAGACGAAGTAGTCGCCACCTGTACTGACCTGTAATGTAACCATCAAAGGGATTCGTCAAAAAACCGACAGTCAAGTGGAGCACGATTTGCTCGACGTGAGCGACTCTGTTCGGCGCTCGCTTTACCGATTTACTAGCGAATTTTTGCGTTACATTACATTACATTACAGCGCTCGGCTTCAGTCAGTCGCCACCTTTAGGCTTTTCAATAGATTTATTTTTACAAAAAATATTTATGTAATACTAGCCTAAACCCGCGGCTTGGCGTGCGCGAAAATAGTGTAAAGTATAACTTATTCGTTTTGCATTTGTGCGAAGGATATTGGTTTCGGAAAAAGAAATGCAATATTCAAAGTAATGAATTAGTTACTTTGACAATTGATATTTTTTATTCATTATTTTAATGCAACAATATATCAATATCAAATGTGTAATCAAAATGACAATAAATAATACGTGTAAGTATCTTACAACCTATTTATTCACAGTATTATAAGAAGAATAAGATGCACTATTCATATTTATATAAATCATTTCAGTCGGACCAGCGGCTGAGTGCCGGACAGCTTATTTCAAATTCCAACCGTTTGGTTGTACGTTGTTGCCCGTGAAGCAGATATTTCAAAGTTATTTTCCGCGTTAAAAAGTAGTGTATGTGCTATTCCAGGCTATAATTTATCTCTGTACCAAATATCATCCGTACAGCCATGTTGTCGCGATTGAGTAACAAACATCCACACTGTCTCATTTATAATATTAGTAGGGATTAGTAGGAATAGCAGTTATGTAGTTATGTCACGTACATATATTATAATGACTACAATTCTAACATATATATATATAAAGTTCTATTCATGAATGATCTAGGTAATGTAATTGTACCGAATAGATTGTTTCTTGCAGATGATTTGAAAGTATTCTCTGAAATTGGAACTAAATGAAGCCACATCTAACGCTGCAAGTTTTCCAAGAAAAAACAGATTTAGTGTTAAACTACAGCATTGATAATACCCATCTGAAACATTGCACCTCCACAAAAGGCTTAGATCTGTTGTTCGATTGTCAGATCAACTTCATGGATCATATTTATATTAAAATTGCGGAAGGTTACAAAATGTATATGACGCTGCCGATTATCCATTAAAAAAATAATTTTGAAGGGATATTCTATTTATTTGCGTACTTACTGCTCCATTGTTTGGAATTCTTATCATCTGTGTCCAGTATCCAAAAAATGTATACCATGTCTACCGAGAACAATGTATAGAATAATCAACTGCTCTTAGCTCTTTACACTTTTAATACACAAAACTACTTAAATGTTCGTGCAGTTAATACGGTAACGACTAAATTCATATAGTTGCCTTGACCCTTTAATCAGACTCTATAATTTTGACACAGGGCTTTGTATGTATATTTCCTCTGTTGGATTTGTCATTCCTATCTGAAACCGTCTGAAACCGTAGGCTTGCCAGGACTTCGCACTGACATAGGATGGGCTTCCTCATACCCGCTACAGAAACGGCATGAGGCCTCTTCTGCCAGGCTTAAGAGCCTCATATAATGATTTAGGCGACAGTGTCCTGTCAGGAGACCCACTATGGCTTTTATGGACTTCCTATTAAGTCCGAGTAGGTCCTCTGTAAATGAGAGCTTTTGTCCTAATTTTTTTATAATTGTCGAAGAAAAATTAGCAAATAATATAAAAAGCAAGGCGACTAAGTTCAGTTAAGTTATATGAAAAAAGATTGGTGAACTCATTTGTTCTGACCGAAGTCGATGGATACGAAGTTTTGAATGCTATTTTGTCTATGTCCCTGAAAAATAAGAAAAGCTTACAGCCTGGAGTATTTCCTTCAATTTTTAAATCAGCTGTTATAATTCCTGTCCACAAAACAGCGATAATATGGACGTTACCAGTTATCGACCGATACCGATAGCTAAGGTATTCGAACACTCACTTCCTAGTAAGATGACAAATTCGAAAGTCCAAATGAATACTGTATTGTAGCAGAAAAATCTATTACAGATGGTATACTAGGTATAATGAATCAAATCACCCAAAACCTTGATAAGAAAATTCCATCTATTTCTGTATATGTCGATCTAAAGAAAGGCATTCGATACAGTCAATCACAATTTACTGTTAGATATATCAGACAAATTAAGTTTTTGTGGGGCAATATGTTCTTTAATGCAAAGTTTTTTATTAAAAAGGCCTCAAGTAGTGAAACTAACAAACTCATGCAGTAAGAAAATTTTTTGTCAAATGTGGGTACAGTGTTAGGCACTTTATTTAATATTTATTTGTGTGGGTAAAATAGTCAGTTTTGCTGATGATACGGTAATACCATATGAAGGGCAAGACTGGTATGATGTAAAAAGGAACAGTCGATGAAGATCATTTATGTTTTCAATACTAGAAAATTAACCGTGACTTTAGAAAAACGCATGTTCTACCCTTTATATAATACGCAAGTTAGCAACTCAATTATTCAAATATTTCCTTCAAAATAAACAATACAAATTTATAAATTGACGGAGTGAACAAAATTAAATTCCTCTCAGGCATATCAACAAGGAAATTATAAGTGCGCTATATACATATCCTGCCTTAATGGAGCCGCACCCAACGTATGGCATATTAGCGTGAGGTTCAGAATGTTCATCGTATTATAGAGAAGTTTTACAGAGAACTATGATCGCAAAATCAAAATTATGTTTAACAAATGATTAATGCAATGAAACAAATTTATTTGATATCAAGCAATTTAATTTCTTACATACTACCAGCCATAACCACAAAGTTGTCGGTGAGCGCGATAAAATCACACATTGTCATGATACTTGATATAAATCGCGTGCAAAAACTGTCCTTTAACCTCGTAAGACTATAATGAAGCGATCCTTACTCTATTGGGCTCCAAAATTATAGAAACCCAAAAACATAAAACAATTCCGAAAAGCACATAATTTTAAAAAGAGGTTATCAAAATGGATACGCTCAATAGAAAGACAACATATTGAACTCGGATCAAATATTCATTAAAACTCATCATCTTCTACATATCAACCTACGTTTGCGATAAATATACTGCTTTCGTGGCTGCCTGGCGGTCTGAGCAGATGACTATCGACTGATTTGCAGCCTCATTCCTTATTAGCTCATTTGCGCAGCCTGAAATATTGTTGCTATAGTACCTAGACTTAAAGAGATCTCTGCTTTTGACCTTGTCCCATAAATCCAGGTTCCAGCTTCGTCTTCAGTTTTTGAGCCGTCTGTGTTCCACAAGTGCAGTCCAAGAGGCAAACAATGCAATATGATTTAGAATTCAGCGTGTGTGTTTTGAGTGATTTCCAAATGTGGCAAAAGAATAAATACACATTCCTAAATAAAATAATTATCGCAATTATATCGAGAGATTTCGCATTGGTTGTACCAGGCACGTTTTGGCCCCTGTCCAGTCATTCAGACATTTTGTGTTACTAAGACAAATGTAGTGATAAAAAGTGAAGGCAATTCCATTGGCAATGAACGAGTAACCCTGGCCGGTAATTGTTATTTAAATACTTTACTTATAAATCTGCCGGCATTTGGCTAGGTGTCAACCCGGTCAGATAATTTGTCCGTATCGTGAAAAACATCACTGTCGAGAAGTTATAACGGTATAAGCTCAAGAGACCGAAGACCGAGCACATGTCATCTCTTAACTAATTCTTTGACAAGTCAGAATACGAGAATTAAAGTGCGTGGACCATGGAAATTTATACTTTTTGTAAGGCCGATTATTGAAAAGTCGTAGTTATTGCCATGCAATGACAAATTCATTCTACTCACATTAACATGATATCCTATAAACTGTACCTTGACACTCAGACAAATAATTGATAAAACTTGATCCCATAAACGATAAGTTCACAATCAATAAAAATAAAAAATATTTGAAGATTTTTATTTTCATTCGAAAATATCAGGTTTTACACATTTTTTTATGTTGGTTTGATATAGATTAATAGCGCACAGTTATTATATACATCATTCAGTAAAATGCAATGTGTTCTTTTTTAATACCATGTCCAAATATACTTTTACATCTAATCAGAATAATTAATTAAAAGTAGGTACCTAGTTCTACCTGTACTAATTCTACAGATCCAGCAAGTGCCAGTATAATAAATTAAACTGTCTTACTTGGAACAGGTATGCTCATTAAGATGGTTCATTAATTTTAAATAAATTAGTGCACTTACTCTAAATAAGCGGTTTAATGAATGTGATATACCATTAAATTCTTAATTTTTTTACTCTGATCCTTCCTCTTAGGATCTGGAAGTCTGGCCTATGTATACGTATATCAGATTGCAATTATTGCAATTGGTGGAGTACAGTGATTTATCCTGTCAAGTAATTTGAATCTACGTGTATATTTGCCATACTTTAACGAGTCGTGTTATAGGCATAAAATGGGATAAACCTCTTACCCTGATTTTCTATTTTGAATTCAAATGCCCCATGTATGTATGAAGATGTGTAACGAATATCAAAGGTTTATTGCTAATAAAATACCTTTAACTAACACCTAGCAAAATCGAGGTTCACCGCATTCTCTCAGCTCCCCACTCAACCCCCACCCCCAAAATTTACATCCCTAAATTTTTGTTTGAGTGTCACGTGCCAAAATCACGTAACCTTTTTTAATATTTTGATCACTTACCAGTAGTTTGAATTTCCCTTTATTAATAGTATAGTGCCGATTCCTAGGCCAAACCCTTTTTAATGATTTTCTTTTGGCAAATTTCATAATTTATTGGTTGTATAATTTCACAAGTAGTATATATTTTTTTTCTTAGCGACTTAGTATTGTGTTGAAATATATTGAACACTAATGTTATAGTATTTTATTAACGACTATCTCAGGACTTTCCTCATAAAATAGCGTTGGTCCCTCGTAGAGATGGTTTTCTAGGGTCCGCGCGTTGGCAATCAGCAAAATACTCTGTGATTTTTCTCCGTTATTTGTTTTCCTATCGAACATATCTTCTTCAAGGCCACTCATTTAACTTTCCTTCATAGAGTTAAGTGTTTCAGTCAGTCACTTTCCAGGTGATATTGTGGTGTGGGCGTTGTTTGTTCAACTTCCAGATTCTGGGATATTAGCCGCCCAAACACCAGCTTATGGAGTAGTATCCCTTTATTTTGTACCTTACGCTTAGTTGTTTCGCATAGGTATGTTTTGGACCTTGTTTTGGTTGAAGCAGCTCAATTTGAAGTTTTGGGTCATTTTGGAATAAATCCTAATATTTCATTACGCAAAACTGTTGCTGCGACTGCTATTTCATTAGGCTCTGTACACACAGTTACTAAACTCCATAAATTTCCATTCAAAATGAAAATATTGCAAGAGTTAACCGAAGACGATTTCGGTAGGCGATTTGATTTTGTGAACAAATGACTGCAGCGATTAATGATAATACCATTCATGTAAAGAATATCTGCTTCAGTGATGAATGTACATTTTGTCTAAATGAATTTGTTAATAAGTATAACTGCAGGAATTGGAGCAGTGAAAATCCTCATGCTTTCGTAGAAGGGCATACCCTATACTTGAGACGACGCTTCTCCTCACTAAGTTCTTCCGGTTCGGCAATGGCTAGACGACGAGTTTCCAGATAAATGGATATTGCGAAGAGGGCCTATAGACTGACCTACTAGATCTCCTTATTTGACGCCACTAGACTTTTTTCTATCAGGCCATTTGAAATTCATTGTATTTACTACCCAATCTGAAAGTTTGGATGAACTACGTCAACGCATCATCGAAATAATATATCCCAGAACATGTTTTTGGAAATGTCCTTCAGGAACTTGAACATCGCCTATATCATTGTTTGGTCAATAACGAGCAACATTTTGAACACTTATTGAAATAAAGAGTGATATTTTCGTGTGTTTCTGTTTTCTATCTGAACAAATTAAGATAAATAAAGATATTTCTAATTTTCTTGAAAACGAATCAACCTGTTTCAAAAAGTCAGACGTCAAAATAAAGGACTCCGAAAGACTTTTCAAACACTCGATACGTCTTGTCAAAATTGTCAAGGGGTTGACCCCGGGGGGCGGAGGGAGAAAGAGGGTGAAGCAGTTTTAGGCTAAAAAGTTGTCCCCAAGGACAAACCTTTTGACGTGTCTCGGCGTTTTTTTTTAATCAGTGGTTTTCTATAATTCCGTGGTGGGAGGTTTTCAAATTAATATTGTTGCCTTAAGATATAATAGAATTCCCGAGGCGTATAAAAAAATTTGCTTCCCGTGTTCCGTAAAAGAGTTAAACATTTATTAGTTCCGTCAACCGTTTGATCATAGGTGTTACAAATATACTTTCATAAATATCATTGAAGCTCTGTACCCTTTTTCAATAAGCACAGGTTGGTGAGTTTTTTATTTTATAAATTTATGTATTGCTGATGTACCACTTAATGCATGTTGCGGACTAATTGGTTAAATGTAAGAGTAGCAAATGCTAAACTTCGCCAATCAGTCTGCTGTAATTTTGTAATTCTGTTAATAAGGACGTTTATTATTATTTTATTATTATTATTATTATTATTATTATTATTATTATTATTATTATTATTATTATTATTATTATTATTATTATTATTATTACTATTATTATCTTAGCTTTTCTTCGGTATTTCACGGCAAGTCCGGATCTAGGACTCAGGTCACAGCGACTTAACCAAACACATTCTATAAGTTACAACAATCTTTTGAATTCCGTTCATGTAGAGTTTTCCTAGCATACGTTGTATACACTGATCCACTACTACTACTTTATATACTATCTACTATTCCATTTTTTATCATTCCTAGTTCTGTTGATTTCTATTTCAAGATCTTTATATTTACTTATTTTCAGCCACTTTCAAGTGTACATTTTAGTCATCTAGTGCCGATATTTCAATTAGAAGACATGTTCCATTCTTCTTATCTTGTACCACTATATCCAGTCTGTTTGCGTGATTTTTTATTATTATTTTTAATATTATATTTGCACTGCTCAAAAAGCCGGAAGGTCAATAAGCTTGAACATCTGTAATTTCGGTTATAGAGCAATGTAAGGAAGATGGAAAAGTTACAGCAATCGACACATTCATCATTTTTGCAAATCGGGCAAACCTAATCCCCCTATTTCTCAGAAACCAATCATAGGATTGGTTTGGCCTAATGAGAATTTTTATTCATAAAGGCGATAAATATATCATACTGAATTTTTTGTCAAATCAACCGGGATCCATTTTCCGTATGCTTTGTGCGGGGTTCTTTATCAAATTTCAAGAGACTGATATTTTACAAAATGTCTATCGAGGAACATCTAGCAACACTATAGTGAACATCATACTGGGATATCATGATTTTTGCTTTAGCGTCAGGAGAGAAAAATGAGACTAGTTCTTACCTTCAAGTGTAGATGACCATACATCGACCTGTGCGACATCTACTGGTCTATTATGTGGAAGGGAGGCATATCTGGTCAATCCCAGTGTGATCAACTTTAAATTTTTCTATGAAAGAGCTCTTTTCCGTTATAAAGGGGTTTTTAGGGGGAAATTTTATTTTTATACACAAAGAATGTTTTGCGTTTACAACATTAATTGCAGTCAGTTGCCAAATTTGATATGAGAGGAAAATAGAGTCTATTTTGAATCTGTTTGACGTTGACAGAAGCTAACTACGCATTTCAGTGATATTCAAGAAAAAATAAAATTTCAATTCAAAACAGAGGGGAATTCAGAAGAAAAGTTTCTTGTGAAGGCCCCTCTGTAGTAGCGTAACTTTTATTAAAAAATCAATATAATACAGTATTTACAAGCAAAACAAAATGATTGCGCGCGACTGATACTCTATAGCAAAAGTACAAAATAAAATGTAACTTTTCATACACAACGAGAAATAGAACATTATATGCCCATCTATCTATCGAGACAAAACACAAGAGATGTAAATGGTACATGAAATGTAATGAAGAAAATATCAATTAATTATTTCGCAAGATTCAAAAGGCGGAATGTAAGAAAACTTTAGATATGAATATTTCGATGAAAATTGCTTAATGAAATAAGACAGCACAAAGTGCCATCTATTACCAGAATCGACCACTGCGACATTGGATAGCAGCTAATGGTTGGAACTGTAAATATCTCAATTCGCGTTTAATAGGCCAGTCTCTACTGTTACCACTATTTAGTTTCTTAATGAGTTTGGATCTTGGATATTACGTACATATTAGAAGCAAGAATTTTGCTGCCTTCTTGCAAGAATAATCACAAGAGATATTTAATACATAATTATTTGACATTCATCTTTAGTATAATTTACTTACTGACTAAACAGGATTAGTATACTCTATGGTCGTAGAATACAAAACTTGTGAAACATTACATCTCGTACCATACCTAAAAAGAGTATATGAATTCGCATATTTGAATGTAATTGACCATTCTAACAAAATAAATGCACTAATAAACTTATATTCCGTAACGTGTCAAAAATAACAATAGGATATGCTCTTGAAGTTAGGAGTTTACATTGCACAGCTTATAGCTCTTGTAAGAATAAGCAAGTTGTTCTAGTAACATATGCAAGGAAAGGGTTAGTTGACAGATACGACATATGCCAGTATAGAACCCAGGTGCCCCTTGCCGCTTAGGTTAACCAAACTGTTTGTTCATAAATCCAGTTATCCAATTTAACTTTAGCTTCAAAACGCTGCTGATGTTTGGCGATTGTATTCATATCATTCTCCTGAAAATTTCTGTTCCGCGCCGCGTATCTTTGTATATCTTGTATAAAGACCGTTTGTAGTTACGTAAAGGTGGACTTAACAGAAGACCTACAGAACCTGGAACGTTTTTAATTGAGAAAGAGGCAAGGGCGTACCAGGTGGGGCAAGCGACGGCGGTTGCCGCCCTTTTCTCTAGCTTGGCAAAAATTAAATGTAGAGAAAATTTTTAAACAAAATTAAATTTTTCATGTACATGATTCTCCACAAGCTGAATCAATATCTATTAGATAAGAAATTCCTAGGATTAGTTCAAATCAACGTTAGATGCAAACTTACTTTTGATAAAAGCACTATGTATGTTACGTGTGTTTCAAATTCGAACCTCGTCTTTGGGATCTCGAAAACGCAGTAAAGTGAATATCACACGATCAGTATTTACTGTGGTCCGTACCATCAGTGGATTTCTGCATAACATCAATAAATAATTACTGATGTCCAGGCTACACGGTCAATAACTATCACATCTCATGATAAATATATGACGCGGAGTACTTTATGCTAGCAAGTTGCGTAGGTAATTAAAAAAATGGAGTTTTGACAGTTTGGAAATTCATAATAATTCAGTGCGAAACAACACTCTTCCAACATACGTACTGTCTAAAAACTTCAAACAAATTGTACAATAACATTACCACTTTTTCTTTTCTACACGGTGGCATAATTAGAATTTCGATCTGACGTTTCAGCTCACAGTAATTTAAATTTTTTTGATATCTTCATGATTACCCTTAAATAATATAAATAAGTTACGCTATATTGTTCCTCATTCGATGAGTTTTAAGCAACTGTGAAGTTAGGCACTTGAAGTTTTATATCAATGCGTAACATGTTATCATCTTTGATATTCTATAAAATAAATGACTATATGATCCTTTCAAGGCTTACTCAAGCAAAACATTTTTGATAATAATGTGTGACATGCTATATTATTTGAAACCAGAATTAACAGCTATTCGCTTATGCAAAAATGGCATACATAATAAGAAAATTCAAAGTTGAGTCGCGGGATACGAAAAATCATATTTTTGTGCTATTTATGCCACCAATGTAAATGTGCAATTTATTTTGAAATCCTATCTCAAAAAAAAATTCAGAAGATATTAGAAACGACTTTGAGAAAATTCGTTCCCTTTTCCGTGTATCTCTGGAGATACTAGAAACGTCAAAACTTTCAAACGTATTTTCTAAAATACATAAATACTCAACTTTGCCACCATTCAACCGATCCGAATCTCTTACCGTTTGAGAGATCTCAATGGTGAAAGTATGAATAATTTGTTTTTCTAATCATTCTAGAATAAACTGGGTACATATCCTTCAAAATAATCTATAAAACTGTTTTTGGATATATGACGAAATTTTAAGTAATTGTAGAAAAACGACGAATAAATCGTCACCTGAATGCATAACTATTGTATGTCCAAATTCTCCGTTTTTCAGATTTTAACACGACATTGTAGCTCATAGTCCCCTACATTGCATGCAGAGATATTGTAAGTCCCTGCGCAAGCGTTTTCCCACCACTCATCTTAAACGATATTTGGCGTAATAGCTTGAAGCGCATAATTTCATCATTTCGCTGCAGAACTATCATAAGAACAGATGATCCCTTACTGAACTATTGTAAGTCCAATGTCAGCAACAAATATAAGTCCATTTTCACGGACTTGTCATACTTTTTTTCCAGTAAAGCATTCTATGTCCAAAATTTCTTAGAAATATTAGGCAAGACAAACACTAAAAATAGCTCTCCCGTAAAATTTGCATTTTGTAACTTAGAATACTTCTGCATTCAAGCGACGAAATATCGACAAAGAAAAATTATTTCCGAAACTAGTATTATGTACGGTGTTCCATTTAAAAATCGTTTTTGTTGTCATGTCCGTATGAATCATCTTGTAGGGAGCGGTATATTCCAAGTCCACAATTTTTGTAAATAAAATTTTTATTTGTTTCATAGTGATGGATTTTAGATACTAAAAACCCACTGTGTATGCCTAATTTGTTGCAGCAGTTGTGTCGCTTGATATCTTGCGCATTTTTAGAATTTTTTTCGATGGCTTTTAGGCTACTATTTCATATTTACTCGTATGCATTTTCCGTCAAAAAAAGAAACGCTTTTTTACTATAACCAATTAACTGTTGCAACATTTTGAAGGTGTTTCCATCCATTTCTCAGTTCTTCTATAGACCTGTAACTTTGAAGTTTGATAAAAAAGTTACCCAGAATTTTTTATTTCGAGATAAGGGGCCTTTCTGTACAACATGGTTCACATATGGCTCACTTGAATGTTTCAAAAGAGTAATCCTAGTAGTTTTCTATATCCATATGAATTGTCAAATCGTCATAGAAGACTGTATATAAATGAAATGCAAATAGAAAGAAAAATATCAAGCAGAGTTATGTAGATATGCTTTGTAGAACTTCCACCGAAACATTTTTTGAATGTGCCCCCCTTACGTTTTGAGCTGGGTACGCCCTTGGAAAGAGGTTAATAAACTTGTGTTTTTAAATCGTAGCCTAGCATGTGTACTTAAGATTCTTTATCGAACGAACAGTAAATACTTGATTAATTGTTTCGTCCGAAAAGGAAAGTATCAACTCGATATATATATAGTAGTAAGATATAAGTCTGTATGATTTTGTGTTACTTTGGTTTTACACTTATTTGTAATTTAGCGGATTCTATTCATCGTATATTTTTTGGATGGTTTCAGAGACTCCGTTGATAAACAGTTTCACCTTTAATTGAAAAAATGTATCCTCAACATTCTATTTCTCGTATAAACTTCATCTTCAACTTCACCCAAACTGCTTCAACTCCTTCTCCTTTCTAGCTTGCTCCCTGTCAATCCTCATCTGTTGCTTCTCCAACTCGGCAGATTCCATCTCAGTTTCCGCTACTAGCGCCCTCAATCTAGCCACTCTAGCCTCCCTAGCAGCTTGTTTCTCCTGCATAGCTTGCATCTCACCCTCAATGTCCTCAATCCTAGCCTTCGTCTGTCTTGCCCTAGCAGCTGCGGTACTATGAGAACTCTCTAGAGATACTTCTTCCTTTCTAGAGGAAGCTCTGACTGCAGTTACGGCAACGTTGCTTTCACTCTCTTCTCTGCGATTGTTTCTGAGGCCGTTCTCGACGGGGACAGCCCATTTGACGTGGCTACTCATATCCTTGAGAGCCTTGCGACTTGGTTTGAGCTCTTCATCTGTGGCTTCAGCCATCATGCGGCGTCTGGAGTAGCTGTCGTTGATGCCTACGGTGTCCAGGAGCTTTTCGGAACGATCTAGCATGCGGTGAGTTTTGAGATTGTTGGAGGTGCTTTCGAGGTCCACGTCGTTGTGTGCGGCCATTTTGTTGGCGCGGAAGCGTCTTGACGCAGATAGACCCTGTAATGAGAAAAATAGAAAACTTTGAGGATGTTCAATTTTCGTTAGCGTTTTTAATAGCGCTTGACTGCACTTTTTGCAATAAAAATCAGACATCGAAGTTATGACCGCGGTGATAAAAGAGTAGACCCACAGAGTTTCAAAAACATATCACATGATACGTTTGGCTACTTATTTCCTAGAAAATTCCTCAGCCATCATGGCGATGAAGTAGCGAAATACTACTTTTCTATATCCAGACAACAGCTTCAGTTCGATACTGGCACTGCATCTGGATAGTCAGTTTGTCGCGTCTTTATGATATTAGATACATCCTTGCATAGGAGATATGAATGAAAAGTTAATGAAAGGAAAACCCCGTTGGGTCATATCACTGCCTTCTTCAATAGTTAAGGGAGTGTTAGCAGATATGTTACGAACTGTGAGTAGTAACTGATATTTCTAAATCACGAATCACAACAGTTACCAAATACAGTGAAACAGCGTGACGCGATCACGACTGCGGGAACTAGATGCTTCACGGCAACGGTGAATGGCACTATGGCATCACGGTGTTAACGTTTGAATATGGGTGAGATACCCACGCGTAATATGGCCTGCAAGCGATATCGTCGCGGTATTTTCATATATCAGTACATATGCCCACAATTTCACCGTTATCCGAATTTCGCGATCAGGTCACGGTTTCAAAAACCAAAACCAAAACTTTCAAAATATCAGAAATTTTCAAAATTTTGAAAATTTTGAATTGTTCAAAGACTTTGAAATTTTGGAAATGTTGAAAACTGAATATTTTGCAAACTTTTGAAACATTGAAGACTGGACATTTCAAGTGTGGGAACTTTGAAAAAACAATACTTTAAGCATTTTCACCACTTTGATAAACTGGGAAATTTAAAAAAAAAATTACAGTTTAAAAATGTTAAAAACTGTTATGGCCTAGTGTGAAATGCTAATGTTGAATCTCTAATGACCCAAGCATGTGTTATTGTACGTTTAAAATCCAAGGGTGACCCCTCTCTTGACCGGCACACAGTGCATAACACATCAAAAGTCGACTATAAGTGTGTGACGTAGTGATGTGATTTTGGCCGATTACCTCCAAATTTAGGGTACGGAATCGCAAACCTAAAAACTGGAAACAAGATAGCAAAGGTGTTACAGTACAATGTCTGTCCCAAAAATAACCAGAGTTAGTCATGGAAACCAAAAACAAAATATCACATGAATATTGATCCAAAACACAAGAACAAAATACGGAGAGATACAGAAAGAATTGTGGAGTTTTGAGTAAGAGCACACCAAATTCTTCTTTAAAGTCATTTTTTATTATATTTGGGGCATATCGAAGCAGTTTTGATAGATTAAATAGTAATTCTAAGTACGTTATCTACATAAACCCACTCTAAGTATATGAAACAATATCTATTTGCAATCACTTTCATAATACAAAACTGGATCTTTGACAATATAGTTTACGTTTATACTGTATGTGTTTTTATAATTTCTCGGAATTGCTGAATACAAAATATTGTTTTCATTTGAGAGTACTGACATCGTAAGCCTGTAACAGAATAAAAATCCAAATCGCAGTCTCATAGGATCTTCACTACAATGCTATACTACGGATTCTTGAAAATAAAGCATATATTATTGAAAAAACTGACAAAGATGGATAGTTAGGTAGTCACAAATGTAGAGGTATGAGTTGTGAGGTGTTGTGAAGAATGTTTGATGTGACAAAAACATACTAACCTGAAAATGTTATAAATTGATCGTCCTTAGCTCAATTTTACATAGATGTCCTGTATACAGTTTTAATTGGCTTTATTTTCATCACCTTGTCCAACTTAAGTGAGGAAAGTAATGTGCTTGAAATCAAGCTTATGTAGACATCACGTATGGGAAAAGCTTCTTTACAAGAGTCTTCAAGTTTCATTGTAAAACTACCACTTGTGAAAAAATACTCACAATGTCTTTATACTTGACTTCCAAGGTATAGGGCATGTTCTAGCAATGATTTTCCAACGGTATACAACCGTCAAATTCAGTTGAACAACCGAATTTAATAAAATGTTACTCAGCTCTAAGCGCCAAACTAATTTGTTAGTTAAGCTGTTGCTTCCTACTATCGACAACTACCAGAAACTCATTTCCAGAACATGTCTATACAGTGCAGCATTTTGTCAGTCTGAAACTTGATGGCTTTCTAAACAGTATTGGAAATAAACAACTTGAAAATCCTCGCAAATACCTCAGTGCTCAACTCATCAATATCAAACGCTTGTACTAACAGAAGTATATTATTCCAAACAAAAGTATACATTTCAATAGAAACTAAAACAAGTTAATAAAACACCTATTCCTATATTTCAAAACCACCCAGATATTGTGTAACTAACAGATAAAGGTAAACGCTGTTTGAAATAAATCCTTTTTTGTAATGTGTTAACAATGTGCAGACACGACAGTTTTAAGGGTTGCTCTAAATATGAAAGCGAGTCTGACGGTTAAAATGCAAAAAAAATGTGAAATGCATTTTTAAATGCGATAAGCGATAAAGATTGTCATATATATATGTATAGTCAAATGTTATGTTCACTGATTCCTCAGTCGATACAGACAGTCATTCAGTGAGACATATTCATACTTGTACGGGAAAAAACATCAACATCTTTTGATAATTTTCTCAAAACCGTCATCTCACACTTTCATTGCACAGAATTTAGCATAGCGAAACTACAAAATAAAAGTAATGTGTAGTTTGAATGAACAGTTGTCGAATTAATTTGCTGAATAGTAAAGATGAATGAAAGTAGTATCGCCAAGCTAATGATGAAAAAATAAACAAACAATAATTAAATAGAAAAAAGAAGCGACACATTCTCGCAGTTGTTTTTGAATCTTTCTTGCAAGGTGTTCAAAAAATCCCTAATAAGACTATTTTATGTCTTACTAATGCTACACAAGCTTAAATGATAAATTGATTGCAACTCAGTTAGTAAATTTAAGGTCAATTTGAATCTTCGCAATTGCAAAGAGTGTAAAAGTCTTTAATCACCAAAAAGGGCATTAAAAAGACTTAATTATACATTTTACAAAGTCGTCTGTTTATTGATGGCCTTGGTACTGAGTTTAAGTTTTTATCCTGTGTCAAAGTTTATCTATCTATACATTTCCACTACTCCGTCTTCCTTCCACAAGCAGTCCTCTAACCTTCAAAGTATCTCAAGATCAAAAACAAAAAATGCCTTGGTTGGGTAAATACTAAAAGAATAGAGAAGATGCCTGAGATGTCCTAACTACCCGCTGGTGTTTTTAGAATTGGCATTGAACATCAAGCCTGTTTCAAGGTCAAATCAACTTTTCAATCCGGAATGATTTTTCCACCGGAAGAAGATGAGCAGATCCTCAGAATTCATGGTGATAGAGAGCCAAAGCTTGCTACTATTTTGATTTCTAATTCCAAAAAATAAAGATGAGAGCATTCATCCAACGTAACGGATTGTAGCGCTTTTATGGTGAATAGCGATAGCCATGAGATAGATTTATCAGGTTGACTGCAGTTTTGACTTTGCTATCCAATTTGATAGTTTGCTGACTAAGGCCCACATTTATAGTTGATCCTTGAGTCCCAATTGGGGGCTGATCAGTCCTCGGAATTTGAACAAATAGCAACACTCTCAAGTGGAAGCTTAACATTTGCACGTTACAGACACAAGAGACTTTCAAGGTATTTCTTTTTTCATTTTACAAATTTTCAGTACTTTCAAAATATTCTAAATTTTACAAATTTTTGATTTTCAAACTTTATAAACTCATCAATTTACAAATTTTCCAGTTTTTTATAATTCCCTTGAATAGCCAGATTTAAAAATTTTCAAATTGATTAAATTACCAAAATTTAAAAAAAATGTAAGATTCGCGAATTATTTAAAATTTTCAAAACATTCAATGTTTACATATTCAAGGTTTTCAAAAGTTCCAAAGTTCTCAGGTTTCAAGGTTTTCAAAATTTTCAATTTTGTAAACTATAAAAATCTTGACTTGTCTGAAAAATCTGAACACCCTTGATGAGAACTTGAATCCCCACTTGCGAATCACACAAGGGTGCGTATTATTGTTCAACATCCAAGGTTTGATCAACCCTCAACCGGCACTTGGCCATTAAGGGTCGATTATAAATGTGGATCTTATGGTGAGAACTGCCAAAGCTATTTCACGACTACTGCTTTTCAGCATGAAAGTGCTGTACCTATGGATCGCATTATGTTGGCTGAACGCGCTCAAAAATGACAAATAAAGCTAGATTCTGTATTTATAGACCTACGACGGTCCCTCATACATAGTATGCACTTGCTCAGGCTCATCAAAGGCTTAATGAGGATACCGAATGCCAAGTAAGGTTCCTTGCATATTGGACCTCTGAGTAGTTATATCAAGAGAAGGCAGTTAAACAAGGCGAGTAAATTAGAGAAAGTTAAAAGATGTAAGCCAAAACATGGCGTCCACAAAGCGTTTTCTAAACATTTTATGAGCAGAATGTCGAACTATCTATGAGCGAATCGCCAAGCCAAGGATAGCTCGCTGTTTTTTGTAAGCTGGTAATAGTCGAATGGCCGACCGCAAAGTTTGGGTTACATCGCGTACTGATGTGATACGTTAAAAACTAGTCAAATCTTACATATTATGATGCCCAACAACAAATTTGCTGTTTGGCTGACTATTTTTTATTGTATCATATCATTACGTGATGAGGCAACTAAAACTTTGCAGTCAGCTCCCCAAATCTGGTCACACTATGGTTTCTTTCAACACCCTGTATATGAATGTGACTATCTATATCTATCCGAAAAAGCGTCGCACCTCTTCGTCGAACTGTTGTTCCATGGAATTGGCAAGTGCCTGTGCTCTAGTGACGCGTCCTCCACGGGAATCAAACAGATGCTCTTCGCGAATGTGGGAGGCAGCACGACGTCTGGAGGCGTCTAAGTCTTCGTCGGCAAAAATGCGGGCGTGTCTGTCTGCTATGTCAGCTAAAGTACAAAAAAAGTTTGTCAGAGGGTTATTAATTCATAATATACTAAGTGACATATAAATCTGAACACCCAGTTAAAATGGTTTTATTTTAATAAAAGTTGGTGAATGTATTTATCTTACTGTAAATAACAAGTGAAAACATTTTCAGCCTTATCAGTTGGACATTCCGGTTTTTATACTGCTTTTTTTAAATTCAGTAAGGCTCTAAAAATGAATATTTCAGCCGCAGTAAAGAATCAACGTTGGCGGATTTTGGTTCTTGACATCCTTTACGATCGGTTATGATGCCTAGAGTACGGAGACCTGTACGATTTCGCCAACTTAGTGAGTTTGATAGAGGCCGTATAGTGGGACTTCGGGAAGCTGAACTTTCTTTTCGGGCAATTGCAGTTAGAGTGCAAAGAAGTGTAGACACAGTGGTTAGGTGTTGTCAGGCATGGCTTCGAGAAGGCCGTACGCAAAGAGCAAGGGGCACTGGACGCCGCCGTAGAACAACAGACCGTGAAGATCGCCGCCTAAGATTACTGGCCTTAAGGGACCGTTTCTCCACTACCAGGTCCATTGCAAATGAATGGTTTGCAGAACACGGAAGACCTATTGGCATGCGAAGTGTTTACCGACGAATGAGAAGTTTTGGCTTGTTTTCATACCGGCCACACTGGGTCCTCCCTTTAACTCGAGAACACCGACGTAATCGCCTTGAGTGGTGCAGACAACGGTCACTCTGGGATCAGGAATGGAACAGTATTGTCTTTAGTGACGAGTCTCGATTTTGTTTAGGCATGCACGATGGTCGTGCCAGGGTTAGAAGGCGACGTGGTGAAAGGAGGAATCCACAGTTTTTTGTTGAAAGACATGTTCATCACACTGTTGGAGTTATGGTTTGGGGTGCTATAGCTTATGGTTCCAGGTCACCTTTAATCTTCATCAGAGGTAACATGAACGCGCAGTTCTAGAACCCCATCTTTTACCCTATCTTGACACCCTGGCAGATCCAACTTTCCAACAAGATAATGCCCGACCACATGTTGCAAGAGTCACAATAGACTTCTTTCAACATAATGATGTCACATTGTTACCATGGCCACCAAGATCTCCCGACTTATCCCCAATCGAGCACGTGTGGGATATGATGGGTAGGATATTGCTCAATTTGCAACGTCTCCCTCAGACTCTAGAAGCACTTCGAGAGGAGTTGGTGGTTGCCTGGAATGAGATACGACAGGAGGACATTGACCACCTGATCAGAGGCATGCCTAGGCGCGTTGGAGAATGCGTAGCACATCACGGTGCATCCACACATTATTAAAGGTCAAAGGGCTTTAAAGCAGTGCAATCATTTTGAAATTTTTATCATTTACTTATTATGCCTCATTAAGTACTTATACAAAATTTTAATAAAATAATACCATTTAAACTGGGTGTTCGGATTTATATGTCACATAGTATAGTTGCATGTTCACCAACGTGCAAGATCGCAGCTCTCACTGAGAACAAAATCAAATCGTTCAAATAAAAAGTTTCAACAAAAAATCAAAAAAACTAAATTTCTCACAGGAATGCGAGGTTCTTGCCTTGTCAATAATGTAACGTAGAAGCGCTAGCTCGGTGGTCAGCGCGTCGAGCCAGCCACCCGGGGCTCGCGCGTTAGAATCTCCGCCTCGGAAGTTAATTTCTTGCCAAGGATGTTCTGTTGTCGATATAACACACATGGTGCAATATTAGTAATGGTCTGGCATCACATTTCCATTTCTAGTATGGGATTGCGTGAACGCTCTCAAAGAGCAGGGAAACCGAAACAAGACAACATTGCTCTGGGTACCAGAACGTGACGGACACAAAGGAAATGAAAGACGGGTGAGCTAGCCCGACAGGGTGCGGTCAATCGTCTTACAGGTCCAAAGCCTTTCTATGGTGGGGCGAGAACACGCACTAAACAGACCATAAGAAATTGGACCAAAAAAGTCTCTAGAATGGTGGAACAGCCAATTGGGGCAAAGGCAGGCAAAAGAGTTCATCAAAGAACAGAGACCCGAATTTACACAGGACCTACTCGGATTCAATAGGAATGATATAAGGGTCACAGTGGATCTCCTAACAGGACACTACACTACATATATGAGGCTCTTGGATATGGCAGAAGAGGTCACATGCCGTTTCTGTAGAGAGCATGAGGAAACCCCAGCGCATCTCATGTGTCACTGTGAAGGACCGACAAGGCTACAGTTTCAGATAGTAGGTACCACAGGTCCAACAAATGTGATGCTAGAACATTACTATTAACAGGTACATCTCACCGCTGAAGCTGGTTTATTATATCAGTTACCAGTACATAGCTCTTTTTTATATTCCAACTACCACGAAGACCTAAGGCGTAAACCCCCATGGGGTACTGTGAGGCTATAGGAGGATACGGGCAAAAGGGGGTACGCCACACGGACATGCACACATTCTGGCCCCGCCTACGAGATTCGCCGGGTGGCACCTCTGCGTTCGACAGTCTGAGACCCTCTACCACCCACAGACCACAACATCCATAGCCAAGAGAAAAATTTCTCATAGGACGGGATTCGAACCCGCACAGCGCAGAGTCTACTACTGCGGCCACCGCCGCTGCCTTGAAATATGAGGAGTTACCCAAAAATTACCGGAATAGCATTGCAGTGGGCGGAGCTTGTGTAGTAGACATTTCTGCCCCTAGAGGCGTACAGCGCAACTCATTACCAGTACAGTGCCACCTAAGTTGTCGATCTGGCTTGTTTCGTTCCTCTGTCGTCATTATTTTTGCTAGAACTTTTTCGTGCTTGTTTCGTTTTTGACGATGGCAAGCTTCAGTGAGCAACGTGCAGCTGTGAAATTTTGCTTTCTAATTGGTAAAATAGCTGCTGAAACTGTTGAAAATAGCTATCGGAAAAACCAGTGGTTTGCTCGATTTAAAAATGGCGACATGTCGATTGATGACCAACCTCGCTCTAGACGTTCATCAACTGCCCGAATCGACGAAAATGTTGAAAAAAATCGAGAGCTTGTGCTTGCAGACCGTCGACTGACAATCGATCAACTATCCGTAAGTAGTGGGTTGTCCTGGAGTTCGGTTCAGCAAATTTTAACAGAAGATTTGAGAATTAAAAGGGTTGCTGCCAAGTTCAATCCTCGGTCTCTGACTGACAATCAAAAAGAACATCGAGTTGAAACATGTAGTGCTTTGAAACAACAGGTTGAATCAAATTTTCTGTCAAAGATCATCACTGGTGATGAGACTTGGTGCTACGGTTATGACCCAGAAACGAATCAACAGTCAAGTCAATGGAAGACACCATCGTCACCCCGTCCAAGAAAATTCCGTCAAATCAAACATCAAAACAATGCTGTTTTGTTTTTTTTTATGTCAAATTCCGAGTTTGTTCCCCCAGGTCACACTGGCAATCAGACCTTTTATTTGGAGGTTTTAAGACGCTTGCGAAACAGTGTTCGGAAAAAAAAACGATTTGTAGCAGTCAGGAGACTTGTTCTCCCACCACGATAATGCACCTGCGCACACAGCCATCTCTGTTCGACAGTTTCTGGCTAAAAATGGCATGGTTCCGCTGCCTCACGAACCTTATTCGCCTAACCTGGCTACGTGCGACTTTTTATTATTTCCACGGATCAAAAGGGGCATGAAAAGACAACGCTTTGACGAAATTGAAGAGGTCAAGAAAAAAACGAGGGAGGCGCTGTCAGATTTTACTAGGAAAGACTTCAAAAAATGTTTCGAGCAGTGGAAGCACCGGTGGGACAAGTGTATTAGTTGTAGTGGACAGTATTTTTAAGGAGATTAGGTTACTTTGTGGAAAAGTTGAAAATAATTAGCTTTTAAAAATAATTTCATTTTTTTTGGGTACCTCCTCGTAGTACAGTGTTGGTACTACGAGTATGGGTAGGCAAAAAGAGTCAAGGGTGGCATAGTTTAGAGGCTTCGCCTCCCCACTACTACTACTAACGTAGGGGCAGTTGAAATACTCCATGGCTTTGTTCCAACAAAGCCGTGTACCGTACAGTGAACCGTCGTGAGCGTGCGCAGTACGTTTTAAGTGACACTAGGACATTATGATTCACTGTACGGTACAGGGCTTTGTTGGAACGAAGTCCATGACAACACGTCACGACTCCGATATTCTAATTCAGAGTTGCATCTAAGCACTGTCGTAACCCCAAGCATGGCCAATTTAGATTTGGACAGAGATCGCGCGACAAGTCCACTTCGGCATCTGTGCTTAGGCACTCTGGCACACGAGGGACGTAGATTCGGGTTGCCTACAATTATGTGCACACATTCCTTTTTCGGCTTCCCCTATATTGGTTTTGCCCTATTTCATTGAATATTAATTAAAATTCCAGGTGATGAGGCTTGAGGTTCAGGGGTAAAACAAAAAATATTCAGAATCTTAGAAGCAAGATTTGCAGCATTAGTTTGCTTAACAACATCGCGTCTTGTACATTCCAAGACAAGGTTTTCACCTCCAGGATAGTCCAGTGCTATTAGCGTTTCTTTTTTCCAACGAGTAGTTGTTCACCTGTATGCCAACCACTCTCGTTAAAGACTTCACAACAATCGCTGTGTTCCATATTTTCGCTCATGGCTGCCTGTAAAGGCTTTTTCAATGAGGATGCATTAATGCTGATATATGATAAAACAAGTGGAGTATGGTGATATAATAACGAGATCCCTTCTTATTTGACACGGATTCAAGAAGTTCACATTTTAGTAACCCCACTTCGTGTCACAATCATCGTTTTCGATAAATTAGAAAAAGTATACAGACTCTAAAGTTTCCACGCCTTCGAAAACTTACAATGTACCTTACGTATGAAGATGAATTCTGATGTGAAGTCTCGAGCCCGACACGAATCTGCTGTCAAAAATGGTGGTTAGTATTATTTGAATTCACAAACTTGACCTCCAAATAACCTTTAAGGACATTCTCTAGGTCATCTTTGAGGGATCGGCAAGTTGCTCTTTAGATATCCTACAAGTTTTCTTAATACTGTCGTTCCAAAAATACTTGGGTGCCACGTTTTTGGGGTATTCGTGTACTTTTTAGACGATATAGTAGGTCTTGTTGATTGAGCCTCTATCATCCCTTGATCCCATATATGAAAATGCATTCTGATGTGAAATCGCGAGCTCGACACGAATCTGCTGTTAAAAATAGTAGTTGCTATTCGAATTTACAAAGTTGACCTTCAAATGACCTCTCGACGGTGGTATAGGCTTTCCTACATTTGGCAACAATGTAAGATCTCTCAAGGCTGTTCTATTTCTTATTTCGTCATTCCTTTAAGCTTTAAGCGCATCCGTCAGTGGACGTCAGAGATTTTCACATACACTAGCGAACAAAAAGTAAATATGATACTATGTTACAGTAAGGCCACAAGTGCAGAAGCTGTCGTTGCCCAGTTTGTCTTTACGTACCCCAACCTTGCCCTGGTCCTTTCACGATTAGGAGCATTTTCCGAAACTTCGTCAAAAGTGGCAGCATCAACTTTTGTCGACATGAAGCGTGAGAACGGGAGAATGATGAAGAAGAAGAAGAAAATGTTATAGGGGACAAGGTTGCCAGGGTTTGTGGTTATGTCGGAGGAACACACACATTGAAGAGCTCGTGCCAGCGAGTCAAATTTGAATCTCACCGTATAGTTTAGCATGCACATCCAGCCAAATTGTGGAAATATCCATTTCCCTTGTGGGCCCCAAATAAGAAAAAATATTTACACATTCTAAAACTTAAAATCATTCCGACTTATGATTATCTTTCATCGTCTCAGTATTAAACTTCTTAAAGTGATATACTTACAAAATGGCGTAGGTGTACTGCGTACCGGTGACAACGGCCTTCCCGAATATTTTCTATCTAGCCTTTCCAAAGCAGGTCTGTAGTAGCTCTCGCCAATATTGTAGTTGGAGTCATACAGCTTGGTCCTAGGCCGACTCAGTATCGTCCTTTTCGACGACATCTTGTATCTAGAAGAAAAGTCACGGTCATATTATCACCTACTTATTGGCCCGAACTCATTCCTATGGATGTTTTTCAGCAAAGTTTTTGACTAAATCTGGTGCATACTACACTTAGGTTTCCGCTAATATTGATGAGAGGTCCTGAAAGTTCTATTTTCCTAGTGCAAATAAGTCTTCTCGGCACTTTATTATTTTTCGGTCACCATATTTCGAACATGGTTCTACATCCCGAAATACCTAGTGTACCGAGTCTCGTTCGCTTGTGAAAGCAGCAGTCTAAAAGGGACATTTTCTTTAAAGTATAAAGCTATTAAATTATATAAATACGTGATACAAGAACTGGTCGTTATGACCCTTCCTCTCTTCATCTTGTATATGGAAGAATCTATACCAAGAGATGAGGACCAGGAGAAACATTTACCAGCTACAAACTAGCATCGTTGAAACGGTTTATAGAAGTGGCTTTACTCCAGTGCCAGTGTTCAAACTTTGCCTTTCCAGCTATTTCAAAAAAAAATATACAGGGTGACTCAGTATTCCATGAACATAGAAGTACCACGTATTTTTAGACTCAAAATAAGTCGATTGGACTTGATTTATGTAAAAGTGCCTCGTTTGTCCTTAGACGGCATCAAAGTTTTATTGTTCAAACACATTTTTTAAGATACTTTAAGAACCAACAGTCCGATTTGAGTGAAACTTGGAACACATATGTTTTGCTAGACGTTCTAATATTTGACTTCTACTGAAAACTCTGAAGAGTACGAGAAGGGTAAAACAAAAACCTCCTCTACATAAATTATAGCATAATTTTTTGACAAAATTTCTCGACGACTCTGAATTTTTTTATTCAGCGGATGTTCTGATTCATTTTTTTAAACCGTCTTATTAATTTCTTGAATGTAGTTAGTGAAAATAAACAAGTATGATGTTACTTATTACAATTTTATCTATTACAGGCGATAGTGCGAATTGTCACCAAAAGGTGTTCAATATGACCACCATTTTCATAGCATAGCAATACAGCACAAAAAATTATAGTTAACTTTCTCCAAGATGTCAATATTCTTTAATGTACGAATATTTGTAGCATTTTTAATCCTATCTGAACCTCGTATACCTTTGTTTTTATTGCTCCCCATATAAAAAATCACAAGGATTATGATCTGGGTGACCATTGAATAAGAGCTTCTTGACCTCTATCGATCCATCCAACAGCAAATTTCTCGATCAAGTACTTTCTTACAGCACGCGCAAAGTGAGGTGGAGCACCATTATGCATAAAAAACATGTACCTTCTCACATTCAGACACCTTCGAGATTTTAACACTTGACGTAATAAGAAAATTTTATAGAAACCTGCTCCGAAAAACATTTTTTTTTATCGAAAACTATACGAGATGACGTGTTTTTATAATAAAAAAGTAAATAAATCGCTGAAATGAACAAAATTCAGAGTCGTTGGGAGAGTTCAGAAAAGATTCTGCTATAATTTATGTATGGGTGGAGGTAGTTCTCACTCTTCTGGAGCGCTTTCGGGTTTTTTGTACTCATGTTTAATAGACTCAACTTATAGAGTCTAAAAATACGTGGTACTTCTATGTCAACGGTATATTGGGAGACCCTGTTAAAATATCACCACCTGCTCAGTAAGCCGACTTCAATCCAACAGATCATTCCATAGCAAGCGCAAATAAAACTTATTTCTACAAGTGATGGTACGCAAGAATCCAGATTTGTCTTCCCAGCTATCCAAATTTAAAGAAAAATATAGCTGGAGTAGAATATCATCGGACACCTCGGTACTGACCCGACTTAAGTCCAATGGAAAATTCAACGATGAACAACTGCCCAGTCCCCCATGGTGTGCGTCAATTTTTCTTCATTAGAGTATAGTCGTGCTAATATCAATTGAAACAGCAAAAAATAGGAGTCGTCAAAAACGGTGTGAAATCCTATATGGCTAAGAAGTGGCAAAAATATATGAAACGGAATTTTACCATAGGCATCACCCTCAACACTGATGGAGTCCAATATTCCAGTATTTCCTTAGATTAGATGTATGTATTTCCGTACGTTTGATTAATTTAAATAGTCGATTTAATTCCCTAAAAATTGTTGGTTAACTGGAAACATACAAAAAACAATGTGACCGTGATTTTTGTCTCCATGTCTTTACTTTGATTTTTTATTGCTTATCAGTACAGAAAACATAAGTGAACCGTACTAGAAAAGTACAAAGATCTCAAAGTTTTAGTTTAGTTTTACAATATACGAGGGCGGATCAAAAAGTCCCTCAATTTTTTAATTAAACATTAGTTTTTGGTTGCCTTCCTGTTCATTAAAATTGTATACTTTCTTTGTAGGTAAATGTTGACTTTTCAGTACTGACTGTCCAAAAAAGGACGTCAAAATGACAGCCTTTCAAAGGACGTCTTGTTGTCGTCATGCAAACGAAGACAATAAAGTCGTCGTTATTTAGTCAATGACTTTTCCGACCAATAGTGACCGAATAATGACGTCATTTTAGCGTCATCATGTTCACTGGGATATATTCTGACAATTTTGAGCACTATTTCTAAAGCGAATAAAGTAAACATACAACGAACCATGGGAGTAACACATGACAACGCTCTTATTCCCAAGGTTTTGAGCACGAGAAAAAAGCGAACTTTTAACGTTCTAAAAGGATTACTTTGTTCTATTTCCGAACAACCACGTCAAACAATTATAAATGGTAAAATTGTTACAGAGTAGTACAACGTACACTTTGTAACAATTTACGAACGCAGCCCTGCTTGTGCGAAATTTGGCAGGAGTCAATTGACAGATGCTTGTTGACAGGAGCAGTGTTCTAGTTAAGAGGCGCGAAATTCAAAAAATCACGGACTTATCGACCCACCCTCTTAGCACAAGCTAATCTACTGATTAGGCTGCTTCCCTTCGCTTGCTAACCCTTGCAACAAACTGAGTTGAAGTGGTTAAAGTGGTTTGCAAATCTTTGTCACCATTATGGATGTTTTGAATATCTTATTCGTTCGTTTTCGATTTGTGTCATAATCAGTAGGAGTAAACAATACGAGAAATCATTGTATCTGATACTTCATTTCGTGAGTTAGTGTATTTTTTGTTACTGTTCTAACTAAAGCCGACATATCCTCTTTTTAAATATATTCATATGCAGTGTTTTTCAAAAAGCCCCCCCCCCACTTTTCTTTGAATGGGTCAAGTTTAGAAGCCGGAATTCGGGCCGCTATTTCAGGGTAAAAATGACACTTGAATATTTCACTTGAATATAATTTTAAGTCCTAATCTTTGGCAATGGCGTACTAGCGAGCTGTCGAAAGTTGAGCTTTTTTTTACATTAAATCGGTTACTAATAATCGAAACGCTAAAACATGTCATAATATCAACCTTATTCTTTTAGAACGGTCCAATAAAATATGCAATATTTATTTAAAAAATGGAATGAAATGGAATGGAATGTTCTATATCTTATTGCACATGTATATAAATAGACCCTTTTATATACAGAAAATTAGTCTAGTGTTTCATGACTGATTTTGGAAAATTAAATGTACTGTACAACGACTTTAAGTCCTAGGTTTATGAAGTACTCAAGAGAGGTTTCAAGATGAAATATCACATGACCATTCCTTCAATTTGAAAAAACTTTCCGACATTTTGAAATTTTTAACTGCAATAATTTAATCTCTCTGAATTTACCCATTGAAAAAAATGCATATTCAAGACGAAAACTCTGACACTGGATATGGAGGTATTTGTTGTTCTATTCAATCATCAGAAGGTGCTGTTCCAGATCTCCTACAACTCTGACTCAGTTGGTCTCCAAAATGTAGTGTTTCAAACAACTGGCCTGATGACAAAGTTCTCAATACTTACTCAGCGCGTTAGCTCACCACTAATTCCAACGTCGATAATGACGACTGACATACTCGTACATGGAGAGATTAGCCGCTCACAATCATGTCGCAATACAAATGCCCCCCCCTTCTAGTATTTCTTTTGCACACCTACGATAAGAGATTCGCCCTTATGCTCTGCTATACCACTTATCTATAAAGGAGTTCGCACTTTTTTACGACTCCAAGTTTTTTTGTGTTTCAATTGGCATAAAAATTTCTATGCTGACGTTACTTCATCCTTCAAGCTCTGCCTTCCTAGCTATTCCAATTTAAAAACATACCTGGAGTAGAATATCATCGCACCTCCTGTTCACTGACACGACCTCAATCCAACAGAAAATTCTATCGCGAACTGCCTGTCCGGAAGAATTCCCAGATAAACAGAGACACTAACCTGGTGCAACTAAAGACTAGCGGGAGGTGAGTACATCAAAGTTGGCGCTCCTGCGAAAATAATTGTGTGTTGTCTTGGAGGCACTCAACTGCCCTATTTTCGGTTGTTATTTTTATATTTAGTGCAAGGAGGTCGGGAGCGACACACAGCTGAATCATATTCTAGACCGAGTGGAAATACTTAATAGACTGGTTGACTTTTCTGGGTTTGAAAATTAATTGGGCTAATGAAATTTTGTATTTCTGAAGCTTGATGTCTGGATATAAGCAATGGAGAGAATTACCCTTGGGATTTAGGTGGAAATCTGGAAAAGAACATTCATTGGAGTTGAATCAACTCTGAATTGAATGTGTTTGTGACCCTTGCGACCAATCTTGGAGACACACAACCAATGATTTTGCACTAAGTAGAATGATCCCTACGATTTGTTTGTAGTCAAAATTGCATCAGTATTCAGGATGCAAGTTCACACTACAAGTCGATCAGGCTTAAGCCGCCACTTTGACAGTTGTTGACATTTCACATTAAATTCGTTCTTTTCTGAGAAAACATATAAAAGTACGTAGGTTACATAAAATCCTGATGTTCCAGTTACCGAAAAAGGCGAAGGTTCCTGTGGGTTGCAAAAATCAGTTTAAACTGACTTTCGTCGATAAGTGTCTGCGAAAGGTTGGAAAATCTCGAAACTGGAGATACTACAGAGCAAAATATTATGTGAATTGACCTAAACATACCTTAGTCCAAAAGTTGATAGTTTCGAGATACAGGGTGTCAAAATTACAATTTTATTTTCTATTCCTAATTATTGCTTGAGAAGTATTTCAGATTTTTGCATAAACCTCGGTATAGGGAGGTTTTCTAGTATAAGAAACAAGAATCCGTTAGTTTTCATGGCCAAGCTTCTAGAGGGCGCCACTTACAGCACTATTTCGGTAAATGATTTATCATAACTTCTGTGCTACCCAGTATACAACAACTGACCAGAAAATCTTATCTTCTCGTATTTCCACAACAGAAATGGTTTACTTGTAAGGAAGTTTAACCAGGTTTTACTTCGTTAATATTATTTTCTGACCAAGCAGGATTTGGAAGGGATGGGTCCATTAACTCGCATAATCTTCACATTTATGCAGACGAAAATCCTCATGCAATAATACAAACCTGCCACCAAGTTTAATATCAAATTAATTTATGGGCAGGAATAATTGGCCCAATTTTGATTGGACCCGTTGAGTTACCACCTATACTAAATGGCCAAAGGTATTTACAATTTATTGAAGAACAATTACCCACTCTGCTGGAAGACCTTCCATTATAAACACGCATGAATATGTGGTGTATGCACGGCAGCGCTCCACCTCATTTTAGTATATTAGTTTGAGAGCACCTAAATAGAGTTTATCCAGACCAGTGAATAGGCCGATCGGGATCTGTATCGTGGCCGGCAAGATCACCAGATTTAAATCCTACGGATTTCTTCTTCTGGGGTGATTTAAAACGACGCGTTTACAATACTCCAATGGAAACTGTAGATGATCTTCGACAAAGAAGTGATAGTATAGAACGGATTAATTCGTGCTCGAGAGTGTGTTAGACAAGGTGGTGCTTATTTTGAACACTTTTTGTTGTTATTATTTCCGTTTATTACTTTTGTTGCCATCCTCATTTGTTATTGTTAAAAACCATAGCAACGCTGCTCAAAGCAACTTGATTATTATGTTATAAAAATGTTTTATCATCATGGTACAAATAATGCACTGGAACTTTCAAAAACAAATATCTCGAAAACTATTAGCTTTAGACAGTTCTAACATCAGTTTTTTGTTGTGGAAATACGATAAAATCAGATTTTTCGGACAGTTGTTGTATACATTGTAGCACAAAACAGTTATGATAAGTTATTTACCAAAATAGTGCTGTAAGTGGCGCCCTCTAGAAGTTTGGCCATAAAAAATATTGGATTTTTGTTGCTCATACTAGAAAATCTCCCTATACCGAGTTTTATGCCAAGATCTGAAATACTTCTCAAGCAATAATGAAAAATAGAAAATAAAATTGTAACTTTGACACCCTGTATCTCGCATACTATCAACTTTGGTATGTTTAGGTCAATTCACATATTTTGGTCTGTAGTATCTCCAGTTTCGAGATTTCTCAACCTTTCGCGGACCCTGTATATTATAGCCATGTGAGGTAATCTTATTTCATTTTACCTCTTTCACTGAGTACTCCAATCCAATCTAAGGTTCGTTAACAGAATTATATACTTAACAACATTGAAAAATGCAAAAAAAAGAGACCAAATTTTTTGATGGATACTGAAAAGGGGTTGTTCCTTAATCTAAGCATAAAATGAACTTGAACTGCTTTAATTTTGAATCTAAAAGTTCTCACGTTATGAGCTAAGTGCTAAGTGATTCTATGGAGGAAGCTAAGAACGCCAAAAAAAAATATGAATATCAAATTAATTGAAATACTTCTACATCTTTTTATTAGATAACTGTAGTGACAATGATACAATGATGTAGCATGAATATCCACATAATGCTCAACTAGGTATTTGCTTTCAGCCAAGAATCTGCTCGGATCACGACAGCTACATTGAAAAACTGAATAGAATTCATGTAAGGATTCCAATATCAGGTAATCACGAATTAAGCAGAGCTATTCATATATATAGTACTATACCGTTAATAAATATCCACTTTCGTTTCTTTGTCTTATTTATTTTATCCCTGTTTATTAACAATAACTGAGCGATTCATATCGCAACACAGAGAGTATTTCTAAGCCCTGCTATACGTGAGTACAGCCAGGGCGAATAATTACTTGAATATCGTTTCCAGAGAAAAGAATGTATGCCGATGCATTGGTTTGTCACTTTCTTACGCAATGGTAATTAAATTAGCCAAAAGTATATACCTACTAAGACGCGTGTGTATGACTTTCAAATTTCCTTGCAGTATTCTGTAACACACTAATAATGGACATCATTGAAATTCATTCATTACATTTTAATAACGGCAAATTTTGGACTTGATTTATCAAAAAGATTTTCATTGTGACAACGTATATGAAATCGGCTCCAAGGTTCGGTGAAAAAGTTTCACATTCTGTCATGGTCGTATTTTTATATGTCCCTAGTTAACAAGACTATGAGCAATATTGTGACTCCACATTTTTCGATGTGTAATTGGAGTGAAAATACTTTCCCGACTCATTAATCCTACGCTCAATCCCAGCCAAGAAAAACATTGAGCAATAATAAAACTTGTCATATAGGTATATTCTTTTGTAATTATAGTCTGCTTGAAATAACATATAATGTATAGTCGTAATAGAAACAGGAATTATGTATTAAGTCAACATAACTTAAGTTGTTAGGCTTCAAAGCTTTGCATTGTAAAGCTTAAACATCGGTTTATTGAGGCGACTGTGAACAATGACAGTTTTCTGATAGAATTTTGAGCTCGGTACTCTTAAGGAAACCTATAAGACTTTCCTGGCGGACATTTTCAATTTTTTACGATAAAAAAGCTACTTTTTTGGTATACTGGTAAGTTTCTGAAATTTAAGAATAAGTATGTTTAGTTAAGCACTATAAAGGAAATCAGGAAATCATAATTGTACAAAAACCGATAAAGTATCTTTTTATATAAAGAGTAGATATTATTGGCATGAAGCCAGTTATGTAGGATGTCCAGATAGATTTTGCAAGACAATATTGATCAAAGCACATACTATTTTTACTGATGAAATTGTGGAAACATCCTGAATGTAACATGGTGAAATTTTATCAACGTAAGGCACGTAGGTGTTGACAAAAATTAATAGGTAGCAGTAAAAGTTCTACAATTTTTTTTATCTGACGATTTTCGTGAACTCTGAAGTTCACATCCAAAAATAAGCCAATTTTGCGCCACCGCCAAGTAGCAATATGACTTTTGTGTGAGTAAACGGTTCCCCGCTTCCAAAGGCAATTATAGCTGGCCAAATGACAAAGAGGGTTGCTGAAACCAGAAATATAGGTCCAGAACCGCTGTGCATTTAACCCATCACAGCTTAAGAACATGTGAGATTACATGTTTAGCAAATACAGCATAAGGTTGAACGTCTCCGAGGGTTTGTCAATCAAGGATTTATCGTAATGAGGAACTACAGAAATGCTCTCATTAAGAAGATGTGAGTGTAAAGTTGAGGTAGTTAAACACTTGCTTTGTGAATATCCAACAGTACTATCATTTTAGAATTTAATCTGGGGAAGTTTCAATCTTCAATGATTCAGGTATGAGGACGTACAAGGGGTCCAGTGAGACCTAAATGCTAAATCTTAGCTGATACCCATCATTCAACACATAATACCAACATTTAGTGATGTGTAGTTCCGAACGAACTAGTTCATACGAAAGAGTCTCTTGACCAACCAAAATTAACTAGTTCACCAGTCCTCTAAACTCGTTCACCACCATCGACTGATATTGCAGGATCCCGATGATCCAGGCGAACTACGTAGTTATGAGTCGACGAACGAGAACGGGTTAGGATATCCAACCAAGTAAACAGAAGGTTGTATTACTGGTTTCATTGATACATTCGCGGTTTAGTTCAAAGATATCGAACAAGACAAAATGGAGTTCTTAAAAAAAAAGACAACAAATGCTGTTAGTTACACACGCTGAAAGATATAAAAATTAGCCAGCTTGTATGCGACATATCACCTATTAATGATAATCAATTTCTTCTTTCTGCAAGACTTGCCCAGCCTTTGAAAAAAGCCGCTCAAATGGCACACATGTCGCTATATGACTTAAACGTTTTTGAACCATCTTAAATAATCTGGGATAGACTTTTCTATTTCCTGCCACCACTACAGGAGATCCCCTCTTCTCGGTAAAAGCGGTCTATCAGAAAAATTTATCCAGTGCGATAATATCTGCCGCGACTGGATTTTGAACTCCGGAAAGTCGTTTTACCTCAACTGCAAAATGGGTCCAAAGGTCTGAGCCTATTTTCTTCTTCTTCTAATCATTTTCCGCTTGGCTTTCCTTTGTGAAACTAAAAGAGAGGGCCGTTCTCCCGAAAAGAGGACATTTGGTAACGGTAATCATAGGTATGTATTATTTATCAAAAATCAAACAAAAAACAAAAGTGATCCCACATTATTTAAGATTGTTAGAAAACGTGTATATCTCATAGCTACATCTACTATGTGAGCGACAGTTTGCTTGGGGTATTTAGGTAAGTGTAAAACATTCATCTTATGAAAAGAGAATGAGAAACCAAATAATTAACAATATTAGTGTTCCGTGGCGGGCTATTCATCCAAAAACTAACTGCGCCGAACGCTGCCCTCAGTGATCAGATGAGAGGCGGTGTTTTCACTGACATGATGCATTATATGGGATTGTTGCGTAAAATAGTTTGTTCGCGAACTAGTTCCTAAGACTAGTTCGTCGTAGAGAATGCCACGTATTCAACCAGTTTACCAATATAAACTGGAAACACATCAGCATCTACAAAACGGCTGGCTGATGGGTTATATCCCAGTGCCATTAATAAAAAAAAAACCTACAACGCATATGTTTTAAGAAATTCATGAATGTTGTTACTTCCATTCTCTTCTGGACATCGACCAACCTTTGTGCATCTCTCGCTCAAAAGCGTTTTCTCTACTTATAACTTCCAAAAAACTAGGTTGTTAAAGAGTAATAATATATGTACTGTATCGCCCATGCGTCGGCCAGAGTCAATCACAAAGTAACAAATTACCTATTTGACCTTCATATCAACGCACGCTGTCCAGATATTCCCCAAAAATCCAAGAGAGTTTAAAGATAGATTGTGGCATATACCGGTAAGCTGTGCCTGTGCGATGCTAATGCCGGTGTTCCGTTAGTATCCTATTTATACTCTCCCCAGGGACGTATTGGATGGGGGGGGGGCAGAATTAGGGACACGATTTCCAATATTTTTGGTCATTTTTTAATTGGGATCGCTCAGAGTCAATAATTGTTGATTGTCAAAGTGGCTCTAAGACCTCGGTTCTAGCGTCATAGTCAGTTTTCTTTTGATAAAGCTCGTACAGTTTTAGTATTTAAAACAAACTGCACTGGTTCATCCTAAACTTGACCCAAAAAGAACATAAAAAATATCTCATTTCATGTTTCGTGCTATCATCTGTCAATGGAAAATTTCCTTACATCTCGTTGACTTTTTCCGTGCTGTTATGGAAAATTTTCGAAGAGAAGAGAAAACCGTGCAAAAACTGGCTGTTACAAATGGTTGCGTGCAAAGCTACAAGTAAAAGCTGCAAAATGTGATACTGTTGGTACTTGACAACACCAGCACGAGCACCTTCCGGTCGTGCGATATTTATGCACTGAGTACAAAACTAGTTCAAAATATAAACCAAAAGAACGTGAATATACAGGTATACACTGGTTTTGACAAAACAACACAAAATGTGCACCGACGCAAAACTAGTTTCACCAAACGAAAACGCTAACGCCAATAGTACCTGTATTATTTTTTAACTGATCAAACATAGGGATAATAGGTTCGTATTCTGTAAATTAGAAGACACCTATTTTGTATGAAAGGACGTAATTTTTAACTGGATTAAACAATCAACAAACGGTGATAAAAAAATACAGGGCTGCCCATGATCAGCCGAACCTTTGTTGATTAGTTTGTCTAGCTAAAAACATAAGGGACGGTCCTAGATGTGACACGATTTTTAATTTTTTGTCGTGTTTGAATCAAGAGATATTGTTCAGATCAAAGTAGTTATTGAATGCCAATGTGGTAATAAAGACCTAGGCTCCTGCCTCATAGCATTGATGAAGTACCATGCTCATTCCTATAAAATATCATAGACTTAGTTGTAAAGCCTCTGAGAGCACTGTTAAATCTGTCTTTTGCAGAAGGTATATTTCCTTATAAGCTGGAAGAATCACTGTTATACCAATCTATAAAAAAGATGATATCACCAAGATGGCTAATTATAGGGGCATTTCTTTGATATCCGTACTCGCAAAATGTTTTGAAAAGGCTTATTATAATAAACTGATAAAATTTGCTGACAAATTCAATATCATCAATAGGCACCAATTTGGATTTAAATCCAAATTGATACCTTTTTCTGTGGAAAAACCTACCTACACACGATGCAGTATTTATTGTCTTTGTGTGGCTTTATCTTAACCCGCCTTGAAAAGAAAGAAAAAATCTGTTGTCTCTTTATAGATTTAAGCCGTGCTTTCGACACTGTCAACCATGCTCTTTTACTCGAAAAGCGTAATAACTACGGAGTCAGAGGAAGCGCTTTAAATTGGATAGAAAGTTAACTATCGGACAGGGAACAAAGAGTTGTCATTAATAATGGTAGATGTAAGTTATCTTCTAGCGCCAAGGTTGTCTTAACTGGTGTTCCGCAACGAAGCATACTAGGGCCTCTATTGTTCTTGTTGTTTGTCAACGATGCGCCCATTTTCATGGAGCAGCATTTTGTTACATTATTACAACTCAGCTCAGTACCGAGTTGTCAGTTGCATCATATCACATGGAGAGGTACTGTGTAAGGAATAACATAGAACTTAATGAACAGAAGACGCAACTGATGCACTTTTGCTTGCGAGAGACAGATTGTGATATTGACCTCAAAATTACCGGAACGAGGGTGAACGAGGTTCAGGTCACTAAATTCCTGGGTGTTATGATCGATTCAAGGCTTACTTGGAGGGATCATATTGACTGTTTAGTCAACAAAATATCAAAGAATTGCTTTGTGTTATGGAGAATAAGGAAGTTTGTCAGCACTGAAGTGCTTAGGATGTACTATTTTGCTCACGTACGGTCAGCCATGAATTACTGTATCGTTTGCTGGGGTAGCAGCTCACATACATTATCGGATTTGCTACTTGTGCAGAAGAGAGTGATTCGTACAATGACATTTAGTAATAAGCTCACTTCTTGTTAGGAACTATTCAAAGATCTCCACATTACTCGTATAACGATATACTCACTTTATGTTTTTAATTGTGTATGTCATGTGCGAAAGAACTTTGAAAAATATGAGTCGCGAAGCAATGTGGAGAGTGGTTACAATCTAAGGAATACAGGTACATACTGTCTGCGTACCCCTCAACAGAGCCTTGCTTTATCAGCAAAGGGTCCCCTCATAATGCCTATCATATTGTTCAAAAAGTTGCCAATTTTTATCAGAGCTGTCACCAATGCTTTCCAACCCCGAGTTGAAAGTCTATTTATGGTAAATCCTTTTTACAGCATTGAAGAATACTTACTAAATCAGACTTGTAAATTGTATTATTTCAAACAATATATTTTTAATCTGTTGTCAATCTGTTCGTCCGTCTCTTTTTGTTTATTTATTTTCATATCTTTTTAATTTGTTTGTTTATGTTTTTATTTTGTATACATTATGTTTGTATTATTTAATTTATTTAGAGATATCTGGATCACAACTTTTTGAGTATTTTTTTCTCATTCATCCTTGACAATTTGCTGATACTTTTTTAAGTCAAATGTCAATAAAGATTTTATTTATTATTTATTTATTTATTTATAACGTATTGTCCAAGTATATGCAATCTGCTGTATTTTTAGCCTCACATACAATTTCCATCGTTACAACCATGTTGCCAAGCAGGGTTGCAGTAATTCTCTTAGAAGTGATGAAAAAGCTTAATTTTCCGCGCAGGTTGAAACCTAAATGCCAGAGCACCGCCGCTGCTATGAAGATTCCAAAAAACTTTGTTAATCCGATTTTTTAACTGCCTAGATTGGTCCACAATCTCGACTCCCTAGGGACCACTTAAAATTTAAAAGAAGTGGTTATCAGTATCAATGACCATGATAATTTTTTCTACAATTTATTCTTCGTAGTATGCTTGAACAGTGCAACTGCAGCCTGCAACAATATGCGTTGTTTTTGTAAACTCAAAACCAGCTCTTTACTGTTACGCTTGTTCAATTAAACCTGATGCTAAGGAAGTACCATGTAGAGCTTTGAGGACATCAGGTAGTGAAAGTATGTTATAATACAGGATATCGAAATTTTGTTGTATTCCATCCTACATAACCCTTAATACCATATGTCGTATGATCACTTCATAATGTTTTATACACAAATTTTGAATTTTTAGTTCAGAGCAGACTACTGCCCTGCTTCGTCAACAATCTGAGAGGCAACGACGCTGAGAACTAAAGACGGTGCTTGACAAATATGATGATCAGTGGCCGATCTAATGTCTCACAGGTCCCAAGCAAAGGCTTTGTAGGGGGCTAAGAATATGATTGAAATGGCACTGTAACAGAGCGTAATCCACCGGTGAAAAAAATCGGGGAGCAGGGGGATGCACCAATGTAAAGATACCCAAGATACATTTTCTCACTCTATTGGCCTTTCACCGCCGAGGGTGACAATGCATCGCGTGCAACATCTTAGATACGCTTCTGATGATAGTTGTAAGCATGAGTGGTTGGTGACGCCAAGGCACATGCTTTTTTTCAATGACTTCAATGACTACTACTAATAATGCTGTTGTTTTTTCATTGAGAGTGTATTTGATAGAAATTGTCGTACAATAATCCTTGTGGTGAGTCCTGATGAAGGAAATAAACATTTTCGGCAGTCCTACATCAACAAAGAACAAACGTTCTTTCCAGCTTGAACTTCTTTGCGGCGAGCCTGCAATCTCAGGATCCTTGTACTACTATAGTCAGCCAAGATTATACTCCTCTTTAAGTTTATTTTCAGGCTTTCATTTGGCGGAATATACGTTAATCAATACTACATAAACTTCATCTTTATACAGCACAGTGTTTCCTAACCATTTCCTTGCACAATGCGTGCAGATATTTTCGATACACTTGCTTCACTTTGTCCTATTGACTATGACTCTAATAGTCTGTGAAAAATGCAGGTATCTCAAATCTCAATCAGCTACCCCCCGCGAACACTTTTTAAAGCACGCCAATGCCAATACTTGATTCTTTTATTCACAAAAATCGGCAATCTTATTTTTAGAACACAAAGTGCAACGGTTTCTCTTAAAATGGCGTCAGGCCCGGTATCACTTTTTTCAAAACTGACACCGACCATTTTGTCCACCCAATTGCCAAAATTTATTTATAAAAGACCTTGCATGCAATGTATATGGCAAACTATCTATATAGTTAGGTTTGGCAAATGACCTCGACAACTTTTGTTTTTCATCGCACACCAAGAAATAGCAAAGCTTTTGATCAGAGCTTTGTAATAAACTTTATAGAGCGTAAGATAAAGCTAGTTAGCTATGGCTTCGATGTTCTACTGTTTTATAGCATGCTAGATGAAGGTGGTACTTACCTCTAAATGTAGTTAGGAATGTGAATACGGCTTATGTAAAGCACTAGGAAAGGAAAATTGCGTGCAAAGCTGTGAAACTCAGGCCTGATTTATGATCACGTAACAGAATAGCTTCACGTCGCGACGCCTCAGTCGTTTTGAACAGAATAAGAAGCGTCGCTGCGGTATGCCGTCGAAATATCGCAGATCTACCATCTCCCACTCGTCCAGATTGTATTATTTTTGTGAAATTTTGTATGTTTGTTTTTTCTGGGGTTCTCCGAGATTCGATAGCTGGCCAGGCACCCACGCAGATTTTTAACACTATTTCGATTCTATTATTACTCGAATCTTATATCTACGGGGAAAATGGATATTGGATAGTATACAAAGAATAAACTGCCGTGTTGGAGCCCACGGCTCTGCAACTTAGGCTGTTATATTCACCGCGGGTCAGAAACGTCTATTTAACGCCCTAGATACATAATTAACAAGATATCTGCGACTGAGCGGTAAAGCGAATATGTTTTTTGGGCGTTTAGTGCTAATTTTTAGCCACACATGCTGGTTGGATTAGCTTTAACACCCGCTATCTTTGAATTGATCCACGCTGGCTGTCCTTGAACATTTTAACAATTTTTGGGCACGTAATGAAGTGTTCATTCTTTTCAAGAGACAAAAAAGTTATATCATTAGCTGCATAATGCGATTTTTTATATCTGGCTGGTCTACATTTTTCTTTTGGGAATATTATTCATAAGACTGCTCCCCCCTCCCGAGACGGCACTGGAATTCATTATTACCTTCTAGTTTTTGTTAACCAAAACAAAATCGACACAAGTATATTTGATATATTTATAGATTATACAAGGGACACAAGTACAAGATTTAACTACTAAAATCTAGTATTTTTCCCGTGTACGATTTAATATTGAAAAATTATATTATTACAATATTTAAGTCAGAAAATTATCGATTTGAAATTTGAATTTTGAAAGTAGTAGGTTATGTTGTACTTATAGCGACAATTAGACCTGCGTTGCTAAGGAAACTTTTAAAGTAATCAAATAGCTGTCAATGTAATTTTGTAATTTGATTTAAAAATTGTGAGCTTAGTGGTTGTTTAGAAGTTATTTTTATTACTATAACGTAAAAAATGTCTATTTCCGAGTTTTCTTTGACTCCACCGGAATTAGTAGAAGTAGCCAAAGTAGCGTCACAACAATTACTGCCAGCTAAATATGTATTTACAATATCCAGAAAAAAAGTACTAATTTTTTTCCTGGGGAAAAACGTAATTTCATAAAAAGTGACATTTTGTTACCTGTCAACATGGATAAAATGTCAAACTTTTTTACCGTCACAGAAAGAAAAACATTTTTTCAACTTTGACATCCTGTATCTTGGAAATCACATACTTTCTAGGTCACTTGATTTTGTGAACTTTTCTACTTGAATTTGCTTCAGGAATGCGCACTTGTTATTACGGCCTATCATCAAGTAACACCATGTACATGCTTTTTGTATTTTAAAAAAATAGGAGATCATACTTTTGTATGTATATTGATGGCAATAAGAGCTGTTCGGTCTACTGAAAACATAAATGGGTGGGGATTTAGAATAAAACATGATTACTTATATAACATTTGATTAATGTTTATCATCAATGTTTATTTTGATATTACATGTATAATAGACAAGTAAGTTTATCTGATAAAACCACAATCTCGCAGTAAGGAAGGGAAAAATCTCAAGATAGTGGAGATTTACATAAATCCGATCTCGCATGTCTACATTATGTATTTGCGTGTTATGGAACAACAAAATGTTGTGTCCCGAAAAACTAAGGCCTATTGGACGGCCCTATATACAGAAACTATTTTTTAACTTCATTTGTTACTTAGAACAGTACTGATGCTATCAACTTCCAAGGTTCTAAGAACATATATACTGAAATACAAGAAGCCCTTATGTAAGGACACTAGCTATTAAGGGTCAGCTGTCAAAGTCAAAAAGTGATCAGGGTCTATAAAGGGTGGGGGGGTGGAAGAAGTTCATATTTCTAAATGATGAAATCCTTGAATTTTAATATCTTAGCTTACGTATTTTTAGAGCCTAACGTTCGCAATTATGGCTTTTTTATCAAAAATTAGGCCATTTTCAAATAATTAACTTAGCATTTTTATATGAGATTATGGTCGTAACACAATAAAATATCGGATACACAAAATATACAAAAATAAAAGTGAAGTGTTGCTCCACTGTATGTATATTAAAAAAAAAGTAGAAGTCTTATTACAATTGTGTGTATTTCAACTTTTGGTTTTATTGTGAGCGCAGGGAAGCAACACTTTCATTTTTATATATGGTTTGTGTCTTAGTGTAGTTTAATATAGATTTGTAGTAGAAAGTGTTGCGACATTGAGCTCATATAACACGAACATACAGTAAGTTAAATATGGAATTTTGAACAAAAATGCCAAAATGGTGAACTTTGAGCTTTTAAAGATCAATCAAGTAAGAAATTAAAAATAAGAATGTTAATATACATTAAAGAATATTTAAATGCCAAAAATGTAATGGACACTTTCAACTTGAAAGTGAGTTATTTCGAGGACCGAAAACACTGCTTATAGACCTTGATCCTTTAGTCTGAGTGCAAAGTTTAAAATCACCTCATTATTTTCTTGATTTCAAAAGTATTTGGTTTGTTGTTTCAACCTTGGAAGTGACTGAAAGAAACGTCTATTGAAGGTTTAGATATTACTCCAATGAGTATATTTTTAGGCCTCGTTTTTTCAACACGTCATAAAATAAATCACATATGTAACCTTCAAAACTAGTTCACACAATTTTTCGTTATAAGCTACTTGAAAACACTAGTCAAAATCAAAGATGTACAGTGTGTCTCGCTTTATAGTGAGTATCTAGAAAAAAAAAGTTATATACTAAAGTTGTAGGATCTAATATAAAGTTTTATATGCAACATCATTTTCACATACAGAATGGCTCAGATAAATGCTATGGAATGAAGTTCAATTCGTTCAAATGTATAATTTTAGCGTAAATGAATTTTTTCGGATTCCAAATATATAGTTCATACTTATTTTCATTAGTTTGAGCAAAAACTCAAATTTTGTGTTTCATTTATTCATGTGTACCTATTCCAATTCAAACTAGTTTGCATCTAGACGCTTATGCAATATGGTATAGGGTTGGGATACATTATGATTTAATAAAATTCAAGCGTTTGGATAAAGTAATGAAATAAGCATAATAGACTATATGTATTTTTAAAACGAAAAAAAGCTCTATCATTTTAACTAAAAATATACAGATTGATTAATTTTAAAAAAAACTTAATTCGAGAGTATTTTTCTGAGACATTTCCTGAAAAACTCTATATTAAGCACTACACCTTTTGATATACATAGATTTTTTTCTAAAAGTTCATACCAAAAAGTTAAGAGGGGGTCAGTCAATTTATATCAAATCTATCAAAAATCGGGTAACCATGTGAACTGAGATTGAAGTGACAGTTTAAATGACAGTAGATCATAACTGTATCGCCATTGGTTAAAAAAACTACGGCAGTGTTGCCAAATCGATATTTAAATTTGACTTACTGCTAAACAAACCGTCATAGTAAGCAAATAAGTATAATAAAACAGCCTAGTCAGCAAACAGATTTTGGAACACTAGCTTAGTCGAGGATTTTGTTTCATTTTCATTGAATGTACATTTATTTTAACAAAAATCTTAACACCTATGCCAATCAGAAATATAACAATTTTTACACAAAAAGATTCTTGCCTATTGACTAAACTTCATATATGGCACTTCTAAGCATTTTGTGTAAAACAATTCTGAATTTTTCTTGCGATTGGCTTCACATAAGAAATTGTTTCTTCGTTTTTTCTTCTTATATGAAATACCACAGTGAATGAGTGCAGGTATACAAGGACAATCCGAAAAACGGTGTGTAATTTCTACTATTCAACATTTAAAAAAATAAAATACACTATATGTTACATGGAAATTTGAAAAGTGGCTTGGTGCAGGAAATATAACGGCTCACACTGATTTTGTAAAAAAAAGTGTTAAATCATTAATTAACGTATTCTACTTGGAGGCACCCAACCACATACTGTATTCTGGCGTCCCAAAAGCGATATGAAACATACTAGTGCCATCTACAGTAACAGAACACAAAAATGACTTCAAAAATCAAACTGAAACAGAGCTACATTGGTTCTGTTACTGTCTGATAGATGCCACTAAGATCCTCAGTCGCTTTTGACGCCTCTCTAATGCCTAATTTAAAATGGTATCTTCAGGTGAAAAACGTTAATCAATGCCTAAACATACCCAATTAAAATAGGTATTCGACACGCCTAAAAGGGATTGAAGATCCTAGCCTCAGCTAGCACAAGCACGTCAGAATGACGTCGAGAAATCTGGTAATAACTCGTCAACTGGTGTGATTGATCCAAATATGGATGTAGTAATGACGTCTACTCACCAGTTGTGTACGTGTATTGACGTTGTGATCACCCATACGTATGATTTTTTTGTTCATTTAGAATCAATCTCTCCGATTCAAAACGGATCAAGTCAGAGAAATAATTGTCTCATTTCATCCCGCATCACGTTTACTCAAACCAACCCAAAGTTGTTTAAAATAACAAATTATTACGGTGTTGCCGTATAATATTTCATTTCTCTTTTACATTTCTAGCGATTCGATATATATTATTTAATGATTTTTAAGAATAAGTGCGAGTGCAAAATGAACAAAAAATGACCTTATTGGACGAACGTTTAGATAGAACATAAAAAAACAAAAAATATATATCACATTTTAGCTATCCAATGTATTAAGTATTCTTGGAAGTGTTTCTACGTTTAATCTAGCAACGCTGTATCGAGTGACAATAGATAGTGAACGACAATCGTGGATCGCTGTAATCGACGTTATTCTTTCTCGCTTCCGCCATTTGTACTTGGTGGCCGCGTCTCGTTACTCCAACCTCCACGTACTGTGTATAGAAATGGCAACCCTAGCATAGTATTCCGATCCCAAACGTCACGCGAAATGGCAAAGTGAGAGATGAGTAATAGGTCGTCTTTCATCGCTAGGCGAGCAGCATCGAGCCAGAATTGCAATGGTGCTATATCTATGTAATACTACTGGTAGCACAATATATGATTATTTAAACAAGCTAAAACTGATTATTCATTATACATAATAAACGTATTATTGACGTCTGCCATATGACGTCATCGGCATGTGACATTAGGTCATTTTTATGTTACTTTTAAGTCATTCACCTCGTCATTTCTGGTCATTTCCACTTTGCAACGTTATTTCCACGTGCTTGTGCTATCTGGAAACATCATATCTGAAACAGTAGCAAAAGCAAACACTCTAACTCTTCCTCAAGTATAGTTCTAAATTGATTTTTGTGATTTATTACTACCTCATAGATAGCGCTAGTATCTTCCAGGTCCCTTTTAAGATGCCTAAATACATTAATGAATATCTTCAAGTAGAATACGTTAACCAATGGTCCAACTTAAGGGTTGACAGAAAATAGAGGAGAGGAATATTTTGAAGTATGATTCTATATCTCCTGCTCCAAATATTTGATGTTCTATAAAGGAAAGAGACATTACTATTGCTTGGCAAAGAAACTGCAGACAAATATGGCGAGCTGTCGTAGACAAGCGACCTCTTAAAACTACTCTTAACTACATCGAAAAAACCCTAAATCGGTCGCTTACTGTTTTGTTTTGCCATTTCTAGCGCCGTATAAAAGTAACTATATAGTTATAAAAACCATTGCAGAGCATTCAGTACACTTTATTTACATTGTAGATTATACTGTATGCCTAATATTTAAAAAATACCACGTGTTATTTTTCCAACCTCGTGGTTTGTCACAATGGTTTTTTGGAAAAGAAGCTCCACAAATCTATTGTACTGTTGCCAAACTGTTTCCTTGCTCTCAAAATTGTGAGGCATATGAGAGTAGCATGCTATAATCTAAAATGTGCAAGATTGTCTGCAAAGGTCTTTAGAGCTATCTGTAAACACGACAAAATAGGTATCATCAGACTACACTCAAAAATTCAACTTCCCTTGAATCACATAAAAACTTTGAAAACAGTAACATTAATTGTTATAGCTGAAGAGTAAGAGAGTAGGAATATTCGAGAAAGATAGTTACAATATTATCTTAGAGAAGAGAAAAAGTTGGGATATAAGTTTATCGAAGAAGTTTTGAGAAAATCGAACTGACAGGTAAATAACATAATGAGATAGGAATAGGATACACATGTGAAATGAAAAAAAAAGGCACGAAACCTTCATGCTTCAACTCACCCAATAATTCAATAATAACTTTGCCCACATTGTCCATATGTTTTGAGACATATAACAGAATAATTTTAATTCTTTCAATTACTTTTTATATCAAATATATCCTTTTTTTTAACTACATCCATTAATTTTGAAGGGCCATGTTCACCTATCTCATTACAGTAAGTACCATGTTTTTTCCAGGCTGGACTTTTCCAAAAGCGTTTTGAGGAAATGTACTACAGAAACTTCGATTTAACAATTCCTAATAAGCGTTTTAAAATATTCGATCTTGGAAAAGTTCAATCTGGATTCACTACTTAGAATGGAAGACTTCCTTAGATCTCCGTAGAAAGCTGGTCAAGCTGGCAACATTGCGTTACGGTATGAACCAATCCCATAGCTTTGCTTCAACGTACTTTCTAACGAACCGGTTGATAACATCATGCAATGTTGTCAGTTTGATGAACTTTCTACGGAAATCATAACAAATCTTCCCCTAGAATATAGTCAAAAATCTCTTAGCTTAAATTTAAATTAACTAAAACTATGCGAGGGTTTAGCTAGATCCTCAGTTTTCGGTTGACAATTGACACTCAGAGTGAGCGATATATAAACCACACAAAGGGAAAGTAGATCGGCTAAACAGGCTAATAAGGAGTCAGAGATCTAGAACTGAATAATATATCATAAAATGAGTTTTCTTGACTATAATAATCTCTATTTTCAAACAACAATAATAATAATAATACATTGAAAATCTCACACCGAACATAAAGTATTTAGATGTGATTGAACATAAGATATAGAACAATTTCATCAGTAATATGACAAGCTAAAAAGCATATTCTATGAGGTCCAAAAATTTGTTTGATTACATTTTTTGGAATGATAACGTACCTTTGTTTTTTAACCCGACAGGTTTTCGTTTTAACTATTCTTGTCCGTAATGTTACGTCATTTGTAAAGAATTTCAAAGTCTACTGTTTCAGTCCCAAAATGTGGCTCCTAAATAAGATATAGTTTAAAGGTACAAAAATTTAATATATAAAACATGTTTTTATAATGTAAAATTCAAGATTGTTGCTACTGAACTTGTCAAACTGGGACGTTGCCAAAATTCCTCGCGATCACACAAGAGTTTGACGCAGAGAGTAAGGTATGCAAACGCAAAAGGTGTAAAAGTCTGTTGTCTTTCACATTTAGAGGGTGCCTGGGAAGGAGAAATAATTTTGGGATATTATTTTCACAGAAAAAATCATCCAAGCTAACAATCATAACAATATCTTTATTGGGGTCTGTTATAAAACGTGGCCAAATTAAACATTTTTTAAATAATATATAAAATTGATTTCACCAAATGAAAAATCAGAAAAATCCAATAACGGTGTCTCTTTGGAGGTCCTGAAGATTTTTCCAATGCCTCTGAATATTTTTGTACTTCTCGAAAACAAATGTATCTGTTATTGGCTAATTTATTTCCCAAGAAATTATTTAAAAAGACTTGAACAAGCTTGTTTGTATAGCGAACACCCGGTATAATAGTCTATCGAATCAATATCAAAATATTTGGGTCAATCGCAAAGATCCGACGGAAATCTTGCTATTTTACTCATATTAGTTGCACTCTTTGACCTTGTCCAACTTCCATGACTGTGTTTACATCCACTTTATGTCGGATTTGAACAATATTCAGGTAACTGTTAGTTTGAATGACTTACCCTGCATATTCTGTTTGACAGCCTCGGTCACTCCACAGAGAGATAACGATCATTTTCCCTAAATTATTGTCGTTATAATAAATTAGAAATCCGTGCGAATTCGAAAAACCTTACAGAAACAGATTTAAATATATTTGTATCACTATGATACAAACCAATACACATATTAGATATCGCCTATAAGATTACGTCACTTCTCTAGTAATATAATACTTATATTATTAAAACTAAATTTTCAGTTCAATATCACGAAAGAATAATGAAACAGATAATATCTAATGAAATAGGAACGTTTTTCTCTAAACTCTACTGAAGTACAAAACATGTGTCAGTGGTGCCAGACGTTGTCGCATTCTAAAAACCAATGAACTTTAACGCTTCATGTGAGCGGTTATTTGAACTGGTAGTACGCGCTTCAATTGCTACAGTTCGCTCATTCTTTTTCATTGCGTTTGTCATATTTTTTGAGGTTCCATACATATTTAAAAGTTACTTTTGCTTGGTTCTCATTATCTCTGTTTTTAGTATTTTAGATTAGGATTTATGCAGCACCACGTTACAACATAACAAAACGTCTAATAGACATCTAGATCTAGACCTCTTCTCCATTTGATATCAGAAACCCTCGCATTCGATAAGCGAGAACGATAACACTCGGCAACCTGCTCAGTTCTTGAGAGTCTAGAATCTAGATGCGCATCTGTCCGCGAAGCAACCGAGTTGTACTGTTCCCCTAGTAAGGCGGAGCTTCAGCAGCAGACGGGCATGACTAAAGGAAGGCGGGGACACATAGGGTAGGGTTCACACTGTAGCCCCTCACTCTAAGGATGAGGCTTAGACGCATGGCCTAGGGCGCGATCACACTGCATGCACCGAACGAATCATAGTAGCCCCTCTACCAGTAAGCGGCGCTTTAGGGGGCGTGGCGTGGCCTTCCACAGAAGGTGCAGCTTCACGATGGCATGACCTAAGGATAATTAAGGCGCGATCACACTGCATCCACCGAAAGAATCGTTGCAGCCGTTTTCTTAGTATGTGGATCTTTAGGAAGGCGTGGCCTAAAGATAGCTGAGGGGTTATCACACTGCATCCACCGATCGATTGGCCTAGAGATGTATGAGGCTAGGATCACGCCGCAGCCCTTCCCATTGAAGGAGGAGCTTCACGGAGGCGTGATTTGGGGACATTTAGGAATCAGAAGTAGACTACTGCGTATGTGGATCACACTGTAGTAGTCGGACGATAGAAGGGTCGCTTTTGGCACCCTCTATGAATTCCTCGAGACTTAGTTTGCCGTCTTTGTTACGGTCCATCTGCCTAAAGATCTTGTCGGTGCGCTTCTCGGGCGTGCTTTCGTCCTCGGGCATTTTCATGACACTGCCCACCATCTTGTAGATAGCCTGAAACAAAAAACCTTCATTATACAAAATGGCAACAAAAACTCCAGCTTTTATATAGCTTTCCTATAGAATAATATGGCGAGACTTTCGGAACCGAGATTTCCTGGGACTACTCCTTAGTCTTTACATACACGATGATACGGATTAGCTGTAAGAGGGTAGGGTAGAAATAATCCCCTTTGATTCCAACATACTTGGTTTAACGTTAGGATTTCTTTGCGGAAGTACATGTCTGAAAGTCTGTCAAAATATTCATCTGCAGTTCTCTTAACTCCGGACTCAACAACGCTTTCCATAAAGAAGTTTCTTCAAATCTGGGAACGGATGGAGGTCCGGGAACGATAACGATAATAGAGGGGTGGAGAGTTGATCGAGCAAATCGTATTCTACGTCCAGCAGTTTTCTTATTGTTGATAAAGGTGCGCTTGTAGTGTTTGTGATGTTAAATTCTTTGACGTCGCAAATATCACTTCAATAGAGTTTTACTGATTTATATATTCGCTCAGAGTTAGTGGAGTATATTTGTCTGTTTTTATGATGGTGGCATAGCACTTGGACTCTGACTGTACGATAGGAAGTTTACATATCTCTACTCTTGTTATGTAGATTGAGCATGTTTATCAGGCCTGTACCTCCGTCGGCCCTCTTCAGTTTTATTCGTTCTACTGCTGCTTTGGGATGATGGATTCGATGCTTTGTCATTGCAAGTTTTTAGTTGTATGTATAGCTCCGTTTGTCAATTCATATGTATTAATTGCTGACTATTCAGTTTCGACTATAATGACGTTGACTCGTTGGATATTTCTTTCATGATTTTCTGTACTCTTTCACAGCTGTATTTGTCGATTTCCTCATCATTTATTGGATCTATATCCGGAAGTTGCATCCCTTCTATTCTAGACACTATCTGTTTTCCTCTTTAATTTGTCTGACTTCTACATTTATACGTGCCTAAAAGTCGGTTTCTTTTTGAAAATATAATATCCTTACCGTAACAATCTCTAGCATCTCCTGCCTAGAAATATACCCATTCCCATCCAGGTCGTACATGCTGAACGCCCATTTGAGTTTCTGCTCCAACTTCCCTCTGGAAGTAACCGAGAGAGCACAAAGGAACTCCCGAAAGTCGATGGTACCATCTCCGTTCGCGTCAAATGTGCGGAACACGTGTTCGGCAAATTTGCTAGCGTCCCCATAAGGAAAAAGTTACCGTAGATCTTCTTGAACTCGTCCACGGACAAGTGGCCGGACGGACAGTCTTTCAGGAAGCCCTTGTACCATTCCTGGATCTCGGCATCTGCAAGAAATCAAAGAATTTTAGAATAACGTGATTTTACTTATTATATTTCCGTCATCAAGCCCTCTCATTTTATACGCATAGTATAGAGTTGACTTTGGTAATAATAAACGCCATTTTGGACCAATCTCCAAATTGGATTTACGTATACTAATTGACATCAAAGGATGAAGTTACATTGTCAAGCTGACAATAGCCCGACCTGTCGTCTCCGCGGTCAGCCTGTAACCGTTACTGACATTTTATTGTGCACTAGCCGTTTCCCGCCACTTCGTACGCTTGAAACTATTAAGTAAAACATTTTTTTTTAAGTAATAACATGAAATTTTCGATCACGTTTTGTGAATGATGGCATTAGTAAATAAGTGCCAGCCAATTTAATTGCTTGAGAATCTTGAATACTTTATTAGTGGCGCGACCTACACGTCAGGGAGGCAGAAAGCTAGTAGCATATAAAAAGATTTACAATGCTTCCATCAGAAATTCTACTTTCCACCATTAATTAAAGTATTTTCCTATATGCTGTATTTGGACGTTCACTTATAATTTCCATCGTCACAACTAAATTCCCTTGACAGTATTAAAAACATGCTCCACTTTCCTTTCAAAGAAATACGTCCACTTTTGAACACGTTGGCAGCTAAATACAGTACATATGGTTGGTTTGGGTATCTTATGCTGCACTAGGTTAGTCAATGTTTCTACCAACTTACATACCTGAGAATTCCGTATTTTGTTTGAGATCCTCAAGAACTTCAGGCTTGAGCTTGCTATTCTGCTTTCCCATGACTAGAAGACACTCCCAACAGCTAAGGACGTGAAATCTTGGTGTGGAGCTGTAGCCCCAGCTAGCTCTTCACCAAATTGTTTCGTACCAATTGCTCCTCATTGATAGACCTAAGTTTTCTATGTTCTGGAATTTCACATTTTTATTATCTATATGGTCTAACAATCTCATCTTCGCCCAAACCATCACTCGTTTATAAATGGTTGCCCTTTCGGGTGATTTTGACTTTGACCTCCAAGGTCTCTCAATTTCGATCATCAGAATGGGTACAAGGAAAAGTCTAATACTTTCAAAAATAATTTGAAGGCTGAATAAAAAAATATTTGAAAAATACGAATACAAAAACGCGTACTCCAGTTGTAGGAACTATCTTTCTTACGATTTGACCTTGACCCTGAAGATCGGGTTTTCCCGAATATTTTGCTCTTGAAATAAAAAAATATGGATGCTATTGGATGTAATTTATGAGGGTTACTTCAAGGTCAAATCAATGAATAATGGTAATATTGTAAAACTAGGTAGGGTATTTTCAGAAATCTTTGTATAGAATATCGATACTTTTTACCTCAAAAAAATTATATTTAGGGTGACTGCACTCTATTCTAGCATAAGTACAAAATTTTACTTCCAAAAGTTAGAATAGGTTCTATGCGCATGCGGAATAAACATAAAATCCTATGGCTGATTTTTTTTTACCAAAAAAAAACGAGTGAATTAAATGGTCAGAATTTCGAACGGTTTTTTTAATACCCTTGCGAAAAAACGAGAATAAACTGCATGGTTCTTGAAAAATTCATGTAAGCAATCTATTTCAGCCATTAACTGTTCAATTTATTCTAGGGAGAAAATACCCCAGTAGAATAGGTTTAAGTTTGATTTTGACCTTGAATGTCATGCCTTTGAAAACGAATCTTGCGTGGTCTCTGGCTTTTTGTTTTTTATCTAAGGTATGAATGCAGTAAAAAATCAATACCCTTAAATATGCATAATATTTAATTGTCATAATATTTAAGTGATAAAAATTCAAAGACAATATATTTGACGTCGTGTTAATTACATTTTGTTTCCTAAATGCTCCTGGCCTCAGTTTTGTCAAACAAGTAAATATCTACGTCATAAGAAACTTTAAAAATGAACACCAACAGGTATCATTGGCTAGTACTTCCATTGATGTCATTTTTTAAAATTTCTTTGTACAATATTTATTAATTCTAAACATATTTAGTCAGGAAGACAAATCAGTAGCTTAAAAAAATTACTGACACGTGCTGGTTGATTTGACAATCCGAAGTACTAACATTATTAACGTTGATGTTTGATTAAACACTCAGTTGTTCCTTACGGGATGCTTATTGTGAAGATGCTTTACTCTCCTTGTCACTCGGGAGTATCAGGCGGGCTGTCAAATATCAAACAAAAGAGGCTGCCTTTTTTTAGCTCTAAGCCCGCTTGTCGTCAATATCAAGTTATTATTAACATCCAGCAAACGTTATTACGCAAACAAGAAGGTAATTTCTTCTACGAATACGAGGTTTTCGCCTCGGCTATGTTTATCATATTTCTACTGATTCGTCACCTAGACTACACAAATGGAACGTGTTGAACCATTTCTATTGAAGACCATTCATACAACATGATACGATTAAACATCTAGATTATGATAATATTACATAATATACAATATGTGCAAGTAGAAAAATATGACGATAAAGACTGATAATACATATACGACCATCTCGTCGCCATCATTTCACATGATAGATCACACGTTTGGTATAAAAATAATAAATGCAAGCGGAAAAATTATAGTATATTCTATAGATAATAGATAGTTGTATATAAACAAGATGATATATTGATATATAAAGTGTATATGAGTGAAACTATTGATCAGATTTTGACGGGACTTATCACCTTTAATTTCAAATGTGATAACAGATAACTCATCAAATAGTGGAACTTACATACAGAGCCTTTATGGTATGTATATCAATATTCTACTCTTGGAAAGAATATCTAATGCAATATGGAAGATATGATTTAAATCATTTAAAAGAAATGTCGAAATCTGTCATTTTTTAAACGGATATTGCATATTTAGAAGGAGAAAAAACTAGGGTTGATATTACATCGTGTTGATGGTTGTTGAGGCTTATCAAGTATTGATAAGGAGCTTCAAAATGGAGTAACATGGTCCCAGTCGATTTAAAATAAACTGAAATGGCGCCCAACCAACATCTTGGAATTGTCAACTGTCATATTTTCGTTAAAATAGCTGGCAGCTTGCTAACTTGAATCGTTAAAAAAATTAGTAGGTGAGAAACATTTTTGAGCAGTGGATGTATTCAAAATCTAAAGAATAACACGAAACAACTTTACCTTAAAATCAATGACACGGTTGCAACACTCAGGGTTACTTCTAAAGCATCACTGAAGGTGTAGGTTTTACACATCGTTTAAAGGCTGGAGCGCAACTTATACAGAGAGGCCAGAAAAAAACAGACAATTAAACCTCTATTCCCGACACCCGCTGGATTCTTGAGGTTAATTGGCTGAGAGTGCGCCCGATACCAGGCTTGTTGTGTTATGTATCAAAACATGCAAACTAGCAATATCATTTATTTTTTGCTTCATGTAAAAATTTAGGACTCTACGTAAAAGTGCTCAAACACGCAAGGAGCTCGATGTGTTTGGTATGAGTTGTGTAAATGGAGTATTACAATTTTTCCATTTTTCTTTTTGAATGATTTTTTGGTATCATCGTTGACGATCTCGAATTTCGTGTTTCTTGATTGATTTGATGTTTTTTAGTTGCAAGGAGTTAAGAGTTAAATTTTCTAATAAAGGATGGATACTTCGTGATACTGTTTTAATAAAAAGTATGGATCGCGTGAAATACTTCGGGATGGGAAATATTTCAAGAAGTTTGTTGAAGTAGGTTTTGATCCACTGATCCATACTTTCTGTTGTGGGTAATGTACTCTCAAAAGCTCGATGAAAGGGTATTTACTCATTGTGACCGAATGGCAGGTCTTACAGAATAAAGCACTCAAGTTGCTGCAGTACTTTTTACAGTGATGATATGGTTTGTAAAGATGATCAAATTAAAATCTTAAGTACCTAATGGGTCCCAATAATTGCGATATCTGCAGCTGACATTTTTGCCGCTGGACGTGGATCTCGACTATGAGGTCAGTTGATAATATGTTACTCATAGTTATTTAGGATATCGTAGTGACCCAGTTCAAAAAATTGCGACTACTTTAGGTGACCTAAATGAAGATTGCATTGTTTTTTGACCACCCAGTAGACAGCTAATTTGTTCCTCCAACGCAAGAACGATTTCGCATGGAAATGGTGAACATTGATTTCTCTCCAACGACATGCAATATGCAATGTTCCACTAACAGCACTTAGGTGGCATGTGGGTTATTTTAATTGAGGCTAAGACCTTGCATTTATGGCAGAGTTTTCCATTTTGATTAATAACCAAGGTTTGTTGGATGTCCCCCAACATGAATCAAAAGTTCACTCAGCGGTAACCCGATGTAAAGTTGTTAGACAATTTGTAAAAAAAATATGTTTTTGCCTAGGACAAAGTATTTTTTTAGGTTGACTGTTTTCAAGTTATTAGCTATTTAAAGTGTGGAAAACAATAACAATGGTAATTTTCAATGATTTAATATTCAATTAAAAATTATCGTTTTGGAGATTATAAAGTGTCTAAATTGAAGTCCAATGCTCCCCCTACAAGACCCCGATAATTATTTTAGTCCTAGTTTGATTTAAAGCTCTGTAATTTATTTGCAATGCATTATAGTGTAATAACAGTAGTTGTGGGGAGGCGAAGCCTGGCAACTAGGCCATCTTTAACCCTTTTTGGCGAGCCCCTTGTACCAAAACTGTACTATTCCACATGCTTATCTAATGGTAACTGATACCTATTTGATCTGGCACCGATCTAGTGCGAAGCTGGGATTCGAACCCATGAGCCTTCACACCTGGCCCCAACGTGATTATGGAAAAACATGTTTTAAGTCAAATTGGATAATTTCTTCCACAAATACGAGAATTTCACCTCGCCTATGTATAAACAACACACAGAGCCACGTAAATGCTAGAGACGATCAATAGGTTCACTTTGAGATGTTAAAGTTTGGAGTATGGAGGGACTTGGAGTGCTCTCGGAGTTTCTATAACGTAACTTTAGCGCAGCGAGAGAGAATATAATATCAATTCTAAGATCAACTTATCCCTTAAGTCTTTGGATAAACTGTATACACGCAATTTCAAGCCTTGTAATGTCTCACTTACGTTACACTATGAAAACTCCAAAGTCACATTTAATCTCTATGTATGTGTTATGCTTAGTTTATATAACAGTAGATTTTAATTACTTTACAAGGATATAAAATCAAATTGTCTCAGTAAAAGGTAAAATAAAAATAATGATGAAAAAATTTTAGATCCTTAAAAAACAAAATTGGATAAAATGAATCCACAACTCCACTACGTTGCTTAAACTCATTAAAATGTAAAATTGAGTTGTCCTAGTTAATATCATGATATAAAATTAATTTTGTGCGAACACTGAACGTCTTTTGTACGGTTCTAATAAAAACTTACCATTTTTAAGGTTGACATTGACATTTTCTACATTTTGATTTTAATAGAAATGCTTATATTTAATCAAAAAGGAGATACTTGAAACATGAAGCAGTTGGACTTAAGTACATTTACTATTTTTTTGTCTACAGAAAAGCCATTGAAATTATATGAAAAATTGACTATTGAAGAGGAAAAATAATCAAACAGTTTCAATAAATTCACAAAAAATGTTTTTCAAATTGAAGGAATTGCTTATGGGAGATATATCTTGAACGATGATTGAAAAAATGCAATTCAGACTTCTGGGTGTATATCTAAGACATTCGAGAGATATGTAAAGTTTAAATCATTTGGTTTGGGTTGAAAGTAGTGATGAACGCATTGTACACATCAAGTAAAATACACCATTGTACACGGGTATACAATTGTAATTGTATATATCTTGATGTTCATGAAGACAATGTAGACAATATATACAATAGCAAATATTAGTTCAATTAGGTCACTTGCATATAAGCAATGTTTATAAAGCTGAATTTTGAATTATTAGAAAACGGTACTTATTGTTTGCATATACAGAATTTTAGTTTTAAATGAATTAGGAATATTTATAAAATAACATAAAATGAAATTCATTCTGGAAACAAAATCCGCCCATATGACTAAATTCATCCAGCGTCGTCCGTATCCTCAATATTTGGATTCGCAATGACGTTATCGGTCATTCGTAAGTAGTAATACCTGTTTTACTTACTTCTTCTTACTGTACTTTCTGATTTGATATGTGCTTCTATTAGGCAAGTAAAAATTGGTACAATAGTGCGATAGCCACATATTACGGTACGACAAACGTTAACTTACCCGATTTCAAGCCACGTATTGAATTAGAAAACCTTTTTTTACAGATACAGCTCATGATGGAATCTTTTCTTCCATCTTTAAGCAAAATGAATTCTAGTTCATCGATTATCTTACTTGTTAGCTCCCCCGACCATAATGTTTTTATAGTTGTCGGTTCGATAATGTTTGACATTTGCGAGTAAACCTAACCTCACCTATGTTATTCTATAAATTATATACGTATTGTTTACATTGTATACGCGTTGTATTCATTGTCTACGCATTGTCTTATGGTTTGTTCCTACAGCCTGTTGGCTGTCAGTCAGTAAACTGACAGTTGGCCACAAGTTTACCTAGTTTATTCAGTTAGCTGTCACTGACACGTCACTGACTGTATAGATTGCGTACATGATACGTTCACGAGTTGGCTGAGGGAGCTTGGACCGATTACTGACAACTGATCTACTGTTCGTACAGAAACTTCTGACTGTCAAATTAGTCGGCAGATTATTGTCCAGTAAATTGTCAGAGTCCGAAATCAAGTACAACCATAATTCGAATGTAACGTATTTTGCAAAAGTTCGGCTATTTTGATTTTTTGTAAACCAGAATGATCTAGGATTTATCGTCCAATTACCCGAAAGTGCTTGAATTTTTCTCTAGAGGGAATAACCAGGTACTCATTCCAGTAAAATAAAAGCACCAAAAAAATGTCATGCAGATTTACTCAATAATTCCTATTCAACTCTCATTTAAAAAGTCATCGAATGACAAAGAAAAAAAAAGTAGGAATTCATGCTGCATACTACAAAGCAGTCTTTGAATTTACGTCCATTTTTTTTTCAAATTTACGTGTTTTTATTTCTTATGGTACTACATTATATAATTTAGCTGCTAAAAATATAAATGATTTTTTGAATAATGTATTGTGTGTCTTTGGGTGCCTATTCGAAATCGAGGGTTTATGAGATTTCTTTTTGATTATGGTATAAGGTGGTGGCATGTAAGAAATAAAGTTGTCTAGTATCAAGTATCCCTGATATAAGTTGTTAGACAAATATAATCCCTGAAATGGCTTTCAACACATTTTTTTGTGCTATATCTAGGTCAGAAATATGTCTTGCAGGCGGCACCCCAGGCTGTGATGCCGTATTACATGAATTCGCGTATACCTTTCTGTACGAATACTCGTATTAGCAGCATTTTGAGTTTATAGTAACATTTTTGATTTTTTTATAATATTTAATCTGGTTATCCCACCTAAAATATTCCACGATATTTTGAAATGCGTATTGAAAACATATAATGTCATATTGAACTTATAGTCCTATAAAAACTTTAGTGAGGACAACTTATAGCCGAATATCCGTACTCGTATAATTGACTCGAGAGCGCAACAATACAGCGCCATCACTATTCTCTGCAACCTAACAGATCTGAGAAATTTTGAGGTGATTATTATCACACCAACTTTTATTATAGAAATACTGCTTTGTCCTAAATCTTTCTTTTTCTATTGACTATTTCATGATTTCTGGTGCCAGACTACTCAAAAAGTTGGTCAATCTGGTTATAACTGCATGAAGGATACTCACGGAAACATTGATCCTATCAGCTACATCCCTGAAGATGGCTGTTTGATTATCCAGCAAACCTTGAAAGTACATATATACAGGTTAGGTTTCTTTATAGGGGGTTAGTTTTCCATATAGGGCTGTCTCATATTTAAAATGGTTACTACCACGGAATTTCACCGAAATTTTTTCTGCGACTTACTTGCTCACTCGAAATTGTTACAAGAACTCGTTGCTGTTGAATTGTGGCACTATTTCCTCCACAAAATTCAGGTTTTTGGGTTTCATTCTCTCTTTCAAAGAAAATTCGGACATTCCCGCGTGTTCACTGCTTAATATATCGCTCATAGTTTTGTTTACTCCGAAGCAGCCGCGCAGGCAAAGCTTAAATGCCAGGGCAGCGAGACGGCTATGAGGAGCTTGAAGAAACTTTGTTAATCCGTTTTTTAAACTGCCTGAGATTGGTAAAACTAGGAAAAGCCTCCTTATCTCCCCACAATCTCGATACACTAGCGACATAGGAGCGGTCAAATCGGTCAGTTCTGGATATACGAAGACCGACACTTTTAGGATCGGAGGCCGTAGTCAGCCGAGGATATGTGACAAGTCATCGCGCGGCGGCATCATCGAGGAGAGCTTTTAGGAGCAAAGCCTTTAGCTTAGCGGTAGAAGGGAGCTAGATCGCCGAAGACCCACCGGTGCGAAAGTGTCCCCAGACTGTCCGTTAGAGAAGAGTAAATGTCTTTTGCGAAGCAATACCAGTTCTCAAGATAGTTTCGACTCATTCGGACAGCTATCACTGACAGTGATTGACTGGCGTTCTCCGAACTGTTAGAAGGTTCTGTACGAACAGCGGATTAGCTGTCGACAAACAGTCAGAAATTGTACGAACAGGTAACATCTCTCTGATTCTGATTTTGACAGTCACCGACAAGTTATCGACTACTGTACGAACAAGCCATACATCGAAACCTAGACAAAGTATATGTAAACGCCCATCACTGGTTGGAAGGTAGATGATTTGGTTTTAGAAAAAGGATCTACAAACTTTATACTTTATATGATATGCTTAAAATGTAAGTAGAATACATTCATATTGATGACGACATCTAGGTATTTTTTTGTAAAGTTTAAGTGAGACTTTGTTTTTACCCTCTGACTTACTGGTCCTTATACTTGTGCATACCAATTTCTAACTAGACAAAGATTTGGTAATTCTTCTAAATAGGTAATTATAAAGAAGTGCCACATAACAATATGAATTCAGTTCAGACCTCATAATTACTACTTTCTTCATACGCAAGTTTTGTAGGAAAATATCATGTTTTTCCTCCAACTCAAATTGTAGTATTGTCAAACGCCAACACCGCATTTCTAACAGCCCATGAGTGAAATAGAGTTTGACCTTGAGATACGGTATATTCTTATTAGAGATAAGACAAGTGTAACTGAAGACTAAGATCTTTATGGGTTCTAAAAACGTTGATTTCTTTGATTCAGCAAAAAGGATTTTTGCATTCAACTTTTTTGAAACAGAATAAAGATGAATGTTTGATCTTGGGTTAAAAAATCTGTATGTAAGTAAATCATAAAGATGTTCAGAATTTCCATTATTGTTGGATCCAAAAAACACCTATTTGGGACTTACAAAATGTTGGGATCAAAAATTCGAGAACTACACCTAAATACTAGATTTGAAAAAGGATCACATAGCTTTATTTAATTGACTCAATTGATTTTTGGTCATTGTTAGGCTTCAATTTTATTAAGTCGTACACAACCAGTTTTTGTCTTATTTAATAACGTTGGTTTAGATTGTTTTTAGAGCACCATACTGAGTATTCAGTATGAGTATGATTTTTTTAAAATCTCTAATGATATGATTATATAGACAAGAACGTTATGCTAGAATTACAGCACCAGTAATTTTTAAAAGCTTTATGCTGGTCCACGTATTTTCTAAAAGTTTGCGGCTGTGATTTTTTATTATAGTTGGCAAATCCCTATGGGCAAATTACTGTTCATGTAGATCATAATTTTTTTTCCTGTAATAGGTAATTTTACTAATATCATCCGAACTTCATTTAGCTACTCTTGCATCAAAACAGTATAAAAAACCTGCAAACTCCAAGGAGAAAATATCTGTGCATAAATATTTATGCTTCTAAATGAATTACTTTTTTAATCTATTCACTTCTTTTGACCGAGCTGCAACGTGTCAGTTCACCATTGAAACATTCATCTTGATGTAAAACTGGAGCTAACTAAAACAAACGCGTCGAGTTTTGATTAAAAAAGTTTGCAATGCGCTTTTCGTTAGTATATTAAATGTAAAAACGTGCTCCGTACAAACAAAAGTATGTCATGAATGTTTCCGTTAAACAGATTAAGGATTTGGAAAAATTCTTTCTACACATCAGGAACCTGAACATAATATTGTTGATTTTGAAACGTAATTAACAATATTATGGCATAAATAGACACAAAGTATTGATATAGGTTCATTTATGATGAACTTTTCTGATAAAGCCAATACTCCTTGGTAGGTAGCGAGCACGATGGTATTCACCATGATGAAGTGCATTTATACTGCTATCGCGGGTTGCATAATGTAAGACCGAAGATTTTTTTAAGTATGTCGAATTTTCGGATAATCTTGCAATTCGGGTACCCTGGATATGAACAATATATAGTATAGAGGGTGATCCAAAAGTCTAGAAAAGCATGGTCTTTTTTTATACCTGAACCACCACGAAGGCCTATTGCCTAAATACCGGTCAGAACTATGAGGCTAATGGGGGATACAGGGAAAAGGGGGACGTCACACGAACTCTAGTGAGGAAACACGTGTTCAGGTTACATGGACACATTATGGCCCCGCTTAAGAGGGGTGGTACTTCCACGATCGACAGTCTGGGACCTGCTACTACTGATTATTAGACCAATAACTAATAAGGAGAATATTCAAAAGGTATAGTAAAATGAATAGAAAAGGTTCAGTATTTTTCGCCAGCTACTTAGTGAACACCTTGAATTTGACCTTGATCGTGACGGTCAAATCATCACCAAAAAAAATTCTTAAAAATACAATGACATGAAATTTAACGTTCAGATATGACCTTAGGTGAAATTTTGACCTTGAACGTCAGACTCATCCTATAAATGCAGTAGGAGCTTCAATTTGTCTCTATCTATTCACTGATGATCTTGAAACCGAGATTCACCATAACCTCAATTGTATGTTCTATGCGTTTTCATGGTTAAAAGTACGGGGTCCCGTTTCAAAGAAACGTCATGACTTTGGACTTTCGAGGTTATGCTCAAAGTTAAATTCAGGGTTATCACTGAAATGGGAAAATCCTGGATATGTACTAATTTACAATAATCATACATCTTAAATATTTCTAAATATCTGGCTGTTCCGGGACTTTTAGATCACACTCTATGTATATATGGTACATTTTTTTTCGCTTTACCTTTCTGAATGTTATTTACAGTAGTTCAAAATTCTGGATATATAAATAACAGATTTTTACTCTCCTATAACCGTCTTAATTTCACAATTCGTCGAAGGAAATGGTTATTACATATCATAGAGATATTAATTTTGTTGAACTAGATTATGGTAAATTCTAATCTATTTTCTTCTCATACTTAACTGACAGTAGCTCCTACAATAGTAGAATCTATGATATAGTAATAGAAATATAATAAAAATACACCGTAGTCACTCAAGTCTTCCACAGCTTCCCACATAAAACATGTATGTACAAATACAAGTGCGAAATCCCAAATTTCAAGCAAGTTGCGGAAATTTCTATGGGGTATACAACGAAGGGTTGTACGGACATACAAATTTTTGAAACACTTTTCACCGCCTTTTAATTTCGCACAAATTTGCTAGTTTTGATGCGCAAATGAAATATATTCATTGGTGTTGTGTCACACACACAGAACAAGTGAGTACAATATGGGATTTCTAGACATGATGGTCAAATACCTTTACTCCTGTCACATTACACTTCTATATACCAATCACACTCTATCTATGATCTTTGGACTACACAGAATTGTAAAATCATTACGAGTCTTTACCCCGAAGTAGACAGTTGATAGAAGCAGAAGAAGAAAAGAGAAGGTTAAATTCCAGAATACTGTCTAGTACACTGTGTTTTTTAGACATAAAATACTAACAACATTTAGAATTTGTTATGAAATACCTATTGGTATTAAACATATAATCATATTTAGAAAATGGAAGCTCTACCATATATGTACTTATAAAGACAGAGACTCTTCATGGGTCGGTATACCATCACAATCCCAATCCCACCATTTTCACTTGCTCCGAATCTATCTAACTCATCACGTGTCCATATCCTAGTCACCTCTTAAAAACGAGTTTGTCAGTGTCAGTATACACTATCACTTTTTGAGGCAGCCTACATCTAAGGGGCTAACATTTTGGATAATTCTTCGTCCTGCAGACATCCTTTGAGGAATTCGTCCTGTGTGAGTTGTCCGTCATTATTTTCATCCATTTTGGCAAAAATGTTTTTGGCGCGCTCTTCGGCCGAGTCCGCCGGACGATTTGCGGAGCAGGCGCCCAACATGTCATAAATTGCCTGAAACAAAGAGACATATTATTGAAGTACGCTTTATCGCTCGTAGTCGGACACACAAAGTTGATGTTTACCGAGGACTGAACGTAAAATAAACATGTACTCGTAATAACGTAATGTATCGGGTTGACTAATATACAATGTGCGCTTCAGTTTTTATTTTCTAGGCGACCTGAGTAGAATCGAGAACGTTATATGGTGGAGGTATAAAAAGAGCGAGTCGCAGACATGCATCTCAGTGTATTATATTGTCACTAAATGATTATTATTTCATAAATTAATAAAGTTTTAAAGCGTCTTGTGTCGTTTATTATTTAATAGCCAATCCGATAAGTGAAATATGGCCATCACCGATTGATATGTTCCAATCTGATAGAGACAACTCAGGTGGCTTCTTAGATATCCTTTCAAAGTATACAAAAAGTGTCTGCTGAACGTCAGGTGTGAAACGTAACCTCAGTGGACTTATTTGAGAAGGCTCATAAGTGTGGGTATAAGCGATTTTCTCGATGCACTGTTGTAATTTGGGGTGCAGATTTCAAATATGATGACAAAAAGCTATAGGGCTTTTCATCGACCTCAGCGCAAACTTGACATCAAGTTCGTGAACAATTCAAATGATATTTATAATATCTATGTTCTAAATTTATGTTCGCAAATGACCTGAAATTTTATTCATATGTTTGGAAGACTGTATATTTATCCAAGATCAGATAAATTTCTTACAAAGCTGGTGCGTCAACAACCAACTTCGTCTTAATATGAGTAAATGTAGAGTAGTAACTTTTTCTCGGAAAACCAACGCTTTGTTACACAATTATAATATGGATGAATGTGTTTTTGGGCGTAACGAAACTGTTTCAGATTTAAGCATCTATTTTGATCTTCAACTAACTTTCAACGGACATTTTAATCAAACTATTACAAACGTTTTCAGAACCTATAGCTTTACTATAAGGAACGGTAAACATTTTAATGCTTGTACTTTACAGATGTTATACTTTAGCTTAGGTTTAGGTCTAAACTTCAATAAGGATCTCTGATATGGTGTTCGATTTAAATGTAAATTGATGCTATTGATAAACTTCAAAAGAAATTTTCAGAAACCTTGTTTTTCAAGATTGATGGCATATACCCTACTAGAGGTACAGAATATAACACTCTCCTTTATAGACTTAGCCTTCAATCCTTAGAACAGCGGGATAAACTATCAGCAATTCTAGTTTTATTCTAATAGATTATCCCACAATAATTTCACAAATACGGTTTCAGGTGCCACGATTAAAATTCAAATATAAATTGTATTTATATTTTATATTATATAAAATGTTTCTTTTTTATGCCAAAGAGCTGAAACGAACTTCAGTCGAAAGCGTTTGTTAACATGATGTGTGTGATTACTGACCATGCGACTTATTTTTCTTAGGTGAATTTAAGTGCCAGCTGCGTGCGCATTTTTGATTTTATTTACCCCACTTTCTGTTAAATTGTAGCTATATTCTTTTTTTTAACTGATTTATGAAATTTGTAATTGGTTTTTAACACATGTCACCCATTTCCGCCGGTATCTGTGCGGCAGTATATTTGCAAACTTCTAACACCAGTAATTCCACGCGCCCGTTAAGCATCTTTCACACGCATATTACGTACATTGTATATCGTATATTTGTTCTTAAGACAGAATGATATAATTGTTTTGTATATTAAGTACACTAAGCGATGCTCTCTCTCTCTCTCTCCCTCTCTCTCTCTCTCTCTCTCTCTCCCTCTCTTTCTCTCTCTCCTTCTCTCTCTCTCCCTCTCGCTCTTTCTCTCTCTCTCTCCCTCTCTCTCTCTTTCTCTCTCTCTCCCTCTCTCTCCCTCTCTCTCCCCCTCTCTCTTTTTCGCTCTCTCTCCCTTTCTCTCTCCCTCTGTCTCTCTCTCTCTCTCTCGTGACCCACAGGAAGAATTTTAACCTGAACAGCCAGCTGAGAAGAGGTCAACGATGCCTCGGCGATGTATCAATTGCGACTACCAGGGCAACATAATTTATTGAATATAAATAATCAGATAAGATGACAACGTTAGGGTTATAGTAATTCAGGTGTGAAAAAACAAATAGACGTTCACCAATCTCCTGCGGGTATGTAAATAGTTTGTGGAATGAAGAACATCAACAACACGAGACAGAAACGGAATGTTTGCCCTACAAAGTCTTATATTTTTAAGTTTCCTATGACATATCAAAAACTTTTGAGCATCTGTAATGTGAACGACTTTCGTTCTTTAAGTGAATCGAGAACGTAGATTCCTACTCAGATATCACCATGAGGTTAAGACCCGCGGGGAAACCCAAGCGACCCATTTTCTATCTATTTGGCCTCACCATACTTCACCACTTCATGACTGTGAAGCTATTTGTCCCCGCAGAAGACGAACGGGTCCAAAACTGGACAGTTGATAATGGGTAATCCATAGAAGGCTTTCACGTTTTACAGCGAAGAATTTACTATATCCTTAATTATAAACTGCTCAACTCAATTATCGGTCCACTTTGATCACTTATTCTAGCACTACCCCTTGTTTGATTTCATTACGATTTTGAGGCAAATGCTGTCTCAACCTTCCTATACACGTTATAGGCACGTTACTTAAAGCACATAGCAATCGTATCAATTTAACGTACTGCGCAAAACTCCTATCGTTATTTTATGATATTATCGAGTTAAGATGTTTCCTCTCTGCAATCATATGGACAGAATGTCATATCTGACATCTGGGCTCCCGTGGTACCCCTTTCCTGATATCATTTCATTTCCAAGGATGAATGGCGGACCCCATCTATGATGGATAAAGCCGCAAGGTAGTACCGTAGATGGAACACGGTCTAGAAAAAAGAGGAGGTTTTAGTGAGTGAAAGCCTTACACTGTGCATTGTTGAGTTGCCCAGCCGGCAATGCGCCGTTGCGTGCGGTAGGTACATTTCCAAAAAAAAAAAAAACGGCGGAGCAGCGAATTGTGAATGTATACACAGGCTAATGAAACTGTTTGAATAAGCCATATCACTTCTCACTCCCGGAACAGCTTAATCTGTAAGCCAGGAAAATATGGCAAGGATGAGAAATTGATGCCCCCCGACGATATTTCACGAACTGTGTGACCTAAATCTCAACGGACAAATTCACTAGCCCTTCACCTTTTATGTAGCGATTGGAGTAACATATGTGTTAGGCAGATGGGAACTATTGATACAGTGAAATGGGACTAGGGTAGAGGCACCAGTAATTGAACACTTGAGCGGATTTTCAACTTCAAAATGTCGTTTGAATACTCTAAAACGAGATAACCATTTACTTAATCGTCCAACAGTTGCTTTTCGCGCTAAATCTTTATATTTTAGAAAATACTTGTCCACGTTCATATTAGTGAGCTAAAGCCCTGAAAAAGGTCACATTCTCCAGTAAGTGAGTAGTTTTAACCGAGTAATTGAATGACATTGTGCCAGTAATTGAACAACTTAGTGTCTCTTCGAATCATTTGATATTTTCAGACTTCTTAATTTGCCTCGTTGCTTTTCTACTAGAATATGAAATAAAAATTAAAAACATTTTATGTGTACTGATAAGTTTATCATTCATCACAAATAAACTCTTCTCTGTCCAAGTACATGACTCCTACCACCAATTGCTGTGTATTCTACATATGATTCAGTCTTTCGATGGGAGATTTTTGTACACTTCCTTGTGTATTTCTTTATTCTCTCTATTGCCGCTCGTGTTTATTTTTCTGTTTTTTGCTTTTTCTTATCAAGACTTGACTTTTCTGACCTCATATTATATTTTCTTTACTCTATCCCATTTTGCTTTTTCTCTTTCTTCTCTCTTCTTTTATTTTTTTTTTCTCATCGTTCCTGCCACCAACCTTTAGTTATGCAGTAAGGCAAGTGTACTCTTTCTGTCTTTCGTTGATTTTTTTTCAAAGCCAGTGCAAGCGACGATATATTTTTTTATAAGCATCCAGTCTCGTCACAGTTCAGTATTATTTTCCTGCAACCCTTTGCAACACAATTATGCTTTATTTATAATTCGACTAACCAATACGCTTACTTGCTCTTTTGTAAGTAAGGTGGTCCCATTTTCGTAATCATGAGAACTTTCTTATTCACAGCTTTCTATGCGGGTTGGAATAACCCCTCTTAGAAGTACTTGAATTTGATGATTTGATTTGTTTGACTCTTGTGTCTATTGCTATCATCTACTTCTTCCTCGTGGTACTTTCTTTTGGTATCCATCTATCTCTAAAAGACGGAGCAAGGTTTTCATCTAAATTCTTCAAGGTGTTCAGTTACTTACGAACTTGTTGGTGGCTGCATCAGTAAGTGAACATCGCGACCATTACTCTGTAACCCTTATTCAAATATTGAAACATTTTTCACGTTATTGATCATGTGATTAAAAACTGCAAACATTCTAGATTCAAACTTGACTATGTTTAAAAAAAGGATAACAAACGGTTTCTCCTGTAAATGAACAGGTGTCAAACCACCCTTAACTGGACCCAGTGCTTGAACATCAATTTTTATTAACCATTTGAGCCGTATTACCTCTATCCTGACGATTTTTCATAAAACAGACTCTATGAAAGTAATATATATATATATATAGAAAGACTCATAAACATATCAATAAAATCTTCTATAAATCATGTTAGAAAAATGTAGAGTATCAACATTCACATTTGCTGCAGAGTCTGAATTGTTCACTATTCACTTTGATTTGTCATAATCGACCGAATTTGAGATCCAGATTGCCAAAAACGTTTGGTAGCATGTAGCGGACACTATTGTAGCTGAAGTCAGAAGTCTTATTTCAAGTAATTGTCAATGAAATTACTGCTGTCTGTTCAATTTATGGTGCATGTTAGTTTGAAAACATTGCTGTGAAGAAACATCATAACAGAATATCATAAAATATCGTTAGGGGTTTGGGCAGCACGTTAAATTGTATCGGCAAATGCACGTGAGGATTCCTGAAGCTTTTGTTTTGGGGCATCTCGTCACTCGAAGTCAGAGGCGTATCCATAGGGACTTTTTTAAGGATTAGGAGTACAATGAAAATGGAATGAAAACAGGCGATTGAAAATTGAAGAGCGGGAAGGGGGTGGTGTCGGCTTCATTAGTGCTTCTCAGCGCAGGGGAAGGGGATGACGGCTCCACTTTTTGAGAACAAAATGTCCTTGCGACAAGAATTTTATTTTTCTAATGATCTTTCTGGAGGAACTTCGTCTTCCAACTTCAAAATGTCCTAATTTGCATATAGGAACGAGAGGTCAGAGATAAATCATTTTCTCACCCTTTCCTTCATCCCTTGAATCGACCTACCTGACTGATGGCGTCTCTCCTGCGGGAACGATGAACGTCCCGACCTGGGCAGCCATTTTCTGTCCTCATTAATTCTAACAGGATAATTGAGGAAGGAGAAACGAGAGGTTCGAGGCGTTTATATTGCGTCTGACGTGATCTAGTGGGCTTTGCCAATTGTAAAACACCCCTGCCGGTTGTCGACTGACAGTATTCGTGATAGTTCGGTGGGTCGCGGTAGCTTATGAAGTGATTTGTATAAAGGTGAAATTGAATATATTTGAAAAGTCATTGACGACCAAACCAAATGTCAGTGAAATTTTCTGTAGTGGGTTTGGCAGCTGGCCTTCTCACATCAGTTAATCTGCAGCAGAGCTTTACATGCGAGATGCCCAATTTTACATTCATGCCCAAACATGTTTTGCTTCGCATCCTTGATATACAGAAAGTCACAGTGTAACAGTTCCCGTCAAGTAGGTTGACTCTACTTGCTACGCAACGCCTTCATCAGTTCATAAATGATTATGTTCAGCACAAGTTAGATCCTCGGGGTTCTTACATAAAAACCTATATGATTTAAAAAAACAATAAAAAGTCAACTTGTTGACTAGATAGGTGGTAGTGTGCAAATAGTTCACTCCGCGCCTGCTATAAGTGAGCATGAAGTGAACGACAGCTAGTTCCTAGTTGACATATTGTAGGAAAACCTACATAATGCCATTAAAAACCTACATAATCTCAAAAAACGACACAATGTAATTTTTCAAGTTACGTAATATCCCTGCCTATCGAAATGAAACTGCACCATTGACCTTATATTCTAGATAGAGGATAGTTGCTATAGTTTCGTTCGTTCTCCCAAAGAACAAGCCGAAAAATCAGGAAACTGGTGTCCATAGTTGTCTGTATTTGGTCGGACAGACGAAATCAGCCATCTGAGAAAAATCTTAGTTACAAGCATGCATAATGGATGGATCAAGTCCGTTGACGTTGCCCCTCCCCACGACGCATCATGCGCGGCCGCACCAGTCATGCTAGGGCGCTTATGAAGACCAGCACGCCCGCCAGTGAAGACAAAGCTCAGACGCAAAGACGCGTATCAAAAACAAATCTCTATCGTTCTAAGTTTTAAGGGCAAATACACAAGGAAATCTATGATGTGTGAAATGCGTCTAATAGGTGCGTAGAATTACCGGGGTTGAAAGTGTATTAGTAAATTTTTGTATTTTTGGCATTTTTCTCCACCGCCACCGAACCGATTTTCTAGAACTCAAAGCTTTTTCGTCATTGGCATAGCAGATGTGTGCAAATTTTATCAAAATTAGAGAGGTGCTTCCCAAGATATATATGGTGACATGGTTTTTCGTTATCTAGATGTCATTTAACATCTATAAAACATATTGCATTTTCCATTTTTTTTTGCGAGTAAGCCTGGGAAGTAACATGCCGACAAGTAGGTTGACTCTGGACTTCCAACGCAACACCGTCATCAGTTCATGAAGGATTGTTTTCAGCACAAGATAGACCCCCTAAGAAAAAATTTAGCTACGAATATGTATGATAAAAAAAGTGAATCATGCCAGTCAAACAGGCCCATACATTGAGTCCATAGACACCTTACCCTGCCCTACCGATAGTAGCGTTCATCTAAGAACGTCCCTCCTTGGCGCAACTACTCGACAGCACGGCACATGAGACTGTGACGCCGATTAATCCAGGGGGAACAAAGACGCGTGCCGACAATATTTCTCCATCATCACATTTGGCAAATCTTAAAAATCCCCAAAATTGTAAATATGCTAAATATGCAACCCCTTAGAGGCGCCCATGCATCGAATGCACATATTTTGGAACATCCTGTATATATTCTATAAAACACGTTATTAATACTAAACGCTACTGAACGTACCTGGACGATTTTGGTCATTTCCTGTATGTCTATAACGCCGTTTCCATCCACGTCGTACATCCGGAAAGCCCATTTCAGTTTTTCTTCGGGTGTTCCACTAGATGTCACGTCTATCGCTAGCAGAAATTCCTGCAACAAAAAGAAAAACGACGTTTCAAATGAACTATGACAGACATGGAAACGGGGAAATTATCTTGAATGTACAGATTCGATATTCTTGAATTATGATTCAACTAAAGTATATTATTAGAGCGTCACATGTGCCTAGCATGTTAAACGCTTAGTTATTTTCAAGGTTTTAGGCTAGTCAAAGTAAGACTACAGAAATAATTAATTTCTTACATCCATTTCTCTCACATACATATGCACATCCGACTCTATGCGCGGACGTTAGTTTGAGTAAGCTCACTCTGACTATCCGACAAACTGACTACCTCAATAACAGTCAAATCAACCATCTTCCTTGGCCTCCTAGATCTTGAGGCCATCCGCCAACTGAACATGCGTGAGATATTATGCGAAGAAGAACGACCTTTTTATGTCAAGCTTAACCAATGTGTATCCATATACAATATTTTAAACACTTTTCTGCATGTGAGGCACCCTGTAACAGATTCACTTGACACTTCAGCAACAATTTACGCAACTGGTAAATTTCACGTGTATTCGTGAAAACAGGGACACGCTGAGGGCCAAACCCTCTTAGTGCATTCGAATATTGTTCTAACAGTTGAAAAGTCGAAATGTCTGTGTGTTGTGATAATGCCTATATCAGTTACAGATCAATTTTGTGGTCAAAAGGTGAGGATTTTCACTGATTACTTTTTATTGCTTTGCTGTACTGCATGTCATGTGTATTTTCTAACCATGGCACCCTTATGATCACGATAATAATTGTCTTAATTCAAAAATAGTCAGATGAGATATGTTTATCAATAGTTAAGATAAAGTTAGGCGTAACATAGAGTCAAACATCTACAAACGTGTGACGCCTCCAGATCCTGGGAGTTTTTATGAAACTTACAGGGCAGGGTTGCCAGGGGGGTAATTACTGCTCGGTTTCCTTTGTCAGGGGAAATTTCGGAGCGTTTTGACCCAATGGCTTTTGGTCGCGTGATATTCTAGATCTGTATGACCGCTTAGCTTCCTCTCGTGGCAATCGCTGGAGTCTGAAAGTATCTCATGGCAGGTCTGAAAGTATACGGATTTTTACTTTAAAGTTGATGTTGCTTTGGTTATCTCTGAATCAGAGGGTAATCTCGAAACTTTTGGGTATTGACACGACAGCGTGATATCCTGGTTTCTGGACTGCCTTTCGTAACAATTAATAAACTTGGCATATCTGTCCAAGCACCAGATTATTAAGGTGCGCGTGGCTTCCATGCGGTAGGAAGCTACCGTTCCCCATGCAATGTGTTTCTGATATCTATCTGATAATATAATTGAGAAATATCATGGACATTATTGTATTGTTTTATGATCAGTATCAAGACAGCCAATTAACATAAAAATAGACAGTAGAAATGTGTCATGAGTCGGTAAAATATGGAAGGTACTCAAAGGTTTTTCCCAAAAATAGGCTTGGCCCCGACAGTCCAGTTGTGTCGACTTTATGTCTCGCCAAGGAAGGACAACTCCCCTGTCGTTACGTCACCAAATAAATAACTGAAATTATCCTGACACTGAATCCCTCGATAAGTTGTTTATGTACTACCTCTTAATAAGAGTGAAAAGGTACAGGGTAGTACTCCGTACGCTTGTAAGGCCAGATTATTGTTTTCTCATGTTTATCATTCAATCATCGTCTTATAAACGTTAGCAGCTCTCCGGAATCAAGTGCTTGCATCGGGATGAGATACTTTAAGAAGACATATATCAGCTCATTAGAAATATCTAGGTGTGTCATCACATTATTAGCAAAATTCATTCAATGAATTATTTTCACTATATGTTCCATTTTTTTTTTTTTTTTTTGTTACTGAGTTTATTCATGTTATATGTCTATTTTGTACTATTTCACAATGTAATGCAATATTGCATCATAATTACTCAGCAATGACTTTCTTTTATTTTCTCCTTGATGCATCTTCAGCAGAAAGTCACGCATAGTATAAGTTCATAGGTTAGATTCAGTCATGTCATTTTAATATTTTGCAACAAATTGTAATCAAGTAACAGAACTTTGCAAAGTTTCTCAATAAACTTTTTTAAATATATTTATGTAGCTGCAATGCTACATTCATAATCCCCTCACTGGCCCCTATCCACGGTTAATACGTATATCTCGTTCCCCCCAATGAAACACCCTGTATAAGGTGGATGTCTGTTAGTTCCTAGTAGCGTTGAGCTACATCCCGTTCAGTATGTGTCTTATTTAATACATAATTCACGAGTAAGAGAGTAGTGGTTGACGCCAGGGACGCCAGCTGCCCGAGGCGCCACGACGTCAGCCGCCGAAGGCTGCTTAGCATCCTACAAAAGGCGCTAATGAGCTGCTACCCACCAGTCGAAGAGTGATGCCCTAATTTCACTCTGAATGGGTCACACCAACTGAATACCATGTGTACATACTATGTCATTGATTGGCGTATCCTGTCTGAAGATAGCCAACCTAATACTATTTTCGCGCGTCTGAAAAATTATCCGAGATACCGTGCATCATATATACGAATTTTTCTAATTCTAATTTGAAAAGCCTAGTCTCATAGAGGGCGCCCTTTACGAGAGACTTACATTTTCAAAATATATAGAGTCAAATTTTCTTTGGATGGATACCAGCGGGACAGACTGTAAGTGTCCGGTCAAGAGGGGTGTCCGTATAAAAGAAATGCAACAAAAATGGTGTTTTAAATGAAAACTGGGAATATTAAAGAAACTGGCATATTTCAAGCGTATATGTATATAAATGTTTTTAAAATAAAAAAAACTTTAATAAATATGTATAATATAATGCGTATGTTCATGCATACGTGTGTACATACATACATATATGTCGTGACACAAAACAATAAAATAAAAAGTCACTTTAGGCCCGTATCGTCAGTCGTTCCTACAATTGTAGGATGCCTTTATGGCCTACTTGATTTCGATAATATCATGTCTTCTTCGATAAGGTACTTGTATGTCCTGCTTTAGATTTCCGACATGCTGACAGTTCTGCCTAGAGGTTATGTTGTTGTTTTGACGTTTAAGAAATGTTAGGCACATGAATCCAAGGCAGAAGCATAATTAATTATTTTTTTGCAAATAATGTTGACAACAACTTACAACCAAGCTGTTCCCTTGATGAAGGTAGGTAGGTTACAAGACAAATCATTGCATATTCATATTATGTATATACTTATCGTATTATTTTCAGGTTTGGTTCATTCTCACAGACTTGATGAGATGTTGGATAAGAAACATTGTTTCGCAAGTGCAACTGCATTGTTGATGTCGGAGATGCCTGTCCACAATCATTGTTGGACTTTGGATAGTGTCAGGCTACAAGTATGCATAATGTCTAAATGCTCTGAAATTGAGCTTAAATGTGCCCTGCCTTATCTGTTATTTTTTTATATTAGTAGTGGGAACCTTAACCTAAAAATTTGAGACTGTAACTCTGAAAAATATTTTTATAAGAATGCAGCCCACACCAAGGCGTAAGATTTTTAATATTTCTTGAATCTATGCATCTTTTTGTAGATATAAATCGTCATGATATTGCATACAAAACTCAGTAAAATTCCATCTTCCATCTATTTTGAAAGGATAAAGAGGCAAATGATTTTCCGAAGAATGGAGTCATGCATCCAGGCACTTGAAATCATATTTGAAGGAGCCAACCTTACAGAAATAAAAAGTCAATTTGCTTTTTGTGACTGACATGTGTTACATTGCAATTTGTGAATTAAAGGTAGGCAGAAGCCTATATAATCATAAACGTTAAAAGCTATCAAGTTCAAGAGGAGCTTTGTTAGGCCTGGGCAGGAGGTTTTCGAATGTCTAATGGTTAATGTTGCATGTGAGACAGCTAAAATGTTACACGAAACTCGTTAAAGTGCCTTTTTGAATATTGTAATCAAAATCTCACAAAGCTAATGCCATGGGTTTGAGATTGAATACTTGACATCACAGCACAGTGGCAAACGGTGGCAGTGATCTAGCAAAAACGTTATATGAAATATAATACAACACTGATGGTTATATCGGTACTTAGGACTAAAACGTAAGAAATCACCATTACTTATAATAGTATCTTTTCAGATAGACTTGTATTGCTCAAAGATACATCCGATCCTGATAATTTCAGGGTACAAGATACTGTTCCAAGACAGAATAACTCCAGTGTAAGGTTATTAGAGGAAAAAGAAGAGTCAATATATTTAAATTGGATATTTCAAAAAATTTTATTTTTTATTTATTTTAGTACCTACAGTGAATTCACTTTCCAAATATGATCTAATGTACCCCAACTAGAAAGTTTTGCTTGTAATTGATTAGATATCCTTTTATCTCTGTTTACATAGCTTGTAATTTAGAAAATAGCATATAATCTAGTTAACATCATGATAGAGAAAAAGCATTTGTTTCAAGAGAAAAGAAGGATTAAAACTTGGAGAAATCTATATTTCCAGATATTTTTGAAAGAACCTATTTATTGAAAAACTACAATAGTGTATTGCAATAACCTTTCATAATTTCAGATTTACTTACATAAAATATGTATATAGGATGTCTTCCAGCTGAATGTCAATATTTAAGAGGGCGACTTTTGGTTCCATTTTTAGAAGAAAACTTCATATAATTTTATGTCCTAAACTTCTTGACTTTTGAGAAACAGGGTGGTAAACTTTTTACGATCAATAATGTTTTTGTTGAGATCTGTAATATCACTTTAAATACTTAAATTCTGCATATTATGTACTATCAAGAGGTATTTTTGGTGTACGAATTTTCTTTTGGTTTCCACCAGCGACGTTCGTACCGATTTCACTTATTTTTTTTGGCAGACAATGATAGTATGCAACTGATTTCTCTTAAAATAAAAACTTTTAATTGAAATCCCGTCATTTCTAAGCAAATTTGATTGCTTAATTTTTGTTCACTCCGATGCACGGTATTTGCTTACAAAATGAAATAACGTTTCTTTACATGATCCTAATATCGTTAGTATGACAATGTTACTTTGTCGAGAAATAGATTGTATTTTTCTGGTGAAAACCGTGCGTCAGAATAAAAGAATTCAAGAATTCAATTCTTCATGTCTGACCCACTATTTCCACCCAAAAAATTCTCTGCATGGTGATATTGTCATGTTAACAATATTGTTATGATCGTTTTTACAGATCGGAAAAAAAACAAGTGATTTTTGCTTAGAAGTGATTGAAATTTTTAATAAGAGAGAAATACACGGCATACCATCACTGTCTATCAAAATAGGCAGATAAAATTAAAAGAATGCCTCTTGACACGTGTACATGTATGTCAAATTTCATTGTGGTGTTACAGATATGCATAATCAACGATTATTTTTTGACCTTTTTTACCACCCTGCGGTTCAAAAGTAAAAACATTTAGGTCATACGATCACATGAAGTTTTCATCTTAAAATAGACCTGAAACCATCCCCCTAGATATGGACGTTCAATTAGAAAACACATCAAATTGCAGCTACCAATACTACAAGAGATAAATGCAGACTTTTGAGCAAAAGATTTCATTTTTTTTTACAGAGATTATCATAACTAGAAAGGTCTGCTTTTCATACGAGTGTTTCAAATATCAAACCTGTTCAGTTTTTGTTATTTTTTCTCAAACAGAAAATGTTTATCTTTCCTATGCCATAGTTTTAATAGATTCTCTCTTTTATGTTAAGATTACAAGTCAATTAACGAACGAATTTGAAAAGAAAGTTTATTTAAGTTTCCTCACTTTTTTTCATATATAGTGCTGCTGCTGAAATATTAATATACGGTGCAACTCATTTGATAAATACAACATACTGTTCTTCGAGGCTCAGGGCATCGATCTCCTTGTTATTGATGATGCCACTGATGTATTTTTTAGTATGCTCGGTAGCTGGAGACTCCATTATTGATAGCAATTTAAATCCAGAATTCATACCCAGCAGTTTAAATACAAATCAAATTTTGCAACTCAAAGCCAGGTTAGGTTAAGTTCATTTTTCTCTAAAATGTGTATTACATGTTAAGTTCATGACAAAGTTGTGAATTTTAATTGGATACTTGCAGCATCTATCTACCTGTAATGTCGAGTGAATTATGACTGCAATGCAATTATCTTAAAACTACGTATTATGGCTTAACCTAGTTAAGGTACCTACCATTTTCAAAATACTGGGTCTTATCTACTTATCTAGTTGTTTGAATCGTTTGGAATTTGTTTAACAGGATAGTAATTCCTAATTTTCTTGTATTTTCCCATTTGTAATTAATTATGGAATTTTATGTCATAAATTTCCTGATTTTACTTCATGCTGCAACTCTATTCCTCTGTTTACTCTCTGTAATACTTCATTTTGGTAATCCTACAAGACCATGGTATTTTGAGCACCCTGAAATAGCTATCGTCAATAAAACTAATTATGATCTTCACATACACACATTATATGTACTCGTACATACTTGTGCCTGACACTACACAATCCACAATGATTTGTGAAAAAGCATCTCTGACATCTACAATACAATAATTCACTTGTCATACAATGTTTCTTATCCATGGAGAAACCATCTCAGAAAGTCTGTGAGAATGAATCACACCTGAAAATAATGCGATAAGTATATAATATGAATATGCAATGACTTATTTAGGTTGAACTTACCTACCTTCATCAAGAGAACAGCTGCGTTGCAAGCTTCTGGACTTTTATACATACAATAATATAACATATCCATATACCACAGGTTGTGGAACTTGTTCAATGTAACGAAGTATTACTGACTGATCGACATTATTTGAGAGAAAATAATAAATTATGGTTCTGCCTGCGATTCATGTGTCTAAAATTTCTTAAACGTCAAAACCACAAAATAACCTCTAGCCAGAACTGTCAGCATGCCGGAAGTCTAAAGCAGGACATACAAGTACCATATCGAAGAGGACATGATATTATCGAAATCAAGTAGGCCATAAAGGCGTCCTACAATTGTAGGAACGGCTGACGATACGGCCCTTAATGACGCAAAAATTCATATTAATATAAAACGATAATTCGTTGTCTCCTCTTTTTCTTTAAAATGGCATCTTGAAATCGTATTATTAGAAATAAGCTCCAAAGGCTCTGTATCGCCCTCATTTTCGACAACACTTTTAAGCTGCTTGGTCATAGCAATAGATTTAACATAATTTGGAATAGCTTCTCTAGGTACTGGAACCTCATCGACATCAGAATCTTCGGAAAGTTCTTGTATTTGAACTGGATTTTCAATGTCTTGGCCTGAATCCGGATCTTCGTCTAGGTTCAAAAGATCATAAAGATTTTTATTATTAATCAATTTCTATAAATTCTTATTTTTGAGGATATCTGAAAGTACATTAACTGATACGTCATCTTCTGGGTCAGGCGTATCACCCTCAATTAAATGGTCTTCACTTTGCATATTTTCATGCTTAAATTCAGCTTGGCGGAAGCAATTTTGAACTTTTTGTTGTGTTACTTGGTCCCAAACGATGTTTGCCAAATAAGTTTTAAAACTCTTTATAATCACCTTGTTAAGTGGTCGACAAGCTTCTTCATGTTTAATTATATCTGCAGATTGTGTTTTTCCAATATTAAAATGTTTGGAAAGTTCCTTAGACTTGACTTCTCCTTATTGTGAATTTCAACAATCTCAATTTTTGTTCATAATTTTTCTAGTTGGAGCCATTTCTACAATAAATATGTCGCCCACTGTGTCTTTTTCGCGTAGACGTCAGACTAACACTGACTGGAAATTTAATCGAAAGCGTGTACCCAAAGAATAAGAACGGTAAATCCCCGACCAACACAAGGGAGGGAGGTCCACCACATAGGCTGCGTTTGTACCGAAAGATTAAAAATAAGATCAGGCGTCTCGTTTTATTTTGTTTTTTGCAGAATATTCAAGAGCATTAATACAATGAGAGCCGGTCAGGACCATGAGAAACTGTCCCTTTTAAAGTGTCCGTGTAAGAAGGGTGCCCACGAAGGGAAATTTCACTGTACTATTAAATAAACAACTGTGACAAATTCTCATAGATGTCGCTACGGTATCTCATTCCATCTCGGATAATTTTTCGGACGCCCGAATATAGTATTAGGTTGGCTATCTTCAGGTAGAATACGTTAAATTGTTATACAGTAATTTGAGCTTCTTGTTAAAAAACATTTGACAGTGGTTTTCGCCCCCTGATAAACTCGCCGGGGTTGTAGAGCATTATTTGCCCTGGTCGGGGCAGGAGTTGAAGACAAATATTTTCCAATTTGCATATAATTTGAATGATAAACACGGCTCGGTCACGGTTGCTGTTTACGTTTACCTGTTACGACAACTAACGGTCTCGTAGATTCAGTCGAATAAAAAGGCTAATCATTCTGGCCTCTTATTAGTATGCAAATGAGGTCCTCAGTATTTGGGGTGGAAGGGAATTCAGTCGGGATCGCTTGTACTTGTTGCCGCTTGTAGAGTTTGTGAGGAATAGGGAAGTGTAAAAGACATAATTGGTCTGGTATAAACTCTAGCTGTTATCAGGTTGGCCGTTATTGTATTAATTAGTGGAACGTAATTAGCTACCTAACTAACAATCTTGTGTTTTATAAATGTCCTAAAAATGTTAAATATTTTTATAAAACAATAACGCAGCTATAAACGTTCTAACAACGTTCTAATAACGCTTATAAACTCAAAAAGGACGCACCCTTGTGCAGCAATTTTGTTCTTCAATTTGTTTTATTCTGGCTCTCACAACTCTTACCGAATAGTTGTTTAAACGTTTTTAAAATTAATATGAAACATGGTACGCAACAAATATAAAACATTTTTACTGAAAATAGTTATAGAACTAGAATGATAAATGTTATTTTTATGCGAATAAAAAAGGTTACTTTTTTGTGAGTGATTGAACAAATGCTCTACGATGTTCGAAAAACATACGTTACTGTACATATTTTACAGCGGTTATGTCTATCATCTTTTGTTGCAAATTACTCACAAATACGAAATGTTTGAATTTGTTTAGAAGAAAAACGTAACCCATTCTTTTTTGCACAAAAATAACATTTATCGTCCGGAATGGTTTGCGATTCATATCGGCAAGGTAAACTAGTGTATTTTGCTATAAAATACCTTTTGAACTAACCCTGTATATTGCTCAATAAAGTGGTAGAGATGGCTGGAGAACAGATATTTTGGGATAAAAAATTAGAAATTCCCAAAAACTACTTGACCAATCTCCTCAAATTTTGTTGTGGTTGTTTAGAATTTTTAGAATTTCAAATACATATCTGCGAGAAACCATCGTCGCATTACCAAGTGCCAAAACCCGCAGTTTGCCCCGGTTTTCGGCCATAACTTTTTTGCTATTAGTCGGATCTTTTTACGGGTGGTCTCACTTTGTTGGTCTCATAAATACCCAAAAATCTTATATGATGAGTTTTTTCGTTCCTGCCACCACTTTCGATTGAATCCCAAAAACTCGTTTTTTCATTCTTTGTTGTCGAATAAAAAGTTTTCCCACAAAAATTTGTATACCCATTTTATGCGTGCATGGTTTGGATACCCCCTTGAACAACTTGTAACAATAAGATCAGACTTACAATGATTTCGCAAACATATCTTTCATCATTTTCAAAGAAATTGTACAAAATCTTCAAATTTGTGAAGTTAGCGAGTTTCACTTTATACGTTGTTACTAGACATGCCCAAATCATCAGTTGCTGCCGTGATATTCATCCCGACCACTGCATCCCGACGGCTAGGCGACCTGTATGTTAAATTTGTATTGATAGGGCAGCGGGTTATGCTATAAATCATATTGCAACGGTTAGATGATACCAAAAATATTTTCATAAATAGGAGATCTTTCCCATTCCGGATCGAACAATCTACCAAAGATGCTTATAATCATAATATCTAGTAAATTTTCACGAAAAAAATTAAAAACCAGCAAATGTAAAAGATTCATTTCGCACCACGGGACGTGATCGTCGTTAGACTGCACCTGCGAGTGTCAGATAGATATCCCCGCCAGTCAAAAAAGAAAAATAGCCAAACAATAAAAATTACTAGTTTTTTTGATTTTTGGACTTAAAGCCATTATCTGTCAATGTATTCTATTGAGCATGATTTGCTATTTACTATTTCAATTTGTTTTTAGCTCCTGATCATGGCAGCATAGTCTGTCGAAAGCTTGCGTATTTCTAAGTCAAAAGGGTACACAGCATAATTTTTCGATACCTCCAAAGACCAGTCTTCCACTTGTATCGTGTTCCCCATCCTCTAATCATTAAGAAAACGTGAAGAAAAATGGTCCTCAGTTTGTACCCGGAACGTCAAAATTTGTATATCGTTCTTGGGCTTTCCGCCGTACCCGGCGCTGTGCGCGTGGAATATAATTTCCGTACGTGTATATTTTGCAGTCAATAGAAAACCGTGCGATACACCAAGTGAGGACCACAAGCAAGGCAACAACGGTCGGACCTCCGCGCTGCGCGCGCGGAATAAAAGGTATTAATGAAGTATTGGGAGATACCACATTGGTCAATGGTCATGATTATCTTACCAAAAGTCCAAACATCCACAGAATGAGCATTTAGTGAAATAATGACCAGAACGAATGGTTTCTTAGAAAATTCACAGATGTATCTTTATGTTAGAAAACCCTGCAAGCTTTTTGGGAGCATTTCGGAAGCTAAAGGTACAAAGTTTCCGTTATGGATATAATTTAGTTGAAATCAAAGCATACGGTTTCACGGAAAAATAGATGCAGTGTGGCGATTTCAATAGGTCGAATACGTTAACGGCTCTTTTATGGAATTAGATATACGTATACTTATTCTCAGTAGCACAATTTATGAAAGACAATCTGTTTCACAAATGGACCCTTTAAATCGTTTTCCCTCGAGGATACGGTTCAATTCCAACGTAATCTTGCCACCTTCCACAATACACATTTCAGAAAAAGGTTCTATCCATCTGGAGACAACTAATTTAATTTCCAAGAACAATGGTTGAGCTGAATGGAATTTCCCGTGAAATTTCCCAAAGGAAACACGTTGAGTTGTGTGATGAAGTTATTAGATAAATTATTATAGTGTGTCTTAAATGGATTTGTGCTTTGATACGTTTATACTTACCGCACCAGTATACGGGTATTGTACTAAGAATTAGCAACCAAAATCCTCGTGATTTTTTGCGAATAAAAAAAATTAAGTACTAGATTGGCATTTGGCACCTCCAAGTCCCTCCATGAGCAACAGTGTAACTATTGCCCTGGCTGAAGGGTCACTCACAATCAAAGAGTAATATCGAAGGGCAAAAAAGCTACAAAACCTGAATTCTGAATAAATCATGTTTTTCTGTCCAAATGGAACCACATATGTAGGAATTACTCTTTACCGACATTTCTGTCACTACGATGACCTTCTTACTTCATATGCCAATGACGAGGAAGTTTTATAAATGCGAAAAATTTCGAAATTGAGATAATATATTTTTTGGATGTTATGACATATACATCACGAAACAACATGTATCTCATTGCCGTCTGTCCGTCTGTCGAACTGTCCGCTAATCGTATAAATTAGCTCGTATTTCGATGACAATTTTAAGGTTTGCTACTATGTCAAGGAAGAGAAAGCTTTACAGTATTTGAAAATCGTTCTAGTGGTGGCGTAACCAGGGGCAAAAAGACAAAAATAATCGGTCAAACTTAGTTTTTTGGTATTTCAGAAGCTCCTGACCATTTCCGGAATTTTTTCGACAGGGTTGAAACTTGGGGTTGGGGGTTGTAGAGAGTAGGGGGTTGTAAATGTTACGCCTTTAGTAGTAATCAAAGACGTTCTACCATTAACAGCGGGAAAATTAAATGATAAAGGTCTGATGAATAATTCGAAATAACTTGCAATCGTTGGCGGTACGTGGAGGCCACTGCGGACTGTGTAATGGGTAACTACAGGAGGATACTTATATATTTTAGCAATATTTGGATATTAGGAGTACGTTCCGCTTTAGTGTTCTGCGATGCTTTCGTAAATGATGACTGTTCTTTTATCTATCTATTTTTCTGAATTTTATGATCATTAAATTTATCATCCATTTTGCTGAGACTTTAATTTGTGTTTCTCCGTCTATGATGGTTTTCTGGATATTTCGTCAAGCAGATTATTTATTGATTCATTGTATACTTACGACGCGCATTGATATACAACAGACGCGGACTGACAAACCGACATAAATGAGAAACACGGATTTGTGTGGTGCATATATCTTTAGGCTACAGAAAACTGGTCAACTGAATTTTTTATCGAGTTTAATACTTCCATCGTTTAGGTAGTGGTAGATTTTGAAAATTAGTTTAGAGGCGGCGACACTAAAAACAAAAAAATAAATCCTTTGAAAATATAAGATGAAGGAGTTTTATTATCGTTTAATTATATCCAACCAGAAAAAAATAGTTTTGCATTTTTAGTTTATGTTATTAACAGTTAAACAAAAGCTTGTTATTAAAAATTAATTTTTATGTTATTTTATCTATTAAAGTACAGATGACAATGACAGTTTATTTTGTACTTACTCTCTCCCAGGCGTTTTCCCAGCTGTTTTATCAATACAGTGATCTGTTCTGGGTGTCCGAAAATTCTGTTGGGTCATATCAGATTGTTTGCGTTTAGATTCGGTCATTCCAGAGCATTTTCATGCAAATCATTTCACAAACCAAGGTGCTGCCTAATCATGAGGTAAACCTTTCTAGCGAATTTTCGAATAGCCAACACGCCAAGTTCCATGTGTCGAAGCCACACGACAAATCAATAAAGATGGCATGAATTAGAATTTTATTGACCGTGTATAAAAAGCACGGGTTAAAATTAGATCTTTAATTTCTTTTCAGTCTATCGGTACCTGGTCATTATTGAAATACATGTATGGAAGATTTTGTAATGTTTGTTGTGCATTGACCTTGTAACTCGACCCGTGGAGTCTGGTTTTGGCACTAAAGAATGAGGGATGTACTCATACAGGATGTCCCAAAAGTATGGATATATCCAAATATCTCGGAAACTAAGTATGTTAGAATAAACTTTGGATACAAGAGTTTTCGAAAATCAAATGTCGCTTCTAGTGATAACCTTGGATTTGACGTTGATTTTTTTTAAATTTTTTATTGCACAAATAGAATGCCAGAAAATCATTTTTAACGTTATAAATATTATAGGGACTAAAATTACATTTAGTGGTCATTTTCAAGTCCATTGTTGTCTTTCATGGTATGTTGTGAAGCAGCGGATAGCTGGACAAAGAAGCATATTAAAAAACTATCACTGCGAAAATTTCAGGACACCCTCCTGATGGTGACCTTCATTCTGATCTTCGCTATGACCTTGAAACCCTAAACTTTGATTTCAACGCAGAAAATAGAAAAACATTTCACGTTCAAATGTTTAATTAACAGAGCTAGAATCACACCTAGTCGACAAGTCAAGCCGAGTAGTATACGTATATATATATATATATATAATTGTTAATTGGGAAATTGATAAATTTTTAGGCTTAAGTTGACTCTTTTGACGATAAAATCAAGCTTTCGGCATTCTCTATGGAGCCTTCATCGGGATTTCGTCGTTGAGGTTGCAGCCACAAGGTGTTTCAAAACGAACGTAGAGAAGATAGAACTTGTAATCAGTATAAAAACAAAAGGACGGGGACATTGGGCTTGTTGAAAACGACAGATACCTTCGTTACATGTTAAAAATATCAATCCACCCGAACAAATTAAAAAGTATTACACGTGAGAAGACATTTTAGTGACACGGTTTCACCTAACCTAACCGCAAGTGTGACCCAGGGATCGATTTTGGCTCCGACACTGTTCCTTTCACATATAAACGACCTCCTTTTCTGTATGAGCAATCAAATCCACATCATTGCTAATGACAGCACTCTATATGCAAGAATTGAGATTGACAAGCTGATGTCTTCTGATGAGCTGGACAAAAGAAGCCTAGCAGCGGCTTCCTCTCTGACGAAAGACATGGAGGTTATCACTGTTGGGGGACGCAACAATCTGGTACAATTTAATGTTTCTAAAACACAGCACTGTACCTTGCGAACAAGAAGCGTCCTAGCGCTCATTCGGTTTCGATGGATGACCGAGTTCAAGCAAAGAGCCGTCGATTTCGGCTGGTCGGAGACCAGATCAGCGTCAGTCGCGGCAGCTGCTGGGAAAAAGCAAGCCTATTTGTTTAGGGCTAAGAAGTACTTTTCTCCAAATGACCTCACTCTGTACAAGGCCCATATAAGAACTAGCCTCGAATAATGTTTGGACTTCTGCCGCCCCGACAGTTTTGAGAGATGCTTTGGAACAATTTTCTCATTCATCTAACCATCTTCTCTTACAGTTTAAGGCCTCCAGAGAAGCTTAGCAGATGAGTAGCTGACTTCCTTCCCCCTTTTCGTCTCACAATGTCAATGCGGGTGTTCCCCCGGGATCGGTCTTAATGCCAACACTGTTTCTCTTACATATCTACGACCTCCTTTCCTGTACGATAAATCCGATCCACAGCGTTTCTAATAACATAACACTAACTCTACATGCAACTATCTGGTACAGTGGAATACATCCCATACACAGTACTGTACTTTGAATAACAAGAAGCGCACATCCGGTTTCGATGAATGGCCGGATTCTGCCAAAGTCCGTTCATTTCAGGTGGTCGGAGTCCAGATCACCGATGACTTGATCTGGCTCCAACACATCTCATCAATCGATGGCCCAGATAAGACATAGCCTCGAGTACTGATCATATGTTTGGGCTGCTGCCTACATTACCCATGTTCGATTCGATCCGGAGCAGGAGTGTCCGACTGATCGATGACTCTTCTGTAACCGACAGTCTCGGGATTATTTCGCTATACCGATGGGCTTTGCTCCTCAGAGCTCTCGTCCATGATGCCGCCGCTCGATGAGTCTGCCAGACAAACCCCCTAGGCGCTATTAACCTTAGACAGTTCAAAAATGGGATAACAAGGTGTATTTAAGAACCTCATAGCAGCCGCGGAGACCTGGTATTTAGGCTTCTGTTTACGCGGCTGCTTCGGTATAAAAAAACAAACTCCAAGCTGCATTCTCACTGGCTAGAGTCGCAGTTCTTGATGAGCATTTTCATTATCCGCCATTGTAGCAGGCACGAATCCCAAATTAGTTTTTAACGGAGGCACAGATTCGAGCAAATGAAGTTATATCCCAGCTAGATTAGTTTTGTCAAACTCACTGTCTCGCTCCCCCTTCTATCTCTTTCCATGCCATGGGAGTTTCAGTCACGTCGGAACAGTTAATATCGTTTTATGTGTAGGGAATATGGTCTATTTGGAGCAAATTGAACAGAGCAATAGTTGGGCTGTATGTGACGATTCTCAAACAGTAACTAGAGAGGGAAGTAACAGTATTTTTGGCCTTGAAAGCGAAAAACCTTAGAAGCTATGTTATGTACACTTTTGACGTAAATAGTTTATCGGAAACAACGTTGGAGTCGAGAAAATTGGGAAATCTTGAATTATTCTTTATTTTGATGCATTATCTGGTAATTCCTTGCATTGGCTTTCAAAAAGGTACCATGCCCCTCTGTTTTGAACAGGTCAAGTTTATCCCTCAAGGCACATTTGAACGTAAATGTGAGTCACTGGCGGCATGTTGTCATTTTGGAACATGTTCTAAATAGAATTGTGGGTCAAGTGACACTTAATTTTTTAGTTCCTTATATGAAGATTTTTTAACCCCAAATGATGAATTGACTGGCTTTAAAAATGGTAGACTGTTAGATTGACAAAGTTCAACGTTTTTGTACATTGAATCTCTTCTCAACAATTATCGAGGATCTCTTTTTAAGTCAGAGAGTCGTTTTGCAATAGATTTAGGCAAATTTTATTTATAAACAAAAATCACAAAATAAGATATGAACATTTTTTCATTTTTCAGCATAGTCACCATAAACATTTAAGTCGTGGCACCATCTTTTGAACGCTGCAGTCTGACCGTTAAACAAGTTAGTAAATGTTAAGTGTCGGAAAAAGATAAAGCGCTCTATGGTGGACGATCTTTACAACTTGTCCAGTTGCGTCTGTGTTCTTGCCGCAACGTGAGGCCGAGGGTTGAAACAGAACGACGCCGCTAGAGAGCAACCCCCGCCGTGGGTGTGAATACCGTGTCTAATTCAACAATATCGTGATGAATTTCAGCAGGTGGAACCTATTTCCGTTTAAAAACTGAATTACTGAGCGCACTTCACAATCAATGGCGGCGAAGTGACAGACTGGCCAAGAGCGTCTGAGGTTGGAGAGACGTCAGGTGACAGGACACGCGCGCACATGCGCAATCGGTTCTTACTTTAAATATTGCCCTCGTATACCTCATATTACTGACGCCCTGGCTACACGGTCCATAGTTGTACCGAGTCGACCCACCGAGACCCTGTTGCCCACATTATATGGTCATGAATATAGAATACATAAATCTAATCCTCATCGAGCAAAGACGCCATGACAGGTTCTACCGCGGCAACAGCCCGTCTTTGAGGCTTTCAAATGCTTTAAACAAATTAGGTCATCCCATATCGAACCTTGCTCTAAGGTGAGCGTCGGGGAATGTTATAAAGAGAAAGAGGAAGCTCTAACTATAATTGCTTCTAAGCAAATGTATTCTTTTCATTAACGCTCTTTGCAATATTCAAATGGGTCGATAAGCTCAACAGCCTCTCTGACAATTTTCAACATTAATTATTTCTTTGGAAGTCCGATTCATAGTGCCAGTACAGTTAATTCAAAAATGCAAATGTTATGCTATGACTCAAACTGAATGTTATCCGGGACGATGTCCTCAATGTCTGCCTATAAAAATCGTGTCGTTGAATGAAACGTTTTCTGAGTCAACTGAACATGTTACATTTGTTCATTCTACAGAGCGGGGTCGTGGCAAATGCTTGTTCCGCAAGTTGTTGTATCCAGTATACAACTTCTTCCCGTTCAAGTCATTGTACACGCGTTAAGGAATACCTCAGTACCGATGTCTACTCAACATTATTAACATTCAAGAAGAAGGTGGTAGACAAGGACCAGTCGACCGAGGTGGTACCACCCGCTAGCTTTTCATAGGGTGTCTTAAAAATGTCCTCACCTAAGCTATGTAGTCGGTTAATTTCCAAAACAAAGAAATTAATGATGATGGATCCCTCGAGCACTAAGAACTCCGGACGTAACCTCACTCCACTCTAGGAATGTCCGGGTGGAGGGTGGGCTCGAGGGAACAATATCGAAGATGAAATTTGTTTTACGAACATCTGCGGGATTAACAGCAACATTGATGCTGTTCATCACTACCTGCAATCCAATAGTCCCGCCATGCTCATCTTGCGGGAGGCAAAAATCTCAGATTCTGCACCGATTGACCATCTTAACTTCCCAAACTACGAGGTGCACTCTAATCTGAGAAAGAACGGGACAGTTGTGGCTTTTGTCCGCAGCAGTCTTCCCTGCTCCAGATATGTTTCTTTGAAATCAAACCTGAAGGACATTCTGTGGCTTCGCCTCAACTCCAAAACATCACCCAAATTAATTTGCTGCCTTTATCGCTCTCCCTCGGACCATGACTGGGATGACCTACTTGGATACCTCGCCGTCAAGGTCGACTTCCCGAACATCAATCACCCCGCTTCAGAGGTAGTTCTTCTCTGTGATTTCAATGCCCATAATGAGCTTTAGTTCGGCTCAAACAAGACCGATGCAGCTGTTCGTGCAGTCGAAGCGTTCGCTCTTACTCAAGGGCTGACCCAGCTGGTGACGAGCCCTACTTTTTCCCCCGCGTCTCGTCACACGCCAGTAGTCTGCTGGATCTCTTTCAGACCACGCATCCTGTCCCTAACAGCACTGCATCCTGTCCCCCTGGGTAACTCAGACCACGGTGTTGTGGAGGTTAGGTTTCGGTCAGAACCCACTGTGGCAGCAGAAATTCGTACAGGCCGCAAAACTTGGCATTCTGGACGCTGGCCAAGCAGATTGAAAAGAACTTCTTACACAGTAGCCTTCACCACTTACGTTTCAGGATGGAACGATTGTATCCGGCTCAAAGGCCAATACAGAAGTGCTTGCCAAGATCTTTGCTGCCAACTCCACCATGGATGTCCCTCCCCAACGTCCAAGTGCCGTCAATTCAAAGGGTTCCCTACACTATGCGGGAGGTAACATTCAGGCATAAAACCGTAAGGCGAGTGCTCTTGTCGTACGACATCAACAAAGCTTCAGGTCCGGACTTGATTCCTGCCATGATACTGAAGAAGTGTGCAGAGGACCTTGCTCCAGTTCTTTCGCGTCTCTTCCAGATCTTATGAATCCGACAGCTTCCCAGAAAACTGGAAATTTGCTCATGTGCAACCCATCCCAAAAAAAGGATACAAGACCGACCCTTACAACTACAGGCCTATAGCTCTGCTTTCTGTTATAAGTAAACTAATGGAGAGGCATAAATCGCGAGCTTCTGAACTACCTCGAACGTCTCGGCTTGACTACCGAGAGGCAGTATGGTTTCCAGCACCAGCGATCCACAGGGGACTTCCTAGCTTACGTCACGTAATTGTGGCGTAAACTCGTCCAGTCTTATGGTAAGGCTCATACCATTGCTCTTGACATCGCCAAAGCGTTTGATCATCTGTGGTACGCGGCCCTCCTATGCAAACTTCCATCCTATGGCCTCCCAGCGAAGCTTGGCAGACGGGTGGCTGACTTCATCTCTGGCCGCAGGATATCCGTCGTAATTGACGGGTTCTTCTGTTCATCCCACAACGTCAACGCGGGTGTTCCCCAGGGATCGGTCTATTCTCCGAAACTGTTTCTCTTACATGTCAGCGACCTTCTTTCCTGCACGATCAACAGAATCCACAGCACTCTACATGCAGGAATTCAGAGTGACAAGCCGATCTCTGCGGCTGAGCTGGAAAAAAGAAGACTAGCGACGACTTCCTCTCTGACAAGAGACCTGGAGGCTATCACTACTTGGGGACCCAACAATCTTGTACAGTTCAATGTTTCCAAAACACAGTACTGTACTTTGACGAACAAAAAACGTCCTAGCGCTTATCCGATCGATGTATGACCGAGTTCTGCCACAGAGCCATTCATTTCGGCTGGTCGGAGTCCAGATCACCGAGGACCTGATCTGGCACGAACACGTCTTGTCAATAGCTGCAGCTGCTGGAAAAAGCTATTTGTTTAGGGCAAAGAAGTACTCCGCACGACCTTCTCATTCTATACAAGGCCCAGATAAAGCCTAGCCTCGAGTATTGCTCACACGTTTGGGGTGCTCCCCTACATTATCCACGATCGATGCTGTCCAGAGGAGGGCAGTCCGACTGATCGATGACTCTTCTCTTAACAGACAGTCTCGAGACTCTTTTGCTCCTCTGTTCCATGATGCCGCCGCGCGATGTGTCTGCCAGACAGACCCGCCTGACTTTGGCGTCCCATCCTAACCGTGTCGAACTTTGTCCCGAGGGTGTCGAGATTGTGGAACAATCTACAAGAGGGTCGAGATTGTGGATCATCAATAGCAGCCGCGGTGTTTCCGACATTTAGGCTTCTGCCTGAGCGGCTGCTTCGATATATAAAAAAAATCCGACCGAGACAGCCAACTATGCACAGCTGTTTTGTATCTTCTGGAAACTCATCAGCATGGTCTACGCTTGGTATCTAGGATATCGAGCGAAAGCATAGCAACTACCCTCTATCCAAGGTTTGAGAACTATCGAAATAAGTTAGCCCAAAGTTACTATCTATTACCAGAATCATCTAATGCGAGATATAGTGATAGCTTCTATTCTCTCTCGTAGTGGCCTGTTCTGATAATAGATGGCGCTTTGCGCAGCAATATTTTGATAAATCCTATATTTTGGAGGACAGGTAATTATAATAATAGACGTCTTTATTTATCTACAATTTCAATGTAGTATAGCCAAATGTGAGACTCATATGGCTAAGATTAGCATGCAGCTACTCTTACTCTCAGGCATATAGTTGCTAGTAGATGTTCACAACAATCAACTATTCACAAATATATTCAGTAACATCAAAAGCAAAAAGTAGAAAAGAAAAAAGATACTTTTCAAACCGAAATACACCAAAAATTATGAACCTGAATAAATCATTGATCAATGGTGAGTAGACAATCTATCTATACAGCCAAAATCGTCAGCCATCTCGCGGTAGACAGTAGCGACTGGACTGGAATATTTACAGTTCCAACCGATAGCTGCTTTACAATCTCGCAGTAGTCGATTCTAGTAATTTATGGTGCCTGGCGTTGTCTTATTTCATAGTTTCAAATTAATTTCAAACATAATATACCACAAACGCGTGACACCGTCACGTCTAATGCCCGATCTCCAATCAATCTTGTCAGTTAAATAAAACTTACAATGTTTTTTCTTGTAGCGACCAATTAGTAAGATACATTATAGTTCAAAACACAACTAAAACGATAGTCGACAGCTATTGAAGAAACTTGTAACATCTGTGAAAAATAAAAAATTATAGAATTACCTTAAAATCAATATAACCGTTTTTGTCCATGTCAAATGTTCTAAAGACATGGTCGCAGAATTCTTCTGCGTTGCCGCTAGGGAAGAACATCTTGTACATATCTACGAATTTTGCCGGCGTCAGTCGACCATTTGGACAGTCTTGCTGCAATAAAAAGAAACAAAAATTAATCGCAAAAAATCTTAATAATTGGGTTTGAAAAGCACAAAGTAAATCTACACTTCTACATCTTACGTGTATTATATAATACATTCATTTTTGTACCCTGAATTGGCAACCAAAAACATCAGTGAAGCTGAAAAGTTTTGGTGCGTTAGAAGCGCAAAGTATTAGTTTGCTTCTCTGGAGAGACATTCTTTGCATTAGAGTTATTTGTGGGGATTGATTAACGTATTCAACCAAAAAGATATCTAATAGATATCTGCCCGACTCCAAAAAATATCCGAGATGAAATGAGATATCGTAGTGGCATCTATGACAATTTGACACAGCTATGTTTCTCCTCTACGCACTAATTATAAATCTACTTTGAAATGGTTAGTTTCTCATAGATGGCGCTGTATCCAACTATATTGAAATATGGCATATATTTAGATATAGCACCATCTATGAAACACTAATCTTTTGAAACTAGATTTTAATTATGGTGGACAGGAGAAACGTAGCTGTGTCAAATTGTCACATTTAGATTTTATCTCTTATAATTCTTTAGACGACGACATGTAACTACTTAGTTCGCTGCCTTCAGGTAGAATACGTCAATCAATGCTGTTGGTTACAAATTCTTAGAACGAGTGTAGCCATTTGCGCATCAAGGGCGCAAAGTTCTACTATGCCGCACAATAAATAGCTACATCCAATTCAAGTAATGCAAAACAGACCGTAACAATATTTTAAAAATAACGTAGTTTGTTGTCGAATCCCACATACCTAATATATTGCTTTACTAACGCGGCAATTTACCTTTTCGTCATAGGTCCGATCGCAACCAGTAACGAATATTTTTGCTACTATTTTGTCGCTTTCGAGCGGCAAAGCTGTTATTTGTGATCGGTCCTTGGGAAACGGTAATTTTACGTGCTAGACCGAGAAAAATAAACTAACCTTTTAATGCGACTACAAAATACGTCCCTTTCACGGAACGTGGAAGTTGTCTATTATTTAGCCACAATCCTATATGAACGATCGACTGTTGAGCATTCATGTCACGAATCGTTTCCAATACCGGCCGCGGTCGCCGATGTCGCGACAAGCATATAGACTAATCGATTGCAAATAACATTCCCGTTATTTACATTCATGAAAAAACAACATGTCCTCTCTCTCTCTCTCTCTTAAGAAGCCATGAGGATATTTATGTACACAGTCATATTCCCGTAATTTCTGTGTGTCATAATTATACTATCGAAATTATTATCAGCAATAAAATGATGTTGATCGAGCTCACTAGTAAACTCTTCGTATTCGTATTATTTTCTTTTGCTGGGAATTTTCCTTCAACTTTAGTAGATCAAGTAAAAAACTCAATAAAGTATGGTACCCAAAGAAATAATAATAATCTGAGTGAAAAAAACATTTTTTGTAACACTGAAATGTACACGCATGTAATGTTCAAATTAAGGACACGAAGACAATAAAGGATTGATACATTGAGTAGAAAAGGCAAAAAAGATTTAAGGATAAGATATTTTGAACAAATTATATAAGAATACCGAATTGTTAAACGATACGTTCTAAGAGTTAACGTTTTTGGAATCGTAGACAATGGCAGACAGTAAGAATCGGAATATGAGCAGGGGAATTTGGATTTACCCAAGAACCGCCATAAAAGCTTTTCTGCGATGTTATCGTGGGGACCGTGACCCCACTGGTGACCTGGTTAAGTCTTAAAATTTGCATATTTAGCATGATTTTCTGTATACTTTTGAGAATTTTTAGGATTTGACACTACACCCCCCTAACCCCCGGGGGAAAGTTCTCCGCTCTGCAAAGATTTTTGGGGTCAACTACAATTTCACAAAAAGTTATCTTGCTGATGACAAAATTATCTGCGGGCGCCCATGGATGTATAATTCAGTTCAGATAACAGCTTCATACTTGGAGAAGGAACGACGCAGATTTTAGATTGTGTTCTGTTGATTGCAGTAGCAGTTCAAGTTGGTAATTAAATCTGACTCAAATTAACGCATTCAGGCTGGGTAGAAGCAAGCTCACGATTTGTTTGTCGCCAAAATAACGTAGTCAGTAGTCAGGATGCAAATTCATACAACAAGTCGATCAGGCTTAAGTCGACTGTTTGACAGTTTTTGACATTTCACAATAAATTCGTCCTTTTCTGAGAAAATATGTAAAAGCTCGTGGATTCCATACAATTCTAGTGTTCTATACTATTGCTGAAAATGGTGAAGGATTCTGTGAATGACAAGAAGTAGTATGAAGTGAATAAAACCAAATATTTTATCGATAAGTAGTAACGGGTGATTTTTTAAGAGGTATAGGATTTGATTTTCAAAAAAAAAAACACAAACACGATTAAATCTTTATTTGAGTCGATAGAACGGTCGATATAATTTAATGTTTAAAGATTATTTCATGTAAATGTTGGCCGCGGCTCCGCTTTAGATGGCCCATGCGCAAAGTCCAATTTTGGCACACTCTCTCCAACATATCGGCCGGTATCTCACGAATAAATGCTTCAATATTGGCTTCCAGTGCGTCAATCGCTGCTGGTTTATCCCTGTAGACGTTAGAATTAACATGGCCCCACAAGAAATAGTCCAACGGCGTTAAATCACACGATCTAGGCGGCCAATTGACGGGCCCCAAACGTGAGATAAACTGTTCACCGAACTCGCCTCCCAATAGGGCCATTGTTTCGTGTGCGGTGTGGCATGTGGCACCGTCTTGTTGAAACCACATGTCAGCCAAGTCCAGCTCTTCCATTTTGGGCAAAAAAAAGTTTGTTATCATCGCACGGTAGCGCTCGCCATTCACAGTTACGTTCCGGCCATTGTCGTCTTTGAAGAAGTACGGCCCGATGATGCCACCGGCCCATAATCCACACCAAACAGTGATTTTTTCGGGATGCATTGGTAGTTCTTGCTTCCCATCATGTCACAGGCATATTCGATGGGGCAAAGGTCTGGAGGTCGAGGAGGCCACTGAAGCAGATTTATTCCGGACGCTTGTAAAAAGTCTAAACTAAAACGTGCGACATGAGGTCGGTCGTGCATGTTCCTGGAAAAAAATTGGATCTTGCAATGTTTCCAAAAAGGGAAGCAGATGTGGTTGTAAAACTTGGATATAGCGCTGGGCAGTCATGCTACCTCAAATGAACACTAATCATGACCTGCTGCCATAAGCCGTGGCACCTCATACCATAACACCCACAGTGCGATGAATATGCTGATCGATGGAATATTGTCTTTCACCGCGTCTCCTCCTTACTCTTGCATCACTGAACACGGCTGAGTTCCATTCCATATTCTATTCAAGTCTCTCCATACTCCATAACAAGCGTTGCCGACGATGCTGTGGGATCAGAGGTAGTACAAGATGGGGATGGTATTAAAACAGTCCAAAATACCTTGTACGGCGATAAACTGTCCTGATTGTTATTGCCCTTCCGACAACATCAAACCACTGATTCGCTACTGCCCTTGTAGAAAATCGATCATTAAGTGCTAGTTGTCTCAAATAACGATCCTGTCGCTCTGTAGTCTGTACTTGACGGCCTGTAGCTCTAACTCGTCGATTTCGGCCTTCTTGAAACCACGCTCGACAACATCCCCTTTCAGTAGCTTCATTTCGATTTACCCGATTAGCGACTTTTCTAAAAGAATGTAACCCGATTATCCGATCCCTCTCAAACTCGGAAAGTTAAGTAAAATTAGCGTGCCTGCGAACTCTAGGCATGATAATGACAACAAAACAAATAATGGAACCAACACAGAAAAATCACTGAATGTTAAATAAACATGTTCATATTGTTCGGATCCTGATATGACAAGAAAAGCCTTTACAAAAAAAGTACGGCCCGGAATGCCGTCAACATTTTATCATCTTATACTTTCATGATAGCAAATATGTTTACAAGTGTTTATCAACATCCAATAAATAATTCTGGGTGTTGCATTTTATATATCACTTAGTATAATTATAATAATATACTCAGTGAAATTAGAAGTGTTACATCCAGAAGAAATGATTTCTTCAACTTGTTTTTAGACAACATAATGACTATATTTAAGGCATGCTGTGGCAACAATATCAACGTTTTATATTTGTTTTTTATCTCCTAGTGTTTGTGACAAAACCACTTTCTGAGAGCAGAGTAGCACAGATATTTTTAGTTCTTGCCCTTTCATTTGCTAGTGTTAAGCATAACAAAATGCCTCGAGTTCGAAGACGTCCAAATTATCAGCATGTTAGCAACTTCGACAGAGGTATAATTATTACCTATCGAGATGTTGGTTTGTCCTATCGCGAAATTGGCCGCCGTGTTAATTGTACTGCAATGACGGTAATGCGTGTGTGTCGTGTGTGGATAGAAGAAGGTAGAGGAACACGAAGAAGACCAATTGGTCCACGGGGCGTACCACAGGGCCTCAGACAACTGGCCCTACGACACCGTTTTCTGACCAACGGTTTGGAGAAGGTAGACCTGTTACGATGCGTACACTCTATCGCCGCATTCGAGCCTTTGAACTTTCTTCATACTGTCCATGGTTAGTACTTCCTCTGACTGCGGACTACTGTCGTCACTGTTTGAACTGGAGCAGAGAACAGCAACATTAGAAGGCAGAATGGCTCAATGTCATCTTCAGCAACGAATCGCCGTTCTGTTTAGGTACGCACGATGGTCGTAGAAGGGTAAGACAAAGCCATGGAGAGCGGCGTAATATTGTATATGCTGTTGAGAGGCATGTACGCAGGACTGTTGGAGTAATGGTTGGAGGGCTACTGATTGAGGTCAACCGACACTTCAGTCTAACTAAACTGAACTAAAATTTACCTTATGTACTTTAAGTTTGAATAAAAGTTTCACAAGATTCTGATTCTATGGAGGAAGCTCAGTACGCCGAAAAAAACACCAAGAATAAAAAAACGTGTTTTTTGGGATTCAATCGAAAGTGTTGACAGGAACGGAAAAACTCTAAAATAAGATTTTAAGGTTTTTAGGAAGACTACAAAATGAGACCACATGTCCGAAACAAAATGCAGATTTTGGCACTTGTTGCTAATGCGACGATAATTTCACGCAGCTACTTGAAATTCTTCTAATACGAAGGCTTATTACTTCTAAATAACCACAACAAAATTCGAGTCGATTGGTCAAGTAGTTTTTGAGAATTTCTAATTGTTTATCCCAAAACCCTATCTTCCGGCCATCACTACTAGTTTATTGAGAAATATATACTTATACAGGGTTCGTTCAAAGGACAATTTATAGCAAAATATACCTTGCCGACATGAATCACAAACCATTCCGAAAGATAGTTTTTTCTCCTAAACAAATTCAAACATTTCTTATGAGGGGGGGAGGTCATTTACTTTTTTGTTATACTTGTTCGTAGCTAATACAGTGGTCGGTGACTTGTAGCAGAATGAACGGAATTTGTGTGGCGGGATATTAGACACGATCACTGACATGTTGGTAATAGCTGTATGAATAGGGCTAAGTCCTTTCTAAGAGAGGCTACCTTATGACAAACATACTATTTTACGATCGGATGAGAGCGTTGCGTGGGAAGGAGTGCCAGCCTACTTGACGCCATAGTTTTCCGAGAGCTCTGGTATTTCGTAGTAGTATACTGTAATTGCGGCAAATGTCAAAAATGAGATATGTTGTTTCGATGTTATATGACATGTACATCACAAAAAACCTTGTTACTCATTTCCGTCAGTCGGTCTGTCTATCCACTAATCTGTGGCCCATCTATAACTTGGAAAGTACTACTCGGATTTGGATGAAATTTTCACACAAGATTAATACTGTGCGAAGGACGAAAAATCTTTGTAGTCTTTGGTAGCGGAGCTACGGGGCAAAACACGAATAAAAATATAAATGGCCTAAACTTCGTGTTTTTTCCTTTCAGAGTCTCATGATCATTTTCAGAAAATTTTTTGTAGAGATTAAAAATTGGTAATTGTAAAGAATTGTAAAGAGCAGGGGAGGGCATATCTCAATTTTTTGATGTGAGTACATTTATACGCTCCCAATCTCAGTAATTCTACGAACATATTAGACATATTTCATACATCATATATTTCGCCGTACATTTGCCCATAAAACTTTTTTCTCAGCAAAAGGATCGGGTCGTGTCACGGCATAGCGCACATCATAGTGTTTCCTATGTTCTGATCGCGCTGCCACGTCTGACAGGATCAAGTATCGCCGAGAGGCGACGTTTCCAGATGCACTACCGGTAGGGCAGGGAAAAAATATCTAAGGACCACTTATGTGGAGCTGTATGAATGAGTGACTAATAACGTCGTTGCTTGGAAAGTGTGGAGTCAGCCTACTTGACGCCATTTTTTTTTGTTGGTCTCAATTTGGATTAAAAATAGCACACAACAGTAATCCTTGTTTCACCGTAGTTCACGGATATGTATTGGATATACAATAAACTCTAGCTTTATATGGAGAAGAATCTATTTAGTCGGAATCTCTGTGGCTATCCAGATATGCAGGTAAACTCAGCATCCAAGCGTTGCGCCGCATTTTCAATCGACCAGCATAACATCGGTGCCTCGTATTCAAGAGTTGCCGCAGAAATGTCGAACGTTTAGAAATCTGAAATACCGCTCAACGGTTCTATGGTGGTGCAGCTTTTCCTATTATCCATTTTGTTTTTCATTACCTTCGTATATGTACAGAAATTTATAAAAGCGTTAGAGGAAAATTCTTTCTCGGCATCCAAAATTATTACAGTAACTTTCAATCATTCTCAGACGCTTCTAACAGTTGTACTTTTTACTTTTTGCTCTCCGTCTTTTTTAATTTTTTTCTGCTACTTTATCTATTTAATCATTTCTGGTTTCTGGGTCTTACGGACCGCCTTGACATACAATGACGAATAGAATAAAGAGATCACTGCATATCACTAACAGTTGTTAATTTTGTCGCTATGGCGCTATGGCTTGACATAATGATGTGAATAGGTCGAATTCATGACAGATGTGCATCATCTGCCATTAATTGCCAAATTTTTGCATCCGGAGAAATTTTTATATTTTGGCAAGAAAATATTATGGAAGCTGAATCCGAGGGACCCCTCTACTGCTTTGAGTGGAGTTGGCGCGGAGTGCAGCGCTACTTTGGAACATATTCCAGAAAACCAAAACGAGATGACGCCAATGATGACATCAGGGATGACACTGATACTGGAGAAGGAAAACGAGAACCAGAGACTTTTGAAGATAATTGCAGACCAAGCAGCCCAGATTCAGAGACTGACTGACTGTGTAGAGTCACTTAATGCCCAGGTTTTTAAGCTAACAAGTATCATTCATAAAACAGTTCCCAATGTTGATTCTTCCAAAACAGCAAAACGTAGACATAACAGCCCTTCGAGTGACCTACATACTGAGACCGATGAGGACACACAGGGTGATCTTTTCACACCCGTGCGACGTCGCAAAGTGAGACTGCGCAAAACAGAATTTCCTCCGCTACCGACGAAATCCCCAAATAACAAACATTCAGGCAACTTAAAACCGTCTGTGTCTATACCCTCTACCGCTTCTACTAGTCAGCCAAGGGAAATACCTTTATCAGCATCCACACAGAGTGCTCCACCTGTTATACCCCAAGTGCAGTCTGATCCATTGGCTGGCTGCAACTCATCTTCCTTGCCATCCAGCGGATCTCTAAACACACAGGCTCAATCACCTCGCCAGGTGCGTCTGACTCCAATCGTGTTGAGAGATGCGACAAAATGGCGCACCTTAAACTATTCCTTTGTAAGTCTTGGTATTCGTATTGAACGAGTAGTCGCCGTTGATGCTGGGATACGTATCATCCCCAAAACCGAAGACAATTATCGCAGTATAATCCGTCTTTTTAAAGAGGAAAACATTCCTCATCACAGTTTCCCTTTGCCCACTGAACGCAACATCCATGCGGCTATCAGAGGTATTCCAGCATCAACCACCGAACAGGAGGTCAAAGGTGAGCTAAAGCAGAAGGGTTATGGTCCCTTTCACATCATTCGCCTAAAGCGCAACGGCGGCGTGCCCATGCCTTTGATGGTGGTGATCCTGCCTAAAACGGAGAAGTTACAAGAAGTGTTCAACGAGCACGAATTGCTGGGGCTCTCTATCAGAGTCGGAATTCAGAAGAACTCTCGACTCAATGGGCAGTGTCACCGCTGCCAGAAGTACGGACACGCACAGTCGTATTTCACTGCGCCGCCAAAGTGTCTAAAATGTGCCCAAGACCACATGACACATATGTGCCCTCAAACAGGACAAGAGGTTCGCAGATGTGCGAACTGTGGGGGGGACCATGCGGCAAATAGTCCGATCTGTAGATTTACTCCTAGGAGAAATCTACAAGTCATCGCACAAAGGCGAGCAAAGTCCTACGCGGACGCAACAAGAGATGACACCTCAACTGCCCCTGCTGTTTCGAGCTCATCTACTCAAAATTGGATCTAGCAACAGCGCTCAGGTCCCTACAGCAGATTATTAGTCCCCTGACAAGCGCCACTAAGGCATTGCAGGCGATCTTTCCGCTAAATGGCTAGGTACAATAGCAGACAGCCTGAATTCATCAAAATTCTTTTCTGGAATTGTTTGGGTCCTAGGAATGTCCCCAAAAAACGGGAATTTCATCAAGCTCTTTAGGATGAGAACGTAGATGTAGCTCTGCTGCAGGAAACATTGCTTAATCCGGGAGATCGTCTAGCTTTCCCGAATTATGATGTTATCCGCGCTGATAGATTAACTGGAGGGGGTGGCGGTTTGGCAGTGCTAGTAAAACGTGGTATTGACTATTACAGAAGAGCAAACGCTGAGATGCAGAGCATTGAGGCAACTTCGGTGGTAGTGAATATGATGGGAGGCATCTCGTTGAAAATCACATCGGTTCATGTCAGATCTGGTGCCAGGCTGCAAGAGACGGATCTGGAAGTCCTGTTTGACTGCTCGGGTCCGCTTATTGTAGCAGGGGACTTTAACTGTAAACATCCAGCATGGCACTCTAGGTTAAATTCCACCAGTGGGATTCGACTTTACAACCATGTGATACGAAACGGCTACCTCATACACAGCACTGAGGAGCCGACTCACCACCCATTTAATCACCTTCAGGCACCAGATGTCATTGACTTCGCGATATCTAGAAACTGTAGATTCAGTGTCAGTTCTCGAATCATGTATGACATTTCGAGCGATCATCTTCCTATCGTACTGGAAGTGGGTAATGAGCAAACCTTGGAAGGGAAAACTCGATCATAGATGACGAGAACGATATAGATGCTGCTCAAGCGGAGTGGACAAGTTCCGTTCAGCAAGCTCTGCAGCGTGCAGCTGTACTACCAGTACGACGACACGGCAGACCGTTTCTCCCTGCAGACATTCGTCAGAAAATTTCTGACAAAAGAGCTGCAATTAAGCAAGCGAAGAGGTATTGTCACCCAGATGACATTCACAGAGCAACGAATCTTGTTCATGAAGTGAGAAATGCTCGCTCAGAAACGGAAAGCGAGAACAGCTCCCGCACATCCACGGTCCTAGGGGCAGAGGAAAAGGTCGAGGTTGTCGCTGATGCAATGGAAAGTCAGTTCTCTCCCAACTATGACCTTGATAATGACCTCGACGAGGAGCAACATATTGTAAGATCCGTCAGGATCGGCACATCAGCGGAATCTCCTGAGACTCAGCATTGCACACCAGCAGAGCTCCAAGGTCATATTAAAGACCTCAAGGTGCGTAAAGCACCTGGAGAGGATCGAATCACTAATAAGGCGCTGAAGCTACTTTCGCGGAAGTCCTTAACTTGTCTCTTGGCAATAATCAATGCCATGCTAAGGACCCAGCACTTCCCAACGGCGTGGAAGACCGCTGATGTCATAATGATTCCAAAGAAGGTGGGTTCGATATTCCCTCAGGATTACCGCCCCATTAGTCTACTGTCAGCTCCTTCTAAGCTCGCTGAAAAGGTGATTCTACGTCACCTTGAAAATTTCTCGGCACACCACAATGTGATTCCTGACGTGCAATTTGGCTTTCGGTCTGAGCATAGTACGGAGCTACAGGCCATAAGGCTTGTTGAACGAGCAACCAGCGGATTCACCCGTAACGAAAGTACTGGCATCTTGCTACTGGATGTCTCAAAGGCATTTGACAAGGTGTGGCACAAGGGCCTTCTCTACAAATTGATCCATAAGGGCTTCCCCTTCTGGCTCCTAAAACTTTTGAAGTCCTTTCTCGAGGGTAGGAAATTTCGGATCAAAATTAATAACGTTCTGTCGACAACATGGCCCATCAAAGCCGGTGTCCCTTAGGGTTCGGTTCTTGGACCAGTCCTTTATTCACTTTTTATTCATGACGTCCCTTGCCCCAGCAGCTGTGAAACCTATCTCTATGCTGATGACACTGCCCTGGTGGCCCAGTCGTGCTCTGGGGATCTAGTTCACGACAGGCTGCAAAGTGCAGTGGACGAGGTATTGGAATGGGCGAATCGGTGGCTGATCATAAAATAAATAATTTTTCTTCAACAATCCCAAAATTAATTTTAGGATCAATTTAAAATTGCCGAATACTAACTAACAATGCCAAGGCACCCCTCAAATTGATGCACTTCTTTTTTCTTTGCTCTCCCTCCTTCCTTCCTTCCTTTCTTCTTCCCTTCTTTCTCCCTGACTTTGTTTGGTATGCGGGCAACCAGACCTGACAGACCTACTGACTTACAAGACTTCAACCAAAAGCAAAGGTCCTACGGAACGCTCTGACAGACAATGACGAATAGTGAATAGTGAGGTCGAATTCGTAGATCTGTCAACAAATTTTAGGAGGTTCAATTTGTGCTCAAAATTTGCTTAAACGATAATTCCGTTAGTATTAATACCGCGTACGGTTTTGAATTAATTCGAACTCATCTGGTTCGTCATACAGTCGTTCGAGAATCAAAACACCCGACCAAAAGCAAAAAAAAAGAAATGTTTCGCGTTGACTTCAATTTTTGTTCACAGCTATAGGGATGCATTCATCTTTTGATAACATTAGTTCCTTGGCTGTGCCTGCGGAATTATAGCGACGTGAATGTTTGTCGCATCAAACATTGAAGTTACAAGAAGCTTGTGGCAAAAAAATGTACAACTGAATAGTGCCACATTTAAAAATAACCAGCTGTATTGAGATATGGCAAAATGAATTTTAGAGTCGAAGGTAGTATTCGATAAGATAACAATATGTAATTAATCGTTTTTATGTAATTCATGGTGACTTAGTGAATCTGAAAAGAGTTTAGGAAAAACGTCCATTAAATTCCACTCTACGAGTATTTCGAATAGTAGCATGTTTCTTAAAAGCCCAGTTAACGAACCTGTCAAATCTGGCTGCAGCTGACTGCAACTTAGACAATTATGTGACATTACACAATAATTCGCAAAATATATTCAAAACAAAAAAAAACCCCAAAATTAAGCGCAACTGAAACTTTTTCTGTATATATGACCGCCATATTGGATGTGCCAATTTGGTTTTTAGAGAGTCGATACTAAATTCGTTATTAGCGACACTTAAAACAATTCGAGAACAATCTGAGCATATTTGCAAACATGTCGGCCATACTGGATCCGCTGTTTTGATTTAAAAAATTCTATATCGAATTCGTTACCGGCGACTTCAGAACATATTAAATGCAAAATTGAGCCAAATCTAAACATTTTTTGCAAACATGTCCTCCATATGGACTTAACATTACGGAGTTATTTCATTTTTCAAAAAGTTTACAATACGCAGGGGCTCGAGGCCGTCCGCATGATGCTCGTCTACATCTTCGGCTAAGCCAGTTTTCATTAGACTCCAAAAAAGGAGCAGAAGCAATCTGATTGTATTTGTGCGAACATCCGATGGTGGTTATACAGCTACCATGAGATCTGCCCCGCCCGCGTGGCTTTATAAAGCCTCCTTTATGGGTATAAACAATTTCCATATCCCTATTTCTCTCCTCATATCAGAAATACCTAGTAGCCGCGGTAGTGGCAGCGATCTGCGCGACTGACGGTGGGTGATGACAGTGACTTTCGCGCGCTGATCCCAAAATAGTCCTGTTACATGAGCATCATCCATTCTGTTTTGTTCCTGTTGACTAGTTTGCGCACATTGTCACGTTTCCTGATAAATGCAACGTCGTTGTGTTGCGTTGGTGTCGGGAGAACAGAGAACACCAGCCACCACTGAATAACATGATAGTTCAATAATAAGAGCTGTTTCCCCGCAAACGCTAAGGGGCTACACGCTTATGCAAGTTGAATAGCGCAGCATGTTTCATATTAAACATGCTGCTCTCGTCCGTTAAACCACAAACAGCCAACCATGGATAGTTGTTTCGAGCTTTTTGGGAACTCATCAGTATCTCTGTGTCAACAAGTGAAAGCATAGTAACTATTCTCTATCCGAGATAGGAGATATATCCAAATAAGATAGCGTAAAGCGGCATCTATTACCAGAATTGACGGCTGCGAGAGTGTATAGCAGCTGTCGGTTGGGACAGCATGTGTAGTTGTTTAATGGTGAATAGACCACATCTACTATACCGCCGGAATGGTCAGTCTCTAGCGGTCACAGTGGTGACTGGCTATCAAACGCGAACTGAGCTCTTTACAATTCCAACCGATAGCTGCTATACACTCCCTAAGTGGTCGATTCTGGTGCAAGATGGCGCTGTCTTATTCCGATGTTCCCTATGTCACGGAACGTATGAGCACATGGCAAAAGCAAGCTGCTGCAATGGGTTTCTAAGATACTATTTACCGCTTCTTGGGTCGGGATTACAAATATGCAAGATTTAAAAATATGGCGTTAAGCCTTCGAAATGGCTAGTACAATTTTCCCTGGTCTGGTGTAAAACTGTTTGTCATCAATATTTGATGACTGATTACTGATTATAGCAGGTCTTGATATGTACTGTATATAATATTACCCCGCTAAATCAAGTAACTCATCAAATTATACTCCAAGCATAACTCTCACATACAACCCACAATTTATAAATCCGCTGATAACGTCAAAAACGATGTTTGAGCAAATTTTTTTCGTTTTTTGCCTGTAGCTCTCACCACTGGGCCGATTTTCTAAAACTACAAAGTTTTTTCGTTCTCGGCATAGTAGTAACCTTATGGGAAAGTTCCATCAAAATCCGAGCAGTATTTTCGAAGTTATGGACAGGCCCAGAATAGCAGACAGACGAACAGAAATGAATGACATGTTGTTTTCGTGATGTAGATGCCATATAACATCCAAGGCCGTAATATTTCATTTTGAATGTTTTTCGCGATTACAATATCGGCAAGCCAGAAGGGTAGAAAATAATCAATGGTGTATCCCTCTGAACTTGGAAGCTTCACAAATGCCGAAATTTGATTTTGAAAACTAGTAAAGAGATAAATTATAGTCTGGACTAGCACAAAGGCTTACTTTTTATCCCACGAAATAACTTTGAAATATCTATTTCACGAGCTACAGCCCAAACGGCTCTATTGATGCCAATCAGGCTTCTGGCACGGAAGCGCTCAGTCGCTGCTCCGGCCGAAATGAGTAATGGTATAAGGGTATTGATTTTGATTGATACTCCAAGTATAATAATGGGAATAAATAGTTATTGCATTATTTGTCATACAATCTGTATAATGCTTCTAGGCGGGTAAGGTATATTTATATGTTATCTAACAAACTCTAATGCTGTGTGGTCCGTTATCTTCTTGCCTATACAGGGCGAATGGTTACGAAATCTCGAAACTGGAGATACTACAGACCAAAATATGTAAAATGACCTAAACATACCTTAGTAAAAAAGCTGATAGTTTGAGAGTCAAAGTTACAATTTTCTTTTCTATTTTTCCTTATTGCTTGAGAAGTATTTCAGGTATCGGCATAAAACTCGGTATATGGAGGTTTTCTAGTATGAGAAATAAAAATCCGTTATTTTTTATGGACAGACTTCTAGAGGGCGCCACTTACAGCACTATTTCGGTAAATAGCTTATCATAACTTTTTTGTGGTACCCTGTGTACAACTACTGACCGAAAAATCTTATTTTCTCGGATTTCCGCAACAAAAAAGGTTTACTCGTTAGAAGTGTTTAAAGCTAATAGTTTTCGAGATATTTGTTTCTAAAAGTTCCTATGCATTTGTACCATGAGTATAAAACATTTTTATAACATAATAATCAAGTTGCTTTGGATAATATCTTAGTAGCGTTGCTATGGTTTTTAAAACGAACAAAAACCTCCAAATGCTTTGCAGAGTGCAGCAAGGTTAGTTCGTCGAGCTCGAGAATGTGATAGGCAAGGTGGTGCTCATTTTCAACAATTTTTGTAGTTATTTCCGTTTATTAGTTTTGTTGCCATCCTTAATTGTTATTGTTAAAAACCACAGCAACGCTACTCAGATATTATCCATAGCAACTTGATTATTATTTTATAATAATGTTTTATCATCATGGTAGAAATAATGCATTGCAGCTTTCCAAAACAAATATCTCGAAAACTATTAGCTGTAGACACTTCTATCAAGTAAACCTTTTTTGTTTTTGAAATACGAGAAAATGATATGTTTCTGTCAGTTGTTGTATAGAGGGTAGCACAAAAAAGTTATGATAAGTTATTTACGGAAATAGAAGTGGCGCCCTCTAGAAGTTTGACCATAAAAAATAACGGATTCTTGTTTCTCATAATAGAAAACCTCCCTATACCGAGTTTTATGCCAAAATCTGAAATGATTCTCAAGCTATAAGGAAAAATAGAAAAGAAAATTGTAACGTCGACACCCTGTATCTCGCAAACCATCAACTTTTGGACTAAGGTATGTTTAGGGCAATTCACATATTTTAGTCTTTAGTATCTCCAGTTTAGAGATTTCCCGACCTTTCGCTGATACCAGAGGAAGGTGTCGTCACAAGTACCAAAATCACCACCGTCGGCGCCAAGCTAGCAACAGCGCGGCTATATATCGCCGCACTCAACCTGTGACTGTCAAGCGATACAGACGTTTCATTTAGCACCAGCTCTTACCCGTGACTTCGTGCGCTTGAAATTATTACCAACTCACAATATTGTTTTTATGTAATGCTATGAACTTCCAATTACGTTTTGTATTTTTCATGGATTTAGTAAATTGACAGCCATCCTTGGAAAATTTGATTACCTTATTAGTAGCCCTACGTACACGTCTGCGGGTAAAACCGCGGAGCAAAAAGCTAGTACAGTATTCAGTTGACTACAAACATTCAGGTAGATTACGTCAATCGGTGATATTAATGAAGAGTATATTAAAATTCAACCCTGTAAAAAACAGTCCTTGATCGGCCAGCAGCGTTGCCATAGCAGCCTGTGGCCTCGTACGTCATTTCCGCGCCATCAAGAGCTACTTTCCAATGGAAATTCAGTTGGAAATTTCCTCCGTCAGCTAGCCATACAACAAAAACGCGAACAAGATTCGAGGATCAGATAGCTGAGAGAATTGCACTACGACATGCAAACTTCACAGTACGTTAGACTGAGAGCTGATGGACAGATTCTTTCGTAGCTTTCGTGAATTTGAAGAGCTTTCTATACTGCAACTTTAGAAAAGTGTTCTAAGTCGATATATTAGCGTTTTTGATGATCATATTTGAAATCAGCGTCCCAAATTACCCCAATGCATCAAGTTTCATTCACCTGTGGGTACGGACGATGAAAATGGAATTTAGCGTCGTCAAATGTTTTATCGTTTTCGAATTTTATCAAATAGTTCAGCAGTATCTTCCCATCCGCTTGAAAAATACTTTGATCCGGTTTTTTGCATAATTTTTCAAAAGGAAACCTTCTTACAAGAGGTAGGCATGACCTTGGGAATTTATTTGGAGGTGATATTTTGCGTTGTCATTATACTCCTTTAGAGTATTCACCCCTTGGAATGATAACAATCAATTCGGAAAAAAAGAAGTTTATAAATTACAAACTTAGCTTATAGCTAAATAGCCTAGTTGGTAACGCATTTGCATGCTGCGTGAGCGCTTGGGACTTGAATCCACGACTCTGCTTACTTTCTACTCCCAATGCCAAAACTGCCGTGGAAGCATTGTAATCGCGAAAAATTACGTTTGTTGGATGTTATATTGTAATCGCGAAAAATTACGTTTGTTGGATGTTATATGACATGCACATACATACTTCATGAAAAACCATGTCACTCATTTCTGTAGCTCTGTCCGCTTATTTTATATTTTATAACCGCCCATAACTTAAGAGGTACTGCTCGGATTTCAATTAAATTTTCACACAAGGGTACTACTATGCCATGGATGGAAAAAAGTTTTTGCAAATCGGTCTAGTGGTGGCGCAACTAGGGAATAAAACACGAAAAATATTAAAATTGTTAAACTTCGTTTTTTGACATTGCAGAGGCTGTTGATCCCGGTCTTTAGTATAAGTCAAAGACGTTCTATCATCCAGATAATTCTGATCCCGCTAACAACTGGAAAATAAAATAACAAAATTCCGATTGATAGTGCGCTCATAGTTAGAGATAACCTAGCTATCGTTGGCGTTGCGTGCACGGCGCGATGCTACATCGTCGTGGAGGCCACTGCCGACTATGCAGTGGATAAGAAACGTCAACTGCGGTGGTGTCGTCACTGACACACCTCTACAGCATAAATATTTATATATCTTAGCAATATTTGCTTTTGTAAATGATGATTTAACTGTTTTCATATCTACACGACACATATATTTTTTGAATTTCATGATAGTTACATGTACCACCAATTTCGTATAACCTTTAATTTGTTACTTCGCATATGATGGTTATCTGCTTATTTCCTCTAGTACACAGAATGGCAAACCGACATAAATGAGAAACATGGACATGTGTAATCCAGATATCTTTAAGCAACAGAAAACTTGTGAACCAAAGTCCGAATATTATCGTTTACGTAGATTTTGAAAATTGAATCAGAGGCAGCGGAAATAAAATCGCTGGAACATAGTATTATTACTAGATTCCTGCTCATTTTCACACTTTGTTTGGAGAAGATGAAAAGTAAAAGGATTTCTATTATTGAGAAGCCGCTGATCTGCGTGTTACTATGCACATAATAAGTCATAAATATTTTCCCTCCATGTGCCATGAAGACAGAAATATGATAGATTTGCTTCATATAGTTTGATAGGCAGAGATCGAAGATTCATCGTACTTAAGTGAACTTACCTAATCATAAAAACATTCAAAACAATGTACAATGTACGGTATCTAGGACAATTAATGAAAGTCGAATTTTTGCAACGTTTTTTAAAATATCGGTTGGAAAACGTACATAAATTACATTTACAAAAATTTCTCAATCTTCAGAAAGTTTCGCAGCGTACCCAGCAAGTCGAATCATGTTATTAAAAATTTGTGATAATAAGACATGGAAACGCGTTACCAACTAGGCTATTTCGCCAATGACACTCAAAAGACCTTATTAGTATACCATGGGTATCAAATTTGACCCTCACCATTGGGATCTTGGAAACAGTAAGAGATACGAAGTCGCTTAAATGATGGCAAAGCTGCGTATATAGGTAATTAACAAAATGCTGATTTGGAAGTTTCGAAATTTAAATTGTTTCCGGAGAGGGACGGAAAAAATAGAATTTTTCCTAAATCGTTTTAATTTTCTCCTGACTTTGTTTGTAGTGAGATTTTAAAATAAATTGCACATTAACACACAACAAGTTTCGTCTATTGTCGTAGCATCAACTTTATTTTTTTTTACGGACACCATATTGGGTTTTGCACTGAGGGATAGAGTTTTTAATGCTGATTCAAAAAATCTATAACGTGTCATACGTTGATATTGCCAAATCTTGCGCGTTACTGTTTGAAGATGTGCCCTCCCCTTGTTAGTGAATCTGCATGTTTCCGGGCTTAAAATTCCGTGAAAAGTTGTTTAAACAATCTTTTTAAACACATTCCAAGAATTGTTTCGTTGTTCCAAAGTTTTTTTAGGTTAATAGTTTTCGAGATATATGGAAATGTTGGTCTTTCTCCATACGGCATTCACCAAAAGATAATCTCAGTTGGCCATGACGCGGCGTGATATTTTTAGTAGTTCGCCTGACTACTGCCAAAAAAAAGTTGATTTCCATTTGAAAAAAATGTTTGTTTGTGTGTTTTTTCAAATTTAATTTCCATACTCTTTTTGACCATCCTGTACTATTTGTCGTCTGTAATAAATATAGTAAAGTAGTTCCCCTGTTATAATAAACTTGTTACAAATTATATGAGAGAGGTAAAATATTAGAAAAAATCGTTAGAATTGAATGGCATGTCATTTTTACGCAAAATTTGGCTTCCCATTCCATCTCAGGCAAATATAATATAAAATCAATGCTCACATCACAGAAATGATTTCCAACAAGGATGCAACAGTTGTTAGTCCCATGAATCCAAAGTACCCGTATCAGAGCGATCGACTCGAAAGCTGAATAACCAATATTCCGATCATAATTTCCGGCTAATCATTTCCCGATAACTGCGAGTTAATACAAATGATACCAGTTAATCAGCCAGCAGATTTCTGACATTTGACGTACTGACACACTGTGCAAACAGGTTTGTCTTTCATTTACTTCCCTGATCGATAGATATTATGATTATGAAGGATATCGAATATGGATCAACCGATACCGACATGTACCATATATCAACAACTGCCTATTTTGCTAATATAAGCCAACCGATATAAGTTATACAGTTAATAAATGCAATTTCTATATTCAAATATTTGGGATATCTGCTTGTCAGCGAAAAGGCTATTAATTATCTGCCGTATCTTTTTGTGCCATAATATCAAAGGGCTAATCGATAAGGCTGGGGAATACACGAATGAAGTGAAAACCATAGGAATTCTGCTATTATTGCAGGAATGTGAAGAGATCATCATTTGTCTCAACAATACAATATGTGGTTAAATAAATAAAAAATAAATAGCGTTTATTGCCCAACAGTTAAGGAAACCATTTACAGGACAATCCTAAGATAAATCAAAATAACAAGTTGCTTGCAACTGTCAATTATATAGCCAACAAAAAAACATGGTCAATCAAGTACATTTTTGTCCTATATAACTCGAAAAGCGTGGCTAAGTTTTTGCGTTTTTTATTACTGATTGGTAAATTCAGTGTTGCAAGCCTACTAGTAGAGAGAGAGAGTTTGATGCTTTCAAAACACAGTACTGCACCTTGACTATATAGCCCTCATTTAACTTTGTATATGGCCGGGTTCTGTCAAAGAGCCATTTTTTCGGCTGATCGGGGTCCAGATCACGAAAACATCTCGTCAATCGCAACAGAAACTGGGAAAAATCTAGGTTATCTGTTTAGAGCTAAGAAGTACTTTTCTTCGCATAACCTCCTCAGTCTGTACAAGGTTCACATAAGTCCTACCTTCGAATGCTGCTCACGTATTTAGGGTGCTACCGCTTCAACTACAGTGTCCATACTGGATGCTATTCAGAGGAGGGCTGTCCACACGAATTTCGCACCTGGCGGTGACGGCGATGAAGAACTCCTTTCCGCATGGCTGTCGGGCCGGTACTGAGCATCGCCAATAACCGCTTCTTGTTGGGATCGGTGGTTCCCCACAAACGGTGTTGCCAGATTTCCCCTAGCATCATTTTTTTATACTCCAACTACCACGAAGGCCTAAGGCCTAAGCACCCATTGGGTACCGTGGAGCTATAGGGGGATACATGGGAAATGGGGGGACGCCACTCTGGCGAGGGAACACGTGTGCATGCAACATGCACACATTCTGGCTCCGCCTACAAGAACCGCCGAGTGGTACCTCCGCGTTCGACAGTTAGAGACCATCTACCACCTACGGACAATCACAACATCCATAGCCAAGAGAAAAATTTCTCCTTGGACGGGACTCGAACCCGCACAGCGCACGGCGACTGATCAGGATACCGAAGAGTCTACTACTGCGGCCACCGCTGCTGCCTGCGCGCCAAAGATACAGCGTTGGGAACCTTATTTTTGAGACAACCCTCGTACATTGGACGGTTGATTTATAGACCACAGTTATACAAATTTTCACAGTAAAAATGTAAATATGTGACAATTTTATTTCAAAAACATCGTAAACTATACATTACAAGTGTATTTCATAATAGCAATAAAGCATGCACATTATCTAAATTCTATGTGGTCATTAGAAATCCATTAATATTTAAGACACTCCTAATAACATCACACTCGAGCAGAGCATAGCGCAAAATTATTATTTTCCTCCCGTATGTCACGATCAAATTTGGCATCATATTTATTGTACAAGAAATTGGATGAATGCGCAGCATCATCGCTACATTCAATTTCTTTTAGTATTTAGGAAGTGTGTTCTAAATTATGCAAGAGACAGGTTGTAAAAGTGCGCTAAAGATAACGGCGCATCCGAGTTCGTTCCGTCAACAAAAATAGGCCATGCTTAGTAGTAGTACTTTCCGACTGCCCCCCACTCCATCCTAATTGCTACTGTTTACAGAACGCCGTTTATGCATGGAGCGTTAAAGCACTGCAGAGAACAATGATTTTCTAGACGACAATACAACAGAATCATAACAGAAATGATGGCATGCAACACGTATGTTATTTACGCTTTGGATTTTATATTTTGTGTTGCAATACTACGGAATATATGTCGGCAACGCGCGAATGACAGCTGACAATCTCGCAAAAAAGGCGCAGCTGCGCGTAAACCCGAAATCCGCCCTTACTTAGATTACGCAACGAATCACCAAAAAGCGTACACTTGTTGCATATTCATCTGGTCCCTCCCTATTGTCAATTGTCAAGTAGATCTCAGTACTTCTCATGTTGTATCTAGGGCCTGACCAAAGGTACATTTTTTGTCCGAAAGCGATGTTCGGCTTTTAACACAACCTTCGGCCGATGCGCAACGCTGTGGGATGTACTATAAGAATAAACTGATAGAGTAATGAATATTTGTGTCCTTAGATCTGTTTCTTATAGAGATGGTTACGATATCGTTACCTTTTGACATCGGTGATTTAAAACCGTGACTTTCGAATAGTGATGAGATTATGGGTATACTGATATCCTGAGCAAAATACCGCATTGAAATCACTGTCATCAATTCATACAGGATTAATAAGGCACTACCTACTCGTAGTCCCGCTTAGAAAAAAGTAGGCTACGAACACGTATAATAAAGAAATTAACCGGATCATGTCATTCAAACATTGCGATCTAATGTACCGCCCTACGACCGCCCACTAACATGGCAACTGTGCCTGTCATGGCTCTCTCAAACCCAGCACGACGGCGTTGCATATACGCATCATCGCTCAGTTATCCCTCAGCATTCGAGGCAGACAGAAGAACGCTCGTTGAGTATATATTTCTATCATTCAGGTTTTGAAGGCAAATGTACGGGGAAATCTGTGATGTATGAAATATGTCTAAGGTGCGTAGAACATCCAATTTTTAGCCCCTGTAAACAGCGTTTTCTGAAAATGATCAGGATCGTCTGAAACATCAAAATACGAAGTTTGAACATTATTTTTTTCGTTTTTTGCCATCACTGGACGAATTTTCAAAAACTACATATCTTTTTTACTTCTTGGCATAGTAGTAACCTAGAGTGAAAATTTATTCAAATTCCGAGGGGTACTTCTCAAGTTATATACAGGCCAAGTGTTAGCGGACAGGCAGACCTTACTGAGAGACAGGCAGACGGATGGTGTTTCGTGATATACATGTCATCCAAAAAACATCTTCAAAATGTTTCGTAATTACGATACTTCCTCGCCAGCGGCGTAGAAAGTAAATAGACGTCATTTGCAATAAGGATTTAATAAAACAGTTACATATTCGCCAAGGTATTATGACCTACCCGATTCAATTGAACATTTTCAAAATTATGCCTAGAAGTGCCTCGTTTTCAAGATTGTCTTCAGAAAAAATACTCGGCTCACGTGCTATCTAAACGGCAGCCAAGGGCCGCATGTGACATTCCTTCCATGCCCCTAATTGACGCATGCACCCTGAAGGACTGGCGCCGAGTACTTGTAGCGACTCAAGTAATGCTCCTATGGGCCAGGAGAAATGAACAGAAGCGTAAGGGTGTCGGATATGTGTGACTGTCTTTGTCTTTCCTTTGTCTTTAGATAAATAGTCGCGATTATTTTCTCTGGAGTCAACGTCAACTTTCGGTTTCGCTCGGTTTGGGAATTTAGCGTTTTATTTATGTGTGAACAGAATTTTTAAGATGCCACAAGACTTGGAGGAGGTTCTTCTAGGTGTTGTTTGTTAAGACATTCTGATAAAACTAAATCTTAGGACGATTTACGGGAGGATGAGCAATGATCTTTTCTCGTTCAATAAGAAGCAATTTACTGACTTATTTAAATTTAGCAGATAAATAGCAAAAAATGGTGGAATAAAATCCTTTTAAATCCTTTTATCGATCAATTACCATCGAAGGTTGTAAGGTTACCGATAAATAAAATATTGTAGCGTTTTTCTGGGTTCTTAAAACAATGGATTCCACAAAAAGAAATGCACTAATTTATTTAACTGGATAAAACATTAATATACACCACTATTTATGTCTAACTAATTGTTATGTCGCGCCACTGACTGGACACTTCACTCTACTCTACCGTATTCCGTACTCTCTTCCATCTCCCGGCCGCCGAGTTATATAGTCCGCATCGTTGAGTCTAGAAGAATCGAGAGCCACATAGCAACCTTCCCGAATAGTCGAGGTTGCTTCGCGTCGATCTAGATGGCGATCCGCCGCCAGGTGGCTGGTGCGGTCGTGATTCGCGTAAAAGCAGAGATCGGCCATGAAGCTCTAGCGAGTAGGAGACTCGCCCAACAGATGGCGCCGATAGTATGATTCGTCACAAAATGCCAATGTATCAACAAAAGGAATAAGTTATAGTATTGACGAAAATACATTACGCATGCCCTACTAAAATACAAAAATAGAAAAGAGAAAAGGGAGGGAGAAGATTTCCGACATAGGCAAGCAAATAAAATCTCCTTAAGTATTATTCTTATACAGGGATACGTCAAGCCAAGTAGCTTGATATTTTCATAAGCTACTTGACAATAAAATTACTTGAAACGCTAATGATTCACCTGATTTGATTTTCTTATTGTACTACTTGAAGTCAAGCATTTTCAAATTTCTTCATACTCGAAAATAGAATGTTTGTTCTACTAAAGACCTTCAGTGTTGTTTATCAAAAAATATTGTCACTGCCATCTCAAATGATGCATGCAAACAGCGTTGCCAAGCCAAAAAATACGAAATCGGTAGATAGTGTCGTTAAAATTCGGTAGATTCAAGGACAAAATCGGTATGAAAGAAAAGTCAGGCCAGTGTAAGGTCTGCGGCCGATCAAAGGTTTTTGGGTCACGCAGCGGCCATCTATGAAAAGTTTAACACAGATACAGAAATTTTCTGTAAATATTAAAATAAAATTAAAATTCTTCAAAAAAATCAACATTTAATTTTACATATTTTTTGGGGGAACGCCCATACACCTTTAGATGTTATACATGTTGTATAACAGGCACAATTTAAAAATAACTATTGTGGTATAGGAGTGTGTTTCAGAATCCGGTCAGTTGGCACATCTATTGTAAATCCCTTAGGACCTTGATGGGCCTTAACTCGTGGTTAGCGAATGGAAAGTTGATTTAGAATTTTTAATATTTTTTTTTTATATCAGCTGATGAATAATGTGTTTTTTTCTACTTGATTTTACAGTTTTATCGGTCTATTATTTGTTATACGATAAACAAATTATTATATTCAATATGCCTTGTTTTGTCTGAAGATTGTGAAAAATGAAGTCTTTCCATTGTATATTAATAATGTACTCGTATTCATATTACAAAAATTATCAGGCAATATCAAGACTATTTCCAAGTACTTAACAGACAGACGTAAAAGCTACTTGACTTGATATTAGATTGCTAATATCTAAAATAGTTGTAGTCACCGTTCTTGACGATTACGTCATCAACGCCATATGAAATGAGGAAATAGATCGAGTCTCCGTAGTATGGCGGATCTTAAGCTTCAGCGCATCTGGTACACTCTCCAGTACGCATAAAGTAGGTAACACGTACCGCTGTTTTCATTCTCTTCCTGGAAATACTGTCGGCCGTCTACATTGATCGTACTTCCGGGCATTGTAGAATTTTATATTAAGATTGATAACAAGACAACTTAAACTGCATGCCGATGTCAGGCAAGTTGTCACTCTGACAAATATGATTGAAGGGCACTCATACGTAACGACGAAGTTTTCGAAACGGAGACACACAATTAAAAAACGTATGTCTTTGAGCTTACCGTACAAACATTCACACACATGGGTGGGTTGCTTCTGAATGTATGAGGGGCATGGAGATATGAATATAAAGGGATACTTGTAGTCTTACTTTGGCCCGCGAAGAACGGCTACTACAACTATGCTTGACTTGATGTTTTGGCCTTCATGGTGGCCTATTTAAAAGTATATACGTAGTCGTGCCATAAGTTCTGTCCCATGATAATCTCATGATAAAAATGAAACAAGATAAGATATATTTATATGAAAGATATTATTTATTCGACAACATTTTTAGAATTCATAATCAAACAGTTTTATTCAAAATGTCCCCCCTTGGCCTTCACACACTGCTTCAATCTCGCGGGCCACTCATCTATCACTGCACGCACAGCTTCCAAAGGAATAGCTGCCGCTGATCGGATCAAATCCGCTTTCAAGGACTCGATATTACGGTGGGCTTTGGAGCAGGCCAACTGCTCTAGCAGGTCCCACAACTTGTAGTCTAAAGGATTGAGGTCCGGACTCCCTGAGGGCCAATCTTCCGCAGCAATGAACTCTGGCACATTGCTTTCCAGCCAGCGCTGCGTACTCTTAGCCTTGTGAGCGGGGGCGGAATCCTGCTGGTAGACCCAGTGTTGGTTGGCAAACAATGTACCACTTAAAGGCTTGACGATAGGATCCAGTATGTCGCTCTGATAGTTTGCCGCTTTTGTTTTCACGCCCTGTTTACAGAAATGGAGCTGAGTGACCCCTTCGTAGGACACCCCCCACCAAACCATGACTGACGCAGGGTGGTGGCCTCTCTCAACTCTCGGAATGATCTCCGAAGCTTCCTGTGAACTCCTTGCATACACTTTGTCATTTTGTCGGTTGAATTTTTCTTCTATGGTGAAGATTTTCTCATCCGTGAACAAAATCTTTCGGAATCCCCCAGCTGCGTACCTCTCCAAGAGCTTCTTGGATCTTGTCGCCCTGATGTGTCGCAAGGTGGCCGTAAGTCGCTGGCCCGTACGTCTCCGGTAAGCCCCTAGCCCTAGGTCTTGTTTAATGATGCGCGACATCGTCCGGACAGGAATCTTCATTTCCCTGGATAGGATCTTCTGCTTCCGGAGTGGATTCCTTTGAATCCTGGCTTTTACGGCTTTGATGGCTGCTGGAGTCCTTACTTGACGAGGTCTTCCGCTTCTTGGCCTGTCATCAACAGAGGACGTCTCATTGTACCGCTGAATGGTCCTAGACACAAATTTACGCGATATTTGAAGGCCGCGTAAGAGTTCAAAAATCTGACTAGCACTGTGATTACACTTATGTAAAGCTATCACTGCAATACGGTTCTCTGCCTTGCCCCACTCCATCGTTATGCTTCGAGAGATCAATACAAACTGAGGTATATGTAATTACCCGAAAAGCGCTTAATCAACTGACACCACAATGTAAACAATCGGACAAGTATTAACAGGTCTACACTTGTTTGAAAACGAGGGACAGAACTTATGGCATGACTACGTATACTAAAAACCAAATACCAAGAAATAGAAACACCTCGTTGCCTAGCAACCCTAGTACGGAAGACATCGGGGTACTCTTTCTAACATACGTATCGCACGCTCATCGCGCTTCTCTCTCGTACTCATTTCGACGTCAGCCAAATTTGAATCTCACCGTACAGACCAAAAAAAAAATTATATTTATCTGTTATCCAGGTAGCCAGCCACCCTCTTGAAATTCCATCTACTGCCATTTTTACGATAAAATATCTGTTCGAACGAATTCCGAACTGATTCCGCACCAGTTCTGAACTAGTTCTAATAGTTCTAGTTCTAAGAGAGAACCAGAAGTTCGAATCTGATAGCACATGCGCGTTTACATAATAAATGGCATCGATGAGCTGTTCATAGCTGAGAAGTAGATTTTGTTCATTCTTCTCATATGTCAAATTTAAATATTTCGACTTATTGTGCCGTTTATAACACATATTCAAGAGGTGGCGACGATGAAGATTACTTCGGAACAGACATCTTATAATGAAGATCATGAGTCAATTATAGAATTTTCAAGAATCAAGAATAAAAATTACAGTCAAGTTATAATTTAAATTGATTTTTTCAATCATGGTATAGTAATATTGATCTTACATAATCCGTTATGTTTGAGTCAATTAATAAGTTAGTGTTGTCAAAATTCCACTTAATTTCATCTTCTGCTATCGTAGCAGCATGCTCTAAAGTCAAAAATGTGAATTCTTCCCGCAATAAAAAAGACAACACTTCGAACTATTCTTTTCAAATACAGGGTGGCCAAACACGTGACGTCATAAAAAAAAATTAGATTCCCCACATCGAGAGGAACCCAAATCACCCCCATATATATGGTCCGATTTTGTTTAGTTTAGGAGTTATGATTTTTTTTCGGATTTTTCGAGAATTTTTGAGTTCTGTGTTTATTTTTACCATAACTTCGTTAATAATTGTGATAAATGCCTGCTTTTTTCACGATTATGTAGCTAAGACCTAAGGCTTAACTATCATATAATCATTCAAGTCATGTAACTAATACTACTTTTTAATTTTTTTCAAAATCTTCGAACATAACAAAAAAGTAAAAAAGTGCAACAACTTTGAACGTTTATAAAAAATTGAAAAAACATGTTCTTACTATTCGTAAGTATCTTAAAAACTTCCTTACGGTATCAGCTATTTACCGTAAAAATTTCATCAACCTAGCTTTACTACATGCTACCGTAATTGTGGCTCAAATAGAACCGAACCCAAAATTGGATAACCCTCTGCTCAATAGAAATTGTTAGTTTCGGAAAAAAAATTGCAAAAACCACAAAAACACGTTTGATTTTTACTGAACAGCAGATTATTATTCATTTATGTTATTTACAAGAGGTTTTCAAAATGTCTACCTCTAACAGAAATGCACAGTGTACACCTACGTATGAAATTTTGTTTTAAATCTCTAAATGCTTGTGTGTTGTTTTTCAACACATGTGTCGCTTCTTGAATTTTGTTCCTCAATGAATTTTCATTTGCACATTCTTGGGCGAATGTTATGTCTTTAAAATATCCCCAAACAAAAAAATCAATGGGGTTGAGGTCAGGGGAGCGTGGAGGCCATCGTATCGGTCCGTTTCGTCCGATCCATCTGTCTGGGAACCTTTCGTTTAAGTAGTTTCGCACGATCGTTGCGTTGTGGCATGGTGCACCATCATTCTGGAACACCATGTTCCGTCTGGCTTCCAGGCTTGAATCTTCCAGCAATAATGGTAGGCTATTTTCAAGGAAGCTTTTGTAGGCTACCGAATCCAACCTTGACGGCAGTTCAAATGGACCGATAAATTCCATATTATTGAATATTCCTAACCACATGTTCACACTAAAACGGTGTTGAAATGTCGACGACCTTGAGTGGTGGGGGTTTTCAACAGCCCAAGTATGTAAATTATGGATATTGTATATCCCTGTTCTTTCAAAACGTGACTCGCCAGTCCATAAAATTTTATCAAAAAAATCGGGATCCTCTCGTTGTCTTCGCAGCATTGTCTCGCAGAAATCCACTCTTAACTGGTAATCTGAACGCATCAACGCTTGAACTCTTTGAACATGATAGGCATGATAACCTTCTTCATGAAGAATATTTTGTATCGATGTTCGTGGTATTCTAAGGTTTTGTGCCATAGATCTCGTACTCGTTGAGGGATTCCGGCTAATTTCTTCAAGTACTACTTCTCTGCGATCCGGATCAGCTGTAGGATATCCTTCATTGCTTCCTCGTCCTGGAATGCGGCCTGCCATGAAAGTGTTATGTGTGTTAATAAAAACACGGTGGTCTGGGTAATGCTCAGGTTGTGGTCCGCCTCGGCGTATAAGTTGTTCCCGGTACAGCTGAGCTGCTAAAGCGCCGTTGCCTTGAGCAACGCCATAATAATAATGCATTTCTGCATATTCATGCAACGTATAATGCATCACAAACTTCTTAGCAAACAAAGTCCAAATCAGTATGCAAAGCAGAGAAATTAGCCGGAATCCCTCAACGAGTACGAGATCTATGGCACAAAACCTTAGAATACCACGAACATCGATACAAAATATTCTTCATGAAGAAGGTTATCATGCCTATCATGTTCAAAGAGTTCAAGCGTTGATGCCTTCAGATTACCAGTTAAGAGTGGATTTCTGCGAGACAACGCTGCGAAGACAACGAGAGGATCCCGATTTTTTTGATAAAATTTTATGGACTGACGAGTCACGTTTTGAAAGAACAGGGATATTCAATATCCATAATTTACATACTTGGGCTGTTGAAAACCCCCACCACTCAAGGCCGTCGACATTTCAACACCGTTTTAGTGTGAACATGTGGTCAGGAATATTCAATATGGAATTTATCGGTCCATTTGAACTGCCGTCAAGGTTGGATTCGGTAGCCTACAAAAGCTTCCTTGAAAATAGCCTACCATTATTGCTGGAAGATTCAAGCCTGGAAGCCAGACGGAACATGGTGTTCCAGAATGATGGTGCACCATGCCACAACGCAACGATCGTGCGAAACTACTTAAACGAAAGGTTCCCAGACAGATGGATCGGACGAAACGGACCGATACGATGGCCTCCACGCTCCCCTGACCTCAACCCCATTGATTTTTTTGTTTGGGGATATTTTAAAGACATAACATTCGCCCAAGAATGTGCAAATGAAAATTCATTGAGGAACAAAATTCAAGAAGCGACACATGTGTTGAAAAACAACACACAAGCATTTAGAGATTTAAAACAAAATTTCATACGTAGGTGTACACTGTGCATTTCTGTTAGAGGCAGACATTTTGAAAACCTCTTGTAAATAACATAAATGAATAATAATCTGCTGTTCAGTAAAAATCAAACGTGTTTTTGTGGTTTTTGCAATTTTTTTTCCGAAACTAACAATTTCTATTGAGCAGAGGGTTATCCAATTTTGGGTTCGGTTCTATTTGAGCCACAATTACGGTAGCATGTAGTAAAGCTAGGTTGATGAAATTTTTACGGTAAATAGCTGATACCGTAAGGAAGTTTTTAAGATACTTACGAATAGTAAGAACATGTTTTTTCAATTTTTTATAAACGTTCAAAGTTGTTGCACTTTTTTACTTTTTTGTTATGTTCGAAGATTTTGAAAAAAATTAAAAAGTAGTATTAGTTACATGACTTGAATGATTATATCATAGTTAAGCCTTAGGTCTTAGCTACATAATCGTGAAAAAAGCAGGCATTTATCACAATTATTAACGAAGTTATGGTAAAAATAAACACAGAACTCAAAAATTCTCGAAAAATCCGAAAAAAAATCATAACTGCTAAACTAAACAAAATCGGACCATATACGTATATATGGGGGTGATTTGGGTTCCTCTCGATGTGGGGAATCTAATTTTTTTTATGACCTCACGTGTTTCGCCACCCTGTATATCACCAAACTACTCATTTCTTCTTAAATCTGCCATCTCGTTTTCCCAAAAAAGCATTGCAGTACGTCAAAAAAAAAGCAATACATCACCTCTAGCTCCATATGGAAAGTCGATAATTTTCTCAATTAAGGTTATGCTTTCGACAAGCTATATAATTATGTCCCAACATAAGAGTTCGGTACTGGTACTTAACAGTACTTACTTCGGAATTAGTTCTAGGCTGCTGGTTGGAACAAAACTAAGTAGTCATAGGTATGGGACGACCATTTTAAAAAGCACTGTATGTATTTCTTTCACGTAAACCGTGCCGAACACGTTTGAGAAGTACTTTTGCTGTCAACATCTAACAATCTAATTCCTTCGACCGAACCTGGCATCCAAATGCGCTAACAGCATTTCTAGGAAATTACTCCGAGGTCAGATTAGGGTATGAACGGGAGTAATCTTATTTCTTAGGTCCGTTTGTGGAGTGCGATGCTTGTAGAGACTTAGTTGAGAGGTTTGCAATGGGGCTGCATATTTCATTACTCGCCTCCGTCTGTCTGCGGGTCAGTCGGCAAATCGTGTAACTGGGTTCGGGTAACACCAGGATCACGGAGCAGATCCCAGCAGAGTTCGCTTTTTCCGGATACGGGACTGGACCCCTGGAGATTCCGCCCGAGTGATTGTCAACTTTGATGTGTGAAAAGCAAAACGTGGGATATTCAATAGGATTTATACGTACTTTCAACGCATGTCTACTTGTTAAGCAGGAGAAAGTGCCAATTTTCTGGTACCAGGTGAGAAAGGTGAAGTACAAATAAAACTAACTTAGGTTCCGATTGCTAATTTGTATATACCGGTTGTTTTAATTTCGACCTTCACCATTGGGATCTCGGAAACGGTAAGAAATACGAACTCGCTTAAATGGGGGCAAAGTTGATTATTTAGGTAGCTAACAAAATGCCACTTAGAAAGTTTTGAAATTCGAGGTACCTCCAGAGAGAGACAGAGGCATTCGAATTCTGATTTAAAAAATGTATAATAAATATAATAATTTTTTTTAAATAAGTAAGGTTTGGCAAATACAATGTATGATATATTATACTTTTTTGTAATCCTACTTAAAACTCTATCCATGTGTGCAAAAATCCAATATAATATCCATAATTGAAATAGAGTTGATGCTGGAGGACAAGAGACGAAACGTCATATTGTAATATGCCGACTTATAAAGGAGAAAAAGTAGCAATGTTAATGTTTAATTTATTTTGAAATCCCACTACATATGAAGTTAGGAAAAATTAAAACAATTTTGGGAATATTCGGTGTTTTCCATCACTCTCAGGAATTACTTTGAAATTCGAAACCTTTTAAGCGACCTAAATACGCAACTTTGCCCCCATCTGTGTTTCCGAAATCCTAATGATAAAGGTCGCATTTTAAACACCCGGTACACGTTGTAAAACCTTATTATAAAGCAATATTCAGCCCTGCAAGAAACTTCCCGCCGGCCATAACTCCTGCCAGACGCTTTAAACAGGGTGTTCCGTTATTGATTGACCTTGCTCTAAGTAGTTTGTATGACGGTTAAGAAAAAATAATTGCATATAAATATTATATGACCTAATAATAATTTTTTCATTCTTGGTTGTATTTTATATACAGAATATCTCAGAGACGTTGGATAAAATTCTACTTTTTCCATTCGATAGCACTGTATATAAAAAAGACATTGCATCAAACATTTTTGTTTGATTTTATAACTTTCGTATAAAACCTCTTTTTCTGAAGGCTCATACAAAAAAGATAGAGGCAGGACAGTTTACAGCGGCACACACTGTTTGAACCGTCTGGCCGAAGTTATGACAGGAAGTATCTAGCACTGCTAAATATTACTTTATAACAATGTTTTACAAAGTATATATACGAATCAGCCACCAGAATTTAAGTCATTACTTAGTTTTATTTGTACTTGACCTGGAACCAGCAAATCGGTAACCTCGACCCATCTTATCAGGTACGCAGGCTTAAAAGAAAAACTGTACGCAAAGCCCCTCGTTTTGACTTTTAGAAAATGACTAATGGGATCTTGGACTACAAGAGTTTGCTTTTGCTGGATACGGGACGGGAACTCTTGGGGATCTACAACTTTAACTTTAATGTGTGTGCATTAAGAGGATATATTGGCGCTTAGAATTACCTAAAAATTCAATTACGTTTTGGTTTCCGTAGCCTTCGTGGAAACGTGTATTTTGACACAAATGTATCGCAATCACTACTGGAAAGAATATGGGTTTTTAGGCCAAGCTAACTAGCCAAAAACCGACTCTGTTTCAGAAAAAATGCTATAACCTGCCTTACAACGGAATTATGTTATTGTGGGTACATGAAAATGACCCTCGACAAGAATTACAAAAAAAAATCGAAATGGTTCTGAATTTGTGTGATAGGGAATATGCATGTGATTCAAATATCAGAAATTTATTTTCATTAACGGTCTATATTGCTTAGAAAGACATATTCTACGTTATTTTATGCTGTAAAACATTGCAAATTTAAAACACCGAAACGTAACTCTATTGGTGTGACGCCACGGCATCGGCAAGTGAGCAAGCATTCCTTTGTCGCTGCCATTGATTATCAACCCATCAGCTTCATCAGAGCACTGGTTGACGCGAAATCCGCCAAGACAACGCCGGAAAAACAACAAAAGAAAGATATAACCTCTCAAAACTTGACAGCAAATCATGGGATCCCAGCCTGGTGTATCAGTGTTACATATTTAATTAAAAAAATATAGACATCTCCATGACTAATATAAAACCGTAAACACATATTTCAAAGTAAATAGTCGACAGAAAATATACAAAGGCATCTATATTCCTTATTGCCATATGTGGCAAAAAAGTTGTAAGGAATGACAATACCTTCAAAATATTTATTATTACAAAAAACATCAAAAATCTTCGATTTCCACATTTATTGTTCACCGGAACTTCAAAGCAGTGAATCTTAAATAATAGCCAAAGGTTAAAGCCTATGTGGTACCTGATATAAAAAAATGCTCAACGGTAGTCCTAATTGTTACCAATTTTTTTGAGAATAATGACGAACTATCCAGCGACTTTGGATCAATCAAATAGCCTCACATCCAACCTTTGTACATATTATTCGTCTGTGAATGCATACATTTTTATATGATATGAGATATTACCTGAAGGAAAATCTTTTGAATTTGATTTTATTTGATTTACCTTGAATCCTTTATACCACTCTTTGATCGTACTTTCGTCGTATCGAGTGTGCGATTTCAGGAAGTCCATATCTTCCTTGGACAGCTTGTCCTTGCTGCCGAAACACCCCATTTTCACCTGAAACAGCAGAAAAAAATATTGATTCTAAATGTTCATAGTTGAAACGGGCATGTTCGCTTTTATAGTGTCAAGTAGGTTGACTCTGAAGTTCCCACACAACGTCGTTATCGGTTCAGCACAAACTTGACCCTCTGAGAGAAAGACAGTCAGGTCCATACATTAGTCCATAGTCATTCTTTCCTAACCCTACCAATAGTCTATTTGGTAACGTCGCCTCTCCCCGATACCTAACCCGGTGAGACTTGGCACGGCAGCCACAGCATCGGAAACATTATGCTATGGCGCGGCAGTAATGGCAGAACACTTACCAGGACCGACACGCCACCATGAGCAATAGCAGACGCGTTCGTTAGGTACGCGATCCGTCTGTTGAGAATATTTTTAAGCGCTAATGTAGGGCAAATCAGTGATGTGTGAAATGTATTAATGTGCCAACATCAAAAAATTGCAATACATCCTCCCCCGACCACTAACGCCCCAATTGTTTGTACTTACTCTTCAAGTTATAGGCGGTTATAGGATTAGCGATCTGACAGACAGACCGCGATATACATGTCATATAACATCCAAAAACATAATACCTCATTTTCTAAAGTTTTCATGATTGCAATACTTCCCCGCCAGTAGAAGTGGGAAGTAAAAATTAAACTTTAGATTGAAATGTTCACCTGTATTTAGACAATTTTTTTCCAAAATACCGTGGTGTATACATAAAAGGGACAAAAGAAACCTTCTGGATGTCGTTTTCATACATTCAACACCGATTTAATGTAATTAACGTTATACCAAACTGGACCAGCTCCTTTTAGCGAACAGTTACGTGAAAATTCGTTGGCAAAGTATACCGAATCCGAAAAGCAAATTCACATATAGAGAAACCATGTTTTATACTCTCCAACGATCCTAGATAGCAATTTTTTCAGCGAAAGTAGTAGTTAATAGTTCCAGCTAAAAAAAATCAGCAGCTTGACTCTAATTTTGACCGTTTTCGAGTAATAAGCGATTCTAAAGAACACCCAAAAATTGTCAAATTCAATGATTAAGGCGGCTGGTCACAATTTGTATGGTATTTTTCTATGGCCGTAATTAGATTGTTGTGATGGTATATAGTGGTATATGCTTTAATAAGGCATGTTAATGATGAGCCCATTGTTTTTGAAAAGTAAAATGTTTTTCTAGACAATATTATCTGATAACGTTTCTACCTAACTGTTTTGTCACGTCTTGGATGGCTCATGACATATAGACAATGATATGTCGATATGGAAAAAAAAATTGAGATTGTTCAAAAAATGAACGAGATAATATGGAAATACAATGAAAAAATCCACGAAGAGATGGGAAATTTCGACTTAGTAATAAAAAATGTAGTTATTTGATAGTTGGAACTGCTTATAGAATGTACTGTGACTTAAGCCATTGCCATTGACCATTATGAAGCCGACTGTAAGAAAAAACAAGTACTCTTTTTCACGTGAACATTTTATGATGATAGTGATAATTACATGTACATTTAAAATGCGGTGGTGTACGAGTAACAGAAATGAGGGCAAGCTTATTTCTTATTATATTTCATTTTTCATAAAATACCAGATTCTTATATTTTACGTTTTTAATAATATCAATTGTTACCAATATTGACTAGTTTTTTTCATTTAAATTCTAAAATGCAACTGATTCGTTATTACCAATAATGTATTCATTCTAGAAAGCATAAATTCCAACATTTCTTTTCATAAAGGAAAAGGTTATTGCGGGCTTTTCTTTATCCTTTTATTTACTTTGGATGTTCACTTGCCTGAAACCTATCGTTCAGAGCAATTGTCTTTGTGCTCTACTTTTTTTGTTTTTTCACTCTTGTGATGTGTGTGATTTGTGCTGTTTGTCCGTCCAAGGTGCGCAACGCAATTGCCATAGAAATTGCAAGCCTTCAAAACGGATTAGAGGAGCATCCATTAGCCGAAATTTTTCTTGTAAGTATAATTGATTCAATAGGTCGATGAATCGCGTAATAACATTTTGAATAAAAGCGGATCTACTCAGCACTTATTACGCCTTTATTCATACGCCTTTACGTTTCTTTCGTCCGCTCGATACAACGATATCTTTTGATTGCCAAGTACCTAAGGGACACATTTATAGACGTTCTTTGACGATTGAGTGTTCTTTGAGAAATGTTCCTGGATTTTAAACAATAAATAAAGCCTCCTAAGCAATCCACAGTTATCATCATAGGCTGTAATGGATGTCAGAAAGATTTTCCTTCTATTCAGCACTTTAATGACATATTCTGGGCGGTTTATTTTTTTTGTGTTGAATTTTAATTAGCAACCTCAAATAGTAATGAAAAGTATATGCTTTTTCGATTTTACAGCGAATAGCAAGCCCACGAGCGGAGCGAATGAAGATAGGCAATCAGCATTGCAGCTTAATGTAATATACATTTGACAATTTCGGCGTATTTAGACAGCCCGGAAATTGTTTTACTCTGAATCTGCAAATTAAAAGTTTTTTCATAATAATAAATAACAGGTACTTAAAAAATAATGGTGAAAGTAGACACCCTAGCAACTCTACTATTCAGGTCTGTACACTTTGCTCATTAGCAAATGCATAAAAAATTTACGACGAGATTTATGTTTCTCCCACCTCATTTATTTATCAACTCCAAAAGGGGTAACAACATGCGTGTCCTTTTTTTGTTTTTGTTGGTAAAATTACACGTTTCTCATTAACTTAATAACATTTTGAACGGGAGACATGGGGAACTCTCAGAGCTGTTATCATACGGACACTCCATGTTTTGCTGTCACTGAACGGTGCTTGACGAAAATGAATGGAATAGCCATTGGGCATGGGCGGAGATATGTATCAGGCAAGGAGGTGCAAGAAGGTGGCCCCTCAGTTTCTTTGTAGGACTTCATTGTTTGGCAACATCAAACCACATATATGTTTCAATTTCTGTTTATTGTACGACGTTTAGCCCACCACGGTGGCCTTTTCCAAGAAAAGGGTGTCCTCTAACTTGTTTGACCTTCTAGAAGAAAAATTTGTGCATAAAAGTTACAAGGTCCAATATGAAGTTTTTCATTTACATTTTTTTGTTGTCTCAGAAGAAAGGTTGTATTTTTTTAAATGGAACACCCTGTATATTTTCAGTGAAAATGATAGTCTCTTTTTATCTGATATCAAATATATATGGTTTGTTGAACTTAGTTATGTCATTTAATCATATTATCCGAGTCGAAACCAGTCTGTATCTAGCTGCCTATACAATCAGGTAAAGGGCCGGAATACATTATTATTATTATTATTATGATAATTGAGATGAGCAGAGTACACAGTACTATAAGCTCATGCAGTAAATATAGTGTACGGACACGTAACACAAATACATCAAATAGAAAAAAATAAAAAAAATACAGTTCACAGCTATAAAGTTTGTACACTCCTCCAGCTATCATACTGCACTTTGAAGCTATTAACTGAAGTAGCACCAACCACACTATGATGAAATGACACACAAACTTTTTTAGTTTTGTAATCGCGAATTTGTTCAAATATAATTGCCGAAATGCTAAGAAACATTATTTTGTAACATTGTTCATCGAGAGATATGCCTTGATTTTTTCAGTTCACATATTTTTATAATTCAACCATTTAATATAGCCGAATAGTTCTCAATTTGATTTCTAAATTTTATAGGAGAGAATATTACTTTTGATTTTTCTGAATTTAGTCTTATTATATAGGGTATTTTCAAAGTTGAGTCATATATTTTAACAGCTTGTAGAACTCCTCAGTAGAAGTTGATATACCAAAAGTCTTCTATATAAAAGTTGATTAATAAGAGAGTTAGTATACATCGTTAAAAATCAATTTATATGGATACCGTTTTTACAAAAACTGTTCAAAATTGCCCCCATCCATACCATTAACGCAAAATCTTGCTTGGCGATTCCACAACTCTTTACAAGCTTCATAATATTAACCTTAAGTATGCACTCAAGGTGCTTTTTTGGGCCCATTGGTAAATGAAAATTATTTATTATTGTTTTTTTACAGCACTGCTAACCTGTCTCCCCTGGGTAACTCAGACCACGGTGTTGTGGACGTTAGGTTTCGGTCAGAACCCGCTGAGGCAGCAAAAACTCGAGCAGGCCTCAAAATTTGGCATTATGGACATGACGACTGGGAGGGCTCAAGAGATTTCTTCTTCACCTGTCCTTGACGAGATGTTTGTTTTGCTAACATGGATGCGTCGGCTGTCTGTTCATCTATAACTTATCCACGTTGGGATGGAGGAATACATCCATCATACAGTGAAAATGCCTAAACCAGGCTGGTTCAACAAATTGTGCGACACTGCTCGTCAGCAGAAAATCAAGGCACACAGAACCTTCTTACAAAAACCCACTGTAGAGAAACAGACACGCCGCCATCGAGCCCAGAAACAAATATAACGAAGCGGTCCGCAATGCACAAGACCAGCACGATATAAAGGTGAGGCACAGGGTAATGGTAATAGGTTTTTCTGGAAGCAGCCAAGCAGATTGAAAGGAACTCCTCGCCGAGTAGCCTCCCACCACTTACGTGTCAGGATGGAACGATGGTAACAGACTCAAAAGCTAAGACGGAAGCGCTTGCCAAGATCTTTGCTGACAACTTTACCATGGACGTTTCTCCCAACGCCTGAGTGCCATCGATTCAAAGGGTTCCCTACACTATGCGGGAAGTGACATTGAGGCATAAGACATAAGACCGTGCTCTTGTCACTCGACATCAACAAAGCTTCTAGTCTGGACTTGATTCCTGCCGTTGTATTGACGAGGTTTACAGCGAAGCTTGCTTCAGTTCCTTCGCGCCTCTTCCAGTTATCTTACGAATCCGGCACCTGCCCAGAAAAGTGTAAATTTGCCCATGTCCAACCCGTTCCACAAAATGGATCTTATGTTGTAATCAGAGTATCTCGTTAAAATTGTTAACAAAATATGTTTATTTAGGTTATTTCTAATGCCCCTAAATTTTGAGTAAATATTGTGGCCACATTTGACAAAAATCCCCTGTGCATATATTTTTCGTCTACTTGTGACCGAAAATCATTCTGTTATAATCACTGCCACAAATAGACAAGTGCATCACCAGATAGATGTTTAACTAATAGATTACCAACTGTATGTATGAGCAAGAGAGAACGACAAAGTATGTTTTCTTTATTGTTAAATTTAGGTAAGACTCGTGATTTTATAGGGCAAAATTAGTACGATTTTCCCAGAAGGTGACCTAAATAGTTGTTTTATATCCTGCGACCTATTAGTAGTAAAATCCTCGTAGACCTAATACTGACTTCTAAATTACTATGGTTTTATTCCTCACTTTGGGAAAAAGTCAAACGGTTGGAAGAAAATATAACCTCTTTAAATTGGTCATGCAATTTTTTTGACGTATTTGTGGTCGCATCAACGTAACTATAACTTAAAATGTTTGCATATGTAGTGTTCATGGTAAGTGCAAGTGGCGTCATAGATTTAACAACGACTCGTATACCGTACGTCAACTACACAACGTTCCAACAAAAAGCGCAGCCCTTAAATTGCATACTAAGCTAAACCTTTGATGCAACTCCAATGGCCATGTTTATATCGTGATCACTAATGCACCTCTGAGCCAGTGTATATCGCACAGCGCATGGTGTGAGTAAGCTAGTGTTGCGGCACTTCTTAGCACATAGTGGTATTATAGTGGTTAGCTACCCACGGTGTAAATATGGCCTTTGGAAATATTTGAAAGAGGGATAATTTGACACTTCAGTACGAATTTGTGCTTGTCAGCAAAAGTCACTGGAAGTGACTGCCGTTCATTTCTCTCGAAGCAAGCTTTCGTGACAGTACAGAACGGTATGATAGAATGATAGGAAAGAACGCTCGTGTTAGGGCAGCACAGGTGTGATTAGCTCGAAGAAATATGCATAAATGTGCGATTCAATTTAAACATTGGAAAAATCTTTAAAATGAACAATCCCTCTAAGATCATTCTACGGGAGCCCATGTCTACGCCACGCTATTAAAAAAATCCCGTAACTTTCTTCTATGTGAAATGAGGCGGGACGGTGTCTGAATATGAAATGAAGTAGCTTAAAATAGCCGATGAAGTTATACTGGCGCGTCTCCAAGCATACATAGTGCTGTTTTTCCATGACCAAATATTCACTCTATTATATCAGCGAATTTTTCAGCGTAGTATCGACATTTACCTACTTAACCAAACTAGCACTGAGGTGCGATATGGTGCCCTAGAGACCCATACCCGTTATGGTAGGAGTGAAAAAAAAGCAAAGGCCGTTTCAAAGTCTCAAGATAACTGGGACTGAGTATTTATTAAATTTCAGATGGAATACGGAAATCAAAGATAGCTAATTAAAGTAGGCATTAAAAAGACAAAAAAATGGCTTCAAGTATGTTAACTCTGTACTTCCCACGCAACGCCGTCAACATTTCGAACTTAGGTAATAAGACAGCGCGATAGACCGTATATCCTGGATAGAGGATAGTTGCGATACTTTTGTTAGTTGTCCCAGTGACGAAGCCTTGACCATGCTGATGAGTTGCCAAAATAGCTAGAAACAGCTGGTCATTGGTCGGACGGTCTAAAGTAGCATGTATTGAGAAAAAGGTTTATTACGAACATGTATAACCGAGAAATTAATCTGATATACTGTTAAGAAAATGCCGTTAGGTAAGTTGGCTCTACACAATTTACACAACGCCTTCATCAGTTCATAAAGCCACAAGTTAGACCCTTTGAGAAAAGGTTAGTTCCAAACATGATGAGATGGATTAAACGGATCAAGTCTGCCATACATCCATAAAATTAGTCCATAGACAATCTTTCCCTGCTCTACCCGTAGTACCGTCCATCTGATATCGTCACCTCTCCCCAATACCTGATACCTTTATGAACTGTTAACAGAAGTCAACCCACTTTACGTCATTTTTCACTTCCTACGCTTATTTGCGGAGAAGTATTGTAATCGCAAAAATGAGATGTGTTTCTTGGATGCTATATGACATGTACATCACGAAAAACTGTCAATGTCACTCATTTCTGTCGGTCTTGAGAAGTTCCGCTCAGATTTCGATTAAATTTCTACACAGTAATAATAAAATGTCTTTATTGGGCGAAATTTAGCATTGTCTATACTTGTCTATCTACTTAAACTGTAAAATGTCTATCCAGAAAATAAACAATAAGAACAATATATACCACTACAAATACAGAGGTTCCAACATAAAAATGAATTAACTGAATAAAATATTGAATAAAAGTATAACATTATACATACTTATAGAATGATGTTAATGCATATTATTATAACCAGACATGAGGAATACATTTATGTCAATGATTGCTCGAAAATGTTTTTTAAATATTTTTTAACATTATCGAAATTTAAAGCATTAATATCAGAAGGTAAAGCATTATACATGATAGTAGCATTATAAGTAAAACATTTAGTAAAAAATGAAGTTCTGTGAGGAGGCATTGTCATTGTATCAATAAAGTGAATATCTCGTGAATGCATAGAAGGACGAAATTGTAACTTATCTTTCAAAAATTGGGGAATTACGGTAAGTAGAGGCTTATGAATATAATATAGTAAATGAAATTTAAATAGATTAGGAACAGATAACCATTCCAATTTTATGAACGAGGAGGTAAGGTGGTCATATTTTTTCAAGTAACAGATTAATCTGCAACATGAATTTTGAATTTTTTGCAAGCGCTTGACAGATACTGAATCCAAAAACGGATGATAAACAATGTCGCAGCATGTAATTTTTGAAATAAATAATGACTCACAGAGAACTTTTTTAGTTTTGTAATCGCGAATTTGTTCAAATATAATTGCCGAAATGCTAAGAAACAACTTTTTGTAACATTGTTCATCGAGAGATATGCCTAGATTTTTTTCATTTCCACATATTTTTATATATATGTTCTTGTCGTATTGTCTTCCACACTATGAGAAACTGCTATTGCTATTCCTCTAGTACTCATTGTTGGGTCGTCTTCGACCATTTCTAAAATGCCTTCCTCAACTAACTTCAGATTACTTTTCTTCTTTGTTTCCTTACGCTGGATATAGATAATTTTATACCAATATTTTAGAGTACCGATACTTCCTAAAACGATAAGAATCGATACATAACGATACTTTTCGTGGATCTAAGCATCCCTTGACAGCTTGTCGTTCTTGTCTACTGGGCTGCAGGATGCGGTGTTGCCTTTACTATCTTACATTTTGCTAAAATCTTATGACAAATAAAAGCTTCAAATGAAATATTGACGAATATGAACGGATTGGCATAGGATTTAGAATATAAATTCATATTGCAAATTTCAGATTGTCTATGCGTGGACTTGATCCGGATTTTTCGGTATTTTTAATGAACAGAATATTTACCAATAACATCATTCTCCACGATTTTTCAAAATAATTTAAATATTTCTATACTTTCCGAAAAATAGCTGAAACCAAAAATAAAGCAAGTTAATTTCACGTAGTCTTCATAGTTTTATGCCCCATATGTCGGGCACATGAGAGGGGTAGATTTGGGTTGCCTATGATTACGAAGGCACATCCTCATCCTTTACTCTGCTTGCCCTGACTTGATTTTTGTGCATACTGCTAGATTACCGTCATTACCTCATCACCGGACAAGCAATAAAGAAACCGAAACCTGCCTGTTTTCAAAATAAATATTTAATTAAAATGAGAGGTGAGTTCATGAGTTCAAGGGTAAAACAGAAAAATATATACAATTCTTGCTTATCAAGAATCGAAAACGGAGTTTCCAGATTGTTTGCAAAGTACTCTGAAAGAACGACCAGTATGCACATTGTAGAAGTTGTAATATAGAACTATGCCCTCAAAAAACATGTTGTGTGCGGGCCCAATACAATAACAGCCGTTTTTCATGACTCAAAGGTCCTTGATCTACCGCTGATCTTGGGCCGGCATTTTCCTTATACCGAATTCAACGACACCTATTTACAGATTCCGTTTTTTTTTGCCGGTTCGGCATCACTCCAGATGTGCAGATCACTTTAATTAAAAGCAATTGGTATCCCAGACGTGTTATAATAATATAAATAAGAAAATAAAACAATTTTTGGAGATATGTTTTCATAAATAGGTATTTTTCATTCTGACTTATAATATCTAGACGATGAATAATAGGTGGATGCGGATACTTTTACAAATATCGATGTTTTAGGACCCAGAAATGCAGAATGCGCTGTTTGTTTACATTTGGTGTAGATTTCTAGATCATAAATTGGCAAAAATAGTTTTTGTCGTAACAAAGGATGATGAACCAGTTGGAATACGTTTTATATCCTTTTTTTGCAAAATAACACAAATCGGTACATTTCTACAGGTACGTATTTTGTACAACACCCTGTACGTGATATACAGACAAAACTATGTTGCCATGCATGAACAGTCGTCAAAAACAGTGAAAGGGTACCAAATATAATAGCTAGAAAATCGACCTATTATTTCTATCATTTTGATTGGTCAATTTACATAACTGACCGTTATGTGTGAAACTGGAAATTCTATGAAAGTTATCCTAATTCTAAAGCACAAAGACATAATATTACATCTATAATGTACCCTTATTTATAAGGCAACCATTTTTTCACGACTTTATTCAACATTTCAATAGAAATCACTGATATTCAGAGACCTTTGACAGCTTCCGTCAAATTGCATTTCGATAAACTATTTTCCCATTGATCCAAGGGACCGTCAAATATTAATGTTGGTGAAATTGGGCCTAAGTCTGCAGTTGCATTTTGTCGGCACTCTCTGTATGTTAGTATGGATTATGTCCACCAGTTCATTGTTTTCATGAACTAGGTCATTTTTTCGCACGATATAATCAAACAAATGAAAGCATACGCACTATTAAAAGACGGTCACTGAAAACCATACAATAACACAAAAAGTTTGCCAAGTTTAGACAAACGATAAGAATAGTCAACAAATAACGCTAAGATTTTACACGGCAGTGATCGAGAATATCAAAAAATCTGTGTAACAACATTCTTATTCCTTAAAATTCTTAATCTTTTACTGCTTCTTTTATTATGCAACTTTTATATAAGTGATTTCTGGTATAACAAACTTTTGACGAGTCCTACAAGCAGTTAAAATAAATGACTCAACTTTGAAAACACCTTCTATTATCAGTATTAAGACTATTGTATAACTGCGAGGCATTCGTAAAATACTGAATATTGCAGTATTTAACAACCTTATCAAGATCGGAAATATATAAAATGAAAAGAAGTGGCCCAAGAACCGACCCTTGAAGCACTCCCGATGATACTAAAGCCTCAGGAAAAGTGTTCATATCGATGACATCTCTTAGTGATCAATTTCTTAAAAAGCTATTCATTAGAGCAACTGATGATTCAGAGAAACCATAAAATTTGCATTAGGCTATTACTTTCAGCACCGTCGCCAGATAGTCGATACCTAGAGCAGGGAATAAACTAGCGTTAGCGTTATTAAATGAGCGTGTGACTTGATCCATTTAATTTTTTTTTTATTATACTTGTTTGTAGCTAGTTCAGAGATACTAACTTGTGCCTATCATAACCGTTTATGAACTGACGACAGTATTGGGTGGGAAATGCAGAGTCAACCTACTTGTTGCCATTTTTTTATTTAACTGATCCACTGAGGAATATTTATAAGGCAGAACGAAAAATTTCAATCTACGTATATTATTTCGCGAACAGTTAGTATGCGCCATCCTTTTTAGTCAGTGGGTTCTTAATTGAACTATTTACATACAAAGTATCCATAATCAGTTTTAGTTACTATTATGGAGTTAGAAAGTAGATGAGATCACTTTTATGGTACCGGTACTAAACCACCTTGTTTATTGCAATCAATTCATTAAAAGCCGATAAAGTACGAAAAGTGCTACAGTCATCCATAAATTAGTATCAAAATTAGTTTGATTGCGAAACGGTATACAGGTATATATGCGCAGCCTACGCAAAGGTAGGAGTACAGTATTGGCTGCATAAATTGACATAACTATTAACAGAACAAAGAAGATGAAAATTCTGGACTTCATTGAGCATATGCATGACTTCTTTATGGTCAGACAGCAAATAGTGTGACATTTTTCAATATGAGGTTTCATCTATCAATTTAATGCTTGATGCGAATGCGTTTTCTATCTATATTTGGGACTTAAACGCTATTATTAGAATGAGTCCAATTTTTCATTCATGGAACTATTATTGCTAAATATATCCATCATAGATTTATGATTTAATTAACTTTTACGTATTCTTTCTCATCTGCTTTGCTTTTCTGTCTTTTTATTATTTCTGTCTCAAAGTGAGTGTGAGAGTGTATGTGATTCGACTCCGATTTTTTCCTTACTTTATAACTTTGTAGAACTCTTTATGTTGAACTTTTATGTTTTACATGTTTCTTTAATTTATTGAAATCCTCGCAAAATCTGATTAGGCCCTGTTGGTAACAAGTAAGTGGTAAAATAAATGGAATTTATTATTATGTTATATAAACATTGCCCACAACAATCAAAATCAAGTTCAATCTCAACTTTGTCTGATTAAAAATACTGTTACCAAGTGCATCACAGTTGTACGCTCCTACTTTTCCAAATCAAAAGACAAAAACCTGCCATTAAACTTTTGCAACTAGTTTCAGGCGATGGCAATGTGAGGACTTGAGGACAATCGCACTGCACAAAAATGAGAAAACTTTTTAAATTGAATTCTCTGTCTCCCAACTTCAACACACGATCTTTGTTCGGACAATTTATTTCTTCTCTTTCCAACTATTAAGAATATTTTCCATCTCAACATAAGACATTCGCTAGTTAGCAGTTTCTATACGTTTCTTCTACGCGTTAGGTCTGCCAAACGAACCCAACAGGCTTCTAATCCTCGTTCTGATTGTTATACTCTGTGAATCGAGAACTGGCCGGTACGACCGCTCCTTACCTGTACGTTCTTATTTTAGATCAAAAAAGGATACCTTAATTCAAGAGTACAAATTCCTATGAAGTTGTGACATTGTTCCGAGATTACCGGTACTAGAATTGAGGTAATTTCATTTTTTCCAAGAAATATAGCTCTTACATGTAAGAAATGAATCTTAGTTTGAAGAAATATGTCTAAGAAATATATCAAAGTCAAGATCCTCAATTCAAGATAGTAACTCTTGAACTAAGAGCACTCCTTTTCGTGTGTACCAAAATTAAGACATTAAAGTAGGTAAAATACCGAGTCACTCTAATTGTCTCCATCATTGCCTGTCCAATCCAATGGGCATTGCCTACGTCTCTACTATTAATCAATACTAGTCATCAGCTGCACAAAAGCCTGAGAAATCATTAAAATATACTTATACTTCAGGCGCTTCAAAATATCTTTTTTTAACACGCTTTTATTAGCTTGTCCTGTATGTATGTAACGAAATCTTTGAGCACAATTTTCACCAATTTCCAGAAGTTTGATTAATTTGAAACTTCAAACGCGTATCAAGGACCGATGACAATGCAATATCATGACATGTCCACAAAAAACTAATTGATAAATCGAACTAAAAAATGAAAGATAAATAATAGTTTAGAACTAAAAAACACGCTTTTATAGCTAGAATTAGAAAATAATTTTTAATTACAAAGAGTTCATATTAAAGTAGTAGATGGTCGAACAGTCAATCATAATTAATGACCTCAAAATAAATTATACTAAAATTTAAGTTATCAACACAATAATTCAATTCAGATTAAAATGTGTGGGGTGCTTTTTACTACATTTTCATAACTCTCCTCTCTTAGATAGTTGTCAATAGAATGATTGTAACATCTAATATATCAAGGACCCCACGCTTTTTACTCTGAATTGAATTATTCTGTTAATAACTTAAATTTTATAATAATTTAATTTTGAGGTCATTAATTATGATTGATGTTCGACCATCTACTACTGTAACTCTTTGTAATTAAAAATTATTTTCTAATTTTTTGTTCGGTTAGCTATAAAAGCGTTTTTTTTTTTTAGTTTTTCTAAAATATTATTTATTTACTCTACAAACAAAAAAAAAGCATATTTTCATATTTAAACCATCATAAAGAATCATATTTTTCAACAGTTAAAACTGCGCTTAATTCATCAAATTTTTTTCTGTAACATTTCGAAGTTAATATGAATATTTTTAATAGGTCAACTTGATAAAACAATTCTGTGCAAAGAATGTCCGGATAGTTGATCGTTTTTGGAAGATCTACGTATACTGGGGAAATTGAAATTGTATTTGAATGATTTTCGCCGAAAACTCAACATGAAATAGCTATTTTAGTGTGCTATGCTCAGTAGTATTTTTATTAGTTGGGAAAGAATGCATTTTCAGACAATTGGGCTTATAAAAAATAACAAATAGAACAAAAATAGGCCAGTTATAGTCTCTTGCCGTGGGACTCTATCTTGCAAAACCTGAATCATGATCCGTCCGCCCTCCTCCCTCTAGACGTATCCCGCCCCGCTCTTTAAGGAGGGCATTTGCTCTCAAAAGCCCTGCTCAAGTACTTTAAGCGTGCAGCCGCCACCCCCGTCCCACTCTCCAATTTTTAATCGTTGTCCTCCCTCCAGCTGAGACGAACATCTTTTCAAACATGAATGCTACGACCACCGCTGCGGCCCCAGACCGATTCCTAAATAGCCCAGGCTAAAAAAATAGGTTTTTCGTGTAAAAAGGTTAAGCAGATATCTGCAAGTTAAATGACACATACATAAAAAGATACGGCCAGTTATGCGTTGTTATTTACAAATAACTGGAAAAGCTCAAAATTCGGTATTTTGCTTGTATAAATTTCAAATTAAATTTTATAAATAATCGGTAAACTGGAGATTTTAGAGCATAAAAGTCCTTAAACTTTATTTTTTAAGAATTAAAATCGAAACAATTAATTAAGCTAAATACCGGGCTTTTTAGCAATAATGAATAAATGTCCGCAACTATTGCAATAACAACTGTAAATGGCTAAAAATTTGTGAGAATAAGGGCATCATTAGTGTTAATATGTGTGCTAAATTTCAGCCGGATCGGTTTATTAGTTTATGTAAAAAGCTAGTTGTTTATCCCAGAGACTAATTATTTAAACAACTGTTCTTGCTAAAGATATGGTCCTAGAACATTTTACAAAAGTGAAATGCATTCTTGAGGGTACCAAGAATTTATGCAAATTGTTGTTAAAAATTATGTTAAAAAATAGACATTTTTATAATTATAAACATTTACAACAATTCAATTATTTTTCAATATATGTAATTTATTTTAACAAGCTGATCTGGATAGGTGGTAAAAAACGCATATTTAAAAAGCCTTCCACGACAAATAGGAGCCAAGATATTTTGTTTTTATACTAAGTGACATATAAATCCGAACACCCAGTTTAAATGGTTTTATTTCAATAAAAGTTGGTGAATGTATTTATCTTACTGTAAATAACAAGTGAAAAAATTTTCAGCCTTATCAGTTGGACATTCCGGTTTTTATACTGCTTTTTTTTAATTCACTAACGCTCTAAAAATGAATATTTCAGCCGCAGTAAAGAATCAACGTTGGCGGATTTTGGTTCTTGACATTCTTTACGATCGGTTACGATGCCTAGAGTACGGAGACCTGTACGATTTCGTCAACTTAGTGAGTTTGATAGGGGCCGTATAGTGGGACTTCGGGAAGCTGGACTTTCTTTTCGGGCAATTGCAGTTAGAGTGCAAAGAAGTATAGATATTGTGGTTAGGTGTTGTCAGGCATGGCTTCGAGAAGGCCGTACGCAAAGAGCAAGGGGCACTGGACGCCGCCGTAGAACAACAGACCGTGAAGATCGCCGCCTAAGATTATTGGCCTTACGGGACCGTTTCTCCACTACCAGGTCCATTGCAAATGAATGGTTTGCAGAACACGGAAGACCTATTGGCATGCGAAATGTTTACCGACGAATGAGAAGTTTTGGCTTGTTTTCATACCGGCCACACTGGGTCCTCCCTTTAACTCGAGAACACCGACGTAATCGCCTTGAGTGGTGCAGACAACGGTCACTCTGGGATCAGGAATGGAACAGTATTGTCTTTAGTGACGAGTCTCGATTTTGTTTAGGCATGCACGATGGTCGTGCCAGGGTTAGAAGGCGACGTGGTGAAAGGAGGAATCCACAGTTTTTTGTTGAAATACATGTTCATCACACTGTTGGAGTTATGGTTTGGGGTGCTATAGCTTATGGTTCCAGGTCACCTTTAATCTTCATCAGAGGTAACATGAACGCACAGCGTTATATCCACGAAGTTCTAGAACCCCATCTTTTACCCTATCTTGACACCCTGGCAGATCCAACTTTCCAACAAGATAATGCCCGACCACATGTTGCAAGAGTCACAATAGACTTCTTTAAACATAATGATGTCACATTGTTACCATGGCCACCAAGATCTCCCGACTTATCCCCAATTGAGCACGTGTGGGATATGATGGGTAGGAGATTGCTCAATTTGCAACGTCCTCCTCAGACTCTAGAAGCACTTCGAGAGGAGTTGGTGGTTGCCTGGAATGAGATACCACAGGAGGACATTGACCACCTGATCAGAAGCATACCTAGGCGCGTTGGAGAATGCGTAGCACATCAGGGTGCATCCACACATTATTAAAGGTCAAAGGGCTTTAAAGCAGTGCAATCATTTTGAAATTTTTATCATTTACTTATTATGCTTCATTAAGTAGTTATACAACATTTTATTAAAATAAAACCATTTAAACTGGGTGTTCGGATTTATATGTCACTTAGTATAATTTCATATATCCTTTACAAATATTAAGACTCGAAATTTTCACAGATTGTATATAATATACAATTTTTGCTATTATGTAGTTCAAAGGTCTTTAAGAAATAACCACCCAAAGTGAAGGTACTCGCGTAAGTATTTCCGGGTAAGGTGGTGGAGGAATCAGCTCTAGCTCGATTTATTTTTTGAAATTGAGTCTTCAAATCGGAGCGCGCTGTAAAATTTCACATTACCGCAGCTGCTCAATAACGTAGAACCTTTTTTTAATTTCGGGTAATTCGTTGAAATAATGAGATCTGGTACATTTTCAATCGGGAAATCCCTAAAAACTAAGTTTAATTACTATGGAATAATAATAAATTAACAATAAATCATTTACTTTAACCCCCACTTTGATAAGATAATTTTTATTTTACAATAATATTGTTTAAACAGTTGATAATTTAGTTAATTGGTATGCTCTTTACAAAATACACTGAAAAATTGTAAAAAATATTGATTCACGTTTGTCTTTCATTTATATTTATTTTATTTACATGCTTTGTGTTATAATAATATTACATAATGTATTTTTTATTATAATATTTTATTAATTATCCTTGATCATCCGTTCGAAGTCTTTTATTTAGACGCTTACTTCTTCAATATGTGTATAACTCATTTATTCAAATAAGACATCGGTTTTCCCAGTCTTCATCATCGTCAATTCCAATTACAGCAAGGTTGTAGCATTTTGTGTCATCATTACCATTTATGCACAAATGTGGGCAATTTAACCCATGTTTTTTGCAACTACACCCACCCGTTTGGCAACCAGTAGTACATTTGCAAGAAATTTGTTTGATGGTATCGTCCTGGTATTAAACTGTCCATAGTATAGGAATAGATCATTGACACTACGCCTCCACCTGTACTTGGTGGGATCTAATTTATTGCCTAACCATATACCAGGGTAGAAGGTTTTTTAATACGCGTTTTTTAATCACATTTCCAGATCAACTTGTTAAATAATTATATTGAAAAACAACGAAATTATTGTAAGTAATATATAACCATAAAAGTGGCTATTTTGCAGTTGTTTAAAAATTCGTCTCTGGAATAACATAGCTTTTCACAAGACTATTAACCGAAATTTAGCACACTTAACAACAATGATGCCCTCATTCTCTCAAGGTTTTTAGCTATTTTCAACAGTTATAAACATATATTCATATTGCTAAAAAGCCCCGATTGGCTAATTGTTCATCGATTTTAATTCTTAAAAAACAACATTGTAGGTCTGTTATGCCCTAAAATATCAAATATTTATAAGATTTAATTTGGAAGTTATATAAGCAAAATACTGAATTATGGGCTATTCCCATTGTTTTTAAAAAAAACAACCCATATCTGACTGTATCTTTTTATGTATTTGTCATTTAAAAGTTTCAGATATCTGCTAGACTTTTTTTCACCTTTTTTATCTAGCCTGGACTAAATCTGCCCTTGGTTCTGTACGATATTGCCGATGATGTGTTTCCCGATACGACAAAAAGTATACAAAGCCGGTTCATTAGAGTTACGAAAAGTATTAGAGACACGACAATCTAGAGTGCTTTTTTGGCTGCAATGTGCTAGGTTTAAACATACCTGTATAGCTGTACTATAAATATCGAAATAAAGTATGTATTTTTTCATACATACACATGCCCCAAAAATAATACGCCAGAGTTTGGCTTCAGACCAATCAGATAAAATCAACATGACCTTAGTAAAGTTTTCTAGTTTTCGAGATATTGTCACTTTCTAGCTTTTCCAAAAAATCACTACTTTTTGCACCTTTTTGCCTATTATGGCTGTAAAGAACTTTTAACTTATGATTTTTCCCTCGGCTACAATCATTAGTTTTTTGACGCAACCGAGGATTCATTCCATTGAAAACTAGCACAGTATGCTAAAAAAAACTAAATAACTACATTTGGTTTCAATGCAAAAATCTTTACTAAACTTTGACTAATTGCTGTGAAAAAAATGTACCAGACTGAATCAGCAAATGACCTCAAAAACAAGCTGTTTCATGCTCTTTCAAAAATAGTATTATACATATAATATTTGTAGGTTCTTTTTACTAAAAACTGAATAATTCCAAGTTTTGTCACTGAAGTCGTAACACTTGCGAAATACTACTTATCGAATTGTGACTCATCGGACATGTTGTCTTGAAGTGAGCTGTGCCAAAAAAACAGTATCTGTGCAATAAATCGGAAGAGGAAATTCATGAAACTATGATACAACCATAGTAGACATCACTAGGCATAGAATTCGAAACAAAGCAGGTATTTATCTGATTAAAAAGGTTTTTTTTTGTATGTAAACACATACGTGCCACAAAATACCATATAAATTGTTAGAAGGAATACCTATAGTCCAGTACACCGCTACCAAAATATATTCCTCTCGAGTTAAAGTGAACGAACACTAAAATGAATACGCGACTACAACACTCCAAGAAGCAGAAATCAGTAACTGAAAAAGTAAGCCGAACACACAATAACAGTTACATACACATTCAAGTCGATGATCCACCTGACGACAGTTCAAAAACTCAAGAAAATATAGTACTAGATATTAGGAATAAACTAGCGCTGAGCGAAACAAAGGTTGAAGAGCTCACAGTTACGATAGCCGATTTCAAGAAGAAAAATGATAGATTAATCGAGGAACTTGTAAACAAAGAGAAAACTATTGATCACATGAAGGAAATAGTAGAAAAGCTAGCTAAAAAAAATACAGTTGAAAATTCTACTCAGACCATAAAGGAACTTAAGACGAGTGTAAAGGAGACACAAACAGAAAAAGGAGTAATTAATATTTCAAACAACCACTTAAGAGATCCTAAGTCCACTCATGACCAGCCTGCTAAGTATCAACAACCAAAATTAAAAAAACAAGTCAAATCTAGAGTATTAATTCTGAGTGATGATTTTGGACGAAACCTCGTATATGTATTGAGGAAAATCCTACCCGCACGAATGTTTAACATCGAGATGATTCTCTATCATAATGCACTAATAAATAATGTGGTGAAGAATATTGATCTACTTACCGCCGACTTCAGCCACTTTGTCATTGTCATAGGCGGATCCAATGACGCTCTTCAAAAAGGTTCCATAAGTACAAACGATATGGGAAGTAAATTGAAGAGCGTCAAAGGAACAAATATCATAATTACAAGTGTTCCTTCCTGGAAGTCCCAACAACCTGTCTTGAACAAGATTATTCATGACATAAACAAGCAGCTTCACTCAATTTGCCAAGAGTCGAATGCACACTTCCTAAACATCTCAAGCAGCCTACGAGGATATCACTTTAGGAGTAATTATAATCTCCTAAATAATGAAGGAAAGCATAGACTCTGCTATGAAATCATGGATATCATCTCTCACAGTAGTAGCATCTTACAACAACTAGCTCCACAGGTAAGAAACACGGATAGAATACAGAAGCTGGCACTGAATGAAAACGTTTCATCAAGGAATAGTCCAAATGCCACAGGCAACACACAGGATAAAATGACATCTAGTGAACACCAAGCAATACCTCCTACACATAACACCACCACCGACAGCACTAAAATCTTAAACAACACAACTGCTACATGTTCCACCGTTACTCCAATAGCGTCGCAAACAAAGACCCAATCTCCAAAAAAAAACGTGCAATTTTTCAAATGCGAGCCTCACAAAAACAAACATCAAAGTAATACATATAAATGTTTGCAGTCTCCTGAACAAATTTAATGAAATTGAACTTCTCGTATATGAGTGGTCGCCAGACGTATTATGTGTCACAGAAACGTGGTTACTTTCAGATGCCATTCCGATATTCAACTTAGGAGGCTACCGGCTCGTATCGTTCTTCTGTCGATCCGAGTATATACATGGAGGGTGCGTCATATATGTTAAATGTGAGCTGGCTGCTAAAAGTATACCATTTATCAACCACCAATCAGAAGAGAAACACATAGAGGTCTGCGGAATAACTCTGCAAATAAATGGTTTAGAGGAAAAAATCACGGTAATATGTTTGTATAGATCACCATCTGGCGAAGTATCAACATTTCTGGGTAACTTAACAAATATCCTGGATAGAGTTCTAATCGATAATAATAGACTTATACTATGTGGAGACCTAAACATTGACACCTTGAAACCAAACATGAACCATTACCTGCTTCAAGATCTGTTAGCATCTTTTAACTTGCTTAACCATTGTCATGGAGCTACTCGTACAGCTATCAATAAACACAACAAAATAACGGAAACAGCAATAGACTATATTATTACCAACATTAACGTAAACCATTTAAAATGTACAGTCTTTGAACCTCACATATCAGACCATACAGCGCAAGTCTTAGAACTAACTACATCGCCAATAATGAGCACCGTAAGGAATCAAATATTTCGGCTTACACTCATAGAAAAATAAACGCTGACCACCCGAAAACCTTCAAATCCAAGTTAGCCCAAGAAGCATGGGATATCAGTGAGCAAGATATTGATGCTGGATTTGAACAATTTATCAACACTATCCTGTGGCACCTAGATATAACATGTCCCCGGCGCAAGTATGGTATTTCAAAAAAAAGCAAAATTCAAAGCCTTGGGTAACTCCTGAGATACAAAAATCTAGCCAAAACTTAAGATCCTTGTACTCCTCATGGAAAAGGCAAGACACTAGTCAGGAACTCAGGCAACTTTACCTTGAACAGAGAAAAGTTCATAGAAGGCTGATATCATCAACCAAGAGGATATACTATGCACATACCATTTCGGAAGCTACAAATAAGCCCAGACGAATATGGGATATAGTGAATCAGAAAATTGGACGGGCGAAGACGCAACGAAATATTGCAATCAAACACTGTCCCAAGGAAATTACAAACTTCGAGATACCTGATCAATTTGGAAAATACTTTGCTACCATAGCACATACGAAGTTGGAGACGCACTTTCAAGGGATGCTGGCATCGCATTGTACAGTTCAGCGACTTTCTACGAACTCGATGGTCTATGAAGAAGTTACGGTTGCAGAGATCATAGAAATAATATATGACCTTCCAAATAAAAAATCCTGCGGCAGTGATGACATATCAACGCGAGTGGTGAAAACTATAGATATCAACTCCACTTTCACAGCTTATAAATAAGTCAGTGCTGAAAGGTAAATTTCCAAAGTGTCTCAAACTTACCATTGTAATTCCTATATTCAAGAAAGGAGATCCGACTGATATAGAGAACTACAGACCTATATCTCTGTTATCTATTATATCAAAAATTATAGAAAAGTGCCTGCTTAGACGAATCGTTAGCTTTTTAAATAAGTATAACACCATATCAGACAGTCAACATGGGTTCCGGTCTTCACGATCCATAGAAACAGCGTCATTTGACTTTTTTAACAAAGTTTACGAGGATATTGATTCTAATAAATATGTTGCAGGGTTGTTTTTCGATCTTACGAAGGCATTTGATATAATAGACATAAACTTCGTCGAGCACAAGCTGTATAACCTCGGTATTAGGGACTTTCTTTTAAGCTGGCTTGTTTCTTTTCTATCAAACAGACAGCTTAAAACAAGAGTGAATGGTTCTTCGTCGGGGGTGTATGACATAAGCATTGGTGCAGCCCAGGGCTCGGTACTAACGCCACTTCTGTTCATTTCGTTTATGAACGACCTAAAACTATCTGGCCATATGGTCAACTACGCTGATGATACGTCAGTAGTAGTTAGTACCGCAACACCAGTTGACCTGCTCCAAGCAATGGAGCGAGTTTAAACAGAAATGAACGACTGGTGTGTATCAAACCGCCTTATACTAAACGCTGATAAAACAATGTATGTGCATTTCTACAACAGCAAACCACGGTTGCACAACGATATCTTCTCAGACGGAACCGAATTCTTAGGAACTCATATTGATGGGAAGTTGGGCTGGCAGTCACATGTGAATCATGTCATTAAGAAACTCAATAGTGCATACTTTGCAATCTTGAAACTCAAACAAAACATCTCCCAAACAGCTCTTATAGATATCTACTACGCCTTGGCTTACCCGCATCTTAGCAATAATATAATACTATGGGGACAAGCAGTCATGAACAACAGAGTCTTCATCTTGCAGAAAAGAGTACTCACGCTGATTTTCAATACCAACAAAAGATACTCTTAATCTGCTAACATTAATATCCATAGGACCAGTTTTATTCAAAACAACACAGTTAACAGGCACTACAACACCAGAATAGGTTTTGACTTAAGTATACCAGTCCACGCAACAGCCCAGTTTCAGAAATCACCACTCTATGCCTGTACAAAAATTTACAATAAACTACCAATTGAGTTCCACAGAAGCACTAATATGTTGACATTAAAGAAACGTCTGAGAAGATATCTATCAGAAAAGTGTTACTACACCGTCGACGAATACCTAACTGCTTAATTTTATTTATTTATTCTTTTTATTTATTTATTAAGTTTATCGGAAAAAAAACTGTCTATTTATTGCTCCTCTTCTAGACATTTTAAGTGCTCAATTGTTTTTATTTATTTATAATTGATTTTTTTTTCATGTTCATTAGATGTCATTAAGAATTTGTTTGTGTTTGGAATGACTCCTATTTTATTTATTTATTTATTATTTATTATCTCAATTACTGTTTTAATTAACTCCCTGTTCTTTTTTGCATATCGCATACTTATGTATTGTATATGTAATGTTGACAAGTCTTATGGCATAGCGATTTATGACCAAAAGACAATAAAGACTATCTATCTATCTATCTAAAGAATAATAAGTGCAGCAGTCTTTGTTTTGTCCAACTTACAACTTTGTAGTTGCTGTTATAGCTTTTTATTTTAGCAAATGTCTAAAACAGCTACCCATTATCCTTTTTTATTCATTGTTATCTGCAGGCATCAAAATAATCAACAGAACATTAGGTTGTATTTTTTTATTTCCACTGATTTTTACATCATTCAAATAAAGAATTAGGAATCATTATTAACATCATAAATTAACTAAATGAATATTAAATTAACATCTTGTAATGTAAATATGGCCTGAAATAAATGATTACTATTATCATTATTATTATTATTTTCACAACAGATATTCAAAATGTCTACCACCGGCTCTTATACTCAACCTGCTTGTTCTTAAAAATTGTGCTTTTAAACGTCTCAGACTTAAATCGGATATTTCGGGTGCAGCTTGACGAATTCGATGACACAGTTCATCGGCTGATCAAACAGGTTCCCCACAGACCTTATCTTTTGAACATCCCCAGCAAAAAAAAATCCAGACGGTTCAGGTCTGGGGGCGAGGGGGCCACAAAATTGGTCCCAACCAACCAATCGATCTTCTAGAGAACGTCTCATCAAGATACCGCCTTACTGCACTAGCATAGTGTGCAAGGCACCCATCATTCTGTAACCACATAATTCTTCTTGTCTCAAGATACACATCTTCCAAAAGAATGGGTAAATGATGTTGCAAAAAATCTATGTAGTCTGGTACATTCGTTTCACAGTAATCATTCAAAACAACAAATAAACGTTTTCACATTGAAACAATGTAATAATTTATTTTTTTTTTAGCATGCCATGTCCAGGGAAATACATAAGTCAGAAGTTCTTTATAGCCATAACAGGCAAAAAAGGAGCAAAAAGTAAGGATTTTTTGAAAAAACTTAAAAGTGCCAATATTTATCTAGATAACTTTCACTAAGGTCATGTTGATTTTATCTGATTGATCTGAAGCCAATCTACCTCCTGTGTCACTTTGGCGTGTTCTTTCTGGGACATCCTGTATAAGTAATTCCACACGTACCAGTCTTTATTCTACAACTCTTCCTTTCAGTCGGTAGAGTGCAATTGAGGTTATGCGGAATTGTGGAAATCGAAATTTTACATTATTTCACTAAAACCATTTGTATCAACCACATAATAGGACAATCAGTTTGTTTATATTACATTTTGTATTAAAAATGATATTTGCTAAACGGCTCAATATGCGGACTGCTTTCATAAGAACATGAGCATGACAATTAAAAATTTGCGGACTTCGTAGTCATCCGTACCTCAATCGCTTCTCCAGGCACCACAAAATATGTTTCAACTGTTTCTTTTTTATTTTTTCTAGCAATAATAAAAATTCGATGAAGTTCATGTCTCCGGTTTATATTATCCATATTATAAACTGTATCACGTAAATCAAGCGCACACAAAAACAAGAACAGTGCAGTGTTTCAATCAGAGTAGTTGCAGATGCAGAGCTGTATACATCTATTTACTTCCAATATACATATAAACATTTTCCAAGGAGTCGTAAATCAATTTAGCAAATTATAAATGAACATACATTTTATACCAGCAGCTTAACACCTCAATTTATGAGCATGTTACAGCGACTGGAATATATCTATCCATCACTTAATAGTCTGTTAAACTTGGAGGAAATATATATATATACTTATTTTCATAGTAGATTCATATTTATTGTAGTTAGGAACATAGCCTCACAATGCTAATGGGTAAAACTTATACATATTTTATTATGGGTAAACTCTAATTCTTAATATCAGCATTCAACCGCACGTGCATGCATTTTTTAGGATTCACGAAACTATAGAGTTGACAATAGGTAATTTTATAAGGATATATCTGTTGCTGCATTTGATCCTTTTTAATTCCCAGCCTACTGGCGAGGAAGTATTGCAATCGCGATAGATTTCAAAATGACATATTATGGCATGTACACCACAAAAAAAACGTGTCACTCATTTCGATCAAGCTGGCTGTCCGCGTACCTTTGGACCCCCTATAACTTGGAAAGTTCTGCTTGGATTTGGATGAAATTTTCACACAAGGTTACCACTATGCCAAACACGAAAGAGATTTGTAGTTTTTGAAAATCGATCCAGCGGCGGAGAAAAAAGATAAAAACTAAAAAAGTAAGAATCGCTCAAACATCGTTTTTTTCTGTTTCATAGGATCTTGATCACTTTTGAATAAAATGTTATGGGTGGGGGGTTGTAGGTATAATGCAGTTATAGCCCAGTATATTTTTGTTTCACCACAGATGGTCAAAGTTGAGGAAACAATACCAGAAGGTTATAAATCCCAAAACAGTCCTTATTTTATCATGGTTCCTTAATATCTTTTAACTACATTGCATTTGTTTATAATAAAGCAACTATCTAGAAGTATTTTATCGAAAAATGAACAAAGTTTAACCTTATTTGTACATGCAGCTAAAGACCACAGATGAAAAGGTTCGTTTTTTAAAAATGTAAGATAAAATTCAATATCTCAAAAACGGTGACACTTTTATATAGGTAAGTTTTTGTTGAGTATATAGAGCCTTGCATTGACTCCTGTTTCAACACTGAATATATAAATCGAGGGAGAAGTAGATAAACGAGTAGTTTCCCCTCCCTATTATGTTTCGGCTGCATAATGCTGGCGGTATCATACTGTATAAATTTAAACGTATCCCTTAAGAGCATAACAATTCTATTTGAAATACGTGCTGTAGACAAAGAACACATCAATATACATTGCATACAAATCTTCTACTTACAAGCCAGTTCATAAATAGTTATGCAAGGCGTTGTTCTGCGGTTTACATAGAATAAAGGTTGTCAATATTATGAATGATTGAAGGAGTTGAGTAAGGATGATTTTAGTTTCGTCTGGCTTTGAAGTTTTAGCTGTCATTTATATTATCTTACGGGTTCACATATTTCCGTTGTGACAGATATATTGCTGATAAATCATAATGTATATATATTAGGGTGTATATCTATGCTAGTAATTTGAGAACGGATCTCACATACTTAAGTGATATTCAAAAAATGATGCAGTTTCTGACATATACATGCTGACTCGTTGTAGGGTAGGATTACTTTCCTAACGTATTTATACGTTTGACAGTTTAAAACTACGTATTTTCCTGGTAGTAAATATAATCCTCTATAATGTGTTTCTTATTGATTTTGTAGTCCACTTTATGCAGATTGCTTCAGAAAATTGTGGCAATACTTCTGGAGTAGAGAGTAGGTCCAAAAATAACACCAAACGTTCTTATAAACATGGGTCCAAAAAAAATTATATCTTCGGGTTGTATTAAGATATTGACTTACAATTTTGTATATGGTATGTTGTACTTTCAACACAGCCAATAGATACAGAAATGTTCGTGTCTAAAACGACACATGTGGCGTAAAAATTGGGCAATTTTGTCCCCTACAAAAGAAACGAGAAAATTATTTTCAACCCCACTGATTTTTTTTAAACACCCATTGCATTTTTGAACAATTGACAATTTTCATGAATCGCCTTTCTTGAGAAATGTTTGTCAATCTACTCCTCAACTCAGCCTTTGTAAATACGCTGAAGTTAGTGAAATTTGTCAATGAAAATTGTGTGTAGTGTATTAAGAGAATAATTCTAATTCACCTTAGTGTTATTTGAACACTATCCATATTTTTTCCTTATTCACTCTCATCAGTGGCGTAGAAACACCGTGTATCTTGCTAATGGAACGTTTTATGGCCTACGCTTATGGAAACTCTTTTTATTGTTCTTGGATGCATTTTCACCGCTATAAATGTTATTACATTTGTCTGAATCACCCTTCATATTCAGGAAAAACAAATCGTGCATAAATCCATAATTTTTAACATGACAGGTCAACCACCGATACTGGTATATAAAATAATATTAAACATAAATGTAACTCAATTAAAAATCAGTGATGCACTTCAATCGAAAATTACCTATCGTTTTTTGCATAGCACTCGAAATCTGTTAATTGGAATTGTACCAGTGGGTTTTATATAGGGATAAATAGAGTTGATGTCACATAAAATGATCTCTCGTGCATCACACCCGCATATTTGTATCGTCGTATTGCAATTTTCAATACGTCCGCCTGAACAAAGACAGCTAACCCTGGCCAGCTGCTTCATGCTTATTGGCTACTCATTAGCATAGTCTAACCTTGGTCTCTGCGAAACCTAACGAAACCTAGCAACTATCCTCTATCCAGGATATAAAATCGATCGAAATAAGACAGTCCAAAGCGTCATCTATTAACAGACGACCATTGCGAGTGGTACAGCAGCTATCGGTTAAAACTGCAAAGATCTCAGTAGTCATCTTCATGGCCGCTAGAGGCTAGCGATTATCGCGGTATAGTAGACGCGGTCTACTCGCCATTGAACAAACTAAAAATGCCAAAACCAAGCTGATTAGTTTCCAAAAAGCACGAAACAGCTGTTCATGGTTGGCTGAGATTGTCTGGACGTATGAAAGCAGCATGTTTTTGTTCTTGACTAAAGTAATGAAAGTAGGTCTTTGAAAAAAATATAGAAATTTCACACCCTACGGCAGTCTGTCAACTCCTGTTACTACAAATATTAACTTTTTTTGGATTTTATTTCTACAATGTAATGATGAATAATGCATCTTCAAACTGGTGTCTCAACCTTACTGCCAACTTTTCTCGTTCAGGAAAAATTGCCACTTATTTCCCAACCAAGTATTCCAAAGTAAAACTTTGCTCAACTTTAACTGGCTGTACTGGAAAAAAATGTACTACAAGAGTTTGGCAAGTAACCTTAAAAGTTGGCGCATTTAATAAGGATTCCAAAATAAATGGTATAACACTTAGAAGATTACTCGTTAACTTATGCACAATTTTTATTTGAAAAAAACTGATGAAATTTCTTCAAAATTACCTAATTAAACAGCGATTATGAAAACGCACAAGGACCCTTAAGGATAACTGTTTGCACAACAGTGGGCGTCAAAATGCTGCTGATGATGATTTACCTTTACAGCAAATGCTCAAACTGTTTTCCTTCAGCCGCAATACACGCTCGACATCTTCTTAAAAAAGATCGGGTTATTAAACGAGCGAATCCACGGTTATTAACAAACTCAGCTGCTTCTTCCAATAGTCTTTGCCGTAGCTCAGCTACATTTTGAGTCGGCTTGAAATACACTTTTTCTTTTACAGTTCCCCAGTAAAAAAATCTAAAGGATTCAAATCAGGTGATCGGGCTGGCCACGGTATTGTACCAGACCGCCTTATCCATCTGCCTGAAGTTTTGATCGAGATACTCTCTCAATGAGAGTACATTGTGCGCTGGGCAGCCATCATGCTGAAACCACATGTCCCTGTAAATACTCAGTGGCACGTCCACCAATAAATTTTGTACATGATTTTTCAAAAAATCCAAATACACTTCAGCAGTCAATGTCTCTGGGAACTCAAACGAACCGATTATTTTACCATTTAAAATTCCTGTCCAATGGTTTATCTTGAAGCGATATTGAGATTTATCTTCTCTCATCAAATGTGGGTTTGCTACGTGCCACTCGTGTAAGTTATGCAGGTTCATGTACCCATCTTTCTTAAATGTGGTCTCATCCGACCATAAAATTTTTTCAAAGAACTGTGGATCTTTCCTGTGTCTTTCTAACATTGTGCGACAAAAAGCAACTCGGGGCTCATAATCCCGGGGCAGGAGAGGTTGAACACGCTGTATGTGGTATGGATGAAGCACATCACTTACTTGCTATTGCACACTTTGATACCGATCAGTACTCCTTCGTTTACTGCGCATCTTTACATGTTCGTGCTTGTTGATTTCGTACTGTTACTAATTTTGGATTCGTGAACTGGACTGTTGATCGCTTGTGATTTGGATCTGGACTATTTAATTGCTCTTCAAAACAGCATTTGCTTTCCTTAGACTATCTTTGATAGTGTGATTGTGCAGTGCGCTATGTGCGTGTACACCGTACAAGAATATGCTAACATCCACCTCATTTATGGGGAATGCAGATGCAACGCTGGCGCTGCAGCGAGACTTTACTGTGAGAGGTACCCGCATGCAGCTCGTCATCCAGATCATCGAGTGTTCACAAATGTGCACCGCTTACTGTTCTCAGAGGGCCAACTACCAAACCAATCACACGGTGAGGGAAGATCTTTCCTTCCTTACGAAGACGTGGTGCTAGGAGCTGTCGAAGAAGACCCGAGCACTTCAGTGCGTGCAATAGAACTAAAACCAGGTGTGCCCAAAAGTACAGCCCATAGAATCTTGCAAAAAACGTGCTCCATCCATACCACGTACAGCGTGTTCAAGCTCTTCTGCCCCGGGATTATGAGCCCCGAGTTGCTTTTTGTCGCACAATGTTAGAAAGACACAGGAAAGATCCACAGTTCTTTGAAAAAATTTTATGGTCGGATGAGACCACATTTAAGAAAGATGGGTACATGAACCTGCATAACTTACACGAGTGGCACGTAGCAAACCCAGATTGGATGAGAGAAGATAAATCTCAATATCGCTTCAAGATAAACCATTGGACAGGAATTTTAAATGGTAAAATAATCGGTCTGTTTGAGTTCCCAGAGACTTTGACTGCTGAGGTTTATTTAGGTTTTTTGCAAAATCATTTAGAAAATTTATTGGAGGACGTGCCACTGAGCATTTACAGGGACATGTGGTTTCAGCATGATGGCTGCCCAGCGCACTATGCACTCTCAGTGAGAGAGTATGTCGATCAAAACTTTCCAGGCAGATGGATAGGGCGGTCTGGTACAATACCGTGGCCAGCCCGGTCACCAGATTTGAATCCGTTAGATTTTTTTTACTGGGGAACTGTAAAAGAAAAAGTGTATTTCAAGCCGATTCAAAATGTAGCTGAGCTACGGCAAAGACTATTGGAAGCAGCTGAGTTTGTTAATAACCGTGGATTCGCTCGTTTAATAACCCGATCTTTTTTAAGAAGATGTCGAGCGTGTATTGCGGCTGATGGAAAACAGTTTGAGCATTTGCTGTAAAGGTAAATCATCATCAGCAGCTTTTTGACGCCCACTGTTGTGCAAACAGTTATCCTTAAGGGTCCTTGTGCGTTTTCATAATCGCTGTTTAATTAGGTAATTTTGAAGAAATTTCATCAGTTTTTTTCAAATAAAAATTGTGCATAAGTTAACGAGTAATCTTCTAAGTGTTATACCACTTTGGAATAGTTATTAAATGCGCCAACTTTTGAGGCCACTTGCCAAACTCTCGTAGTACATTTTTTTCCAGTACAGCCAGTTAAAGTTGAGCAAAGTTTTACTTTGGAATACTTGGTTGGGAAATAAGTGGCAATTTTTCCTGAACGAGAAAAGTTGGCAGTAAGATTGAGACACCAGTTTGAAGATGCATTATTCATCATTTCATTGTAAAAATATAATCCAAAAAAAGTTAATATTTGTAGTAACAGGAGTTGACAGACTGCCGTAGGGTGTGAAATTTCTATATCTTTTTCAAAGACCTATAATTTTCAAAACACATACATAAAATTTTTTTAAATATTTTTCTGATAGCTGTTATGACTTTGCCTATCACCCAGTTTCGGCTTGACGTCGACTTCTGGGACACCCTGTATATTTAGAATTAGAAAGAAAGCGACTAATATATTGACTAAAAATATTCAAGGTATTACTTAAATAACTTCACTAGATACCACTTTTCTGTATTTAACCAAGTAATGCTTTAATAGTGTCCTCTTAGAGTTAAGCTTCCTTCATAAAATTTTATACCACCGTGTATATTTCTTGTAGTGATGACTGCGTTAGCTTGGTATGTACAAAATGACGTACACTATTAGGGAATTTTAGTTTACAGTAGCCGGGTCAATTATCAGGTACCCAGAAACATGTTTGTATTCAGTTCGAAAGAAGATTATTATATAAACTTAAAGCCCAGAGGAAAGATAAATCAAATAAACTTATTGCGTTAGATCTGGATATGCTCAGTTTAAGCACAGCATATGGAATACTACACAGCACAATACTCTCTAAGGAATACGCTGAATTCTCGGGCAAATTTTTATTACCTTGAATCGAATCACGTGGCCAACGCAGAGTACCTGTTTTAAATAGTAAGGATACATATCGGGTTGCTAGGGGACGAGGTGCATCTTTCTCTTTCTAACACACTTGTTGCACGCTCCTCGCGCTTCTCTCTCATACACATTACGACATCGGTGGTATTTGAATTTCAGTGTATATGCATATAGGTCGGACTGGTTCGCCAGGCGGTACGCGGATCGAACACATTTCTCTATCATTTTGTTTTAAAGGTGGGTAAATCTATGTGAAAAATGTGGCTAATATGTGCATAGAATTGCCCAAAAACAAAGTTTGAGCAATGTTTAATTTTTTCGTTTTTGGCCTTTTTCTCCGCCGCCACTGGACCGATTTTCAAAAACATCAAAGCTTTTACGACCTTGGCATAGTAATAACATTGTGTATAAATTTAATCAAAATCTAAGCGGTACTTCTCAAGTTACAGGCGGTTATAAGCTAAGCGGATAGACCGACAGACAAACCAACGGAAATGAGTGACATGGCTTTCCGTGATATACATGCCATATAACACCCAAAAAACAATCTCATTTTCGAAGTATTTCGCGATTTTTTACTCTGTGGCGTAGGAAAAAGAACAATGTGTAGGCATGTATCAGTTCCAGGAAATGTAGGGTCACTGTACTTTTGAAAAAATAAAAAGCCCTACTTTTTAGATTCTCCTCGTATAATAATAGGATGCAAGCGCATTATGCGATGCGGAAGCCCTTCATACCGTGGGACATTGCGATACTGTGTTGTATTATATATGCTATGCTTCAAGTATAAATAACAATGTTGAACGTTTCATCAAGGATATACGTTCGCATTAATGATGGAATTGGCAGCACAGGAAGCATGATATGTTAGGTCATTAAAAATATTATTACTCCCTAGGCATTTCTGTGTTGATACATTTATCAACCACGGTCCGAAGGTATCAGGTAAAATATGGGTGTTGAGTATGTTGGAGATATTTGACATTCTTGTAGTTCATTAGTAAAGTGGCTTAGGAATTAAATTACTTATAGAGACTTGGACTTGGTAATCGAGTGTCAGTTTATTGTATTTAGTCAACGAGAATGAATGTATAAGCTGTTCGTGCTTGGTTTACCTACGAAAGAATGAAACAATGTAGAAAATGCATACTGTGTCCACTCGGAGTTTGAGGAATCGACTTTCAACAATTCATTCCTTACACTCTGTGTATCATCGAATTCGCAAAAAAATGGGATTTTTTTTGCTCTTATTTGAATATTACTTTGAATGCATGTCCGAAATCACAGTTCACCGTTCAATTTCATTAATAAAAAGATCTATGATAAATTCTTTCGGTTTCCATTTCCATACCATACGGTACAAAGCAACTTTTTGAAAGGCTCACCTGGGCCTTATCTCATGAAACTACTAGACTAGGCAAGCACTTGAAAATATTATCAAATAATAATATTTTGTTCCACATATCACCGGCCCAGACCTGACAGACTAACAGACCGACAAGACTTTTAAGTAAGAGCAAAGTTCCACCGGACCGCTCTGACGAATAATGACGAATAGTACGATGTCACCGGTACTTGTAAGAACCGTGAAATTACAAGTCAGCACTGCCAAAATGACGTTTGGTGAATATCCTAGTTTGTAAAGTTTTTTACTTTTTGCATTAATTTGGAACAACTTCCTCATCGCACAATAATTGAACATGATACTTTTAAAGACAATATTGAGAGAACTTTTCTGAAAGATGAAACGTCGAGAAACCAGAATTTTCTACAGTCCGAATGATGTAGGAAGAAAAGCCACTCAAAAATGAGAAATAATCAGAGTTGAAAAAAGTAAAGACGAAACTGTAAATAGAATACGTTGAGTTGTGATGTATATAACATTATTATTTTGGGATGAATCTAATATATTTTATAAAAAAGTGTGATTAATTACCAGATCTATCAATGCTATCAGCACTGCAGAATATCGGCCGTCCAATGTGATAAAACATCAATATTAGGTCTTCGTTGTCCTATGCTACAAAGATCTTTTGCAATACCACTCTAATATGTGTTCTTACTATAATTCTAGCCACCCTGTATCAATTTCCGAAACATCAAATCGACATCTTTCCATTTTATCGATGAAGCTGCAGAGTCAACAAACATATCCGTAAGACTTACCGTTTGCCGCAGTAAACCGTTCGTTGTCAGATATTATTAAAGTATATATCTATATCTACGTCTATCCGGGAGACGTCAGAGATATAATCCGGGCACCGACCGAGCTGTGATCCTGTGGGATAGATAGACGATCGACAGGAGTTCACAGTGGCGTCGTGATTCGTAGGTAATTCGAGTCTCTCAAGACTGCATGATTATCAAAGTGAAATACCCATTTCGGGCTTTTCTGTCATGTAGCAATAAAAACGCTTTTGAGTGAAAGGATAGATCATTTCAAACAGCAAATCATAATGAACCAAAGATCAGAAGTTATTCATAAAAATTAAATAACGCATGGTAATACCGGCACAGTACAGTCATAAAGCCATAGTTTTATAAAACAAAATTCTGAGAAAACTAATTAAAAGTGACAAACGCATTTAGAAAGATTGTATAAATTACATTAGTGTTTTCTGTATTGTTTCAACATTATCAAGAAGCAATTCAACGAAATGAGACATCTGTGTTTTGCAACAGAACACAACATGAATTTCGGATAAATCAAATCTATTCATACTTTTATGTAATACAATGTTTGCCCCATTGTCAAAAAGGATGCTCACAGCATGTGATTATTTGTTGAAATTAAATGTATTTTATGCATCATAATTAGTATTAGGTTTTATTGTTCTCAAAGTTGTTCTCAACTGCTGAAAGAGACTTCTTTCTTTCCTTTCATAGTTCCTTCAGATCTTCAGGCAAGTAGGCTATCTTTTAACATGCAGCTCCCACTTCTCCAGTATTGTTTCTTGTGGGTGAATCATTAACTTATTACCTTGTAAGCATTTGACACGGTCAGTCAGTTGGTATCCAGCTATCGATCACGCTTTCGGACATTAAGTCACTAAACGCACACACGGTTTTTTCTCTGATCAAAATTAAGTACAATTTCAAAAACGTTACTCGTTGCTACGACTTTTATGACTTCCTATTCATAATTCCTAATTCCTGAAACATATTGTCTACCACTGATTTATAATTAATGGATAGTTTAGGATTTTGGGTACCTAACGTAGATGATAGATGACATACTTTGTTTCATACTATATTGGGTGTAGAGTGTAGTTTATTTTATTATTCACAAAACAAAAAATTATAATTTGTTTTTAATTTGATGCCAAGAAGAAAAGTGTTCCGTACTACTTTTGTTACCAATTACATCAGAAAGAGAATAGTATAATTTAATTAGTCTTGAGTGTTTTTTTCTGTAAGTCGATTTTGTCAATGGCTGTGAAAATTTGTTAAATAATACGCTAACAAGCTGTTTAAGTTATTAAAAAAGTTGAAAATGACGATGTTTTTATTTTTATTACATAAAAGATTTTTGGGGTAACCGTAAAAAATGTCTATTTTACCCATATGCCCATGTTTTTTGATACTTTAAGTATAACAAGAGAATTAAATGGATTAAGCAAGTCAAACAGGCCCATACAATTAGTCCTCGAGTCCCTACATGTTTAACAACATTGCGGTCTAGTCTACCGCCTACCGACAGTACCGACCTTCCGACAAGATCGCAACTCTACCTACTGCGGCATTTGCCAATCCAGCACTGCATTGGATATTGTTATTATTGCCCAGACATAGGTTAGCTCTCGATGCAGATAGATGTATGTACGTTCGTTGAGTTGCATAGAACCCGTATATTAAATCTATATTTCTATCCTTCAAGCTTTAATGGCAAATATACGGGAAATCTATGATGTATGAATTATTTCTAATAAGTGATTGAATTATAGAGGTTGGAAGCGTATAAATATACTGACGCAAAAAATACTCTCCCCAACCCCTCTGAAACATCACAAGAGTTTGAGATTTTGTTTCGTTTTTTGCCTCTAGCTCCGCCGCCACTAGATCGATTTTCAAACAGAAGGCTTTTTCATCCTTGACATAGAAACGTGTGAAACAAAATCCGAACAGGACTTTCCAAATTATAGCCGGGATAAGGATCTGCGGACAGACGAACAGACCGATGGAAATGTGTGATACGACTTTTCGTGATGTAGATGTCATAGAATATCCAAAAAACATATATCTCATTTTCAAAATTTTCTGTGGTTAAAATACTTCATCGCTAGTAGCTAGGAAGTAGAAATATATACATATGCCTCCAAGACATTCTCGAGAACGGTTACAATGTTTTGTTATATTTTCGCGTATCCACTCTGTCCTTAAATATTGCTAACAACATTCTATTATACCCTGTACGTCAAATTAAGGATGGCTAACCACGGAATGACCCTTATTTATTTTGTTTCTTCCTCCAATATTAACTTCACTTAGTTTCTTCAATACTCATTAGCCAGTTTGAAGATCAAAAGTATTTTACAAAAATATATTAAACATCTCTGAACATATCCTACATCCTCAAAGTAACGGTATTGATATCGATCGGCAAGTTTTAATTAAACGTAGAGTGGAGATACTGATTCTCCTCCTCTCCAAGACCCCTTTTCAATTAAATTGAATCTCCCGAGCTCGCAGTTCCATTTTATCTTGAGAGGTCAGTTAAAGCGGAACATGTATGGATGGCCTCAAAATGTTTTTACTTTTGGTGAAAAATACAGAAATATCACTAAGAAATTGATATGAGCAATAATGGTAAAGGATTTGAGCAGGATTTAACCCAAATTTTATAAGGTCTGTTGAGAAATACTACTGCTGTCAACAGTTAGAGACATAACATTGCAGTTTTGTCACTGGTCTTTCAAAACAGGCGTCTTGACGTCTTAAGTTAGTATATTATATTAGCCGTATTTAATACATCATATATTGCCCCGTACATTTGCCTTAAAAAGTACGAATGATAGATAAATGTTTCCTCCTGCTATCTAAACTCACCGTCCAATGCACTACTGACTAATTTATCTGTACTGCAGCATACAAAACACATAATATACGGAATGAACGACAACTCGCTGCAGCGGTGCCACGGTGGGTGCTGTCGCAAGATATGAGAAGGCATACGGTGCCAGGTGGAGAGTAACTAACGGTAAGGTAGGAAAAGAATGTCTATGGACTAACTGTCTGGACCTGTTTGAGTGACCTGATCCGTCTAATTTCTCTGTTGTACATGTTTTTTTGACTTTTTTCTCAGATGATTTAAATTAGGCTGAACTTAATCCTTTATAAGCTGATGTCGGCGTTGCGTAGGACGTGCAGAGTCAACCTACTTGACGCCATTTTTGATACTTGTATCACTACGCAGGCCTAATTCCTAAATACTCGTGGGCACCGTGGTTATAAAGGCATATTTTAAAGAAATGAGTAATATATTGACTCAATCTAAACTCATATAGTTTGGCAAACGCCGAAAGTAAGGAGATCCATCAGTTGAAATGTATTAGAGTTTTATTACCTTATTGGGGATAGGCACTATAAGAAGTCGTTTAGCGTAAATGGAAGTATGGTATGGCTTCACTAAACTAGTTAATTGATGTATTTAGTTAAAGGATCTGCCATTAGATCTGCTACATTTGCGAATAACGAACAAGGTACTTCATCATCACCGCTGGACGGTTTTATTGAAATATGTTTTATAATATTTATGACTTCACTATGACTTAGTGGATGGAGAATAGAATGGTGACAACGTAGAAAAATACACCAACATTCAAGCTTCATAACGATGTATCAATTATAAACACACCTTTAAACGCAAAAAGTTTCTGCTGCTAAAATTCACCAGCAGCTTGTTGGAAAAACATGTTCATATTTTAATTTATGGTACACGTTGCATTGATAAATAAAGTTTCTCCGAATCCATTAAAATACGATTATTACTTAAAAGGTGACCCTCGTAAAATCACAGAGAAATTGGGCGTGATCTCTTACCTTTCGTGAAATTGCATTCCTGGATACTAATTTTTAGTTACGTTGAATATTGTGGTGTGGTGTGGTATAGCTATCTAACTCAAGAAAACGAAAACAAAATCCAGACACTACAAAACAGATGCTTAATGTACAGTTACCCGCATATAACTTGACACGAACAGATTACCCCTCATTACGTATCGCTTAGCTAATTGAACTACTGTTCCAGAAATGAACTTTACCTTGCATACTTTGTACACAAAATATTTATTTCATATACTCCCTCTTATTGAATAAAATTGTTAATCAGGAAAGTCTGTCGTCATAGTGCCGATTAGCGGCATTCTAGTCCTTTGATTATACCGAAGCATTGTACCAAGAAATCCCGATGATCCTTCTCTTATGTCGTATGTTCGTAAGTTAACAACCATGCAGAAGTCTCCAAACAAACAGCATGATTAATGTTAGGAACAGCTACAAAAACCGCCTGCTCTGTTAAAAAGAACGTATGTTACATTGATTACATGTTTTCTTGTATAACTGCCAACTACTATATGTTTACTAATTTATTAATTATATATATTTCTCCAATTTCTTGTTTATTGTCATGTGTTTTGCGTAAATTGTTTGGGTATCTTGTCTGTTGGTTTAAGATGAGTTTCAGTTTCCCCATTGTAGCGATGAAACATATCTTGTCTGTATATTTATTATAGCAATCTTGTTCAGGTTCGGGTTGAAAACTGCTTTACCAATATCGTGTCCTTTTATAACAATCTGGATGTGTCTTTTCATTTTTTTATGTTTATTATGATTGATCAATAAATATCATTCTATTCTAATAGAAGTACTGCTCCTCGAGTCGTTCTCGGGGAAAGAAGTGCAGTTCGTCATCCATCAGTCTCATCTCTAAAGACTAAGTTAACTACGGTGGTGGAGCGTTTAATGATGATTATGATCAAGAACCCATTATTTTGCCGTAAATGCAGGCATTCACAAACTTGTGTGACAACTGCTGTCAGAATTTGTGATCATTGCTCAGGAAATAGAACCACGCCCACTTTCAATCAGTGACTCTACTCCTGGAAAAACTCCCGCGGGCACCTATGCTAACTGTTAAGATAATTATCAGATAGTTGGTGACACCAAAATCAAAGGGACCGACAGTCACTGTCACACCTGATGCGTGTATAACATCTGTGTTCAAGCGATCCTCTTAAACTGAAGCCCTGTATCTCCACAGTCCCCTTTTATCTTAAATAAAATTACAGGCGGTATTTATCCGGCGCTATCGAAAAACGGTCCATCGTCAACGAGCTGTTATCCCACGTAGAAACGGTAAATTCACTAAATTAATTCGTTTTGATAAACGTACATTAAAAACGAACCAAAAAAGAAAATTTCTGATAATAGCGGTTAATTAACTTTTCCCACGCAGATTTTGGACAAGGAAGAAGAGGCGAGAGTTTTATTAGCTTCTATTTGTACCTCGTCACGACATAATCACTGCAATAATAAAGCCTTGTTTACTTCTACCGTATTTACAGGATACAAAGTGATGTGAAAAATTGTTTAGTAGGGATATTTTCCTCGAATTAAGGAGTACAACATCTATTATGTGTGAAACAGCAATGAATTTTCGAGCGCTGAAACAAAGGCACTTTCACTAGTTTTTACCCGACTGCATGAGAAGGATATTCGCGCTTGGTTGCGTATGTATTTATGAATGTCAGCTAGTTTCAAGGTGACATATTTTTGGAAAACCTACATAATGTCAATGCGTGTGTCTATTCCAGAAAAAAACCGCTGCGAGGACTGTTTGAGCGAGAGCGGTAAGTGTCCGCCGGGTTTATGCCGAGCGGCTATGCCGCCGGCAATACAAGCCGCGCAAAGCCGTCAAGCATCATTCCGGTTGTGACAGTCACATAGAAAGCTAGTGAAGTGCTGCATTTCTGGGATTCCATAATATATCATTTTCATGAAATTTTTCAATTACGAGCAGCACAGCTTCGTCGTCCCAATTAAACGACATTTTAATTTGTTTAAACACACAAACCGCACAACACTACCGCTCGAATGCCAGGAACGAAGTGACGCCGGCAAGCCGCGTAACCCGCCGGTACACCACGGCGGCTCCTTTGCGCGGCAAGGCCGGCGGCTTTGTATGCCGCCGGGTGTACGGCGGCTTGCCCGGCGGCCCTGCCGCCGGCACTGTGTGTAGCAGCCTTTAGACCGCTGGAACTTTTGACAGTGTGTGAAACATCAAGCGTAGCAAGGGGGCGGCGGGGCCCTACGGGTAACGCCCACCCGGTGACTTAACTTTAAGGACAATGTAAAAACATAAAGTAAATTAGCAATTATTTTAGCACAGCTGTCTTCTTCGGTGATTCCTCCACAAACACTAGCTCAGCTCTATATATAATTCGGAGATTCCCCCAAAATCAGAAGACTACGATATTCCAACAGAAAAACGACTCCGTCGTAAGAAACGGGTGGTTGGTGACATGGCCATTGATGCAGGATTCACACTGAAAGAAGAACTTTAAAAAGATATGTTGGAATGTCTTGACCAATTCAGAGTTGAACTCCAGACAAAATCGAAATCTCTTCAATACCTATCTTCATTTTTCGAGATAGGACAAACATATACTTTGCTTTTGGCGAATACTGAAGGACTGAAATTAGATATATCCAAATTTACTGATTTTTATGATGAAGTCTCAGAAATGGAATTACTTTTGATGTTACCAAGACTACGAAGACAGCCGCTAATGTTACAGTTTCTCTATATTTTTTAAAGTCTATTGTAGAATGGGATGGGACTTTACAGAATCGCTTCCAAATCTTATGATTGCATTAAAATTGTTCATGACGGTTTGCGTGTCCGTAGCTTCATGATAATGGAATTTCAGTAAACTAAAGTTAAAAATTATTTGCGGGCAACAATGACCCAATCGCGGCTTAGCAATTTTGGTATAAATGTTGATGAAGTTATTTCTGAGTTTGCAGCTGTCAAAGCTAGAAAGAAGAGATCTTAATTGTAAGATAATAATATTTTTTCTTTGTTTTTATTGGGTTTTGATATTTTAAATTGTATAAATATTAAATGATCCATGACGTTTACAAATCATATAAACTGTAATGCTTTTGACTTTCGATGAGGTGAGACCGCCAACTTCCGCACCGGGTGCCACCCAAGATAGCTACGCCCCTTTTCTTTTATATTGTATAATGTATAATATAGAATGTTGAGCCTCATGTTCTTGTAGAGTTTGTAGCATTTGAAAATATCGCTATTTTGTTCAAAGTGCTGTCGAATATATTTATATATGTATATGCGTTGAATGCGAGTGAGTGCAATATTATTTTATTATTAGTTCCAGGTATCCCTTTCCCTATTTTCTGAATTTAAATCAAAGAATTGTTTCTAGTGAATGTTGATGCAACCTGTTCCTGGACAAACAGACGAATCGTTAGTAAAACTTGATTTAATAAATAATAGGTTCACAATGCATGAAAATAAGAAATATCGAATTTTGTTAAGGTTATGAAATTCGGAAGTTTTTATTCTGATTTGAAAACAGCTATATCAAATTCTCTCTCAATTTTTCATATCGAAGATTTGTCAGAGCACATTTATAATATACATCTTTTATGTAAAACGCAGTTTGTTTTCTTAAATACCCAATATTATCAAAATATCCTTTAAAATCTAAATAGAATAATTCAGTGAAACTAGGCAAACACTTATACTTGAACTAACTAAACTTTAATAAGTGTGATGACATTGCTTTACTTGGAGCAGGTAAACCTTTTAATAGATCATTAATTTTAAATAAATTGTAGTAATTTATCTAATTAAACGTTTTAACAAATTTAGTTGAACGATTGCGTTTTGTTTTAATTATACTAGTTATAGTTACAAGTAAGCTGTTTTAGAAATCGGAGTTTAATCAAACTAATTAAGTTTGTTAGCTATCACATCGTTAATTAATTTTTTAATTGGCCTAACTAAAATTTGGATTGTTTGATTAAATGTTTTCTCAGTGTGAGAGAGAGTCTGCAGATTTCTCTTGATAGCTCAATTAAATCTTCACCCTTTTCAATCACTGCAGTCGGCTTGTTTGTATTTTCTAATGTACTTTAACTTGGCCTTTTAGTATGTTAGTATGTGCGTTAGTGTGAAACAAATGTAGAAACTGAATCGTGAACCAGTGAACCAATTTCAGCTGAAATTTTATACATATGGTTCGCATGACAATACACAATCAATTAAAAAAGCAATTTTGAACCCAATATGGCGTAAGCTACGAAATGGTGTTTTCATCATTTCCAGTCACCCCTACGATATGGGTATTAAATGGAAGGGCTTGATAAGAGCAACACAATAAGCAATGTGATGTTATTCTAAATTCAATATGGCGAACGTCTTATAGGACAATGCAATACTATTATGACATGGACTTTGCAGGAGCTTCATTATCATTTAAAGGATCAGAAGTATAAAGCAGCAGACTTCCAATCAGAAAATATAATATTTAATTTTTTTGTTATCTTTATTGGCAACTAAATAAGAGTTTTTCTTAATAGTTAATTTGTGTCCTTTATAGAATAAACTATTCCGAAGTAAGCATTTACTCGCTTTGCAATTAGTAATACATCCGCTCGTCCCCAAATCCTTCGTCCCAGAGCACACAACAGGGAGGAACTGGGATGTCAACTGGCGGGTCCCAAACTGCGCATATTTTACCATATCTAATCGAGAAGGCGTTATCCCGCTGTCTCCGATCGCCATTATGGAAATATAACCCGGAACTGCCATTATGCTACACTATCCACAATCCAAGCGGCTTTTCGTTGGGGTTGACATCATAAATAATTGAATCGGGTATTTCCAGATGATTCACACGTTTGAATTTTTGAGGAGACAATAAAAACCCTCTCACTGACAAGTAAGCAAGGTTCGAAGCACTTTTTTGGGCTCGCAAGTACTAACAAGCAAACACTGTATTAAACACAAAAATATAAACAATAGGTACGTACTCTAGATGGCACTGTAGAGCGTAGCCACACAGGATAGAATGGCAAGAGAGCGAGACTGCCTTCACGTGTCAGCCCAGCTAGTTTTTATAAACAATTATATCCCTATATGGGGCCTCGGTTGGCCGCGTTGGTCAGAGTGTCGTGCTACTGATCAGCCGGCCGGCCGGGCCGCGAGTTCGAATCTTGCCTTCGCCATGGATGTTGTGACGTCGTGTGATTGTTCATAATTAGAGAAATATATATATTCAACCTAGTTTCTGGCTGCATGGCCTGGTCCTAAAGCCAAAAAAAAAAAAAAAAAATATATCCCTATAGGTTTAGGATGTTCGTAAGCTAACGAAGTGACGCATGTAAAGCCATACAGGATGGTCAGTCGTGAGAATAGTATTTGACTTTTCAAAGATTGTAATGTCAGTTTATTAATATTAGAATAATGAAATAAGCACGAAGATTCTCAACGTCAAACCTTCAACTGTCACTTCTGTCAACCAATGTTATGTCATTTGTCAGTTATGTTTATGTGATGAATTTATGAAAGTGAAAATACAGAAAGTTTATGAAAATCCAGTGTAAACCATCAATTATACCTATTTTTATGACCTACATTCCACTTAAATACTGACATTAAAATTTCACAAGTTTTAATTTCCAAACTCCAAACCTCTCAATTAGCTGTAGTTTCCGACATTTCCTAAGCTAAATGTGCAAAAATAACGATTTTTGTCTATATTTGGGGTTATGTAGCATGACGAATTATTTCATCTCAAAGTGCAAATGCCGTTGGGTTTGCGTAAATATCTTTTTTTTTGCCGAGATATAACAATTTGAAGTTTTCCTTTTTTTGACTAGCATTATATTTGATTACGTGGTCATCAAAGTTATGATTGGATTATAATACATCACCAAACATTTAATAAGTACATACATTTTTATAAGACCTGCCAGCAAAAATCCCATAAATGCTCAAAACTTACCCAAATGACAAGCCCAAGACAACCCACCCTACACTATCAAGCTCGAGTTAAATGTTCTTACTTTCGATTACACACTTTTTTAAATAATTACTTTCTTCTGAAAAGAGTTGAACTGACCTAAGTCTCAGCGAATGTAAAAAGATACTTGAGTAAACTTTGAAAGGGTAAGGCCTGTACTTTGAAAGGGTAAGGCCTGTACTTTGAGATGACGTCTTATGTTTGAAAAAAAATCGCCATGCTACATAACCTCAAGTGGAGGCAGAAATATGAAAGTTATGTACTTTTAGGTTGCAATATCTCGGAAACTGGTTTCTGGGTAAGGTGATCGGCTCACTTTAGTCGGCCTGTGTTATCTTTGTAGTGCGTCCTGATAAGAAAGTAAACTAGCGTGAATACACAACACCGCTTCTTTCTAGCTTGAAGTTATTTTCGTTGTGTCTGCCCTCAAGATCCTTGTTCTTATATAAAAAATATTAGACAAAACCAGACAGCTCAACTCACATTAGCTATTAAAAATTGAAGGACATTCCTACGTTTCTCGTATACTGAATTCCCCATAATGGTAGCGTGAGCTTTGTGGTGAAGAGGGGGAAAGCAAAGAAAAATCGAATGACGCTGAGTGACGTCATTGGGAATCGAACGGCTGGATAGGAACTTTTATATCACGAATGGCTGGATAGAGGAGGACGGTTTTCTTTCCCGATAAATTTGAACAGAAATCGATGCGGGTTTGAAGATACTGATGATGCAGACTGTTCAAAATATTGGGGGACCAATTAGGAAATAACGGAAATACACACAATCGAATATTTTATTAGTATATTTATTTTATTATCACTGATCGTATAATGGCCCCGTTTCATCCATGTTTGGAATCATCAGAATGAGGTACATGATTTCGGAGCCAATTTTTCTTTCATTTTTTGATTTTGATAATAGTTGATACAATATTTTTGCACCTTCGAGCGAATAATAGAGCTGACTCAATATTTTGTACATAACATATATTTATTTGTTATTTTCTACTTGAGTGAAGTAGCTATAACGTTACAATCAATATTAATAACTGTGGAACAACCACTTTGATGTGGTGAAAAGCATAACATTCATTCTCGTAGGAGGTAATCAATCACAAGTGATATCCAGTATCTAATTCCAGCCTAACCAGTGCAATTTGAAACTTTTGGTGGATGCTCTACCAACTTTCCTGATCTACTTCCACGATCTATTTTTTCTTCTGGCACATTATCTCTACTGAGTGGAGGCAAGTTTTCCGTAACGCTTGAGGGGAAATTGCCGATCAAGTTCAGTTAGCCAGCTCTATCGATAACAGCCAAATCCGGTTCCCTACTATCCGGGCGAACCAGACTGTTCCAGAGTCTTAATTTGCCAACAAAAATAGATCAGCGCCATCGAATTCAGACTAGGAAAAAGGAGCAAGTCTACGATTTGCTTGTATCCAACATCTTATAGTCAGTAGTCAAGATGAAAGTTCATTCTACAAGTCGATCAGGCTTAATCCACCAGTTTTTCAATTATTGACATTCCACATGTAATTAATATTTGTCTTCATATAAAAGTGAGCAGGTTTAATACAGTCCTAATGTTCAAGTTTCGAATTTGGTAAAGGTTTCTGTGAAATGCAAAAAATGGCATCACGTAAGTTGACTGTGTACTTCACACGCTAGGCTGTAATTAGTTCGTAAAGGATTATGTTTGGCACAAGTTATCCCTTCTGAGAAAAAAAGATTGCTACGAACATGTATAACAAAAACTTGATTGACCCTCCTCTCCCTGGGAAGTATCGCTGCAGGTGCACAAGATCGTTGCGATGACCAATCCCGGGTGAATGACGATACTGGCCATCACCATGCACAGTTCACGCAGCCCACAGTAGTGTGAAGGCGATTGCCGACTGTGGCGTTCGACAAATGATGGCGACGCTTGCCCATCGGGAGACGACGTCTCACGTATCGACACTCGACTTTAAGAGATACTTCTAAGTTTTAAGGGTAAACGTGAGGAGACATCTATGATGCGTCAATATGCCTAATATGTGCGTAGAATTACTGGGGTTGAATTCGTATAAATGTAGCAAAGTAACAAAAATTAGATATCGGCTCCCCCACCCCTAGCAACCTCCAACATGATTAGGATCGTCTGAAATGTTAAAAAACGAGATTTGAGATATTTTAATGTTTGTCTTTTATCTCCGTCACACATTTTCAAAAATTACAAATCTTTTGCGTCCTATGATAGTAGTTACATTGTGTATGAAATGAATTCCATCAAAATATGAGCTGTACTTCTCAAGTTATAGGTTATAAGATAGAGGACAGACCGATGAAAATGAGTGACGTGGTTTTTCGTGATGTACATGTCATTATAACATCAACATACTATCTCAATAATCGACGGGTAAGCGTTATTATAGTAATCGGCGTTGCGAACGGACATGTACCTCAACGTTGGGCTTTACCTTGACCGTTCTGAAGTAATTTTGATTTATTTCAGTCCACTTCTTTGTTTAAGGGCTCAATCCGAATCTAAGCTTTGTTAACAGGATTGTGTACCTAACAAAAACATTGAAAAATGGAAAGTATTAGAGACAAACCAATTTTTTGATCGACACTGAATAGGTCCAACTAAATACAGCTATCTACATTATGATTTATTCGAATTTGAATTAAAAGGAGTAAGGATGTGACAAGAATCGGTAGTTTGAGCTAGGGAGATAAACTGTTCAAATCTTTGAATTCAAAGAAAGTCGTTGGTAATGGTCTCGCTCAGCTCCAAACATAGATTAAATTAAATAGTACTACTAAAACCGATCTCTGTGGAACACGTGCTTACATCATCTGGGATGAAGGATAAAGCTAAAATATCTACTTCTTTACCGTTAATGGCAGTATTGAAATTTTGTGGAGCCAATCAAGGATTGAATATACTGTTTAGAAATGTTTTCAAATGCATTCAATTGAACATTACAAACATCAGACCATATGAGGTGACCATATAAAAAGGTAGGCGGTTATTTTTAACTCAATAAATGGTTCGAGCTCTTAAATGCTCGGATATGGAGTGATGCATTTTTAGACCTCGCGACTAATTTTATCATGCAGGAGAAATTATGTTCATTGAATACCAACAAGCAATGACTATATTGACAAAATATCAATGAAATATGTATAGTCTCTCATATATGTATGTAGGTACAGTTTTGATATAAGCACTGTACGTACAGCTGTCACCAACCTGTCAGTGATCGTGTCCAAGATCCCGTCACACAAATTCACCGGCCACTGTACGAACAAACCTTTAAGGTATAAGGTATACGGGCTGCACAGAATGTTTCCTTTCCGTCTCTGCAACTATAACCAACCACATAGAACGTCGCTTCATGTTTTTTAGCAAGCATCACTAGGGTATAGGTCTAATCATTCGAAGACAGATGACGGAAAGCAAACAAGTGAACTCAGTATTGTGATCTGCGAAAAATAAAGGTGACATTACGACCTCTACACACATTGCCAGGTACCCTTCTAAGAAGCGGAACAAAGTCGTCCACCACAGAGGCGTCTCAACGTCTTTCAGAAAAGTACTATGTAGTACTTCTTGAAAGCGGGCACTGTCATTCGGAGATTCCGGTTAACTGTGTTACCGTACGTAACGAATCTCATTTTTTAGGCATTAGTATCCGCGAATATTGGCAGTAGATATTCGCATTCATTGTCTTTCTCATTCATTCTCATATCAAAATATACTTTAAGAAACAAAGACTGCGAGCCTGTTACTTTTGAATTTTGATAATCCTCTAGTTCAGCTTATTGAATTGCTGTTTAAAAAAAATGAAGAAAAAGCAAATAAGTATATGTTGTGTAGTAAGAAACATTTCTTTTCCACAAGAAGTTTAAGAAAAGGATTGTCGTTTCTATTTGTATTTTTCATAACTAAAACATTTAACACCAGATTGAAAAAAATAAAAAATATTGTTTTTGTTTGATCAAGGTTGTTATTCCATAAGCACAGCTGCATTAGTTTTACACACAATCTCACTTCAGTTTGCTCGATTTATTACAGTGTTTTTGCCAGGAGGTCGGCAAAAATGGCCGAGGATGGTTTATTTGTCGTGCTTCGCTTATCATCAAAACAACTACCGCTGCTTTCTAACTTTTTATAGTATTCACGGTCCCTCACTGTCTATTTTGTCCAAAAACGTAGCACTTTATGAAGAGTCCAACAAAGGTAAACTTAAACATAATCTTTAGCCCTTACAGCGACCACCCGTCCCGTTTTTCCTGTTCCGACTGCGCCGTTTGTAAAAGCACACGCTGCCATTGCAACATAAAGGGATAAAAAACGGACTACAATTAATTAAGGTTGACCCAGTTCACTAGCGAACGGGCTACGGCCACTGGGCACAAGGCTTTGCGCCCTACGTTCGCTAAAATCTCACTCAGTCAAAAAGGGAACTCGGGAACTGGGATGATAATCTGGTAAAATGTTGGAACGGTTGAAACCATTAGGAAAAACGACGAATGAATGAGGACTTAGCTGCTGTTGAAGCACCCCTTTGCGCGGTAGGTCAATCCTCTAACGAATTTCATTCAAATGAGATTCTTACCAAACTAGAGGGATTTTCTATGCCGTTGCTTTTTATACCCAGTTTTGGGAACACAGATTTGAAAGCTAAAATCACTGAGAGCAGAATTTGCCATGAACATGCCTCGTCAATTGCAGCAGATGCTGGGAAAAAGCTGAATTCTAAACTAACACAAATTAGCCCCTGTGGCAAAAAGTTAGCTATGAAGATTTATAACAGGGAAAAATAGATGAATCAAGTCAAACAGACCCATAGCACCCTCTTATTGGATAACGTTACTATCAAGAAATTGTTCCCCTGCCCTACCGACGCTACCGACCATCTGCCAACATTGCTATGACTGACCTCGCCAATCGCCAGTCATACCCAATCGCCAGCCATACATTCCATGGGTTAGACATCCACGCTACTATACGTTGAGTTGCGTAGGATGCGTGTGTTGAAAATATTTCTTTACCATCCAATTTTAAGGGCAAATGTACGGGGAAACCTATGTTGTGTGATATATATCCAATGGTTGCGTAGAATTACCGTGGTTGGAAGCGTATGAATACAGAAGTTCCAAAAAAATCAGTACAACTTTGAGAAACTCATAAATCTGCATCAGGATCGCGGAAACTATGAGAAGCATAGATGCCAAGAGACCAAATTTCACACGAGAATCATGGTTAGAGCCCAGTACTATTCAACATACCTTCTCGCGTTTCTGCGAACGTGGTAACAAATGTCCAATCTCTAATCAGTTGCTATCAAATCCTCAATTGTTAATTAACCCCCTCCCCCTACAATTTTCTAAAAATGATCATGAGCCTCCGAAATCTCATTAAACGGAGTTTCGGCGATTTCTATTTTATTTATATTGTTTTTATGTCCCTAGCTTCGCCGCCTCCAGACCGACTCAAAACCTACTATATAAAGCTTTTTTGCCTTTGACATAGTAGTAACCTTGAATGAAAGTTTCACCAAAATCAGGCCGGTACTTTAGAAGTTATAGCCGGCCCAAGGATTAGCAAACAGATAGACCGACCGACCGAAAAACGGGCAGAAGTAAATGCGCGTCAAGGTTTTTCGTGATGTACATGTCAAATAACAACTAAAAACATACCTCCTTCTCTTTTCTAGCGATTACTGTACCTATTAGTGGGGCAAAGACTGAAATGTTTGGGCTGTTAGCTCATATTCCTTGTAATGACATCTTCAATATTGTGTCGACAGGAGCGCCAACTGTCTGCGGCAGCAAGAACGGCTGACAGTGTCATCTATCGGCGACCACCAAAACTGCGGAGTCTAAAAGCTCCCGAAGAAACGTCGACATGCTCGAATTTTCTGGAAAGGGACACATAGGCATACTAGGAAGACAATTGAGGAAAGTAAGTCAGCAACCAAAGAATAGTCGACGAGAACGCGAACCGCGTCATAAATCTATAATATTATTGGTGTTAGAAATTAGAGTTGTTACGTAGTAATAAATTAATTTGTTTAGTGAATACGTGTTTTCGTTACAACATTTTTGTAAAATGTGAGACTACGTCAGCATAAAGCTGCGTTCGCTCTTGTTTCCTGAGGCAACACAACATCAAACGATGTAGTAAATCACCTCGAGCAATGGATTTTCACGGAAACTTGTGAATCACTCGTTGGTCGGGTTACTATTTGAGGCGGCCTTAAAGCCACAAAAGAATATGTGCATATTGTTTCCTGTTTTGCTCTTGCGATCACAGGTTCGTTGTTTGGAAAAACGGCAGTGAAATTGTGTTTTGGAACGTTTTGATTGCTAGGATTTATAACCGGAACCAGTAAAAACGATTATTTAAATCAGATATCGTTCTCTCTAGTGGCAAAGGATGTGAAATCGTTAAGAGCATATTCGTGACCGATGCATCCGTTTTACGGCGAAAATTGGCAATGCCAATCCTCAGCCTTTTGGGGTGTTTTTTTTAAATCTATATATATATATATACAGGGTGGCCAAACACGTGACGTCATAAAAAAAATTAGATTCCCCACATCGAGAGGAACCCAAATCACCCCCATATACATATATGGTCCGATTTTGTTTAGTTTAGGAGTTATGATTTTTTTTCGGATTTTTCGAGTTCTGTGTTTATTTTTACCATAACTTCGTTAATAATTGTGATAAATGCCTGCTTTTTTCACGATTATGTAGCTAAGACCTAAGGCTTAACTATCATATAATCATTCAAGTCATGTAACTAATACTACTTTTTAATTTTTCAGGCTCTGGTTAGGCCAACCAACAGAGGACACGTCATCACCACCGACCAGCCACGTCATCTACGGCACAGGACACGTCAGCCGTTCTGGTATAAATAACCCCGAAAGGCTAAGTCACCTGCAGACGAAATAAGAGGCCATATCAGCCGAAACCTCGTGCTCTAAAAAATTGGATATTCCGGGACTCTTTGCTTTGCATACTGATTTGGACTTTGTTTGCTAAGAAGTTTGTGATGCATTATACGTTGCGTGAATATGCAGAAATGCATTATGATTATGGCGTTGCTCAAGGCAACGGCGCTTTAGCAGCTCAGCTGTACCGGGAACAACTTATACGCCGAGGCGGACCACAACCTGAGCATTACCCAGACCACCGTGTTTTTATTAACACACATAACACTTTCATGGCAGGCCGCATTCCAGGACGAGGAAGCAATGAAGGATATCCTACAGCTGATCCGGATCGCAGAGAAGTAGTACTTGAAGAAATTAGCCGGAATCCCTCAACGAGTACGAGATCTATGGCACAAAACCTTAGAATACCACGAACATCGATACAAAATATTCTTCATGAAGAAGGTTATCATGCCTATCATGTTCAAAGAGTTCAAGCGTTGATGCCTTCAGATTACCAGTTAAGAGTGGATTTCTGCGAGACAATGCTGCGAAGACAACGAGAGGATCCCGATTTTTTTGATAAAATTTTATGGACTGACGAGTCACGTTTTGAAAGAACAGGGATATTCAATATCCATAATTTACATACTTGGGCTGTTGAAAACCCCCACCAGTCAAGGCCGTCGACATTTCAACACCGTTTTAATGTGAACATGTGGTCAGGAATATTCAATATCGAATTTATCGGTCCATTTGAACTGCCGTCAAGGTTGGATTCGGTAGCCTACAAAAGCTTCCTTGAAAATAGCCTACCATTATTGCTGGAAGATTCAAGCCTGGAAGCCAGAGGGAACATGGTGTTCCAGAATGATGGTGCACCATGCCACAACGCAACGATCGTGCTAAACTACTTAAACGAAAGGTTCCCAGACAGATGGATCGGACGAAACGGACCGATACGATGGCCTCCACGCTCCCCTGACCTCAACCCCATTGATTTTTCTGTTTGGGGATATTTTAAAGACATAACATTCGCCCAAGAATGTGCAAATGAAAATTCATTGAGGAACAAAATTCAAGAAGCGACACATGTGTTGAAAAACAACACACAAGCATTTAGAGATTTAAAACAAAATTTCATACGTAGGTGTACACTGTGCATTTCTGTTAGAGGCAGACATTTTGAAAACCTCTTGTAAATAACATAAATGAATAATAATCTGCTGTTCAGTAAAAATCAAACGTGTTTTTGTGGTTTTTGCAATTTTTTTTTCCGAAACTAACAATTTCTATTGAGCAGAGGGTTATCCAATTTTGGGTTCGGTTCTATTTGAGCCACAATTACGGTAGCATGTAGTAAAGCTAGGTTGATGAAATTTTTACGGTAAATAGCTGATACCGTAAGGAAGTTTTTAAGATACTTACGAATAGTAAGAACATGTTTTTTCAATTTTTTATAAACGTTCAAAGTTTTTTGACTTTTTTGTTATGTTCGAAGATTTGATGATAATTAAGCCTTAGGTCTTAGCTACATAATCGTGAAAAAAGCAGGCATTTATCACAATTATTAACGAAGTTATGGTAAAAATAAACTCAGAACTCAAAAATTCTCGAAAAATCCGAAAAAAAATCATAACTCCTAAACTAAACAAAATCGGACCATATATATGAAGATGATTTGGGTTCCTCTCGATTTTTTTTATGACGTCACGTGTTTGGCCACCCTGTATATAAAGAGTAGGAAAATAATGGGCAAAATCCGCAAAAAGGAGGAAAGTGGATTCGAGCAGTAAATAGGATAGGTAACCCGAGCGATACGTATTTCTGCTGGTTGGCTTCATCAGGCCCGAAATGAATGCACATATGAAACTACAAAAGTAGATACACATGCCCACACATCCGGATACGGGTGTAACCTGAGGAAACGAAGATGGGGAGGGATATATATATATATATATATATAGGTGAAAAATTAAAGCTTCCGCTTTTTGTTGGGTACTTCGACAAGATTTAAGCAAAGAGGACTCTTTATACTTTTTTTAATTCTCTCTAGCTTTCAATGGACTTTGCCATCATCATCAGGAGCTGCAATTACAATGATAACAGTAGCAACAAAGGTGTAAAATGAATTTAAATTGACTCAACTTACAGTAGTATGTGAGAATGTTGCTAATTGTTGTTTACGTATAGGATGAGGGAAACGTCCAGTAACATGGTGAGAGCTGAATAGGTTGCACAATAGTCAAAATTTATACAAAACATGACAAGAACAAGTTAAAAACAGATTAAAAATTATTTTAAAAAATTAGAACATTACATCGTGAAACCACCTGATGATTGCACAAATTAGTGGTCATGGAATGATGAATTGATGAGTGACATGAAACCCTTTGACAGAAGGCCGAAGGATGTCAATGTCAGTATTGAAAGATGGAACGAATTGTGGGCGTGTGCCAAAAACGTTGCCAAATCACTTCAGATGAAGAGATTTTCAGAATTTTATGTTGGAATTTGTTAAACCGACCAGAGGCAGTTGAATAAACTATATTATTATTAATGGGAATTTAAATTAACAATTATTAATAAATCGTGAGGAGAGAATTATTATATTTTGAGTGGAATGAAATTTACTGGTGGAAACGGCCAAAACACAGATTCTAATTATGGTTGTGAAGAGTTGAAATTTGGGGAGATATGTAAGTTCTCTAATTTTTCGCAGTTTAGCAAATATGAGTAAATGACACTCAGGTGTTTAACATCTGTCTTTTTGTTGATACAGTTGTTATTCATGAAAATGTGGGACATTTCCAGGAATAAACGTTTGGAAAGGTGTTTTTCTTTATCAAGAACTTTGATACTTGTGTAATTCATAGAATGCCCTGTTGTGTTAACATGAGATGCTAGAGCGCATCTTTCAGGATGAAGTCTAGCATCACTTTTGTGTGATGTAATCCTTCCTTTAAGAGATCTGGAGGTCTGACCTATGTATATTTGGTTGCAGTTGTTGCAACATAGGTCAGACCTCCAGATCTCTTAAAGGAAGGATTACATCACACAAAAGTGATGCTAGACTTCATCCTGAAAGATGCGCTCTAGCATCTCATGTTAACACAACAGGGCATTCTATGAATTACACAAGTATCAAAGTTCTTGATAAAGAAAAACACCTTTCCAAACGTTTATTCCTGGAAATGTCCCACATTTTCATGAATAACAACTGTATCAACAAAAAGACAGATGTTAAACACCTGAGTGTCATTTACTCATATTTGCTAAACTGCGAAAAATTAGAGAACTTACATATCTCCCCAAATTTCAACTCTTCACAACCATAATTAGAATCTGTGTTTTGGCCGTTTCCACCAGTAAATTTCATTCCACTCAAAATATAATAATTCTCTCCTCACGATTTATTAATAATTGTTAATTTAAATTCCCATTAATAATAATATAGTTTATTCAACTGCCTCTGGTCGGTTTAACAAATTCCAACATAAAATTCTGAAAATCTCTTCATCTGAAGTGATTTGGCAACGTTTTTGGCACACGCCCACAATTCGTTCCATCTTTCAATACTGACATTGACATCCTTCGGCCTTCTGTCAAAGGGTTTCATGTCACTCATCAATTCATCATTCCATGACCACTAATTTGTGCAATCATCAGGTGGTTTCACGATGTAATGTTCTAATTTTTTAAAATAATTTTTAATCTGTTTTTAACTTGTTCTTGTCATGTTTTGTATAAATTTTGACTATTGTGCAACCTATTCAGCTCTCACCATGTTACTGGACGTTTCCCTCATCCTATACGTAAACAACAATTAGCAACATTCTCACATACTACTGTAAGTTGAGTCAATTTAAATTCATTTTACACCTTTGTTGCTACTGTTATCATTGTAATTGCAGCTCCTGATGATGATGGCAAAGTCCATTGAAAGCTAGAGAGAATTAAAAAAAGTATAAAGAGTCCTCTTTGCTTAAATCTTGTCGAAGTACCCAACAAAAAGCGGAAGCTTTAATTTTTCACCTAACTGGTCTAGACGACAATGACCACGTCTCAAAATATATATATATATATATAGAGAGAGAGAGAGCGAGCGAGAGAGAGAGAGAAAATGATCATACGGGCAAACAAACTTACGCTCAAAGAGTTTTCAGGCACGCATGTATCGAAAATACACCTATATAACTCAAGCTTTGAGGACAAATATGTCAAATAGGTGCGTAGAATTACCGGGGTCGGAAACGTATATCACGTAAAACGTATAACGTTAACAACGATGAATATCGATAATTGGTAAACAAATTAAATAAGTACTTTTTTATACCGAAGCAGCTGCGCAGGCAGAAGCCTAAATGTCCCGGCTGCTATGATGATCCGAAAGAAATTTTGTTATTCGGATTTTTGACCTACCTAAGGTTAGTATAACTGGGAAACGCTCCCTGTTGTAGATTGTTCCACAATCTCGATACCCTCGGTACAAAGGAGCGGTCGTATCGGCCAGTTCTGGATGTACGAAGTTCGACCGGTTCGGATGGGAGGCCAAAGTCAGGCGGGTCTGTCTGGCAGGCACGTCGCGCGGCGGCATCATGGTGGAGAGCTCTGAGGAGCATAGCCTGTTGGTGTAGCGGTAGAAGAAAGCTAGATCGCCGACGGCCCGCCGGTGCGAAAGGGTCTCGAACCGTCTGTTAGAGAAAAGTCATCGATCAGTCGGACAGCCATCATCTGAACAGCATCGAGCATAAATAATGTAGTCGGGCCGGCAGCATTCCAAACGTGCGAGCAATACTCGAAACTAGGCCTTATCTGGGCCTTGCATAGAGTGAGAAGGTCATGCGGAAAAAGTACTTCTTGGTCCTAAACAAATAGCCTAGCTTTTTCCCAGCAGCTGCAGCTATTGAAGAGATGTGTTCGTGCCAGATCAGGTCCTCGGTGATCTGGACTCCGATCAGCCGAAATGAATGGCTCTTTGGCAGAACTCGGCCATCCAACGAAACCGGATGAGCACTAGGACGCTTTTTGTTCGTCAAGGTACAGTACTGTGTTTTGGAAACATTAAACTGTACAAGATTGTTGCGCCCCCAAGTAGTGACCTCCAGGTCTCTCGTCAGAGAGGAAGTCATCGCTAGTCTTCTTTTTTCCAGCTCAGCGGTGGAGATCGGCTTGTCACTCTGAATTCCTACATGTAGAGAGAGAAGCTGTGGATTGGGTTGATCGTGCAGGAAAGAAGGTCGTTGATATGTAAGAAGAACCAAGACCGATACCTGGGGAACACCCGCGTTGACATTGTGAGATGAAGAGGAGAACCCGTCAATTACGACGGATACCTTGTGGCCAGAGGTAAAGTCAGCCACCCATCTGCGAAGCTTTTCTGGGAGAACATAGGATGGAAGTATGCTTAAGAGGACAGCGTACCACAAGCTGATCGAACACTTTCGTGATGTCAAGTGCAACGACATGAGCCTCACCATAAGACTGGATGAGTTTACTCCACATTTGCTTGACCTAAGCTAGAAGGTCTCCTGTGGATCGCTGTTGCCGGAAACCATACTGCCTGTCGCTAATCAAGCTATGGCGTTCGAGGGTAGTCCAGAAGCTCGCGATTTATGCAGCTCTCCGTCACCTTACTTGTAACAGAAAGCAGAGCTATAGGCCTGTAATTGTAAGGGTAGGTATTAGATCCCTTTTTTGGGGTGGGTTGACATGAGCAAATTTCCAGTTTTCGGGGAAGGTGCCGGATCCATAGAGATATCGGGAAGAGACGCGTAAGAACCGGAGCAAGCTCCGCTGCACACCTCTTCAGTCCAATGGCAGGAATCAAGTCCGGACCTGAAGCTTTGTTGATGTCGTGCGACAGGAGCACTCGCCTTACGGTCTTATGTCTGAATGTTACCTCCCACATAGTGTAGGGAACTCTTTGAATTGACGGCTCTGGGGCGTTGGGGAGGGACATCCATGGTGGAGTTGGCAGCAAAAATCTTGGCAAGCACTTCCGCCTTGGACTTTGAGTCGGATACAATCGTTCCATCCTGATAAGTGGTGGAAGGCTACTGTGTGAGAAGTTCTGTTGGCATGTGACGAGACGCTGGGGGAAAAGTAGGGCTCGTCACCTGCTGGGTCAGCCCTTGAGTAAGAGCGAACGCTTCAACTGCCTGGTGCATCGGTCTTGTTTGAGCCCAACCAAAGCTCATTATGGACCATGAAATCACCGAGGAGAACTACCTCTGAAGCGGGGTGATTGATGTTCAGGAAGTCGATCTTGACGGCGAGGTATTCAAGTAGGTCATTAAAGTCATGGTCCGAGGGAGAGCGATAAAGGCAACAAATAAATTTGGGGGATGTTTTGGAGTTGAGGCGAAGCCACATCTCTTTGCGGTCTGATTCCAGAGAAACCTCTCTGGAGCAGAAAAGACCGCTGCGGACAAAAGGCCACAACTCCCCCATTCTGTCTCAGATTGGAGTGCACCTCGTAATTTTTGTCTCCGCCAAGAAAAGCATGGCGGGACGATTGGATTGCAAGTAGTAATCAACAGCATCAATGCTGCTGTTAAACCCGCAGATGTTCGTGAAACAAATTTTATTTTCGATGTTGTTCCTCGAGTCCACCCTCTGCCCGGACATTCCGAGAGTGGAGTGAGTTTACATCCGGACGACGTATCCGAATTTCGAAATTTCAGGACCCAGGACGCTTTCGTAATTTTTAGCTGTAGGCGATTCAAACTCGGTGCTCTAGGGTAATTTATGGCGCTGATTTCGAATATGGCCATCACAAAACGCTAATGTGTCACCACCCCCAATGTAGAATAGGAAATTGGGGCATTAGGGCCTCCTGTCAGTTTCAGCGAAAAACTGACATCACATTCGTGATTTACGTACCCGATTTACCTACCCGCCATACAAAAAAGGTACACAGCATTAATAATAATAAGTATTAATAATATGCCTTCATGAAATTTGTTGTTAAGATACCATTTTAACTGGTCTATATCTCTTTTGTGTGTCTCTAATCCAAACCAGACTTGTCGATAATGCACTTTAGTCGGGAATAAAAAAATTCAACACGTAACCCGGTGGTGCTGTCGACCGCAATCGATGTTCATAGCTTGAATGCAATCAGTCTAGCATTTAGACGTTCGTCGAGGTCGACTCGATTGCCAGCCCAGACGGAACCAATGTTAAAGATGAGAACTGCTGAATGGGCAAAACTAGTGTTAACGTCGTTTGTCCCTTTTTTAGCCTGTCTGGAGGAGTATACTTAATACTTTTCGTCTAATTATTTCATTTTGTATAGAGATGCCTGAAAAAGCAATACCTGTTTTGTCAAAAATGCATTTTTGTCAATTTTTTATACATTTTTTCTTTAACCTTGACTTGTTAACAAATTAAAGTATAGCTCTAAAATTGTAGGTGAAAATTCCACGTTTATGGAAGATGAAGCAAACTTGTTTTTTATCACATTGCCGCAAAATGAGGATTCAAGAAAATTGAAGGTTTTTTGAAGAGAGAAAGTTATAAGAAAACAAATAATCACTCGCTTCATTCTCCCATAAAAGTGGAATATTCACATGTATTTCAGAGTTCTAATAATATTTGTTAACAAGTTACAATTGCAGAAAAAATGCATAAAAAATACACAAATGTTGATGTAAGAAAATAAGCAAGAAAAAGTAGGATCAGTCACCAGTTGAATCAGTTCTTGGATTATGGAAAATGCTTTAACGGCACGACCCACAGTTAATATCGGTTTTACTTCCCACGCCAATTAAGAATGTGCAAACAACGAACGACTTTTTAAAAAAGCGACTTTATTTAACAGAAGACGAATGAGTACTGGTCACCTTGGTTTACATGCATCTCTTACTTATAACCTACGCTAGAACAAAGGAATTGAAAAGTGCAAACCTAAGCAACTCTACATATTAGATCGTCATCATAGCAGTGCCGTAATTCCTCCCTCTTCAAGAAGATTGAACCTCCTGGTTCAAAGGAAAAATCTGGTTAAGTTCAATGTCATTTTTGACTGATTGATTTTTTGGTTCTTTTTGCTTCAAAAGAGAGAGCAATTGTTTTTTTAAACAAAGTATAATTACAACAAATGTTAAAATACATAAAATAGTTACAATGCTAAACGTGGACGTTTTGTGTGAAAAATCTAAATTTTTTAATTTATCGTGTAATAAAACATTATTCAATTGTATATCCGAATAACCTTTTACATCAGTATTTTCAAATAACATATTCTTATCATAGTTCACCATAATGTTAGGTATGTATAAAGGTTTCGAAATATCAGAAATCTTCAAATACTCAGTATGATCAATAAATGTTTTACAGTTTAAGCTGATAATAAAAGAGGAATCAATTTCTTTTCTTTCTTTGGTACAATCTTCATATACTGGAATATTCTTGTTAGTATTCACTAAATAGTTATCATGTTTTAATTGAATTACTTCTGAAAATGAACCTTTTGCCAAGAACGTACAATTTTCAACTTTAAGTAAGTTACAACTGGAATGGATTAGTATAGTACAGTAAAAATATTTATTACTCAATAATTTGCATTCATCACAAAAATGTATAGTTTCATTTTCGATAATATTTTTATGTTTCAATACCAGAATATTATTTTGGTGTATAATGGGGTATATATAGGAATATATAAAGTTACCAGTAACTGTTGGTATGTGAAGAACAAATATGATTTCTTCTTCGAGGACTATAATACTTAATTCACATAATTCGAAAAATTCAAAATTGTGCAGTTTATCAAGTGGGAGAAGTTCATTTTTGTCAAATAGATCACTTAATAACGAATGGATATAATTAATTTCAGTCTTACTCAGCTGTAAGAGATTTATGCCCTGATTTGTGCTCAGGTTAATGGTTAACAGTAAGTGTGATAAATAATTAGAAAATCTTTGAATAATTATTATCTCATTCAAGACATACTGAGAATTAGCGTATTCGCTATGCAATTTGTTGAGGTTATCCAAATTATCTCTCAAATTTTTCTTTATAATTAAAGTGTTATTTTCAAACCTGTCTTGTAATTGTTTTGCTACAGAGACGGTTCGGGAATTTTGTAATGATAAATTATCTTGATTTTCCTTCAGAATTTTCATATTTGCCATTATTTCGTCTAGATCAGATTGATCTAAATTGCCTGAAATATATTTTATGACGGAACCAAGACCATTAAATAATCCACGCTTAACTCGTTTAAATTTTAACATTTCATATTTGTCTAAAAGCAAATTGTATTCATGTTCAAGTTGTGTCATCAACGTATCATCTATTCTTTGTTTTGCAAAATAGACATTTGACGTTATTTGCTTGATATTTTCATTAATGAGAGTGAGATTTATATGAAAAAATGTCTTATGGTACGCTTTTAGTAGATAGGCGTTACCTAGCTCTTGCTTAAAATATGGTGCTTTATTCTCGATCAGCTGGATCTCTAGGCCGGCTAGTTGAAGGGCCTGGATTAGGATCCTGAAAGTTAGAAATTTTGCGTTGCGGTTTCACTCTATTCAGTCTATGCTTTTTTCCTTTAGTGCGCAAATTAATATGGACATTTTCTTGTTCGTAAGAGGTCTCTTTAGAATACAGGGGTTTTGTTTTATGTGAACGATCTAATGCAGATTTAAGATATACTGGACCTTCTAAGGTTGGAATTTCCTTATTTCGATTTTGATTAATTTTTTCTAGTCTTTCCGTTGCCTTATCTAGTACACGGTTCGATAGTTCTTCATAAAAAGGTAGTAATTCTCTGTACCGTTTCTCGTTATATTCATCATATAATTTTGTGGGGGTATCGATCAAATGCTTATTCAAATCGTCGTAAGGACCGTATAATAATGAAAATGGGGTATATGTGGTCGTAGAATGGACACTTTGGTTATAAATTAAGATAGCTGTCGTCATTAGATCAATAATCGAATCGATTTTATTTTGCTGACGTAAAATTTTGAGTTTTTCTTTCAAGGTACTATGAAATCTTTCAAGAGGTGATAATGATGAGGGGTTACCTACACTAGTAACATGACATTCAATTTTGTGCATATTACAGAATTCTTTTATAACTTTTGTGTTAAGTTCACCAGGATCAAAAGTTATTTTGTCAGGATAATTGTGATGGGAAAAGAAGTGTCTGATTTTGTTTAATATTTCGTTAGATAATTTTGATTTTAAATTGTAGGCCTGGGCATATTTACTAAATAAATCAACAAATGTTAAAAATATTTGTTGTTCGACTTGAAAAATATCTAGAAATATATGTTCAAATGGTCTTTTGGCTATTAGAGGTCCTTCCATAGGGAGTTCGATTGGTCGTCTTTCGTATTTTGATGTCAAACAAGTATTGCACTGATTAATGTAATTTGATATTATTTTTTTCATATTTGGAGTGAATGCTTTTTTCTTGAAATGGCTGTAAGTTTCATTGATACCATTATGCGTTTGGCTATGATAGAAAGACAATTGTTCTGTAAATGAGTCTTTTAGTAGGTATATAGGCTTATAAGAAGCTTTAACAAATCTTATACCGCTGTTCGAAAAATACTGTTCTAAAAGTTCGTTAAGTTTAAATTCTAAAAGTTGATTTTCATACCAAATACCATAAGTATGATCGGGCTGAAGATATTCCTTCATGAATTTCAAAAGTTGCTCTGTTTCAGATCCACTTCGGACTGTTACCATTAAAGTTCCATTGCAAGACTTTGTTATTTTGTACTGATTTTTTAACTGAAAATGTATTCGATTTTTGAAAAAATAAAAATTCTTTTCTTGATACAATATATGATTGATAGGATTTTGTGCAGATGAATGTCGAGTAACATCAGATTGCTCAACAATTTTGAGTCGTTCATCTAACGGCATTTCATCTAATAAATCAATTAAAGGTAAATTATCTTCATTCAAGATTTCATCAAGTTCTTGGGTTGTTAACTCTTCTACAGAATCTACTTGTGGTAAAATGGATAAAAGATCGTCATCCTCTAAAGCGTTAATTTCAATTCTACTGAGCGCATCGGCTACAACATTGTCTTTGCCTTTTTTATATTTAATTGAAAAATTATATTCTTCTAACTGAAGCTTCCATCTAATCAATCGCTGATTGGGCACTGATAAAGAACTCAACCAAACTAGGGGCTTGTGATCACATTCGATTAGAAAATTTTGACCAAATAAATAAGGACGGAATTTTTTACAAGAATCAACTATTGCCAATAGTTCTTTTTCAATAACGCTGTAATTGCGTTCAGCAGAATTTAATGTTCGAGAGTGGAATGAATGAATGAATGAATCTTGAATTTTAGAGGCATCCCGGCCACCATAAGGAGCCAGTGCATAGGCCGCTTAAGCGGGCCCTTATGCACCTCTACAATACTTAAATCACAAGCCTCGCCCTTTTAGCGAAGTTGAGAATCGCCTTGAGTCCAAGCTCCTTTACGTCCTGAGGGTCCAAAGTAATGGACCCCAGTATAGTCTGCCTATAGTAGCTAAGAGCTTCACAGCGACACAAAACGTGCGCCGAGGTCTCTTCCTCTACTCCGCAGCGTTCGCATAAGGGATCCTCAGCCACCCCCATCACGTGCAGGTGCCGCCTTAACGTGTTATGGCCAGACAACAGTCCCACCAGCAACCTTAGGTTGGCTCTACCCAGAGATAGGCAGAAGCGTCCATCCTTAGCACTGGGCCCTTCAATGAGCTCTCGTGCCTGGCGGAGATGTCTAGAGATACTTCTCCATTTCTGAGAGTGTTGTCTTGCAACCCACGTCTCCATTTTCCTCCTAGCTTTATGCGCGGTTACTCCTAGAGCTGGCTCAGGACCAACGAGCTTGCTGGCTGATCCTGTTTTCGCCAGAGTGTCCGCCGTCTCATTGCCCCTTATCCCAGCGTGCCCCGGTACCCATATTAACGATACCGGATGCCTCGCTGCGAGGCAATCCAGAGCCTCCCTGCATTGCAATACAAGACTCGAAGTAATCTTACATGCACTTAGTGCTTTCATTGCAGCCTGGCTGTCGGATAAGATTGTTATTCTTCTCCTAGGCCCACCCTCCTCCAGAATGTGAGATACACAAGCCAGAATCGCAAAGATTTCCGCCTGGAAAATGGTGGAGAGTGGAAAGCAATAGGCTTATCATTTTGACTAAGAACTCCTGATAGGGCTATATTGCTACAATCAGTTGTCAATGTAAATTTTTTGGAAAAATCAGGATAAGCCAGAATAGGTGGGTTACAAAGAGCTTCTTTACAAAGTTTAAATGCATTGATATAATCTGGATTATTGATATTGATTTTTTCATCTTTACGTAAACATTTTGTGAATGGCTTAGTCAATTGTGCAAATCCTTTAATAAATTTACGATAATAGTTCATAAGGCCTAAAAATGACTGGATTTCTTTAATCGTAGTCGGGAGAGGATATTCTTGAATTACTTTGATTTTATCTGGGTTTGGAAGTATGCCTTGTGGCGTGATGACATGACCTAAGAATGGAACATCTTTTCTCAGGAACTCAGATTTGTCCAGTTGGATTTTTAAATTAAACTGATTCAGTTTTTGGAATATTTTTCGAAGATGCAAAATGTGTTCGTCTAGGGATTTTGAAAAAACAATGATATCATCCATATAGACAAAACAAAAAACGTTGATATATTCTAACAATACAGTATTCATCATACGTTGAAAGGTAGCAGGGGCATTTTTTAACCCAAATGGCATACGGACATATTCATAGTGGCCATTTTCAACAGTAAAAGCCGTTTTTTCTATAGACTCAGGATCCATAGGGATCTGGTGGAACCCTTGTGCCAAATCAATAGTAGAAAAATACATGCTTTTGCCTAAATTTTCCAAAATTTCTTCAATTAGTGGGAGTGGAAATTTATCTTCAATTGTTATTTCATTCAGTTTTCTGAAATCAATAACCATCCTATATTTTTTAACACCGGATGCATCCATTTTCTTAGGAACTATCCAGCAGGGTGATTGATAGGGTGAATTGCTTTGTCGAATGATTCCATCATTCAATAACTTGGAAACTTGATTTTGGATTTCCTTTTTGAGATGATAAGGATATCGATAATTTTTTACATAAATTGGGTCTTCATTTTTTAACCTAATTTTGTGTGCAGTGGCATTACAGGGAGTTAATGGTTCGTTAGGGTTGAAAAATACCTGTTTGAATTGCTTGCAGAGCTTAATAATCTTTTCTTTTTCTTCACTATTCATATGAGACGTACGAATTAAATTTTCAACACGTATATTGGATTTTTCAGTAGAAAATGGAGATTCTTTTTCAATTAGAAAATCATCAAGAGGTTCAGATAAAAATGGGTTGGAAACATCAAGAAGATTTATGTCAATTGGATATTGAATAGCATTATTTTCTACGTTACAAATACATTCAGGAAAATATTCGTCAGAATTTTTGAATTTCAAAGGTGGAATAACAACAGAACCATTATCCAAATTTCGGATAATTAATGATTTTTTCGGGTAACTATACTGAACTGGATTGTTTTCTCGAATTGGCTTAAAAGAAGTGTTATAAGTAATTTTACATTTATCAGTAATAATCTGATGTTTAGTCAAATCAATAGAGCAATTAAGCTTTTGTAAATCATAGAATCCTAATAAGCAGTCATAACGTGAATGCCAAGGAAGAATTAAAAATTCAATTTCAGTTTTATTCTTCCATTCAGAAAATATGGGAATTTTACAGGCATATTGACCTCTAAAATTGGACGTACATGAATTAATTTCAAAAGGATGATCATAAATACGATCTGGAAAATATTTAAAAGCAATTTCTGGATTGATCAGGGAGGATGATGCACCAGTATCGATTAAGATGATAAGATTAAACTGAGAACAAAAAATATACGGAAGGTGGGTTTTTTGATAATTATTTATATCTAAGTCAAATTTTGAGACTGGCTCGTCGAAGGAAAATTTTCTTCGTCATTGTTTTCAAAATAAGATTCATCGGGGATATAGTCTGAATCGAAATCTTGGGTATATTCCTCAGATTCATATTGTGGCGTTCCTGCAAAAGTTTGTTCTTCCTCATTTTCAAGATGAGTAATTTCTTCGACATAATAATGGTTTGGTTTGGGACCTACTTGAAAGGCATTAACTCTAGTGGGCATTTGTTGACGATATGGGTTTTGCTGGGGTTTCGGTGTGCGTGCTGTAGATACAGACATAGGTATAGGATTACTTTTTTGTTGACCTGGAATGGGTTTTTTGGAAAAAACATTCTGTGGTGGTCTGAAAGCTTGAATGTTTGTAGGGTAATGAGGTTTAAAATTTTGTTTAGGTGGTGGTAGTTGCATGGGACCTGTAGGGAAGGTTTGTTGTGGCTCTAGCCAAGTTTGACTATTTTGGGCTCTAAACTGATTGGGCTTTTGAGAAAAATTAAAATTAGACCTTTGGAAATTTTGATTTGAAGCTTGTACTTTATTCTGAGACTGAGGCTGTTGTCGTTTATATAGGCTCGTTCTTAAGAAATTTTTATAATCAACTTGCATTTGCAAATTATCATAATCACGACAATATTGAACACAAGAATCAATTGTAGTAGGATTTTGCTGTCTTACATAAGACCTATATGGTTCATTCAAACCAGAGATAAAGGAGCTCAAAGACTGTCTATCATAGTCTCTCAATTTAAAAGCGATATGATCGGGATTATCATGGTATTCTAAATTTGCAAATTCTTTCAGGCTCTGTACCTTAAATTTAATTTCTTGATAAAAATCTTCATATTTTTGGTTAGGTTTCTGAACTGACGTATATAAGGCGGTGAGAAGAGTTTCTTCATTTCTAGGATCTTTATATTTGGATAATAATAATGATTTTAAATCTGGCCAGGTTCTCGGACTAGTTAGATGCACTAAATCTCTTACTTCGCTTTTCAGCTGAGAAATAACGTATTGGAAAGCATACGAAACAAAAGGTGTATTAACAAATTCTGCAATAAACTTTTCTGAATTATCCAAAAAATAAATTAGATCTCTGTGACCTCCATGATATTCTGGTACCATATATTTAGCTACATTGAATTTAATTTGTAAATCTTGAAGAGACATGGTTAACTGATTAAAATTAAGACGTGAGGGTGTCAAAATAACTTGTCTAACAGGTGTATTTTCGACTACAGATTCAAATTCAGAATCGGACATTAAATATATGCAATTAAAGTCACTAAATAAGTTTACTTATAGATAACTTTTACGAGTATATATAAATGTAAAGCAATAGAGGGCGAAAAAGTTTCGAGAAATAAATGGAAATATCACTGAGTACAGCAAAAATTGTAAATGTTGTTTCTTACGCTACACTGGGCACTAGCAGCTTCATTTGGAGAGATCTGAGATACCTCCTTGGGCCAATACAGCTCCTCCTGGTTGACAGCTTGCCTGCCGTGGATCCAGCACCTCGCTCCTGTCAGTTCCTGTCGTTTTCTCAAGTGTCGTTGCCTGCTCCCAAAATACTTAGCAAGTATTTCGGCCTGGTACTTCGTTGGTGATGTGCCTGCTCGGTGTAGCCTTCGAAGTTCTTTGTGATCGACGTCAAAACGATTGAAATCGTACCCGAACACACCGGACGATTTTTTGCACTTTTTCGGTCTCGATTGAGCGATACTCGTGAATCAATACCGCCGATTATCGATTCGGTACGCCGATATCCTGTTCGCAGCGCCAATTAAGAATGTGCAAACAACGAACGACTTTTTAAAAAAGCGACTTTATTTAACAGAAGACGAATGAGTACTGGTCACCTTGGTTTACATGCATCTCTTACTTATAACCTACGCTAGAACAAAGGAATTGAAAAGTGCAAACCTAAGCAACTCTACATATTAGATCATCATCATAGCAGTGCCGTAATTCGCCAAGGAGTAGAGAGGAAATGTTGCAATCAGGCAAAACTTCAAAAGTTCTGTTTTTTTGGACGTTACATGACATATACATCACCAAAAACCTCATTCCGTCGGTCTGTCTGCTAATCCTTGGCCCCTCTATAAATATATACGTACTGCTCGGATTTTGATGACATTTTGGTACCAGCATCCTACTATATGCCAAGATCGAAGAAGCTTCGAAGTTTTTGAAAATCGATTCAATGACGGCGGAGCTGCGAGCAAAAAATGAAGTAACAGAAGTCGCTCAAAATTGATTTAACTTTCCACGCCTACTGGCGGGGAATCATTGTAATTGCGAAAATTTCCGAAATTGAGATATGTTTTCTGGATGTTGTATGACACGTACATCACAAAAAACCATGTCACTCATTTCCGTCGGTGTGTCTGTCCGCTAATCCTTGGCCCGTCTCTAACTTGAGAAGTGCAGGTCAGAATTAGATGAAATTTTTGCATAAGGACTACTATGCCAAGGACAAAAAAGCGTATTAGTTTTTAAAAATCGGTCCAGTAACGGCGGAGAATAGTGCCAAAAACTAGGACAAAAATTGTAATTTTATGATGTTAGTATATTAATACACTTCTAACCACAGTGAATCTGTAGAGCTAAACAGATATTAAGACATATTTCGCACATTATAGATTCCCCCATACATTTAACCTTAAAAACGATAGAGAAATGGTCGCGACATGCGACCATGTGTCTGCTCTCTGGCTTCACCCGCCTGACTTGATCCTTTTAATTTCTCTGCCATACATGTTCGTAGCTATAACCAACCATGGACAGCTGTTTCGTGCTTTTTTGGCAACTCATCAGCATTGTCTAAGTTTGGTCTGTGGGACAACGAACAAAAGCATAGCAACTATACTTTAACCAGGATATGGCGCTGTCTTGTTTCGATAGGGTGTACCTTGTGCTGAACAGAATCCTTTATGAACTGTTGATGGCGTTGCGTGGGAAGTGAAGATTCAACTTACTCGAAGCCATTTTTAACCAACAATGCTGTTTGTTACTGTTACTCATTCTACTGTACTAAGTAGATAGAGAACTTCAGGTCCTGGAAAATTGCCCACTAGCATTTCTTGTGTTCTCAAGCAGTGACTGATAAACTGGCACTCTCCACTTTATGCTATACGCAAAATAATACATGATGAAAGTGCTCAGTGTTAAGAATTTACATATGCGTGTAATACTATATACAATCTAAAAATGACATCAAGCATATTGACTCTTCACTTCCTACGCCTTCGTTGGAGATTACAAAGAAAAGGGACGAGTCAAGTCGTTAACAGCGTGATTCTGTAGGTTCACTCAGGTACGATGAAAGCAAATCATATTTCTCTTCCCATATCAGAGGTGGAAAATATGTGAGACTTATTTTGTCTAACTTGTGCATAGTATAACGGAGATCAGCGACTTCTGAATAATAGAAGGTATATCACTGACACCAAATATGCAACAACAATTTTCATACATTCCAACCAATGTCGATCGTTTCGCCGATAGTGGCCATCACTATCCAGCATACCAGAGCTTGATATGTTGTCTCGTCCGGCATGGTATGTAGTTATCGACCACGTTGCTTCTCGCCTATTTTCATACTCCATTAGCCTCTTGACATCCTCTTAAGCCACATCTAGGACGCCGTTCCTCCGATAGCAGTCCATACACTCGTCAAGTCCGATTGTAATGGATTATTTGATTGGGGTAGAGCAAAACAGACAAGTGGAAAAGTAAAAATTGACCAGTCGTAAACAACAGGAATTATTGAGGCGCATGCCCATTGAGGGAAGAGAATATAATCGAAGCTCTTAAACCCTATTTCACGAGGATCCATTACTTTTTGACATCACCTGACGTGAACAGCTGATCAGCAAAGTGACATCTTTATATTAGTCTGTAACGTAATAATGAATCGGGTGCAAATCTGGTGCAACTTAGGACCATATTCAGAGCTGCTGTTCACCTTTAGTGACTAGGAATTTTAATAATAAAATATACTAAGTACACATAGACAAATGTTTATTAGAAAATCATTATAGTACATCTGGAATTTATTGAGTACGAGGTAAGTCAGAGAACCGACTGTGCGGTCCTTTGTAGTAGTAGTAATTTTACATGTAAAAAAATATAGACACGTGTTTCTCATCAGTGTAATGTAATTCAAATATGGCTGATCCATTGCCCCTTGAAATCATATGTTGTTTCAAGTTTTCAAGTAGAGATGATTAACAAAGTCAAAAACTGTTTATCTCATTGGATTTTTACCTGACTTGAAATGAAGTCATGATCATTAGCAGCCATTTTAGTTGTAGCATTTTTTTTGTATGTGAAGGAACTTTTCTTAATTGTTAGCAAGTACAAAATGCACCTGTAGCGTACAAAGAAAAAGCAACAAAATATCTAATCTTCCAAAGTAAAGTATGTACATGCCTAAATAAAATTATCCAGATGTCTAACAAAATGTATTTACTCACCACTGGCACTGAATGTAGCCAATGTCCTTACCTGAAAAAAAAAAATTAAAATAGAGATTAGGAAATATTAGCATGTGTTGAGATTGTGTTGATCAATGCTTCTATTCAATATTTTCAATTAAGCAATGCGACTGTATTTTCAGAGAATTTATTTTTTTTCTAATATAAGTTGGATAGAGTATTACCACTTATACTAAAAATCGACAGGAACACATGGTTAGTTTTAGGGACACCGGCACGGGTATTATGTAAGAAACCTATAAAACGTAAAAAAAACCTATAAAATATCATCTTACTGATTAAAACAGTGATTCCACGTTTGCTCACTAGGATCGTTGTGAGCGTCCACCTATGGAGGAATGACTCAACTACACGCATTGTTGGTTGCATATGTTTTGTGAAGCCGAGTAGTCTGTAGTTTTTATCTCTGAGAAGATGCGAAACAAAGAAAGTTGGTTTAATAGCAAGATCGCTTCTGGATGATTATGGGTGTCGGTCTGCATGTGTATAAAATAAAAGTGATATTTTCTGGGTGAGAAAATTATTTTTGAATATGCTACCAATGAAGTATATCTATTAGCTGTGCCCGACGGGTTATTTATATGTTGTCCTTTCTGAAGACAGGTTATGTTAAAAGTTTTTTGGGTTTTCAAAAACTTTGAGGAGCACTACGAGAAATCGCCACCGCGCCCGCGTTGTGTGCAATTAAGCCACATCACAGAAAAAAAAGTAATGACGCATCACACATCAAACAGTTTCGCAATGCCTCACATCTAGGCGCTGATTTGTATTTTCTGTTGCCATCGCAAAATAAATTTCTATAAAATTTAAATGACTGGAAATATAAAGTAATGTAATAATAACCTTTGCACTTTCATAAATATTCCTGTCTGAAGCATATTTTCTCAGCTTCACCAACCAGGAATTTTTTTTTATCTCTCTCATTTTTGCATGTCATTTCCAGAATGAATAAGAAAAAGTGGATGCGCAACTAATTTCTAGCTTAGAATCTCAAGCGTGTATTTGAGACAAGGATCCAATGGAATTATCATCAACACATATTATTACCAAACGAATCCACACTATGCACCTATGCATTGCCGTTTCCTTCTAGCTATAGTATACAACTTACAGGTTAGACCTCCAGTATCCACAATATTATAACAAACTTATCATATGAAACTCAGTTTAGGCTAGAGTGGACTTGACCTAGTGTGGCTCTGAGGTACAGATGTGGAGTAAAGTGGAGTACACTCGGGGTCGGCAAAAGGTGCCCTAGTTACCACGCTTCGCCTCCCTCCACTACTACTACTTGTTGCAAATGGTAAAACAGTGAAGAAGATTATTTGACCTAGTATGTCAGTGTGTGGTCAGCTTATTCCAAAGCTGGATTCAACCATCGCAACGTGACGTTCAAGCCATGAATTCTCGTATACGAGTAAGCCATAAATCCTTGTCCACCAGTCCGACCAAATTGATGCAAGTCAGTCTTATGTAGATTTACCGCATGTCTACTGTACTCCTAATATACAGATGGGATGTTATCAAGATTTGCATTATTCGGTAGAATTGTCGTTTTGTTCTACTTTCTAGCTATGTTTACATCAGAATAAAAGAAAACTCTTTTTCGAAATTTCGAACATTTTATTAGTAGACAGAATTTCATTTTAAATCAGATTTATTATGTACTAATGTAAGGCTTGGGTTGCTTATCCTTCTTTATCATTTCTATCTTCCTCGAGGAAAATTATCCAAGTATGGCCTGAGGAGCGCGTTATAGCCTAAGCGAAAGGTTGAGTGTCCATGACATATAAACCGGGTGTTTCAAATTCGGCTCTCACCATTGGGAAATAGGAAATGATAAGAGATACGAAGTCGGTTAGGGGCAAAGTTTGGAATTTAGGTAACTAAAAAAATAGCAAAGTTTCGGAGTTCCGAGTATTGCCGGAAATAGATGAAAGAAATCGATTTTTCCCAAAATATATACATTTTTCTCCTGACTTCATTTGAAATGTCAGTCAGCAACTTTATTTTTTATTTTGGACGGCATATCGGATTTTTGCACAGATAAATAGGGTTTTCCATTCTGATTTCAAAAAGTATATGTCTTACATTGACATTGTCAAACCTAATTCATTTAAAAAAAATGTTTTCATAGTTTGCATTAAAAATGACAGTTTATCACATGTTAATACGATTAAATGACTTTCAAAGAATTTACCCATTTATTGGCCATAACAAACGTTATTTTGGCACCAAGGAGACACTCTACCTGTCACCTCAGCCGTAGATTAATTTTTATTTGAATACAAGATATGCGTATCGCCTTAGATATGATGGATATGAAATGTGCAAACTGCAACATCGTCGACGATTTTAAATTCACTGCAATTTTTGTATCAGTTACATAAAATAATACTGTTTTCAATCATTTCAATACGATCCTTAAATAATATGAAGAATTTTTAGCACTAGGTTCTGCTTTATTCGATGAGTTGAGACTAAATCTAGGAATATTCTTTTTTTTAGATATGCGAAGTTTTATAATACTAATCCATGTCATGATACGAGTATGTACAATATACATAATTAAAATCGCAAATAGGGACCGTTCATCTATTAATTGTTGGTTGGCTGATGATATTATGAAACAAATGACTATATGATAATTTTCAGGGCTACTTAGAATTTTTTTTTTTAATAAAGAAGGTTTGCTAATGTCAATGTATGACATATGATACTTTACTTCCCACGTCCACTGGCGGTGAAGTATTGTATTCGCGTAAATGAGATATGTTTTTTGAATGTTATATGACATGAACATCACGAAAAACCATGTCACTCAATTCCGTCTGTCTGTCCGCTAATCTTGTAACCGTATATTACTTGAGAAGACCGCTCGGATTTCTATGATACATTTATACAATGTTACTACTACGAGTATCTATGCAAAGCGCTGTAATTTTTCAAAATCGGTTCAGTGGCAGCAGAGAAAAATGCCTAAAACGAAACAAAAACCGATCAAACTTCGTTTGCCCTGAAAAATATTCTCGGTAGACGGATCGCGTACCTGTCAGCCGCGGCTGCTGCTGGCGCCGACCGTGATAACAGTTCTGTTAAGGAACTTCACGTATTTCTGCAGAGCAACAGCAGTGTTTTCTATGCTCTCCCCGCACTACCAGGACCACGGTGTCACGTCTGCCCGCGTTATCGGAGAGAGCCGACGTTTCCACATGCAATACCGGTAGGGCAGGAAAAGAATGTCTATGGACTAATTGTATGGACCTGCTTGTCTGACTTTTTCATCAGAGGTTTGTGCTGAACATATTCCTTTATGTACTGATAAGGGCGTTGCGTGCAGAGTCCAAGTACTTGACGCCAAAACTCAAAACTCTATTCACCTCTTCAAAAATCCAATATAACGTCTATAAGAAAAAATATAGTTAATGACCGAGGACAAGAGTCGAAACGAAGTTCTAGCTATGCCACCTTGTAGAGAAGAAAAAGTGGCAATGCGAATGTATCTTTTACTATGAAATAGCATTTCAAATAAAATTAAATAAAAACTCTTTTGAGAAAAATTATGTTTCTTTTGCCATCTCCGGAAATACTCGGAATTGCGATTTCCTTAGTTACCTTAATGAACAACTTTGCTGTCATTTAAACGACATCGAATCTCTCACCGTTTCCGGGATTCCAATGGTGAGAGTCGAATCTGAAACACCCGGTGTGTCATACCAACACACCTCATGCGTAACGTCCAACAAATCATTGTAATTCAATTCTCATGTAGAGCCGTCTCGTGTCACTCTTCCTACAATATTGCATTCTCCTACCATCCCATGCCTTTAGCTGAAGAAAATGGGCTAAGGGTGAAACAGAGGCACGTTTGTTTTGAAGTAAACCATCCGCTGTATAAACAAAATGGCGCTTTTCCATTTTTTATGCGACTGCGGGAAGGAGAGACCGAAAAATCTAAGCCCATAAAATAGAAGAAGCTAAAGGACGGGTTCTGTCGGAAGCATGATGAAATAAGGAAGGACGAAATAATCTGCATCGCATATATGCTTGTGATCTGCCTACTTGGTAAGAGGAATTCGCTAATAGTCTTCTGTTCTCCAACTCACCGGTACAGATCGGTTTGTTACTTAGAATTATTGCATGCAGGAAAAGAGATCGTTCATATGAGAGAGGAACAATGTCAGAGTCAAGACCGATCCCTGAGGAACATATGCGTTAACATTGTGGGTTGAAGAGGCGAACCCGTAAATAACGACAGATATCTTGTGACCAAAGGAGCAACTCATCCAGCCATCTTCAAAGGTTCCCTGCTAGGCCATAAGTGGCTCTCTTCTTCAGCATTTTTTCATAAATTCAGTGTTCAGTATTATGAATAACCCACAAATAATTGGCAGATTCTGAGTGAAAAAGCGTCCTAGCACTCATCCTGCTTCGATGGATGACCGAGTTCTGCCAAAGAGCTGTTCAATTCGGCTGGTCGGAATCCAGATCACCGAGAACTTGATCTGGCACGAACACATCTCGTCAGTAGCGGCAGCTGCTGAGCAGAACCTAGGCTATTTGTTTAGGTCTGCCGCCCCGACTACATTATTTATGTTCGATGCTGTCCAGATCGATCACTCCTCTGTAACAGACAGTCTCGGCACCCTTTCGCACCGGCGGGCCGTCGGCGGTCTAGCTCTCTTCTACCGCTAGAGCTAGGAAGCTTTTCCGAGTTCTACTAGTCTTTGGCAGGGAAAAAATGGTCAAACTGTTTCATTCATTCATCTCCTCTCTGTGGGTTTTTTATGTGCAATAAAACAGACAAAGCATACAATTCTCGTTACTATAATGCAAAATAGATACAACCATCAAAAAAATTTTTCTGACATCGATTATAGCCTGTGATGACAACTGTTACAGCCTACTGTGAAATGCAAATGTTAAATCCACCCTTGAATGTTTTTCAAGAAACCGTAATTGTTTGTTTTTATTCTAGGGGTCATCATTCCTTAAAAAGCACTCAACTCAAGGAACGTTTATAATTGTGACCCTTAGTATTGAAAAAGTCTCCGGACACCTTCGACGTTTCTAACTATCCTCAGACAGTAATCTGCTATTTTGATGGCACAGTTGGCCGGCAAGGGTGGTAAATGATCCGTTATACAAGTGAGGAGGGATCTCTCTCTCGCACTCATTTCACGTCGCCGTGAAGCCTTGAACACTATCTCGTGTCTGTGGATATAGATATTTATGTGCAATTTATAATTTGTAAATATTATATTTGGGCAACCACAATATCACGCACATATTTTACGCCAAGAAATATATAAGCCACTTTAATTCCAAGATGGGCGCCAAACGGAAGTTGGTCGATGGTGGAAACAATGGATGTTTCAATGATCCAGAGAACAATGATAGTTCTAGATTTAGTTCATTTGACAGGTCAGACCTCACGGATATTAAGTATCGTGAAAAGAGACGCTTCATCGATTTTTTTTTTGACATTATACTGATTTCTTGTGACATTATGTAGGTTTTTCTACAAGATGTTAACTTGGCACTTAGTTGTACGTGTTGCCTAAACATCATGAGGCGTGTTCATTAATGATTTTCTCACACATCAAATATCACTGATTTTATACACATGCAGGAAAATACACATAATCATCCACATGCGATATTGCTATTCAACCAACTTTCTTCTCAGAGATAAAAACTATAGACACAGACCTCTCGGCCTCACAAAACATATGCAACCAACAATGCGTGTAGTTTAGTTGAGTGACTCCTCCAGAGATGGACGTTCACAACGATTCTAGTGAGCAAACGTGGAAAGACTGATTGCGCCCTAAAAACTGCCTAGTCTGCAAGATGACATCTTATAGGTTTTTTGATGATTTATAGGTTTTTTAAATAATACCCGTGCTGCTCCCCTGACTGATAGAAGATGTAGCGATTAACTTAGTGAATAAATAAATTTGTGGCTTTTGACTCTACTGCCATTGTAGAAGTAGGAAAACTTTTATGCATTAGTGTGACAATACCACTAAATAAGTAGTGCGCGTTGTGAACTTAATCACAGTGTTGCTATGCTATAATATTATAGTATTTTGGTTACCTGTAGTCACCGTTCTTGACAGTTACGTCATCAACGCTATCTGAAATAAGTAAAAAGATCGAGTCTCCGTACCATGGGCGGATCTTAATCTTCAGCGCATCTGCTACTCTCTCCAGTACGCATGAATTGGGTAACAGGAGACCGCTGTTTTCACTCTCCTCCTGGAAATGCTCTAATAAATTTAGCACGAGCTGTCGGCCTTCTCCAATGATCGTATTTCCGGGCATTGTACAATTTTATATTGAAGATTGATAACAGGAAAGCTTAAATTGCACGCCGATGTCGAGTAAGTTGTCACTCTGACAAATATGATTGAAAGGGATCTAAAAGGAAATGACACAGTTTTCGAGACGGAGACACACAACTAAAAAACGTATGTCTTTGAGCTTAGCGAACAAACGTTCACACACACATGGGTAGGTTGCTTGAGTATGTATGAGGGACATGGATACACTTATATAAAGGGATACTGGTAGTCTTACTTTGACCCGCCAAGAACGGTGACAGCATCTAAGCCCTAGTATTTTCAAAAATGAATATACTTCGCGAAAATGCGTTATATTTTTCGATTCTGCCGTCTCCAAATCTTCGTGCCTCAAAATGTAAACCTATTGTAGCATTTCAATCGAAATTAAGCAAGAAACGTGATTTCAGAATTTTCATAAAACTTTAGATTACTCGAACTAAAGTCATTGTGACTCAGGTAACTTATTGCCCCAAATGCCTCATATTTCTGGTGGTCAAAACTCAGAGCAAAAAGGTCGATCTTAGGAGTTAGCGCCTTTAGATACACAAAGAAGTTCAGTAGGTGTCCTGTACACCTGGGACATCAAAGTGATTCCTCGTTTCCTTTGTTCGATTAGCACCTACCGTTGTTTTTAGACGCACTTTAGAGCGAGTAATTATTCTCTGGCCCAACAACAAACTTAAGCATGGAGTTGAGACATTTGAAAGATTTCCTCAGTCTGTCACCCTTAACCCCAGCGAGCGCGCGAGGCTAGGGTGTCGAAAATTCGCATTACGTCCGTCACAATGTCCCCAGCCCTTCTTCCCGGCCGACGTTGATTGGCTCTTCTTCTGGTTCGTCACGTCATCACCAGACGAAAATAGAACGCACAAAGACTGGCGCGGCCGCCGTAATGGCACAAGGACACGTAATACAGCCTTGGAAATAAATGGGAAGTAGATTGGGAGATACCGGGAAAATTTGGTGCCATCATAATTATATATTATTGTGGAGAACGCCTCAACCATCCTGCAATTCGGGGAGTAGGTAATCTAAGCTCCGAATTAGAAGCGAACTATTTAATGAAAGAAATGTTATATCAAATATATCATGTTAAAAAAATATATCGCAAGTGGGTCATCAAAAAAAATTCTGGCGAGACTATGATAAATTAAAAATTGAAAAAAGTTGCACAAATAAATTTAATTCTAACCAAAGTATGAAGCGTATAAACTATGCAAACGTTGGATCGTCTATTTCTTCCTGGCGTAACTATGGGATGGGTTATTACGTAAAAAACCTATATAATGTCAAAAAAAACGACAAAATGGTAACTTGCTGTTAGTGTAAAAATAGTTTATTCAGCTATTGCTCGTTGTGAGCATCACCTCAAAAAATGATTCAACGACATGGTCAACGACCATGCTGCAAATCAGTTCGCCACCATGCTTTGTTGGTGGCAGAATGCCGAGATAGTCGGTAGAGTATACGTATATATCTGAGAAGATGTAACAGCAAGAAAATTGGTTGAGTAGTAAGATCGTATCTGCATCATTGTGTGTATTGGTCTGCATGTGTGCAAAATCAGTGATATTTGCTATGTGAAAAAAGTATTACTCAATATGCTGCCTAGATCATAAAAAACATATGTATATGTGGTTTATTCATAGATTTCTCTCGTGCGTTCGATTATGAGCTACTATTTCTCAAACCGCACAGATATGAAGCTGTTTCACTTGTATATTGCACAAAGAAAACTACGCGTTTGCGTTAACGGTACCGAAAGTGAAACATCAAAAATAAACATCGGTGTACCACAGGGTTCAAATCTAGTAAATCTTTTGTTCCAGTTGTATGCTAACGATTTGTCTGGCTTTATATCCGAAGACGGTCCAGTAACGTCTTTGGTATTAGTCCGATGTATAATGTGCTCCTAATCTAAGTAAATATGAAATAACTTGCAATCGTTGGCGTTGCGTTCTCGGCACGGCTGCATCATCGTGAAGACCACTAGCGGGTAACAAACTCCAACTGGTGAATCTGCGGTGGAATCGTCAATGACACACCGCTACATGAGAATATTTATATATGTGGATATTAGGAGTAAGTACCACTTTAGCGTTTTGTAAATGATGACTTGACCTTTTTATACCTACACATTTATTTTTCTGAGTTTCATGATCCTTAAATGTACCACCCATTTCGCCTAACATTTAATTTGTGTTACTCAATCTATGATGGTTCTCTGAATATTTTGTCAAGTAGATTGACTCAGTACTTATGACGCATCGATATACAACAGGCAAGGACTGACAGAACGACTTAAATGAGAAACACGGACTTGTGTGATACAGATCTCACATTAAGCAACAGAAAACATGTCAAGTGAAGTTCTAATATTATCGTGAGTGTAATACTTCTATCGTTTAGGTAGGCGTAGATTTAGAAAATTGATTCAGAAGCGGTATGACAACGTTTCAGAGATTCCTGTCCATCTTCAGACATGGTTTCGAGGGGATGACAATCGGAGGTTGGAAACTGTATGTGGTAAATGGTTGTAAGTTGTTTCATATTTGGTGTCAGTGAAAGACCTTCTATTATTAAGAAACTGCCGATCTCTGTGATACTATGCATCTGTCACACATATTTCCCATACATCTGCCATGGAAATAGAAATACTGTAGATTTGCTTTATATAGTTTGATATGCAGAGGTCGAAATTGTACTTAAGTAAACCTTCACTTCTTCATTTTTTTTTTGAAACATTCAAAGAAGGTGAAGGAAGTATAGAGTCAATCTACTCGACGCCATTATTTTTTTTTATTGAAACCAGAATACTCTTAATTGAATTACTATATAGAAAAGCATGCAGCTTTTTCGACTAATAGAAAAATCATTTTTTCTTCAAATATCGCTTTTTCACAAATAGATATTGAAAAATAAAACGTCGGCGTTAAAAATGTGTTTTTTTTCAATCACACCCAAAATCTATTAGTTATTATATTTCCTTGCTTTTAAGAATACGCCTCTTGTTCTAAAATTGATCATATTTATTCTCATTCTGCTGCATCATCTGGAGTTCACAACTTTTTAACACTCTAGAACGAGATGGTGGTTTGGAAAAATTTTAAATTCCGATTCAGCAGATTCACGATATGGCTGACAAAGAGAATATTTTTCAAACGCAGCACCTCCTTAATTCAGTTTGCAACAAAGTCGCGAAATTGTGCTATTTATAGCCGTTTTCTTGAAATCCTATGTTTGGAAATAGGTCGTAGAGCTGTTTTCCGACCCGCCGTTTGACTTCCGGTATCACTATCCGGTGCTTCCAATCTCGCTAAATCACAACCGATGAACCGATTCCTATCCCCAAGTCGATATCCAATATTCTCTCTACCTGGAAAATAGATCTAGGGACGGCATTTAGTAAGCCAAAGAGTCTAGAGTTCAACTAGAGTTGATATTCATCGCACATTTGGGAAAAGAAATGAAAGTAAAAAGAAATCTACTTTGTTGAAGATTGTTTTCCAGATGATTTATTAAAAAATACCCAAATCATAAATATGAGTTAAGCATGTAGCTCCCCATGCCAGTATACCGTAGGTTAAATGTTGCTCGATCAAGGTATGGTATAAGGTATAGAGATATTTTTCTTTTAAAATGTTTTTAACGTATGTAATTTTATGCGAGACATACCTGACTTTTTTTTAAAATACATATATGAAATATGAACAGCTTAACGCACGTGTGGATCCAGGAATATTCCAAGGTATTTTATATTTGATGCTCTGAATTTCTAATTTCTGACAATTTACGATAAAGGAGATGCCTGTGTAATTTGGAAATATCTAGGATAGGGAGAAAATGGTAAAAAATGTGTTTTAGATAAATAAAGAACTGCTGTGACAAATGCGAAACACAGTCAATCTAAAATATATAATTTATATATATATATACATATATACGTATATAATGTGAAACCATTTTTTTAACTAAAAAAAATTATGCGTTTAAGAGTTTATATATATATATATATATATATAACGTATATAAACTCTTAAACGCATGATTTCTTTTTTTAGTTAAAAAAAATGGTTTCACATTTCTCAGAATCAAATTTACACTGAAAAATAATTCAAAAAATAGGATGTTACATATATGATACAATATGCAACGCATTAAAAAATAATCAAGTTTAAGTTTGCAACTTTATTGGCAAAAATAATGAATACATACAAAAATGCTATTTATATGAAAAACGCGAAAACAGTTATTTTTCTGATTAAAACAGAGGTGTATTTTACACTTGGCACATAAAATATATGTATGCCAATCTTTTACATGTAGGATTTTTGCACCGTCCTCTATTTGACATCCACTCAGGCCAATGATCAAACTCGTCTTTTCTTACATCAAAAGGTGGTATTGTAGTAGCTGGGTTTCTTCGATTCTTTACTTCTAAAGCTCCTTGTATATGAATGCTTGATGGTCGCCCTCTTTTATTTGATCCCTTTCCAATTGTACACAGCGTTTGAACGAGAACAACCCTAAAAGTTTTTTGGTCCATTGGATTAATATTTTTGGTCTAACAGACTTTTTTATAAAGAAGCCATGCGTTTACTATCGCAACATCGATTTAGTGATAAAATAATCTAAAATACCATTTTTCGGACCTCATTTTGATTTTGTGACGCCCGATATGGCTGCCAAACAGATCTACGCTACCCATATGCTTGTTATAAATTGTAACTACTTCGGGGCATTTTATTTCTTTATATTCTTTATTTTTCCGATCAAATCTTCGAACGGTCGTTTCTGGTTGCTGCCCCGAAAATGTAGACAATACACCATCAACATTCCCAACGAACTCAACATGTTTTGTTCTGTTGGTAGTTTGCAATTTGGAATTCTATTTCGTCTTACTGTCCCAAGTGGCAAAATGCCTTGCTTGTGTAATAAACCATAAGTGGCAATGAGGTGAAATAGTTATCAAAGTATATTTTATGTTGCTTGCTAGACGAACTACAACATTTGAGCTAGCACCAAAGTCTGGTTCATTTGTAGGTCTTTCATTTGGATTGTTTTCTTGTCTAGTGTATATTTCAAAGACATAGGCATAACCAGAAACTCCGCATAAAAAAATAATTTGAACCCCCATTTATGTGGCTTATTTGCCATATATTGTTTTAAATGGTGTCTAAGCTTGGTCGCACATATCTGTTCGTCAACAGATAAGCTTTCTTCAATAGGAATCAATAAAAACCTTTCTTGTATTTTTTTTTTATTATTGGTCGAATTTTATGAAGTTTGTCGAATCCTGGTTGGCCTGGAGGAACTTGTGTCTCGTTATTATTGAAATGCAAATTTGCCCGCAATTTTTCAAAAATATTTACTGACATAATCTCATTCACAAAATCACTTCCAGTTACAAATGCCCAGTAGTCTCTAACATTTGTGCAATAGGAAACTGATGTAAAAATGCATATACCTAAAAATTGTTGAACATCTCCACTTTTTATGGACTCCGGCTTATTGGGATTACGTTGAGCGCTATATAGGGAAGATTCTTCTGCAATTTTATCAAAGTGTCATAAAAAAAATTCAAAAACCGGTAGGGCGTATCCAGCTCTAAAATTTCTGTTGGCAGGGTCGTGTCACCAAGGAACTCTTTATCTACTTGAGGAAATGTTATATTAGAGTTTTTCCAAAGGACTTTCTTACTACTCTCCATCTAAGAGTGAGTAGTGCTGGTTAGAGTATTTATTAAGGGTGTAACAGGGGGTGCAACTAAAATTGGGGATTTCCGTGACATATTTCCAGAATCACCTAGAGGCTCTTCAGGCGAACTTTCGTCTGAATAACTTTCACTTAGGTCATTTCGAGATAATTTTGGGTCATCTTCCTGTTCAGAAACTTCCATCTCTATGTCATCTTCACTTTCCAGAAGATTGTTTGCAATATCCAACAGTTCAGCTTCGCTAAGAGACCGTTTTCTTTGATATTCCTGCCATCACACACTTAAAACGCTAAATATCAAAGACCCTTGGCGCAAAATGGGTACGTTAATTATATAAACATGATCTACTTACATGGGTAAAGGTCCACAATAATTTTATTTGTTTATAAATAGAAAAATACCAGTCAAAAATCACTAAATGATTTGGTAAATGTAAGGACGCCTGACTGTACGTGTTCGCTGTCATAAAATAACTCACACTAAATCAAAGAAACGATGAAGACCCTGCTTTTGACCATTTTAAGCTTAAGTACATGTTGTTACACAAATCAAACATGGTATAGTTAGTAAAACTGGTAATAGATTGAGACGCATGTTCCAAACAAGAGGTGTATCAGATATGATACGTTATGCACTTAAGGCTTAAAAACAGTTCCATGTGGGTCGCCACATTTGATCAACATTTCGTTACTAAAATATTTTGATACTGATTGCTATCTGTTGGATAAGTAATGTTCTAGTAGTGAATCCATAAACTGGTGAAAAGAATTCTGCATATCATTTATTAACAACTAAATCTTAGATAAACGAGTGGAGGGTTGCCTTCAGCCACCCCATCTGCTCATCACAAGTGCGTCGCGTTATTTCCTTCATCTTAGATCCACCTCAGAGTTTCAGAAAAGGTTTTTTCGGCAGTGACTTTACTATTCTGAGTCTCTATATTCTGGTATCATCAGCAAAGACCACCCACAATGCCTATGTTCGCACGGTGTCTTTAGGAGATTTGCCTTTAAATCTTCCCTAATTGATTTATTGTCGACTTTGTAGAAGCCCCACGTTTCTACGCCCTAATAATTCGTACAGCTCTGGTAACGACACTGATGAAAAGACTGCTATTTCTTTTCACACATCACTCAGTAAAATTAATGGGCTTTTGAAAAATGATGAAGCTTTACATTATGGGTTGCAGCAGTATTATGTAAATATGTATTTGCAAAGCAGTGGAATCAAAGCCTATGGTGGGATTGTACGTAACATCGGTCAACATATTTTATGGTTTTTGGTTTAATTGAAAAGAGAGGCATTTCAAATGCGGATACGTTATACCGGGTGTTTTACATTCGACTCTCACCATTATGATCTCGGAAAGGATAAGAGATAAGAAGTTGCTAATTAAGGAAATAAAAAAACGGCACTTAGGGCCAATTTCACTAACAACAGTCCGTTATTCTCCACCTATAGGGTAACAGACCGTCAGATACAGCGAATGAGCTTCAAGTTCCAATCAACAAATTTTAGCAACCAATAGCTATGAAATCTGGAAAACAAAATACTGTCAAAGTATGAGATGACAACTTCTCATTGAAACATCACCAGCTTATTGAATATTAAGAAATTACATATAATTCAGTTAAAATTTAAAGAAATGTTGGATTTTTGAATTAAATTCATGTTTTAATTACTATTGTTGATTTTTATTCAGGTTTATATTATTTTCTTCAATTGATATGTGATACTGGATGTTTTTTCCTATAAACCTCTTGCAGATAACCATTAAGCACCTACTTGATGACAGGCTCTACCAAAAGATATTGCTCGTTTCCAAACATTCATTCATTTACTTGCCGTTCATCAGAACCATTATGGCAGCTTAGATTGATATTCCCACAAAACCATTCAGGTTTTTTGATATCCATACATCCATAAAGTTTAATATTTTTCGTTGTTCAGAAACTGAATAAACATCCACACTATATTCACAGCGATTAGAAATTCCCAAATATATGCCTTAAAGCTACCAGCAAACCTAAAACCTGCAAAAAAAACTACAAATTTGCCATATTTTTCTTTTTCGCGAGTACACATTCTAGGTTATATTTATATTAGTCATTATTTGAATACAGCTGATTATTGCATTTCAAGGAGTGACACATGTGTGGGATGTGTCAACTCTTGGTACCAGTCACAAAACATATACTCTGAAGGTTTAATTCCATGCTATTCAATGACAACACGGTGACTTGTGTGGTTGTCAGCGGCCATTTTGTGAGGGTGCGACAGGGTTGCCAGATTGTGCATTAATATCCCGTTTCACCCTCCTCGTCCCAGTGGAGTAAGTTCCGCCAACTGTTGAAATATACTCTACTATGCTTTATAAGACTATTCGTGACATTTTTCCCAAAATCATTGCACAACACGTGAAAAAATGCAAATGAATATTTAAATTTATTTCCATGACGCCGCAAAATAGCTCCGTCGGTACCTTGGTTATACATCTTGACAGTAGGGATGTTCTATACGATCCTATATTTAGAAGTATCAATTCATTTCACGAGAATTGTCATCTTTCGATCCGGACTGTGTCAGAAAGAGTGACTGCCATTTGGCTGCGACATTACCCTGCCAAATCAGACATATCTTTCATCATTTTCAAAGAAATTGTACAAAATCTTCAAATTTGTGAAGTTAGCGAGTTTCAATTCATACGTTGTTATCAGACATGCCCAAATCATCAGTTGCTGCCGTGATATTCATCCCGACCACTGCATCCCCACGGCTAGGCAACCTGTATGTTAAATTTGTATTGATAGGACAGCGTGTTATGCTATAAATCATATGTCACAGTGTTTGTGCACTGATTGCAACGGTTAGATGATACCAAAATATTTTCAGAAATAGGAGATCTTTCCCATTATTTGTGAAACATTTTTCCTAATTTTTTGTCTATGTCCATAGTAATTGCATTATGCATCAGGGAGATGTAGGGATTGACACGTCTTACACATATTATCTGTGTTTTAGGATGAAGAGGAAATAATGTTTTTATTGCTTTGAAGAAATTCATTAACCCATAAATTAATAAATGATTACTATTATGACGTAAAGGAAGATGAGGAATTGGATGGAATGTATTTTATATTCTATTTTCTTGCAAAATACATACAAATCCACATTATTCAACAGGTATGTAATGATAACTTTCAGTATATTGAAGTTGGTAAATTCGAGAGTGCCATGCATTGACAAACGTCCAAATCTGCTGCCAAATTTAACAGCTAGAAAATCGACCTATTATTTGCCGCATTCCCATTCGCTGAGGGGGATAACGGATTGTTAAATGTAAACCTATAACATATATCAAAATACATGAAAGTTGTCCTGTTTTTTCTGTACAAAAGCATCATGTTGGAATCAAAAAGTGGTCTTGTTTATAATACAGTCGAATTTTCACGATTTTATTCAATACTTCAATAGAAATCACTAATATTCAGAGACCTTTGACAGCATTGCATTTCGATAAGGTATTTTCCCATTGGTCTATAATATTAATGTTGGTGAAATTGGGCCTTAGTGTCGCAAATCGTAATATTTCCAAATATAAACGAAAAAGAAAACAAATTTCCCAAAAATTATTTTAATTTCCTATGACTTTAGAGCTGTGACTGCAAAATAAACTGCACACATACATTGCCACTTTTTCTCCTCTACAAAATAGCATAATTCTAATTTCAAGATGTCGTTACGCCTCCTCAGATAGTATAATTATTAAAAAAATGGCGTCAAGTAGATTGACTCTATACTTCCCACGCCTTAAAAACAACTTCTATTATCATTTTCCATGTAGATTAATGGCATTAAAAAGATTTAGGTTTTGTCAGTGCACTATTTGGGCTTTTAGTGAAAAAAAATCCTCAAATTGCAGCAGTATTACCTCACAAAACCATGTAACCTCATTAAATTACACTCCAAGGCACACTGCACAAATACAGGGTCCGTGTAAAGAAAAACCCCAACTTTGCGGACACCCTGTATATAAATAATATCGCGCCCACCTCATATGTGTATATCGCGTCTGCTATCGCTTCACGGCAAATGCGACCAATAGGTATGCGATCCCTCAGTCGGAAGTATTTTCTCAATTTTAAGGGCCAATGTACGAGGAAATCTATGATGTGTGAAATATGTCTAATAGGTAGAATTACTGGAGTTAAAAGTGTATTAATGTACTAACATTAAAAATTGCGATGCACCCTTCCCCACCCACCTACAATCCCTCACCATTTAATTGTATACCCTTAAATTTTCAACTATGATCAGGATCATCTGACACGTTAAAAAACAAAAGTCTACCGGAATAGTTTTCAGGACTAATGTACAGAGAAATCTACGGGTGAAATATGCCTAATAGGTTCTTACAATTACCAATGTTGGGAGCGTATAAATGTATCAGCAAACCCTCCCCGCTCCCAATTTTTTTTACCTCTAAGATTTTTGAAAAATGATCAAGACCCCTGAAACGTCAAAAAAGTTCGAGCGATTTTTACTTTTTTCGTTTCAGGTCTATTTCTCTGTCGCCACTGGAACGACTTTCAAAAACTGCATATCATACAGCACCTATAAAACATAATATCTCATTTTTTGCGATTATAATATTTCCTCGCCCGTAGGTCTGGGAAGTAAAGCACCGAAAAAAGTAAATAGGGTACATAACATTAATGTTTCTTTTTATTCATATCCTACTATTGCTCTTTATTATGCTAATATCAATAAATTCAAAGTATGACTTACAGGCCAAAAGTTCCCAAAACATTTTTAATTCAGTTATAAGCATTGTTTTGTAAAATGTTGACGAATTAAGTTGGTAAAGTTTTAACTGACCAAACCAAAAGAGGCGCAATCAATCTACGAGATTTGGCTAATTAAGAAGCACCATTCTTTAGCTTTTCTATACCTGATTAAACATTTCAATATTCCGTTTAACAGATGTTGGTGCAAAATTTTAAATCGGCTCAACAGTGCCTCAGATACTATAGATAATCCGTATATCCCTGAAAAATGAATTACGGACTATTTTATTTTCAGATATGAAAAAGGTCCATACTACGTACCATTTTACTATGTCCGAGGCCGGAATTCGAACCCGTGAACCCTCAAGCCGGTGTGCTAGAAGCGCGAAGGCGTATCATACCTACCTACTCAACAGCCCACTTTTTGGGAGAAAAGTTGAAAAAGTTCCCATCACCATGGAAAACCCACAAGCCGTCAACTTACGGCAGTAGTAATTTATTAAGAAGTCTTTAGGCGTAATTTCAGTGAACCAGGGAGCCAGTCTTACGTAACAGAACAGCCTTCCACATGAAATATTCACCCTTCAGAGGTCGACCATCGATTGGTGGCCGGTTAGTTAGGGACGATTTTTGTTCATTTAATTCATGTATAAACCACGAAAATAGCTTCCGTCGCCATACAAAAGAGAACTCGCATATACCGGATGTTTCAAATTCGACCCTCACCATTGGGATCTACGAGCGATACGTAATCGTTTAAATGGGGGCAATTGCGTATTTCGGTGACAAAATTTCGCTAAGAAAGTTTCAAAAAAGGACTTGAAGACGGGAAAAAAACGAATTTTCCCAAAATCGGTTTAGTTGTTTCCTGACTTTATTTATAGTGGGATTCAAAAATAAATTCCACAATAACATTGCCACTTTTTCTCCTCTACAGGATGTCATCATCAGAATTTCAATATGACGTTTTCTCTATTTTTCTCAAGCATCAACTTCATTTTTTCTTATGGGCGCTATATTGGATTTTTGCAAAGATGAATAGAGTTTTTAATTCTGATTCCAAAAATGTATAGCGTGTCATATATTGACATTGCCTAACCTAAGTTATTCCAAATAAACAGAACTTCCTAGGTGGCCTGATAATTATTAGATAGTCATTTCTTTCTTATAACAGATCATTTTTATTTTTGCCTGAATTTATTAGAGATGCCATTTCGAAATACATTGCATGTTGTTATAGCCACATGCTCTCGTCTACAAGATGGCGTATACGAATTTTCAATTCAAGTTTCTTCTTTCGACTTCCATCAGAAACTTTGTTTTTTCATGTGGACGCTATATAGGAATTCTGTACATTTAAATATTACTAAGTTTATAATATTACTTTAATTAAATATGTGAGGCATACCTTGATATAAATAAATAATATATATTCATAACTAAATGCAGAATCAAAAATTGTGTTGGATTGCGCAATATTTCAATAGGGTGGGATAATTTGACTAGGTCCTCTAGTAGAGGAGAAAGAGACAATGCTAATATGCAATTTATTTTAAAATCCCATTTCAAATAAAACCATGAAATAAACAACGATGTTTGAATAAATCCGGTATACGAAGCCAATGACTATCTGTTAATTACAATGCATATATAGGAAATTCTATTTTTTGAAATAACTAAGGTTCGTCAATGCCCACATATTATACATTTTTGGAATCAGAAAACGTCATATTAAAATTCTAATAATACCATCTTGTAGAAGAGAAAAAGTGGCAATACTGGCAATGTTGATGTACAATTGATTTTAAAATCAAAGTACAAATAAAGCCAGAAAAGAAATTAAAATATTTTGGGAAAATCCGGTTTTTTCCATCTCTCTCCGGAAGTACTTTACATTTCAAAACTTTCTAAGTGATATCTTGTTAGTTACCTAAATACGCAACTTTTCCTCCATTTAAACCACATATCTCTTACCGTTTCCAAGATCCCAATCGTGAGGGACAAATTTTAAACACCCAGTATGGTACGTCCCAGAAGACAGGAGAGTAATTTTTTGAGAAGCTCATAATTTTTATTCTGCGCTACTTATATGTCTTGTGTGATTATGCACGTTTCGATTATAAGCTGACTCGCATCAATACGAGTACGCCCAGAAAGAAACCAAAGACGGTTCATCATACATGAGAAGTTTTCCTCAAACATCTGGCGGCAGGTTGGTATAACATACAAAAACTGCCACAACGCACAGTGCGAAAACCTGATAAACACTGAAGAAACAATGCATTGCAAATTAACAAACCTCGAACATTATGTTGACCATGTGTCAATTCTATGGGGTCAAGGCTTTAGACGCAGAGACGTTAAGGCTAGCAAGTCAACCGCTTTCTTTTGTAATCTGTAGCTTCACTTCTTTATCTCAGTATTATTCAGAGAGGTTTCTAATAATACCCTTCAAATGCCTTCCTAGAGACAAACTGATCTCTGATTTGGACACACCGACCGTGAAAACCCGTATTTTGAATATGTCCTTGAAGTGACCTTCAGATGCCCTTAAAGTGACTAACTGATCTCTGATTTGACTTAGTAACCAAAAAAGAACTAAATTACATGCGGTTCGGTACAACTGCTCGGCTTCTTTTGAAAATTTCCCTGATATGACCTTCAAATGCATTCATAGATACATACTAATCTCAGATTTGAAATCAGCGACCCAAAAACCTCTAGAAATGGCGTAGGCATTGTTTTTTTAATATTCTCGACCACTGTGCGGCACCAACAAAGTGCATCGACCGGTATGGGGGCCACTAAAATATACAAATGTTTAAGCTTTATAACGATGTACCAATTGAAGAAGTTGGGGTAATAAGATACATAAGCTACATTGACTTTATTTGGAGAAACCTAAGCTATAAGTTTAATGTTTATCCTGGAATCACGTTTCTTGCTTGATTTCGATTGCTACATTTTCAGGAACAGAGATTTTATATGGCTTGGTAGATTGGGATAAAAATGTACTCCAAGGCTAATTTAAAAATGTTTTTTTTAAAAAACATACACGTATAATTTGATTGTTCATTGTCAGACTTGAAACAGCATAGTTCATTAAATTTGATGGTCTCCTTATCTACGTTAAAGTTTTTTTTGACAGTGATAGATATAGAATCAAATGTGTAAAAGTTCTGATTTTCCATTAGGAATGTGACAGATGCGTTCTTTATTTCGAAAAATTATGTCTGTTCCTTAAGACTGAAGGGCATAAAACCATTACAAAATTCCATATTAGTCACGGATTCAAGTTATTTGCGGTCTACTATAAGGATAATGAGATATTTTAAATCATTATCTAGTGGTATTGTGAAACTAATACCAAAAATAGTTTTCCGGCGGAAAAAAGCATATGCCGCGTTTATAATGGTAGTAAAGTCATAAGACACAAATATTTATTCGTCTGCGTTACTATCAGTTGGAGGAGAGTCTCTATCCTGCACACAGTCATCTGAACTAAATCCAGAGCCATCTTTGTTTTCTGTATTACTAAAACATCCATTTTCTTCATTGATTTATTTCCGTTTGGCGCCTATCTTGGAATTTAAGTGGCATAAAAATGTGGCTTTTCTAAAGACATGTAGAAATCATAGCGACATCGAATAGCGAATTGTAGAAAAAAACCAACCTCGAACACAGACACCTACTGCTGTAACATCCAAAAATTATGAAAAGTTCCTATAACAGGAGGAATGTTCAGTTTTCCAAAATACTAAGTAGAAGAACTAAAATCTGGAACGTGCTGTGTATGAAAATCTCTGTCATCGAAGGATCCAAGAAGAAATTCTCGTTACCTTTTTCAGTGCCTAACTTGAGCTTATTTATCTGTGCTCAGTTCATTAGCTTGATAGCGAAAGTGATAATCGGCAGAGAAATGACGGTCTTCAACTATGTTGTTTTCCAAAAATAGAACCAAAGGAACCATAAAAAAGGCTAAACGACGTTCTTTAGTAGAGTAATAAATTCTCCACCCAGTCCAAAAATACTTGTAGGAATATACACAAGAAACAGATTTAGATTTCCAGTCTTAACTTGCAGCTCGGTACATGTGTAGTGTATGTACGTAGTCGTGCCATAAGTTCTGTCCCATGATAATCTCATGATAAAAATGAAACAAGATAAGATATATTTATATGAAAGATATTATTTATTCGACAACATTTTTAGAATTCATAATCAAACAGTTTTATTCAAAATGTCCCCCCTTGGCCTTCACACACTGCTTCAATCTCGCGGGCCACTCATCTATCACTGCACGCACAGCTTCCAAAGGAATAGCTGCCGCTGATCGGATCAAATCCGCTTTCAGGGACTCGATATTACGGTGGGCTTTGGAGCAGGCCAACTGCTCTAGCAGGTCCCACAACTTGTAGTCTAAAGGATTGAGGTCCGGACTCCCTGAGGGCCAATCTTCCGCAGCAATGAACTCTGGCACATTGCTTTCCAGCCAGCGCTGCGTACTCTTAGCCTTGTGAGCGGGGGCGGAATCCTGCTGGTAGACCCAGTGTTGGTTGGCAAACAATGTACCACTTAAAGGCTTGACGATAGGATCCAGTATGTCGCTCTGATAGTTTGCCGCTTTTGTTTTCACGCCCTGTTTACAGAAATGGAGCTGAGTGACCCCTTCGTAGGACACCCCCCACCAAACCATGACTGACGCAGGGTGGTGGCCTCTCTCAACTCTCGGAATGATCTCCGAAGCTTCCTGTGAACTCCTTGCATACACTTTGTCATTTTGTCGGTTGAATTTTTCTTCTATGGTGAAGATTTTCTCATCCGTGAACAAAATCTTTCGGAATCCCCCAGCTGCGTACCTCTCCAAGAGCTTCTTGGATCTTGTCGCCCTGATGTGTCGCAAGGTGGCCGTAAGTCGCTGGCCCGTACGTCTCCGGTAAGCCCCTAGCCCTAGGTCTTGTTTAATGATGCGCGACATCGTCCGGACAGGAATCTTCATTTCCCTGGATAGGATCTTCTGCTTCCGGAGTGGATTCCTTTGAATCCTGGCTTTTACGGCTTTGATGGCTGCTGGAGTCCTTACTTGACGAGGTCTTCCGCTTCTTGGCCTGTCATCAACAGAGGACGTCTCATTGTACCGCTGAATGGTCCTAGACACAAATTTACGCGATATTTGAAGGCCGCGTAAGAGTTCAAAAATCTGACTAGCACTGTGATTACACTTATGTAAAGCTATCACTGCAATACGGTTCTCTGCCTTGCCCCACTCCATCGTTATGCTTCGAGAGATCAATACAAACTGAGGTATATGTAATTACCCGAAAAGCGCTTAATCAACTGACACCACAATGTAAACAATCGGACAAGTATTAACAGGTCTACACTTGTTTGAAAACGAGGGACAGAACTTATGGCATGACTACGTATATTTGAAAAAAATTGTTTTGGAAACGGTTATTTTCAGTAGTGTTATTAGTTACAGTGTAACACTAAACAAATTATATTCGAATTAAATAAGCTGATGTTATGAGATTAGATTTGATTCGACATCGTGAATAGCCAAGAACTTTAAAATACTCTGCACATGTTTATGCGACAACTTTCCACAATATGCATACAGGGTGTTGACGTATGAAATGAAGGTTCATATAAGTGTAAACATCAGGAAATACCATGTCACCCATTACTGTCGGACTGCCCGTCTATCTGTAGATCTGTCGGTCTATCTAACTTTTGACACAAGGTTAAGACTATGTCAAGGACAAGAAAGCTTTGCATAATCAATCCACAAAATGAAAAAATAAGAATCGCTCAAACTGGTTTTTTTGTCGTTTTAGAGGCTCCTGATCATTTTCAGAAAAAATGACAACCTAGTTGATGCCCTTTTTTGCTTATCACAAGGATGTCCAGTTTTAAAATTTCCTAACCTGTTTCACAACATTATTTAATAGATAATGCTTTTTTAAACACCCAATTTATTTAATCACCCTATATAATACTTGTAATTCCATCGAGTAATACTACAACACAGCTAACATCAACAGTCTGTGCAGCACGCACGACAAAATGACGCAACACGACGACCGACAAAACGATTTGATTTCAAAACTGGTATATTTGCGAGTAAATGCTCTTGTTATTTATAGAAAAAAGAAACTTGACATCGTTAGCACACACTTCTGGAGAGCATTCATCCATACAATTTTCACGGTTAATTCGATTCTGTCGGCAAAAGCAGTAATATCAGAAAATAGTTTTCGAGTATAAACTATGCGGTCCCATTTTTAGCCGAACGGTGTTATTCCAAACGGATATCTCAATTTGTCGGAACGGGTCAATATTTTGAGCTAACATTATTTTGTTTCATTTTCCTTTGCACTCAAAGAGCAACGCAAGTACTATCAACTCGTTTTTTTATACAATATAATATAGTTCTTTTCACAGTTTTAGGCGGTTTTACGTTGTCAGTGCTGTACGAAGTAAATAAACAAATCGACTAACTAAACTGTGCGGAGCTGAAGCTCCATAAGAAAGTTGCACACTGGGCAAACCAATCATAAACGCAGCTGCTCTTGCACACATTAATGAATTAATAAAGCGCCATTGCTTTCATTCACCCTCTCAAAATACTCGAATAATTTTGGCAAAAACTTTTGATATTATCGGTTACTTGTATTTACAAGTACTGGTCCATGCTTCCGTCAAAGAACTCTCTTCACCATTTGAGGACATGCTGAATGCTTCTACTCGTTTCCTTTATACTTCACTCAACTGGCGATGAATTTCTATAGTCAACGTTTTTGTGTGCAAAAATCGGATGACCGCACGAATTTCGCATAGCTGTCAGGCCGGTACTAAGCATCGCCAATAGGCGCATCTTGTTGGGATCAGTGGTGGGGGAGCCAACAAACATGATGGTTACAGCGTTGGAAACCCTATTTTTGAAACTACCCTCGTAGGTTGTCGAAAACATTTTTGAAATGGCTAGACGAAGCTAAAGAATGAATGTCTCAGTTTACACAAACGTTCGTGCATAGAGGCATATTGCATATGGATTGTGAGGAAGATAGACGTTTAAAATTGATACGGGTAGTTTTAGTGTGAATAGCAGAAAACTACGAAACGAACTATAGAGACACGAAATCGACGAAAATGCAGTATATTATGAGGGATGCTATACAACTGTCATATAGTTCCACTCAAGTTTTAGAATGGATTGCTTTGACAAAAATGGCGTCAAGTAGGTTGACTTTGCACGTCCCATGCTACACCGTCATCAGGTCATAAAGGATTAGGTTCAGCACAAGTTAGACATTTCGTTCGTTGTCTCAGAGACCAAGCCTAGACCATGCAGATGAGTTGGCAAAGAAGAACGAAACAGCTGTCCATGTTGGGCTATCTTTGGTCGGATGGACGAAAGCAACATGTTCAAGGTAGACCCTTTTGAGAAAAAAATTAGTTATAGACATGTATAACAGGGAAATCAAACGGATCAAGTAAGTCCAAAAGGCATAAACAAAAATATCCCGGATACTTAACCGCATGACGCATCAGGGCACTTACAGGTTCAGCACAAGTTAGACTTTTCGTTCGTTGTCTCAGAGACCAAGCCTAGACCATGCAGATGAGTTGCCAAAGAAGAACGAAACAGCTGTCCATGTTGGGCTGTCTTTGATCGAATGGACGAAAGCAACATGTTCAAGGTAGACCCTTTTGAGAAAAAAATTAGTTATAGACATGTATAACAGGGAAATCAAACGGATCAAGTAAGTCCAAAAGGCATAAACAAAAATATCCCGGATACTTAACCGCATGACGCATCAGGGCTCTTCTGAAGATCGGCACGTCTGTCGGTGAACGCAGAAGAAGGGACGCATATCAAAAACATTTATCTATCGTTCTAAGTCTTAAGTGCCAAAAAGGTGCGTGGAATTGCCGAGATTGAGAGCGTATGAATAAAACAACATCAAAAAATTGATATATACTCTCCCCCACCCCTTACAACCTCCAACCCCCAATTATTTCCCATTCCCATACAATTTTAGCCTAAAAATGATCAACAGCCTCCGAAATGTTAGAAACGAAGCTCTGGCGCTTCATAGTTTTTGGCCTTTTACTCCGCCGCCACCGATTTTCAAACACTACAACGCTTTTTCGTCCTCGGCATAGTAGTACCCTTGTGGAGGAATTTCATGTAAGTCCGAGCAGTATTTTGCAAGCTATAGACAGAATGACAAACAGCCAGACCAACAGACTAACTGACAGACATATAGCATTCAAAAAAGTAATATCTCATTTTCGAAATTTTTGTCGTCTCCCCTCCAAGCACCCAAACGTAATCGTACATTGAGATCTTCCCAAAACGAAGCATATTTATTTTGTTAGAGGCATCAATATCATCACTTAGATGCGTTCTCGTAACAAAAGTTGACATAGATACTGAGAACATGAGATATGTTTTGCTTTATGAAAATAAGTCTATTCTATATCAGATATATTTTACATGCATATTTATAAAAATAATTGATGGCAAATTGCTGTTATAAATATGTCTCCGCAAACATGCGGTTACACCGCACAACAACGGTTACATTATAATTAAATTACAAACACTCTCTTTGTTCTCATAGCATTTTTCTCATCAGGATTATATGAGTAATATAATGTGGACTGAATAGATACTATAACAAGATAAACCATCAGACAGCAATCATGTCCTTTCAGTGCATCTTGTCAAATAAGATATTACCAAATGGACACTCGTACTTATAAAAAGTTGAATTTTAACAAAGAGATACTCGTTCAAACTTATCAATAACTGTTGCCAGAAAAATAGGCCTAAGTAAGTTGACTATGTACTTCCCAGGTAAAGCTGTCATTAATTCTTCTCTTCTGAGAAGTCAGCTAAGAACATGTATAACAATTAAATGACCTTCCTCCTCCTCCTGAGACAAATTCCTGCGAGCGCATATGATTGCTGCTATGACTAATCCCGCGTGGAAGACGATATTGACTTGCACAGCATTCAGCCCACAGCAGCACGGAAGCGTCTGTCGACTGCGACGCACGACCGTTAGCCGGAACATGACGCACATATCGACAAGCAACTGTTGAGAATTTGAAGGGTAAATGTACGGGTACAAACATGATGAGTAGAATATGTTTAATAGGTGCGTAGAATTACTAGGGTTGAACGTATAAATATACCAACGTCAAATATTGAAATATACCCTCCCCCACCCCCTGCAACCTCTAACCCCGAATTTTTAAGCCCTACAAAGATTTTTCCGAAAATGATCAGGAGCCTCTGAAACGTCGTCTCAGCGATTTTTTATATTTTATGCGTGTTTTGCCTTTTTCTCCGCCGCCACTGGATCTTTTTCAGCTAGAAGTAACCTTGTGTGAAAATTTCATATCAATCTGAGCGGTACGTTCCAAGTTATAGGCCAAGGATTGGCGGACAGACAGACCGACAGAAAGACACACCGACTGAAATAAATGACATGGTTTTTCGTGATGTACATGTCATATAACATCCAAAAAATATATCTCATTTAAGAATTTTTTCGCGATTACAGTACCTCCCCGCCAGTAGCTTATCTGTTCAGAGCTGGAATTATCTTCCGACATCCAATATTTTTAAGTTGCCTCTAGACAGTGAGGAGCTGATAAAATTTGGCCCGAAGGCCTTTCCTAACGTTTGTCCGTTAATACGGCCCAAAGGAAGGAAATCCGGCTAATCGATGACACTTCATCAACACACAATCTTAAGCAGCTTTTGTTCGGGGTCACATCAGTTTCTTCTCGATATATCAACGGAATGCATTTCTTTGTTCTCTATTCACGATGCCATCAGCTTCTCAGACTTCTAAGATGACCCTTCAGAATTTTGATCTTGCTCGCTTTGTATACGATTCCTAGGAAGAGCGCATCCGTAACAGCGAGTATATTGAGTAAACAACAACTTGAGAGAAAGGAAAAATGTGAAGCCGACCTAACCAATTAGTCTGCTGTCAACCAACTTTCAGGATTGACTGTTAGAGTCAAATTGAGTCCTACCTACGCCACTGTTCCTATGTTCTTTCAAGATGCTTGATGCCCCATCTGACTGCGTTCAAGTGAAACAAACTGGATTGGTAAGGTTATCCCCAGTTGCTTTCCAGTCGCACCACGCCGTCTCGTGGGCACTTACCAGGGTATCACCGCGAGAGGATAGCAACCTCTATGCGATTCTTCGGATGAGCGCATCCGTAACAGCGAATATGTTTAGTAACCAACAACTTGAGTGAGAGGAAAATTTAATGCTGGCTGGAAAGCGATTAGAGATACCTTACCAATCCGGTTTGTTTCACTTGAACGCCACCAGTTAAGGCATCAAGCAGCCTGAAGGAACAGAGCTGCTTTCCAGTGACCCAAATGTGAGTTACTGTGAGTGACTCAGTAGTGTTTAACACCAATGTCGCTCCAATGTACTTTGTGTTCAATTTCTAGAGCAGTTCAGGTGCATATAACTCTCAAACCAAAAACCACTAGAATGCAGCGCGGAGAAACAGTGACGTGGGTACTGTAGACTAATTGGAGTCGGATCTGCGGAATAGAGGAGACTAGGGTTCGAATCCCGGCGGTGTCCATTTTTAGATTATATAATTCAAGCCTTACTTCCTCAGCTGCTCAAGTATTAGAAAAATAAATCGATAGAACGCAGACCGATAACACCACGCTCTCCAATTCAATAAATCCGTCTCACAATACAGTCTAGTTTCCTTAAGGACAGATACAGCGCGGCGTCTTCCATGAAATATTCGAGTATTTTTCTAAAATCCAGGATTGCCGAACTTCTCGTAATATCCCGAAAGATATTGCTGAAGCGTTGGCTTATAATAACCGCCACTCAATGGAGTCCTTCCCTACACAATGCAATCGAAGTTCCTTTCAAGTCGAACTTTTAAGCTTTTCACAAATTGAAAGCATACCTACAGGCGTGACTTTAATCTGAAACCAAACCGTCAAGCAGCACGGACAATAACAATCAGCAAATATACAGGGTGACTTTGAAGTTGAGTCATTAATTTTCAGATAATGATTGTAGAAGGAAGATAAACCAAAATATGTGTGTAAAAATAAAAAAAAATTAAAAAAAAATGTTTACCTTGTTTCATAAAGTATCCTCCCGACAAGTATTTCAGTGCGGACCTGTATTTGATCGTGAGGTCCCCTGTGAGGACTTAAGTCACCTGATTCACGAGCCCGTTGTACTACATTAACAAAGGCACGAGGGGTTGGTTGCACTCGATTGGGAAACCAATCCGCATAAACATGTGCCATTTTTTATTTCGTTTGAGCCACGCAACAGACACTATTCACACGCGTTACCGACTGACACTGACTGTATGTATAACTGAACTGAATAAAATAATTGTAAAAACATCGTTCCAAATTCTTTCACTTTTTTGTTTCCGATGCGATGAACCGATAAAGCGGATTATATCCGTTGTTGCCAAACACGAGCACATGATATTATTATTGAGACAGGGCGGTACTCAAACTTCCAAAGGGCTATAACTTTGTTACTTTAATTTTAACAGAAAAATGGTAAAAGAAAAACATTTCTTTTGATCAGATCTACTCACTGTTAAAATAAATGACTCAACTTCGAAGTCACCCTGTATAGCCGCCTCTTTCAAGGCTTCTGCAGCTTGTTTAATTGTCCACAAGAAGCTAATATTAAGGAAGCTTCACACAACACAGCAGTTTGATTTAGATCGATGTTCAGGAGCAGCAATAAGGAATTAAGGTACAATTCTCATTACTAAATCACCACTAACATATGAAACATAAGTTTTAAGAAAGAATGTATGCTTTGTCAACGAAATAAGTAAATTTTAATAAAATATCAATACTAAGGGTTAATTATACATCTTTTGATAATATGAAAACGAATCTACAAAAATGACGGCGAACCATGATCTTCAATAGCATGCAACTGCTGTTCATTTGGGCTTCCCATCCTTTCCCAGCGAATGATGTATTCGAGATGTTGTCTTATCTTGGTACATAATTCTTAACGTTATTATGTTCTAACCATTTTAGAGCTCTCCTGACATAATGACAGGAAGCGAGCTCAGGTCAAAATATCATACCATTCTGATGATGGTGTTGGTAAAGTTATGCAGTTTTGGTCAGCATTTTTGGGGATCGGCGTCCACAACTTTTCGTCGAACTCGACCAACATAGGGTGCTAAACCCCAGCCTCATAAATCGCACACTAGACTAAAACTTTGTCAGCATTATTATCTGCAAACTGAGAAATAGGCTCATCAAAATGGATAGATACAATACAACACTTCCTGTTCGAATAAAAAATTGGACTGCAGCCACAAGTGTAGCGAAATACGCCCATAAAAACCTTTTAGTTCACTTTTTGTCACCCCTACAGGGCTGGCACACAGTGCGATACGCCACCTCCGTCTATTCGCTTTTAAGACTTAAGACAAAGATAAAAATATTTTCGATACCCGCACCAAGCGCAACGAAAATAAGTCTTAAGCATGTCGCATTTGCTTTGAATTTTGATTCATTTGGACAATTTCCAATATCGCAGGCGTAAAATCCATTGTTATCTACGCCTTAGAATCCTGCTACATCCAGCTATTCGATCGAGTTGTACCTTAATGTACTTCTTTTTAAAAAATGCACGTCATTTCTGAACAAAGTTCTCAACACGTTTTTGTGAGAGACCCTAAAATGGCAAACTAGCTTTCGACTTGACATTCCAGTTATGTCTTACGTCTTGGGCGAGTTCTACCAGTCTGTTAACCCTATTTTCTGATAAATGGTGTTTCAGATTTTTGCAAATTAATTCAAGATTTATTCTCTCCGTTGCCCTATAAATGCTGGCCTGGTTAACATGTTGATATCTGAATTAGTTCACAATTTCAGCTTTGAATAACCGTCCAGAAGTTATAGATCCTCTTGCGGATTTCAAAGTCGTTTTTGAACAATTTGACGTTCATCTATGACAATACACAATTTGTTCACCTGCAATTTGACGTTCATCTATGACAATACACAATTTGTTCACCTGTTTTATGTAGCTAGATAAGACATCAACATCGGGTAGTGATTTTAGGACAAACTTTTTCTCAAAACTTTTGTCCCATACTTTATTCATTGTTAAGACTGAAATGATACCCTACCTCTTGTATTTCAAATAACTACCTCAAAGGTTTTATTCAGGATAACTCCCACTCAATATAGTCGTTGATCTTCACAAGTAGAACTTTCAGGCTTTTCACAAGTTGAAAGCGTCACAGAACCATTTGAACCATTCCGCGTCACGTCACTTGATTACTTCTGGTGCAACCCGTTCGGTACCACACTGACTGTAAGCTCATCGCGCGTCGGACCTCAATCTATTGTGCTTATGTCGCGTGATTTTGACCTGAGACCTGCAACCAACGAGAGACCCAGTCAGCCGTGGCTCGATCTAAGCGTCTGTGGCGTCGTCGGTCGCAGCCTGCTGGATGTCCTTCCTTCCGTCGCGGGTCCACGGCAGGCAAGCAAGCAGCAGTCGCAAGATCGATAGGCGCGCGCTGCAGGATTGAAAGCAGGATCCTGCTACACCGCGATGTGGAGCGACGAGCCTCTGCGGAGGCAGCAGGAGCAGCAACCGCAGGAACCTGTACAGGTGGGCGATGCGATGCTGCTAAAGCACCCTGAGGATTCCCAGAGAAAGAGAGAGAATTTTAGTGCAACAATAATAACAAATCTTTAAGCCTTCCCTTACGTTATTCTTGACAGTGACAGCAAATAAGGATGTTTGAAAAAACAAGAGTTTTTATTCTGAAAGGGACATGTTTGCTTTCCGTCTCCTGTTCCACCGCAGACACCGCTGTTTCGTGCTCATTAGCAGCTCGTTAGTGCAATATAGCGCTTAGGTCTTGTCGTGGAGACAGACGAAATGGAAAGCAAACAAGTAGATGTGGCATTTTGAAAAACTCGAAATAATGTGCGCAAGTGCGGTTGGTTACAAACATGTTCTTTTCAGATGTATCTATTATGCATATACCGGATGTTTCAAATTCGACCCTCACCATTGGGATCTCGAAAACGGCAAGAGGTCGAAGTCGTTTAAATGTGGGCAAAGTTGCGTATCTATGTAACTCACAAAATGCCGCTTAGAAAGTTTCGATAACCAAAGTACTTCCGAAAAGAGACAAGAAAGTAAACAAACAAACGAATCTCCCCAAAGTCGTTTTAATTGTTGTATTGTCAATAATTCGTAAGATAATAATGCTTTCAAGTCGACTCTATTTCTGTAACTTATTCCAATGTCAAAAAATAATATTACATACAGTGAAATTCCCCTTCGCGGACACCCCTCTTACACGGACACCTTTCAACGGACAGTTTCTCATGGTTCCGACCAACTCTCATATAATTTGCATTTGACGGACATTCTCTTGAACGGACGCCGACACGAGAAAATGTTTTCCTAACCGGACAAAAAAACAAAATAAAAAGGAACGCCTTGTCTTATTTTTTCTGTAGAGAGTATCGCTATTGCATTTCTCAATCGTGCAGCACACGATCTTCGCTGGGACTTTTTCGAGTAAGCCGGGGATTCACCCACCTTAATCTTGCGGTACAAACGCAGTCTATGTGGTGCATTTCCGCCTGGCGTGAATAAGAGAATTCCCCGAATTGGTCGGGGATTTACCGTTCTTATTATTTGGGTACACGCTTTCTATTAAATGTCCAAAAACATTAATATAAATGACATTCCTGTAACTTGGAAATGCAATAATAAGCTTGGATAATAAGACCTGTTATGACAGAGTGGGGTTGCAAGACCTAGATTGGAAAATGACTAAAGAAAAAAGAAACATTTAGACAAACAAACGGCATTCGCTTAAGTAACACAAAAATCTCATTTTTGCCCTCTAAGTGTACATCAGCTTGTCAACCACATGACCAATAGATTATAAGAGTTTTAAAACTCATTACCGAAGTCTAACACTCAAACACCTGGTAGTAAACATTGAAAGTGCTGGCATGGCTTTTGAGTTTATTTGGCAAAAACCGCTTGGGACCAAGTAATCAAAGAAACAGTGCAAAATTGCTTCCGCAAAGCTGGGTTTAAGCATGAAAATATGCAAAGTGAAAACCAGTTAAATGAGGCTGATACACCTGACCCAGAAGATGACACCACTCAAAGTACGTATATATCGTCAAAACTAAGAATTTATGGAAATTGACTGATAATGAAACCGTTTATGATTTTTCGAACCTAGATGAAACTTTGTATACTAAGTGACATATAAATCCGAACACCCAGTTTAAATGGTTTTATTTTAATAAAAGTTGGTGAATGTATTTATCTTACTGTAAATAACAAGTAAAAAAATTTTCAGCCTTATCAGTTGGACATTCCGGTTTTTATACTGCTTTTTTTTAATACACCAACGCTCTAAAAATGAATATTTCAGCCGCAGTAAAGAATCAACGTTAGCGGATTTTGGTTCTTGACATCCTTTACGATCGGTTACGATGCCTAGAGTACGGAGACCTGTACGATTTCGTCAACTTAGTGAGTTTGATAGGGGCCGTATAGTGGGACTTCGGGAAGCTGGACTTTCTTTTCGGGCAATTGCAGTTAGAGTGCAAAGAAGTGTAGACACTGTGGTTAGGTGTTGAAAGGCATGGCTTCGAGAAGGCCGTACGCAAACAGCAAGGGGCACTGGACGCCGCCGTAGAACAACAGACCGTGAAGATCGCCGCCTAAGATTATTGGCCTTAAGGGACCGTTTCTCCACTACCAGGTCCATTGCAAATGAATGGTTTGCAGAACACGGAAGACCTATTGGCATGCGAAGTGTTTACCGACGAATGAGAAGTTTTGGCTTGTTTTCATACCGGCCACATTGGGTCCTCCCTTTAACTCGAGAACACCGACGTAATCGCCTTGAGTGGTGCAGACAACGGTCACTCTGGTATCAGGAATGGAATAGTATGGTCTTTAGTGACGAGTCTCGATTTTGTTTAGGCATGCACGATGGTCGTGCCAGGGTTAGAAGGCGACGTGGTGAAAGGAGGAATCCACAGTTTTTTGTTGAAAGACATGTTCATCACACTGTTGGAGTTCTGGTTTGGGGTGCTATAGCTTACGGTTCCAGGTCACCTTTAATCTTCATAAGAGGTAACACGAACGCGCAGCGTTATATCCACGAAGTTCTAGAACCCCATCTTTTACCCTATCTTAACACCCTGGTAGATCCAACTTTCCAACTAGATAATGCCCGAGCCCGACCACATGTTGCAAGAGTCACAATAGACTTCTTTCAACATAATGATGTCACATTGTTACCATGGCCACCAAGATCTCCCGACTTATCCCCAATTGAGCACGTGTAGGATATGATGGGTAGGAGATTGCTCAATTTGCAACGTCCTCCTCAGACTCTAGAAGCACTTCGAGAGGAGTTGGTGGTTGCCTGGAATGAGATACCATGAGGACATTGACCACCTGATCAGAAGCATGCATAGGCGCGTTGGAGAATGCGTAGCACATCAGGGTGCATCACACATTATTAAAGGTCAAAGGGCTTTAAAGCAGTGCAATCATTTTGAAATTTTTCTCATTTACTTATTATGCTTCATTAAGTACATACAAAATTTTATTAAAATGAAACCATTTAAACTGGGTGTTCGGATTTATATGTCACTTAGTATATGTTGAAGATCCAGATTCAGGAAAATCCAGTTGAAATTTTCTTTCCGAACATTCTCGATGTCGATGAGGTTCTAGTGCCAACAGAAACTATTCCAAATTATGGTAGAGCTACTACCAAGCAGCTCAAAACTTTTGTCGAAAATCGGGGAGATACAGAGTCTTTGGAGCTTCTTTCTAAATTAAAAATACAATTTCAAGACGGCATTTTAAAGAAAAAGAGGAGACAAACGACTATATATGAATTTTTGCGTCCTTAAAGTGACTTTTAATTTCATTGTTTTGTGTTACTACATATATGTATGTAGATACATATTATATTACTTATACATATTATGTACTTTGTATATATCTAAAGGTAACAAACCTTTTTTTCTTCAGTTTAAAGTTTTTTGTTCATTTTAAAAACATTTATATACATACCTATACGTTTTATATGTCCCAGTTTCTTCAATATAATAATTTTTCATTAAAACACGATTTTTGTGATGTTTCTTTTATACGGACACCCCTCTTGAACGGACACTTCAAGTCGGTCCTTAGAGATTTCACTAAACATTGTTTTTAAAAATGACCTTTATAGACCTGCCGTATTTTGAAAATATTTCACGCAACATGTGAAATGTGAAATCATATCGGCAAATCAGGTATGTCCAATATGCTAATTTTATCTCTATTTGTATCTGTATTGAGTAAACAATGCCAAGATATCACTGATTTCGTTACCAGAACACTACGAGTGCACCTTTTCAGGCACTTTCGGTCTGTTATTGATAATAATGAAATTACTAAAATTACCTGTGCCTTTCTCTCATATACTTTAACTAATTTTCTATTTCTTATCAGTATATTAAATATCTAGTGTTTTATAATGTATTAGTCTGAACCTAACACAACATAAGTTTCATGTTTTATCGAATCTTAACAAGTGTTTCAATTGAATATTCACCCTAGTGTATGGGAATGTGAAGAGGAATAAATAAAATAAAAAACACATTTTTTAAAACAAGGTTTTATTCAGTCATTAATAAAATGAACTGAACATATAAAAATACTTTTTACTTCCCATGACTACTGGCGGGGAAGTATTTGAGAATGAAGTATTCCCTTTTTTGGATGTTATATGACATGTACATCACGAAAAACTATGTCACTCATTTCCGTCGCATCTGTCTATCTGCCTTTATGTCGGTCTTTCCGCTAATCTTAGAGCCTATAACTTGCGAAGTTATCGGATTTCGATGACATTTTTACACAATGTTACTACTATGTCAAGGACGCAAAATATATATATGATAGTTTTTGAGAATCGGTCCAGTGGCGGCAGAGAAAAAGGCCAAAAAACAAGATATTAAAATCATAGGGATTACTACGGTAATAATGAATCGCCATTTTGAAGCATAAGCCATATTGGATTTAAAATAGCGGCAGTTGATTCATTTTGTATTGTCAGGCAAACCAAACCTGTGTACTAAACTTCAGCTCACTTGCTTACGGTTGACTGGTTCAAAATTCAGTTCCAAGATTGGTCCCACACATACAAACAGGTCAAGTTAATAAATATGAGCTAGTAATAATAAAAAACAAACTGTCACCTGGAATACAGATAAACAAAATATTTTGTCATCGAAAATGTCAGTTGTACTTGAAAATAGCCACCGAGGTGGACTAAACGTCGTGTCAGTCAACACAGTAATTGAAACATTTGTGGTTTTATTTAGCGGCCAGACAAACATACAGGGTTTGTCCGGAAAGTAATAGGACTGAGTCGATTTAAAAAAATTTATTGAGCCAATAGTTACAAATAGTTAAAAACTTTCAAAATAGGCTCCTTCTGCGTCGATGCAGCGCTGCCAGCGCGATTTCCAAGCATTGAAGGCGTCACGGAAGGCATTCTCCGGAATAGCCTTGAGAGCCGCGGTGCATGCTGCTTGCATCCCCTCTGTCGTCTCAAAATGATTGCCTTTCATCGGTCTTTTCAGGCGAGGAAACAAAAAAAAGTCTGGGGGGGCACATCTGGGCTGTAGGGCGGCTGCGGAAGCGTTGGGATGCCGGCCTTGGTCAGGTAGCTGTTAACAAGAAAGCGGTGTGAGCCGAGGCGTTGTCGTGGTGCAACCTCCAGTCGGCTGCGATGTCTTGTCGGACCCGACTGACCCTTCGTTTGAGTCTCCTGAGCACTTCCACGTGAAACTTGGCATTGACGGTTTGTTCAGGAGGAACAAATTCATGGTGGATGATGCCTTTGATGTCAAAAAAGACAATGAGCTTCGTTTTCACTTTAGATTTGCTCATTCTTCCCTTTTTTGGGCGAGGAGACGCCGTCGTGTGCCACTCGGAAGATTGCCTCTTTGTCTCGGGATCATACTCAAAGATCCACGACTCGTCACCTGTGATTACGTTATTCAAAAATTGGGGGTCACTTTCACACATGTTCAAATTTTCTTGGCACACTTTCATTCGTCGCAATTTCTGGTCGTCAGTGAGCACTTTTGGGACCATCTTCGCGCACACCTTGCGCTTGTTCAAATGCTGTGTCACAATGTCATGAACCACAGATTTTGGTAAATTTAACATCTGGGCAATTAAACGAATACTTAGTCGACGGTCTGAGTTCAAAACTTTGCGCACACGAGTCACATTATCGGTGTTTGTTGAAGTCGAAGGTCTTCCAGCACGGTCTTCATCAGCGACCTCTTCCCGGACCTCCAAAAAGGCCTGGCGCCACCGAAACACACCACTTCTTGCTAAAGCAAAACCTGGGTAAGCCTGCTTGATCATATCAAACGTCTCTGTCGCAGATTTACCGAGTTTCACACAGAATTTAATCTCGTACCTCTGCTCTAAGGAACGCTGCATTTTCGGCTTGCACCACTCACAGAAACACGTCGCGCGTAAATGCCTGTCCTGACTCTCCAAGTGCAAGTTTTCCTAGGCAAAAACAACACCATTATGAAAGATGTGTATTTTACAATTGCATCCACCTAATCAACAATTTACCAAGATATCTAAGAGATATCTCAAATTATAAGTTTAAGTAACGAAAAAACGAAAACGTAAAGAAATTTCTATAACACAGCTGCCTGTATGCTGTTTAAGACTTTTTATTTTACACATTTTAAATTGTCCTTATCATGAGAAGGTCATACTTCTTTTTTTCAACTGTAATTTTTAATATTTCTTCAATTATTTTTTCCTTCTTTGACTTGTCACATATATTAATTTACTAAAATTTGATCGATAAATATCTATCTATCTAATTTGATGCAATTCTAGAAAATCGGCCCTTGAAATGCTCTCCTATTGGAGGATTGTTTATTATAAAAGAACTGGTTGAATGAGTAATACAATTTATTAACGGATTCTACCTAAAGATGTACAACCATATACTGTATTCCGGTATCCAAAGAGATCTAAAAGATACCAGCGCCATCTATGAGAGAAAACACAACAATAAATTTAGGAATCTACTTTAAAAAGAGTGTTTGGATCTTCAATCTCTTTCTGGCCTCTTTAATTAGGTATGTTCAGGTGGAATACGATAATCCATGTCGCTCGCACTGTAGATAATTTCTATGTTCCAATTATGTAACATTCGGTCGAATTCATCTGGTTTATTTTTCTACTGTTCATGGAATTCAATCATAATGTTGTACCTACCGGTGTATATTTAGCCAAATTTTCGTTCCACTCTCACTCTTGCTCGATGGATCGTGAAAAATATTTATTTTACATGGATGATGTATATTTATTTTTGTTGCAAAGGCGAGTTTCTCAAGCATTAAAAATTGTTTGTTTTGTTTGATACGCTTAATTAACAGCAGGTGTCGTCTATGAGAGAGCAAAAAAGGTTGATGGAATTTTTCGGAATTCATACAAATCGAATCGGATTTGTGATGTAAGATGTACAGAGTGATTTCTAAGAAACCTATGATAAGGGGATTGACTTTAAGTAAATTCGTAATAGTTACTTATGTATCTAGGGCGTACAGTGGGCGCTCACGGCCCCATGAATAAAATGAACTGGCCAATGTGCATAAGCACGTATCACTCGATCACATCCGAGATACCAAAATTTTTAAGAATTCATCCAAGACCGACTATTGAGTAGTTAGGGATCGACCGACATCCACACGTATATCTGAAAGGTTAATAAGAATCTTTAGAAACGACTACGTTTTGAATAAAAAAGTTAAATTGCGGCAAAGCAGCACCGATAACGTAAAAAAGGAATTGAAGAAAAATACTCTCTATTTCTTTGGTACGGCATTTCAAGTACTACCTTTTCGCATATTTTATTTGTTGTTACTGCTTAGAGTTGACGCTGTTCGATTCAAAAACACGAGTTTGTTTACTTCTTCCTAAATTAACAGTATGTGGAACTGTCCTAGGTCCTCGACTATCTTCACCCAGATTGCTTAGACACGTGTTGTATACCATTAAAATGCCTGAATTAATAAAATTATCAGGATTTCATTAATTACAAACCTCCGACAGGTACAACCTTGCGAACCGCCTTATTACTGGGCGACGAGTGCCAGTTACTCTATCCTCCCGTCAATGCCCCGAAAGGGTCTCACGACCCTCTTTTTACCTGCTTTTCCCTTGAAAATGAAGAAAATATATACCAGATCCACCCCGCTCCACCGCTCCGCTGAAAAATCCGCTCATACTATGAAATGAGAAAATGCATAACTTCAATGGTCATCGAATACCAATTAAAATATAATACTTAAACGGAACTGCAGTTTGCACATATAAATTTATGGGCCCGCACTAGTTGCAATAATTACATTGCCGACTTAGCTTCCGTCCGCAGAAGTGTACACCTCAATTATATACTGCTCGTCCAGGGACTAACTTCACTGTCCTACACCTGCCAGTACTGATTATGCTCTGCATTCCTGATACGTGACCTCCGAAAAACGATGTTGACCCCATTTCTTTTTTTTAATTGTAACCCGCATAAACATCATAATGATTTAATAATTTCTTAACAGAACATCGTTGTCCACCACTACCTGACTGCAGTGTCCTTCCTCGTAAGTCTCACTTCATGATCATATAGTTCTTTGCATCATCTCTATACATCAATCTTATCAGTGAGCTAGCTTGACCCTTCTCTTTATCTTTATCCAACTACACTTATCATTTCTGAAACTCGCTCATACAACATTCCATCGCGCACTCGAGTAACATGTACTCAACAAATTACAACCATCACTCTCAACTATAAAAACTTTCACCCATCTCAACTTTTAATACATCTCATCGCATCGGAGCATGCAAACAGACCTGCTCAAAGCTCATGTCAAACAAGTCAAGTTGGATATCTCAGTGTTCATTTCGCTTTTACGCCAACTACAAGTTTGCAAAGCATCTGTCCGGAGATCGGTAATCGCACGCCTCGCAAAACATGTTTGCGTATGTCCAGCCACACGTTCCGTCGGACATTGTTTCGCCCAAAAGTTTCACTACATGTTTTCGTCGCATCAGTTTGCAGTTCACGAAAGGGCATACGTTACTTTTTAAACGACTGAGACCACTAAGGCACTTAGAAAATGCCAATTTCATTTCTTCATGATACACACAATACACATGATTTCGGAATCGCACGAAATCAAACTCACGTAGGCCGAAAGGACGAGTGAGTCTATCTTACTTTCTGATGTTATAAATCGTTAAAATTAAAATTATCAGGATTTCATTAAATACGAAGCTCCGGCGGGTCCAACCATGCGTACCGCCTTGTAGCTGGAAGCCGAATGCCTGCTAAGCTGTCCTCCCCTGTCGACGCCTCGAAAGGGTCTTGAAAATAACCAAAAGACAAACCAGAAGTAAACAACTTGGAACCAATAAACATAAATACATTATCGCTCTTGAAGGGACCGATAGCACACGATATAAAAGCTACTACTCTGATGGAAATAATGAGGACGACGTGGACGTTCTAGATACTCGAACATACTCGCCGAGTATCATTCGTTCACAGTAAACTGACATCAAATAGACAATTACGTTATTGCTGAAGGAATGTGCCAGTTTCGATTTTCATATGCGGTGTTTTCATCAACTAAGTTAACATACACACCACGCGACGCCTGATTTGAATACTGAATCACATAACCATAGTACCACAAAGCGCTTTGATGTAGGAGAGGAGGGATCGTGAAGACTCGCCAGAGTAGGTTCTGTACCTAAGCCTGGGAAAACAGAACCTACAAGTCTGATGTATTTCCTGCTAAAGACTTTAGAGAAACTGCTAGGTAGACATACGGAATAATGGTCTGGTAAACCGTCCTCTGCATTCGGACGAGTAGGCCTACATAGCATGCAAACGGCGCTACATCAACTGGTACAGACAGCAGAATATGCGCTAGAAACCAAGGAAGTGCTACTGTGAACTTAGACATACAGGGTGCTTTCAACAACACAACTCTGAATTCAATCTCCAGAGCAACGAGGAGAACTGGCTTCCATGGAACAACATGCATGTGGATACTGGTATATTCCACTGATATGAAAGAGACCTTAGTGGCTTAATTCAGCTGAAGATGTTCGCAGGGGGTTGTACCCATTACAGTGGAACCTGGTAGTGAATAAATTAATAAGAGAAATAGGCCAAGACGGATACGGAACGCTAGGATATGCAGATGACCTCGTTATCATATCGCAAGGAAAATTCAACACCACAATCAGAGACATAATGCGAAGGGCTCCGAATGTGGTCACAATATCGACACCAACGAAGGTTTAAACATAAGTCCATCAAATACATCCATAGTTGCTCTCACTAGAAGGAAGAAATTAGAGGGGTTAAAACCTTTATGCCTTCTTGGAGAACAGTTACCGCTGCCGGGAAAAATCAAGTACCTGGAGGTAATGCTAGACTCCAAACTGACTTGGAATCCGCAAAAAAGCATTAAAATAGTGCATGCAATTCCATGGTGCATTGGTGTTTGTAAGACCCATGATAACATAAGCATCTCTGGTGTGGTGGCCAAAGATGAGACAACGCTCTGATATTGCAGAATTAGGCAAGGTACCAAGACTTGCCAGGCTGTCGATAAAAGGTGGAATGAAGAGCGCTCCAAATGCAGCACTTGGGCTACAGAATGGGCTGCTCTAGGCTACAGTTACAGACAAATAGAAGACATGAGGATCTTGGTTACAATCTAATAAGGTAACGTGTGGTTGACGCGAGAAAAGACCACATAGTTCCCAGTGTTGTATATAAAAAGAATCCTCGAGACCAGACACCATACTACGAGTAGGAGATGGAACGGAATAGCAAAGGCACAACCTGAAAGGGAAAATTACCTGTTACACAGACGGGTCATTTCAGGCAGACAGGTATGCAATCTTACATTGCGTAAGAGTAAATAATAATCGAACGTACGATAATAAAAGGATCGCAATATACACTGAACAGCCTTACCGTTAAAAAGCCCTAGAGTGATATTTGCACTGATTTGTGAATGCCAACAAGAACACACTGGTCAAATAAAATAAAGTAACCTTGATTCAGGTGCCAGGACATTTAGGTAACGCAGAAAATGAATGAGCGGATGAGCTCGCAATGAAATAATCATCAACACCCTTTGCAGGCTCAGAACCTGCCTTGGAGGTGCCAAAAACCACAACAAGCAACGAAATCAAAGAACGGATATGAAACCAGCACAAGGAATATTGGCACTAAGTGACTGGATTCAGGCATGGGAAAGAATTTATCTTGAAGACATGTTGTAATACACTCAATGGGTAGGAACCATCTCCGTGTAGTTGCAGGCATTCTAACAAGCATAGTGGCCAGCGCAAAATAAGGCTGTACGATGGATACCTTAGCTGCAGACAATGCGGAAAAGGGGCAGAATCAGCCTTACATGACTTATGTGAGTGCGACTCATTGGACACGAAAGACCTCAACTCTTCGGGAAACCAAAACTAGTACCAGCAGGAACACTGTACCAACTAGTGTAAAGCACTAGACTGCTGGATTGGGTACTATAAATTCGTGGAGCTAGGTAAAATACAATACGCCCAATAGGCTTTAGTGTCTATAAGCTCTGTAAAAGAAAGTCCCAAGAGTGAGGATTCCCTGTATAAGTAAGTATTTTAATTAATTGTATCAGTGCTTTTCAATTCCACACGGCGCATTTTTTGGAGTTTTCAACATTTTCGTACAGTATTGACCGTAGTGCTTTCAAATCAAATAAGATGTGCTACAAACTAGCAAGTGGCAATTTCGAATTATTTAGATTTTCCGTATCTCCATGATGTTATAGGAAAATAAAGGCAAGACGATGAAATTAAGTAGATATTCTTGAATTTGGTAGGATCACTCAATGTAAGTGCTGTGAACCGATCTCTGATCAAAAACTTTCACCACACATTTCCGTCGTCAATCAAGTAATCGCTGGTTGTAAGAGCGGTGTCCGTGGGAGCTTAGCGTGTCATAGTGTTTGTAAGTCTGTCAGGCCTGGTAACTCGGTAACCAGGCAATTTTAAGTAAAAAAAGGGAGGAAGTGAGATAAGGAAGGGAGAGATTTAAAGGAAGAAGACAAATCTTTTAGGACAGGGAGCATATAGGCATTGTTAAAATCACTCTGATTTTGATATGATTTTTGTAAGCATTTGGCAGAATGCTCTAATTTTGGTTGTTCTAAGTTCACGAAGTAATTTTGATTCCCATGCGAGCGGCAGGCTTTCGTGCATACGAACAGAGGGTTCCTGTGCGATTACGCCTGGCTATAGCCCCGCTGCGCTTTGGTTAAGTGACATCAAGGTCTCTAAGCAGGGTTTTATTGGAAACACACTATGGGGCGTCAGTAATAGTACGTAACGTTCCGCTTGGCAGAACCTGCAGATTTATAATAATAATAATAATAAGCACTGTATGGCTTGACCATAACGCTGGCCATGGGAAACAACTTCATCCAGCATAACTACAAAATGGTCGTGAAACGTAGGAAATTTTAAATCACTGCTCTCCGCTGTCCAAGAAACTTCAAACATGATCTAAAATTAAATGTCTGATATAACAGAGATTGTATTCATCATCAAAAACGCAACGGCAAAGATCATGTATCGGTAGATATCAGTAATAACAATTCAGTGAAAATGTGAATGACCCATATACTGTTCATATACAGTTTCTTGAATTCATTTTTTCTTTTGATCAGTGTTAAAAAAGTTTGATTAAGCCCTAGAACATGAGTTTAATTTGAATATTGTGTGAGAGCGGACACGACCTCTTGGACTACGATGCCAATCCTTCTTACAAGGACGTTTGTAGCTTTATCACATCGATTAAAGTTCAACTGTAGAAGCGTATGTTCGAAATAGCTGTAGCCCTACAGAAAACTAGGTTGCGGCAACTGCAGACGCTACTTAACAAAAGACTAGTACACCCCCTTTCAGGATGATCAAAGGAGTTCAAAGTCGTCATTAGAACTTTGGTGTTGGAGTACCTTATGCGATCTGCTATTTAATCCCACTATAAATCGTAAATTGAACGGTTTCCTAAGGGAGGCGATTTTCACTAGATTCCTTAGAGGTTGAAAAATAGAGGCAAGTGGAATTACTCAGTTCTTTCATACACACGAGATCTGTTTTTCACTGATATCTAATAAAAATAAGTAGAAATATGTCCCGATACTACTTCTCCAGCTTCTAATTTATCAGTGGGTAGATGCGGTTGACGGCAATATAATCAAAATTCATTTCTAATTCAATTGAAAGCGTTTGAGTGAGATTTTTTACAATAACGCCTGTATTTCAATTTGGCTTATGAACCTGTTTTGCAATTCAAATAAAGTTTGTCCTTCACCACTAGACTATTTATTATAAGCAATGCACTTATGATGCACACATTCACCAAAATATTACTAATCGTTTTGACATGTACATTCACCCAACTTTAAAAATCTAATACTCGAGCCGGAACTTTCTCCGCAAGCTCAACTTTTAAAATCCATTACTTCGTGCAATAGCTGAAACAGAGCAACTATGTCGTAAATATGTATCCGAAAGGAAGTTTTAGAGGGTCTCACTCACTTTAAACCTAAACAACATTCAGCCTTTCGCAACATTCTTGTACAGGGCTTACCCATTAGGGATTAGGGTTTGACTACTTGAATCGATTTTCAAGCTATTTGACTTGACATCAAGTCGAGTAGTTTTTACGTCTGTCTGTCAAGTACTCTATTTGTCACAAGTTTCAGAAAAACAATACATACTGAACATCATCGTATAACAAGTAATAGAACGATAAAACATTCGCTAACCACTACTTAAAGACACAGGAGGATCCTAACGGATTTATAATGGTGGTAAAATTAAAAATGATAACTAATCGGATTTGGAACCACACTCCTATATCATGATAATTATTTGTAAGTTGTGGCTGTTATACCACATGTACTAGTAAAATAGCTAAAGATGTATGGACATTGTGTTTTAAAAAACATGTAAAATTAGATGTCGAGTTGCTTTCTTTTTGGTTCGGTTTTTCAATCGCAGGTTAACTATGACTTTGATCTTAACTTATAGTTATCCACGAAAGAGCGTTTTCCAATATCATGTTTATAGTAAAACGGTAGTTAACTTTAACCAGAAAACCATCTATGAGTTAACTAGAAATTCTGCGGTTAAATAGCAATACCTGACGTTTGTTGACACAGACTTTGCCGTTTATTCAAAAATTTACAAATGCATCTGAATTTATTGATAAATATAAATCAAAGCTTAAACATGTCTATGGATTACGAAGTATAGCAGAGACGAAGAGGCAAGATGGCCAAAAATAATCGGCCGAAATTTGACGACCTGAATTTCCTTGCAAGATTTCATCTTGCAAATAGGAAACTGAGCCACTTTTTTTGCTCTCTATACTAACATAATTTCCATATCTTATGAGAAAATGTTAACTCTTTTTTTATGTTCACTATCTCCATGCTAGAAAGAAGTTTTTGATGAATTCTAGCAACAGGAATAGCCGCTTCTCCGCTACAGAAGACCTTTACTTTTGGGTTTTGGATTATAAAAGTGATGCTAAAAAAGCTGACAGACACGATATTTACAAACTTAATTATATTTTCACAATCTCACAAACCGTTATTTTCCACCAATAGGGTACGAGTACCAAACAGACCGTCAAATATACCCAATGAGCCTCAATATCTCTCCGTCAGATTTTTTGGCAGCAAATAGCATCAATGTACTCAAAACAAAACACTGAAATATGAAGTGAAAGCTTGTCACTGAAATATTATCAGTTTATTAAATATTATGAAATTATATGAAATTGAGCAATAATTTTTAAAAAATGCTTAATGTCTGAGTAAAATCCATTTTTTCCAGTTTAGTTGAAGGTTTCTCCATGTTTATTGCAACTTTTGTAATCCATATATTATTATACCAGCTTAACATCACCTACCGTGTGTTTATAGTGTATCCTACATTTGCAAACTTGCACTTCCAAACCCTTACATGAAAAAGCCTTTTCACTCAAATTTTTGTTAGGTGTTGCGTTTCTACACATTCATACACTTCTTTCCAGTTCCTCAACAACGTTTTGACACCACTGGTCCGAAACTATTCAAGATTTTTAACATTCTTACATGCAATTGCAGTTGCAGTTTTTTGTTTTGATTTCAGTGTATAATCAGTCGCACCATCGGTGATGGCACATGGTACACTCAACATAACCACGGGGGTTATTGCAGATTTAACGTGTACAGGAAAGTGTAAAGCCGCGTACAGACCGAAAATCCAACGCCGAGCAAACGAATTCAGGCACATGTGGCGTTGGCGTTTATTGTTGGAAGGTATTCGAATGTGCTCGTCTACACCTAATTTAGTTTCGAGTTGGACCGCGTTGGGTAAAGTTCGGTGCTACAAATAAACGGCTAAATACTAGACGCGTAATAGATCCTGTCCAGACCAAATCAAACCTCCCTTTGATGTACCGATCAAGGAGCGAACGCAATCGAACGCCAACGCCGACGTCGGAAACCTTTGGCTTATGTTGGCTCGCGCCGTACACACTGACTCCAAATCTGTAACCACATGTGCCATAATTTGCGTTGGAATCTCGGTCTGTATGCGGCGTTATATGTAATTCTGCACAAAAAAAAATCTTGGACGGAACACTTTTTACACGGAAATTTGTTCTTCCAAAATTCCATTCTCCACAAATACCTCGACGTCAAATAACACAACAAGTGACGACAAAACATAGACTACAGTGACGTTGGAGGATAGACCTCAAATAGAAGATTGATTATCGATCACAGGATGGAATGGATGTCCTGCGTTGCCATATTTCGCCACCTGAGAGGTGTATAGTATAGTCACATCGTGGTTGATTGATTTTGAAATATATTAGCATCTCAATTATATACGTTAGAGCTCAAAAATTATATTGCAGTGAAAAAAAATCAAAAAGATATAAAAATTCTGTTCGAACATATATATATATATATAACTTGAGACGTGGTCTTTGTCGTCTAGACCAGTTAGGTGAAAAATTAAAGCTTCCGCCTTTTGTTGGGTACTTCGACAAAATTTAAGCAAAGAGAACTCTTTATACTTTTTTAATTCTCTCTAGCTTTCAATGGACTTTGCCATCATCATCAGGAGCTGCAATTACAATGATAAAAGTAGCAACAAAAGTGTAAAATGAATTTAAATTGACTCAACTTACAGTAGTATGTGAGGATGTTGCTAATTGTTGTTTACGTATAGGATGAGGGAAACGTCCAGTAACATGGTGAGAGCTGGATACATGGTACAATGGTCAAAATTATATAAAATATGACAAGAACAAGTTAAAGACAGATTAAAAGTTATTTAAAAACATTAGAGCATTACATCGTGAAGCCACTTGAAGATTGCACAAAATGGTGGTCATGAAAAAATGAGTGAGATGAACTTTTGACAGAAGGCCGAAGGTTATCAATGTCTGTGTTGAAAGATGGAACGAATTGTGGGCGTTTGTCAAAACGTTGCCAAATCACTTCAGATGATGTGATTTTCAGAATGTTATGTAAGAAATTGTTAAACCGACCAGAGGCAGTTGAATAAACTATATTTTAATTAATGGGAATTTAAATTAACAATTATTAATAAATCGTGAGAAGAGAATTATTAGATTTTGAGTGGAATGAAATTTACTGGTGGAATCGGCCAAAACACAGATTCTATTTATGGTTGTGAAGAGTCGAAATTTGGGGAGATATGTAAGTTCTTGATAAAGAAAAACACCTTTCCAAACGTTTATTCCTGGAAATGTCCCACATTTTCATGAATAGCAACTGTATCAACAAAAAGACAGATGTTAAACAACTGAGTGTCATTTACTCATATTTGCTAAACTGCGAAAAATTGGAGAACTTACATATCTCCCCAAATTTCGACTCTTCACAACCATAAATAGAATCTGTGTTTTGGCCGATTCCACCAATAAATTTCATTCCACTCAAAATCTAATAATTCTCTTCTCACGATTTATTAATAATTGTTAATTTAAATTCCCATTAATTAAAATATAGTTTATTCAACTGCCTATGGTCGGTTTAACAATTTCTTACATAACATTCTGAAAATCACATCATCTGAAGTGATTTGGCAACGTTTTGGCACACGCCCACAATTCGTTCCATCTTTCAACACAGACATTGACAACCTTCGGCCTTCTGTCAAAAGTTCATCTCACTCATTATTCCATGACCACCATTTTGTGCAATCATCAAGTGGCTTCACGATGTAATGCTCTAATGTTTTTAAATAATTTTTAATCTGTTTTTAACTTGTTCTTGTCATATTTTATATAATTTTGACATTTGAAATTAGTGTCTAATAATATTAGTGCTGGAAAAATGCATATGTGATGAGTGGAATGCATTGGAACAGTTCAAAAATATGAATGAATCGTTTCCACTTAATCTCGACTGAAAGGCTGGAATATCCTTTTTTTTATGTTTCTATATTTTTTGTGGTAGTGTTGCATAAAGTAGTTTGTTCGCGAACTAGTTCCTAGAGCTAGAATCGTAAGCCTGAGATTCGCTTTGCTTCTGTGCTTCAGAGATATTGTGTTTTCTTCTGATAAAACTAGTGCAGCATTTGTGTTTTGTGTGTGTTCCCCCCTGGCAGTGCGGATAGTGATTCAGTTATTTTCGTCTCACCGGTCAGTATGCCTAAAATGTCCCAACGCTATCCTATGAGTGATCTTATAACAGCTTGTGTTCTTGACATTGCTATTTTAACATTCAAAAAAGCACTTATTCGACACGATAGCGCAAATTGTTAATAACACATGCTATTATATCTCTCATATCCCACCAAATTTCTATATACATATATAAAACTTTATCAATCTCAGCTTTATATGTTGAGCTGGATATGTTGCGGGGTATTATTGCACAATCTGGAAACCATAGCGCACCCTCAGAAATGGCCGCTGACATGACATAAGTTAGGCGAGTTGCTTTTTAATAGCGTGGACCGTGAAATTAAACTTCAGTATATATGTTTTGTGTACCCACCAGTCAAAAAACTTAACCACCAATATTTTATTACTATTATAATTTGTTTAGCTCTTATTTTTCAGGAATTACTAATAATTTTATGTCTATGTCTATAGTACTCGTAATTCCATTATGCACCACGGAGATGTAGGGATTGACACGTTTTACACATACCGGTATTTTAGGATAGAGATATACTGTTTTCACGGCTTTGAAGAAATTCATTAGCCCATAAATTGATAATAAATGATTATTACTATGATGTAACGAAAGATGAGGAATTGGTTGGAATACGTTTTATATTCTTTTTTAATGCAAAATACAAACAAATCCGCATATTTCAACAGGTATGTAGCTATAATGATAACATGCAAACATTCAGTATATTGAACTTAAAAAATTCGAGATTGCCGTGCATTAACAAACCAAACCTTTTATTATATTTAACAGTTAGAAAATCGACCTATTATTTGTCGCATTCCCATTGGCTAAAGAGATAAACGACCTATTATATGTAAATTTATAAAAAAAAAGCAAAATACATGAAAGTTGTCCTGTTTTCTCTGTACAAAAGCATCATGTTGGAATCAAAAAGTGCTCTTGTTTATAATACAGTCGCCTTTTCGCGATTTTATTCAATATTTTAATAGAAATCACTGATATTCAGAGACCTTTGACAGCTGCTACCTTATTGGTGGAAGCCCCCGACAAATTTGAATCATCGTGAAATCGACCCTTAGCGTATTGGTTGACCTATGTAGTTTTGATTAGACAATGCATTCGCCAACTTCTTTACTACATTTGTACAAGCAATGTTTGACAAGCCTTACATTGTTTGACGAAGATTATATTCAAATTTCGACTATTTTGTAAAAGTCCATTAAAAAAAGACGAGCTGTCATGTATGAATGTGTGACAGACAGCACGAGGGTATAACTTCTGGCAAATTAACTGGCACTGTTAAAATACTCGAAAAACACAATTACTGGCAACTACAAGTTGACTCTCAGGTTATAATTAATTGACCAGAAAGTTAATTTGCCATTGAAAAACCGGGCCTTTGAGGGAGTTTAATATTAATTTGTTTTTATATTTATTGAAAACCTGTGTTGTGTGCTCGCGCTATACGAAAATATACTTTTCATAGTTGGCAATGCGTGGCCCAAAGGGCAAAAACACTATCTGGTTTTTTGTTTGACAACGCTGTTTACCTGCATCATTTTAGATGGCACTGTAATGAACAATTTTCGATTTTCTGAGTGATTATTTGCATTAAAATACAAAATACGGCTTATCGGTTGTACAAATATACTGAGTGGCAAAAAAAGGTAAACACCTACGTATGTTCAGCCGAATTTAATAATTTTTGGCATATATGTTCAGTGTCTCTTACTAGTGAAATTATTAAATTTTCAGCTTGATTCGTCAACTGACTACAGAAGCTGGTTCAATAATGTGTTGAGGATCCACGATTTCTTATACTCATTGGCACGCCTGCGCATCGTGCTGATAAGGTGGTCGATATCCTGTTGGGGTATCTCATTCCAGGCTACTGCAACTTCAGGAGTAAGAGCTGCTAAAGTCTGTGGAGGGAGTTGCAAATTCAAGAACCTGCGACCTATCATGTCCCAGACATGATCAGTTGGAGATAGGTCAGGTGATTGTAGTGGCCAAGGTAAACGGTTGATGCGATGTTGAACCATGACGGCTAACGATGCTCTGGCAGCATGCGGTCTGGCATTGTCTTGCTGAAAAATCGGGTTTTGGATGGTGTTTAGATATGGAATGAGATGAGGCTCCACTACTTCGTGAATATAGCGTCGGGCTACTCGTATCATATTGCCTCTGATGAAAATTAGTGGTGATCTGCTACCATAAGCATCCTGACCATTTTATCACTTGATGTTTATGGCAAGACAAATCGATGTGTAAAATATACTTGAATTCTAATAAACATACGTAGGTGTTTACCATTTTTTGTCATTCAGTATATCACTGAGGCAAATATGCCGAATACATCTGTCAGGGATGAACTTCATCCCGTATCGTATAGCGTATCGGAATTTTCAATAAAGTCTGTCTCTTCACATTATCGAAACCTCACTGAAGTCAAAGCACGTTTCGTACATTCCACGGCTGAGAGCATCTCTGTCTTCCGGCAGCCATTTTGTCGAAAAACAATGCAACAGCTAATTCGACAGCGGTCCTGGGGTCATGTCAGCACCAATTAGCCCTGAACGTATTCCCGTCTTGGCTGCCTGAGTACGGTTCATCTTCCTGTCGGAATCACCCGGTAATAATTGTTCCTTTCAAAGTACATTACGGTGGTGGGACTACAAATCCTGATTGAATGCTGGTCGTATGTCTTTGTTCTATGATGCAATGGTCGGTGATACACAAAGGTATCTTGGAAGAATGGAAAGGAGATGTCATCTAGGCATTATATATTTAAGATATATTTATTTTAATAAAGTCGGAATTGAATGATATTTATTCAGTGACAAAAAAAAATAGAATACCCGGTAAAAGTGATTATATTTAAATAAAAGTTTGCATACAGTAAGACATGAACCAGAGGAATACCTGGTGATGATGGGTGATGAAACAGGATTATCGATCTGACAGCTATCTCTTACCAAATAGGTAAGATCAGCACGTGTTTAAACGATATCAGCTGTTTTGTGGACGCTATGTCTTTATTACATCTCTCTCAAAAATTTATTCGCCTTGTCTTCTATTGGTATAACTACTCTTTACTAATACTTTGACGCAAAAGCGCCTTACAAAAATAAATGACATGAAGATTCGTTTTAAAGAACTGACTTGCCTGGTAGAACATGGTATTCATATTTAGCATGATTCGAGTCAGCGAGTTTTTATTTTTCCCTTTTATTAATTAGATTTGGAATCTGCCTACAAATAGTTGCAAATTCGGTAAAATAACAAATGACTAAATCGAATTGCCCTGTACGTTCACCCATAGAGGTTCACATATGGTTGGCCACCTGAACCCATCGCCGGGTCGCTTTTTGGTAAGGCTGAGACCACACAAAGTTCAGTTGTTTACCGAGTTATATTATGCTAGCCTCCAGCTTACCTCTTTCTACTTCCCACGCCTACTGGCGGTGAAGTATTGTTATAGCGAAAATTTTCGAAAATGAGATATGTTTTTTGGATGTTATATGACATGTACATCACGACAAATCATGTCACTCATTTCCATCGGTCTGTCTGTCGTCCGCTAATCTTATAACCGCCTATAACTTGAGATATACCGCTCGGATTTCGATGAAATTTTTACGCAATGTTACCACCATGCCAGGACGCAAACGCTTTGCAGTTTTTGAAAATCGGTGCATTGGCGACACAGAAATACTTGCACTTAAAAAAATTGGGGGTGGAGGGTTTGTCTCAATTTTTTGTTGCTGGTACATTTATACGCTCCTAACATTAATAATTATTCGCACCTATTAGACATATTTTTTTCCCTGTACATTAGCCCTGAAAACTATTCTCGGGAGACGGATCGCGAACCTATCGGCCGCGACTGATGCTGACGTCATGCGCCGACCGAAATCATATTGTTTTCTATGATCTGGCCACGTCTGGCCAAGTTAGGTATCGGGGAGAGCCGACGTTTCCATATGCACTACCTGCAGGGCAGGGAAATTGTAATGAGCTGATAAGGGCAATGCGTGGGAAGCGCACAATCAACCTACTTGACGCCACTTTTTTTGGTCAGGAGGAAGCTTATGTAGACACTGTCTGCTTGCTGCATTTCGGGTGGTGAGTAGCGTTGCGCTAAGTTTACTTACCAAAGGGATTTAGTTATCTTACTCTCAGCATCGTACGTATACAACCTAACAATAATTAGAAAGCTATTGTTGTTTTTTTGATCTATTTTTATTATTTTACACCTCGCTCAGCATCAACCGCCTCACTACTGGTTGAAGTCACTTGCCCTCGCTTACAAACCTGGCAAAATTGGCATCACTGAGCATCGCGCCAAGTTTTAATTCCAGCTGTCTATGGTACCCAACCTATTGGCCACATTCGAGTAGATGACTAGTAGTATCCTCCTCTTCGTTGCAATATAAGCAGTTCGCGTACTATATATGCCATACTTTTTTCATATAGCTATAAAAACAACCATGTCCTGTGACAAACTGTACACATGCACCAAGTTTTAATCAGCCGTCTAGGCCATGCGCCATGACCAGTTACATTCCATCTCTCCTGCCATCTAATAAGAAGTGCCTCTCTTTCGCTGTATTTTGCTTATAGTGAGCAAATTTTTCCTCAGCATCAAATCAATTGGGATATCAGCGACCACAAGTAGTGCATCCATCAACATCGCTGACTAGGCGCAGACCTCGCGCAGTATTACCTTTCGTTGGCTTCTGAGTATTAGTTGCTCATATACCGTTTTCCTCGAGGCATTGCCATACACAGGAGCTCAGTATAGCATAATCTAGTTTTCCACCCCTGCCAATATCCTACCGCTCTCACTACTGACACTTAGCCATATCAGAGATGAAACGACCTTATTTACCTTATCAGTGATGCGCCTTATGTTCAATCATTTTCAAATCATTGTCGAGCCACAGACTCAGGTACTTAATCCCAGTTTAGCTTGGAATCTCGGCGTTTTCAATCTTAACAGCCGATGTAGTTCTGTTTGCCAGAGAAAGTAATCCTCATGTCACCATATGCCGAAAGCCTTTCTAGTTTACCCCGGAAGCATCTGCAACCGAAGAACCCCATCGTAGAACACGTTCCATAGAAGCAGCCCTAGGACAGAGTCCTGCGGCACTCCCATGGTTACCTTCATCGTCTTTTGTCCTACCAAGAGTCTTCTAATTAACATAATTCTTTCTCATGATCAATAGATGGCTACCCCAGCTTCTCGAAAGCTTGCATCTTGTCACTAAATCTACCTCCTGTGGTATAGCCTCAGCCTTAGAGTCGGACGAATGCAAAACGGACTGTTGCCTGAGCGAGAAAATAGGGGTGAGGGGGTTAAAGTGTGGAGATCGATAACATCACGCTGGTGTCGGCGTTGTAAAATGTACCATATATAGTTAGCATTAGGATTTTCTTTGCTCGAAGAGAGAACACGTCAGGAAGATGAGAGGGAGAATGTAAGCGCAGCCTGTTAGTCGATTTTGTGCGGTTCAAGAGATCGTCGCTGACAGTTCAGTCAGACATAATTTGTACAGGGTGAATATCATTAAGGAATCACAGTGTGTGGGTGACGAAATGTACGGGGTAAAGCATGGTCTGTACTCTTAATAAATGCGCCAAAAAGAAATCTTAGTGAAATACGTCAACGCAAGGGCCATCTAATACTAGAATCGACCACTATAAGAGTTAACAGCAGCTACCTATTGGAACTGTAAAGATATTTCAGTTCAAGTCGACAGACGAGGCTTTTTCATACCGAAGCAGCCTCGTATGCAGAAGACTGAATACCGGGGCAACGCAGCCGCTACAAGGAGCTTTTTTGACAGGGGAAAGCCTTCATAGCCACTCTCAGGCATAAAAACTCGACAGTATTGCCCTGCCGGCCCTTCCTGCCAGAAGTGTGAGATTCTCCAGAAATACTCACTAACACCCCTCAGTCGTTCGCCACACATCCAACAACGGTAATGCTTGCAGCATTTCTTCATAGTGGGTAGCGTTGCGCTAGGTTCTCATACCGAAGGTATTAGTTTTCTATTATCTACACACATACATACTTTTATACATATGTATAGTACATATACAACCAAGCAAAATAAAAACCTACTATTGGTTCCTTGGTCCATTTTGTTCTGCCGTACCTTACTCAACATCATTCGCCTCACTATTGGTTGGATATCAACAACCCATTTTCCCTCGCGTATATGGGCGGTAAAATTTTCAGCAGTGAGCCTCTCGCCGAGCGTCAGTTCTGGTAGTCAACCCACCTATCGCACTGAAGTAGGTAATTAGGAGTATCCTCCTCTCAATTGCAATATACGCAGTTCGCGTGCTCTCTCTTTCCTACCCTCTTCAGGTAGCTGTCAGAAGAATGGCCTGTGAGGAACTGTGGGTCTATACCCTATAATCTATCTGCACCTCTCCCTTGTCAATCCAAGTTTTAATATCTGGGATCAACCTTCTGATCCATGCAGCATGGCCAGTTACATCCTACCTCTCTTGCAATCTGACAAAAAACACCTCTCTTTCGACTCTTGTAGCTTCGACGCCCTTTTTATAGAACGCACATCTCTCCACAGCCAGCAAAAATCAATTGGCGGGATACCAGCCCCACCAGCAGTGCATCGGTCAACACCGTTCTGTATTCTGTATTTGTTTTTCCTCAAGGTCTTGTTATATATAGAGGCTCCGTACAGCATAATCGAATTTGCCGCCCCTGTCAAAATCCTGCGCCTCTCACTACTGGGGCCTCCGCCAGATGGCATTTGCAGTATCAGAGATGCAACGACCTTACGAGTATCTACCTTGTCAGTGCCACTGGTGCGCCTTATAAGTTCAATCATTTTCAGATCTTTGTCAAGCCACACCCAGATACATAATTGCATTTTGGCTCCGAATCTCGGAATTATAAAGTCTTACAGCTAATGAAGTCAGCTTATATGAGCCGGAAGGTATATCTACTTCGTTCTTCTCAGGAGCCAACCTCAAGCCATTTTCTTCCATCCATATGGTAATTCTCGTGATTCCGTATGCCAAGAGTCCTTCAAGTGTATCTCTCTCCTTGCTAGTCACTATCATCGCAAGGTCGTCAGCATACCCTATCAAGCTAATTCCCGGCAGAATCTGTAACCGAAGAACCCCATCGTAGAACACATGCCAAAGCAACGGCCCTAGGATGGAGCCCTGCGGCACTCCCATGGTTACCGCATCGCCTTTTGCCCCACCATAGGTACTTTTACCAACTGTGCCACTGCACTAAGTGCATCCATCGCAGACTTTCCCTTTCTAAAGCCATATTGCGAGAGAGACAGCCCGTTCTAGTAGCTTTCCAAAAGAACTCAGCATACACAGAGGTCTATATTTGACTTCTCCATCGGTGGGTTTCGGACGTTTAGAGATGAGTACCAAACCTCCTTCCAACCTAAAAACTACCTAGTCTGCAAGATGACATTTTATAGGTTTTTTTGACGTTTTATAGGTTTTTTACATAATACCCGTGCCGCTGCCTTCGCCACGATCAAGGAGTCCGGACTACCCCTAGAGAGCCACCCACGTTAGAACAGACTCTGTCAATATTATCTCGTAGGATGATTCTCGCCTTTGGGATTGGTTACCCAATTTTGGTCAATCATCCGGAGAGACCGGTAGTTATCGACCGCCATTTCCTCGTCAGTTATATAATAATGGAGTGCACTACCAAGAGGGGGGGGGGGTGACAGTTGTGTATGAGAGGCTATATCTTGCGCGTCAATACACCTTACACCCCGCTACAAGGAGTTTAGAGACTTTATTAATCCGATTTTTGAAGTTCTACACTGTCATGATGGGAGGCCGACGTCAGGAGGCTCTGTCTGTTGGGCTCATCGCGCGGCGGCATTATGGAAGAGAGCTCTCAGGACCAGAGCCCGTAGACATGGCGGTAGAAAAGAGGCCGATCGCCTACGGCCCGTCGGTGCGAAAGAGTCCCAAGACTGTCCGTTAGAGAAGAGTCATCGATCAGTTGTACAGCCCCCAACGTAGTCGGGGCAGCAGCATTCCAAACAAGTGAGCAGTGCTCGAGGCTAGGCCTTATCTGGGCCTGGTACCGAGTAAAAATGTTTTTACCAGCAGCTGCCGCGATTGACTGGATGTGTTCGTGTCAGATCATCACAATGACTTGCCATTGAAAACTGATAATACTGCTTTTCTTCGTCTGACTAATACAGGGCCAGCCATGTACTCGTACAGCGCTGATTCATGCTAAGTTACAATTATCACCACGGTCCAGGTATCTAGGTGGGACAACGAACAAAATCAAGTATCTTCTATCAGAGGTATAAGAAATACGACAGCACAAGTACCATCTATTACATTACAAGAGGGAACAGCAGCTATTTAGCTTTTCAATGGCTAATGCTACGCTCGTTAATCAGATACAGGGTGTTGTAGTTCCATATTTAAAATCGTTATTCATTGAAAATCGGTTTCTGAGTCTTGATTCTCAACATCAATTTCTATTTTATTCTACAGTTTTCACGAATGCTAAAAAAATTAAAATAGCTGATACATCACGTATTTAAACGTCTTTTTCGAGTATGCTCATCACGTATCGTCGTGTTTGTTCATCACCCATCTTGGATAAAGTTTCTCATATCTTGTATTCCCATCCAGCAACACAAAAGCTGTCTTGGCATGTTGAAGTTACGTGCAGCAGAAGCACAGATTCAGACATCGTCATTTGAATCCTGTATACTCGAGAGAGTGGGGGTAGAACGGTAGGGGATAGAGGGAAATACCAGCATTAACCCATTGTTCAATTGAAACCGCTTCTGATGCCTCGAATGCTGGCGGAATGCTCTCTTTCTCTCGCTCTTTTAAATGGAGCACACAGGATTGATACAGTCGGATGCGAGCAACATCACAGTTACAGCTGGAAGGGGGTGGGAGAACAATCGACTTCCATAACCTAGATATCCAGGTGATGGCGGTGGTGATGCTCGTTACAATTCATTATACAGAGTGTTTCAGAAAGACGTGCCAATATTTCCATGGTAGAAAGTACATCCAAAAATAAAAAAGGTCAAATATGGGTCCAAAGATGCTCTCCTATCGAAATACAGGGTAATTAAGTTTAATTTACGAAATTAAAAAAACATATCTACGAAGCCGGTAAAGGTACTGAGTTAGGATTTTAGAACTTCGGTGAGCACATCCAGGGATGTAAAAACTGGGGTATCTAGATCCCTAATATATATATATATATATATATATATATTCTCCGCCATTCACCCCCTACTGAGCGAGGGCCGTGGCAAATGCTTGTTCCGGAAGTTGTTGTATCCAGTATACAACTTCTTCCCGTCCAAGTGATTGTGCACGCGTTAAGGAATACCTCAGTACCGATTGCCGGGTGGCGGTACAAGTCCGCCAACGGGCCACTTTAGGTCTATTTAACATCACTAACACGTAAAAAGAAGGTGGTGGACAAGGACCAGTCGACCGAGGCAGTACCACCCGCTAGCTTTTCCCAGGTCTTATAAATGTCCGCATGTTTCCACACCTAAACTATGCAGTCGGTTATCTACCAAAACAAAGAAATTAATGATGATGGATCCCTCGAGCACTAAAAACTCCGGACGTAAACTCACTCCACTCTCGGAATGTCCGGGTGGAGGGTGGGCTCGAGGGAACAACATCAAAGATAAAATTTGTTTTTCGAACATCTGCGGGATCAACAGCAACATTGATGCTGTTCATCACTACCTGCAATCCAATCGTCCCGCCGTGCTTTTCTTGGCGGAGACAAAAAACTCAGAGACTGCACCGGTTAACCATCTCAACTTCCCAAACTACGAGGTGCACTCCAATCTGAGAAAGAACGGGGAAGTTGTGGCTTTTGTCCGCAGCAGTCTTTCCTGCTCCAGGGATCTTTCTTTGGAATCAGACCGGAAGGACATTCTGTGGCTGAAGCAGATTGAAAAGAACTTCTCACACAGTAGCCTTCCACCACTTACGTTTCAGGATGGAACTATTGTATTCGACTCAAAGGCCAAGGCGGAAGTGCTAGCCAAGATCTTTGCTGTCAACTCCACCATGGACGTCCCCACCAACGCCCAAGTGCCGTCAATTCAAAGGGTTCCCCACACTATGCGGGAGGTAACATTCAGGCATAAGACCGTAAGACGAGTGCTCTTGTCGCTCGACATCAACAAAGCTTCTGGTCCGGACTTGATTCCTGCCATTGTACTGAAGAGATGTGCAGCGGAGCTTGCTCCAGTTCTTTCGCGTCTCTTCCAGATATCTTATGAATCCGGCACCTTCCCAGAAAACTGGAAATTTGCTCATGTACAGCCCATCCCAAAAAAAGGATCTAAAACCGACCCTTACAACTACAGGCCTATAGCTCTGCTTTCTGTTATATGTAAAGTGATGGAGAGGTGCATAAATCGCGAGCTTCTAGACTACCTCGAACGTCACAGCTTGATTAGCGACAGGCAGTACGGTTTCCGGCACCAACGATCCACAGGGGACCTCCTAGCTTACGTCACGCAACTGTGGAGTAAACTCATCCAGTCTCATGGTGAGGCTCATGTCGTTGCTCTTGACATCACGAAAGCGTTCGATCAGCTGTGGCACGCTGCCCTCTTAAGCAAACTTCCATCCTACGGCCTCCCAGAAAAGCTTTGCAGATGGGTGGCTGACTTTATCTCTGGCCGCAAGATATCCGTCGTAATTGACGGATTCTCCTCTTCATCCCACAACGTCAACGCGGGTGTTCCCCAGGGATCGGTCTTGGCTCCAACACTGTTTCTCTTACATATCAACGACCTCCTTTCCTGCACGATCAACCCAATCAACAGCTTCGCTGATGACAGCACTCTACATGCAGGAATTCAGAGTGACAAGCCGATATCTGCCGCTGAGCTGGAAAAAAGAAGACTAGCGACGACTTCTTCTCTGACAAGAGACCTGGAGGCTATCACTGCTTGGGGACGCAACAATCTTGTACAGTTCAATGCTTCCAAAACACAGTACTGTACTTTGACGAACAAAAAGCGTCCTAGCGCTCATACAGTTTCGATCGACGGTCGAGTTTTACCAAAGAGCCATTTATTTCGGCTGGTCGGAGTCCAGATCACCGAGGACCTGATCTGGCACGAACACATCTCTTCAATAGCTGCAGCTGCTGGGAAAAAGCTAGGCTATTTGTTTAGGGCTAAGAAGTACTTTTCTCCGCATGACCTTCTCACTCTATACAAGGCCCAGATAAGGCCTAGCCTCGAGTATTGCTCACACATTTGGGGTGCTGCCGCCCCGACTACATTGTCCATGCTCGATGCTGTCCAGAGGAGGGCGGTCCGACTGATCGATGACTCTTCTCTAACAGACAGTCTCGGGACTCTTTCGCACCGGCGGGCCGTCGGCGATCTAGCTCTTTTCTATCGCTACACCAACGGGCTTTGCTCCTCAGAGCTCTCTTTCATGATGCCGCCGCGCGATGTGCCTGCCAGACAGACCCGCCTGACTTCGGCGTCCCATCCTAACCGTGTCAAACTTCGTACATCCAGAACTGGCCGATACGACCGCTCCTTTGTCCCGAGGGTGTCTAGATTGTGGAACAATCTACGGGAGGAAGCTTCTCCCAGTTCTACTAACCTTAGGCAGTTCAAAAATCGTATTAACAAAATTTCTTTGGGATCATCATAGCAGTCGCGGTGTTCCGGCATTTAGGCTTCTGCCTGCGCGGCTGTTTCGATATTAAAAAAAAATTGGCCTTTTCGGAGAAAATAAGTGTATTTTATAAAATCAATTCAATTTTCCATGAATTTTGTCTCCTAAGGAATTTTTGTTAGAGCACTCGTTTTGGAGATATTTAAGTTTGAATATTTGAGGTAAAATTTCAAACTGTGTAATAAGTCGTCGCTAGCCACCGCGCCTACTCGCTTTGAACGCCACCTATGGAGGAATGACTCAAAGACCATGTTGCCTAAGATACTGCAACTCGCATTTCACCAATATGCTTTGAGGGCTACAAGCTGCCGAGATAGTCTAAGAGTCTGTCTGCTATTGAAGAAAACGAGACGAAGAAAATATGACCGAGTATTAAGATCGCATTTCGATGTTTGTATGTTTGAGATGTCGTTTCTCGAACTGCTATTGTCTACAAGGTTTTTTCTATCCACTAGGCGGAGGTACCACCCGGCGGATCTCGTAGGCGGAGCCAGAATGTGTGCATGTTGCATACACACGTGTTCCCTCGCCAGAGTCCGTGTGGCGTTCCCCCTTTCCCCTGTATCCCCTCATAGCCCCACGGTACCCAACGGGTGTTTAGGCCTTAGGCCTTCGTGGTAGTTGGAGTATAAAAAAAAACTTGCATGAAAATTTCATCAAAATCGGAACGATACTTCTCAAGTTATAGGCGGACAGAGACATATACAGGGTGTCCAATAAGTACCACGACAAACTTAAGGAGAAGGTAGGCTTTGAACTGACCGCCCAAATAACAAAAACTTACCTATATAAAAGTGTCACTGTTTTTGATGTATTGGATTTTTCTAAAATTTTAAAAAAACGAACCTTTTCATCTGTGGTCTTTAGTTGCATGTACAAATAAGGTTATACTTCGTTCATTTTTTCTATAACTTTTGACTAAGATTATGCATCAGAATATTTTACTGAGCTCATGCGAAGATACCTACTGGACTATAAACCATCTTTCGTTAAACCTCATCTCGCAATGAATAATTTTCAAAACAGAATTTCTTAAGAAGTAAAATCCCAGAAATCCTTAACACGACAAATGCTAAGGCCATAACAAAGTTACAAACTGCAAAAGTTTCCCTGAACACCAACCGCGTCGCGGCCTTGCCATTGATTAGAAGAAGTTCTATCGTTTAAGTGTGGTTTTACGATCTCCCGCCAGGAGGGATGACCTGTCGAAAAAAAACATAAAACTAAAAAAATACGTCGTAAATGCCAGTCTCCCGGTGCCATTTTGAGTCGATATAATACATGGGAAGAGACTACGCGTTTCGATAGGTGACGCTTCAGGTATTTTCACGTCAAAGGTGACACAGTTACCAGAGGCGTGCTGAAGAGTTTTTCGAAACATTTTTTAGAGTGTTTGTTGCCCGAGTAATAAAACTGATCAATTCGATCAACCATTAATTTTCCTGCGTTTTCTTATTAATACTTAACTGATAATAAAGCTTTCATTCGTCAGACCAAAGACGCCAAATCATGGACCGCTGTTTCGTTCTATTTATCAGCATGGTCTAGGGTTGGTCTCAGGTTGGTCAACGAATGAAATCTGAACGGTACAACCTTAATGAAGATGGATGATTCTACAGTCAAAGACTACTCAAATTGGGATACAAACGATGCAATGTAAATATTTAGGGCTTAGCTCCTAAACTATTGGAATTCTTTGGGCGAGAAAGAGAGATAACTGCAGACAAGTCAAGAAAGCCCTGATACTCGGACACACTGGCTACTGGAGTACTGGGCAAAGATAGAGAATCGCTCAATCTCTTGGTGGGGGCTCTCATAGCCACTTGTCCCTTCTAAGGGTGAAAAGATACTATATCTGCACCATGCGCTGGGAAATGGACGAGGCGGCGTTTCACTTTCTGGGTTTCAAAGAAAAGGGATGAGTCAGTACATTTTGAAAGACTAAATCGAATCGTGATTATGTAGGTTCACTTAGGTACAATGAATCTTCGACCTCATATTTCTGTTTCCATGGTAGATGTAGGGTATACATGTATATGTATAGGCAACAATTTACAACCATTTACCGCAACAGTTTACAACCTACAATTTTCATCCCCTCCAAACAGGACCGTGAAGTTGGCCCAGAGAATTCTGGGCTGTTAAAAAACGTTGTGCCATACGATTTTCCATCTTTTTACCACGTTTTTCCATCAAAAATTTTCGTATTTCCACCGTTGGTTTAAAAACGTTGGAAATAAAAATTCTGGGCTAAGTTTCACAGATTATTTAAGACAATCAATACCCAAAAATTTTCGGTTTTCCACCTTTACGTTACGAGAAAAACTTTTAAAAAAGCAACCAAGGACATGTGAAGTAAGCACATAATGTTTATTTCTAATTTTTTTCTGAGTCAATAGTGGAAAAACGAAAATTGTTGGTGTGAAAAACGTGATAAAGCGATGAAAAATCGTATGGCATATCGTTTTTTAACAGCCCAGATTGTCTGGGATAACTTCACAGACCTCCTCCAAAGAATATCTGGAAATGAACAGGAATATCTTAAACATTGTAACACCATGTTCCAGCGATTTTATTTCCACCGCCTCTGAATCACTTTTCAAAATCTACGACTACCTAAACGATGGAAGTATTAAACTTGACTATTCGAACTTTGGTTCATAAGTTGTCTGTTGCTTAAAGATATCTGCATCATACAAGTCGGTGTTTCTCATTAATGTCGGTTTGTCAGTCCGTATCTGTTGTATATCAATGCGTCATAAGTACTGAGTCAATCTGCTTGCCGAAATGGGTACATTTAAAGATCATAAAAATCAGAAAAATATAAATATGTGAAGATATAAAAACAGTTTAGTCATCAATTAAAAAAGAATCGCAGAACGCCAAAGTGGTACGTACTCCGCATATCCAAATATTACTAAAATATATGAATAGTTCTCCTGTAACGGTGTGTCACTGACGACACCACCGCTGACTAGTTGGAGTTTGTTACCAATTGCACAGTCGGTGTAGTATCGCGCCATTCACGCAACGCCAACGATTGCCAACTTATTTCGAATTATGGGCACATTCGTTCATCGGCCTTTGTTCATTTAATTTTTCCGTTTGCCGGAAACAGACGGTTCTTAAAGACAGACTCTAGAGTCTTTGACTAATACTAAAGGCGTTACATTTACAACCACCTACAACTCCCAACCTCCAAGTTTGAACCGCTACAAAAAAATTCCGGAAATGAACAGGATTCTCTGAAACGTCAAAAAAAGAAGTTTGAGCGTTTTTTATTTTTTTCCTGTTTTTGCGTCTAGCTCGGCAACCACTAAACCGATTTCCAAAAACTACAAAGCTTTCTCATCGTTGGCGTACTTCTCAAGCTATACGCGGTTATAAAATTAGCGGACAGACCGACAGAACAACGGAAATGTGTGACATGGTTTTTCGTGATATCATAAAACATAATATCTCAATTCGAAGTTTTTTGCGATTACAATACTTCCTCGTCAGTTGTGGCGTAGGAAGTGTCACGGGCCTAGTTGTCAGGGTTTGCCTCTCCACCACTACCAGTACTACTACAACCACTTGAATTCCATCTATATAAGAATCTGGTATTGGTACAGGACGCCACTGTTCTTCGATGACAGGTTTTATGGTTTTTAGGTGGTGTCACCTTAAGCCATGTACAGATATGTAACAACACGGCGAACCGAACCTCGCGACGAACGGCAGCGCGCGCATTTTGACGATCAACATTGCCAGGAGCATCACCACAAACCGAAACGACGCGACGTCGTGCAACCACATCGCGCAACAAAATGACGATCTAACTTTGATGTTTGTCGTTCAGTGAAAGACGAATACTAACTGAAATGGATATAGCAGTAGCAGCAGCTGCCTATATTTATATTCACTACGAATTATCCAAAAACAAGTGATGATGACATCCGAGACGATGGTGGCAAACGCAGTTATATACCAATAGATCAGCATATGGTTGCAACAATTTTATAACGGAATTGCCATTTTTCGTTTACATAAGCCAGCTGTTGTTCCCATTGTGGACGCTATCTGCTTCCAGATATATATATTTTTTTAAAATTATTGTCATGCAGGTTCGCGACGGCGTTCTTTTCATCGTCTACACTAGCGCGGCGCGGTTCGTCGCGTGGTTCGGTACGCCGAGTTGTTACATATCTGTACATGGCTTTACAAAAACATTAGGCTAATTAAACCAACCTATAAATAAAACTCTGAACTTTATGCGTCAGTGTCACAAAGGCGCAGAAAAAAGCACTAAATGACGCGTGTGGTGAGTTGAGCATAACTCAGTCAATGCTATCGACAGCTTTTCAGGAAATTGAATTCGAAAATGAGATTCTGCTATAAAAATGAGGTGGAAGATGATTCGAATAGTCACACATCGATTGTCGTGGTCATTTGAAGAGTTATAAAACCGGGAATAGCATTCAAGAAAACGATAGATGCTAAAGTCAACAGCGTTGGTAGAGACGCTCTCATCTTTAATGTAAGCGTACCCTTAACATGAAGGATTGCTCTTATTCGTGTAACGTATTCTTCTTTAAGATAGTAAACCAAATAGTATATTCCGGCGTACAAAAAGCGATCTTGAAGATACCTACGCCATCTAAAAGACAGTGGCAGAACATTGAATTTAGAAACCTACTTCGAACAGAGTTAGTGTTTGGTTCTGTTAGATGGCGCTGGATCAATCAATTCCTTTTCGGGTATTTCTAATGGCTATTTTAATTGGACTTCTTTAGGCATTGATTAACGTATTTCATCAAGCGGTTATTCAATTCAGTTCTATTTGTGCAAAATGTACAAATAGACTTTTGCAAGTTTGCATCAGCGCGAAAAAGGACCTAAAGTGAAACACCGCTGACTTGTATTACCATTGCCTTCAATATTTTGAGGTGGTAGATGATCCAGCATAGAGTACGCCATATAGAGAACCTACAAGAGTGCTATGGTACTGAACTAAGCTATAACAGTTCCAATTTTATATGAGTCGTAAAAAAAATCATTTACATAGGATACATCATATCTGCATAATATATTTCCTATATTGTGTAAAAATCTGGTAGATGCATTATGTGGTTCGGTAAATATGTAGATACACATGTATGCCGAATGTATTTCTCAGAAAAACCTAATAGGAATACTACATAGTACATTAAAAATAATTAGATTGCAGTCCTTGAATGCCAAAAACGATCATCGCTGCTCACTGTTGCACGCCTTGTGTGTATACTTTCCTTTCTACGGGGGTGAGCCCAATATTTTTCATATGCCTACAGCTAAAAGCATTGTACTTCCCGCACCACTGGCACTGGCCAGGAGGTATTGTAATCGCGAAGAATTCGAAAATGAGATATCTTGTTTTTTGGATGTTATGTGGCATATACCTCAAGAGAAAAACCATGACTTTCATTTGGAAGGTAAAAGTATTTTTTACAACGAAGCAGCCGCATAAGCTGAAGCCTAAGTGCCAAGGCACCGCGGCTGCTATAGGCAGCTTAAATAAACTTTGTTAATCCGATTTTTCAACTACTTAAGATTAGTAGGTCTGGGAAAAGCCTCATCTTGTAGATTACTCCAATCTCAACAACCTAGAGACAAAGGAGCAGTCGTATCGGTCAGTTCTGAATGTACAAAGTTCGACTCGATTAGGATGGGAGGCCGAACCCTAGCGGGTCTGTCTGGCAGACATATCGTGTGGCGGAATCACTGAGGAGAGGTCTAAAGAGCAAATCCGATTGGTGTAGCAATAAAAGAGAACAACCTTCCTCTGAACAGCATTAGCATGGATAATGTAGCAATACTCGAGGCTAGGTCTTACCTGGGCCTTGTATAGAGTGAGGAGGTCATGTGGAGAAAAGTACTTCTTGGCCCTAAACAAATAGCCCAGCCTTTTTCCAATAGCTGCCGCTATTGACGAGATGTGTTCGCACCAGATCAAGTCCTCGGTGGTCTGGATTCCGACCAGGTGGAATGAACGGCTCTTTGGCAGAACTGGGTCATCCATCGAAACCGGCTCGGGTATTATGTAAAAAATCTATAAAGCGTCAAAAAAAACCTATAAGATGTCATCTTGCAGACAATGTAGTTTTTATGGTGCAAAGTGTCATTCCGCCTTTGCTCACTAGGATCGTTGTGAGCGCGATCCAAAGCGTCCATCTATGGAGGAATGATTGAACGATACGGCATGCTCGTCTCTTTACAAGTGTATGATTGTTGGTTGCAGACAGATACTTTGTTTGTAACATACAAATAAATTGTAGTGTTTAAAATGTGAAAGAACGAAAGTGTGGTTGATTAGCAAGACCGCATCTGGATGATTGTATTCTGAGCAACAATGAAAATTCGAAAAAGTAATAAATGAGAAAAAGCTGAGATGTGTAAGTTTTTTTGTACAAAATTCAACACTCCGAATTTAAAAATGGCGGATTGAGGGGTTGCCGAAGTGGACGGTTTTTCTGGACAAAACACCTTACATCTCAGTAGCTAATTACCAAAACACCATAGTATGTTATATCAATCTTCTTCTTTTGAATTGGTTTATCCAAATATGCAATAAAATTTGAGGCATTCCATTTGAAAAATCACAACTTTGATTTGTAGGTCGAAATTGGGACACCCTGTATAATGGCTATAAATAGATTTTCCTAGAATGTATTTGTTTATGAGTAATATTCCGTCCACACATGGATGGGCAACCCGGTATGTACCAAAAAAAAACTTGATACTGGACACATAAGGTTTTTACGGTTATTTTTTCGGTTATTAGCACGTCTTCTATGGAACGGCTTAATTCCTTAAAATATCGCATCATCCTTAAACAAATAAATTGTTGATTAGTTACAAACTGTCAAAATTAGCTTTGTTAGCATTATTATTAAAATCGTGTTTGAAAATGAATTTTTCTAAAGAAGAAATGGTGAATATGGTGTTCGTTTTGGGCGAAGCCCAATGAAATAGTTTCCTAGCATCTCGCATTATATCTTGGCCTATATTTTGGCCTCCTAGATCACCAGATATGACACCGATAGACTTCTTTGTATAAGGCTACGTTAAGCAAGAGGTTTATAGATATCCACCATCTACCCCGGAAAATATGAAGGAAAGGATTAAGGATGCTTTTCTGAGAGATGTGCAACGGTCATTCATCCAAAGACTATGGCTGTGCATTCAACATGATGGAGATATTTTCGAGCGGTTTTTGTAGATTAGCTCTTGAATAGTGATAATTGTTTGTTTATGTTGTTATTATAGTTGTTTTTCTCTATTACGCTTGAAGCTGAATACTGCTCTGATCGTTATTAGTTATACGTCAAATCTGTACGCCTAGTGGCAATATGGAACTAGCCCACTGTTTGTCTTTTGTTTCCATGGATGATGTGATTTTCGTCCTTAATTTTGGTGTGTTGTTCTATTAAAAGCTTAATAACTCAAAATCTAGTAATTTTATCTGAATCAAACCTTATACCAAAAAAAAGCTTATAAAAAAAAGTGAAACCAAACTTGCACAAATATACAGAATTTTTGAGAAAAAGTACAATTCGCGTTATTGACCACCCTGTATGAGCAAAAATGAAAATTCGAAAAAGTAAGAAATAAGATAAAAGCTGAGGTGTGTAAGTTTTTTTTATACAAAATTCAGCATTCCAAATTTCAAAATGGCGGATGACGGGTTGCCGAAGTGGACGGTTTTTCTGGGCAAAACACCTTACATCTCAGTAGCTAATTACCAAAACCCCATAGTATGTTATATCAATCTTCTTCTTTTGAATTAGTTTATCCAAATATGCAATAAAATTTGAGGCATTCCATTTAAAAAATCACAACTTTCATATGTAGGTCAAAATTGAAACACCCTGTTTAATTGCCAATATTTTAGAAATGTGCCTACAAATGTCATGTATAACATGCCATAAATAGATTTTTCCAAAATGTATTTTGTTTATGAGTAATATTCCGTCCTCACATGGATGGGCCACATTATATAATTGACGATTTCGTTGAATGTGTTCTAAAGTTATCAAGTGTTAATGGTAGTATATTTATCTTATTGGAAAAAGTCTACAATTTTTTTCTGTAATAAAACCTGTCTGTTTGCCATTCCCGTGGATGTCCCTAGCCTGACAAAAAAACCTAATATGTATACCAATAATATAGTTGAAAGCTAAAATAGATTTATTTATTTATTTATTTATTTCATTCTTAATAGCCACGGACTATGACAAATCAAAAGTCAAAAACAATACGATTCAGATTAAAAAACAGTTTTACATGCAAACAGCTCTTCCAAGCTATAAAAACATTTAACATTACAATGATTTCAACTGACTTATGATTGTTCACAGTCTATACGTAAATGATTTGCTTTTGTGAAAAACTCCGAATGATATACCTACCTAAACAACACATATGGTGAAGACTGCCAAACCCCATTTTAAAAAGTAGTTTTCAGTGGATTTACAGGATTATTGAATGTATCTCAAATATATAGTTTAATCTGTACATTGGCATTCTTGTAAGTCATTTTCGTGTACAGGTCATCGTTCCCGTGTCACTATTTTTCCAAAAACATCAAATAAATCCAAAATTAAACGATACTTTGTTGGTTCAATGACCCACAATGTCTATGATACTTTTTCTTTACATATTCGAGTAATTATTGATATAAACTAATTTTATATTATTTGATTTGTGTCAAATTAACTTTAAATTTACTCAGTATTCAGAAAACAATCCAAATTTCATAAATGTGCTCAAATTCAAATATGAATTGTTTCTATGGCGTTTGGACCTCTTTATGGATCCCAATCCTTAAACTGAAAACCAAGACACCCGAGAAAAAATGTCTCCAGAATGTTTAGTTTTATGTTCTTAGCTTGAGCCACCCTCGTATCATTCTTAAATCTCCAACAAACTGGATGATTAAACATTATTTCTATGCAGTAATCTCATACTACCTTGTTAATATTCTTGACATTAACATTGTTACTGGTTACCTAACAGTCATAGGTGCCGTCCGACATTCAAAAATATTTCACGATCGTCATAAAAATCACATACTTGTTTTTCTTTTATTGAATTACATTGTATATAGACTGGTTGGAAAGATGCAATATGCAATTATTATACCAATGAATATCTGATGACCCACTTCTACAAATGGTAAACTAAAAATTGCAATCGAATTAGTGGATGAGTCACATGTAAATTCTTTTAAAGGAAATTTAAAAAAATTTGGCATCTATTACAAATGATCTATTAACACAATAAATTTACCCATTTAGTGCTACAAATTATATAGCTTTTGAAAAATTTTAAATTCTAAATACCTAATTGTATCGAGTCGCGTGGTTTTAGTAACCGCTACATCGACTTGCATGGAATCAAAGCCAAAGCAGGTCTAGAAGGCGGTAGCGTCACAGATCAGCAGAACTGAAAAAGCTTGTTAAAAATATTTTACCAATAACCAGATAACGTTCCTCTGAACCTTGTTTGCGTTTCAACTATATTCATTGACCTAGAGTACCTACTAGGGTAATCTTGTATCGTTTTCGGTTTCCCACAATTCCAAAGTTTCTCAGATAAATCATGGTCGTGTCAAACGCAGTTCTGCAAAACAATTCTCATGCCGTCATTTGGAACAACGAAAGCACGAACTACTTCCGATTACCAACCGACCATGCTGCGTGTTGTGGCCGGCATGACACAATTGACTAATGGTTTCTGATTACAGCCAAATAATTTATTCAATAGAGAGGGAATTGTTTTTCCTATTCCCAATATAGCGTCTATACGTAAAACATGATTGCAGATTTCAGGCATATTCCCATTTTGAGTATTTAATCAAATTCGGAATATTTTGAAACGCCGATGTTTCTTGCGTCTCAGTGTATCAAGAAATAATCCCTCCTGAGCAGCACAATAAAAAATAACCAACGAATTCGAATAGATTTGGAGCCAATACTACAAGGTGAACCATTTAAAGTGGAAGCATCAAGCAACCCTATATCTTTGACATTAGTTGTCAGATCGACTAATGTCATTCCGCGCTGGAAACGTCATTCAGTACAATTTTAACCATGGAACAGTACACACCAAAACAACGCGCTATTTGCATCAAATTGTGATTGCTTTTGAGTTATATCATGTTTTATCAGCCTGAAATTTCCTACAACTTAAAAGGATAACATATCTTAACAATCAGAGAGCGCTGACGCTGGCACAGGGCGAGTGTAATCTAGAAATTTTTGAAGGAGAGAAAGGAGTATGACAATCAAGGAGGCCATAAACGCACAATACAATTGTAGGGACGACTGACGATACCGGCCTTAGTAATGCCAGTCACCTATCCAGACAATGAACAAGAAGTTCCGATAAAAATGTCGAAGCCGTACGAGCCAGTGTTGAAGAACATCCGGTCGTCATCGTTCTCAAGAGTTAGGCATCGCTCGAACCACTCTCCGACGCATAATTCGTAATGATTTGAAGATTTTTCCATACAAAATTCAAATGGCTCATCAATTAAACTCAGCTGATTAACCGTGTCGCTTTGATTTTGCTAAATGGAGCACTGAAATGGCTGAAAATGAAGATGAGTTCTGTCGAAAAATCATCATGCCGACGAGGCACATTTTTCGTTACATGGAGGCGTAAGTAAACAAAATTGTCGGTTTTATGCTACCGAAAACCCTCAATTAATCGAACAGCAGCCTCTTTATGACCAAAAAGTTACTGTTTGGTGCGGAATGTGCGCGAATATGGTCATCGGGCCGTATTTTTTTAAGACGATGATGGAGTGGCGGTAACCGTCAATGGTGAGCGTTATCGAGCCGTGATAACGAATTTTTTGTGAAAATAACATGGACGATTACTGGTTTCTGCAGGATGGCGCCACATGCCACAAAGCTCAAGCAACAATCAATTTATTGCGACCATTGTTCCCTGGGCGACCGTTATCGAAAAATGGCGATTTTCACCTGATTTGACGTCGCCAGACTTTTATTTGTGGGTCTATTTGAAATCCAAGGTATACGCTAACAAGCCAAGGACTCTAGCTGCCCTCAAGAACAATATTCGCAAAGAAATTGCCGCCATATCCGCCAAAACATTAGCCAACGTGATCGAAAACGCCGAAAAAGGGACATTTGGTTATCGAGGCCAGCTGAGGCCATTTGGGCGATATCATTTTTGAAAAGTAATTAAAACAAATCTCCTTGGATCAAAACAAAAGACTTTTCAAATGAACAACAAAAAATATTTTTTTAATGTATTTTTTATAAACAAATGCTTCCACTTTAAATGGCCTACCCTGTATATGTTAACATTGCAATGTTTGTCTCTATGGATTCATCAAGTAGCTTGATATTTTTAGAAACTAATTGAAAATAAAATTACTTGAAACGTTAATTTGTACAACCGATGAACCGTATTTTGTATCTTAATGCAAATAATCACGAGTGGTGGAAAAAGCATGAAAATGTATTCTCAAATTTAGATTCAATGGTAAGAGATTTTTATTGACACCTGCAACATCCACGTCCACTGATTTCTATGGCTGCTCTGACATTTTCTGAACCCCGCCACAGTTTGGTTGGCGAATGGAAAGAGAATTCAGAATTTCTCATTTTTTGTATCAGCTGACAAAGAAATGTTTTTTCTATTAAATTTCAGAGTTTTATCGTTCTTTTCTTTGCTATACGTTGAACAAAATATTTTGATAAATATGTATTCTCTTCTCTGTAACTTGACACAAAGTACGGAGTCCCTTTCCACTTCAGTTGGCCCACTTCAAGATTTGTACCAAAATATGCCTTTATGAACTAAACATGAAACCATTTACCTCTAAAACAATTTATTTTCTCAAAAACAGTGTAGATACACTCTAGTCGTAAAAAATACATATTGGAAATAACTTAGACCTATAACTAATAGAACATCTGAACAAATAAACAAGGTGCGAATAAATGCACGAAGTTAACAAAACAACAATTGAAAGATTACCATTGGGTAACATCACCCTTATTTTTTATTACGGCTGAGTGTTAACCAAGTTTTGGCAAAAATTTGGTGTAAAACAATCCCATATTTCTTGAAGCTTTTGTCTCAGTTCGGTGATTGTACGAGCAGGATGTTGTCGTAGAACCTTTTTCATCTCGTGCCACAAAGTTTCAATAGGTGACAGATCTGGACTGCTAGAAACCCGTTTCAAAAGTGGTACATTATTTTCTTCCATCCATTTTATAGCCTTTTTTTTCCATCACTGGTAAAAGCGATCCTTCTAAAATTGCCAAATATTTGTTTGTATCCACATTTCCATCAATAAAATGAAGTTTTCCTACTCCTTTTGATTACATACTGCCCCAGACCATAATGGATGCTAGAAATTTCACTTTTCTCTTCAGACAGTCAACATGGAATGCTTCATTTTTTTGCGAATAACTCTACTTCGACTGTCACCAACACAAACTTCGAATCTGGCCTCATCACTCCATTGTATTGTACAACATTGTTGAGGTGTCCATTGTCTATGTTCTTTAGCCCATCTAAGCCGATTTTTCTTTTGCAGTGGAGTTAATAGTGGCGTTTCTTTGGCCTATAATCAAGTTGTGCAACTTTAGGGTTTTTACTTCACTTTTTTTATAAGAAAACTTACCTTGCAAGTGCTAAATCCCAGTTTGTGGATCTTTCTATGAGTTGTGGACCTCGAAATTCTCCTTCCAACAGCGTCACTCCACGGAGCACTTAAATGTAAATAATTGGCATGCCTGTTTTTCACGATTATTCTTCTTAATGCTCTTCGGTCGGCATTTGTGATATTACTTTTTTCACATATCGTGGCTTAATATTAACTGAACCAGTTACGTTATATCTTCTAACAATATTTCTCACACTGTACCGCGATAAGTCTAACAAAGTTGCAATTTCTGAGTTTGATTTCCCAGAATAAAAAAATTTAATTATCAGTAACCGAATTTTCTCACTAATAACCTTTCCTCTACCCATTTTTAAAAGCTTAACTATCCAAAACTATTTTAAACGTATTCTAACAGCTGTTATTAATAAAAACAATTTTCATGGCTTTTATTTTTCATAGCCACCTATGCGTTATAGACTTATTTTGCATTGAAATGAAAATAGGTTGATATGCTGTAATTGCAACATGTGTTATTTTTATGCTGCAAATTTGATTAAGGAGTGATAAAGTTGGTGTTTTCTACTATATATTATCAAAATATTCATTGTTAATATTTTAAACCTATAACACCCTGCTACATTTTTATAATTTGTGTTTGATAAGAAAAAAACTAAGATTTCAATAGTTGGGCCAACTGAAGTGGGAAGGGGCTCGTATTTCCGTTGTGTGTTTATAATCTACTCGAATTTGTACTACGAACATACCAAGTATTATTAAGATTACTTGAGTTTTCAAGTTCTTGAAGTAAAAACTACGAGAGCTGTCTCAAAAATAAGGTTTCCACTTTTTTTTCAGGCACAAGGATTGTTTTATTTGAAAAAACGACTTCACCATTGGAACCGTTGATCTTAACGCTATCTTTCTTCATAGTCGCTATTTTTTTCTACGCATTTTTTTAAACGTGAAATCCACTTTTGAACTCCCGCCTCAAGGAAGTCCGCCCCCAGCCCATTTAGAAGCTTAGTAACTGCTCCTTGCACCTCGCCGTGCGTCTCGAACCGTTGACCACCTAGGTGCTCCATCAATTTCAAAAACGCTATGTAAGGAGGATAGGCAATGACTTCCCAGCCAAATTGCTCGAATAAGTCCTGCGTTTGTTGTGAGATATGAGGATGTGCACTATTGTCGTGCAGTCTTACGCTTTGTTGAGTTTTCCCCTACGACGATTTTGGATTGCCCGTCTCAACTTTTTCAGAAGCCTCAGGAATTGCAACTGCTTGTTCCCGGATCGTGATTCGCCGATCTTCGAGCAAGATTTGCTCAATCTTCGCCACAACTTCCTGGGAGATCGACGGCCTCCTGCTGGCGGAGACGGCGATGAAGGGCTCCATTGCGCATGGTTGTGGAGCCGGTGATGAGCATCGCAAGTAGGCGCTTCTTGTTGGGTTCGGTGGTGAGGGAGCCGACAAGCACGACGGTGTTGCCAGATTTCGTATAGCATCACGCGCGGCAAAGATACAGCGTTGGGAACCCTATTTTTGAGACAATCCTCGTATTTGGCCTAACTTACATGCCTAATATCTAATACTTGATTTTCAAGTCAAGTCGAGGCAAGTAGCTCTTAAATCAAGTCAAGTAGTGAATTCCTACCAAAGTAACAAACCAATACTTCTGCATACATTATTTTCTCTGGAATATACTTATACTGGGTGTGTTAACGTAGAGCAAGACATAGAAATTATCCATGTTGCGATGTGAGTCACTCAGTTATTGTTGATAAACAGGGATAAATTAAATAAGGCAAAGGAACCTAAGTAAATATTCATTAACGGTTCAGCATATGAACAATTCTGCTTAATTCGTGGTTTAGGAAGGTAAGGAATACAAAACATTATCTCCATCAAACAGCAACAATGGCGGAATATCTGATATCAAAAATATCGGCACGGGTATTATGTAAAAAACCTATAAAACGTCAAAAAAAACCTATAAGATTTCATATTGCAGATTAGGTAGTTTTTAGGGTACAAAAAGCCATTCCACGTTTGCTCACTAGGATCGTTATGAACGTACATCTATGGACGAATCACTCAACTAAACTACATGCATTGTTGGTTGCATATGTTTTGTGGTCTCTAGTTTTTATCTCTGAGAAGAAAGTTGGTTGAATAGCAAGATCGCATCTGGATGTGTATTGGTCTTCATGTGTATAAAATCAGTGATATTTGCTGTGTGAGAAAATCATTACTGAATATGCTGCCATCGAAGTATATCTATTAACTGTGCCCGACGGGTTCTTTATATGTTGTCCTTTCTGAAGACAGGTTTTGTTCAAAGTTATAAATTACGAAAAACTTTGAAGGGAATTACTACATGTATGTATACAGCTTGTAATTCGACAGTGTACAGTGAATATAATTATTTCTTGTCTTTCTCATTTTTGAAATTCAGCAAATTTGTATATGTAATTTCCAGAATGGATAAGAAAAAGTGGATGCGCAACCAATTTCTAGCTTTAAATCTCAAGTAAGTGTATTTGAGACAAGAATCCAATGGAATTATCATCAATACATACAACTTACAGCTTACACCGCCAGTAGTGCCATCTCTGGACCAGATTTTACATCACATCAGAGCCAAACATTGATAACTGAAGCCTCATGACGTTTAGGCAATACGTACGACTAAGTGCTAAGTTAACATCTTGTAGAAAAACCTACATAATGTCAAAAAAACAGTGTAATGTCATAATAAAATCGACATAACGTCACTTATCAAGCTACGTAAAAAACTGAGTTTTGCATTGCACAGAAACCTTCACCATTCGCTGCAACTTTTGGGAACACTATAGTTGTATGGATCCCACGCACTTAAATAATTTTTCGCAGAACAATACGAATTTAATCCCTATGCTATGTAGAACCTCAGAACGCCTTTAACACGGCACAATCGCAGGCACCCCTAGCTATCTATTTAACATGATAAAGAGCTATTCTGGCTAGAGGACACTTATGGTAGGGCAAAAGACAATGAAGGTAACCATGGATATGCCGCACGGCTCCGTCCTAGGGCCGTTGCTTTGGAACGTGTTCTACGATATGGTTCTTCGGTTACAGATGCTGCCGGGAATTCGCTTGATAGGGTATGATGACGACCTTGCGATGATAGTGACTAGCAAGGAGAGAGATACACTTGAAGAACTCTTGGCATACGAAATCACTTTCTCGCAGACAGAAGCTAACTTCATTAGCTGTTAAAGTTGATAATTCCGAGGTTCGGAGCCAAAATGCAGTTAAGTATCTGGGTGTGTGGCTTGACAAATATCTGAAAATGATTGATCGAACAAGGCGCACCACTGCCAAGGTAAATAAGGTCATTGCACCACTGATACGGCTAATGCCATCTCACGGAGGCCCCAGTAGTGAGAGGCGCAGGTTTTTGGCATGAGTGGCAAAGTCGATTATGCTGTATGGAGCTCCTATAGACAGCTAATATTGAGAAGCCAGCGAAAAGGTATGCTGCGCGTGGTATGCGCTCACATAACGGTGTCGATGCATTGTTGGTGGTGGCTGGTATTCCGCCAATTGATTTGCACGGAGAGATGTGCCCTCTATAAAAGGGTCATCGAAGCTACAAGCGATGAAAGAGAGATGATTTTTGTCAGATGGCGGGCAGGAAGGGCCGGCTCCCCTGTCAAAAAAACACTGCTTGCTCACCCAGTACTAATAGCCTCGACTAACCTTTCCAGAGAAAATAATGTTCGCCGATGTGGTTTGTCACTTTCGTTGCTAGTGATAAGCAAATTGTGTAAAGTATGCACTAGAACTACACCATTTTGGGAACAAACAATGGAATTTAAGCATATAGGCCTGGCTGCTTCCAATTTATTCGAATTAGTTAGTCGAAACTAGTCCAAAAGCTCATGAACGATATGTTTCTAAAGAGTCTGGAATTTTTACCCCAGTGTGTTGATACTTCAAGTCTTCTTTCAAAACAGACACGATTCAAATAATGTCAATCAATTTATTTGTTTAGTTTAAAGACTTGTTTTGTCTCTGACAGCTATCGAAAAATAATTCCCATCCAAAAGCAACAAAAGAAAAAAATAAGCTTCAAAAACATCATTTCTATCACTCCATTGGCCTCTTGCATTAGTCGTGTCATTTGGTATTTTCGCCAGGTATGGAGATAGGATGAGATACATGGCGGCGTCCTTGTGGTGCAGAAACAATACGTACGTTGCTCCAAAGTATACAGAATACAAGAAGCAAAATCACTCGCCACATTTTCAAGGATGGATAGTGTAAAGCGGTTGCCCCAACAAAATAAAATTTCAGACGTTTACTTCCCACGCCACTGGCGAGGAAGTATTGTAATCGCAAAAGAAATGTTATGTTTTGTTATGTTGTTCGCCAATTTTTGCCTAACAAACAGGGTTAAAAATAAATTACTCTCAAAATACTCTTCGGGGTTTTATAGAGGAAGACTTCATCTGTAATTCAGATACTTAGCTACCTCAAAAATTATAATTTTTAAGTTTTTATGGATTGAATATACCCATTTTTAGGGCTTAGAAAAAAGTTTATGGAAACCTTTTTTGTTCGGAATGATAAAAAAACAGAAAAAATTGTTGGCCCTCATAGGCTGGTACACCCTAGCCGACATCGCATATGTTCAATTTAGAAAATCAGCTTAAATTTGTTTTAAAATACCACAATACAGTATGGATTAAAATACATTAGAACAGTAGAAAGAGTAATGAAGGTACTTCGGGATATAAACTTGACGATATTTTTCAACGACTTTACTTATACTATTATTGCGCTCCTAAGTTCGGCCGTGTAGTGAACCTACTATCCTTGGTCCATAAATTTTGATTCCTCCGTTTCTTTTTTATATATATACAGGTATTTCGCATTAGTGTTGTTTATGGTGGCCCGTATCGCATAAGATTCTGATATTGACCCGGCTCATTTTTCATACTTACTACGAGAATGAAAGTTATACGCATGTGAGGGTCACATTAGAATGTAGCAAAAAAACGAATAAAGTAACTATTCTTCTGCTTGACATTGTAATAATTGTCAGTGATGCATTTGCCTGAAATTACCTCTAATATACGATATACAGGGTGTCCGCAAAGTTGGGGTTTTCCTTTACACGACGTGTAGATCTTGAAAACATAAGCAATTTTTCTTAGTACCATATACACCAATGTCTTAAGGGAACCGAGATAAATTGCTCTGCAACATCAAAAATATCTGAATACCGTCCTGAAGCCGCGACCCGGGACATCACCGATTGGTACAAGGTCTCAACCCGACGGCAGAACTGGGTCGGGGTCAGTGTGTCAGGTCAGTATGCAACCTTCAACCGACGGTTACGGTCACGCGTGTAGAGGTAAAGGAACCCATATAATCGATTGCGTTTCAAAAAACAACAAGCACTAGAGACGTGGCTAGAGAAGTGCAAGTATCAAAAACTAAAGTGTGGCAAACGCTGCGTGAAGAGGGGCTATATCCGTTTCACGTCCAACGTGTACAAGCCCTTCAACCTGACGATTTTCCAGCAAGAGTGCGGTTTTGTGAGTGGTTGTTGCATCAACATGACAATAATGCGGACTTTTTGAAGTGCATATTGGTGACAGACGAATCTACGTTCACGCGTAATGGGGTGAATAACTTTCGCAACACTCATGTTTAGTCATTACGCAACATTTTGCCACCCTTGTTTGCCTGCGTCTGCTCGGTAGCGCATCAGCTGATTTCATTTTCTGTTGGAGCGGCATGATTTCGGGCAGAGACGTACTTAGCCCTTCTCGTCAACTGGAGAGTGAGTACTTTTTCCTTTATTTTTTTTTACTTGGTCGCCCTCGTTTCACTGCACATGACCTTTGTTATTTCAAGGGCAGTTGTTTCTGAAAAGGAAAACCTCAACTTTGGGCAAAATCCGCAAAAAGAAGCAAAGTGGATTCGAGCAGAAAATAAGATAGGTAACCCGAGCGATACGTATTTCTGCTTGTTGGCTTCATCAGGCCCGAAATGAATGCACCATTATTTTCCTACTTTTTGTTATATACCTTTCTCCGCATGATCATTTTCTCTTTGTAGATCATATATATATATATATATATATATATATGAAACCAACAGCTTTGAAAAAGACAGTATGGGTGTGATTTTTTATGAAATATTATCCATATACACCCTCATATGTTTTTATACATGCATATTATGAATTATTGATTGATTAACGAATTATACCGGAAGACAGATAACCATATACTGTATTCCGGCATCCAAAAAGAAATTTGAATGATACTAACACCATCTACGAGACAGTAACAGAACACAAAAATGTATTTAGAAATCCACTTTGAAAAGAGTTAGATGTTAGAGTGTTTGGTTTTGCTACGATCTCATAAATGACGCTAGAACCTTTAATCCCTTTTGGCGTCTATTTTAGTTATATATCTTCAAGTGGAATATGTTAATCAATGTTTATACTTAATTGAAATCTAGTCCTGAACAGGTACTAGCAGTACTGGTACTGGCACATTCACTATTGCCAGTATCTAATATGACTGCTGGAACCGCTGTTTTCTGGCATACCTCCCAATGTCTTTTCATCCGTTCAACAATTCAAATGTAATTCAAATTTGCATTTTTTACAGCTCGTTCTGTTTCCGTTTTTCCGTCTGATTTATTCAATTTTTCTATAAAATATTGCCAAATAGAGTCTTTTTTCTACCACCACTTCGAGACAAGCAATTTACCTATAAACGTATGAGCTGACCATAAGTTGATAAATAATCCGTCTCGCGTCAATGTCAACCGCTCATTATGAAGACGAACGAATTTTCTTGTTCAGGCAGGAAAGCCGCGGCACACGCACGGCATATCAATGCAGGTTATAAGTCACCGAGGAGATTTTCTAACTATAAATCTAGAGAATTAATGAAAATCGGTTATTTCAAAGTTCACTATTGCCATATTTGAGGAAAAAATCAGTACAAAGTGATAGATATTAAAAACATGATTTATGCAAAAAATCAGATTTGTTAAGTTTTTCAAAGAAATTTTTATTTTTTGTAACACTACAAAGAATATTATTAAATTAAATGAATTAAATTACATACAAAAAACTGCATCTTGGATGTAACACACGCACAATATAAAATGTCTCAAGTTGTTGAAAAATGGCGCCAAATTTAAAACCTACGTATATGAACAGCAACTAATTAGCATAACCTTTTTCAAATGACTGTATGATGGAGTCCCTTCACAAATTTTGAATTAATCTGGACATTTCAACAAAATCCATATGGATTTCTCTTGAAAGGTTACTAAAATGGAATGGTTATTTTGAACGGGCTTCATGCTAAATGAATGGCACAGCTTGTGGTCCACATAACCACAACCTCCAAATCGCGGCGCCTATGCATTTTTTTCAAAAAACTGGTTTAAAATGAGGTGCGAGTGGCAGATTCGTCGTCGTCGCCGCCGCCACATTTGTAACCTTTACATGGTATCAAATAAAAAAGAAGGATATTACGATTCTTTTCCACTCTAGACGCGGTCGACTATAAATTTGAAGATAGCTGAAATATTCAAACATTCTTGCGAAGGTTGTGATACCAGCCATACAATGTATCGTCTGGTGAGTTGTTGATTTTTGTTTTATTTTATTTTTTTGGGAATTTCGGTGATGCGCGAATGACTTATTTTTATTTTTACAAAAGGACTCTGAATTTTAACCCGATGCTTTGGGGCAGTCGATAAATATTTTGGCAGATTTCAAGAATTTGGAGAAATCAAAACTACTTTTTCATTGTTTTTGAACCTTTCGAAATTAAGATGAAATACGATTTGTTCTAAATTACTGCAACCCACGTTTAGACAGCTATATCAAAAACCTAATTAAAATCATCCTAAATAATTGTGTTCATTTTATTTTTGGACTCCGCAAATTGATCATTCATTAGCAAAATATCCAATTGGTTGAAAATAAATGGTATGGTTAAATACCACTACTCAGTTTTCATCCATAAATTATTACTTACGTCTAAACCACCTTACTTGCGGAAAAAAAATCATTTATCAATGATGTTCATTCTAGACAAATTAGAGAAAAAATTATCAGAATACATCGGCATTCAACAACCCCATTTAAACGTAGTTTATTTTATAATTCATTACCAAAATTGTATAAACAATACTCATTACCAGCTTTTCAACAAAAAGTGAAATCATCATTACCTCAATGAATTGGTTAGACAATCATGCTTTTTTACTTTCCTAACCATTTTGTTTGCTTTTCAATTTTTTGTCTGTACTTTGCTTTGGAAAGAATGCCAGGTTTCGCTTTATGGTAATAACTTATTACTCAAAATTTAAATTTGTTGTGAGTGATATTTCATTATTATTAACATGCGACTTTTTAGTTGAATGTAAGAGTAACAAACACTAAATTTTGCCATTTAAATCTTACCTTAGCTGCATTAAAATGTTGTAAAGAAATAAAGACGTCTATTAGTGTTAGCAATTTTATTATTATCATTTTTATACTTTGTTGATTATTGTTCCGTTTCTTAAAATCCGATTTTTTTTATTTCGAGAAATATGCTTATTTTTAGATTTGGGTTGAGATATCAGAATTCATTTTCACCAGCTACTCACTGAAATACTTGACTCGAAATTAGTGATTCAAGTTGAAGTAACCGGAAGGTTAGGTAGAGTTCACAAAAATGTTTTGGAATCCCAAAAATGTCTCAAATAATGAGAAGCGTTTTCATTGAATTCCCAAAAGTTTTGTGCAGTAACCAATGGCCACAGTTTGCGTATTGTTTTTCGTTCGTTGTTTATAATAGTCCCCAGTTCTACAAGGTGTACCAATCTAAATCGCAACCAAAAGGTACAGAACCTTTTCTGTTTCTATTGAATAAAATAAGTGAATAATTTTATTCGCGAGAAACCAAGTAAATACAATCTGTAAGGTGGACAGTCAGTAAATATTTGTGCTTAAGAAAATATGAAATAATACCTAAACAAGAAGTAAATTTCTCAATCCAGGGTTGATAAAAGGGATATCAGGAAGAGACATAAGACGAACATTTTATTGAAACTGGAGAGAGCAAAATTAAAATGATTAGGCTTTTAGTAATCATTCTTACAGGTTTTTTTTTAGAAAAGTTACAAATAATGTTTTGGTCAAATGAATTAATTTCACCGCATTGACGTAAAAGAGCGTTGTATTTTTTATTATTTTTTGCCCAACTGGTCGTCGGCAATGGCTACTGCTTGCATATATATGCAACCAGCTTATAATGGACTCGGCGGGACTGTGACAAATAGTCTATTATAGGCGGATGACCATCTTAAAAGAAACACTTTTTTTATGAAAAAAGCAGCATAAATAACATATAAAAAGCTTAAAATGTGTTTGTTTAATATATATTACATAAATAAAAATACATACAAAAAAGTTATACGTAATTTTGATATTTGCATTTTCTCAGAATCTGATACACATATTACAGGCATACGTACTGTGTAGGTATATGTAAAAACCGTTAATTATTTTCTAAAAAAGCTAGTAATTTTCATTTGAACAGATTGTTTTTTGTATAATTATTTAGAACAGCAAGCTGAATTTTATTTAATTTGGTAAGTGTGGCTGTACTGTCTTCTTCTTGCTGAAAATAACGTTGCAACTTTTTCACGCAGTCTAATGCCTCCTTAGTTGTCATTGGAAGCTCTTCTTCATCGTTTTTTCTAGTTCGTCTTCCTGTTCGTTATCAATGGATCCTTCATTAACCAAATTGGAGTCTAATAATTCCTGTGTTGCTATTAAATTATTGTCAACATTTACATACTCATTAAATTTGTCTATATTCAGTAAGCTATTAATTTTCAGTAAATCACCTAAAGGAATTTAATCTTCTGGATTAAAATCGTTGACTATTTCAGTTACGTTTTTCACTAAATCAGCATGGCGAAAGCAATTACGAATCGTTTCTGGAGTAATCAATTCCCATGGAATAATAAGCCAATTTATAGCATCTAAAATGGTGACAGCTTTGGTAATGTTGACATCTTCTTGAAGCTCCATAATTTTTATCAACATATGTTTCCGATACATTTGTGTAAAACTCCAAATGACACCCTGGTCCATTGGTTGAACTGATGTCACATTGGGTGGAAAAAGTTGAAGGTTGGATGTTACTAAGTGAAATATTTGGATGAGCGGGGCAGTTATCGAACAAGAGCAAAATTTTACGATTTTTCTTAAGTTCAGCGTCCCACTTTTTTAAATATTCTTCAAAAATTGATGAAGTCATCCAAGCTTTATTATGTCCAACATAATCTACGGGAATTGTTTTAACATTTTTAAAACACCTGGGATTCTTAAATTTCCCTGAAATAAAAAAAGTCATAAATTCTTTGCAGCACTGCCATTGAATATCAAAAAAATTAGAACATGAATTTCTATTCATTCACTTACCTATTATCAATAGTTTCCGTTTTTAAGCACCAGAAGCATTAGCACAAATCATAACAGTTATTCGCTCTTTTGATAGTTTCCCTCCATTGCAAGTTTCACCTTTTAAATTATGAGTTTTAACTGGGAGCATTCTATAAAATATCCCGCTTTCATCTGCATTGAATATGTTATCATCTGAATAATCGCTGGATACTACGGGCCAAACTTGGGAAATCCAGTCATGGGTAACGTTCTTGTCAACTGAAGCTGACTCACCACACATTTTTCCAAAAACAATATTATGTCTTTTCTTAAACCTGTCTAGCCTACCGGAACTACATTTGAAGTAATCTCCAATCAATTTTCCAAATTCTTCAGCCTTTATTTGTAGCACTGGAAATTTATTAGCACGCTTTTGTTGAAACCATTTAAACATCATATCATCGATTTGGGGATGCAGCGATAGCCGCATTTATTTCTTTTGACTATTTCATTTCCAGTCATTTTTAATTTTGTCACGGTTTTTCCAAATACTTGACACAGTGGATTTTTTATAGCCATACGAGCACATATATTTGCTTGAGATGAACCCTGCTCAAGCTCACTAATTATTCACTTCGTGTAAAGTGAATGCACGTTTCGCACTTTTCGACATGTTTATAGCTTTAATAAATACAGTATAACACTGGTGGCCAAGTTCGAAAGCAAACTGCGAAGCCAAACCGCCGTAAACGATTGCATCATCTAAATCTGCTTCGTTGAACTACCAAAATAGCTCTCATATAATGGATTGAAATAGCCCGCTATAAGCGAGGGTCTATTTTAAGCGAGTCTATAATATCCGAGGATTTTACATGCAATTGTGTACGGGTTTCCAATATAAGCAAGTTCATTATAAGTGGATTCCACTGTGTATATATATATACACATGCGATTCATAGTTATTGTCGATAATAACTACTTAAATGAAAGACTTGTCTTTGGGGATATCCACAAATTAAGCAAAGTGTACCCTTTTGACTTACAAATACTCAAGCTTTCGACAGGCTATCCTGTCATCTTCAGGAGCTAAAACAAAAACTGAAAATAGTAAATAGCAAACCATGCTGAATTGCTTATCATTTAATTACTTAGTTCGTCAATGAGATTGGTGCTAGTGTTAGATGTATAAAATTGTGTTTGGGAACACATGGCTAGATGATAAAAAACTGTATTTACGCGGATCATTTTTCAACAACGGTGGAGAACATAATTATATTTTAATGATGAAATATGTATGGATTGGGACGAACATTCTTTAAGTTTAAGAAGGTATTGCACACTTTCTGCTTTAGGTTGGTAACAGACTAAACAACGATAATTGATCTCCACCATAAGCACCTGCAAATAGTACCAACATCACACAAAAATCCTAACCTATCGAACACACCAATAATTCTAGGTTAGCCCAAGATGTTGTGAATCTGCGAAGTTTTAAGAAATTTTATTCAATCAAGCATCTAAGGTTTAACTAATTGATTGTTTAAAATTGAATTTCAGGCCATTTTCTCTGCAATTGTAGCGTCTGCCTATAGTGCTGCGGTAGGTGTAGGTGGAGCAGTATCTGGAGGACATGTTGTAGGTGGTGACGCAAGAGCTGCACAAATTCTTCGTTTAGAATCAGACATTGATCCAGAGGGAAATTTCCATTACGCGTAAGAGTTACACTTATCTTTCTTCTAAGGTGGGTGGGACACCGAAAACCATACTCCTTTCAAGTATTTATCATTAATGTTCTAGCATCACATTTCCAACGGTTTGAAACCGACTGAGCACACGCAGTGGAGAAAAAGTGTTCAAGCAAGGGTAAAACCTAGTTGGGGATTATCGGTCCTTTGTTTCAGCAAATCAATTTTTTTTGAGAACGTTTCGGACGGTCAGAACAACAACGCAGAGTGCACAAGATCTTGTTTTGTTATGGGTGTCTTATGATTCTTAATTTGAAATGATTGAAGCCAGATAACCGTTTTTATGAAATTTGCTGAGTAACAGTTTTGTGTCTCTGCGTCCTGAACAAATGTCTTAATGGACACACGCCCCAGAACTCAACGAATTCCATGATATAGGGCGTCCAAGTCGCTATAGTCTATTGGTTATAATGGAATACGCTATGATTTAAGTGAAAGAATGGTTTCGTTTAATTTCTCTGAATTTGTTATATGTTAAGTGTCGCGGCGTCCTGAACAAATGCCTTAATCGGCAGAGGTCCCAAAACTCAAAGGGCGTCCAAGTCAGTATGATGGAATAAGGGTTATACTAAGTCTACTTGGAATAGTGCTTTCTATTAATATCACTGATTTTGTGAAATGCTATATATTTTGGTATCCTGAACACTCGTCTCAAAACGAACACCCCCAAAAACTCAACGGGTCCCAAGATATAGTCTGTCAGTATAACTAGATACTTGTTTCACTTAGTTGACTGAATCTATAATATTCCGCGGGTCTTGGCGATCTGAATAAATGTATCGATGGACACAAAGCCAAAAACTCAACGGATGCCACGAAAGGAAGTCAATATAGGGGGTAATGGTTCTATTCAGACCAGTACTCACGATAATCATTTCTCTAATCATTGGTTGCATTTTTTTTTGTTTTTCATTGCATAACCTCAATCTTCACCATCAACTATTAATTCTCCTACTTGAGCGCCATTGCCATTGCTGTTCTTATTACCGGCATCCTGGATGTATCGCAGAAACATTGTACTGGGGTACTTTATGAGGTGTTTTCGGTGGTCATTTCGTACTTCAACTGCCCATGCTGCATTGTAAGCATGCAGGCCCGATTGGCCATTTCGGTAGTGAGTTGATGGTTACACCTCCCATGTCTCGAGGCATTTTTACATTGTATCGTTTATTTTCCAAGAAATGTGCTGCATCTCTATATCCGTGATCAACAATAAAAATTTCCCCATCTTGAAACCATTGATTTATATTATTGGTATCATTTTCAAACTAATTAATATGCAGGCATCATTATTTTTTGCATCTGAGAAATACGGCGCGCGAATATCTCAAATGTACCCATCTGGTGAAGTCATCATACTCGGTTTCGCTTTATGAACGAGTAGCTTTGTCTCAAAGTACGATAATTTCCTGATTTTTCAATATAAGTTCCATAAACTACTGAAATGGCCTTTAAATTATTTGTGTTTTTATTATACAATTAATTTGCAAACGGAGTTACATGCTCTACGATAAACTGTTCACAAGTTATTGCTCCAAGACCAATATTTTCCGGCACAAAATTCATCATCATAGATCTCCTCATTGCACCAATCAAAATACTAATGTCCTGATTACTGCCATAATTGACTAAAATCTTCAAAAGATTATCAATAAGTCCATGGCGCATTTTACATAAAAATATAAACAGAGATTTTGTGGTGACCTCACGAAAGTTATTACCTCGAACGGCAGGAACGCAAGACTCATATAAGTTATTGAACTGAGCTTTAGATATCGAAGTAAGATAAGTAAAATTTTCATCCGTCAAATCATCAGGATCGGGAGATTGTCCATGATTTTTTACAGCCGATTTTCTTAATTATGTAAAAATTCTACTGACTTCTATTCGAGGCAAAACAATAGGTCGATTTAAATGGCATAAGCCAGCATTAAAGTTCCTTAAAAGAAATCCTTTTTCATCAAGGAGCTGTGAACAGACCCGAGATACTTGAGGGATGTAAATGTTATTCTCCAAATATATTTCAACTCGAGCCTCAATACTAAACCGGTGCAAATGTATGCTCAAGTGATTACATATCATACATGTTTCAGAGGATTTTTGTCTAAGGACATTCATCCTAAGGCTTTCGGGATTTTGCAAGGCCGCTTCGTCCCGTGTATGTAATGAATCACAGTTAAAAGAAACACGTGATATATCGTTTATCACAAAAGCAGAGTGATTCAGCTCCTCACGGTACCTCATAGCAATCTCCACTTTTGGTTTGCTGAAGTTTCTCACAAGTCGCATGGAACGAATAGTGAAAGCTTCATTACACACATAACATGTCATGCGTTGCGCAATGCTCGTTGCTATAGTATAAAATTCAAACTGCACAGCTCAAATTTAAAACTCTACACGTAATGCTAAAAATAACAAAATTAAAACAGTACTCACGATCAAAACAAAAATAAAAAAAGAAAACGGAAAACGAGAGACCAAAAACACAACGATTAACGATAAACGAAATATGAAAAACTACCGACAAAAAGTATATAATCCAATGGAATACTAAATAGAAAATGGTTGCACAGTACTCAGTAATGAACTGTTTGTAGATTGCAACAAGTAACGATTAACCTAAAAATGTCCTCTCACAACGGCTGCGCATGTAGCAGTCTCCCTTATACCGATAGAAAAATACACAAGGAGCTGTCACTGTCATCGCTCTTGTTGAGTCGTAGCTGGTTAGCAGATAGAAAGATACGTCGACCTACCTGCTACTAAACTTCATTGAGTCTAAGGCCCGTATCGTCAGTCGTCCCTACAATTGTAGGGCGCGTATATGGCCTCCTTGATTGTCATACTCTTTTCTCTCCTTCAAAAATTTCTAGATTACACTCGTCCCATGTCAGCGTCAGCGCTCTCCTATTGTTAAGATATGTTTTCCTTTTAAATTGTGGGAAATTTCAGGCTGATAAAACATCATAAAACTCAAAAGCAAGCACAATTTGATGCAAATAGATGTTTGTGACATAACCTCAAAATAGAGCGCTGACACGGAGAAGTAGAAAACTATGACAATCAAGGAGGCCATAAACGCGCCCTACAATTGTAGGAACGACTGACGATAGGGACCTAATTCGTCCAACCCCAATGGAAAAGGGATGTGGTTAAAATTGTATGTGCTCTTTAAGACATTTGTTCAGGATGACGCGATACATGAGATTTCAAAAATTCAGTCATATTAATCGAAACCACTACTCTAGATAGAGCAGATAGCTGAGTAAATCCGACACCCCGTTATACCGATTTGGACGACCTATATCTTCGGACACTGAGTTTTGTCTTTCAAGGCATTTGTCCAGGATGCCGAGACACATAACATCTAAGAAATCCTGCTAAATTACCCGGGACTACTCTTTCACTTAAAGCATACGAGTATATATTCCAGTATAACCATTACACTGATTTGGACGTCGTATATCTTGGGACCCGTTGAGTTTTGGGTGCTGTGCTCATTAAGGCATTTATTCAGGACGCCAAGACACATAACATATCAGTAATTCAGCGAAATTGACCGAAAGCACTCTTCCATTTAAAGCAGATATTGAGTAAGGCCTCCATTATACTGACTTGGACGGCCTATATCTTGGAACCCGTTGAGGTTGGGGGCCTGTGGCCATTGAAACATTTTTTCAGGATGCCAAGACGCATAACATATCAAAAATTCAGCGAAATTAACCGAAACTTCTTTTCTCATAAGCGTGTTGCCGCGTCCTTTTTTTTTTAGAAGAAAAAACGTAACCCATCCTTTTTTGCATAAAAATAACATTTATCTTCCAGAATGGCTTGCGACACATATCGGCAAGGTAAACTAGTGTATTTTGTTATAAAATGCCCTTTAAACTAACCCTGTATATTGCTGAATAAACTACTAGTGTTGACCGGAACACATTTTGAATTCTCAAAAACTACTTGACCAATCTACTCCAATTTTGTGGTGGATATTTAGAAGTACAAATCCTACGAATTTGAAAAATTTCAAATATCTGCGAGAAATCATCGTCGCATTACCAACAAGTGCCAAAACCCGCAGTTAGCCTCTGTTTTCGGCCATAAGTTTGTTGCTATTAGTCGGATCTTTTTGCGTGTGGTCTCATTTGGTAGGTCTCATAAGTACCTAAAAATCTTCTATGAAGAGTTTTTTCGTTCGTGCCAACACTTTCGATTGAATCGCAAAAAACACGTTTTCTCATTCTTTATTGTCTAATAAAAAGTTTTCCCACAAAAATTGCTGTACCCAGTTTATGCGACCATGTTTGGATACCCCCTTAAACAACTTGCAGCAATAAAACCAGACTTTACAATTATTTCGTACACCAGGGGTATTTTCGTCTAATGTGATTATTCTAAAAGGCAAAAAACTATTATTCCGTTGAAATAAAAATTTGCGAAAGTACCCTACTGTCTGAAAAAAACGATGTTTTTGAATGCCCCTTGTATGCAAAAATGCGATACCAATCAAAAACTTCCTAGTTGGATTTTTTACGTAATATAGGTATTATAAAATTGTAAAATTTCACCTTGGATTAAAGATTTCCTCAGATGCAAAGTAATGAATGCAGATTCACTAATTTTCCTTGACATTTTAGAACAATATTTCCGCCTTTAACTTAAACTTTTAATGAGCGCATAAGCATTCAGTTCATTGTTGTTTATCCGTTATTCTGCAATAGTTTATGAGGTTTGGAACTACATCAAAATGATTGAGTACTTTCACCATATGCTGAACAAAATTCTTGGGGTACGAGATAATCACTGCGATACATCGATGCCTTGCACCTCTGTGTATCTTTGAGCATCTTCAAAGATTCGTAGGAAACTCTAGAATCCCCCAATTTGTTTACCTACTCATTGCGAGGATATACAATGATTTTTTTCTAGTTTTTTCAAACAGTAGGGGAAGTCCAGGGGACATTTTGAATGGTTAATCTCTTCGCTGCTAAATTCTCCCGGTTTGCACCTAAATAAATAGTCAAAATATGTTGCAACTATTCGAGTATTTGTCTTATTTTTAGATATGACACTGAGAATGGAATATCAGCGAATGAGGAGGGCACATACAAACAACTAGGAGAAACAGGGGCTGTAGTCGCACAGGGAGGATTTTCCTTCCAATCGCCTGAAGGAGAACAAGTGCAGGTAGGTGGAAAATATTCGAATTTTTGAGCTTTAAAGCCACGATTTAAGGGTTGTGTGGTAGACAAATTCAGACAAGTGTAAGACTTCCCACGTTTTGTTACAAAGCCACAGTGTTGGAAGAAGCAAGGCTGTAGCTTTAGCGTCGCAAGGCAGTCGTTATAAGAAGACAAAACAAATCATTACCTCAGGGAAGAGCTAAGTTAAATCGTTTCTTTCAGTGATTCGATTCCATGGATCCGATTCCGGTCTGAACGATTCCCTCGATGTGCTCGCGATTCCGTTCAATTGCTGTCGATTCCGATTTCCGCAAAGCCAAGCCATACGATCGGTGTTAGTGAGCCCTATGCAGGAAAGACATCGCAGTGATTTTTAGCAAAGTATTTGAAGAGCACGCTTCTCTTAGGATTTGGAAAAACAATCTGAAGTACATGTGGCCTGTAGGTCAATTTTGCCGTTGGGCGGTCATGGGGATTGTAGCATGAAATCGGAGAGAAGGGGGTTAAGATGTTTTCACTGATACCCCTCCGTAAGTGCTACACCGGTTGACCGCTACAATTTCCGACGTCATATGTTAATTTTCAGTTTATTTTACTGATCTTCGTTGTTTCGGCATATTTGGCGTTTGTTCGGAATGAATTCGTTATTTGAAAAATATTTTCAACATAAAAATAAAATTAGGAACATTTATCATAGGGATATGATTAAGCATGCATAGTTGAAAGTCAAGCGCCAGGTTAAAGTTTCTATGCAACATTTATAAATTTACATTGAAAACCTAAAAGTTTGAATCGCATTGAAAATAGTTATAACGAACCATCAAAAAGCTCACAATCTTCCATGATTCTGAAAAACCAAATAAAATTCGCAACACAAAATTGTTTGCCAAAATTAGCTTTGCCGGTTACGAATGCACAAAACAAGTAAAACAGCTCTATCAGGGTAGGTCTAGTATCGATTTCGATATTCGCTTTGCCAGGATTTCCCCATTAATTAGCGTAATCTACCTGCCCTAAAACTGTAATCCCGCGTCTAAAAATGATCAGAGATGAAAAGAGATATCCTGGCGCCATCTATGATGATTTTGAACAGCATTTGCCTAGGCAAAGTTGGTACATAATACAATAACAAAAAGTCATTTTAGCTCTTCCTTTGGTGTAGTCAAGATTCTATTTTCTTCCAGGTTCAATACGTAGCCGATGAAAACGGCTACCAACCCGTGGGTAGTCACTTGCCCACAGCTCCACCAGTACCTCCAGCGATCCAGAGGTCCTTGGATTACATCGCTGCCCATCCTCCTGCAGCCGTTGCAGAAACCAGGCCGCAGGTCTATACCAGACCTCAGCCCTTCAGGAGGACATAGGTCATCTTTTAGTAAACAAATTGGCATTCTAGAAAGCCATATGGGATTCCATGATTGATAGATAATAATTTCGTGTCGTATTTGTTTGCTAGTCTGGTCTGCACATGTGTCTCGCCTGTGCGTTTCCATTAAAAAATTAAAATTTTCATTCATGTGAAGCTAAACATGTTGTAGTTACTACTCATGCATTACGTTTTATTTTTTATCAATATGGAAACAAGGCTCCATTTATACATGTCTTGTCACACTGATAGTATTTTAGACAGAAAAATATTGTCAAATGTGGTCAAATTAGAATAAGCTGGAATCATTGTATACTGTGTCACAACTTGAAACTATATATTTATATGCTGTATGCTGTGTATCCAGTATATTGGAACTGGGATCTACTAACTGACGTGTATATATGCCTAATGTAGATATTATCTGTTTTGTGTAGTTAATAAAAAAGCTGCTATATGATATATTGTCTATTAATCGTATTATATTTAAATCAAGTCTTGATTTTATCCAAACATAATACTTTTCAGTTCTGGCGGCCCAATGGTTTCGAAACATACTGTAGTCAGATCCAGAATCTACACACAGAGTTTACCCAGAACGAAATTTTAGCTCATGAAACTTCAAATTATAGGACTTTGTAGGACAGTGTTTAAATTCTTGTCTTCTATTGTTCCAAGAGAATCAATATAAGCAAGACCGTTAAAAATAGTTAAGTATAGCGGTCGTAAAGACGAATTTGAGATGGAATATTGGTTGATTTGGACCCCGATGCAACTTAGCATCAAACTAACATGGGATAATATTATAAAGCGTGGTAGTGCAGAATCTCCATATTCATTTCATTTTGTTACAAGACTTGGTGCACTTAACTAATTCGGGTTGCTGATTGCATTTACGCCAATAAAAATCGCGAAGTACTGTGGGGCTAATTTGAGATACAAAATTAGTCGTTAGGACCCTTTGTGGGTTATAACTACAGTTCTATAGTTAGATTGAGCTCAGATCCGAAATCTATGCTCCCTATATACCTGAGAAACATATGTTCATCATTACGCAAAATTAGTGATTTTATTTTTGAAAAATACACTATCGGTGGCGAGCACCAACCATGAGTATTCAAAATTAAATTACTCTGTTGCTGAAAATATATGAAAATGGCTACTCTAGTTGTACCATATATGAATGTAGCAGTACCATGTAACCTTAATATTGAAAATCCCATATACAGAACCCATGAATTGTCCAATTTTACACATTTTCTGTAAAACACTAATTTAGTTTTGGATTCTCTTAATTGGTGCACGCCACCTTATGAGTAAGTAAAAAAGTATTTTAGTCATTCTTAATTATACAGGCTGTTTCAAATTCGACCCTCATCATTGGGATCTCGGAAACTGTAAGAGATACATAGTCGCTTAAATGGGGGCAAAGTTGCGCATTTAGGTAATCAACAAAATTCCGCTTAGAAAGTTTCGAAATTCAAAGTCCTTCCGGAGAGAGATGACAAAAACCGAATTTCCCCAAAAAATTTTCTTGACTTCATTTGTAATGCGATTCCAAGATAAATTGCACATTAACATTGCCACTTTTTCTCCTCTACAAGATTGCATAATTAGAATTCAAATATGACTTTTTGTCTCTTGTCCTCCATCATCAACTTTATTTATTTTTTTATGGAAGCCTTATTTAATTCTGATTTCAAAAATGTATAATAAGTCATAAATTAACGTTTCCAAACCTTATTTATCTCAAAAAAGCAGAATTTATTACGTAGGCCTTGAAATTATCAGATGGTCATTTGTTCACATACCAGATTTATCCTAAGATCACTTTTATTTTTTCACAACCTTATTTGAGTCGAGATTTCAAAATGAATTGCATGTTGTCAATATTACTTATTTTCCTGTACAAGTTGGAGTAGTAAAATTTCCAATTCGGCATTCCTTTTTTCGACTCCCATCACCAACTTTGCTTTTTCATACTGATGCTATATTGGAATGTTGTGCATTTAAATAGACGAATGAATAGTTTTTAATTTTGATTCCAGAGATATATGTCATACATTGACATTTCAAACCTTAGATATTTAATAAAAAAGCAGAATTTCCTAGGTAGGCCTTGCAATTATCAGATAGTCATTTGTTTTGCAAACCAAATTTATTCCAATATCACTTTTATTTTGTACATTTAATTGAACTTTTCAGTCCTCAATTCAGTGATATATTTCCTTTGTTGGTCATTAATTTGTTGCTGGATGAAAAGCATAAGGACACAAAAAGTATGGTGAAACCTGAACACAATAATAACCATAAATATTATCAATAAGCAGAGGTGACTCTTCTCTGTACATTGTTCACTGCTCGATTTATTTCTCTTCTTCACAGTCTTCCAAACTCTGTTGCTATGTTCAATTTGAGGTCTGGTTTGTTAAACAAAACAAGTGAAGGGTACCGGGGAATAACGACAATAGTCCATCCGGACAGATTTTGAGAAAATCGGTAATTAAGGTTCACTTACTTCTGGGAAAGTTAAATTGATGAAAAAATAATTCGTAAAGAATATATTTGCTAAACAGTGTGTTTATTGGTAAAATAGATTTTACAAAATGAACTTTTACTCAAAACTAGTAACGTAACAATCAAAAAATGATGTTCAACTCTGAACTCGTGCCCTACTTTAATTAAGCGTCTATTGGCACCCGCAGACAGACTATTTTCTGGATGATGAAGAGATGTTAACTGTTGATAAAATACCATGGAGTCTGGTCCCTTAAGAAATTTGGCCAGATCCTGCAGATTTTTCCATTTCTTACTTTTAATGGGGATTAGGCCATGGGGAAGTTTTCTCAATGTTTCCTATTCTCGGTTCTGTTGATCTTCTTGCTTCTTTTTTCGATTATTCCGAATTACCCTATCAAATTTAGAACTAGCATAGCGGCACTTCGTTGGATAAAACCGCGATAAAAACTTAACTAATCTTGAAACTCAAAATTTTTGCCACAATCAATGACTTCAAATGGTGTATGTTTCACCTTTTAAATTCGTGGGTAGTGCCGCGAATCGTTTTCATTACGTCTCTCTGTTTTCCTGTTTTTTGCGTTTGTTAGTTTCTCTGTTTGATGGACCTTCACTTGACACTGAATAGTCACTACCCATTATACACAAAACCCGTATTATAAACTAAATTAGTGAATATAGTCAATAACGGACGTAAACTCACTCCACTCTCGGAATGTCCGGGTGGAGGGTGGGCTCGAGGGAACAACATCGAAGATAAAATTTGTTTTTCGAACATCTGTGGGATCAACAGCAACATTGATGCTGTTCATCACTACCTGCAATCCAATCGTCCCACCGTGCTTTTCTTGGCGGAGACAAAATCTCAGAGACTGCACCGATTAATCATCTCAACTTCCCAAACTACGAGGTGCACTCCAATCTGAGAAAGAACGGGGGAGTTGTGGCTTTTGTCCGCAGCAGTCTGTCCTGCTCCAGGAATCTGTCTTTGGAATCAGACCGGAAGGACATTCTGTGGCAAATTTATTTGCTGCCTTTATCGCTCTCCCTCGAACCATAACTGGGATGACCTACTCGAATACCTCGCCGTCCAGATCGACTTCCTGAACATCAATCACCCCGCTTCAGAGGTAGTTCTTCTCGGTGATTTCAATGCCCATAATGAGCTTTGGTTGGGCTCAAATAAGACCGATGCAGCAGGTCGTGCAGTCGAAGCGTTCGCTCTTACTCAAGGGCTGACCCAGCTGGTGACGAGCCCTACTTTTTTCCCCCGCGTCTCGTCACACGCCAGTAGCCTGCTGGATCTCTTTCTGACCACGCATCCTGTCCCTTACAGCACTGCTGTCCTGTCCCCCCGGGTAACTCAGATCACGGTGTTGTGGAGGTTAGGTTTCGGTCAGAAGCCGCTGTGGCAGCAGAAACTCGTACAGGCCGCAAAACTTGGCATTACGGACATGCCGACTGGGAGGGGCTCAGAGACTTCTTCTCTAGCTTTCCTTGGAGAGATGTCTGTTTCACTGACGCGGATGCGTCGACTGTCTGTTCTTCAATAACCGAAATTATCCACGTCGGAATGGAGGAATACATCCCTCATACAGTGAAAGTTCCTAAACCAGGGTCCAACGGCTGGTTCAACAAATCGTGTGACACTGCTCGCCAGCAGAAGATCAAGGCACACAGAACCTACTTACAAAACCCCACTGTAGAGAACAGACAAGCCGACGTCGAGTCCAGAAACAAATATAACGATGCGGTTCGCAATGCCAAAAACCAGCATGATATAAAAGTTAGGCACAGGGTAATGTCGCAGCGCAATGGCAGTCGGTCTTTCTGGACGCTGGCCAAGCAGATTGAAAAGAACTTCTCACACAGTAGCCTTCCACCACTTACGTGTCAGGATGGAACTATTGTATTCGACTCAAAGGCCAAGGCGGAAGTGCTAGCCAAGATCTTTGCTGCCAACTCCACCATGGACGTCCCCATCAACGCCCAAGTGCCGTCAATTCAAAGGGTGCCTCACACTATGCAGGAGGTAACATTCAGGCATAAGACCGTAAGACGAGTGCTCTTGTCGCTCGACATCAACAAAGCCTCTGGTCCGGACTTGATTCCTGCCATTGTACTGAAGAGATGTGCAGCGGAGCTTGCTCCAGTTCTTTCGCGTCTCTTCCAGATATCTTATGAATCCGGCACCTTCCCAGAAAACTAGAAATTTGCTCATGTACAGCCCATCCCAAAAAAGGATCTAAGACCGACCCTTACAACTACAGGCCTATAGCTCTGCTTTCTGTTATAGGTAAAGTGATGGAGAGGTGCATAAATCGCGAGCTTCTGGACTACCTCGAACGTCACAGCTTGATTAGCGACAGGCAGTACGGTTTCCGGCACCAACGATCCACAGGGGACCTCCTAGCTTACGTCACGCAACTGTGGAGTAAACTCATCCAGTCTCATGGTGAGGCTCATGTCGTTGGTCTTGACATCACGAAAGCGTTCGATCAGCTGTGGCACGCTGCCCTCTTAAGCAAACTTCCATCCTATGGCCTCCCAGAAAAGCTTTGCAGATGGGTGGCTGACTTTATCTCTGGCCGCAAGATATCCGTCGTAATTGACGGATTCTCCTCTTCATCCCACAACGTCAACGCGGGTGTTCCCCAGGGATCGGTCTTGGCTCCAACACTGTTTCTCTTACATATCAACGACCTCCTTTCCTGCACGATCAACCCAATCCACAGCTTCGCTGATGACAGCACTCTACATGCAGGAATTCAGAGTGACAAGCCGATCTCTGCCACTGAGCTGGAAAAAAGAAGACTAGCGACGACTTCTTCTCTGACAAGAGACCTGGAGGCTATCACTGCTTGGGGACGCAACAATCTTGTACAGTTCAATGCTTCCAAAACACAGTACTGTACTTTGACAAACAAAAAGCGCCCTAGCGCTCATACAGTTTCGATGGACGGCCGAGTTCTACCAAAGAGCCATTCATTTCGGCTGGTTGGAGTCCAGATCACCGAGGACATGATCTGGCACGAACACATCTCTTCAATAGCTGCAGCTGCTGGGAAAAAGCTAGGCTATTTGTTTAGGGCTAAGAAGTACTTTTCTCCGCATGACCTTCTCACTCTATACAAGGCCCAGATAAGGCCTAGCCTCGAGTATTGCTCACACATTTGGGGTGCTGCCGCCCCGACTACATTGTCCATGCTCGATGCTATCCAGAGGAGGGCGGTCCGACTGATCGATGACTCTTCTCTAACAGACAGTCTCGGGACTCTTTCGCACCGGCGGGTCGTCGGCGATCTAGCTCTTTTCTATCGCTACACCAACGGGCTTTGCTCCTCAGAGCTCTCTTCCATGATGCCGCTGCGCGATGTGCCTGCCAGACAGACCCGCCTGACTTCGGCGTCCCATCCTAACCGTGTCAAACTTCGTACATCCAGAACTGGCCGATACGACCGCTCCTTTGTCCCGAGGGTGTCTAGATTGTGGAACAATCTACGGGAGGAAGCGTCCCAGTTCTACTAACCTTAGGCAGTTCAAAAATCGTATTAACAAAATTTCTTTGGGATCATCATAGCAGCCGCGGTGTTCCGGCATTTAGGCTTCTGCCTGCGCGGCTGTTTCGATATTAAAAAAAAAAAATCAAAATCTCTGAATATACAATACACGTGCAACGCCGCCTTTCGATATGGACTGATGCCGTTTTTCCATACACGCGCAGGGGCTCATGCCATTCTTCCAAGCACAGGGAATATCATTGCTGTTGTTTCGTGGACGTAAGCCGTTTTTATAATTTAATAAGCTGATTACAAGATAGCATCAGGAAAATGCCACCAAAGTAAACAAAAAGCTCAATTTAGCCAAATTTATGGACTAATCAAAACTGGGCAAAATGTATTCTTTTCATTAACGCAATATTCAAATGGGTGGATAAGCTCAACAGCCTCTCTGACAATTTTCAACATTAATTATTCTTCCCGTTCAAGTCATTGTACACGCGTTAAGGAATACCTCAGTACCGATGTCTACTTAACATTATTAACATTCAAGAAGAAGGTGGTAGACAAGGACCAGTCGACCGAGGTGGTACCACCCGCTAGCTTTTCCTAGGGTGTCTTAAAAATGTCCACACCTAAGCTATGCAGTCGGTTAATTTCCAAAACAAAGAAATTAATGATGATGGATCCCTCGAGCACTAAGAACTCCGGACGTAAACTCAATCCACTCTAGGAATGTCCGGGTGGAGGGTGGGCTCGAGGGAACAACATCGAAGATGAAATTTGTTTTACGAACATCTGCGGGATTAACAGCAACATTAATGCTGTTCATCACTACCTCCAATCCAATCGTCCCGCCATGCTTTTCTTGCGGGAGTCGTAAGAATCTCAGAGTCTGCACCGATTGACCATCTTAACTTCCCAAACTACGAGGTGCACTCCAATCTGAGAAAGAACGGGGGAGTTGTGGCTTTTGTCCGCAGCAGTCTTCCCTGCTCCAGATATGTTTCTTTGAAATCAGACCTGAAGGACATTCTGTGACTTCGCCTCAACTCCAAAACATCACCCAAATGTATTTGCTGCCTTTATCGCTCTCCCTCGGACCATAACTGGGATGACCTACTTGAATACCTTGCCATCAAGATCGACTTCCTGAACATCAATCACTCCGCTTCAGAGGTAGTTCTCCTCGGTGATTTCAATGCCCATAATGAGTTTTGGTTGGGATCAAATAAGACCGATGCGGCAGGTCGAGCAGTTGAAGCGTTTGCTCTTACTCAGGGGCTGACCCAGCTGGTGACGAGCCCTACTTTTTTTCATCGGATCTTGTCACATGCCAGTAGCCTGCTGGATCTCTTTCTGACCACGCAACCTGTCTCCTACAGCACTGCTGTCCTGTCACGTTAGGTTTCGGTCAGAAGCCGCTGTGGCAGCAGAAACTCAGGCTCAGAGACTTCTCTACTTTTCCTTGGAAAGATGTTTGTTTCGCTGACGCGGATGCGTCCGCTGTCTGTTCTTCGATAACCGAAACTATTCACGTCGGGATGGAGGATTACATCCCTCATACAGTGAAAGTGCCTAAACCAGGGACCAACGGCTGGTTCAACAAATCGTGTGACACTGCTCGCCAGCAGAAGATCAAGGCACACCGAACTTTCTTTAAAACCCCACTGTAGAGAACAGACAAGCCGACATAGAGTCCAGAAATAAATATAACGAAGCGGTTCGCAATGCCAAAGACCAACACGATATACAAGGTAGGCACAGGGTAATGTCGCAGCACAATGGCAGTCGGTCGTTTTGGACGCTGGCCAAGCAGATCGAAAGAAACTTACTTGTCAGGATGGAACGATTGTAACAGACTCAAAGGCCAAGGCGGAAGTGCTTGCCAAGATCTTTGCTGTCAAGCGCCGTCGATTCAAAGGGTTCCCTACACTATGCGAGAAGTAACATTCAGGCATAAGACCGTAAGACGGATGCTCTTGTCGCTTGACATCAACAAAGCTTCTGGTCCGGACCTGATTCCTGCCATTGTACCAAAGAGGTATGCAGCGGAGCTTGCTCAAGTTCTTTAGCGTCTCTTCCAGATATCTTATGAATCCGGCACCTTCCCAGAAAACTGGAAATTTGCTCATGTCCAACCCATCCCAAAAAAGGATATATAACACCGACCCTTACAATTACAGGCCTATAGCTCTGCTTTCTTTTATAAGTAAGGTGATGGAGAGGTGCATAAATCGCGAGCTTCTGGACTACCTCGAGTGTCATGGCTTGATTAGCGACAGGCAGTATGGTTTCCGGCACCAGCGATCCACAGGGGACCTCCTAGCTTACGTCACGCAATTGTGGAGTAAACTCATTCAGTCTTATGGTGAGGCTCATGTCATTGCTCTTGATATCACGAAAGCGTTTGATCAGCTTATGCCACGCTGCCCTCTTATGCAAACTTCCATCGTATGGCCTCCTCGGCTCCTCGGCAGTCTCGGAACCCTTTCGCACCGGCGGGCTATCGGCGATCTAGCTCTCTCCTACCGCTACACCAACGGACTTTGCTCCTCAAAGCTCTCGAACTTCGTACATCCAGAACTGGCCGATACGACCGCTCCTTTGTCCCGAGGGTGTCGAGATTGTAGAACAATCTACAAGAGGCAGTTTTTTTTCCAGTTCTACTAACCTTACGCAAGTCAAAAATCAGATTAACAAAATTTCTTTGGGATCTTCATAGCAGCCGCGGTGTCCCGGCATTTCATTTCGGCTTCTGCCGTGCGCGGCTGCTTTGGTATATATAAGAAAAGACGGTATTGTTGAATATGGACATGGGAAAATAAACCTTTCTAGAAAACTAATTCAAACATTAACATTTTCTTTACAGTGGTTGATAAAACCTATTTAAAGCAAAACTAGCATTAAACATATGTACATGACAATGAACATTATTTCGTGGAAGTTTAAAATATTTGATACAGTAAATAATCAAAAATTTTAATACTCCTAAATATTGCTCTACGCTATTTCTGGTAAGGCAATGCATTTAGTATAATCTTCTTCTGAAGTGCTAGGTTCATCAATTATAACAGGCATTAGAAGCCAGGATCTTAATGGATGTCCGCAGTCATCTGTAAAAATATATCTTTCATTATTACTCATCTGCAAGCAGGTATATAACAATAATTACAACTAAAGTCAAAAAATGGAGTAAATGGATTGTATGCTGGCCAAAATATGTGGAATATTAAAACTCAGATTTGTTGCTTTATTATTAATCTTGCAGATAATGAATCTGAGATCTTATGATTGATGAATATTATTACTTTTGTTAATAGGAAATTTCATCTTCCATAGGGATGAAATTTCATCAGGTAATGTAAACATTCATGTTTAAAAAGTTTTTGATGCAGCTGAACTCATTAGTTTCTCAATTAACCATAAAATTTTGATGTGTAATCTTATTTTCTTAATATGCATGGCGATATAGTTACTATACTCTCTTGTGGTGTTTGAGCAAAACAAATATGTGTCGATAGAATGTCTGGATGATTCAATGCATAAACCACTTCCCTTGGTGCTTTGGATACAATGGGTTGACTGAGCCCATCTAAGCAGCCCATGCCAATATGTTTCTGATAGGAACCAGCATCAAAGGTGCTGTTAATACCTAAAATCAATATATTCCCAAACTGTGGTAGGAAGGTGCAAGTAAGCTTATTTGGTAATCATTATGAACTTCAACTCATACATACTAAGAAATACGCCACAGGCGAGCAGTTTGTCGTCTTTGAAAGTGCATTTATTCACTTTCACAAAAAAATACTGAAAATACAAAATGAGAGTATGAAATAACTTCTTAGCCTCGTCAAGGTAATAATTATATTTCTTATTTAAACTTGTTATACTTACCTTTCTTGTTAAAAAAATGAAAAATTTTAACAAATTTGTCAAAAAACGCTAGCAGCCGATTGGCGACCGACTAGATGACTATACCACTGAGCAGTTGTTAAATTGACAGTTCAAATCGCTAGTCGGTCGTTGTCAATAAGTTAGGTAATACCAATTTTTTGATACTCCTTGTTGAAAAATATCAAAAAATAATGTATAGCACGCCACCTATCTTATATCAGTGAAACCTGTCTTATATGTATTGCTACCTTGATCTCTAAAATAAACTCAGTCGACATCCACAAACAATAGCATTGATATTTCGCCCTGTCCCGTAACACTCCTAACCAAAGAATGCACTTTTTGTTCACCAGTTGCTCCAAAGAGGCACCACCGTAGCTGATCGCTGATTGAGACGCGCTGACTGATACATATTACGAAATTTGCGTTTTTTCAGCAACTATCGACTGATTTGGGTTGGTTAGAAGTTAGGTAATAAGCCTGCAGAAGTACTTTAAATTTCAAAACCTTCTAAGCGACATTTTGTTAGTTACTTAAATAGGCAACTATGTACCCATTTAAGCTACTTCCTACCTCTTACCGTTTCCGAGATGCCAATGTGTGGGTCGAATTTGAAACACCCGGTATATCAAGACCCAAAACCCAAAACATTAATTTAGAAATAGGTCAAATGGCATAAAAGTCATAAGGCTCAATACGTCCCTGTGCACACCGATTTCCAAACTAACCAAATCATAAATTCTAAATACGAGACACGTGCTGCCCTCTATCGATTCTACAAAACACTAGTAGGCTAAATTTAAATGAAGTTGATTGTTTTTGAAATAGGAAATAGGAATAATTAGAATGCACCTAAGTATGCATAATATAAAAATAAACAGCAATGACTGGGGACCGAACATGATTATAAGTAGCTATGACGAAAAAATTGTACAAGAGCATTGCAACCAACTGGGTGGGAAGATATAATAAAGATTTCAGCCTACTCACCTTTAAAATTTGGCATCTGTTTCTTCTTCCGTTGATCCATGGTGCCTCTTCGTAAAAATACATTTACGTAATGGCCCTAATTTCTTAATACTATCAGTATTACAACTGTAACTAGATTTTCTTAAAGCTAAACAAATGAATCTAAACCTATTACTTAACCTCTACCGATTGACATTTAGAAAAACAGATGAATTTACAATCTAAACATGTTTACGAATAGTTTAAAAGAGGCCAGAAACATCGAAGATTGTAATAAAATAGTATTTAGTTAAAATAATTCAAAGGCAGTAGTAAAAACGATCGAGTAAATATCATGACAATTTAAATGTCAGAAAACGCGGATGCTGCCAAAATAAACGAGCGATTTGGCAGGGAGATAAATATCGCCCAGTACACTTACACAATAAACCACCCACAAATCCGAATAAATATTTACAGATATTCAAGAAAACTATCATTTAAACGCGAATGTTTTCATTTAGAGCGATAGAAACTGTCGACCGTACGCCATGTTTTCGCTACCGGCCTGCTACGCATGCCCGCATGCGCCCCACAACGTCAAGTACCAACATCAAACTAACCTGGATAATTCGTGGTTGCCTACTGCTGACGTATTTACCTATTCAACAGAATTTTGGTAAACGAACAGGTGGAATAATTTTGAAGAGTTATAAATCATCTTTCTTAAAAAAATAAAAGTGGGCTTGTCCGATCTGAAGCCTCCTTATTGCCTTGTATAGTCGTTAACTTCAAGGATCTCTTCTTTCATTGACTTCTTCAATGGACGGAGGAGCCTACGCGCTTATTGTTCTTATATCTGTATAAAACATATTCCACATATTATCAAGATTCAAATTAAAAATTGATAAGTAAGGATAGGTTTTGCATAAAGACCTTCTTTAATAAGTGAATACTGTCAGGTTACTCCTAAATAGAAAAGCAAATAAGGATGCCTCAAGTGGTGGCGTGCTGTGAATTCAACCTAAAATTTGCTTGAATATAGCAATAAGCCAATAAGTGAAATTAATGAAAACGGCAACGTTGGATAACAAAACGCGGTAAACTTCTTCAACAACAAAGTGCCTGCGGCGCAATTTTTAAATTTTGCTTTTTCTGGCATACTCTTGGTTCGCTGTGACTGGTTTGCTAAAACGAGACAGCAAACTATATTAGATTCAACAAGCTTTCCCAACTGTTTCATTAGAAGAATTATGAATTGAGCTTCAGCCTTAAAAATATTGATGTAGGTATGCCATATCACGAGTGTTGTAACAAGAATAAAAGGATTTACATGCATGCAATCATAATTATTTTATCATAGCTAGAAAATGGAACTCCATTTTTAGTTGAAGAACATCTCATAATAGAGGGGTAGAGATTTCTATATCTAATAGCAGTTGGAATAATGTAACTATAGAACATGCCCAGGAATGACAAAAGCTTCTAGAAACAAAGGAGGATACCTATAGTAAAATAAAGATGAGAATTCCTAGAATATAAAGTCTTTTAACGATTCAAGAGATTAAAATCATACTTAATCGTTTTATATTTTGTTTTTGTGACTACAATAAAGTTGCTGATATTGTGGTAATAAGAAAAGGAAAAGTTTTATAGCTTTCTGCTCAATCGATTTTCGTCAATCCAACCCCAGAACACCCAAACTCTCATGTGTGGACCTTGCAAAATGACACTGTACCAAATTAAACTGTTGTCATATATTTTTTTGACTCTCTCTCAGGTCTCCTCTACTATTTTAATGACAATTAAATGTTTGGGAAACTCATGAATTTTCAGGGATCATATCATATTATATCAATATGGTGTGGGAAATTAGGACAAACACACATTTCAAAACACCCGCCGGACCGTCCACAAGTTGTCATTGTGTTCTTGAATTGCGTTTCATAGATGGCGCTGGTGTGAGGAAAAGCCGATAAATTTTTTTAGGTGTATTTTTTAATTCACCGGTTGAGCCACCGGTACAACCAATTATCCAATTTTACTTCCATTAATTTCCGTCTGAGCGACCGGTTGTACACCAAAATTGTCTATAAACTATATAGACAAGTTTTGTGCGATAATCCATGAAGTCAACTCATATGGGACAATGAGAAACAATACGGTGCTGCCGAGTACAACCTGACAACACTGTTGGCATCCAGAAAAAATGGCGGCTTTGACAACTATGATGGTTAATTGCTGTCTTTTTCAGTGTTGTATATGTTTTGTGGTCTATATGTTTTATGCGATAAACTACGGCATTAGACGCGGTTTTTCATAATTTTTTGTAATTTCCTATCTTTAATAACTTCAAAATGAAGCTAGTCAGGTATGTTCCAGCTCAAAACATTACCTCTATAAATTACATTACTTATTTAATTAATTAATTAATGTTCTTGCCGGAATCAAGCATAAACGATACCTAACCTCAACCAACTTTTTCTTAGATTTTTGATGAAATTGAGCCACGAAACTGTGACAATGGAGCTGAAAAATGGTACCCAGGTGCACGGCACGATTACAGGCGTTGATGTAGCCATGAATACCCATCTGAAGGCTGTTAAAGTTACGGTGAAAAATCGAAATCCAGTCACTCTAGATACACTCACTGTTAGAGGTAACTCATTATCACCAAAACTGCTTTTCAGTAAAATTTTTGTCTTTAATGAACTAATTCTATTTTAGGTAACAATATCAGATACTATATCTTACCAGACAGCTTACCTCTAGAGACTTTGCTTATTGATGATACTCCAAAAGCTAAGGCAAAGAAAAAAGAATCTGCCAGGGGAGCAACTAGAGGTAGAGGTAGAGGAAGGGGTAGAGGAGGGCCTAGAGGAAGAGGTAGAGGCAGAGGAAGAAGATAAATTGAAAGTGAAAAAGATGCAGCGATTGATTAGATTTAAGTTACACTGATTTTGTGCGATTGAACATATACTCTATTTCATAAGTATCATCACAGCTGGTTATCTAGTAATATTTCAAATTTCCCGATATCGGCAAATGACCCATAATTCTGATGGATCCATCAATCCCAGAAAGACAGAGCCATATTTTGTTGTTGTTTGTAAAGTCTTTTATTTAGAGTAGTTCATTTGCATGCAAAAAACAAAACGCTTCAAACAATTTTTTGCTAGATTTACACCCCATTCATTATAGCCTATGTTAGAGACTAACACAAAAATGTCACTAGCTGATCAGCTGTTCACCTCAATAGACATCAAAACATGATGGATACTCATGAAATAGGGTGTAAAAAGTCTGATTTTTATTGACTTCAGTATTTAGTACATGATAGTCTACTTTTCCTTCTTATAATCCTGTTAGTCTATATTTAATACAGTAATTCCTGCAGTGTTGTTAAATCCCAAAACCAAATTTAATCAGCATTTTGTATAAAAAATAATTGAAATTGACATTTGTAGATATGATCATAATTATAAATTCTTTCAAATCTGATCAAATAATATTGTAACATAAGACACTTTATTATGAAAGAGAAAAACTTGCATGATCTACTAATTTCCTGGAGTAGATGTTAATTTATATCAGGGTAGGCGAACCTTTATGCATCAACGTGCCATTTTTTTAAAGAAATGTTTAATGATGTCATAGACTAATAATTTTGACTTAGGAAAATTGGGAAAATAATAAAAATAAATATTATCAATTCTTTATTTGCTATAAAAAATATAAATTTTGCGATGTTTCAATTAAATTCGTAATTTCAGTTAAAGTAAAATTAGTGTGACTTCTGTTGTTGCAGATTAGATGATGAATAATTTATATCAGGGTTGTAAGATGTTACTTTTAGCAGAATGCATGCTGAACTGCATTCGTCTGTTAATGGTTTCTAACCGAGTCTTTAATATTGTTCATTTCTGAAAATAATGACTCGCAAGCATATGTAGACGAAAATATCGTTAATATAGTATGAGCCAGCTTCTTCAAACAGTTAAATGTGTTCGGTAATGCATTCCACGTTTCCAAAATTTTGTTTACTAGCATTTTCACTTATATCACTTGTCAATCTTTCTGTTTCTATTAGTTCTAACTTTATCCTTGTTTCAATATATTTTTGAATCCATATTGGACTGGAAATCAATCAGATGTATTTCGAATTCTTCGATTTCCAACCAATCGAATTGGGACAAGTTCAATTTATTAAATGACGTCACGTCAGGGAACATAATAAACTTGCTTATTACCGATAATCGCTTTAACTGCGTAAATCCCGCTGAAAATTCCTTGATTGAATAATCAATCAAATACATAAATTCTTCAGTAACTCTTTCTTTGTCTGGTGTCTTGTGTATATCTAAATCGTTCATATATTTTTTCAGCTTTGGAAAATACTTGTAAATTCTTGTGATAATATCGTTCCTGAAAACTTGAACTTTAGCCTCAAAAGCGCGCATCAGATCTACCATAACAATAATTGTTTTGGTTTGCCTTCAAGCTTCACGTTTAGCGTATTTAAATGTTGGCATATGTCTGTAAAAGACATCAATTTTGAAAACCACACAACAGCGAACAATTGTGGGTATTGTTCAATTCTCCTCTCATTTTGAAAAAAACAGTCTGATTTCGTCCAAGCAATTAACAAATCTTTCAATTTCGTTTCCGCGGCTAAACCAGCGAACATTATTATACTAAGCCATTGTACACTGAGTTGACTTCATCCACCAAAGCATCGACTTTCGCTTGTTTAAAAGCCTGTGACGAGATGTGGTTGACTATTTTTGAAACTCCGCTAGTATGTTATCAAGAGATGTTAAACCACTCTTAGCACACAAGGCTTGTTGGTGAATGATGGCTCACGACGTTTTAAAAAACCTCTACCTACTTGCGTTCGCTCGTCATAAAATAAATACCTACCTAGTTTACACTTTTTCTCTTAATGCACAATGATTTAGTGACTGGTGATATGCCCAAACTATTGTGTTGCGTGCCATCAATGGCACGCGTGCCTTTGGTTCGCCATCCCTGCTTTATATGAATATTTTTTGTACTAAAATACAATCTGTAGATGTTCTTGGATATTGGAAAAAAATGAAAAAAACTTTTTTTTATTAAAAAATGCTCTTGATTTAGAGAACCACCCAAATTCAACAGCTAAATTAAGACAGATACACTACCTTCCAAATGTAGCTACCTGTATAAAAAAAATTTAATGGCTTGTACAATCTAGAAGTTTGCACTTGTAAATTGTCTTTGCTTAAGATATTCTTTTAGATGTAGATGTTTTAGTTATACACATTACAGTTTACTTAAAAATACAGTGATTTTGCCAAAGATAGGGAAAACAAATTGTTAATATTTTAATTTATTTACAAAAGTATAAAATTAATACTGATCATAACTAGAACTGATCCCCTTTCACCAAAATATAGAGCATGTACACAGCAAATATAATGAAAACTAAGCAAACAACAAAAACAAAGGTGGCTCTGTTGTGAGTCCTCAAGTGTGCCAATTGATCTTCATGGGTCTTTAGCAGTTTTCTGACCTCTTCAACTTCTTGTTGTAGTAGTTTCTGTTTGTTTTCTGACAGATTTTCTGTCTTGAGTTTATGCTCTATAGTCTCTAATCTGCAATATGTAGATTTCAATGCTGCTTCAGTAGCTGCAATCTTTAGACATATAAAGTATTTTGAATTAAAATAAAGGTACAAGAGTCCTACCTCATTTAATATAGAATTTCCTTGATCTGAATTCATAGTTGATAAGTTTTTACAATGCTATCATTAATTCAAAATGTATTTTTTTAATACACGGGTTACAAGTTGACGTAATAGGTTAGTGTTTGTTTTGTAATTCATGTGTATTAAGTGTTGCCTACATTCATATTTCTCTTTTGTTGCACATGAATGTTAGCGCCAAAAAACCGAATCTAAATTGCTAGGCATATTAAAAGTCTCCCATCTCTACCACAGACTACTCTGTCTGTGAAAGTCAACGTCAATATTGATAGTGACGTTTATTTGTTGTGGAAAAGAAATTTTTTTCATTTAATTATCCCCTAAAATTTACATTTTATGTGGATATTTGTATATTACTGAATCATGGTAATACTAAAACCAATTTGGCATACAAAATTCCAATGTAATATGAGTCGTTTTAGAGTGAAAACCACGAAGGATTTTGCGTGAAAAGCTTCAAATATAGAATACCAGAAACAAACGTACCCCCAACAGAGGACTTTGACTTTGCAGAAGCTCTAGAGTCAGTATACCCGCTTTTAGAAACTGTATTCAGTTATCTTAACTATCAGGAGCTGAAAATATGCTGCCAAGTGAAGAAATCTTGGGAAGAAGTGGCAGAGAAACTGTGTTGAGCAGAAGGACTACACCAAGTTGGTTTACATGTTATAAAGTGAGAGGGCGACGAAAAAATAAAGGACATGTGTTTAAGCACAGTACAAATTTAAACAATAGCAATGTTGGAACAGCCATTATATTGTATGATTACTGTATGATCAAGCTTCATGAATATATTTGCCTTCATACAGACAACTTTGACCTTTCCAGAAAAACTGGTAATGGTTTGTATGGTGGAAAATATATAGAATATTTGATGAATTTTTTCGTAGTTCCTGAGTATTTAGAAGAAGAAATAATACCTCAAAACACAGACTACTGTGTCTTATCTTGTGCAAAGGTAGTTTCATGCTTTGAAGCACCAAAGGAACAGAGAAGTTCTCCAAGTTGTGACATCATTGTTGGATTAATCATTCCCAAAATTCCTAATGTCCGAACTGCCATGTTTCATTACAAAGTGAATAAGAAAGATGCTACAGAAATTGGGCAATATGTTAGAGAAAATGATCAAGTAAAATGCCTTCTCATGTTCTCTACAAGAAACTTGAACAAAAGTGCATATAATGGACTGTTGACTATCTTGATACCAGAGTAGGTAACCATGAGAATCAGTATTAACTTTGAATAGGTTATGGGCTCGGAATGCATTCACTATATTAAGTGTTTCTTGTAACTTGATACAAAATTTGAAAAATTTAATATGTAAGAGTGGATTATCAAGATTATTTTTTTTCAGATGTTTTGCTCAGATGGTAGCGGTAGGGGGAGGTATAATAATGGGCACAAAAACTTCCAACACGTCAAACCAACTAAAAGAGTGTACTCCAGTAGTGACATATTTTGCATAGCTTTATTCAGGACAGATCAATTGCTGCAAATTTTAATGCCTATTCTTATGTTATACTTGGAGATGATCTCACAAAGGAAGACTTTACCAAAGAATTGCAGAAGGTGGAGATTTATTTATAATTATTTTCATCCAAATTTTGAGCCCTGTATGTTTTAATAATAATCTTGCTTCATTTTATTCTAGTTCAGAAGTAACATTAAACTCAGGGAGAAAAGTGTAGCATTCAGAATTTGTTGCTCTGCAAAAGTAGGAGCAGAAGAAGAGACTGCTCTTGTCAATAAAGTATTTCCAAATATACCAGTTTTGGGATTTAATGCAGGTGGTGAACTAGGTTGGAACTGCTTTTCTAACACCATGAAAGATGGTGAGAGTTCACACAAATTATTAATATTATAAAATACAATGTGATTTAAATCGTTTAAGTTTTAGGTGGTGAGGATGGTATTCATCCGAAGAAAAGAATAAAACAGAAATATCCATCAGTCTATCAGCAGTGGTCAACAGTGCTTGTGATATTGACTTGGTCATAAATGTTACAACACAGTATTAATTCCTTAGTTGTATGTATGTTATATTCTTTTATATATTTATGTTTGCTGATATTTATTTGTTCATGTATCTCTATGTATTTTGGTGAAAGTATTTTATTTTGGTTATTTTACTAAACATCAATTTTTAAAAACTGTCTCTGCCATTTAAAAATTGAGAATGCAGCACCTTGACCGTCAAATAAAATCATATAGAACGGACGATGATTTGCTTTCAACAAATATGGTGAGAACCAAATTTTGCTGACGGGCGCGAGTTCAATGTGTACGAGAGAGCAGCAGGAGAAGTGTTCTAGGCACATATTGTGTTAGAAAAAATAGAAGCCCGATGGATAGCGAAGCTCATCGCCACGTTGTCTAGCAACGATGACGCAGAGATCGTGCAATCTGCTACTCTGTAACAATTTAGCGTTCGTAATTTATTGTTTGACGTACATGTTACTTGCGATCGGAAATAGAACAGCATAATCCTTCTGAAACGTCAAAGTGTGCTTTTCTTCCCGAGCTCAAACCTTGGAATAAGAGTTCTGTCACTTGTCATTCTCATGGTCATTGTTTGTTTATTTCATTTGGTTTCAGAAACTGCTCAAAATGGCAGGATATATATATATATATATGAACTTATTATAAGAGACCCTAGGGATATGGGGTAGCATTTATATATATATATATATTTCATGATAAATGCTACCCGATATCCCTACGGTCTCTTATAATAATTTCAATGGTGCCAAAACGTGGTTAGAAATTAGGTGGTTGACATCAAGCGTCATTACATGACTGTAATAATTTAGGTGTTCTAAGTTTCACAGTATTCCAGAGTAAAACTTCATCTGACAATCTACATGCCATTACTATGTAGGGTATTACATTTCCAAGTGATTTACAAACGCACACCTTGGTCTTATCGGTACCTGCTGATTCTAATATGTACTGATAGCTTTAATTCGTCATATCGGCAGCATGGAATCTTCAGAAACTTGCCCGGCAAGTCGAATCATGTTATTAAAAATTGGTGATAATAAGACATTGAAACGCGTTACCAACTAGGCTGTTTTGCCAATCACACTCAAAAAACCTTACTAGTATACCGGGAGTATCAAATTTGACCTTCACCATTGGTATCTTGGAAACAGAAGAGATACGAAGTCACTTAAATGATGGAAAAGCTGCGTATACAGGGTGTCCAATAAGTACCACGACAAACTTAAGGAGAAGGTAGGCTTTGGACTTACCTCAAAAATAACAAAAACTTACCTATATAAAGTGACACCGTTTTTGAGATATTGAATTTTTTCTTAAATTTTAAAAACGAACCGTTTCATCTGTGGTCTTTAGCTGCATGTACAAATAAGGTTGTACTTTGTCCATTTTTTCTATAAAATATTTCTATAGTTGCTTTATCATATACAAATACAATGTAATTAAAAGATATTAAGGAACCATGATCAAATAAGGACTATTTCCTTCTTATTTTTCCTCAACTTTGACCATCTGTGGTAAAACAAAAATGTACTGAGCTAGAACTGCATTTACGAATAAAAGATTGCTCATTGAATACAGATTTCAGAACGGCGAAAAACGTACTATTTGGAATAGAAAATAGTGATATTTTAAGTGTCTGACACACACTACAATGTAATTATTGGATTTAAATTTAAGTTACCGACCAATGACATGCTAAATAATCTTTTTATTCAATTTAATGCAATTATTGCCCAGTACATTTTTGTTTCACCACAGATGGTCAAAGTTGAGGAAAAAATATCAGAAGGTTATACATCCCAAAATAGTCCTTATTTGATCATGGTATTTATTATCTCAAAAACGGTGACACTTTTATATAGGTAAGTTTTTGTTATTTGGGTAGGCCAGTCCAAAACCACCTGCTCCTTAAGTTTGTCGAGGTACTTATTAGACACCCTGTATATATATATATATATATATGGATATAAAATATAATGATAAAAGCTATTAGAATATACAAGGTGTTAACATTTTTTTTTTTAATTTTAAAAACCGACATCTAAAAAAACAGAAATATAAAAGTTTTACCAAGCCAACTGTTTACTAATTTGTTAAAACATCTCTACTTTTTTAAATGATAGACAATGAAACAGTAATGAACTTTATCAATAGAAAAACAATAGATAAGTCAAACATTTATATTATATATAATAAAATCGGTAACAGGTGTTTTTTTTACAATATCAACATGACACACTAAATGTAAGTGTAGCGTAGCGGGACATACCTGCTATTTAATACTAGATGAAATAGTTGATGAAACTGATGGTCATCTAATGATCTCAATACTGATGTACATAGCTTTGATATACATCCATAATTAAATTATGAATTATCATAAAAGTCACGTGATATATCAAATCGTATAGTATTAAAATTGGATTTAAACAATTGAGATACATGTTGTATAAAGTGTGGAGAAAGTAGAACTTTCTAATATTCTTGTCTCGACAAGGCTCATAAACATTTTCCTCATGCTCATGCTTGGGTCGTACATGTGACATGCATTATAGGAAATTGGTTATGCTGATCCACTTATCACTTAAATGGGCAAAGGCAAGGATCATAAGATAGAAGGAATGCGCATACAGGCAGGCCTATCACGTGAAGTACTTTTCTGCTTAGTTTTCGATGTCTACAGGCAGTAAAGCTTGCTATGTAATAAAAAGATTCACCACAATTCAAGCATCAGGCATTGACACAATGGGTCTCATAATGGTTGACCGATGGATTTGATTATGTCCCATGTGAAAAAAGAATATTAGGAAGTTTTGGAGTTTAAATTACAAATATTCCATAGTAGGTATTCATGTAAAGTCAAGGTCTCCTACTAAATGTCAATTTTGTTTTTGTCTATCCATATACATACCTACTTCCTACGATGCGTGTGAAGCTAGCTACAAAAGCTAGATTCCAGCGGACCGAATAAATGTCGGCCTGCGATGCGCTCTGGCGTTACTCCCGTGACGTGCATACGAGGTGATTATATTTATGCCTATGAGTCTTATGCTATTGCGGTATTGCATTAAATGGTTCTGCAGAGCTCATAGGTTCATATCTAAAGCTATTCGTAGACCTCAACTGATAACAAACGAGCCTCTGAAATCTAGGAAAAAAATGTTTTCGTGGAAAGTTAAGGAGGTGCGTTGATGTGCTTTCAGGGATGGCTTATTTATTCTGAATTTACTACAAAGAAAGGTATCTACTTTTTGGTAACTGATGATAATAGCTCTTGTTGTATACCTTAAACCCTGAAAAGCACATTAACGCACCTCTTCAACTTTTCAGGAAAAAAGAATTTTCCTAGATTTCAGAAAGTAGCGCGCATCTTACACGACAGGCTTCTTTGTTCTGAGTTGAGGTGTACGCATAGCTTTAGTTGCGAACCTAAGAACTCTGCAGAACCATTTAATGCTATACCGCAATAACATAAGACTCATATGCATACATATAATTACAGGGCCG